>OY770118.1:10609912-11969078 GCA_963669365.1 Verbascum thapsus
AGTGGTAGACAAGCTTGAAAAGACTTGTTTTGTGTGTGTAGTCGCTATGGCATTATGCATTTTTTTCCTCGTGAATAAATATATACTAAAGTCCAACTTATCAAGGGAATATTAATTAATTAAATACTGATTAATTAATGAGGAATCTTTGTATGATTTGATTTATTCATTGTTGTCAATTTTGTGAGATTAAATGCGTAAAGTGTTAACAAATTTTAGAATTTTACATTAAAAATAGATCGATTGATGCACCTATGTATTATGAAATTAGTTTCAATTGAAGATGTCAAGTGGGCCGGGCTTACTCATAAAAATTGGCGGACGGTCAGCCCAGAGATGGCCCGGCCAAACCCGGAAAAGTTATATAAAATTATCTAATATATTCTAACAAAGATCTATTAACCAATATGAATTAAATTTAGTAAAATATTAAGTTACTTGATTACATGATATTGATTTTAAGAGATCAGATCTAACTATTGTAAAAGTAGGGATAAAAGACTCTTTTATGGACAAAAATTCGATGATGAATGTCATGAAACGTGATTGATAATAATGTTTTTCTACAAATTTGGAATATATTTTACTCAATAATATAGTAGTAGATTTGAAACATTAGTCAAAGAATTAAATAATTTGAGTATACAAATTGGATACCACCAATACGACAAGAAAACATGAGTAGAGATATGTGGAATATTGATTACACAAATTGGATACCACCACCAATATGACAATAAATGAATAAAACATGAGTAGATATGTGGGTCTACTTTCAACATTATTTGCAGAAATTGTTGAATATAATATTTGGTTATAAAACAGATGTATTTGAAGCATTGTGCTCAATTTTTCTTTTATATATGTTTTCTTAATGATTAAAATTCCTGATTTGAACGTTGGAGTTTAAATACCAAGCAATTGCTTAATCATTTTCTTTCATATTGATTTAGGTCGAACTTTCGGGTCGGATCAAATCAAGGCGAATGATTTGGGATACGAATTTAGTAGGTTTGATTATTCATTATAGACTACATTTGGGATATCCAAGCTACTCACGTAGCTCTGTTAAGATCAAGTTAAATTGTAGTTAAAAATGTAACGTTAGGTTCGTATATGAGTTTAGCTTGTATCGATGAGATCGTACTTTTAGATTTGAAAAATAAATATCAGATAGAATATCATTATAATTAATATTTCTTATCTCCTCTTTATAGGAGGTTGTATTTATAGGAATATGTAGAATACCATTATAATTAATGTCTCCCACATGGAACATCACTGTACGCGTGTCTTTGATTTGTGAACCGGATCATTAGGGTCAAGGGAGTATTTGACCCGGAATCTAAGTGACATACAGATTAAGTAGTGGTTTGCAAATACATTTTCCCATAAGGGTTTTTATGCAATAACCTAAGAATGCGATATTCGACCCTTATGAAACTTGCGACGGAGAAATACAACCCTATACATGTTGGTGGTTAGAACTTAGACCCATATGACATAGTTCTCCATGATCCATATTTATATATCACATATCATGATGTTTGATTAGAATTCTTTATGCCAATCAAGCACGAAGTTAGCATATATATATATATATGCTTTCATATGGTTCCTCATTGTATCAATAGCTCCAAAAGAACTCACTCAATTATTTTCTTTAATCTCGTATTTTATTTTATATATAAATATACGTCTGTAAATTTAATATGTCACATGCATTGTTAAAGAAAATAATTCATCATATTTTATTTTATATATAACCGTAAATTGATCATGTCATCATGCATTTAAAAGAAAAGAAACAGTTCATACATAATTGAAATGAAACAACAATTTGGAAATTTGAAAAGTAGCTTACAAATAGTTGATCAATATATTATGTCTATATTAAACATTTGATTGGACTGACTTATAACTATGATAACTTCATATTTTTATGGCTATTTTATTTGATCTTAAAAGTCATATATATATATATATATATATACCAGCATTTAGTAAATACAGTACCATAGATCACAAAAGTTTCTGTAAAAACTTGAGTTTCAAAATTGAGAAAAAAAAAACATAAGAAAAAATTAAGAATGAAAAAAAAAAAAAGATTAATGAAACATGATTTCAGAAGTTCTAATTTTGTGATTTAAGATTTCAACGAGTTAAAGAATTATCAGAAACCACCACCTCCTCCCTTTTGTGAAAATTCCGGTGGCAGCCACAGGCTGCGCATGTTAGCGCCGCCGCCGTCCCATCTTGGCCTCCGGCCATGAACTCCCGACAACCATCCACCGCGTATCCGCCGGTACTGGCTGCATGGTTCTTCTGGCACTCGCCATAACGCACCCTTCGCATGCTTGAACTTCCCTTCACTACTTGTATTTTCTTCATTCTAATTATATATACAAAAACCCTAATTATATTTTCAATTTCCAACAAAAAAAATTTACTTTGTACGTATAAAAATATGGGAAAACTTCTGAATAATATTTTAAAATTTTAAATAAGGTTTGGATCAATGAAGAGTGAATATAGAGGAGTGAGACTAACCTAGCAAGTGGGTGTATAATGTATTTAAACTGTTTTGCGAATTTCTGCTTTTCCCACTTTCAAAAGGTAAAAAATAAATTTATGGGAGTTGCCAAATTGCTTTTCTATTATTATATTCACAACTACTTTTAAAAAGTGAAATATATCAATATTTATTTTTGCACTGATTTTTAATGGCACTTGATATATGGTAAAATATAGTTTTTATTATGATAAACATAAATTATGTACGAATATCTAGTTAAAATATTTTAATTTTTATAATTTTTAAAAGATGTAAGAAAATCGATGAGTTAAATAAGAATACTCGCATAAATAAGTCAATTTTCTTAATTCATCATTATTTTATTTTTTGTTTTGGTGAGAAATTCTTACGTTTTATTTTTTGGCAAGAAATTAAATACATACATATATAGGTGTAGTGATACTTGATAGGATTTGCATTCTTAATGCTTATCATAATAAAATGGTATTATAAAAGAATCAATGATGAAATGATGAAGAGTTTTCGAGTGAAATATAATATGCTTTTCATTTATTTAATTAGAGATTATGCCATTGGAGCTCTAGAGCAACTATCTCCAATTCTCCAATTGAAAAATGACACGTGTATTAGTTATTGTGTTTCTCTCTTTTTTTTCTTGTCTAGTGCGAGCTTATGCGGAAAATATAATAAGCACTAGTGTGTAACCCGTACTACGCACGATCTAATTTAATTTAATAACTTGTAACTTGATTCTTGTTTATAATTAATCATATAATATTAAAAAATTTAGTTATATGAAACACATAAAAATATTATTATATTCTATCAAATTTGAACTTTTTTCATAACATGTTCTAGAGTCTCATTTAAATTAATTTTTGCTATTAAATCAATAGTTTTATATTAAAAGTAGTATCACGTTGCAATCTAGTATTTTTAAGAATATAAGATGTTAGTTTTTTTAATATTCATAAACTTTAAAACAAAACTAACTTTCTTATTGAGATATATCCTGAGTTTGAAAATTTAAAACTAAAATCATGGTTAATCAAGAATTATAACAATATAACTTATGAAATATAGTTAGAACAATGAACGAACCGTAAATTGATTGAATAATGAAAAAAATTCATACCGTTGGTTGGATGACGTTGTGATGCACCAAAAAGTAAACGCACAGAAGATATAAATATATAGTTAGAAACTCAAGTCATTACTAAATTAAAAAAAAAAAAAAAAATAGTGCACATCAGAATAAGTGTAAAGATCTATTAATAAATTTATATGGAATCAATCACTAATCAAAACTGCATTTGAGATCTTTTACTTTGAATCATCTAAAACAAAATAGAATTCAGCAGAGTATATATTATCACTTAAGAAATAAAGATAACTTTAAATGTTATTCAAAAACCACAATTAAAAATAATTACTAAAAACGTAAATTTAATATAAAAAATTTATTTCAGGATTGCTGATCATGTCTATGTAATATATAATATTACCTTTCTTCCATTAATTTTGTTGCTGTCTCCTTCACAGAACCACCCATGGAAAATCATCATTAGCCATAGAAAGTTGTGATGTAATTGAGAATGAATATGAGAAGTTGAGATTGCCAAGATATTTTTTAAGTAAATATTTTGTTTAAAGTTTTGAATTCACGTAAATTAATGGATCATGGTGGTTAATAGCGGGAAGTTGAGAAATTACTGGAAGTTAATGGGAAGTTGTGGATATTATTAAAGAAAATCTAAGTACTCTTTTGTCCGACAAATTTTACGTTTATGAAAGATTTGTCTTGACATTGTATTTATTAATATAAAAATCTGCAAATCATCATTTAAATGAAAAAAAAATGAAGAGTTAACCTTCATGAAAAGTATTCTTCTGGAAGCAGTAAGATGAAAACATTCCAGTACACATATGAATGGGAGTTTTAATTTTTATATATTAAACAAAAATAACTCTTCTCCTTTGAAATTACTATTTTGAATTTGAATTTTTTAGAGAATTAAGTTAGTAGATTTTGTATATGAGAGGTTGAGATCCTATTTTTTGGTTTTGATATACGGGTCTATTTTAAATTTCAAAAGATAACTATCATGTAGAATTTGTGGGAAGTGGTTAGCAGTATTTTTAATAATTAAATTAATTCAAAAGTCAACTACAGCCCTCTCAAATATATATATTAATAGATTTTACCTCTGTGAAAAATAATAGAACATTTTAACTCTTTATTTGTATCACTGTCACATTTTTGAGTCTTATATATATCAATAAATAATATATTTTTGGACTACTTTAGATTAATAAGAATTGTGCTAAAAAGATGTAATATAATACATAATATGCATTTCGAATAATTACATAACATTCCAGTGTAAAATACGAAACCAGGAAAGATTGTCCATGTAATACATATAAGTTATTTTAATTTCAACAACGGGTATAAGTGATTTTCACCGAATCAAGTAAATTATGACGCTCTACTACCCTCTTCGCGGGTCTAATTGTGGCATTACCTGCCAAAAAAAAAGTTAGAAACAAATTCTGCATAATTTCATTACTAAAGGAATATGCATATTTGGTTAAATTTGGTTTGGGTAATTTGCACTTTGCACCCTTAAAAGAGGGTTAATAGCACTTTGCACCTAAAAAAGAAAAAATTGTATAATACACCTTGAAATTGATTAAGTTTTAGCAAGTTGACCCTATTTAATTTTTCAACCAAAAATTTCATACTGAAAGAGTAAAATCATCTATGAAATACAAAATGAATTTCTAAAGGTAAATTAATCAACTTATATCAAAAGTATTATATGTTCCATTTATGAAGGTTTTAGCAATATAAATAAAAAGTTCTCAAAATAAATACAATTATGAAGCAGAATAAAAGTGCCCAATGTCTAAAGTTCTCAAATGTCGTCTTCAAATTATTATTTTTTAATTTACAAGAGTAGGAAAATTGTATCTTGAATGTCGTCTTCAAATTTCTTATTTTGAAAGGTAGAAGAATGCATCTCAAATGTCGTTTGTAATTTTTTTTCATTTTTATGTGACATACGTTTGACCCAATTTCAAGTTTTAAGCATTTTGAAATTCTAATTTTACTGTGGTGATGATGTTTTCATTTAGTTCACATTTTGTGACAACAAATTTGTTCGTTCTTGTGTATTACTTTAATGATGATAGATATTTAGTGTTGGACGAAAAAGAAGATAAGTCTTATTCACTCATAAAAAAATATATGCATTTCTAATTAATCATTCGGGGGTTTGTAGGAAGAATCACGATGAAGTGGAAATGAACGAGTGACTACAGTTAGGTTGACGACATTAACGGAGGGAATTCGCTTCTTTTTTTTTTGAATATTTTTACCCTTATTTGAGATGAGATTTTGAGTGAAAAATTATATAGCGTGCAACTTGCCAATGTTAACCCAATTCAAGGGTGTGTATAATGTTATTTTTTTCTTTTTAAGGGTGCAAAATGCCTATTAGCTCACTTTTCAAGGTGCAAAGTGCAAATTACCCAATTTGGTTATAAGTTGTAATAGTTACTTAGGATCCTCAATAAATAATTCATAGAAATGAAAGAAGACGATTAAAATCAGAGTTTTAAAAAAATATAGTCATTAATTTGATTTTAGCACTTAAGATTTGTAGCATTCTCATCCTTTGCGAAAGGCCTTAATGGCAAACAAACATGAGAATTCGTACATCTTAGCCTCTAGATAATTTTATCAAATTAATCAAAGAAAATTTCTAATAAACTGTGGAAAATTTTAGTTTCCAGTAGTGATGTCAAACGGGCCGGGCAGCCAGGCCCACAATGGGCCGGCCCACCAAAAATTTTTCATGGGCCGGCCCATGTTGGGCCTCGGCCCAGGCCCACTTGATTTTTTTGTGGGCCGGGCCGGGCTGGCACGCACTGGTGATTTCCACTTCCCAACATGTTTTCTACAATTTTTTTTAATATGTCAAATTTAACTTAGAACAAAAATGAATATTTAAATTTGAAAAACAAAAATTTACCAATATATTATTTCAAAGTAGTGAAAACTTAGTACATAATTTTGGAATCACGAGAAATTGAACGTCACCACTTCGAAATCGTAAATTGTTACGTAAAGAAGTAGAAGATTTGTGACTACAAGTTGTGAGATAACAATTAAATAAAACTACAAAACCTATATTTATAGACAAAAAAAAATAAAAATAAAATAATAATAATAATAATAATACTTGTTATTACTTATTAGGCAATGATCATAAAATTATGACCGTTGCCATTTGAGCCTCAAATGTCGTGGGCCGGGGCCGGCCCATGAAATTTCATATCCCAACCCGGCCCACCATGGCCCACGGGTCGCGACCCGGTGGTCCGGCCCGACCCATTTGACATATTTAGTTTTCAGTATTAAAATAATGAAAATCAATAAGAAGAACTCGCAAAATAATAGTTGGGCCTGCTCTGAAGCCTAATAGACCATTTATCTGGTCCTGGATGCGGGCCTATAGGGCTACCCAAATCGAGGCCTATCTATTGGGCCGATCCAGCCCGTTCTTGCCTTAAAATTATGGTTATTTTTGGAAGGTTATTTGTTTAAGTGCATATCATTTTCTTCAACTTAATTTACTTTGATGCAAATTAAAACTATAGTTTTCACAATATAATATGTGTAAGTAGGAAACAAATTCAAGTGTTTTCTAATCAAACGTCAAATTATAAAACTCAACCACAAATCACACTGTACATTCTGCAAATAAATTTTATTTTCCCTTCATCAGGCCTATCATTAAATTCCCAAATTCATTTCAATAATCCTTAGTTGTAGGGCAACATATGAGATTTTTCCATCATAGTGCAATATTGTGGTATAAAGATTCTTGTATTTTCTATCATGTTAGCCACATTTACGGTGCAATAAAGTCAGCCCAATCATAATCACTGATATAACGTAGATCGAATATAGTATAATTTACCGACTTTACCATGATATGAAGACGATAACAAATAAATAAACTATTGCACCCGATCGATGGACCATTGAAAAATGAGTAGCCATAAGATGGATAACAATTTATTAGAAACATGCATTGAATTAAACATTTAGAATTAAAGACAATGTACAAGCTGTCTTGAATTTCCATGCATTGATTTCCAACAGACTTATGAAGATCATAAATGTTTTCTTGAATTTAAAAGGAAGCTTCATTTGAAGATGATGAAATTTCAAACCATATTATGACTTTTTATCTGTAAAGATAAATACAGCAGTTTACTTGGCTATCTTCAAGTCCCTCTTCTGCATGCAAATAGATAAAGAAAGTCTTTCATCACTGCATTAATTATTTGATGATGATAAAATTTGTAAATTTATTCATCTGAAATATATATATCAAGGAAATGGACGAAGCCAAAAATTTGTATATATTTTTCATGTTCTGAATATAAATATTTACAAATAGTTTTGACTGATTATATGTTTATATTTTAAAATGGATTTATTTATTTTGGGGTGTCCAAAATTCTGAGTTTTGGTCCTACGACTATCAATATGGCAAATTTACAATGTATGAACACAAGTTTGTGACTGGCATGTCAAATGTAAATCATTCAAGATCTATAATTATTATTGATATTATAACTATAATCATAAGAATTAAAATATTGCTTTTTACATTGATTCACTGAGATTAGGATTAAAATTGTCATATTAAGGAAAAAATAGAATAATCACTCTCAGATTGCGCGAATAGGGTGCATGAGGAGCTAAAAAGCTTCAGTTCGGAAATTACAAGAAGGTAAAATAAACAAATAGAAAATATCTTTAAATTTTGAATTATCCAATATTATAAGGTGTAACATTTAATAGGTAGAAATTGATCCTAGCTATAATTGAATAACTTTGTCACAAATTCCATTTCTAAAAGCAATCTAAATCATCTGAAGAAGCATTTTCTGTGATTTCCAAAGCATCAGAATTCAAACCCTAATTCTCATTTTCTCAGAAATGTATACACAAAATGATGCACCACCTGTTGCTAAATAAATTGAACTTTGAATTTATTAATTAAGTTACATGCATACTAAGTGGATGAATGTACCTAGGCATGAATGTATCTATGAATTCATGTACCTAGAAAAGAGAGTGCATGTACTAGTATTTAATTATTGATGTTTCATTTACTTAGATAATAGTATAAATAGGTGATGTTGTGATTAGGGGTGTAAACGAGCCGAGCTCGAGCCGAGCTTGGGAAATTTTCCGAGCTCGAGCTCGAGCTCGAGCCCATTTAGGCGAGCTCGAGCTCGTCGAGCTCATAATTTCGAGCTCGGGCTCGAGCTCGAGCTCGAGCCCGAGCTCGAGCCGAGCCCATTTGAAATTTTAAATTTTTGGCGGGAATTTTGAATTTTGAATTTTTATTTATTTTTTATTAATTATTTAATATATATTTATTAATAAAATTAAAAAATTAATAATATATTATATAATAAAAAAGGCGGGAAATTTAAATTTTGAATATTTATTTATTTTTTATTAATTATTTAATATATATTTATTAATATAATTAAAATAATAATAATATATTAAATAATAAAAAGCTCGCGAGCCGGGCTCGCGAGCTTTTTTTAGAAACAATTGGGCTCGAGCTCGAGCTCGGTTAGAAGCTCGAGCTCGTGAAGCTCGGCTCGAGCTCGAAAAACTCGAGCTCGAGCCGAGCTCGTTTGATCGAGCTCGAGCCGGCTCGCGAGCCGGCTCGGCTCGACTTACACCCCTAGTTGTGATGTTGAAAATTATTCAAAAACATAACAATACAAATCATATTGTGTTTTCCAAATATTTCTCTCCACAAATTCCTACAAAGTGGTATCAGAGCCTAGTTTTTTTTCAAAAACAAGAGATATGGCTAACAATTTAATCCCACAAATGCCTCGTTTCAATGGCGAAAACTTTGATTATTGGAGCAACCTAATGAAGTTATGTCTTGAATCACAAGACTTGTGGAATGTCGTTGAAGATGGTGTAAATCCACCCGATGATGAATCTCAATTATCGGAAGCTCAAAAAAATCTCCTCAAAAACAAAAGGCAAAAGGATAGAAAGGCTCTTTTTCAAATCTGTCAAGGAATTGAAGTTCCAGTCTATGAGAGAATTTCAAAGGCCAAAAGTGCTCAAGAAGCATGGAAAATTCTTGAGACGACTTATTCTGGCCAAGAGCAAGTTAAGAAGGTTCGTTTGCAATCCTTGCGTGCGGAATTTGAAAAGTTGGAGATGAGAGACAATGAAAAAGTCTCTGAATATTTTACAAGGGTCACATCTCTTAAAAATCAAATGGCATCGAATGGTGAAGTGATTGAAACCCAAAGAGTTGTAGAAAAAGTGCTCCCTACCAACAAAATTTGATCATGTGGTAGTAGCTATTGAAGAATCACAAGACCTTTCCTCAATGGCGTTGGAAAGCTTACAAGGAAGATTAGAAGCTCACGAAGCTAGAATTCTTCAAAGAAATCCTCAAACTCCCTCACCTGATCAAGCTTTAAAATCCACATTTACCTCTACGGGAGGCCGTGGCGGTAACCATGGACGCGGCCGAGAACGCGGCCGAGGAAGAGGTGGAAGATCTTATCGCAATCAACAATCACCATCTAAAGAATATGAAGAGGTGAAAAATGATGAAAAACGAGGAACTTCTCACAATTTTCAAAGAGGAAGAGGACGAGGTACCTACAAAGGTAACAAGCCTTATATTGAATGTCATTATTGTCATAAGCCGGACCACAAAATAAATGAGTGTTGGGAAAAATATCCTGAAAAGAAACGTGAAGCTGGTTTTGTCCATGAAAATGAAGCGGAAAATTCTGAAACTTTATTAATTGCTTCTGATGGAAATTTTGGAAATATTTGGTATTTGGATAGTGGTGCTAGCCGACATATGACGGGCAACAAAAAATTATTTTCATCTCTTGTGGAGACTAACAGTGGGCAGGTTACAATTGGAGATGCAAAGACGTACAAAATTGAAGGTGTTGGAGAAATAGCATTCCGAACAAAAAATCAAAAAGTGGAGAAAATGTCTGAGGTATTTTACGTACCTGGGTTGCACAGTAATTTATTAAGTGTTGGGCACTTAATAAAGAAAGGTTTTGATATTCAATTTGTTGATAATCTTTGCACAATGAAAAAGAAAAATCAACTTGTTGCAAAGATCAATATGGGATCAAATAATTTATTTCCTATCAGACTTGATGTCCTAAGTGATACATGTTATTTGTCTGTTAAAGAAGAAATTTTCAAGTTGTGGCATGACAGATATGGCCACCTAAACTTTCAAAGTTTGAAGGAGCTGTCAAATAAAAGTATCGTGCAGGGGTTACCTAAAATGGATGGACTCAGTGAGATATGCGAAGAATGCCAGTTGGGAAAACAACATCGAGATCCATTCCCAGCGCAATCAAATTGGAAGTCGCATTCGCCATTGGAACTTATCCATACTGATATTTGTGGTCCAATTCGAATTCCGTCTTTTGGAGGTAATCGGTATTTCTTGTTATTTATTGATGATTATACAAGAAAAGTTTGGGTTTATTTCTTGAAAGAAAAATCAGAAGCTCTTTCGTATTTTAAGGAGTTCAAAGTTGAAGTTGAAAAATATTCTGGTCATCAAATTAAAACATTGAGAAGTGATCGCGGCGGAGAATACTTGTCTAACTTGTTTGAAGAATTTTGTAAAAATCATGGTATTAGACATGAATTGACCGCTAGATATACTCCGCAACAAAATGGCATCGCAGAACGGAAGAATAGAACAATTATGAACATGGTTCGATGCATGTTGAAGAAGAAAAATATGCCAGCTGATTTTTGGGCCGAAGCTGTTTCATGTGCCGTTTATTTGATCAACAGATCACCAACAAGAAGCTTGAAAAATTCTACACCAAATGAACAATGGTTCGGTAAGAAGCCAAATGTTAGTCACTTCAAAACATTTGGTTGTCTTGCTTATGTGCATATTCCGGATTCTTTGAGAACTAAACTTGATGACAAATCTGAAAAATGTGTGCTTATTGGCTACAACGAAAGAAGTAAAGCTTACAAGCTTTACAATCCGGCGACAAAGAAAATTGTGATACGTAGAGATGTTCGTTTTGACGAAAAAAATTGTTATGATTTTTCAAATATTTCAGGAACGTCGAGCATTCAAATACTCGATTTTGGAGAAAATGATAGTGGTGAAACCTCTCAACTTAATGACGGTGGAAGAAATGATTCTCCTCAAAATTCACCATCACCGTTGGCAAGAAGAACAAAAAGTTTGAGAGAACTTTATGATGAGACTGAAGAGATAGATGCACCAAACCAAGTATATTTTGCATTCTTTGCAGGAGAAGATCCAATTTCATATGAAGAAGCCTCCAAAGAAGAAAACTGGACTAAAGCTATGCATGAAGAGATCAATTCCATTGAGAAAAATGGTACTTGGGAGCTCACTGACTTGCCTCCTAATAAAACATCAATTGGTGTTAAATGGGTGTTCAAAACTAAAACTAATCCGGATGGTTCAGTCAACAAATACAAAGCACGTTTGGTTGCCAAGGGTTACAAACAAAAAGAAGGTGAAGACTTCAATGAGGTATTTGCTCCCGTTTCTAGACTCGATACTATTCGATTAATTATTTCGCTTGCTGCTCAAAATGGTTGGAAGTTGTTTCAAATGGATGTCAAATCAGCATTTTTAAACGGTTACTTGCAAGAAGAAATTTATCTTGAGCAGCCACCCGGATTTATTAAAGAAGGCGAGGAACATAAGGTGTGCAAACTCAAAAAGGCGTTGTACGGGTTGCGACAATCACCTCGCGCATGGTATGATCGAATTAATAATTATTTTATTAAATTTGGGTTTGAAAGATGTCCCTATGAACACACTCTTTACATTAAAAGAAATGAAAATGGACATTTTATGGTCGTAAGTCTATATGTTGATGATCTTGTCTTCACGGGAAATGATTTGGATATGTTGAAAGTTTTCAAAGCTTCTATGATGAAAGAATTTGAAATGACTGATCTGGGAGAATTGCATCAATTTCTTGGGATTAATGTTCAACAAATGGAGTCAGGAATTTTTATTTCTCAAGGAAAGTATGCAGCTGAGATCCTTAAAAAATTCAAAATGGAGAATTCAAATCCGGTAACAACTCCTTGTACTACTGGATTGAAGCTGAGCAGGATAGGTGAAGGGAAACTTGTGAATTCTACTATGTTTCGAAGTTTAGTTGGAAATTTGATGTATTTAACTGCCACAAGACCCGATATTGCATTTGCTGTAAGCTTGGTTAGTCGGTTCATGGAGAAACCTTACTCAAATCATTGGGAAGCAGCAAAAAGAATTTTAAGATATATCAAAGGAACAATCGATCATGGCATTTTCTATGAAGCAAAAGTTCCTATCAAACTTGTTGGATATTCTGATAGCGATCTTGGAGGAAGCATTGATGATTCTCGTAGTACTTCTGGCTATGTTTTTAATATTGGAAGTGGAGCAATTTCTTGGAGCTCAAAGAAACAACCGATAGTGGCTCTTTCCACTACCGAGGCAGAATATATTGCAGCTTCTATAGCCGGTTGCCAAACCTTGTGGATAAGAGGTATTCTAGAGAGCTTAAGTTTCAAGCATCATGGTCCGACAACGTTATATTGTGATAATAGCTCTGCTATTTCTGTCTCAAAAGATCCCGTTTTACATGGAAAAACAAAGCATATCCGACTTCGTTTTCATTTCTTAAGGGATCTTGTGAGTGAAGGTAAAATCAATATTGAGTATTGTCCAAGCCACGAC
This sequence comes from Verbascum thapsus, assembly GCA_963669365.1. Taxonomy (NCBI): domain Eukaryota; kingdom Viridiplantae; phylum Streptophyta; class Magnoliopsida; order Lamiales; family Scrophulariaceae; genus Verbascum; species Verbascum thapsus. The sequence continues at coordinate 10,623,293 of OY770118.1, forward strand.
CAACTTGCGGATATTTTTACTAAACCACTTGGCGGACCATCTTTCTCAAGAAATGTTGTTGCTTTGGGAGTCATGAGCAAATTCAATTTACGGGAGGCATTGTTGGCTAAATAAATTGAACTTTGAATTTATTAATTAAGTTACATGCATACTAAGTGGATGAATGTACCTAGGCATGAATGTATCTATGAATTCATGTACCTAGAAAAGAGAGTGCATGTACTAGTATTTAATTATTGATGTTTCATTTACTTAGATAATAGTATAAATAGGTGATGTTGTGATGTTGAAAATTATTCAAAAACATAACAATACAAATCATATTGTGTTCTCCAAATACTTCTCTCCACAAATTCCTACACCACCACCTCCTCCATTTTGTGTTATCAGAAACCACCACCTCCTCCTTTCTGTGAAAACTCCGGTGGCAGCCACAGCCTGCGCATGTTAGCGCTGCCGCCGTCCCATTCTCTCCTCCGACCATGAACCTTCGGCAACCATCCACCGCGTATCCGCCGGTACTGGCTGCATGGTTCTTGTGGCACTCGCCGTAATGCACCCTTGGCATGCTTGAACTTCCCTTTGATCCTTCTTTTTCGCAACGAAAATAGTAAAATTTCTTGTAGTGCGAAAATGCGAAAATGCGAAAATGCGAAAAACCCTAAGTATTGATATACTGACAGACCAATTCCAACCACACATTGCTACAGCAAGAAATGGGGAACTCATTGTGCAAGTCATCCCATGTTTTATGGATAGTAACAAACCAAATTCTTTTTAGCCCCATTAATTTACCCTCAATTTATCATTCTTATAACTATTTACTAAATCTCAAGTAATAAGGAAATGAATAATTAATTCATGATAGTTGATAAAATTCAATATTTTGTCAAATTGTCAAATGATTAAAATTTTTCTAAATTGCACAACGAAGATGAATTGGATCTACATACTGTTGTTTTACAAATATAATATAATTGAGTGTTTTTAGTAAAGTTAAATTTTAATAAATTATTTAATAGGGTCAATTAGCAAAAGAAGGAAAGATTAGGTGGTCTTTTATCAAAAATAGGTTTTATTAATTTACTCATAAATAAAGTGTCTGTCAGGCTAATCTCACAGAAATATGTGAGATTAGCACTGCCCTTATATTTTCAATTCCAACAAAAAAATTTATTTTGTACGTATAAAAATATGGGAAAAACTTCTGAAAAATATTTTTAAATTTTTAAATAAGTTTGGATCAAGGGAGATGGTGAAAGGAGTGAGTCAAACCCTAGCAAGAGGGTGTATTTAAACTGTTTTGCTCTTTTTTTCCCACTTTCAAAAGGTAAAAAATTAATTTATGGGAGTTGCCAAATTGGTTTTCTTTAGTTTTATACATAATTAATTTTAAAAAGTGAAATATATCAATATTTATTTTTTATTGATATTTTATAGGTACTTGATATATGGTAAGATATATTTTTTGTTATGGTAAACATAAATTACGAATATCTAGTTAAAATACTTTTATTGCATAATACAATTTTTACCATTTTTAAAAGAATTGAAAAACGAAAAATAATAAACAAAGGTATATATCATCACTTTAAATAGGAATACTTATATTAATACGTCACTTTTCTTAATTCATCATAATTTTTTTGAAGAAATTCATGCCTTTTCTTTTTTGGCAAGAAATTAAATACATCCATATATAGGTGTAGGTGATAATTGATACGATTTGCATTCTTAATGCTAATCATAATAAAATGGTATAATAAAAAAATCAATGATGAAATGATGAAGAGTTTTCGAGTGAAATATAAAATGTTTTTCATTTATTTAATTAAAGATTATGCTATTGGAGCTCTAGAGCAACTATCTCCAATTCTCCAATTGAAAAATGACACGTGTTTGGTTAATGGTATATCTTTTTTTTTCTTGTCTAGTGTGAGGAAATGTTTGGAAGCACTTTTCAAATGGGCTTTTGGAGATAAAAGTCCATTTGCAAATATGTTAGTTGTTTGGTGAAAAATTCAAATGGACTTTTAGAATAAGCCACTTTTTTCAAAAGCCCATTTTGGAGAAGTGCATATTAGTGACTTTTGAAATTTTTATTCCAGCACTTCTTGAAAAGTTATATAAGAAGTTAGTCCCACCAAACACTTTACATTTCTAAAAGCACTTATTTAAATTGTCCATTTAAAAAAAGCCCATTTCACAAATGGACTTATAATTGAAAAGTGGATCCAAACATATTGTATTTTTGGTACACTAATGTGGCATGCACGTTTATTTAGCATACTAATATGGGAGGTGACAATTCGAGTACATTATTGTGGGTTAGGTCTGACAATTTGGATACAAATTACGCCGAAAAAATGAAAATTCACCGGAAAATGTCATGTATCGGGCACGTGCATTAACATATGGGGATTTTGACCAATTTTGACCCCAAATGCTGACGTGGACTACTATTTTGGAGGAAAATTTCAATTTTTAATTTCATAATTATTTTTCTAATTTAATTTTCTTTTTTCTTTTTTTTTCCTCCCAATTTTGTCTTCTTCCCCGACCCATATGTATACATATATATATATATGTATATATATAAGTATACACATATATATATACAAATATACATATATATATGTGTGTGTACGTACATATATACATATATATATATGTATATATACATACATAAATTTTATATATATATATGTATACATGCATATATATACATATAATTAATCAAACTTATTTCAAAATTCCCAAATTGTAGTCAAATCCCCAAATTGAAGTCAAAATACCCAAATCAAAATCTCAAAATTAAAGTCAAAATACCCAAATTGAATGTCAAATCCCCAAGTTAAAGTCATCAAATTACCCAATTTGAAGGTCAAAATCCAATATTTCGGCGAATATCGAATTTTCTGACTTTTGTACTCTAATTGCCACATATACCCCACATTAGTGTATCAAAAATGCAATTTTCCCCTCTAATAAAAAATACAATAAGCATTTTACCTCTATGTGAAAAATAATACAACATTTTAACTCTTTATTTGTATAAGTGGGGCATTTTTGAGTTGTTATGTGGTTTTAGAGTTTCCCAAAATTTATTATCTATTAATATATTTAAATCTTATATCAATAAATAATATATTTTTTGTACTACTTTGAATTGATAAGAATTGTGTTAAATAGATGTATTACTAATATAATATATATAAGTTATATATGTATATTCGAATAATACGTAATATTCCCATATAAAATACGAAACCAGCAAACATCTTCCATATGATACATATAAATTATTGTAATTTCAACCGCTGGTGTAAGTGATTTCATCGAATCAAGTAAATTATGACGCTCTATACACATTTGTCGCGGGTCCTACCTTAAAAAAATAGACTCAAATTCTGCATGATTTCATTACTAAAGGAATATGCATATTTGGTTAAATTTAGTTATAAGTCGTAATACTTAGGATACCTCGATAAATAATTCATAGAAACGAAAGAAGACATTTAAAATCAGAGTTAGAAAAACAACACTATAGTCATTAATTTGATTTTAGCAAATAAGATTTGTAGCATTTTCGTCCTTCAGGAAAGTCCTTAATGGCGAACAAACATGAGAATCCATACATCTCAATGTCTAGATAATTTTGTCGAATTATAATTTATAAATAGATATAAACCCAAAATAATTAGGCTACGACATGGAAGTACATTGAATGGTTTCTGTAAGATAGAAAGAATGTTTAAACTCAAATTTAGAAAATTCGATTAATCAAAGAAAATTTCTAAAGAAAATTTCTAAAGAAAATGTAGAAATTTTCAGTTTCCAGTATTAAAATAATGAAAATAAATAAGAAGCAAATTACAAAATGATAGTTGAGCCAGCACTGAAGCCCAATAGCCCATTTGTCTGGTCCTGGGCTTGGGGTTATGGGCTATCCAAATCAAAACCTATTTGGTGGGCTGAGCCAGCCAGTTCTTGTTATAAAATTATAGTTACTTTTTGGAAGGTTATATGTTTAATTGCATATCATTTTCTTCAACTTAATTTAATGTGATGCAAATCAAAACTGCAATTTTCATAATATCAGATTTATAAGTAGGAAATAAATTTAACTTTTTTTAATCAAAAGTCATGTTATAAAACTCAACCATAAATCACCCTTGACATTCTTCAAATAATTTTTCTTTTCTCTTATCATTAAATTCCCAAATTCATTTCAATAATCTTTAGTTCTAGTGCAATAAGTGAGATAATTAGATCATAGTGCAAGATTGTGGAAGATATGATTATTGTACACTACAAGAAAATATAAAATTCGCAACGATTTTTTAAGCTACAAAATTAATTTCGTTGCTATTTGTGATGTTTTGACAACAAAAAATGAGTTTTGTAGCTTATTGTCATTTGCCTACAATCCGCAACGATTTTTTAAGCTACAAACTTAATTTCGTTGCGATTTGTGATGTTTTGACAACAAAAAATGAGTTTTGTAGCTTATTGTCATTTGCCTACAATTATAGTAGGACGAATATTATCTTTTGTTGCTAAAGGTGTATTTTTAAAAAACTCCCTCGTCCATAAAATTTATATTGGCAACAAATGTTAGCAATTGCAACGACATATTTTGTTGTGCATGAGTAAATTTTTATGCAACGATTATATTCGTTGCAAGACACTATATTTTTGCAACAAAATAATTTGTGGTGTATAAGTGGTGAATGACAACAAAATACTTTTTTGCGTATAAGTAATTATTTAGGTGACGATTACACTTTATTGCAAAACCTTATAATTGACAATGAAACAATTCGTTTTCTATAAGTAATGAAAGGCAATAAAATATTTATATTATAAATAATTTAATATAAATGTGCATAATATAATAAAAATCAATGCATTTTTAAATATATCTATGCATTTTATACATTTTATAGTATATTTCAAAATGCCATCATATTTTATAAAATATATATTAACTTTGTAGATTGATATTGCACTTTTAATTATCTGAAATAGTTACATTATTAACACTATATATAAAATAAAATTTTAAATATAATATAGTAGACTTTAAGAGTGAAACAATATGTAAATAATATACCACAAATCAATAACAACTATTCCTCTAGTCCATCGGAAGTGTTCATTAAAAAATAAAATATAAATAATAATTTAAATAAACTGACACTTGTACACAATAATGTGACACCATCATGGTACACCACTATGAGATAGAAGATCCGATCCGCATTAATATAATACAATTCAAATAAACCAATGAGAGGATTTTAAAGTAATAAAAAATTCAAAATTCTAGAAAATTAGGATTAAAATTTGAGTCAAAATTAGCTTTGTGGTCAACGGACCGCTTTGCTATAATATATTGATGATGATGATAATGTTTAAGACTAAGTTAAATAATGAAAATCAAATAAATTCAAAGAGTAAAATCCAAAACTATTGAAAGATGAAAAACAAAGAACTAATAAAATAAATTACCTCACATCGAATCAAATTCACTTTTGTAGATAAAAAAATAGTGAACATGGAGAACCATAAAATTATTTGAGAAGCAAAAAAGGTATGACATGATTTATAAGATTTTAGATCAAATGAAAATAAGTTATAGATCAGTTTCCTTATTCACTACAATCCCATCAATTGTGGAATCAATTAGTACGGAGATTTAGATAATGAAAGTAAATTCTACCTCTAATTAAGAATTTCGATTTGTTAGGTCAGTTTTAAAATACAGTTTAAAATTTAAATTTAACAAAATTTTAATAAATAAAAAAACTCAAAATTAGCAAAAAAAATGATATAACAAAGTGAGTCCCACACCGCGTTGCTATAATATTTATAATGATTACCAGAAAAAAGATATAGCAAAGTGCGTCCCACACCGGGGGATAGTGCTATAATAGATATAATGATTTGATACGTGTCAAAATATTTGTCTAAAATATTACTTGTACCATTATAAGTAGGACGTGGCATTTTTTAAAATTAGTTCGCTCCACTTAATTTTGAAATGGCTTCTTAGGCAGGCAATATTTTTTGTCTTTCTCAATTTGTTTTCATTGCAGTTGGATTATCAGGTATTATAGCTTTCTTTTTAAACTCTCTGATTTTCATTATCTTTCAATACTTTTAATTTTTATGTTCTATATTTTGTTTGATTGTCTTGATTTATTTACTTATATTAATTGTAATCATGTGTTAATTTTCTCTTATTTTTTTATGTTATAAGATATAATCTAATTTTTTAATCGCGATAGACATTCATTGCTTTTCCACATATTTGTTTTTTTGCTTCTCTCCTCTTCAGTTTAATTTCTTTTTTCAAGTCTTCTCAACTTATAATTTTTCTCTCTATTTATCTTAATTTCTAGAATCATTTTTATATTTACCATGATTAATATTCAAATACTTTGACTATTTTTAGATTTTGTTTGTTCCTATTTTTTTTTTAAATATCAGATTTATAGTACTTGTTATGTTTGAATAACTGATATTTTTTTAATTATTATAAACTTTTGTGAAGTTTTTCTCTTCCTTTTCATTAATAAGTGGTTTATCTTTATTCACTTCATTTTTTGCTCAAGTGAGAGGAATGGATCCATTGATTTTCTTAAGTTATGAATTTAAATTCGTATCTTTCTTTTTCTCCATTTGTTTCAAATTTTATTTTTGTTTTATTAAGATATGGAAGAGTTGTTATTTCAATAACAGGAACACCAAATAAATTTTATTTTTTGTTTCTATTATGATATGGAAGAGTTGTTATCTATTATCTTCTATTATATTATAACAAGGTTACAGTTTTTTTTTTCTTCTTAATCCTAATTTCTCAGAATTTTGAATTATTTTTAATTAATAATTATCCATATTCTCCCTTATCAACTTCCCTATTATCATCTACGTGATCTAATAACTTCCCCACATTCTCATCCAAAAAAAATCTTCCCACATTCTCAACTTCCCATCTCTTTTTAAATTCAAAATTTTAAAATATCTTCATAACTTCCCTTTTTTTGTAATTACACCCCCTTTTTCTCCAATTCATCACTCTCATTTACCCCCAATACTGCTGCCAACGTTATCTCTCTTATCTTAAATTCACATCATCGTCCCTCGAATGCTGCTTCCACAAATAGCGAAATCGACGCCAAACTGTACGCTGGAGGTGGTAACAGAGGGATTGGAGGCAACAATGGTGGTGGTGGCAGCGGAGGTGGAGGTGGAGGTGGTGACGGAAACGAAGGCAGCGACGGAAACGGAGGTGGAAGAGGAGTTGCCTGCGGACCATAAAGAGCCCTTCAAGGTAAATATTCATAATACCATCATGTGATTCGATATCTTTGTGTTTCAACTTTCAACGACCCTATTTTCATCCGAAGATTTACCAAAACTTTTCCCTTTTAGGATTTTGTGAAGGAGAAAGTTCGAGAAGATAAAAGAGCTAATCGCGAGGTATGTTTTGGATTATATTTGGTGGACATATTTGTAATTCTTTTCTATCTCATTCATCGTCTATGTTGCCTTCTTTTCAACAGGCAAGGAAGGCCCGTAAAAAGGCCCCTAAGGTCAGCTAATATCATGTACTCAACTGCTGTGTATGCCACTTTTCATTCGGAAACATTTGTAAAGAAGGTAAATTAAGAAATGCTAATTAAATTCTTAAGGTTAATTTTGGGCCTTTATTAGAATTGTATTTTAATAATCAATTATGAAATTTTCCAACCAAATTCTCATCACGGTATATGCTATACTTCAATTTTGCAGTTCAATGGAATGAGAAGAATAATACGCTGTTTCTTTTCTCTCATTGTATTATTACAGTGATATATTGTATATTTTTAGCTTTTGTTGTGCTAATCACAATTATTTTCCAGGATATTTTGGTGCCAAAGAGTCTAAAAAATCCAATAAACTGTTGGAAAGTAACCGAGGGAAAAATGAACCTTTACGTCTAAATCTTAATAAAGCCTGTAAAGAAGATGAACAATCTCTACCACTTTATGTCTCCAATTACATCTTTTACAAATGAATTTTATTATCCAGCTTGGTCAAACTATGTTTTCTGTGAATTATTAATGTATTAGAGTTTTGCTTTATTTTCATGAATGTCGCTGCTCAATCATATATTGCAACTTAACTAATTTAAGAAAAATCGCAAATTGGCTATGTGACCAGCACTTATAAAAATTAGTGGAGAGCATGAGTATTTTATTTATATTTTCATTATTTTTGCTTTTTAATATGATTGATATTTACGGCAAATTGTTTTAGCAAAATTGATGCTAATTTTCTATAGAATTTTGAGTACGAGCCTTAAACTAGAGAATATATAGTGAAATATTCGATTAATGATTTATGTAGTACATAATAATTGTTTCTCTTCTTCCAGGTTTAATTTATTTAAATTCAACATTGTCTTTAGATTTTTTTTATGTCGGTTATGTTGCTGAAGTTTTGTGAAAAGAAGGTGCCGATCTTTATCAAATGTGAAGTATTTTTTTAATAAAAGGGTAGCTTAGTTCAAAAGTTATAATTCTACCATTTAAAATTTTTGAAATGAAAAGTATATAAAATAGGTTATGAGATTAAAATATATTTTCACGAATTTTTTGGTTTGAAAGATGTATTGTAGGGAGTTTACGAAATTTTTCCTAAGTTAATCTCTACATTTGACAGATAACTTCAACCAACAAGATATATTGTCTAGCATTTCACAAAATTGATCTTTTTGTCAAATACAATAAATTAGTTGTTCAAACACTTTATATGGATTTATATGTTTTCTTAGCGATTAATGTTAATGTTACTTTTGTTATTTTTTGAGTTTATATCATTTAGCATGCTTAATGATATTATGATAATATTTCTTTTCACTCATTTTACGATGCACTAAGATATTTCATAGGAGAATATTTAAGTATTTGCTATTAAAAGACATATATTCAACCCAATTCTTAACAAAATTAGGTAAGTTCATATAAGTTTGTATATAGGTTTTTGAGACCATCAAGTAATTTAAGGAGTTCTTTTATTAAAAATATTTATTGTAGGGAGGATATAATAATTTACCATAATTTTTTTCTCTACATTTGACACAGTAAACTTTAAGAAACAGTCAAACATGACTATATTGTCTAACATTTCATAAAAATGCTATTTTTGGGACATAATACAGTATAATAGTTTCTAAAACACTTCATAGATATTTATACTTTTTTTTACTAATTTACTGAAATGATGATAATAACATTTTTTATTTTATTTTAAAGAGTTTATAATTATCTCAACGATTATGATTAATAGTGTGTTTAAATCAAATTGTTACACAGGTAACAAATTGGTGGGCTGATCTTATGCGATGCGTTGTTTCCATGGCTTTGGCTTATAATCAGGTAAAAGAATGTCTCACTTTGTGTTTTTTTTTTTTTTAATGAAACAATTCTATCTGATTATATGTTGGCAAATGTAATATTATTATAAATTATAATAACGCAATATTATTACGGGTTGCAGTTTGCGAAATCTGGCTCATACTCAGCAGCCCGGGAATGCAGCTATGATTACCTGCACCATCCCCATAGTCCTTTTTAGTACAGTGGTAAGAACATTATTTCCGGTAAACTTACAGGGTTAGCCCCATATGATAGTTTTCATTATGACTACTTTTGCAATGTTATAAGAATTACATTCATTCTGTCCTTTTTGTTTGCCACCAAAATTATTTTATTTCTATCCAAATTATTCTCCCTGATATTTTGATTTTACTAATTTTTTGTTCTTGCTTTGTTAAGTCAGTGACTGATTAGTTCCGATCTTTATTGGATTTTGTTCCTGCTAGGCTTTGTGAGTTGCACTTGCACCCTGTTTATGTTTCGCTACGGGATAATGATCGAAATGAGCTTTTTACCGAAGTAATGAGAATTGGAAACAGATCCTGAGGTTTTTGCAGTCTGTGGACAGTCTTCTCACATGGTCCAAACTCTGCTGGCAATGTATTATTTTTTTATACTTTTTGAGTTTTATAGCATTTTAATTTATTTCTATGTGAAAACTTTTGATTTGGTATATGACTGAGTTACTATATTATGTGTGATTGTGCCGTTGTGATTGGTTTGATTTATCTATAATGTGCTGATTAATGTGATGCTGGTCTGCATTTTGCCTAAGAAGCCATTGGTATGCATTGTGTTCATATCATGTGTTTGTTGATAATATACTTATTTAGTGTTCCTATGTTATTTGTATTCAGATTATTGTATTCAGAAATTTACCATGAAGCCAAAGAATAGCCACTCACATCTTACACTTCTGATGATGTTGGATTTAAAGAATATTTTATATCAGTACCAAATTTTCATTGAAACTGATTGCTACAATACCAATTTACGTAATTTACATGTGCTTTAGTTATCTTCTACTATATTTCAATTGATCAATATTTCAATTGTTAATTAAATAGATTTTATTTGAGTTAAAGCAAACTAAAATGTTAATCAAATAATTTGAGGAGTTTTATTATTTGCACACTCATAATTTTTCAATTTGGTTGAGTTTAAGTTGAATTCTGAAATTTATCGAATAAAAGAAAGGTTTTTTTATTAATTAAGTTTAACCTAAAGTCCAATATTTAATATTTTAAATCTGTTTTCTATTGATCGAGTATTAATCAGATAACGCGATAAAAATTTTAAATCTTCTACGATAAACATGTATTTCGGTGTTTGTTCATTTATTATACTTTTTTATATACTTTTGTGACATTATTTAATGATATTCAGCACAATTATATTGAAAAACTTTTATATTAACAACTAATAAAATACCATACTCGAATGATATATCGTGCGTAGCATGTGGCACACACTAGTATATATATTATAACAAAGCGGTATTTTACCAATTTTGACTATGAATTCTCATTCTAATTTTTTAGAATTTTGAGTTTTTTTATTCAATGGAAAAATTCTTACTATTAATTTTCTCTATATCATTTATGATAATTAAATCTTTCCAAATAATGTAGAAATACAACATTAAATTTGCAAAAAATTTAGTTTTGAAATTCAAATTTAGTCAAAATTTCTTTACATATTTCTAGCATCTATTATAAATATATATATATATATTATAATTTGTTTAACTAATTGTCTAATTCCTTAATTAGTGGAAGATTTATCATTAACTAAAATACATGTGAATCACATAAATCATGAGATTATGAGATTTTAACAAGGCAACTTTCCATATCTAATATTTTTACTCTTAATTAATTCACGTCATTTAAAATTTTGAAGAGCAAATCTATTTCTTAGTGCTCAATTCTCATAATCCTCTCTTTTCTTCTAGACAAATTAATTTAATATGAAAGAGGGGAATTTGCATTTCATTCATTACACACATTTTTCCCATAGTTGAATGATCATGTTTGATTTTTTCTTTTTCTTTTTGCAATATTGAAAATCTTTCAATCATTTTGTTTTGATTCTCCTACATTTTGTTTGATTTTTTGATTTAATTTACTTTTAATTTTTGGTTTCTATAATACTTTTCTCGATTTGTTTATATTTCTCCCACCATTTGTATATTTATCATGATCAGTATCAAGTAATTCGACTACTTTTCTTGCAATTTTTTTTCATCTTATAATTTTTTATGGAATTATTATTTTTTATTTTGTTTGAACCTATTAAATTGATTTTTTATTATTATTATGATTTGTGTGAACTCTTTCTCATTTTCTATTATGATATCTTCTTATTTTGACTTTATTTTTTGTTCGATTCATAAATTTTCTTAAGTTGTCTATAGTTGTTTATTAAGTTCATAATCATTGCATTTTTTTATTTCTAAGGTTTCTGAATAGTTCAAAGTACATAGTGTATTTTCTCATAAAAAAATACATTTTGCACTATTGTACTATTCACTTCATCGTATTTAGGTTCTTGAACCAGAAATGTTCTCTCAAATCAAGTAGTGACAAATCATAAACTCAAGTTGATGGACCATTTTATTAATTCCCTCTATTTTGTTTTTTCTTGAGAGTTTGGGAATTATTGCATTATTTATTTTGTATCTATTATTTATTTGAATTTAATTGTTTTTATTAAAAGTTGCTGCACTACTTTTCAAAATTGTTAGAGTTAATACATTTTCTTTCATTTTTTTATTTTTTATTTAATCCTATTGATGTATTGATTTAATTTTAGTTCACTATAACTTTCGAATTTTTTTGGACAAAATTTCTTCAATTATTCTGTTGTTTTAATTTTCTCTCTTTTCAATTTATTTTTATGATAACAGATAACTTTTCTTTATATTTTTTATTTTCTCTTTTGATTCAAAATTATGAAAATCATTTAGTTTTTGGCTATTATTTACATTTTTTGTTAACATATAAATGTGTTTTAGATTTTTAATTTTTTAAATTTATTTTTAAATATTAATTCACATTTTTAGTTGTATTTGATTTTTTTATTTACGAGAGTTGTGTTTAGTTTACTAATCTCCCTTAAATCAAAATGATGATGAATATCATCGAGATTTTATTTTATAAACTATATTTTCACTGGGATTTACATAATATTTTATTATATATTTTTTCGTGGTACACGTGGGTTATAAAATGAGTTGAATATTATATACATTTATTTAATTTGTATCACAATTATGTCCTTTATTTTTTTCTTAGTTGAATACTCAATATGTGAAATGTGCTAACTCAACTCATTACCTACTCATGTCTTCATAAGTGGATTTGGTTTAGATGCTCATGGCATCATCGATAACTATAGAAATATTGCATATTATTTAATAATTTTGCTTCGACTAAGAAATTAATCTTAAAAATATATTTTTAGGTTGAATTACTTCTTTTTTCTATCTATTTAGTCAATAATTATGCTAAACTACGTCAAATACCACTCATATTTTAATTGAAAATTATGTATAGTTTACAAATATAGACATTTTCTTTAGTTTATATTATTGATTGTAGCTTATCTTAGGAAAAAATTATTAGTTACTATGCAAATATAAAAGTTTCATTTCGATATTCAAATATATGCAAATTATTTTTTTTATAAACTATAAATAGGAGCTTTCTACAAACTATAACTTTAGAATAAACCTTTTCATAAATAATTTTGTATCAATATAAAAAGATATTAAAGATGAAATTATTAGAAGGAAAGAAATATTTGAATTTTTTACAACATTAAAATAAAATTAGTAAGGTTGAATAGCTGAAAATGATTATTACAATACTAAAGCAATTCGGAGCGAGGATGCAACTTTTCACTATATTTTTTATTTAAAGGAGCATATAATATTGATATTGTAACTTAATGTATTTCGTCCCTTATATGGTAACCCTTAACCTTCTATTGGAATTAGATAATTTTTCATAAATGGGTAAGTATGGAGTTTTCATTTTAATTGCTAACAATTTCTAGTAAAATGCATGTGCATTTGCAGGTGAAAATTAGGTTTATACAATGAAATAAATTTTTAAATTTTTTTTTGAAATAATATTGATGAACTTATAAATAGTTCATCTATTCAAATATTATCAGTCTTTTTAATTTATTTAATTAAGTAACATAGTTAAGATCATATAAAAATATAAATTTTATGTTCAATTAATTTTCACATATTTAGTCAATATAACTCGTAAAAATATGTTAAATATCATTTTCTCAAATAGAATACAATGCATAGTCCATGAATGTGAACATGCAATGTATTAAACGTTTTTTTTATTGTAGATAGTTCAAAGAATGCAAAAAAAAGGCTTAGTAGTTTCTAAATTTCTTTTCTTATTTAAAAACTTAACTTGTTACTCAAAATATGAAATATTTTTTCATTAACCAAATGTAGGAGCTTTTGACAAATTAAAATTTTAGATTATCAATTTTTTAATAATTATTTTTAGAAAAATTACTAAAACTTTTCTATAATATAATTTTATATTCAAATAATTAATGAAAGTATTTTTATATCCTGTTATCTTTTTATTTGAAAAAAATTAAAAATTACCAATTTTTAGACTAAATTATCCTTGATTTAGATTGCATAGAAATCTCAATTCTTTGAACTTTTCAATTTGATAAATTTTATAATATAAATTTTATTTGACAATCTTACGTATTTCAAATGTTGTTAATAAAGCAAAATGATGTGAGGCCTTTGAGGAATTTTCTAGAATATGAGAGGTGACAATTAGTAATGACATTTTGAAAAGAGCAAGGAATAGAAAAGATTTCTTCTTATACAAACTTTATCAAAGGTGAATTATTAAAAGTACTAACAATATTTTTGAATCTTTTAGAGCATTTTATATAGAAGTGCTTTTTACAATTGAAAAATATATTTGAAAGTAAATATCAGTAGAGCTGAGGTATGAAATTTATTAATTTCTTTTATTTGTTATACTAACATGCATGTTTTATACTTCTGACTTCATTATACAAATATAAAATAAAGAAAAAGTTTGAAATCGTTATGAGTGCGATGATTAAGAATAACTATATGTCTGCATGGAATTATTTAATTATATCTTTTCATATTATTATGAAAATAGTGTGTTTTGAGTTATATTTCACTCATAAAAAAGAATAATTGGCATTTTAGTTAAATAAATGAATGATGTATTAATAAATTTTATTAAAAGGAATAATGAAGTCCATTAAAAGTTTCTTAGAAGTTAAAAAAGTTGAAATATTTTCAAATTTCTAACTGATCACTATTTATAATTTTTAGATTGTTAACACTTTTCTCATTTGAATAATATGTAGTATAATTATAAGTACTATATATTGAAGACAATTTGATAATTTTAAAAAAATGTAGCAATCATCAACAAATAATTTTCTAAATTAATTATTAAAAATGAATGCTACAACTTACACATCTAACATTTATTCCCACTAATCCTATCACCTCTAAAATTTACTTCCACTAATCATATCATTAAGTTTCCATTAGTTAGGATTCATAATTTTCATTGTAATAATAATTTAAAAAATATAAAATTTAAAAGTATTAAATATTTATATTTTTATTGAAAGTTTATAAATTAGACAAATTTTAACTCTCGTTAGTGAATATTAATTTTAAGTAATATGGGGTGTCCTTTATATGATCCACTAATCTAATTAAGATAACTATTAATCAAAATCCAAAAAATGACCAACTCCTGAGCTATCATTTATACTAATTTCTATCTCAATAATTGATTTAGTAATGTTTAAAAATTAGCATTCACATTATTTAATAAAATTATATTGTACTATATCCCTTGTCCAATTATTATTTTATAATTTTACCATCAACTATCTATTGAAAATAAAAATAATACAATTCATTAGTATACATAAAAATCACTACTTCTTTCCAAGATTAATGGACTATATAAAGGATACCTCATATTACTTCAAATAAATATTCACTACTGAGAGTTAAAAATTTGTGTAATTTATAACTTTCAATAAAATATAAATGTTTGATACTTTTAAATGTTATATTTTTTAATTATTATTATTATAATGAAAATTATGAATTCTAACTAATGGGAACTTAATGATATGATTAGTGGAAGTAAATTTTAGAGGTGATAGGATTAGTGGGAAATAAATGTTAGAGGTGTAAGTTATAGAAATCATTTTAATAAAGGGTTAAATGGTCTTTTCTCAATTGGAAGAAACACATAAAAATCACTACTTCCTTCCAAGATTAATGGATCATATAAAGGACACCCCATATTACTTCAAATTAATATTCACTACTGAGATTTAAAAAATTATCTAATTTATAACTTTCAATAAAAATATAAATGTTTAATACTTTTAAATTTTATATTTTTTAAATTTTGATTATTATAATGAAAATTATGAATTCTAACTAATGGAACTTAATGATATGATTAGTGAAAGTAAATTTTAGTGGTGATAGGATTAGTGAGAATAAATCTTAGAGGTGTAAGTTATAGCATTCATTTTTAATAAATGGTTAAATGGTCTTTTCACAATGGGAAGAAACACATCCATACTTTTATAGTAGTATAGATTGTAAACAGTAATAACAAAACTTCATATTCAATAGCAATCTAGTTTTCATATTATGTTTCCTGCTGTATTTCTTTACATGGCATTAGAGGCATTAAGCTTAATGTAGACCGTTTCTCGTTTTTCCTTTTCTCAAAATTCCGATTTCAGTATCATATTTCTCTACCCTTCTCTGTTGAATCATCAGGGATAGGTTACCCTTCTAATTTGGGGCTACTTTATTCTTCCCCATGTTTTAACCTAATGCATCAATTACGGACGTTTTCCCCCTAATCAATTGCTATAATTCTCCAATTTTTTTCATCCATGGTGGCGAAGACTGTTATTGATATGACACCCGTCCATCCGATTCTCCTAATGTGGATTTAGTTTCAGAGCCGTTAAAGGCACGAAAAATTATAAAATTTGGTCTCGAGAAATGATTGTGGCGTTAGAAGCAAAAAATAAGATTGGTCTTAACTCTTCTTATATAGATGGTTCTTGCACCGAACTGGAAGATGATAAAATCTTGATTGCACAATGAACACAGTGCAATTCTTTAGTTAAATCCTGGATGCATAGGTCTTTTTGTAGAGAATTAATTCATGGTGTGGTACATTGTGAGTCCACCTTCTTGATTTGGAATGATTTGAAGGAAAGATTTGACAAGATTAATGGTGCTCGAATGTATACCCTATACCGATAGATAAATACCATCACACAAGGAGCGAGCAACGTCACCACTTATTATTCCACACTATGCCAGTTATAGGATAAATATGAGTCCCTCGTGCCACCACCATCTGCCATTGTTGCCAATGAATACAGCAGTTTTTGCAATCAGTTGAAAATGATGCAATTTTTTAAGGGATTGAACAAATGCTACTAAATACTTAAATGCTAATCCGAGCTTATTAAGAAATCTTAAATCTATAGTAAATACTTATGTTAAGTTACTTAATAGAGAAAACAGTCTAGTGACTCATGTGGGTGATATTAGGATCAATTATAAGCATATCCTCTGAAAATTGTTCAAGAAATTGTTCGAATAGTGTACTATAATATTTGTGTAAATATAATAATTGTTTGTTATATTTTAAAAATAAATTGAAAATTTATATTTCAAATTAGTAGTACTCACAAGTTCTTGTGGTGAATAATGTTGATTATTCCAAATAAATAATAATAGGTTGATGAATGAGTTTGTTAATTATATGAATAATAAATATAAATAAAAAATTATAAAAGATAAAAAAGAGAATAATAATTATTAATTAAATAATTTTGATTGATGAATGTGTAAAATTGTATATTACATGTATAATTGCTATATAGTAGATTTAATAAATAGAGTTGAAAAAATGTTAATTCGGACAAATATTATTTATATTAAATTTATTTAGAATTTTACTATCCAAAATTTTAAAAATCAAATTTAACAACATAAACAAACAATGAATTACCTTTCTCTATAATTAATGGAATAGCTACCTGGAAAGTAAACCCCATGCGCTACTTTAATAAAAGTTTTAAACCAGATTGTTATAGGCTAAAAGTACCATAACTATCGTTATATAACATATAAATAACAAGCTGGATAATTTCTTATTTGCCTTCTCTACTATGAGCCTGTCAGCTATGGGCAACCTAGGCTAGTCTACCTCTCTTGTGTGGTTTGCAGACTATTACACAAGAGCGGGGTTTACCCAGTGCGCACCTAACGGTAGCGGCTGCGGGTTCCCTTATCATCAAAAAAAAACAAAAAAAAAACAAGCTGGATAATTTGGGATACATCAGATAATAAAACACGAAGTAGCAAGTAAATATGAACACACTACATACGTGGTTCGATCAAAGTATGGGTCATGAAACTGCAAATAATTCAAAAAGTAGGGATAGACAAATTATGGAGACTAGAAAACACTGGAAAGGTGGCGCGTTGGGGCTGTTTTTGGCCAACAATTTTTTTAGAATGGCAAAAATTTAATTTCTGATTTCGGATACATGAAATTTATTTTTGTGGAGACCAAATATATTTTACCTCTTGTTTATGATATTAAAAATGATGAAAAATTATAGAAATATATATATATATATATATATATATATATATATATATATATATATATATTTTTGGTATAATTTAAAAACTCATTTCCACTTTCAAACAGCATGTACAACCATCATCAACAGAAAAAAACCCAACAACAAAAAGTACCTATCTATGTACAATATCTCTGCAATCTGCCTTTCCTATCATCTTCAAAATTTGATCATTGTATCCTTTGTATCCTAATCTATAGTTTAGGTTTAGACTTGATCCTGATATAAAGGTACGTAGGTAGCTCAGTACGTCTGAGTGCAGTCTATAACCGTTGTACGACCCTCTTTGTACTGTACGAGCCTCGGCTTGATTTAGTCCGTAGATATTACGAGCTATATCATGCCTTGTATTCCTTTCTTCCCAAACTTTATGGATAACTCCCATAACTCCTGCTGTCACAACTTTCTGTTTAAAACTCCATCTTCTGTGGGCAAATTGAATCCACCTTTTCCATTTTTGAAAAACCACATGACACTGCCCTCCATTCATCAATTGACTAACTCTCTCCAGCAACTGTGATGGGAATCAAATCCACCCAATCCGTAATTACCGATCTGCATATCGTAGATAATTGATTTCGATCAAATTTAAAAGATTGTAATTTGATTTAATTGATCCATTCCTAAGTTAGATGATTTTGATTGATCCATTCCTAAGTTATATCATCTTGATCGATCAATTCCTAAGTTAGATGATCTTGATTTGATTGATCTTTATTTTAGTATGTTTCTTTATTTATGTTATTTCCTTTATTAACACATTTAAAGCCTATAAATTGAGGCTTACTCATTGTTAGAAATTATTTTCGAATCATTCAATAAAATATCTTTTAGTGTTTTCATAGATTTTCTAGTGTTA
The DNA here is from genome assembly GCA_963669365.1 of Verbascum thapsus. Taxonomy (NCBI): domain Eukaryota; kingdom Viridiplantae; phylum Streptophyta; class Magnoliopsida; order Lamiales; family Scrophulariaceae; genus Verbascum; species Verbascum thapsus. The sequence goes on from OY770118.1 coordinate 10,642,331, forward strand.
GCTTAAGTTTATTAGCTGTTCTACATCAAACTGCTGACTCCATCTACACTTGAAGAAAAGATGTTGAATTGATTCATCCTCTTCCATACAAAGTAAGCATTCAGTCTCTGAAATAGTAATAAATCTTCTAAGTCTATCCTTTATTTGAAGTTTTTGAAGCACAGTAAGCCAACCAATATACGAGTGCTTTGGAATATTAAACCTATTCCGAATCACCTTGTCCTCCCTCAGTCTATCTCTATCCCCTCGAAGCCAATCATAACACCTTTTTAATGTATATTCTCCATCTTCAGTCAGCTGCCACCTATTGTTATGTACTTGTCCAACTATTCTCCTTTTCACCTTATCAATCTTCTTCCAGACCCAACTACAATCCTGTGGAGGTTCATATTCTCATATATCTTTCTCTTTTTAGTACACACCACTAATCCATTTAACCAATAAGCTATCTTTCTTTTGTGCAATTGCCCACACATGTTTCCCAATTGCTGTAATATTCCAGTTGTTAGGTTGTGTTTTGTGCATGTTTTATATGTTCAAGATCGAGTTGTTTGCTACGATTATGCTCCTTATTTCGTAATATTATATTGATATTTGAAATCTAGGTGATTACGTAAAGAAAGAAGCCAAATATGATGAAAATAGGAGAAAAATGAGTAGAAATCGAGTTAGCATAAAAATAGTAGCAGCAGAAGACTTTCCTAAATAAAGCGTGCCCACGCTTAAGTCTCTGAACGCTTCTGCCAAGAAACGCTTTTTTGAAGATTTCTGAAGATTTTCTATTAAGATTCGGATTTTTGCTATAGAAGCCAACTGATTTTCGGATATTTGAGATTTTATTCTCTTTATTTTGTTAGGATTTTATTTCTTTATTTTTAATATTCCTAGTTTGTTTAGTTTGTTAAGTTTGTTAGAGCCCTAATTAGTTTCCTTCTTGGATTAGGACTCTACTAGTTTAAATATGTGGAATTTTATTTCACAAGACACCTTTGATTTTATTTTAATTCAAGCAACGTTTTTTCCTTTAATTCTGGAGCTCTCGATTTTTTATTATTTTTGTCTACGTTTTGATTATGAGTTGCTAAACTCATACTTCTAGTCGAGGATTTATCAAGGTTTGATTTTTTAAATTCGTGAAATCGAATTGTACTATAATTTATCCGTTGTTAGATATTTACTTTTTCTCTGAGATCTGTTAATAATATATTTCAATTGGTTAGATAACTTGATCAATTATTTAAGTGTTGGAATCGTATTTAGCTATTTAGGGCCAAATCCATGACGGGTAAACCCTAATTTTGTAGCAGTTAGCGACGTTGATTATGGAAACGTTTTTGATTAGTCGCTACGGGAATTAGTAATCTGGTCTAAATAAACCGAGTTTATGTGTTTGTTGGCTAGAATTGGTGTCTTTCTAATACGTGCATGCTATCGATAGGCTAAATCCTAAGAGGTTGTTTAGGGTTGTCTAATTGGTAAGAGAAGTAATCAAAGAGCTTGTTTTGGTTGTCGACGACTTAAGGAAAGGCTAGGTTATTAGAGCTTGTTAATAACTATAGCCAATTTATCTATAAAACATTGAATTATCATTGCATCAGTGATCGAATTGATTGAATCAATATCGAGATAATCCGAAGACTAGAATTCCTCACCATATTAAAAATCCGAATTTTACTCTCTTTGCGTTTTTAAATCTTACATTTTTAATTTCGTCTTTTAATTTCGATTTTAGCTAAAATTCTCAAAACCTCCCCTTTTATCGATATTAGTAATTTAGGAATTGAATTTTACACCATTCCCTGTGAATTGACCCTACTTATCGCTGATTTCAAATTTTTTTAAAGTAGGTTTTTATTTTTGTTGGATTCGACCACCATCAAATTTTGGCGCCATTGCCGGGGAACGGTGTTATATATTTATTTCTTGTGCTACTAATATTTTTTGTTTTAGTTTTTGTATGCCTAGGACCTTTCGTGGAAGTGAATTCAAATACGATCCCGAGATCGAAAAATGAGCTCGCCGACTACGAATAGAGACGAGGCAACGTCACTTCACTATTCTGCACGCTTCTTCATCATCCGGGATAGAACCTACATTTTGTTCTAGCGATTCAGAGGAGGAAAACGAATCAATGGACAACGCTGCTAATGCTGCACCTACTAATGGTGCCCATGCCCATGCCAATGGCAATGCCAACGCCAACGCCGATGGCGTCGAAAGAACCCTAAAAGAACTGGCCGTGCCAAATCCAAATCAACATCCTCTCTGCATACCTTACCCTAATATTGAGGTAGATTTTGAATTAAAATCTGGACTTATTCACTTACTACTACTTTTCATGGTTCTGCAGGAGAGGATCCACATAAGCACCTGAAGGGATTCCATTTGATTTGCTCAACCATGAAGATAGAATGTAACCGAGGATCAAATGAAGTTGAGGACTTTTCCTTTTTCCTTAGCCGACAAAGCTAGAGATTGGCTATATTTTCTTCCTTCCGGCTTGATTGAAACATGGAACTAGATGGAAAGACAATTTTTAGAGAGATTTTTCCAAGCCTATCGAGTCGCAAACGTAAGGAAAGAAATTTGTGGAATTCTCCAATTTATGAAACTTTATACGAGTATTGGGAATGTTTCAAACAGTGGTTGCTAGTTGCCCACAACATTAGATTCCCGAGCAACTCCTCATACAGTACTTCTATGAAGGACTAACGATTATGGATAGAAATTTGATAGACGCTGCGAGTGGTGGAGCATTGATTTATAAAACCCCAACTGAAGCAAGGAACTTGATTTCGAATATTGCATCTAACTCCCAGCAATTTAGCATCCGACAAGAGCATCCATCGAAGGAAACGAATGAAGCAACCATAGCGTTACTCAATCAACGCGTGAATGATGTGACCGCTCTCGTGCAAAAGATGGATGTGGGAGGCAATCAACAAGCTAATATGTGTGGTATATGTTCTGGAATTGGACATATGACCGAGATATGCCCCAATGCCCAAAATCAGACTATTGAGCAAGCGAATGCGGCCGGTTTTCCGGGGCCCGTTCAAAGAAAATATGATCCCTTCTCGAACACGTACAATACCGGATGGAGGGATCATCCTAACCTAAGCTATGCTCCAAGACCTCCATACCAAGGACCTCAAGGACCTCCGTTCCCTCAACAAACCCAATTGTCAGGTACGCTCTTAGAAGATATAATTAAGACATTGGTTGCTAATACTCAATAATTCCAACAGGGCATACAACAGAATACCGAGCAATTCCAACAAGGCATGCAACAGTTTCGAAATGAGAGTCAAAACGCCATTAAAAATTTGGAGAAGCAAATCGGTCAAGTGGCTACTACTGTGAACGAGTTGGTGTCACAAAATTTGTATAAACTTTAGTCCCAGGTCATTGTAAACACGAAGGAGAATGCCAATACAGTTACCTTACGAAGTGGGAAAGAATTAAAGGAAGCAGAACCATTTCACGAGTTAAGCGTGCCCACGCCTAAAACTCGAAACCCTTCTACTGAAAACGCATCGAAACACGAAGATGAAATAGAGCTGGAAAAGGAAGAAGAGCTTATTACCAAGAAATTGATGACATTCGTGATTCCACCTCCGTTTCCAGGCCGATTTGCCAAGTCCAAGAAAGAAGAACAAGAAAAAAGATACTCGAAACATTCCGAAAGGTTGAGGTAAATATTCCACTTCTCAATGCCATTAAGCAAGTACCCCGTTATGCTAAGTTCCTTAAAAAATTGTGCACGCCAAAGAGAAAGCTTATAGGCAACGAGAAGGTACACGTAGGAGAAAACGTATCCGCCGTACTTCAAAAGAAATTACCTCCTAAGTGTAAGGATCCAAGTATGTTTACAATTCCTTGTAAAATTGGGAATATTCGAATTGAAAAAGCTATGCTAGACTTAGGAGCATCAATCAATGTTATGCCACGATCTATATATGAGTCATTGAATGTAGGAAAATTGAAAGAAACCGGTGTAGTTATTCAACTTGCTGATAGGTCTAACGCTTATCCCGATGGTGTTCTAGAAGATATTTTGGTACAAATTGACAACTTAATATTTCCTGCTGATTTTTCTGTGGTCGATATAGGTCATAATGATTTTGGTAATTCCGCATCTATTTTACTTGGAAGACCATTTTTGAAAACTTCTAGAACAAAAATTAACGTAGATGATGGTACTTTAACTATGGAATTCGATGGCGATATTATAAAATTTAATATATACGACTCCATGAAGTACCCTCCGGATGTTCATTCTATTTTTGGTATAAACATTGATGATTGTCTAGCGCAGGTTATGTCCGAGTTAGAGAACGAAGACCCCATGCAAGTTTGTGTTAACGACAGCTGATTTCGAGGAAAAGTAGCTGAAATTCGAGCTGAACGATGAATTAGAAAATGCCAAATCAGCCTTCGATTCCCTTCCTTCTTTACCGTTAAACATTTCTCGTATTTCATTACCGATTTCTACTTCTAAACTTCTTCCTTCGATTGTGCAGGCACCTAAATTGGAACTTAAGAAGCTTCCCGAGCATCTTATGTATTTATATCTAGGAGAAGAAGGAACTCTACCAATGATCGTATCGAATAAATTAACTCCTTTATAAGAAGAACAATTAATACGATTATTGAGGGATTACAAAGAGGCAATCGGTTGGACTATAGCTGACATCAAAGGGATTAGCCCTTCTATATGTATGCATCCAATACTAAAGGAGGAAGGAGCTAAACCAAAAATTCAAGCCCAAAGACGACTTAATCCACCGATGATGGAAGTGGTGAAGAACGAGATATAAAAACTTCTCGATGCGGATATTATACATCCGATTTCCGATAGCACTTGGGTAAGCCCTGTGCAAGTCGTTCCTAAGAAAATCGGTATTACTGTGATCGAAAATTCAGAGGGTGAGTTAGTACCCACTCGTGTTCAAAACGGGTGGAGAGTTTGTATTGATTATCGAAGTTTAAATACTTCGACTTATAAGGACCACTTTCCTCTTCCTTTTATTGATCAAAGGTTAGAGCGTTTAGCCGGTCGTTCTTACTTTTGTTGTTTAGATGGCTATTCAGGTTTTCATCAAATCCCAGTCGCACCAGAAGATCAAGAGAAAATGACATTCACTTGTCCCTTTGGCACATTCGCATATCGAAGAATGCCATTTGGTTTATGCAACGCTCCGGCGACTTTTCAAAGGTGCTTGGTTAGTATATTTTCCGACTACGTCGAAGACATCATTGAGGTATTTATGGACGATTTTACGGTACATGGTAACTCTTTCGATTCATGTCTAGCTAACCTAAGGAAAATTTTAGACCAATGTATTAAATTGAACCTTGTACTTAACTACGAAAAATGTCACTTTATGGTAGAACAAGGTAATATTTTAGGTCATATTGTTTCATCTAGAGGGTTAGAAGTTCATAAAGCAAAAATTGACGTTATTAAAACCTTGCCTTACCCCACAAACATGCGGGAGATTCGCTCTTTTCTTGGACATGCAGGTTTTTATCGACGCTTCATCAAAGACTTCGCAAAAATTAGCAGACCCTTATGCAATTTATTGCATAAGGACGCCACCTTCTAGTTCGATGAAGACTGTCGAAACGTTCTCAATACACTCAAAAACCTTCTGACCACCGCACCAATAGTGAAACCACCTAATTGGAGTCTACCCTTCAAAATCATGTGCGATGCAAGCAACTACGCCGTAGGAGCCGTTCTTGGTCAATGAGTCGATAAGACACCACATGTTATATATTATGCCTCGCGAACTTTGGATAGTGCTCAATGCAATTATTCAACAATGGAAAAAGAACTTTTTGCCACTATTTATACCTTAGAAAAATTTCGATCTTATTTACTCGGTACTAAAGTTATTGTTTATTCCGATCATGTAGCTTTACATTATTTGCTAAGCAAGAAGGAGGCAAAACCTCGACTCATACGATGGATTCTTCTATTTCAAGAATTCGACTTAAAAATTAAGGATAAAAAAGGAGCTAAAAATCTAGTGGCGGATCATTTAAGTCGACTAATCAATTGTGAGGAATCCATGCCACTTAGAGACGAGTTTCTCGATGAGCATCTCTTCGCAATAAAATCGGTTTTTCCATGGTATTTGGACATTGTTAATTACCTAGTAACTAAGACTCTACCGGATGACTTAACTCGAACTCAAAAGAATAAAATCAAAAGTGAGTCTAAGTATTATGTATGGGATAAACCTGACCTATGGAAACATTGCTCGGATCAAGTCATCCGAAGATGCGTTCCGAAAAGTGAGGTACCTTCTATCCTTCGTTTTTGTCATACTTTCGCTTGTGGAGGATACTTTGGCTCAAAACGTACCGCTCATAAAGTTCTCGAGAGTGGTTTGTTTTGGCCAAGCATATTTCATGATTCACACGTATTCTGCAAAACATGTGAAAATTGTCAAAAGACGGGTAACTTAGGACATAGAGATCAAATGCCACTAAATCCCATACACGTTTGTGAAATTTTTGACGTATGGGGTATTGATTTTATGGGTCCCTTTCCCCCTTCCTTTGGTTTCAATTATATATTACTCGCTGTGGACTATGTTTCTAAATGGGTCGAGGCTAAAGTCACAAAAATTGATAACGCTAAAGACGTTGTGAATTTTGTCAAGTCTAATATTTTTGCTAAGTTCGGGACGCCAAGGGCTATAATTAGTGATCGAGGAACACACTTTTGCAACAAAGTATTCGAATCCCTCTTGAAAAAGTACAATGTAACTCATCGAGTTTCCACTACCTACCATCCTCAAACAAACGAACAATCCGAAGTGTCAAACCGAAAAATCAAGTCTATACTTGAGAAAATGGTCAACCCAAACAGGAAGGATTGGAGTACAAGGCTAGATGACGCTCTGTGGATCGACCCTATTTATCGCTGATTACAAATCTTTTTAAAGTAGGTTTTTATTTTTGTTGGATTCAACCACCATCACCAGTCCCTACAACTCTTGATGTTAAGACCTCCAAATTTCTTTTTAGTGCACACCTTATCCCATCCAACTAACGGGACTCTCCTCTTTTGATCTTGTGATCCCTACAGAAAATCTTTACATTTACATTCCACCATTCTAACAATTGTTTGTGGGAGAATAAAATAAGAAGCCCACTAGGCATGAAGGTAAAACAGTAACAAAGTTGATCAGCAATGATCCCCAGCATATGAAAGATGCCTTATTGCCTAACACTGCAATCTAGTTGTGACTCTTTCCACGAGTGAATAACATTCAATCTTTGTCCATTTTGTTGGAGACAAAGGTTTTCCCAAATATCTCATGGGAAAGATACATTCCTTAAATCTAGTGATCTGCATTAACTCCTTAATTGAGGGTGCAACACCCCGAATAAACATGCTAGATTTAGCTAAACTAGCGTGTAGTCCCGGTGGTTCTTGTAAATTTTTGAAAACAATCACACATCACCTGCACTGAATTCCTTGAGGCCTTACAAAAAACATGAGATCATCCGCAAAACAACGTCATCCGAAGTGACTTGCATCCTGGATGAAACCTGAATCCCCTTTCTCTGGTTTCTCTCCTCATGCTTTTAGTCAAATACTTTATAACCAGAACAAAGATTAATGGAGATATAGGATCCCCTTGCCTAATACCTCTTTCCCTCTTAATAAAATCATGTATTTCACCATTGAGAACCAGGGAAAAAGACACTGTTCTAATACACTCAATCACCCATTGAGTGAACTTTTTTGGGAAGTGGAATCCCTGCAACATTTCCTTCACAAATCTTCAATCCACTATGTCATAAGCCTTTTGAATATCAATCTTTATTAGGCACCTAGGAGTAGCATAGAAAAATATATTTTGGCCAATAAAATTCTGACAAATTTCAGAATATTTTGAAATTGAATTTTTGATTTTTTGGGTATTTAATAGTTAGTGTTTGGATATTCAAATTTTTTTTCTTTATTTTATATTTTTGAAATGATGGAAAAATCATTGAGAAGAACTTTTTGGGTCCTTAAATTTTTAGGCTTTGTTTGTTTATGTTTTTGAGATGAAATTTTTGAAATTTTATCAAGAATTGTGTACTATGGAAATTTGTGTGAAAATGATAGTTGTTTGTTTATGTTTTTAAAAATATGTGGAAAGTTGTAAAATATGTCAAATTAATAATGAGAGGTTGATGGATGATATGTAGAATAATTGTGTTAGTTGTGTATGTAATGATTACATGAATAAAAAAAATATAGATAAAAAATTGTAAAGTATGAAGAGAAAGTGATATAATAGTTGATTTGATTGGTGAATGTGTGAAAAAGTTTTATATATGATTTATAGATAGTTATATAGGAGATTGAAAAAGTAGAGTTGAAAAAAAAGAAATTTAGATGAAAATTTGATGTGTTAAATTTATTTTAAATTTTGTGATTCAAAAACTTGAAGATGGACTTTGAAAACATGAACAAACAAGGCTAGTATTTTCAGTCAGAGATATGTTGAGTTAGACGTCCCATCAGAAAAACGATTTTGCATAAATATTATATTTCATCCACAAGTAGGAGTTACAACTCACAAAGCATTCAACAGTCTAACTTTGCCGTATGTGATATTATACTCAACTCAAACATAAATGTCAATTTAACAAACAGAAACCTAACTAGCTCATAAGAAATACTTATCCAATTAAATAGTCTAAATGACAGCTGCAAGAAATTTGATCATTTTCTAGCATGTGTTTTTGACTTCTTTGTCCATAACATCTATATAATTAACTACCCATACAGGGTTTAGGGCATTTGAACTTGTGGCCTAGATCACGGGTTCGAATCCTGATGAGGGAATGCCTATTTGCCTTCTCTACTGTGAGCCTGTCAGCTATGGGCAACCTAGGCTGGTTTACCTCTCTTGTGTGGTTTGCAGGCTATTACACAAGAGCGGGGTTTACCCAGTGCGCACCCGAAAGGATAGCGGCTGTGGGTTTCCCTCGTCATCCAAAAAAAAAAAACCCTACCCATACAACACTATAATAAGCAAATAAAAGCCAGTATGAAGCAACATCATTTCTGCTATGGTGGCACGTGACTTGCATGTGCCTTCTGCTTTTCTGTGTATACAGTGTGCAACCGTGTTAGCTATTTACCACCGATTCTTTAACAGCCATGATGGTATTCATAAAGACTGGAATATAAAATCATATGGTTGTGTTAAAATGCTCATTTTCCTAAAATCTTCTGTTTCTTAGACATTGTTCATCGTTTTTTATCTTCTCATGCATGCATTGAGTTATTCTTTTGCGCACAAATTGATGGGGCACAATTTGGCCATGGTATGAAACGTATAAACGAACTGAATATATAAAAATAAATAAAGTTTACGGGTGGGATATCTATAACACCCGACCCGACTATATAGCAAGCGTGAACCGCCAGCTTTTGGACAGGTTGCAATTAGACATTGATCCAAATGTCGCATCATGATTAGTGGAATTAGGAAACTTTAAATACCACATTTAAAGCTCATTGTAGGGACATATATTCTCTGTACCTATACGAGCTATTAAAAATATATGATACACAATAATCATTAGAACTACGTTAGACTAAGATTGTAGGCAGCTTATATACGAGTACAGTCATAAAACATTGCTTCACCAATATTTGACAAGATCACAAATAAAATGCATATGTGGCATAAAATTATGTATAAATCAATTACAATAAAAATAAATATAAGGCTAAATAATACGTAAATTTCACATCTATAAACTTTCCCAATACGAAACGCTAGCTGATTGGCTCGGTCCACATCAATGCAGATACCGAGCCAAATTAACGATGGATTACTTCGGCATAGTAGATCCCAAATCAAATTAACGATCTATAAACTTAAATTATTAATTTATTATATTATAAGATATATATATATATAGCTTCAATTTCATTAAACTAAAATTCTTACCATTTATAAATTATAGTACTTTTTCATTAATTAGAATTCTTCCATATTAAATAAAGTTGTAAATTGTTTATGCTAGACATTTATCACTATGCACAAAATTCATAATTCCTCCAAAGAGACACAGACAAAGCACATATAATGTTTTCCTCACTAAAATAAATAAATAAATAAAGAAAAAGTTTTGAATGCATAAACTACGGGCTTGTTTTATGCTATACATAATGAAAATGTGGGGATTTTTCTTTTCAAATGGAATCTTTATAGAATCTTATCCCATTAAAATATATAGAATCCAAAAGTTGATCGAAATTGTATAAATAGCTTGATTCTTCATCAACTTTCAACTTATCTCATTAATGGAATCTTATCCCATTAAATATCCCTATCCCATTAAAATATATAGAATTCGAAAGTTGATCGAAATCGTATAAATTGCTTGATTCTTCAGCAACTTTCAAGTTCATGAAATGTTCCTTATAGCTTGCACCTATAAATATGAATGGTTGCTTCATTTTCTTCTCATCAATACAATTTCAAGCATATATTTTACAATTTCAAGCATATAATTAACTTAAGCTCGAGAATGGCGACTCAAGTGATTAACCAAGTTGGCATCGATAAGTTTGAAATCGATAGCCGAGACGCGAACACGACCACCACGGATTTAATTACGATTCCAGATGCTGAGCACAATCCCCATATCATAGCACTTGCTCGCTATGCCGTCAACGTATACGCGATGGATAAGGTTTGATGTTCTTGTTTTTATTTTTCCTATTTTTTTTTTTTTTTTAAAATATGCTTCATTTACTTATTGTTTCTGTGTTATGAGTTTAAATTAATTTTATGCTGATTCCAGAGAGGAGTGAGATTTGTAAAGGTAATCCATGCATCAAAACAACCTTTAGGTGGCGTCTCTGGAGCTATATTGTATTACATAACATTGGAGATTAAGCATACTTATTTTAGAGTACCCAACAAGGAATGCGAGACTAGGGTGGTGGAGGCATGGGAAGGGCGGAACCAGAATGTTATAGATTTCAAAGAAGTTCGAAATGCAGCTTGAAATGTTATGTAATGAGACTCTCGGCAATTATGTGTTAAATAAAATAAAATAAATAAGTATGCAAAGGAATTTCGGAAATCACATAAAATATGTAAGTGGTTTCTTTTTCTCATTTGCATATGACTACGCTTTCCAAGCATTAGTCGAATAATATATATGAATAAAAGAGAGTCTGATTTAAACAATATTGCTTTTATATAATTTCAGGTATATTTGTGAGATCATGTATATTATATCGGTTGGTTAGTTAATATCGTGTGCTCATATATATATGGCTAAATATTGCTACTCTTCGTCTATTTAGTATACATGTGTGAATAAAGTGATTCATCTTCCCTATTAGTGGTGGTAGAAAAGTCTACCAAATTATTTGTGTACCTTTTTTTTTGTCAATTGACAACTTAAAGCCATCGTAAAATTAATATTTATTCAGTGGATACAATTGAATGAGGCCGAGGGACTATGATTACATGGTACTTCCTAGAAAATTACATAGGCTGCATAATTTTTGAATTTGATGGAGAACGAACGAAAATGATAAGCATACTATTTGAATTCACCCTAGGCCACGAATAATCATGGTGTTTTGTTTTTCAGGCATGCGATTTCAAAAACTATAAAATTAGTTTAATTAAAAGACTCAATTACCTCATTGTTGTTATCAGTTTGATCGAGCACCATCACGTCAATGATGCCTCTTGAAATCACGCAAATAATAACTTTGGATAGGTGGAGGCGGTTAAACATAAAAGGGAACAATTTTTCTTCATTGAACATAAACCTCAATTGGGGGAATTTATGGTTTTATTCATAATTAAAGCCCAAAGGTTGAAAGACTCCGATGTGGGATTCCTTGTCTAGACTCGTATGAACAACGACTCAGCCCATTACTTTAATTTATCTATCAATTAATTTCCAATTAATTCATTCTAGATCTTACTAAATTAATTCCATTAATTCAATTACATGAATAATAAAATTAACTAATTATTATTAATACAAATAAATAATATAATTAATTATCTCATCTCATATTCAATTCAATCCCATATTCAATGTGAAATTAATAAAATGCCCGTCTATAGTATTTAGAGAAAAAAATGTCTCATTCTTCTTCATATAGAGCGACTTTGTGGGTTTGTCTCAACTGGCAATTGGAGGATACCAAATAATATGGTAGTCATCAAGCCGGCCTAATAGAACCATATCATCGACCAATTTAATCCGAGATAACGAGGTCATCACGAACCTTTTGATTATGATTAGCATACACGTATAAGTTCTTCACTAAAGTATCAAACAAAGTCATAGTTATGGAATGTCAAACCCCATGACTTGGTAGTGTGCAAAAATCATAGTAATATGAAACTACCAAACTGCCCAAATACAATTTAGTTTATATGCTTTGGCCAATGACTTTAATTTCACTTGCATATTATCGTACATGAGACATGCTCATTTACTATCGAGGTAATGAATTCTTATATTGGAGATTCTATGAACAATTGCTACCCACATTACATAGATTACACATTGAGGTCGAGCCACCGAAGGGTGATTCAAGTCTAAGGCGTATCATTTATTACCCCTAAGGGTGAAAGCTCATCATACCATCATAATTAATAATTTAATCAATGACAACCCAAAGTAATTGCCCACATGATTCGATTACGATGAATCATTGTTAGGAATTTTTTTGTTAGAAGTTTTGATGAAGACAAGATAGGACTTAATGCTAGACCCCGTAGTATCGTATATCTCAAGCGACATTGTTCTACAAGCGACTATCCATGTCCAAGACTGACGCTGAGTTACTGATAGCTTTAATCCTAAGGCGATTGAACATGCAGAAGTCATATCAATGCATTTAATGTTCAACGGACATTTATTTAAAAGAATTTAAGGGTGTCAAAAGCATTTAATGCATACTCTACTGATGAAGTACGGAGAGCACTAAACCCATTGGATGTCAACATAAGACAACTGCCGCAGTCTGAACAATTGCATCAACATATCCAGAATTCACCAACCCTTCTAACCTTTTTGAGCAGAGAAATTACACGCGCCTCAGAATGTACCTAACAGATCTTACAAATGGTCTCAACGGATCTAATGTTTGGTCTCAACGAATATATTCAGAGGTTGTGTATAAATAGAAGTTCAAGAACAAGAAGTGAAGAGATTCGAACAAGTGAGAAAATTCACGAGCTTAAACGATCACATCTTAAGTCAAAATACTCTCTTGTTTCTAAACTTCACCCTAAAAAACTCGAATCTTGAGCATCCATTCAAATCGATATTTCTCTATCTCTTTCTGAAGAAGAACTCAAACTGAAGAGAATATTAACAAAGTTTTTTGATCTTTGCCAAAACAAACAAACCAATTTCTAAGTGAAATTAGTCATCATCTCTTTCAAACTGTGTGTGAGAAAAGTTGTAGGATATCTGCAGTATTTATGTGTGAGAGAAACATATCACTAAAAGTGTTCTTAGAGGCATACGCTTGTGTAGCTAAGGAGCTTAAGACATTTTAATTTAATCATTGTATTGGAGAAGACCCTGTGTGACTCTTCAGATTCAGTATAGTGAATTCCTTTGTAAGCGAAGAAGAAAGACGTAGTTGGGATTACACCACCCAACGAACCTTGCAAACTGTGTCTCATTTACTTATTGTTTTATTTATGTTCTTTATTGCACATTCATTTAAATTCATCAATTTAGTAGAGATTATATGTTGCATAAAAACGTTCGTGCAGTTTCCATATATTCTTATTAATTGTGTCTCTGCCTAACATAAACATTACATAAAGCCAAAAACTCTGATTATATATATTATGTTGTGCATTTAATGATGAATCTAAGTCAGTTCACTACATCTCTTTGTAGACTTCTTAATAGATTTTAAGTTAAACTCTCTTACCAAATCTTTGCGCTCAAGTTCCGTTCAGATCATTACTGAAAAGAAGAACTTGTCTTTAATCTCACGATTAATTAAAAATCAATAACAAAGGATCAGGGTCTATTCAAACCCCCCTTCTAGACCCTTGTCCAAACCACTTGGGACCAACAATTGTATTTGGGTAATTCTCCAGCAGGGTCAAACTAAAGATGGTGTGAATGTGTGGCCGTCAAGCTCATCTTCACTATCAAAACAATGCTGGCATTCTCATGTGTTAAAGAACACTATGACATAGTGGCATAGAAGTTGAGGACATCCTTGCACTGAAAACTCTCAAATATATGATTAGTCACTATAAAAGTTGAGTCTATCGAGTGTTATGTTAGTGACATCTAATTATAATGCTTGCCAATACAATCAAATTCATACGTTGTCATTTTCTATTTCTTCTATTTTGTCTTTTTTTTCTTTCTTGAAGTTCTATTTTTCGATATGTGAACATCTCAAGTTCTCTCAGTAAATGGATTTAAATATTATATAATTTTGTAGATCAAGACACCAAATACATATGCTTAACCCAATTAAATAAAAATTATACGTATTTAATATTTTTGGATTTAAGGCACTTGTAAAAACAAATTTTAACCGGAAAATCATAACTTTATAGTCTGGTAATGGAGTGAATATCAAGTTCTTGATACATTTCTAGACACATACGGGATCTCTCACATACACCCCGACCAAATAAATCTGATAACAACGGCTTCTCTAAAAGATGCCATAGGCACATAATGGAGACTAGTTTGTCATTATTGCCAAAAGTCTCCCTTCCACTACATATATTTTCACGAGAATAGTATATCTCATTAACCATCTTCCTGATCTCATGCGTAACCTCTCAATATATAAAATAACCTTGGTTCGCCCCTACAGTTGCAAAAATTAGCCCCTCGTTTGGTCCTATGTGTACTTTTAGGCTCATCTCTTATCAAAATACATATGTGTGTCTTGTTTGTCTAGAAAAAATTATGTCTCACCCCTTGTTAGGAATTTCTTTGTTAGAGGTTTTGATGATAACAAGATAGATATAAATGTTAGACCCCTGAAAATGTAAGTTTGTTTTTCGTAGAATATCATGTATCAAGTGATAGAAAGTATTTCGAGTTGTAACTTTAGTATATGTACTTTTTGTTTTATGAGTCTTAACGCTTGTATTGTTAGTAGAATTCTGAGTGTGTCTATTAATGTGAAGAGGTTGAAGAATCGGCAAAGAGCAAGCGATAATCAGAAGATCATCTGGAATATCAAGTACCTCAAGCGACTTTGTCTTCAAGCGACAACTATCTATGTTCAAGACACGCTGAGCTACTCGATGGCTTCCATTATAAGAAATTGAGGATTAAATGTCTTCTCAAAGCATCTAATGCTCAACGGGCATTCATTTAAATGCATTTAATACTTGTCAAAGGCATTTAATGTATATAATACTGATGGAGTACATATTGCACCAAACCTATTGGATGTTGACATAAGACAACTACCGCAGTCTGACAATTGCAACAACATATTCAAAATTCACCAACCACTCTCTAAACCTTCTGAGTGAGAAATTTACGTGCGCTACTGAATGATTCTAAAGGATCGAACAAATGGTCCTAACTAGGGGTGGCAATTGGGCGGGTTGGGTTGGTTTTGGGTCAGTTCCAATGGGTTGGTTGTTAAATGAGTTTGGTTCTTAAATGATTTTAAGGTGGAACCAAATTCAACCCAGAATGGAACCAAAATCAATCCAAAAGGGAACCAAGCCCAACCCGACTCAATACCTTACATTTTGTTCATTATAGTTTAGATTATTGGCGAACGATTTGGGCCTAACTTGAAATTTAGTTTGACCCAATTTGGAACCAAGTTGGAACCAATTAGGAACGAAATCAAATTTTTTTAGGAACCAATTCAACCCAAATTGGGTTGGAACCGTGGTTCGGATCTATTTTGCCACCCCTAGTCCTAACGGATCATACAAATGGTCCCAATGGATCTATTCAAGAACCTGCGTATAAATAAAATTCAAATCTATTTCTCAAGAGAGAATTTCATGAGTAATTTCACGAGCTTAATCAGAAAATATACTAAGCAAAAATAGATACTCGATTCGACATTCTTTGAGAAAGCCTCTTATCCACGCCTATCCTTCGTAGAAGCTTTCGATCTCAGATTGATGTTCACCCTCAGAAAAATCGAATCCCGAGCTTCCATTCCAAAGATATTTCTTATCTCTTTCCAGAAGAACCAAACTGAAGAGAATATCAACCTAGTTGTTTGACTTAGCAAAACAAACAAATCTATTTATGTTTGAAATTCTCCATCCTATCTTTCAAACTGAGTGTGAGGAAAATTGTAGGATATCTGATTATTTATGAGTGAAAAAAACAGATCACTAAAAGTATTCTAGGAGCTCAATTTGTTCGACATTCATCAATGGAGTCAATTGGAAGTGTGGTGAAGAAGACGAGTGCTAATAAGGAAGAAAATCGGGCTGATTTATTTTCATTAGGAGCTGATATGCAAGGTGATTTGGCTGAATTAAAATAGATTCTCTTCCATATGCTGAAAGGGGGCCGGATTTAACTTACCATAAGACTGGTTTGGTTGATTCTCCTTACCATAAGGCTGATTTGACTAATTTTAGTAGGAATACTCTTCCTAATAATAGCAAAGGGGCAGATTCTCTTCCCTCTGTGGGTTGGTTTGCTCTAGATTGATATCTAATCTTGAACAAACATATTTGATTCATTTTTTTGCAACCCCCGAAGCGAATGGTTATGGATCTTTGTATATCTGTCTTTTTTTTTAAATTCAACTTTTATTTATTTTGTTATATATTCCATGATTTTAGTTGTATGGCATTATTACATGGAAAAATTCTTAATTAAATGAACTTATTACTATTAAAAGTTTTGCTAGATTCTTTCCTTGTTATAACTTTGTGAATACATGAATTATTTTTCAAAATTTATCTTTCTATACAAATTTCTGACATATTTATGTGTTAACAAATTGTATGATCAATAATTATTCTTTCAAGTTTGTTGTTTCTTAGTTGAAGAAAGAACTAATACATTACTTTAATAAAAGTTTTAAATCAGATTGGTATAGGCTAAAAGTACCATAACTATCCTTAAATAATAAAAAAGGGCGATTATTGTACAACTTGATTCTATTGATATTTGATGTGTATGGGAGGGAAGCACAACAATGATATTTTGGGATACATTAGATAATAAAACATGAATTACGAGTAAATATGAACACACGATAATACATGGTTCGATCAAGATAAGACAATAGGTCCACGGAGTAACGAGCTTCAAGCCTTCATTGATAATTGGAGTGAATATTTATACAAGTTTTTGGTAATTATGTTATAAGTCAATAATTACACTAAAAATACATTTAAATATAACTAATCATCATCATGATCCTTCTATCTTAAGGTATATCTAATTAGGAATGTATGGTAATTATATAGGAATCTGTTGACTTCATTTGCAAAAATTTATATATGAAAAATATCTTGATTAATGTTGAGCTTGTCCCAAATACAATAATATACTATCTAAATCAATACAATCTATACTACTATAAAAGTATGAATAATAAGATGTGTTTATTCCCATTATGAAAAGACACAATTACCCCTCTTTTAATTATTCATGTTATGATAAGTTATTTTGTTAATAATTAATAGGGAAACCCTTAGTATAATTAATAATTAATGTGGTGATATTTAATATACAATATCTCCCATTGATATATGAACATTTTTGTCTCTTCATTTTTTTTATTGCAATAAGGGTAAAATTATATTTAATTATTAAACTTTAAGACTTTTAATATACTATTAGAATTTATCATGATAAAAATTAACTATTTGACTATTTCTCTACTAAAACTTTTTTAGTTTAATAATGCAGTGCAACAACATATAGATAGATTAGTGATTGTTAAGTTTGTGCTATTTAATGTTTAGGGCCTGGTGTTGTTTAGTCTGTTATGCTTAAGGCCCATAGTAGTTTTAGCCTTATATATATAGGGGTTCTGTTAGTCTTGTTTTCATATGGTATCAAGAGCAGGTTCATCCTGATCTGCTTTGCAATCTTCGATGCCTCTGATTGAAGTTCTTCATTTTCTGGATTCGAATTCTTCTTTGCCTTCATAAAGATTCATTCAAGATTTTGATATTTTCTCCGATCCAAGATCAACATTCTCACCTGCGATTCTGTAATTTTCTCATTTTTTCTGAAACCCCCTTTTTTCACCATTATTCATATTCTTTCCTTTCTTCGATCGAAATGATGTCGAAAAGCAGCGGTGATAAATCCTCCCTTCCTACCGTCGTTGATATCAATGACCCCCTTTACGTACATCCTTCGGATGTACCCAACCTACACCTCGTTCCTCACGAATTACAAGGAGTGAAAAATTACGGTATTTGGTGTAAGGCGATGAAATTGACTTTGAAGTCCAAAAGCAAAATTGGATTTATCACATGCAAATGCAAAAGACCTGATCCTGCTGCTCCGGAATCAGAACAATGGGAAAAATGCATCGCCCTAGTCATTTCTTGGATTCTTAAATGCGTTAGCAAAGAAATTTACAACGGACTAGTCTATTGCGAGACAACAGCGGATGCTTGGAATGATCTTCATGATCAATTCAGTAAGATGAATCGTGCAAGGATCTTTGCATTTTTTAAAGATATCAATTCATACACACAAGGGGCTAACTCCGTCACCGTCTACTACTCCAAATTACGACAGATGTGGGAAGAGTTTGACTATCTTGTTAATCTTCCTACTTGTGAATGTTCGACTTCGAAGAAATACAATGAATACTCCCAAGAACACAAATTACTCCAGTTCTTGATTGACCTGAATGAGTCATATGGGCCAATACGTTCTCAAATTTTAATAATGGATCATGCATCCTCACATAAACAGGCTTAATCTATGATATGCAATGAGGAATTATAGAGAACCATTAGCAATACTGGACAGACGGATTCTCCAAGAAATGGTTCTAATAGAGGGCGAGGACGCGGACGAAACAATAGGGGAGGAGGAGGAAGACAAGGCGGTAGAGAATTTTCCTCAAATCAAGCCTCATCCGATCAAGGGAATTCAAACCCTGCACATAATGGCAATTCTCAGCAGAATGCAAGTGAAAATCTCAATGTTGTGACAAATCAGGACCCACTGGGACAACTCCTAATTTTACACCACACCAATATCAAATGTTGCTGAATTTGATTCAACGGGATTCACACCCTATTCAGTAGGCTAGCTCTAACAATGCAACATGTATGCAAGGTGCGGTTTCAGGTATGTCACTTGAATCCTATGCATTGTTGACACCACCTCTAGTACGGATTGGATATTGGACACTGGAGCCAATCAACATATGTGTTATAATTATGATCTCTTTTATTTCTTATCACCTAACACGTCCACACAAGTCACAGTGAAACTTCCTAATGGGAATTTGGTTACTATTGATAAAATTGGTGAAGTGAAGTTAGGACACAATTTAGTCCTTGATAATATGCTTTATATACCTCACTTCCAATATAACTTGCTGTCTATCTCTAGATTTACAAGAGATAATAATTGTTATGCTATTTTTTCCCCAAATTTTTGTGTGTTTCAGGTCTCCTTGAATGGCAAGATAAGGGCTACTGGCGAAGCTAGAAATGGTCTTTTACATTCTTAGGGCTTTGACTCATAGCAGCAGTAGACAACTTAGATCTTTTACTAAGCTGAATTGTAACACCGTTCTCCCTAATAAAACTTATAATACAGTTAGTGATAGTGTATACAAAGACTACAATGCTTTTCCTGATAGCAATACTACTACTTCATGCTTTAACAGTTGTACTACTTCTGCTAATTCTTATTTGTGGCATTTGAGAATGGGACATATGTCCTTTCAGAGATTAAAATTGTTACCTCACATTGGACATAAACTCCAGCACAATACTATGCATTGCCCTGTTTGTCCTGTTGCTAAGCACTCTACGAGTCCCTATCCACATAGAACACATATCACACAAAGCATTTTTGAACTTGTACATTTGGATATTTGAGGCCCTTACAAAAGAGCACACACACTCCAACCACAGATATTTCCTTACTGTGGTGGATGACTTTTCAAGAGGCACTTGGGCTTTCCTAATGCATTCCAAAACTGATGTCCTGAATATTATAAAGGATTTTATTACATATGTGGAAACTCAATTTAATACCAAAATCAAAATCCTTAAAACTGATATGGCATGAGATTTTTTTAAATTTTCCTGTAGCCAATTTTTTACTTCTAAAGGAGTGGTTCATCAAAGCTCCATTTGATATACTCCACAACAAAATGGAGTTGTTGAACGAAAACATAGTGTTAACGTAGGTTTTGCACGCGTTTTGCTTGTTTAAATTGGTGTTGTTTGTCACGTTTTTAATCTCTTTCTCATGGATTTGTGCTTTATTTGCTATTACTAGGTGTTTGTATGATAAAAGGACGAAAACGTGATGAAAAGCTTGAAAATGATGAAGTTTGGTTTGGTACAAGAAATGCCGGCAGAATACACACAAGAATTAAGCGTGCCCACGCTTAAATATGGCGAGGATTCTGTTTTTGTCCAAGAAAATTCGGGCTGGACGTTTTTGGATGGATGATTTCAACTTTCATGCTATGTTTTCACTTCCCAAAGTTGTTGGGAATTATTTCTTTCCATTAGTTTCCTTTTTGAACAATTCTAGTTTAGGTAGGATTCTTAAAATCCTATTCTAATTTGTTTCCTTATCTAGAGAAGACTCTTTTAGGGTATAAATAAGTGGAATTTTATTCCACAAGTCTCTCTCTCATTCTCGATTTTAATTCACGTTGGCTAGCAACTAGTAGTTCGTTTTTATTGTTCTTTCAAGTTCTCGAATTCAAGACATTGTAGACGTTTTTGATTATGTGTTGCTAAACACATAATTCTAGTTGAAGGATTTTCGAGGTTTGATTTCTTTTAATTCGTGAAATTTGAATTGTGCTTTTAAATTCTTTGTTCTTCGAGTATTTACTTTTTCCCGGTGATTTGTTGTCAATATATTTTAATCGGTTAATTGATCTGGCCAATTGGTTAATCGTTAGAATTATATTTCGCTAATTAGGGCCCAGATCCGTAATTGTTTGGCAAACCCTAATAATCGTAGCAGTTAGCAACGTTGATTACTTAATCGTTTTTGATTAGTCGTTATGGGAATTAGTGATCCGGTTTAAATAATCCGAGCTTGCGTGTTTATTGATCGGAATTAGTGTTTTTCTAGTGCTTGAATGCTATCGATAGATTAAATCCTAAGAGCTTGTTTAGGGTTGTCTGATTGATAAGAGCAGTAATCAAAGAGCTTGTTTTGATTATCGAAGACATAAGGAAAAACGAGGTCATCAGAGCTTGTTGACGACTATAGCTAATTTACTCTAGAACATTGAACTATCATATAAATTGATGATCGAATTATAGAATCAATACCGAGATATCCGGAGACTAGAACTTCTCAATTTAGTGAATCCAATTTTACTCTTATTGCGTTTTTAATTTACGTCTTTTGAATTTCATCTTAGTTAATCAAATCCAAAACCCCCCTTTAAATCGATATTAGTAATTTAGGAATTGAATCTACATTGTTCCCTGAGGATCGACCCTACTTATCACTGATTGCAAATTATTTTGAGTAGGTTATTTATTTTTGTTGGATTCGACACCCACCAAATTTTGGCGCCGTTGCCGGGGAACGGTGTTATAGATTTATTTCTTTTGTTACTAATATTTTTGTTTAGTTTTTTTTTTTTTGTATTATTAGATCTCTTCATATAGGTGAATCTCAAATTGAGAAAAGAGCTCAACGTCTACAAAAAGAGATCTTGCAACGTTCTTAGATGCCATGACTACAGTCGAGAGGACTTTAAAGGAGTTGTGGGCTATGCCAAACATTAATGAGCAATCTTCTTACTTTCAATACCCTACTTTTAGAGTTGATTTTGATTTAACAGATGAATTTATTCGCTCACTTCCTACTTTTCATGGTTTTGTAGGAGATGATCCACATAAGCATCTAATTGAGTTCCATGCGGTATGTTCATTAATGAAACCAAGGGATGTCACTGAAGATCAAATCAAGTTTCGAGCCTTTCTTTTATCTTTAGCAGACAATGCTAGGGATTGGTACTACGATTTATCTTTTGGTTCAATCAAGACATGGACTCAACTGGAAGCAAAATTCATAGAGAAATTCTCCTACACCTTCCGTGTTTAAGAGGAGTCGTATGGACAAGCTTATGATGGATTCTGGGGTGTTCCGCAGAGCAATTACAATCCATATTCCAACACTTACAATCCAGGATGGAGTTATCACTCCGATCTGAGCTACGTTCCACGACCTCCTAGCTATTACGAACAACAAGGATCTCAGTTTCCTCAACAAACCCAATTCTCAGGGACATCTTTGGAAGATATGATTAAAACATTGGTTGCTAATACTCAACAGATTCAACAAGAGAACCAAAACACCATCAAGAATATGGAGAAGCAAATAGGTCAAATGGCTACCACTATGAACGAGTTGGTGTCACAAAACTCGAGTAAACTGCCGTCTCATGTCATTATAAATCCGAAGGAGAATGCCAATGCAGTTACCTTACAAAGTGGGAATGAATTGAAAGAAGCAGAACCGTTTCAAGAATTAAGCGTGCCCGCGCCTAAAACTCGAAACCCTTCTGCTGAAAATACTTCGAAACACGAGGATGAGAAAGAGCTGGAAAAAGAAGAGGAGCCTGTTACCAAGAAGAAACCGATGACATTTGTGATACCTCCTCCATTTTCTGGTCGTTTTGCCAACTGTAAACAAGTGATGGATATAGAAGATGACTTTCCAACATATGAGAAGGAAGTTGGAAAATATAAGGGTCTGTTTGGATTGTTTTTGTTTTTAATGTTTTGCAAAATAGTTTTGTAGAACAGTTTTATCAAAACAATTTTGCAGTATAAATAGTGTTGCAATCCTGTTTGGTTGACTATTCTGGAAAAATTTGCTTCTTTTCTTTCTCTATATGTTTTGATGAAATGAGGAATCAAATGAGGAGAGAGAAAATATATTATTTTTTAATGAGGGGTTAAGTGCCGTATTTTTCTAGTTTAGAGTGAAAAAGTGTTCTGAAAAACTTAAAAATAGGTAAAACCTGTTTTGCAAAATAGCAGATTTTGGAGTCTTGTTCTTCAAAAACAGAAAGTGAGAACAAGCCCAACCAAACGCATTTTTCAAGTTTTTGTTTTGCAAAAACAAAAACACACTCTAAAAACAGTCATCCAAACAGACCCTAAGATTCTTAGAGAACGTGAGATTTTTGGGGAAGATGAGCTTCTTAAAGAATATGAGATGTTTGAGGAAGATGAGATCAGCGACGATGAAGAGGAGGAAGGCGAGTCGAGAGAGAAAAATGTGGATCATCAACTCGCAAAACCAACGGAAACACTTACCGAGCAATCTAAGGTTATTGAGATCACTCCTCCAAAATATGAGAATAAAGTCACAGAATATGAAATTTTTGGGGAAGATGAGATCAGTGACGATGAAGAGGAGGATATGGAAGGTGAATCTCCAACACTCGAAAAGGAATTAATTCCAAAATGCAAGGACCCCGGTAAGTATATTATCTCTTGTAAGATAGGTGATGTGCAATTCGAGAACACTATGTTAGACCTTG
Organism: Verbascum thapsus; assembly: GCA_963669365.1. Taxonomy (NCBI): domain Eukaryota; kingdom Viridiplantae; phylum Streptophyta; class Magnoliopsida; order Lamiales; family Scrophulariaceae; genus Verbascum; species Verbascum thapsus. Next base: position 10,666,071 of record OY770118.1, read on the forward strand.
AACATTCTGTAAATATCATGTCCCGTTCTATTTATGAGTCTTTGAATGTGAAAAAATTGAGAAAAACGGACATGATTATACAATTAATAGATGGGTCTAATGCATCTTCTAATGGCTATCTTGAGAACGTATTGGTTCATGTTAATGACTTAGCTTTTCCTACTGATTTTTATGTTGTTGATATGGATGAAGATCAATCTAGTAAGTTAGCCCCTCTCATTCTTGGAAAACCATTTCTGAAAACATCTAGGGCTAAAATTAATGTGCATGATGGAACTATTACTATGGAATTTGAAGATGAATTTGTGATGTTTAATTTATATGATTTCATGAAGTGTTCTACTAATGATTGTTTTATGTTTGGTTTAGATGCTACTAACTTTGTGATGCAGCGAATTTTTGAATTTAATGATGATGATCCACTAAAGGTAGCTTGGCATAGTGATGGTTTTGAACCTCCGACTTAAGCCATTTGAGGCATAACTACGTCTAGCCGACGACGTTAAAGAATGACGCTTCTTTGGAGGCAACCCATGCTCGTTTTTAATTTTTCGCATTTTGATTTTAATTTTTTTTTTCATAAAAGCAGAAAGATCACCAAAATTAAGCGTGACCACTCTGGTCACGCCTAAAATTGGTGAGCTTTCTGCTTCGCCATCTGTTTTCCCTTTTGTTTTTCTTAAAAAAAAAAAAAAAAAAAAAAAGGAAAAAACGAAAAATCAACAAAAATAAGGAAATAAATATATTTATATAGGTATTTCCTTACAGCAAAAATATTTTCCTTAAACACTTTTAATTCCAAATCTTTCATAAACACAAAACCCCCAAATTTCTTTCATAACCCTAATCTCACGCCACCACTCTAACCCATCTTCTCCATTCAAATTTCTTGCAGCAACACCTCTCGCCACTCTTCACCGCCGCATCCACCATCTTCTCCGGCATCATGGGCTGCACGAACACGACCTCCTACACGCAAACCCACGGCACCACCGGAACCCTAGCCTCTACCTGAAATCAAACCCGCGGTCGAAGAAGAGTCGAACCAATCCTCCGACCAACAGCAATCCGAGCCCTCCGCTGAAACAGGGAAGTCCTCCTTCCACTTCTTGTTTTTCACTCTTATGCCTTGTCGATTTTTATATGCTTTACATTGAGGACAATGTCTACATTAAGTGTGGGGGGATGATTTCCATTTGCATTGCATGTTCTCTGGTTTTGTTTAATTTTGGGCATATGTTCTTTGGTTGTTGTTTACTTTTGGCGCAATAAAATTTTTCAAAATTTCTTTCGCTTTGTGATGGTAGAGTATAATTTTCGTTGATTGGTTGACCGAGTCTAGTTTGTTTGATTTGACCGTGTGCTTGTTGATGGAATATCGTGTCGTATGAATTTCAATTGCTAGCACGATATTGAATGAGAACGATAGAATTGCACGTTCAGTTCGACCAACCCCACCATGTGAGCTTTTTGAAGCCTTGATTTGATTACATATCCATGTGAATTTTTCTTTCTTGTGTGAATCTTGCATGATTAGTGCGTGTTCTAGAACTTGCTTTGAACCGTTTCAAGGTTACATGATTGTGTGCATATTCGAAAATGATAAAGGCATTAGGATTTAGCCACTTAGCCATATGAGCCTACCTTTTTTATTTTCCCCTAGTGAGCCCACTTGAGCCTATTAGCCTATTTGTTGTTTTGAAAACCCGAACTTTGAGCATTCACCGTTTTTTGTATACCTCTTTGTTTTACCCGTCCACAAAATGAGTCGAACATCGAGAACATTATATTTGTTTGGGAATTAAGGACGACATTGTGTTTTGATTAAGTGTGGGGGACCTCGGAAGAAAAGAAAAAAAAGAGTTTATCGAAAACAAAAAAAAAAAAAAAAAAAAAAAAAAGGGAAAAAGAGGGAAAAGAACGAAAAAGAAAAAAGAAAAAGAAACGACAAAAGGAATGAATGATGATGAATGGAGTTTGAGAACGAATGAAAAGAGGTATTTGGGTCCTTATTGTCTTATTTACCCAATGTTGACTAGCTTGATGCTCTACGAATTAATCGGACTTAGCCTTCATTATCCTTTTTATTCCTACCCCGAGCCCTAGCCCCATTACAACCTTGAATAAAAGACCTTTTGATTCTTTTGTGCACATTTTCGATAGTAGTGGCGATTTTGGTGTATAAGCAAGCCTATGGGATTACATTGACATGTTAAGACTTGAGCGAAACACGATGAACCTTATACACGAGTGTTGGGGAGGATTGTGAGAATAGTCGTCTAATTTCATGCATTCTTATTTTTCAAATAAGATCATTGTGTTGGTTTTGATTTAATGTGGTATTGAGATTTTCGATTATTTGCATGCGTTATCTTGTCATTCTTGATTCTTGTTCTTCGGTCCATAATTTTCTATGCTTATTTGGTCTTTGGTGTTGGAATTTTGTTGATTTCGCGTTGCCTAAATGTTAAACGTTGCCCGAGACGTGCAATAGCTTAAGTGTGGGGGTATTTGTTAATGTAGGTTTTGCACGCGTTTTGCTTGTTTAAATTGGTGTTGTTTGTCACGTTTTTAATCTCTTTCTCATGGATTTGTGCTTTATTTGCTATTACTAGGTGTTTGTATGATAAAAGGACGAAAACGTGATGAAAAGCTTGAAAATGATGAAGTTTGGTTTGGTACAAGAAATGCCGGCAGAATACACACAAGAATTAAGCGTGCCCACGCTTAAATATGGCGAGGATTCTGTTTTTGTCCAAGAAAATTCGGGCTGGACGTTTTTGGATGGATGATTTCAACTTTCATGCTATGTTTTCACTTCCCAAAGTTGTTGGGAATTATTTCTTTCCATTAGTTTCCTTTTTGAACAATTCTAGTTTAGGTAGGATTCTTAAAATCCTATTCTAATTTGTTTCCTTATCTAGAGAAGACTCTTTTAGGGTATAAATAAGTGGAATTTTATTCCACAAGTCTCTCTCTCATTCTCGATTTTAATTCACGTTGGCTAGCAACTAGTAGTTCGTTTTTATTGTTCTTTCAAGTTCTCGAATTCAAGACATTGTAGACGTTTTTGATTATGTGTTGCTAAACACATAATTCTAGTTGAAGGATTTTCGAGGTTTGATTTCTTTTAATTCGTGAAATTTGAATTGTGCTTTTAAATTCTTTGTTCTTCGAGTATTTACTTTTTCCCGGTGATTTGTTGTCAATATATTTTAATCGGTTAATTGATCTGGCCAATTGGTTAATCGTTAGAATTATATTTCGCTAATTAGGGCCCAGATCCATAATTGTTTGGCAAACCCTAATAATCGTAGCAGTTAGCGACGTTGATTACTTAATCGTTTTTGATTAGTCGTTATGGGAATTAGTGATCCGGTTTAAATAATCCGAGCTTGCGTGTTTATTGATCGGAATTAGTGTTTTTCTAGTGCTTGAATGCTATCGATAGATTAAATCCTAAGAGCTTGTTTAGGGTTGTCTGATTGATAAGAGCAGTAATCAAAGAGCTTGTTTTGATTATCGAAGACATAAGGAAAAACGAGGTCGTCAGAGCTTGTTGACGACTATAGCTAATTTACTCTAGAACATTGAACTATCATATAAATTGATGATCGAATTATAGAATCAATACCGAGATATCCGGAGACTAGAACTTCTCAATTTATTGAATCCAATTTTACTCTTATTGCGTTTTTAATTTACGTCTTTTGAATTTCATCTTAGTTAATCAAATCCAAAACCCCCCTTTAAATCGATATTAGTAATTTAGGAATTGAATCTACATTGTTCCCTGAGGATCGACCCTACTTATCACTGATTGCAAATTATTTTGAGTAGGTTATTTATTTTTGTTGGATTCGACACCCACCACATAGGCATATTTTAGATGTTGCTAGAGCTTTGATGTTCCAATCTCATGTGCCTTTGAAATTTTGGGGGGGGATTGTGCTCAAGCTGCAACCTATCTTATAAATAGAACACCTACCCCACTTTTGAAAGACAAGACTCCTTTTGAGATCCTTTTTAATAGGCCACCTGAGCTCACACACTTGAGGGTGTTTGGTTGCTTGACTTATGCAAAGATTATACCAAATTCAGATATATTTGCTCACAGATCTTAACCATGTATTTTTTTTGGGATATGCTATTAATCAAAAGGCTTACAAACTTCTTTCTCTTGAAACTAATACTTTCCTGACCTGTAGAGATGTTATATTTCATGAATCTCTCTTTTCTTTTTCCATCTCCAAAACAGGATCTCATGATCACCTTATGGTTTCTGATGCTACATCCTTTCAGGAAGAATTTGTCACTTCTTATCATGATTATGATATGTCTCATACACCTGACAGTGAGGTTATTTGTTCACCATTTCCTGATGATGTGATTCACTTGCCTAGAAGATCTTCTAGGACCACCATTCCCCCAGTATGGACCAAGATTTTGATTGTCCTACTCTTGACAACATACCTTCTTCTGCTAACAACAATCATGTTGCTTATCATATGTCATCTTTTTTATCTTATTCACACCTAGCATCCACTGAACAATCTTATATACACTCCTTGCACAGTTTCACTGAACCTACTTCATACTTAGAAGCTGCTAAAGATGTTAGGTGGAGAAATGATATGGAAGCTGAAATCCAGGCTTTACAATTAAATAACACCTTGATTTTCCACCACATAAAACACCTATCGGCTGCAAATGGTGTACAAAGTCAAGCTTCACTCTGATGGTATACTAGGCAGATTTAAAGCCATGCTTGTAGCCAAGGGCTACACCCAACAAGCTGGGCTGGATTATCATGAAACTTTTAGCCTTTTTGTTAAAATTGTGACTAACGTTGTTCTTGCTTTAGCCGCTGCTCATAATTGGTCTCTTTGTCAATTGGATGTCACTAATGCTTTCTTGCAGGGTGACTTATCTGAGGAAGTTTACATGACATTACCAGAATGATTCAGCAATTAGGGGGAGTATTCTAAATCTAAACCTACCAAAGTCTGTAGATTGTTTAAATCCTCATATGGATTGAAGCAAGCTTCAAGACAATGGAATGTCAAATTCACTAATGCTTTGATTCATATTGGTTATACTCAATCTTTGCATGTTTACAGTCTTTTTACTAAACATGATGGTCATAAAATTGTTATCTTGTTGGTGTATGTGGATGATATAATCATCACCGAAAATAGCATGGATATGTTTAATGATCTCAAAGCTTACCTAAGTAATACTTTTCATATCAAGGACCTTGGTGAGTTAAAATATTTTTTGGGCATAGAGGTCATAAGGTCTAAGCAAGGGATTCATTTGAATCAAAGAAAATATATTCTTGATCTTCTTAGAGACAGTGGAATGACAGCCTGCAAACCAGTGTCTACCCCACTTGAACAGAATCTGAATTGACTAGTAAAGAATATGATGTAGGGGTACAATCTGGAGAGGATGACATTCTACTTGATAATGTGAATGAGTATCAAAGAATGATAGGAAAATTAATATACTTGGGGATGACTAGGCCTGACATTGCATATACAGTACATATCTTATCTCAATTTATGCATAAACCAAAAAGGTCAGATTGGAATGCATCTTTGAGAGTCCTGAGATATTTAAAAGGGACAGCATGCCTAGGAATACTCATATGATGTGATAATTCCTTACATATGTCTATTTACTGTGATGCAAATTGGGCATCCTGTTTGATGACAAGAAGATCCTTAACTGGTTTTTATGTCAAGCTAGGGAACTCACTGATATCATGGAAAATGAAAAAGTAGAAGACCATTGCAAGATCATCATGTGAAGCAGAATACAGATCTGTTGCTACAACAACATGTGAAGTTGTTTGGTTGATTGGTTTATTGAAGATTTAAGAGTTGAATTAAAGCATCCAGTGAGTATATATGTTCAGTGATAGCAAGTCAGTGTAAGCTTAGCTACAAATCCTGTTTTTCACGAGAGGACAAAACATATTGAAGTTGATTGCCATATGATTAGAGATTTAGTTTAAAGAAAAGTGATCAACACTAGCTATGTGAGAAGTGAAGATCAACCAGCAGATTTGCTTACAAAGAGTTTGGGAAGAGATCTACATAAACATCTCCTTAGCAAGTTTGGCTTGATAGATTTTTTTCAAGTAGACCAAACTTGTGGGGGAAATGTCAAGTTTGGAGATTGTTTTGGGCTATTTAATGTTTAGGGCCTAGTGTTGTTTAGTCTGCTTAAGGCCCGTAGTAGTTTTAGCCTTATATATAGGGGTTCTGTTAGTCGTGTATTCATTGTTCTTCAATACATTTCTCAACTAATAATATGCAGATAATAATTTCCCCAATTCATCATCTTTTAATAGTGATATATATATACACACACGTATGTATTTGACTTATATCCTATGACATAAAATTATATATATTATGTCTACTCTATCCTTACTAATCTATTAATGATAATTACATGCCTATAGCAAATATTATAAATGGAGTTTTCCAACTTCTCTTTTTTGTCAACACAAATAATTTTCATATAAGTAATTTTTAAGTGATTTTGATAATTTAATTTATCATATCATATCAACAACACGTTATGCAATCCCAATTAACCGTTACCTTATTCCACTTGAATTCTAAGGTCACAAACGCAAGTAGAATTTTGCATTCATTGTCTTCTTCCATGATGCTGAAGGTGAAGGATTTGCATGAAATAATATACTTCCCTTGTACTCTTTGACCACACCCTTTCAACTATATAACAGCATTTTGAAATTGAAATAATACATCGTTTACTGGTCATCCAATTCCACCTTATTAGTTTCTTTCCATCAACCTAGAATTTGCCTTAAGGTATGTGCACCAACATTAAAGTGGATTTTTTATATTTTGATCAATTTGCAATTTTAGAAGGTAACTCCAATATTCATTCTTTTGTGCACTAAATCCTATATTAATTTACGGATTAGAACAAATTCTATGTGAAGATGATGTCAACTAAAATATATATGCACAAATGCATGTATATACAAGAGGGATTGATCAATATATATATATATATATATATATATATATAATTGGATTGTATATTTAAATTTTGCTATTTAGAATGGCGTCTCAATCTCTCAAAGTTAATATAATACAAATAAATGAAATTATATATATCAAAATAATTTCAATTAGGATGCAAGTAATCGTCTAATATTAGAGCTCTCTTGTCTTGTAGTGGAAACCTATAGGGTTGGGCAAGTGTAACTGCAAAAGTTGTCCTCACATTTGAATAGACATTGTAGCAGCCAGTAGAACAAGGAGGAGTAGAATTTAACAAAGAATGGATAAGGGGGATTTTTTCTTTTGTTCATTGAAATATATATTTTTTAATTGATATATAACTCAGTTACAATATGTTCAAGTGGAGTTATTTAATTTCATATTTGTTTAAAATTTTGTAAAGTTCAAGTTTTGTTATAAAAATTGTTAAAATTACTGGAAAATACCGTTTAAGCATCCAAGAATATAGAAATGGAAACTGTTCAAAACTCTTACAATATCAAACAAGATATTTTATGAGATTATGAGAATGTAATATGTTATACGATATATATGTGAAAATAAGTGGGGTTGGGTTATTTGAAGACAACTTATAAAACTCAAAACATTTTTTTCTGCTCTTAGACGTTATTTTTAGAAAGAAAAAAACTACTAAATAGATTTATAGAGAGCTATAAGTTTAGACCGTATAGATTATGACTTTCTAATATTATAATTTTGTAGCTGAAAACTATCATTATCAAATAACCATTATTAAGATAATTAATATTTACGGTTAAAATGTTAATCTGTACAGTTAGTACACATTATTACTAACCAATATTATAATGTTATTAACTTCACACAATTAATTAGTCATGCTACACAACTCTATTTTTATTTTTTTTACTTGATTGGCCATATGAGACACAAATAGAGAGTTTAAGAATTTAATTTTAACTCTTGATTCATTCAAAGTTCAAGAAGAAAAAAACTGCTCAATAATATTGTTTTCCTCTTTTGATTCTATGCACATTAATGTGTATATATATGTATTCATTGTGTTTTCCAATTTTGAGTAATACAAGGAAAACTAATTGGACATCAATAATGTATGTGCATTGGACATGAACATCTGTTTTTTTATGATATGTTTGGATTTTAGATTTTAGGAAGAAAATACAAATAAATTTTTTTAGACAATGGAAATTTTTTGGTTCAACAGAAATCGTTATAACGAATACTTAAAAGAGAAGAAAACATTATAAGTTACAAGAAATAATTGGAAGATGAAGTGATTAATAAAGAAAGGATGATTTTCTTATGTTGATAAATAACTAAATAAAAAAACAAATCTCATTATAAAACTAAAATTGAATAACTTTTAATTTACAAGGATTAGAAATAAAATACAATGTGATAGAAATATGATGAATTAGAATTATAAAATTTGTCATATATATGCTTTATATTGGGCAAATATGTAACTTTTCTATAATGTGTATGATGAGTTCAAAAAGTGAATAGTTTCAATAATAAGATGAAAAGTTTCGGGAAGTTTTAAGAGTGATCAATAATCATAATTTTTTTTAAGGAATGTGGAGGGTAGTTAGAGATATTACTCATTAATTTTGTAAGAAAGTGGAGGAGTTGCATTTTATTACTCATTAAATTTATAAGAAAGTGGAAGATTAATATGTTGTAAATAAAACTTATAACTGAGGTTCGAAAAATAATTTCACAATTGGAAGAATTGTGAAAAGATATAATTACCCTTCTCTTAATTATCATATTATAATAAGTTAATTTTGATAATAATTAATAGGGTGGCCATTAGTATAATCAATAATTGTTGGGGTGACTCTTAATATGCATCTCATATTGATATTATGAATATTTTTGTCCCTTCATTCTTTTAAACTTTCAATAAGGGTTTATATTATATTTAATTTTTAAATTTTTACACTCTTAATATAATATTAAATTAATCATGATAAGAAGTTAACTATTTGAATATTCATTTCAGTTCATATAATTTAGTGCAAAAACATCTAGATGGTTGATATATATATATATATATATATATATATAAATTAACTTTATATCTTATGGCATAAAAGTATTTATCTATTTTAATTTTTTAAAGTAGATTTTTCAAGTTAAATATACTGAACACATCTTATCTACTACATTCACTTATTTAATCATCAAAACCAGCTCATCTCCATAAAAAACATATATATAAGTTACGAATATAATTTCCTTTTAAGGCTCATATATAAATTATATAAAATACATAACAATGGGTGATAATATTTTATTAATGATCAAAACTTATATATATAATATATAAGTACCATTTGGCATTCCAAATCATAAACCCTAAAATAATAATTATTTTATTAATATAGTAGATTTAACTAAATTTTATTTACATTAAACAAAAATGAAACTAACATAAACATTTAAAGAATGATTACTAAACATAAACAACACCCAATATACAAGCAATAATATATATCAATCTTAACCAACATAGACAAAAATAGTTAGGGCATAAAATATTGAGCAACTAGCTAAAGTTTGATAATTCAAATTAAAAATATTAAAATTAATTAAAGTACATCATATTAGTAAAATATAGATAATTAATTGTTGAAATACTTAAAATTTAACCACAAATGCATAACATGAATTGAGCTCCAAGAAAAAGGCAACCTAATTAGATCTCATATATTAAAAAATTGTCTGCTTCTTATTAAGACTATATCTCTGATTTTGATGAATTATCATTATCTTTACATGGCCTGACGTCTATGTAAATATTAATTTAGCCATGTAATTTATACTAATGTATCTACATTAACTAAAAGATGGTATTACTTGCATATTTTTTAGTATATAAACATTAAAATACTCAGCAACATCCTAAACTTCAAATTACTGAATTTTAACATGCATTGCCAAATGCTGATATATATTTGCATTATAAGCTATTAGATTTTTTTTAAATATATGCACCAAATATTTCAATATGTAGAGGAAAATTATTAAGAGATAAACTTTTCAATTAACATGTGAAATTAACATATGCACATTTGCGTATATAACATAACTTCTAATTTTTTTTTATCTTTTTATTTTTTGTGTTTAAGTTTACTTGAAACGTGAAAAAACAAATCTTGATTTGAAAATGCGGTACTATAACAAATATTAACATGCTTAATGTAAATTTTTTCTTTTTATGAATTTAAATATTTATTTATCATGTGTATACATGTTAGTCCATGTTAGTCCTTTTTCAAAAAATATATTAGGAGGTATACGTATATATGCAACCATGTATTACTAAATTATAGCCTTCATTCATCTTAAATTCATAAACACCATTCATAAGAATTTCATGTTATGTTCTTATTACTAACTCAAATTTAATTAGTAGTATATTCAAAACTCTTTTCTGCTATGAAATTATATTAACTTAATTTACATATTTTCATAATATGCCTTAATTTTAGAAGTATAGCATGCTTAGACCATATATACGTGATGTATAAAGTCATATGTAATGCTTGAGTTTTGATGAGATTTCAATTTTTTTATGTGAATTGCAGCAACAGTAATAGACCCATTGTTGAACCTGTTTTGGTTGTAATTATGGCATGTATTGTATATGGTTAAAATCCTTGTAGAAAGGGCTTCCAACCATTTATTACTGTGTGTTCAAAATGAATAGAGATGATAGAGTTTTAGTCTCTCAAACTATATATTATTGTTTTGCCGTATGTGATTTTATACTCAACTCAAATATATATATGTCAATTTACCCAAATTAAGTTCTACAGCCAACAGAAACCCAACTAGCTCATAATTTATTTCTTCTTCTATAATTCTTATCTAAATAGTCTAAATGACAGCTTCAAATAATTCAATTTTCTAGCATGTGTTTTTGACTTCTTTGTCCATAATTAACATCTATATAATTAACTACCCATACAACACTGTAATAAACAAATAAAATCCAGTATGAAACAGCACCACTTTCTGATCATCTCTTTCCCTGCCCAAGGCCACCTCAACCCCACCCTCCAGCTAGCCAAGAACCTCGCCCGGGCTGGCACAAAGGTCACTTTCGCCACCACCAATCACGGCCTTACACGTGTCAAAGATTCTCTCCCTACCCTTAACGCCTTATCCTATACGACTTTTTCTGATGGTCATAACGAAGAAAGCATTAAACCTAGCTCTGATTTTATCGGTTATATGGCGGATTTAAGGCGGGCTGGATCCGAAGATTTGATTAAATTACTTCACAAGTTTATTGATAAGGGCCAACCAGTGACTTGTTTAGTCTATACTGTTCTCCTTCCTTGGGCTGCTGTTGTGGCACGTGACTTGCATGTGCCTTCTGCTTTTCTGTGTATACAGTGTGCAACTGTGTTAGCTATTTACCATCGATTCTTTAACAACCATGATGGTATTCATCAAGATTGGAATATTGAATCATCTGTGGTTATACCTAAGTTGCCTTTGTTTTCTTCGACTGATTTGCCTACTATTCTTTTACCTGATAACCCAATGAACCCTTTGATGGTGCCTATAATGCGAGATCACATTCAAGAACTGGACAAAGACACCGGATCGTTGGTTTTATTGAACACCTTTCAAGAGTTAGAACAAGAGGCAATTGAATATTTGGAAGGTAAGTTGAGTACTGTCATTGCAATCGGACCTTTGATCCCTTCGGCCTTTTCTGATGGCAAAGACTCGAGCGATAGATCATTCGGTGGTGATTTGTTTATCAAGAATCAAGACTATATCCATTGGTTAGACTTGAGGCATGAAAAATCAGTTGTTTATGTGTCGTTTGGGAGTTTGGTTGTGATGAGTAAAGAGCAAAAATTTGAGATTTTGCATGGGTTAGTAGAAAGCAAAAAACCCTTTTTGTGGGTTATAAGATCATCAGATAATAATGAAGATGAAGAGATCAAACAAATGCTTGAAAATGGAGATGGGATTATAGTACCATGGTGTTCTCATATGGAAGTTTTAAGTCATAAATCAATTGGTTGCTTTGTGACGCACTGTGGATGGAATTCAACTCTGGAGAGCATGGTTTGTGGGGTGCCTTTAATTGGCTGCCCACAGTTTGCAGATCAGATAACAAATGCTAGGATGATTGAGGAAGTATGGGGCTGTGGGTTAAGAGCAAGAACAAATGGTGAAGTTATGATTAAAAGGAAAGAATTGAAGAAATACATTGAAATAGTGATGGGTGATAGTGAGAGAGGTAAAGAGATTAGAAGAAATGCATTGAAATGGAGGGCCATAGCTATAAAGTCAGTCAAGGATGGTGGCTCTACATGCAATAATTTCAAATGGATTTTAGAAAATTCAGGATTGGACTCCTAGATGGACTTAAATGTTTTAAATTATTAGTTAATTATTAGATTGTGATTATGTTGGTGTGAATAATATATATCCCATAAGAATTGCATTAGTGACAATAATAATAATGAGTTATAAATAGAGATTATAAAAGATAAATAAGGTAAAATGATAAAGTTAAATAAATATAAAATAATTGTAAGATATATTATACCGTATAATCTAAACTTCTATCGATGTTTTTTAGTAGTGTCTATACAATGTGTTAATTATAAATTGGAAGCTAAATTTAAATTTTTCTTTCACAAGGTTGATTGATATATATCTTGTATTTGATTTGAGGCTTAAGAATATGGTCATCTTAAGTGTTTATGTTAGCGGTTTATCTAGTCATTTACTAGTTCTGTCAAACTTGTAAACACTTTGTAAGTAGTTGAGAAATTGGAGTTGAAAACTCTGAATTTCCATTGAGCTTGATTATTCAAGAATAGGTTACAACTTCTTATAAAAGTCCTACTAACTTGACAGCCGGTTTGTTTCCTACATATACAAAGTTGCTACTCCAAATAAATGGCAACTTTATTTACTAATTTAGCTAACTATCCTAACTCCTAAGCATACTTTAATACCCCCATCAAGTTTGGTCTCGATGGAAGATATGTCGTTCTGGGGTGGCAACTGAGCCAATTAAGTTGGGTTTTGGTTGGTTCCAATGGGTTGGATTTTTTATGATTTTCAGGTGGAACCAATCTCAATAAAAAGGAAACCAAACGCAATCTATTATATAACACTTTCAATCCATGTTTCAAACCCTTATATAATATTTTCCCCACTAAAATAAATAAATAAAGAAAAAGTTGTGAATGTATAAAAATTATGGGGTTGTTTTATGATATTCATAATGAAAATGTGGGGATTCTTCTTTTCAAATGAAATCTTTATAGAACCTTATCCCATTAGAATATATAAATTGGAATATCCTTATCCCATTAAAATATATAGAATTCGAACATTGATATAATTTGTATAGATAGCTTGACTCTTCAGCAACTTTGAAATTCAAGAAATGTTCCTTATAGCTTGTACCTATAAATATGAATGGTTGCTTCCTTTCTCATCAATACAATTTCAAGCATATATTTTACAATTTCAAGCATTAAATTAACTTACGCTCTTGAATGGAGACTCAAGTGATTAACCAAGTTGGCATAGATAAGTTTGAAATTGATAGCCTAGATGCAAATAAGGCCACAATTTTGATTACGATTCCAGATGCTGATCCCAATACCCATATCATTGAACTTGCTCGTTGGGCCGTCGATGAGTACTACAAGGCTAGGGTTTGATGTCTTCTTGTTTTTTATTTTTCCTATTTTTAGCAAAATATGCTTCATTTATGCATTATTTTTGTGATATGAGTTTAAATTAATTCTCCAATATTGATCCATAATTTTATGGTGATTCCAGCTGAGAAGAGTGAGTTTGGCGAAGGTAATCCGCGCAACACAACAGCGTCTACCTGGATTCATAATGTATCAAATAAGATTGGAGGTTAGGAATTCGACATTGGAGGTTAGCAATTCGATGCTAAGATTACCCAATGTGGAATGCTTGGCTAGTGTGGTGGTGCAAGGGCCGGCCAAGATATTGGTCGATTTCAAAGAACTTCGATCACTAGCTTGAAATGTTATGTTATGTGGCTACCTATGTGACTCTCAACAATTATGTATTAAATAAAATAAAATAAAGTTAATGCAAAGGAATTTAGGAATCACAAAAAATATGTAAGTGGTTTCTTTTTCCCATTTGTATATGACTACGCTTTTTCAAGCATTAGTTACATATATAATATATAAATAAAAGAGAGTCTGATTTAAATAATATTTCTTTTATATAATTTAAGGTATATATATAATATCATATATTTTATATCGATTGGTTAGTTAATATCGTGTGCTCATATATTGCTAAATATAGTTACTCTTCCTCTATATAAGTAAAGTGATTCACCTTCCATATTAGTGGTGGTAGAAAAGTCTACCAAACTTATTTTTGTACCCTTTTTCGTCATTGACAACTTAAAAGCCATCGTAAAATTAACAATAATTCAGTTGATACAATTGAATTAGTTCGAGGGACTACATGTGAATTTAAAACTTTCACTTTGTTGTGGAATCTGAGTTCCATCCTATGCTAATCATAAATAGTCATTGCTCTATTGTAATTTAGTTTATTCCATGATTTATATGGTCGTGATTAAAATAAAATAAAATAAAGAATCAGTCTTGAACTCATAAACATATGCACTAACATTCCAAAACAAAAACATACACTAAACCCAAAGCATTCATTCAAAACTAATTGAAATCACAAGTAAATTTTTTAAAATTATGGTTTAACAACTTAATTTATGTATTTGATTCTTATCATATGATTGTGTTCAATCTCTGGATTGTTCTATACCAACAAGATACTCATTGTTTTATACCAACAAGAAACTTCAGATTATATTCTAATGTCAAAATTCTAGGCTCATACGGGTTCAAGAGTTGTTTTCCATCATAGCATGGTACGTACTTTGTCCTGTATATAAATCTTAACTCCTTCCAATCTATTCGATTTCGAGTTATTCGGATTCATGTGGTAGGTCAAGTACAAGAGATGACACTCGCCGTCGATTAACACTTTATCCCGTATAGTAGTTCCAATTAGGGGCGACAAAATGGGTCAAAAAATCATGGTTCCACCCCAATTAAACTAGTTTGGATTGAGTTGGTTCCGAAAATTTTTATTTGGTTTCTAATTGGTTCCAACTTCGTTCTAAGTTGGGTCCAAGTTAGGCTCAAAACGCTTGCCAATAATTTATATTATAAAGAACAAAATGCAAGATATTGAGTCGGATTGAGTTTGGTTCCCTTTTGTGTTAAGTTTGAGATTTCCAATAAGTTTATGGTGAATTCAAGAAGGATGAGGTCATGTTCAATCTTTCTACCATTCATTCTAGAACGGAGATTTTCTAGTTTACATTTTGATTAAGATTTGCTATATGATCTCCTAATGTACTATTGCTGCTCCACATTATCAGAATTGCATTGAATAATAAAGCTCCAATAGTAACAGTTAGGGGTAGTAATTGGGCGGGTTAGGTTGGTTTTGGGTCGGTTCCAATTGGTTGGTTGTTAAATGAGTTTGGTTCTCAAATGGTTTTAAGGTGGAATTAAATTCAACACAAAATGGTTCTAAAATCAATCCAGAATGGAACCAAGCCCAACCCGGCTCAATGCCTTACATTTTGTTCATTATAATTTAGATTATTGGCAAACGATTTAGGCCTAACTTGAAATTTAGTTGGACCCAACTTGGAACTAAATTGGAACAAATTAAGAATGAACCAATTCAACCAAAGTTGGGTTGGAACCGTGGTTCCATATCCATTTTGCCACCCCTAGTAACGATATACAAGAATCGAGTGGAGGCCATCAAACATAACATTGTTAAAGCTTGTTTACGACTTGGGTTATTACATTTATTCTCCCTCATGTGCTGGAGCTGTGTTAATTTCGTCCCTCATGTTAAAAGATTAGCAGATTTGTCTCTAATGTAAAAACAACCTCATGTTAAAAGATTAGCAGATTTGTCTCTAATGTAAAAACAACCTCATGTTAAAAGATTAGCAGATTTGTCTCTAATGTAAAAACAATGTGTAGCACATTGATCTTATGTCAGTCAATTTCCAGCCATTTGTTTGGGTGAATTCTTTTTCGATATTTTGTTTCTATATCGATAATTCCCAGCCCTTCGATCTTTTTTGGCATTTACATATTGATAAATATGAATGGTTGCTTCCTTTCATCTCATCAATACAATTTCAAGCATACCCGAAAGTCTATACTTCTTATGCATGAATAAGATATATCTATCGAGAGAATAATCCTAGATTTAATTCATAAGACAATTGAAATTTTCTTATTCATAAGATCGTTTACCTTCCACCTTTGAAATTCTTCTGAAAACGATCAAACATAATAATATATATATATATATATATATATATATTAATTCAATTTTAATTCAATTTCATTAACTCAAGTTCTAACTGTTGGGAAAGAGTGGCACTAATTATAATACCACCGGCACAGCGAAAGTGATAAAATTCTTTTCCCACTAACTGGATAAAAATGGGATAAATCAAGTTGATATAATTGTAGAATGAAACGAGCGAGAAAAGAAAAATATGAGAACACGATTTTTACGTGGAAAACCCAAATCGGGAAAAAACTACGGGACCGAAGTCGAAAACCTCCACTATATCAATAATGGGCTTACACAAATTCTCCCTAATTAATAGGGGATAACTAATTCTTCAAGAGTGTATCTCTTGGATTACAAATACATCAAGTTTATAAACTTGGAATAGTAATAGAAAAATAGAGTATTTTTCTCTCGTATATTTTCTACTTACTATTTTCTCTCGTCATTCATAAGAGTGGATTTCTTTCAATCTCTCTAGATTAGATTTCTCACTTTCTTCTCTTTTTTTCTTATTTTTTTCTTATGAATTTTAGAAAGGAAATGAGCTCTATTTATAGAGCAACAGGAGGATAAGAAATCTTATTTTTCCTCCTCCTTTTTCTTCGTCAAAAATATCGATTTTCTTTTTCAAAAAATTGGCTAGCTTTTTTTCTTGTTCAAACTTGCCTAATTTTGACAAAATACCATTCTTGTTTAATTTTGCTTTGTCCACCACACACATGGGGTTGAATTTCAACACTAACCATTTCTAGAATATTATAATTTTCATTACATTAGAATTCTTTCCTACTAAATAAAGTTGTAAATTTTTTATGCTAGACATTTACCACAACGCAGAAAATTCATGTTTCAATCCATTATATAATATTTATCTAAATAGTCTAATTGAAGCACTATAATTCTTATCTAAATAGTCCAAATGACAGCTTCAAGAAATTCAATTTTCTAGCATGTGTTTTTGACTTCTTTCTCCATAACATCTATATATATAGTTAACTACCCATACAACTCTGTAATAAACAAATAAAAGCCAACCAGTGACGGATTTAAGGCGGGCTGGCTCAAAAGATTTGATTAAATTACTTCACAAGTTTATTGATGAGGTCCAACCAGTGACTTGTTTAATCTATACTGTTCTCCTTCCATGGGCTGTTGTTGTGGCACGTGACTTGCATGTGCCTTCTGCTTTTCTGTGCATACAGTGTGCAACTGTGTTGGCTATTTACCATCGATTCTTTAACAGCCATGATGGTATTCATAAAGACTGGAATATTGAACCATATACGAGGTGATCTGAAGTGACTACCGGTTTACGGGTTGGATATCTATAACACCCGACGACTATATAGCAAACGTAGACCGCCAGCTTTCAGACAGGTTACAGTTAGATATTGATCAAAATGTCACATCATGAATAGTGAAATTAGGAAACTATAAATACCACATTTAAAGCTCATGGACTCCTGTATAGTTGTGATCCCCGCATCCTTCAACTGAGAATTCTCGTCTCCTAGAATATTTAACGACATAAAATTAGAGAAATCAACGTCAATTTTGGTTGAAGTTCTTTGTACCCGTACGAGCTGTTAAAAGTTAAAAATATACGATACGCAATTATCATTAGTACTGCGTTAGACTTAATTTCATTTAAGGTCGTAGGCAGCTTATATACGAGTACAGTCATAAAACATCGCCAACAATATTTGACAACATCACAAATAAAATGCATATGTGGCACAAAATTATGTATAAATAATTTACAATAAAAATAATTATAAGTTTAAATAATACGTAAATTTCACATCTATAAACTTCTTAATACGAAACAATGATTGGCTCGGTCCACATCAATGCAGATACCGAGCCAAAGTAATGATGTTCGCATGGATTACTTTGGTAGAGTAGATCCCAAGCCAAATTAACCATCTATAAACTTAAATTATTAATTTATTATATTATAATATATATATTGCTTCAATTTCATTAAACTAAAATTCTTACCATTTATAAGTTATAGTACTTTTTCATTAATTAGAATTCTTTCGTATTAAATAAAGTTGTAAATTGCTTATGCTAGACATTTATCACAATACACAAAATTCATAATTCCTCCAAAGAGGCACTGACAAAGCACATATAATATTTTCCTCACTATAATAAATAAATAAAGAAAAAGTTTTGAATGCATAAACTACGGGCTTGTTTAATGATATACATCTATCTCTATTCTATTATAAAAGTATGGGTGTTTCTTTGAAATTTTGATCTACCTAAAATATCCTTATAAATTTTATTTTTCAATGGTAAAAGAGTCAATTAATAAGACATATAATTAGATTAGGTTTCTACAATGTTAAATTCATTAACTTACTCTAATTATGAGATCCGGTTGATACAAATTATGGGAATGGGCCAGTTTACTTTAATAATTATGGGCCACATAACATTAACAACCCAGCTGTTCTTTTTCTCTGATTTTTTTTACCTTTTGCTGAAGGGAGAGAGGTAGGCGAATTGTGACATTCAGAACAAGTACACACTACTGTAATTTCATTGTTCAAACGTGCATTTGCAAATAACACATAATAGAAAGGTAAACACTGAACACCATACATAAAAGTTAGTATTCAATTACCATAAGTATCTATCTATATTTTTTTAAGATAATATTAACAAGGAGATCTATTACCACTTTTTGCATGTCCTCGGAAATTTAAAGTAGGTACAAATTCGCCAAATTTGTGACCTACCATACGATCTGTTATGAAAACGGATTGAGTGAAATTCTCTAAAACATGTAATTAATATGTAATATGTAATAAATTATAACATCTGTTCGATTATTTAATTATTAGTATTATTATTTATTATTTAATTATAAAAGTACGAGTTGTTTTTTCAGATTTATTATCTACCTAAAATATCCCTATATAATTTACTTTTTAATGATAAAAAAGTCAAATAATAATTAATTTAAATAATTTATATATTAAAGTGCATATTTACATTAGGACTCTTTGATAAGAAGTATAATTATATTATAACTCTATAAAATTATTTTACAATGATATATCTACTTATATTAATTCTATTAACCATATCTATAATAATATATTATAAAAGCCATCTGGAACGTGTCAAGTGCATTGTCCTTGGTCAGAAAATTTAAAATTCTATAATGGGGTTTCCATACTAACAATCTATCTATCTATTTCTTACTATTATATAAACAAATATTTTTTTTACATTTTTGGTATATTTAAAACACCTTTATACAGTTTGTTTTTTTAATAATACATAAGTTAAATAATAATTAATTATAAGAATAATAAGTTATATATACACTAATGTATGTATACATAAGGACAGTAAATTTTCATTAGAACTCTAAAAGATTAAATGTAGATATAATTAATTAGTCCAAATAGTTAATTGTATTAACCATAATTAGCCCATAATATTATGTTTCATTTTATTTATCTAATGCAAAGTTTTTTTATATCTAAAGTACAAAAGAAGATAAATCAAATGATTTTTAGAAGACATGTGCTACAATGACTTTAGAAAAAGAAGAAACAAAAAAAAAAAGACCACATAACTACTCTATTGCTTAGCCATAATGAAGATGTGAAGACCATTACCGATTCACAAATAGTCCTATGAAATTCAAATTTTAATTGCAAAAAAGTCAAGAATATGTGATAACCATATGCCAGACTAAGAAGTATAATTATAGTAGAGCTCTACAATGAAATTACATCCTAATAAGACTACTCCTATTTATTTAATATCATAAATAAGCATTATACGACTCCAGATTATACATTAGCCTTATGATAGTAATTGTTTTTATAGTTAGAGGCAATTATAGTGTGAGTTTAGATTCTTTAATCCCAAATCAAATAATTGAATATAATTTTTATATACAAAGAAATATTAAGATGATATTTAGTGAATTATATAGGTGTTCGAAGTATATACACACTTGATATACGTATAAAATTGAGAACAAGACAAAAGAAACTATGCAAACTTGGCCGAGGAACATAGTCATAGTTTGTCTATCCTATTTGACAACTCATGAGTCAAAACAAATTTGAAGTATCTACAACAATAAAAAGTCTAATTATTTAGAACTCTAACGAAATTTGATATAAATATGGACCGTAAATTACTCTTATTTTTTTATTCAATTATTTAATAAAGAAAAAAGAGAAAGTTTTATATTTATATATTGTAGAAAAACTTAACGCTTAGTTGATTAACACAAGAAAACCTAGGTCATGATTTCTTATCATATGTTATATATAAGCCCTAAACTCTAAACTCTAAACTCATTGGTAGAACTAATGAGTTTCAATGACTTATCATTAATTTTCCTTTAAACTTAGTAATAGTTTAATCTTTTTTTTTTTTCTTATTTAATAAGTAATAGTCAACACAATAGAACCTTATGACATAATAAGATATATTCCTAAATAATATGATACCAATTACTAATTGAGATAAGTTAGTAGAAAATATATATACATATATAAATATAAGATTATAACAAAAAAGAGAGCTCAAACATATATTTTGGAAAAATAAATATTTAGAAAATAAGAGAAAAGTATGACAGTTAGTCGTAGGGGGTGAATGTAAGATTTTATTATAAGACGATGCATCTATTATATGCACAAAATAAGTATATTATACTTCGAGTACATTAAATAAAGAGAATAGTCAATTTGATTAATTATATATATATATATATATTTAAAAGAGAGTAATATTATTATTGTACATTTTTTGTGACACTTGACTAATGAGCATTAGTTAGACGGAGTCAATACAAAATTTGTAATAGAACTTTTTATCAAATTATTTGAATTTCTTTTTCATTTGTTTAACTTTTATATTAAATTAAACAAAAGAAAGAAACTATTATATTCTTTTTAGCCCAAAAGTGTTATACAATAATAATTAAAAAAAAAATCTTTGTCCAGTACTCAAGGCGTGTCGAATACTTTAAATTTTATATCAGATAAAATATCCAAAAAATTTCTCATTTTTTATAATTGTAGAAATTTCAAATCAGGAGTTCCCAATGAACACGGGTATGAGACGGAAAATATACTGCACATAGTCATTTTTAGGAGTATTTGTGCATCATAGGCTATTCAAACTAACACGTGCGTTTCACGTGAACCATATGATCTCATAAAAAATAATTGATAATTTATAATTTATAGATATTATGTAATGTGATAAATTCAAAACTTAAATAATAGTTATATAATGAATTATTTAGTTAACCTATAACTAAAAGTTAGATAATGTTACTCATGCTTAGTAACCCTAGGAGTTAGACTCTTAGTTTGATTTACACCATTTATATGGATATATGGACAGTCCAATATGAATGTATCACTTGAGAAATGGTATAGACCACCCAGAAGTTGGACTCCCAAAAGTCACAAAATATCACCTTAATAATGTTGTTGAAATTTTTTCTTTCGAATTATTATCATGATTTGTAATACTTGAAAGTTCTTTAATAACATATAAACTAAATTATCATATAAATTTATCATATATTATATATAGTTTCTTGGTTAAGAAAGTAGAGTAAAAAGTGCAAGTGTTCAAATTGAACAAGATATTCAATTAGTTTGCTCAGATAAAAATTAAGTTTATTAATAACACCAATTCGCTAAAAGGTGCACATGTATATACTTCTTTCAATTGTGTGCTAATCTTCAATTATACACATATATCATACAAGTAACAATCAAATTGTCGGCCAGACATTATTATCTAAAATTTCTAAATCATGATTATCAATAAACAAACTTGACTTGAGTGCTCCAAATGGATTATGTAGGTTTTATGTACACTTCTAATAGAAAAACATTAAATGATCTTAAGAAAAATATGCTACTGCATCTTATGAATTAAAATAAAAAAAAATAAAAAAACAAGAAGACTATACAGACTTTAAGTCATAATGAAGAGACTTGTCAATATAGAAAGAACTTAATGAACCAATGAAGATTATAAGTTTTTGATTCATTAAAATTAAAAGAAGATATTTCCAAAATGACATAAGAGTTTATATAGTTATATTAGTTTAATTTCTTTTTATGTTGATTCAACATTTCATTCAATTAAAATTTAATGTTTTAAATAATTATAGATAGTTAACGGATTGCTTCTTCAGTTAAGTTATTAGTGAAGATTTTAAATATAAAACAACATCAAGTTGAACGATATCTATTTATATCAATTATTTAAACGAGATTATATTATTCACGTGCAACGCACGTGTTGTTTACTAGTAATGAAAATGTGGGGATTTTTCTTTTCAAATGGAATCTTTATAGAACATTATCTCATTAGAATATACAAATTGGAATGTCCTTATCCCATTAAAATATATAGAATTCAAAAGTTGATCGAAATTGTATAGATAGCTTGATTCTTCAGCAACTTTCTAGTTCATGAAATGTTCTTTATAGCTTACACCTATAAATATGAATGGTTGCTTCGTTTTCTTCTCATCAATACAATTTCAAGCATATAATTAACTTAAGCTCGAGAATGGCGACTCAAGTGATTAACCAAGTTGGCATCGATAAGTTTGAAATTGATAGCCGAGTCGCAAACACGACCACGGATTTAATTACGATTCCAGATGCTAAGCACAATCCCCATATCATAGCAGTTGCTCAATGGGCCGTCGACGAATACGAGATGGATAGGGTTTGATGTTCTTCTTGTTTTTATTTTTCCAATTTTTTTTTTACAAAAATATGCTTGATTTACTTATTGTTTCTGTGTTATGAGTTTAAATTAATTGTCCAATATTGATCCATAATTTTATGCTGATTCCAGAGAGGAGTGAGATTTGTAAAGGTAATCCATGCATCACAACAACCTTTTCGTGCAACAGCTACATTGTATCACATAACATTGGAGATTAGGCATACTTATTTTAGATTACCCAACAGGGAATGCGAGGCTAAGGTGGTGGTGACAGAGTACGGGTACCTAAGGTTGATAGATTTCAAAGAAGTTCGACCTGCAGCTTGAAATGTTATGTAATGAGACTACCTATACGAGTATGCGACTCTCAATAATTATGTGTTAAATAAAATAAAATAAATGAGTTAATGCAAAGGAATTTCAGAAATCACATAAAATATGTAAGTGGTTTCTTTTTCTCATTTGCATATGACTACGCTTTTCAAGCATTAGTCGAATAATATATAAATAAAAGATAGTCTGATTTAAACAATATTGCTTTTATATAATTTCAGGTATATTTGTGAGATCATGTATATTATATCGCTTGGTTAGTTAATATCGTGTGCTCATATATGGATAAATATTGCTACTCTTCGTCTATTTAGTATCCACGTGTGAATAAAGTGATTCACCTTCCTAATTAGAAAAGTCATCGTAAAATTAATAATTATTCAGTTGATACAATTGAATGAGGCCGAGGGTCTATGATTACATGGTACTTCCTAGAAAATGACATGGGCCGCATAATTTTTGAATTTGAGGGAGAAGGAACGAAAATGATAAACATACTATTTGAATTCACCCTATGCCACAATAATAGAATTATAGACACAGTGCTAGTACCACGAATAATCATGGTGTTTTGTGTTTCAGGCATGCGATTTCAAAAACTATAAAATGTAAGAATATTTCATTGATATATTTAAGAATATTTCCATCAATTATAATATCAATGAAAATTATCTTCTATTAATGTGGTCCATGTCAAATAATGGGATATTTGCCCACTATTATGGTTAGTGCTCACTATTGATGGTTAGTGGCCACTATTGATGGTTAGTGCCCACTATTGATGGTTAGTGGGATTATGGTTTGCCCATTATTGATGGTTAGTGGGATTATGATTAGTGCCCATAATGATGGTTAATGTGGCTATAAATACAACACCATTTTGGGGTCCCTAAGCTCATACTTACATTCATAAAACAAACACCATCTAAGGGTGAGTTAGAGAGCTTAGAAGAACCTTGAAATATTCGCCGGAGTTGAAGTTCGAATTCACCGGAAAAACGTAACAAGGGCCGGAGGTAACTCGATCTATATTCGCTTCCGCTTTAACGTGTTCATATTGTTTAGAACACCTTTGTATGTGTAGCTTTGATAATATGCTAACATTTGGTATCAGAGCGAGTAATCGCCTCTGCCTTGCTTACGAAAATTGGTTATCGTATTTTGTATTCTTAGTATATTAATCATGATTATATTAGCATGATTATTGCACTATTCATGATTATTCATGTATTAATCATGATTATATTAGCTACTGCGTGGCCACATATATATATATATATATAAATATGGAGTGATGATTGTGAAAGTTGAATCTATATATACAAAATGCATGCAATACAGATTCAACTTTCATGAATAAGTATATGGCATTACTGCATGGCATGGCTAATGGAAAAAGCAAATGAAAGGGTTTTTGTTTCCTGTAATTGTTTATTGCCTCAATATCTATAGTCTAATATATGTTGAAAATTGATAACCAATTTCTATAACATATTATGTATGTAAATACAGTAGTTGAATATGTTATGCATAGTGAATTAAATGGTGATGTTTTCTTTCTGCATGTATGGCCATATATATATATGCAATAATGTTTTTCTCTTGCATGGACAAGTTAATGGACACAAATATTCATGTATGGCATCACCTGTTCAACATCAATTATGATGGATTTTAATTGTTGCTGAAATGGGAATTAATATGAAATGGGAGTCTACTGCTATTATAACTCTGTTGGAATGAATTTCATTAATTCATAACCAGTCAGTAATCCCGCTTCCCTATTATCTTATAATAATCAATGCTTAATGATTATTTGGAGAATTTTGAAAACTGCATTTAAGATTTATGGAATATTGCGTGAAAATTCTAGTATTTGACTTCATATCGGATTGAGCAATTTTGTGTATAACATGAATTCTTTTAAAATGAGTTATACACTTTATATACATAAAGATGGGTATATATAAAGTGAAATGTCAAGTGATTAAAATTTTATTAATTAGGGATTAGCCACATCATCTCTAATTATTTGAAATTTGATGTCAAAATCACATGTGGATACTAGACATTAATTGTAATTAATCATGTGTAATATTATGAAATTTACCCACAGGAATTTTATAATTTTATTTATGATTAATTAGGATAAAATATCAAATTATATTTCCTAATTAACCCACATGTATTAGGAAAAGGAACATATTTTGATAGTTTTATCATGATAATATGAATTCTTTTATATAATGAGTTCTACACTTTATATACATAAAGTTGGGTATATAAGATAAAGTAAAATGTCAAGTGATTAAATTTTATTAATTAGGGATTAGCCACAACATCTCTAATTATTTGAAATTTGATTTCGAAATCACATGTGGATATTAGACATTAATTGTAATTAATCATGTGTAATATTATGAAATTTACCCACATGAATTTTGTAATTTTATTTATGATTAAATAGGATAAAATATCAAATTATATTTCCTAATTAACCCACAGGTATTAGGAAAAGGAACATAATTTGATAGTTTTATCATAATAGTATGAATCTAATGGAATTAGAACTTTAGCCCACAGGCAAGTTTTATGTCTCTATATTCATTTAGTAAAAACATGTTTGTACATTGGTAAAACATGATATAGTTATAACATTCAAAACAATATTTAATAAGCATGTTCAATTTAATTGCAGCTAGTCAACCTGTTAGTTACTCTGATGTAAAAGGTAATTTTTTAACATTCGTTTGTTATGAATCTAATATGGTCAATATTAATCATAATACATGGTGGATTGATACTGGGACTACAATCCATGTTTCGAATACCTTGCAAGGTATGACAAACCTAAGGAAACCAATGGACAGTGAAAAATCTATCTATTCGGGCAATAAAATAGCTTCACATGTGGAAGCCATTGGGACATGCAGTTTAGTTTTAATTAGTGGTTTTACTTTACGTTTGGAGAAAACGTTTTATGTTCCGAACTTTGCAAGAAATTTGATTTCCGTATCTAGACTTTTACCATTTGGATTTTCCTTTAACTTTTCAGACTCTGGTTTTAGTATTACTAAAAATTCTGAAGTTATTGGATATGGTACATTGTCTATAATTTATTTCATCTTAATTTGCAAAGTGATACCACTCATAATTCTATGCATGTTAATGTTGGTTTAAAAAGGTGTATTATGAATGAGGATTCCTCTATGTTGTGGCACCGGAGATTGGGACACATCTCCATTGAAAGAGTTAAGAGATTGGTAAAGGAAGGGATACTTGGTACTCTAGACTTTACCGATTTATACGTGTGTTAGTTGCATTAAAGGAAAGCAAACTAACAAACACAAAGTTGGTGCTAAGAGGAGTTCTGACTTATTAGAAATCATACATACGGACATCTATTGTCCAGACATGAATGCTGAAGATCCGAAATACTTTATCACTTTCATAGATGATTATTCACGATATATGTATCTCTACTTACTTCGTTCCAAAGACGAAGCTTTAGATGCCTTTGAATTGTTTAAGGCTGAAGTAGAGAATCAATGTGGTAAGCACATAAAAATAGTGATATCAGATAGAGGTGGCGAGTATTATGGTAGATACACTGAAAATGGACAAGCACCTGGGCCATTTGCAAAGTTTCTTCAAGAACATGGGATTGTTGCCGAATACACTATGCCTGGTACTCCAAACCAGAATGGTGTATCAGAAAGAAGAAACCGAACTTTAATGGACATGGTGAGAAGTATGAGGAGTAACCGAAAACTTCCTCAATTCTTGTGGACTGAAGCACTAAAGACGGCTGTGTATATATTAAACCGAGTTCCAACCAAGGCTGTCTTAAAGACACCTTTTGAGTTATTCAAAGGTTGGAAACCCAGTTTGCGACATATACACGTTTGGGGATGCCCGTCCGAAGTGAGAATTTATAATCCACAAGAAAAGAAACTAGATCCTAGGACTATCAGTGGGTATTTCATTGGATATGCCGAAAAGTCTAAGGGTTATAGATTCTATTGTCCATCCCACAGTGTTAGGATTGTGGAATCAAGAAATGCAAAATTTCTTGAGGATGACTTGATTAGTGGGAGTGACCAACTGCATGACTCAGTCTCTGTGTTGGATCACAATGAAGCTCAACCTTCTACTTCAAGTGATAGACTGATTATCATACACACTTCTCAAGCTCAAACGTGTGTAAGACAACCAGTCGTTGAAATTCCACAAGTTAATGTTGATCCATTAGATCAAGTTGTTAATCAAGACAATGTTGATCAACCGGTTGAACAACAAGTCGCTCAAGAAAATGATGAAACAACATTAAGAAGGTCTACCAGAACAAGAAGATCGGCAATACCTAATAGATGAAGTGTATTTGCAAGAAATGGATTTCAATGTTGGAGTCGATGATGACCCTTTGTCGTTTTCACAAGCCATAAGTTCTACAGATTCTAACTTATGGATGAATGCTATGAAAGATGAGATGAATTCTATGGCGTCTAATCGAGTCTGGAATCTCGTTGAGTTGCCTGATGGTGTAAAAACCATTGGATGTAAGTGGCTTTTTAATACAAAAAGAGACTCACTTGGCAACATCGAGAGACATAAGGCTAGACTCGTTGCTAAAGGGTTCACTCAAAGAGAAGGAATCGACTACACGGAGACTTTTTCTCCTGTATCAAGAAAAGATTCTCTTCGCATAATTATGGCATTAGTAGCTCATTTTGATTTTGAGTTACATCAAATGGATGTGAAAACGGCATTCCTCAATGGTGACTTAGAGGAAGAGGTTTATATGAAACAACCTGAAGGATTCTCCTCTAAGGATGGTGAACATTTGGTTTGTAAGTTGAACAAATCCATATACGGGTTAAAACAAGCCTCCCGCCAATGGTATAGGAAGTTCCATGAAATAATTACTTCATTTGGTTTCGAAGAAAATATCATGGATCAATGTATATATCTTAAGGTCAGTGGGAGTAAAGTTTGTTTTCTTGTGTTGTATGTGGATGATATTTTGCTTGCAACCAATGTAAAGGGTTTCTACGTGAAGTGAAACAATTCCTTTCAAGTAACTTTGATATGAAAGATATGGGAGAGGCATCTTATGTCATTGGCATTAAGATCCATAGAGATAGATCTAGAGGCATTTTGGGATTGTCTCAAGAGGCCTATATCAACAAAGTACTTGAAAGATTTAGAATGAAAGATTGTTCACCAAGTGTAGCACCAATTGTGAAGGGTGATCGGTTCTCTTTGGACTAATGCTCCAGGAATGACATTGAAAGGGAACAAATAAAAAATATTCCATATGCTTCAGTTGTTGGTAGCATTATGTATGCTCAGGTCTGCACCAGACCCGATATCAGAGTAATCCAGGGATTGATCACTGGAAAGCTGCAAAGAAGGTTATGAGATACCTTCAAGGAACAAAGGACTACATGCTTATGTTCAGACGAACTAGTGAATTAGATGTGGTTGGCTACTCTGATGCTGACTTCGCTGGCTGCATGGATTCAAGAAAATCCACTTCAGGATATGTTTTCATGCTAGCTGGTGGAGCCGTGTCTTGGAGAAGCACTAAGCAGACATTGACTGCTACTTCTACTATGGAGGCTGAGTTTGTATCGTGTTTTGAAGCTACATCTCATGGTGTTTGGTTGAAGAGTTTTATATATGGGCTTAAAGTTGTCGACTCTATTTCTAAGCCACTTAAGTTATATTGTGACAATTCAGCTGCTGTTTTTATGGCTAAGAATAACAAAAGTGGAAGTCGAAGCAAACACATCGACATTAAGTATTTAGCCATAAGAGAACGTGCTAAAGATGGTAAAGTGGTCATCCAACACATTAGCACTGATTTGATGATTGCCGATCCTTTGACTAAAGGCATGCCACTAAAGAAATTTAAGGATCATGTAGAAAGCATGGGACTTGTTTCCATGATGTAATCTTTCGATGAAAGATACATTATTTTCAATAAACTCTTATTCAGTTGATGTTCTCTTATATAGTTGTGCACATTCATTTAATGAGAGATATCATTTGTGTGGACCTACAATAAGCATATGGCTTAAAGATTAAGGGCTGTCAGTAGAGAGACTTAATATATTGTAATACATGAAAGATAATACTCGCTCAAAGAGAACCTATCGCCATGATTCATATATTTTGTTTTCTTATGATTGAGTGCATCGTTACATGGACCAAGTGGGAGAATGTAAGAATATTTCATTGATATATTTAAGAATATTTCCATCAATTATAATATCAATGAAAATTATCTTCTATTAATGTGGTCCATGTCAAATAATGGGATATTTGCCCACTATTATGGTTAGTGCCCACTATTAATGGTTAGTGGCCACTATTGATGGTTAGTGCCCACTATTGATGGTTAGTGGGATTATGGTTTGCCCACTATTGATGGTTAGTGGGATTATGATTAGTGCCCATAATGATGGTTAATGTGGCTATAAATACAACACCATTTTGGGGTCCCTAAGCTCATACATACATTCATAAAACAAACACCATCTAAGGGTGAGTTTGAGAGCTTAGAAGAACCTTGAAATATTCGCCGGAGTTGAAGTTCGAATTCACCGAAAAAACGTAACAATGGCCGGAGGTAACTCGATCTATATTCGCTTCCGCTTTAACGTGTTCATATTGTTTAGAACACCTTTGTATGTGTAGCTTTGATAATATGCTAACATAAAATTAATTTAATTAAAAGACTCAATTACCTCTTTGTTGCTGTCAGTTTGATCGAGCACCACAACGTCAAGGATGCCTCTTGAAATCACGCAAGTAAAAACATAAAAAGGGAACAATTTTTCTTCATTGAACATAAACCTCACTTGTGCTAAGTTTTTGGGGTAAATTTATGGTTTTATTCATAATCAAAGCCCAAAGGTTGAAAGACTCCAATGTGGGATTCATTGTCTAGACTCGTACGAACAACTACGTTTGGAAAATCCGACTCAGTCCATTACACTAATTTATCTATCAATTAATTTCCAATTAATTCATTCTAGATCTTACTAAATTATTTCCATTAATTCAATTACCTGAATAATAAAATTAACTAATTATTATTACTAATACAAATAAATAATATAATTAATTATCTCATCTCATATTTGATTCAATCCCATATTCAATGAAATTACTAAAATGCCTGTCTATAGTATTTAGAGAAAAAATATCTCATTCTTCTTCATATAGAGTGACTATCTGGGTTTGTCTCAACTGGCAATTGGAGGATACCAAATAATATGGTAGTCATCAAGCCAGCCTAATAGAACCATATCATTGACCAATTTAATCCGAGATAACGAGATCATCACGAACCTTTTGATTATGATTAGCATACACGTATAAGATCTTCACTAAAGTATCAAACAAAGTCACAATTATGGAATGTCAAACCCCAGGACTCGGTACTGTGCAAAAATTATAGTAATATGAAACTACCAAACTGGCCAAATACAATTTAGTTTATATGTTTTGGTCAATGACTTTAATTTCACTTTCATATTATCATGCATGAGACATGCTCATTTACTATCGAGACTTCTTATCTTGGAGATTCTATGAACAATTGCTACCCACATTACATAGATTACACCTTGAGGTCGAGCCTCCGAAGGGTGATTCAAGTCTAAGGCGTATCAGTTATTATCCCTAAGGGCGAAAGCTCATCATACCATCATAATTAGTAATCCAATCAATGACAACCCAAAGTAAATGCATACATAATTCGATTACGATGAATCGTTGTTAGGAATTTCTTTGTTAGAAGTTTTGATAAAGACAAGATATGACTTAATGTTAGACCCCAGAAAATGTAAGTTTTATTTTTCATAGAAGATCATGTATCAAGCGATAGGATGTTTATCTACTTGTAACTTTTAGATTAGGTGTTTTTTTGTTTGTCCTTTTAGTTTTGCTTATCTTAACGCTTGAAGCGTTAGTAGAATTCTGAGTGAGTCTATTAATATAAAGAGATTTGAAGAAATAATAAGAGCGAGCGGCAATCAGAAGGTCATCAGTAATATCGTATATCTCAAGCGACATTGTTCTACAAGCACTATCCATGTCCAAGACTGACGCTGAGTTACTGATAGCTTTCATCCTAAGGCGATTGAACATGCAGATGTCATATCAATGAATTTAATGTTCAACGGATATTTATTTAAAAGAATTTAATGCTTGTCAAAAGCATTTAATGCATACACTGCTAATGAAGTACGGAGAGCACCAAACCCATTGGATGTCAACATAAGACAACTCCCGCAGTCTGAATAACTGCAGCAACATATCCGGGATTCACCAACCCTTATAACCTTTCTGAGCGGAGAAATTACACGTGCCTCAGAATGTATCTAATGGATCTTACAAATGGTCTCAACGGATCTAATGTTTGGTCTCAACGAATATATTTAGAAGCTGTATATAAATAGAAGTTCAAGAACAAGAAATGAAAAGCAGTAATAAAACAAACACAAAAAGAGATTCGAACAAGTGAGAAAATTCACGAGCTTAAACGATCACATCTTAGATCGAAATACTC
Source organism: Verbascum thapsus (assembly GCA_963669365.1). Classification (NCBI taxonomy): domain Eukaryota; kingdom Viridiplantae; phylum Streptophyta; class Magnoliopsida; order Lamiales; family Scrophulariaceae; genus Verbascum; species Verbascum thapsus. The sequence continues at coordinate 10,698,177 of OY770118.1, forward strand.
TCTTGTTTCTGAACTTCACCCTCAGAAAAACTCGAATCTTGAGCATCCATTCAAATCGATATTTTTCTATCTCTTTCTCAAGAAGAACTCAAACTGAAGAGGATATTAACAAAGTTGTTTGACCTTTGCCAAAACAAACAAATCAATTTCTGAGTGAAATTTGTCATCCTCTCTTTCAAACTGTGTGTGAAGAAAGTTGTAGGATATCTACAGTATTTCTGTGTGAAAGAAGCAGATCACTAAAAGTGTTCTTAGAGGCAGACGCTTGTGTAGCTAAGGAGCTTAAGACATTTTAGTTTAATCATTGTATTGGAGAAGACCTTGTGTGACTCTTCAGATTTAGTATAGTGAATTCCTTCGTAAGCGAAGAAGGACGTAGTTGGGATTACACCACCCAATGAACCTTGCAAACTGTGTCTCATTTACTTATTGCTTTATTTCTATTCTTTATTGCACATTTATTTAAATTCAACAATTTAGTAAAGATTATCTATTGCATAAAAGCATTAGTGCAGTTTCCATATATTCTTATTAATTGTGTATCTCCCTAACATAAACATTACATAAAGCCAAAGAATATGATTATATATTCCGTTGTGCATTTAACGATGAATCTAAGTTCAATTCACTACATCTCCTTGTAGTTTTCTTAACAGATTCTAAGTTAAACTCTCTTACCAAGTCTTTGCGCTCAAGTTCCTTTCAGATCATTACTAAAAAGAGAAGAACTTGTCTTTAATCCCATGATTAACGAAAAATCAGTAACAAAGGATTAGGGTCTATTCAACCCCCTTCTAGAACTTTGCCCAAACCACTTGGGACCAACAATTGTATTTAGGTAATTCTCCAGCAGGGGAAAACTAAAGATGGTGTGTATGTGTGGCCGTCAAGCTCATCTTCACTATCAAAACAATGTTTGCATTCTCATGTGTTAAAGAACACTATGACGTAGTGGCATAGAAGTTGAGGACATCCTTGCACTCAAAACTCTCAAATATATGATTAGTTACTATAAGTTGAGTCTATCGAGTGTTGTGTTAGTGACCTCTAATTATAATGCTTGCCAATACAATCAAATTCATACGTTGTCATTTTCTATTTCTTCTATTGTGTCTTTTTCTTTTGTTGAAGTTTTATTTTTCGATATGTGAACATCTCAAGTTCTCTCAGTAGATGGATTTAAATATTATATAATTTTGTAGATCAAGACACCAAATACATTTGCTTAACCCAGTTAAATAAAAATTCTACATATTTAATGTTTTTGGATTTAAGGCACTTGTAAAAACAAATTTTAACCAGAAAATCATAACTTTATAGTCTAGTAATGGAGCGAATATCAAGTTCTTGATACATTTTTAGACACATACGGGATCTGTCACATTACACCCCGACCAAATAAATCCGATAACAACGGCTTCTCTAAATGATGCCATAGGCACATAATTGAGACTAGTTTGTCATTATTGCCAAAAGTCTCCCTACCACCACATATATTTTCAAGAGAATAGTATATCTCATTAACCATCTTCCTGGTCTCATGTTTAACCTCTCAATATATAAAATAAAATTTGTGTCTTAGGTGTTTGTGTTTCCCTTGGTTCGCCCCTACAGTTGCAAAAATTAGCCCTCGTTTGGTCCTATGTGTATTTTTAGGCTTCTCTCTTATCAAAATGCATATGTGTGTCTTGTTTCTCTACAAAAAACTATATGTCTCACCCCTTATTAGGATTTTCATTGTTATAGGTTTTGATGATGACAAGATAGATATAAATGTTAGATCCCTGAAAATATAAATTTGTTTTTCATAGAATATCATGTATCAAGCGATTGAAAGTATTTCGAGTTGTAACTTTTAGTATATGTGCTTTTTGTTTGTCCTTTTTCTTTTGTGAGTCTTACTGCTTATATTGTTAGTAGAATTCTGAGTGTGTCTATTAATGTGAAGAGGTTGAAGAATCGGCAAAGAGCAAGCGATAATCAGAAGATCATCCGGAATATCAAGTACCTCAAGCGACATTGTCATCAAGCGACATTGTCATCAAGCGACAACTATCTATGTTCAAGACACGCTGAGCTACTCGATGGCTTATATTATAAGCAATTGAGGATTAAATGTCTTCTCAAAGCATTTAATGCTCAACGGGCATTTATTTAAATGCATTTAATGCTTGTCAAAGGCATTTAATGTATATACTGCTGATGGAGTACGGATTGCACCAAACCTATTGGATGTTGACATAAGACAACTGCCGCAGTCTGACAATTGCAGCAACATATCTGAAATTCACCAACCACCCTCCAAATCTTCTGAGTGAGAAATTTACATGCGCTACTGAATGATTCTGACGGATGTAACAAATGGTCCTAACGAATTGTACAAATGGTCCCAACGGATCTATTCAAGAACCTGCGTATAAAGAAAAATCAAATCATTTCTCAAGAGAGAATTTCAAGAGAGATTTCACGAGCTTAATCAGAAAATATACTAAGCAAAAATAGATACTCGATTCGACAATCTTTGAGAAAGCCACTTCTCCATGCCTATCCTTCGTAGAAGCTTTCAATCTCAGATTGATGTTCACCCTCAGAATAATTGAATCCCGAGCATCCATTCCAAAGATATTTCTCTATCTCTTTCTAGAAGAACCAAACTGAAGAGAATATCAACTTAATTGTTTGACTTAACCAAAACAAATAAATCTATTTATGTTTGAAATTCTCCATCCTCTCTTTCAAACTGAGTGTGAGCAAAGTTGTAGGATATCTGCATTATTTCAGAGTGAAAGAAGCAGACCACTAAAAGTGTACTAGGAGCTCAATTTGTTCGTCATTCATCAATGGAGTCAATTGGAAGTGTGGTGAAGAAGGCGGGTGCCAATAAGGAAGGAAATCGGGCTGATTTATTTTCATTAGAAGCTGATATGCAAGGTGATTTGGCTGAATTAAAAATAGATTCTCTTCCATATGCTAAAAGGGGGCCAGATTTAACTACCAGAAGACTGGTTTGGTTGTTCTCCTTACCATAAAGCTGATTTGGCTAATTTTAGTAGGAATACTCTTCCTAATAATAGCAAAAGGGCAGATTCTCTTCCCTCTAGGGTTGATTTGCTCTAAATTGATATCTAATCTTGAACAAATATATTTGATTCATTTTTTTGCAACCCCCTAAGCGAATGGTTATGGATCTTCGTATATATGTCTTTTTTTCAAATTCAACTTTTATTTATTTTGTTATATATTTGATTATTTTAGTTGTATATTCTTAATTAAATGTCCTTATAACTATTAAAAGTTTCGCTAGATTCCTTCCTTGTTATAACTTTGTGAATACATGATTATTCTTTCAAGTTTGTTGTTTCTTAGTTGAAGAAGGAACTAATACATTACTTTTGATACGAGGTATTTCCGTATTCAAGATACATTGTATACAAATGATTATATACGAGGTGATCGGATCCGTTACTATTATTATAGTGGGCCGAACGATCGGAGAGATACGAGGTGACCTCATACAAGGGAAACGAGCTAAAATAAGGCTAGGTCCTGTACATCGAACCCATGAATAATAGGTACATGATACAATAAGGCCCAGCCCATTAATATTAAATGATATAATAATGATTTAACCATCAAATGAATGTCAAATGACAACCTATAACCGAGCCATAAGTCATCTCATGAACAATCATTAAGAAACCTATATATATGACAAATAATGCTCTTTGTAAGGACGGATGTTTCCACCTCCTACGAGCTATTCTACTATGATCTATACCTTTCTCTTTAGAACTACGTTAGACTTGATCTCATTATAAGGTACGTAGGTAGCTTGTAATACGAGTGCAATCTTTGAAATTTCTACACGAATAATTAACTAGATCATTTAGACGCCGTCTGTGGGAAACCACTAAGCTGTCAAACGAATTGACATGGATAAAGAGCACCATCAACCAGGGAAAGAGCCAATGAATTTGGAAGAAGCTGAGCAAAATCGTATTGGTACTCCGCAATCAGTCGAAGAGATACCTTAAAGAATGATTACCATGACCGAGTCTGAGTTTGATCGAAGGGTACAGGAGAAGTTTCAAGAATGGATGTCAAAACTACCTCCTATCACTCCGAATATTGGAACGACAAACCCTCCCCCGAGTATCCCAAGAGGATAATTCCTAGAACTTGACTTGGAAAGGGAACAAGAGGAATATGGCCACAAGAGTGTTACTCAGTGATGGCAATTCTCGAAACTTGACCCTGATAGGGAACAAGGGGAAGAGCGCCGCGATAGAGGGATTCAATGAAAGCTATTTAGCAGTCGTGATAAGGAATGTGAAGATAGTGTCAGATCGTATCAATTGAGCGGAAGTGAGTCAGATGAGACAGAGAAGCTTCGTATGCACCCAGTTCTCGTAGTCCGTGGTCGTCAAGAGGAAAAGCAGAAATGGCAGAGTCAGTCAAACAGACGAAATCGGGAAAGGGTTTTGGAGCTGCATCGTCGATACAGCGGAGAAACAACCCGTTTGACAGGGAGATTATATCAGAATCGATGCCCGCAAATTTCAGAATCCTAGACCTTCTAAGTACAGCGAAATTACAGATCCTCAAGAACACCTCGTTACCTTCGAGACTTTAATGACGTTACACTGCTTGAGCGACGCGTTAAATGCTCGAATATTTGCTACGACATTGACGGGTAGAGCACATGACTGATTTGTGAACTAGCTTTGCAATTCGATCAGTTCATACGATCAACTCGTTCAGAAGTTTGAGTATCATTTTGCCAGTAAGAGAAAGACCAGGAAGTCGGTCTCACACTTATTGGGGATGAAATAGAAAGATGAGGAGACATTGCAGGAGTTTGTGGATAGGTTTAATAACGAGGCCTTGGATGTCTAGGGCGTACAACACGAAGTGATTGTGCAACACTTCATTAATGGAATAAAGATGGGTCCTTTAATAGGAGCACTCACTCGTAACCCACCAAGAAATCCTGAGAACATGATGATCACAGCTCTGCAATACATCTACGAAGATGAGATGTATCGTATGAAACGAGCTGAACATGCGATTAATAAGCAAAGCAAAGACAAAGGGGTTCAAAAGAGAGAAGACGTGAAAACTGAGAGGGCTCGAAATTACAAACGAGATCATTTTGATAACTACACACCATTGAATGCTTCGAGAGGTAAAGCATTAATGGCGATTGAAAGAGAGGGGATTCAGGTTTACCCTCCTAGAAAAATGAGACCTGACCCAAAGAGGAAAAACAATGGCAGGTACTGTAAATTCCACAAAGATACGGGCCACGATACAAAGGACTGTCGTCAGTTGAAGGACGAGATAGAGAAGCTCATAAGGCAGGATCACTTACAAGAGTTTACAGAAAGAGGGAGAGGTGAAGGAAGGTCAGAGATTCAGGCCGACAGTAGAGAAACTCGGGAATACGACACGAAACCTCAATAGGGACAGCAAAGGAGGGGCCAAGTTGGCAATAGACAGCACGAGCCCGAAAGGAATAGGCCTAGAAGGGACAACCACGATGAGAACAAACCAAAATACGGGGACATACATACCATAGCAGGAGGGCCGATCGGGGGTGATTCAAAGAATGTGAGGAAACGATATGCTAGGGAGATGACGAGCTACGAGCTACACGGGCATATGGTGAATCATGTCCAGAGCAGTTCAAAGGAAATGATCTCTTTTGGAGATCACGATTATGGAGGAGTGATAACGCCACACAACGATCCGATGATAGTGACAATGGACATAGCGAACTATGCGGTCCATAAAGTTTTGGTGGATAATGGTAGTTCAGCCGATATTGTGTTCTCGATGGTATTGAATAAAATGAAAATCCCCATGGACAAGTTGCAGCTCGTAAGCACCCCCCTCGTGGGATTTGGAGGATCAGAAATAGTACCTCTAGGTACGATTGAATTACCCACCTCGTTGGGATCAGAGCCAAGAAGGAAAACAACGATGATCAGATACCTCGTGTTCGATTTTCCATTCGCGTACAACGTGATATTAGGACGACCCGGGCTGAACCTATTTGGTGCAATCATCTCTATACCCCATTCAAAAATGAAATTCATGACTGAGGTTGGGGTGGGAACATTGAGATGTGACCAACGAGCAGCTAGAGAATGCTATATGACATCCCTGAGGAAGAGCACGAAGGAAAGTAGTACGAAGCAAGTCATGCAGATGAACCAAATCGTATGGTTTGGAGTGACAAAAAAAGAAGAGCCGGAACGAAAATGAGTCCTGGTTGAAAAGAGCCGGGCGCAACCGACCGAGCACAAAACGATCCAATTCGTCCTTGAGGACGAGGAAAAAGTCACGAATATAGGTACAATGATGCCTAAGAATCTGGAATTAATGATAATAAATTTCTTTCAAGCTAATTTCGACATGTTTACTTGGCAGGCATCCGACTTTAAGGGGGATCGACCTTGAAGTCATTGTACATAGGCTGTGTAGATCCGTAAGCCAAACCAGTTAAACAAAAAAAAAAAAATTGTCCTAGATCGTAATAAAATTATCGATGACGAGGTGAATAAATTATTGGAAGCTGGCTATATTTGAGAGATCAATTATACATAATGGTTGGCGAACGTGGTACTAGTATGAAAGACAACGGGGCAGTGGAGGATGTCGATTATACGAACCTTAACAAAGCCTACCCCGTGACCCATACCCGTTACCTCGTATCGACCTCCTCGTTGACTCAACTGCGGAATGCGCCTTACTCAGTATGATGGATGCTTATCAGGGCTTCAACTAGATAAAGATGGCGCCCGAGGATTGCGATAAAACCTCGTTCGTAACGGCCAGAGGTGTCTATTGTTATAATGTCATGCCGTTTGGATTGAGGAACGCTGGAGCAATGTATTAGAGGCTCGTGAACCGTATGTTCAAGGAGGAGCTGGGCGATATGATGGAAGTATACGTGAACGATATATTGGTAAAAAGTAAGGACGAGGCAGAGCACCTAGAGCACTTGAAGAAGTCCTTCACGATTATGAGGAAATACGGGATGAAGCTAACCCAAAAAAAATGTACATTTGGGGTGCGCGGTTGAAAATTCTTAGATATATGGTCACGCAACGGGGTATTGAAGCAAACCCCGAGAAATTTCAAGCCATGTTGGACATGCAGTCCCCGAAGTCTGTGGCCGAGGTGCAAATGTTAACTGGAAAGATGGCAAGTTTGAGCCGCTTTATATCAAGGTCGGCTGATAAAGGTCTCCCCTTCTTCAAAATTTTGAAGAATGTGAAACACTTCGAATGGTCACAAGAATGCGAGGAGGCTTTTCAGAATTTGAAGAGGTACTTAACGAGCTCACCACTGCTCACTAAGCCCGTAGAAGGGGAGCCACTTCTCCTATATCTGGCCGTCTCGACGAATGCAGTCAGTGCAGTGTTGGCGCGTGACGATCAAGGGGATCATCGACCAGTCTATTACGTAAGCAAGACGATGCTAGGAGCCGAGAAGAACTACACTCAAATCGAAAAATGGGCATTAGCCCCAATGACTGCAGCTCGTAAGTTGCGACCGTATTTCCAATCGCACCAAGTTGTCGTTGTTACAGACCAACCCTTAAAGCAGGTGCTCTCTAATCCTGACATCTTGGATCGCCTCGTGAAATGGACAGTCGAGTTAGGAGAGTTCTCGTTGGAATATAGGCCACGAACCGCCATCAAAGCCCAAGCCTTGACGTAATTTATTATCAAAATGGCATCGCCCAATGAGGCAGCTGATGAACGAGGTCGATGGCTAATATTAAAAATTATCTTAAATTACGAGATATAACTCGTATCGTAAAATATTAAGAATTGGTTCTTTCTCTTAAAAATAGGAAATGCCAGATTATGGACGCTGCACGTTGATGGCTCGTCTATGACTCAAAAAAAGAGGTGCAGGGATATGGCTACGAGATCCTCAAGGTATTAATTCTATCATATAATCACAGCGTCTCATAATTATAGTACAATATTTGTCGAAATAAAATAATCTTTTGACTATCTGGAACAAGGTTTCCTTTCAATATTTATGAGGAGGTCTTGGGTTCGAATTATTATGGTGCCTTTCATATTGTAATTTTTCTACTCCAAAAAATGATCCAATACTCATCAAACTGGACACCCGGTTTGACCGGGTCCACTGGTAACCGGATTTGAAACCAAATCCGGCCGGGTTGAATTGGGTCAATGGTTGACCTGTAGGAGTGCTCAACCGGACCGGATAAATGACCGGTTTGCGGTTAAACCTGTCGAACCGGACCGCAACAATATATTTTTCGTTGCGAAATTTGATAATTTGGCAACAATATTTTCGTTGCCAATTATAATGAATTTTGATTATAATATGTGATTATAGGCAACGAAATATCATTTTATGCAACGATATGCAAATACTTTTTAGCACGATTATAAATGTTGCCTATTGTATGTGTTTTTACAACGAAAAAATTATGTGGCGTATAATACACATATACGCAATGAAATTTCATTTTTCGTTGCCATGAACTTTTAGCAACGTGGAAAGCGCCACGAAGCTGGCAACGAAATATTTTCGTTGCCAAAAGTTTTAGCAACAAAAATTTCACTTTTTCGCAACGAAAATTATCGCGGCTGCTAGCAAAATTTCTTGTAGTGGTATTTTCCATCATGTAAGCCACGTTTACGTTGAAACGAGTGCAATAAAGTCAGTCCAAACATAATCATAATCATTGATATAACAAAGATCGAATAGTAAAATCTATCGACTCTACCATGATCAGATAATAACATCCGATCCTTGATCAGTGCAGAATGAGTAGATTGATGATGAGTGACCATAATAAGATGGATAACAATTTATTAGAAACATGCATAGAATTAAACATTTATAATTAAAGACAATGTACAAGCTGTCTTAAATTTCCATGCATATATGACAGCTGAAATGCATTGATGTCCAACAGACTTATGAAGATCATAAATGTTTTCTTGAATTTAAAAGGAAGTTTCCTTTGAAGATGATGAAATTTCAAACCATATTATGACTTTTAATCTGTAAAGATAAATACAGCAGTTTACTTGGCTGTCTTCAAGTCCCTCTTCTGCATGCAAATGGATAAAGAAAGTCTTTCTTCACCTTATTAATTCTTTGATGATGATAAAATTTGTAAATTTATTCATGTTAAAATATATATATCAAGGAAATGGAGGAAGCCAAAAAATTTTATATATTTTCCATGTTCTGAATATAAATATTTACAAATTGTTTTGACTGATTATATGTTTAAAATTTAAAATAGACTTATTTATTTTTGGGCATCCAAAATTCTGAGCTTTGGTCCTACGATTATCAATATGGCAAATTTACTACGTATGAACACAAGTTTGTGACTGCATGTCAAATGTAAATCATTCAAGATCTATAATTATTATTGATATTATAACTATAATGATAAGAATTTAAACTATTGCTTTTAACATATTTGATCACTGGTTGAAAGATTATGAGTAAAATTGTCATATAAAGGCGAAAAATAGAATAATCGATTATTCTATTTAATACCAAATGATGCACCACCACGTCCTCCATTTCGTGTTATCAAAAACCAACACCGTCTTCTTTCTGTGAAAATTCCGGTGGCAGCCACAGGCTGCGCATGTTAGCGCCGCCGCCGTCCCATTCTCGCCTCCGGCCATGAACTCCTGGCAACCATCCACCGCGTGTCCGCCGGTACTCGCTGCATGGTTCTTGTGGCACTCGCCGTAACGCACCCTTGGCATGCTTGAACTTCCCTTTGATCCTTCTTTTCTGATAACTACATGAATTTTCTTCATTCTAGTTATATATACAAAAACCCTAATTATATTTTCAATTCCAACAAAAAAAATTATTTTGTACGTATAAAAATATGGGAAAAACCTCTGAAAAATATTTTTAAATTTTTAAATAAGTTTGGATCAAGGGAGATGGTGAATATAAAGGAGTGAGTGAAACCCTAGCAAGAGGGTGTATTTAAACTGTTTCGGAAATTTCTGTTTCCCACTTTCAAAAGGTAAAAAATTAATTTATGGGAGTTGCCAAATTGGTTTTCTATAGTTTTATACATAATTAATTTTAAAAAGTGAAATATATCAATATTTATTTTTCATTGATTTTTTATAGGTATTTGATATATGGTAAGATATATTTTTAAATATGGTAAACATAAATTACGAATATCTAATTAAAATACTTTTATTGCATGCAATTTTTACCATTTTTAAAAGAATTGAGAAAACGATTAACTATAAACAGAGTATATATCATCACTTTAAATAGGAATACTTATATTAATACGTCACTTTTCTTAATTCATTACAATTTTTTTAAATTCAGTTTTGGTGAGAAATTCATGCCTTTTCATTTTTGGCAAGAAATTAAATACATCCATATATAGGTGTAGGTGATAATTGTTACGATTTGCATTCTTAATGCTAATCATAATAAAATGGTATAATAAAAAAAATCAATGATGAAATGATGAATAGTTTTCGAGTGAAATATAAAATGTTTTTTTCATTTATTTAATTAAAGATTATGCTATTGGAGCTCTAAAGCAACTATCTCCAATTAAAATGACACGTTTATGGGTTAATGGGTAGCTCAATATTTTCTTGTCTAGTGCGTGCTTATGTGAGAAAAATAATAAGCATTTTGCCTCTATGTGAAAAATAATATAACATTTTAACTCTTCTTTTTTTGTACCATTAGCGCATTTTTGAGTAGTTATGTCGTTTGAGTTTCCCTAAATTTATTATCTATTAATACATTTAAATCTTATATCAATAAATAATATATTTCTGCACTACTTTGAATAAATAAGAATTGTTTTAAGAAGAAAGATGTTTACTAATATAATACCTATAAGTAGGGTTATACATATACCCGTTCAATTCGCTCGAATCGTTCAATCCGAATCGATCCGCCCGCATACTGCCGATTTTAAAATTTTAAATAATAGTGGCAGTTTGCTATCTTTGTCACCCGCCACTTTCGATTTGTAACTCGCCTACACCGCAATCCGACCACTAATTATATAAAATATACACAACTGTATATTATAGAGATTAAAAGCAAACTTTAAAATAATATATAGATATATACTCTCAAACAATAATAATTTTATTTATATTTATATAACACACTTTACTTTTATTTGGGAGGAAATTAATACCTTGTTTGAACACTTAATTTATTTTATTGGAACAAAGTTTTAATTTCACAACCAACGAAATATGTTTCACATATTTATGACTAGAATTTTAATATATTTTATTTTTAATAATATTAGAGTTTTCACCCATTATAAATTATGATTATATGATTTTTATTTATAACATTACTTGATTTTCTATAACCTACCAATTCAATTTTTTTTTTAAACTAAATATACGAAAAGTAATATATTTTATTAGTGTATTATTAACTAGTTAACAACAACAAAAATTGAAAAAAAAAAAGCTAAAATCCCCCCAACCCGCCCGCTAAATTTATTAACATGACCGAACCAGTTGGTTTGAAAAAATAAACATGTAGTTTTTGGTTGCTGTTTTATCCACCCGCTTATATATCGAGTTGGGCTAATTTTTTCCCTTTAAAACCGTTCGAACCAGCTCTGAAACCTAACAACTTTCATCTCTAATATCTGGTCCTGAGCGTGTGCCTATGGGCTATCCAAATTGAGGCCTATTTGGTGGGCCGAACCAGCCCGTTCTTGTCATAAAATTATGGTTATTAATGGAAGGCTATATATTTAAGTGCATATCATTTTCTTCAACTTAATTTAATGCGAAGCAAATTAAAATTACAATTTTCATAATATAATATTTGTAAGTAGAAAAAAGTTCGAGTTTTTTTTAATCAAAAGTCAAATTATAAAATTCAACCATAAATCACACTGTACAGTCTTCAAATAAATTTTCTTTCCCCTTCATAAGGCCTATCATTAAATTCCCAAATTCATTTCAATAATCCTGAAGTATGACAACAAATGAGACTTTAATTTCCATCATAGTACAATATTGTGATACAGTAAAAACTTTATAAATTAATACTCATGGGACCACCAAAATTTATTAATTAAAAGAATTATTAATTAATTGATAAATTAATAATTATTAATTTATATATTAATTAATATTTTATTAATTTATAATGAAATGCTGAATTTGCAAATACCTTTCAAACTTCCACTTAATTATTGTACAATGCATGTATATCAAATGAAGGGCTCGATTTGAAAGAACTCTTCAATCTTCCACCTTATTATGCTTCTTGTATTCAATGTGTATCACTTTATAGACATTAAAAAAAATTCTATGTAAATACAAGATCAAAATATGCTAAACAAACAAATTATACACACAACATGGCTTCTCAACTTAAAGGTGTGAAAAAAAACAACAATGGCCGATGAGATTCGAAGAGCATTATGCAAGCACAACAAGGATAATCCAAGTCTCACTCAAAAGTTCTACCATGGAGCCCCCTTCATGAAACGAGGCTATTAAAGTGGCAATCACATTGACTAATTTCTTATTGAGCTATGAAAAAACAACACCAGAAGAGATTCAAGGTGAAATTGATTTCAACAAAAAAAAAAAAGACAATTGAGTCATTTTTCAAGAAATCTTCATAAATCATTCATGTAATTGTAGTATATAAAGAATTATTAATTTATATTTTATATGGGGTCTATAGAAATTATCAAAAATATATTATATTATAATTTTAGCGAATTATTAATCTAGCACCCTATCCCCGAGTCGGGACCGGCCAAAAATATTATCTTAGAGAGTTCATTAAATAATCAAGTATTAATTTATCGAGTTTCTACTGTATATAAGATTCTTGTATTTTCTATAATGTTAGCCACATTTACGGTGCAATAAAGTCAGCCCAATCATAATCACTGATATAACATAGATCGAATATAATATAATTTACCGACTTTACCATGATCTGATGATGATAACAAATAAATAAACTATTGCACCCGATCGATGGATCATTGAAAAATGACGAGTAGCCATAAGATGGATAACAATTTATTAGAAACATGCATATATAGAATTAACATTTAGAATTAAAGACAATGTAAAGCGGTCTTAAATTTCCATGCATATATGACAGCTGAAATGCATTGATTTCCAACAGACTTAAGAAGATCATAAATGTTTTCTTGAATTTAAAAAAAAGCTTCATTTGAAGATTAAATTTCAAACCATATTATGACTTTTTATCTGTAAAGACATATACAACAGTTTACTTGGCTATCTTCAAGTCCCTCTTCTGCATGCAAATGGATAAAGAAAGTCTTTCTTCACCTTATTAATTATTTGATGATGATAAAATTTGTAAATTTATTCATCTGAAATATATATATCAAGGAAATGGACGAAGCCAAAAATTTGTATACATTTTTCATGTTCTGAATATAAATATTTACAAATAGTTTTGACTGATTATATGTTTATATTTTAAAATGGACTTATTTATTTTGGGGTATCCAAAATTCTGAGCTTTGGTCCTACCATTTATCAATATGGCGAATTTTACTACGTATGAACACAAGTTTGTGACTGGCATGTCAAATGTAAATCATTCAAGATCTATAATTATTATTGATATTATAACTGTAATCATAAGAATTTAAACTATTGCTTTTAACATATTTGATCACTGGTTGAAAGATTATTAGTAAAATTGTCATATAAAGGCGAAAAATAGAATAATCGATTATTCTATTTAATACCAAATGATGCACCACCACCTCCTCCATTTTTTGTTACCAGAAACCACCACGTCCTTTTTGTGAAAACTCCGGTGGCAGCCACAGGCTGCGCATGTTAGCACCGCCGCCGTCCCATCTTTGCCTCCGGCCATGAACTCCTGGCAACCATCCACCGCGTGTCCGCCGGTACTCGCTGCATGGTTCTTGTGGCACTTGCCGTAACGCACCCTTGGCATGCTTGAACTTCCCTTTGATCCTTCTTTCCTGATCACTACTTGCATATTCTTCATTCTAATTATATATACAAAAACAACCCTAATTTTATTTCCAGTTTCCAACAAAAAAAATTTACATTGTACGTATAAAAATACGGGAAAAACTTCTGAAAAATATTTTTAAATTTTTAAATAAGGTTTGGATCAAGGGAGATAGTGAAAATAAGGAGTGATTCAAAAACCTAGCAAGAGGGTGTATTTAAACTGTTTTGCAAATTTCATTTTTCCCACTTTCAAAAGGTAAAAAATTAATTTATGGGAGTTGCCAAATTGGTTTTCTGTAGTTTTATACATAATTAATTTTAAAAAGTGAAATATATCAATATTTATTTTTTATTGATTTTTTATAGGCATTTGATATATGGTAAGATATATTTCTTGTTATGGTAAACATAAATTACGAATATCTAATTAAAATACTTTTATCATGCAATTTTTACCATTTTTAAAAGAATTGAAAAAACGATTAACTATAAACTGAGATATATATCATCACTTTAAATAGGAATACTTATATTAATACGTCACTTTTCTTAATTCATTACAATTTTTTTAAATTCAGTTTTGGTGAGAAATTCATGCCTTTTCTTTTTTGGCAAGAAATTAAATACATCCATATATAGGTGTAGGTGATAATTGTTACGATTTGCATTCTTAATGCTAATCATAATAAAATGGTATAATAAAAAAAATCAATGATGAAATGATGAATAGTTTTCGAGTGAAATATAAAATGTTTTTCATTTATTTAATTAAAGATTATGCTATTGGAGCTCTAGAGCAACTATTTCCAATCACGTTTATGGGTTAATGGGTAGCTCAATATTTTCTTGTCTAGTGCGTGCTTATGTGAGAAAAATAATAAGCATTTTGCCTCTATGTGAAAAATAATATAACATTTCAAAAAAAAATTTGGTACCATTAGCGCATTTTTGAGAAGTTATGTTGTTTGAGTTTCCCTAAATTTATTATCTATTAATATATTTAAATCTTATATCAATAAATGATATATTTCTGCACTACTTTGAATAAATAAGAATTATGTATAAATAATATAATACTTATAGGGTATATATATGTATGTATTTCGAATAATTACATATCATTCCCATGTAAAATACGAAACCAGTAAAGATCTTCCATATAATTCATATAAGTTATTTTAATTTCACAGTTGGTGTAATAAGTGATTTTACCAAAACTATAGTCATTAATTTGATTTTAGCAAATAAGATTTGAAACATTCTCATCCTTTGCAAAAGGCCTTAATGGTGATTAATCCGTACTTATTAGCATCTAGATGATTTTGTCGAATTATAAATACATCTAAACCCGAAAATATAATAGTGTGATTAATAACAAGGTAATAAAAGGCTTCGACATGGAAGTACATGGAATCGTATCTACAGAATAAAAAAGAATATCCAAACTCAAATTTAGAAAATTCGATTAATCAAAGAAAATTTCAAAAAGAAATTAGAAAATTTTAATTTCCAGTATTAAAATAATGAAAATCAATATAAGTACATTACAAGATAATAGTTGGGCCTGCTCTGAAGCCTTATAGCCCATTTATCTGGTCCTGGGCGATGGCCATGGGCTATCTAGATCGAGGCCTATTTGGTGGGCTGAGCCAGCCAGTTCTTGTCATAAAATTATTTTTAAGAGCATAATCATTTTCTTCAACTTAATTTAATGTGATGCAAATAAAATTATAATTTTCATAATATTATATTTATAAGTAGGAAAATATTCAAGTTTTAGATCAAATGTCAAATTATAAAACTCAACCATAAATCACCCTTAACATTCTGCAAATAAATTTTCTTTCCATTCATCAGACCAAACATTAAATTCCCAAATTCATTTTCAATAATCCTTAGTTGTAGGACAACAAATGAGATTTTTCCATCATAGTGCAATATTGTGGTATACATGACTCGTGTATTTTCTATCATGTCAGCCACATTTATGTTTAATCGAGTGCAATAAAGTCAATTCAATAATTAATATAACAAAGATTGAATAGTAAAATCTATCGACTCTACCATGATCTGATAATAATAGATAAATACATTATAAAAAATATGATTTTTTGTCATGAAAATATTCGCCATTATATGCAGTAAAATTGTCACTAAAAATGATTTTTTTTGTAGTGATAATCTCTATTGCACCCGATCCTGATCCATGGACCACTAAAAAATCACGAGATCGATGATGAGTGAACATAATAAGATGATAATAATTTATTAAGAACATGCATGGAATTAAATTATTAGAAAGGCAATATACAAGCTGTCTTGAATATCCATGCATTGATTTCCCCCATACTTATGAAGATCATAAATGTTTTCTTGAATTTAAAAGGAAGTTTCCTTTGAAGATGATGAAATTTCAAACCATATTATGACTTTTAATCTGTAAAGATAAATACAGCAGTTTACTTGGCTGTCTTCAAGTCCCTCTTCTGCATGCAAATGGATAAAGAAAGTCTTTTTCACCTTATTAATTATTTAATTTGATGATCATAAAATTTGTAGATTTATTCGTGTATTGGTCTGTTTTGCCTATCTGTAATTTACAAAAAATATATATCCGACGAAGCCAAAAATTTGTATATATTTTTCATGTTCTGAATATAAATATTTACAAATAGTTTTGACTGATTATATGTTTAATTTTTAAAATGGACTTATTTATTTTGGGGTGTCCAAAAGTCTGAGTTTTGGTCCTACGATCAATATGGCAAATTAATTTACTACGTACGAATACAAGTTTGTGACTGGCATGTCAAATGTAAATCATTCAAGATCTATAATTATTATTGATTTATAACTATAATCATAAGAATTTGCTATTTAATCGTTTAGAAATAGGTTGACGAAATTAATTAGCTTCATATTTTTCAAAAAAATCTAAGTTTCCATTGTAGAATTTTCTTGGAAAGCATAACTATGCTTTACTAGGTAGTTGTAAAATTTGAGATTAATTGTAAACAAAGGGATAAATGAGAACTTGTAAATATATTCTATGCGTCAAATAATTTGATATATGGTAAGTATACATTACACATCTTCATGATTGTATACTTGGGGGGAAATTAAAATGCAAAATAAAATTATAGGACATATCTTTAAATTTGAATTATCCAATATTATAAGGTGTAACATTTAATAGGTAGAAATTGGTCCTAACTATATTTGAATAACTTAATTCATCACAATTTCCATTTCTAAAAGCAATCTAAAGCCTTCCAAAGCATCACAACTCAAACCCTAATTCTAATTTTCTTAGAAATGTACACCAAATGATGCACCAAGTACAATTTTATTCCTGTTCACTTGCACATAAGCAAATAGAGAGTCTAAATTACAACTAAAATAAACTACAGTTTATGCTCTTCCAACAAAAGAAAAGCTCATCTTCATGAAAATTAACACTACATCAGTCCAAAACCCTAAAACCCCACAAAAAAAGAACAAAAAATGAACCCTAAAAACTGCTAAATTGTTCTGAAGATCAATCACATTTTCTTCAGAACAAATTAGAAGTTTCTCCAAAACCCACCATGTCCATATTATAATCCCCATCTAGCCCTTGTGCAGATGCATCATCAAGCAGCCATTTCTCCAGCAAAGTAAGGGGCATTTCAGGAACATTCCCACTTTCAGGTGTCGAATTTGCAGCCTCAAATTTAGCCTCTTGATCCAAATTTGACGAATTAAAAATTCGAAAAGTAGTGCTTATGGCCCCTTCACTAGGGCTAGAACTGAACCCAACTGAAGGGTTATTATATGAAGTACTCTCAGATGCTGAATTTGGAGTTTTTTTCTTCCAGTTTTCGAGCAAACGAGCAATGTTTTCGGTGCTATATGCATATGTAGAATTCTCAATTCTTTGTGGGATGTTTGAAAATGGCTTCAAATTAAACAACGAATTGCTGTTCGATTTATCGAGGGATAGAGCTTCAGATAGGGCTTGTTTGGCTTTGTGAATATCTGTTTGAAGGCTTCTTTCCCACTGGCCTTTGGAAATTGATTGAGAATTCGAAGAATTTCCATGTGCGGTTTTCGGATCAGGCCCTTGAAGCTTTTTGAGCTTCTTTTTCAAGTGAGTGTTCCAATAGTTTTTTATATCGTTATCTGTTCTCTCGGGCATATACGAAGCAATGGCAGCCCATCTGTAAGCAAAGAAGTTGTACACTTATTATTTGGAAAATTAACAATAATTATTGAAATATTAAGAAAGAGAGTGTGGAATCAGAATTCTTAATCTTATGGTGTTGGAGAATTTTTTTATTGATTGTTTGGCATGCGAAAAATTTCCTAGATTTTTTCCGTCAAAATCTTAGATAATTTGAAAAAATTCTTACAAAAAAAAATGAGTAAAATTGAAGTTTTACTATGCATGATTTAACAGTTAACACTTTTAATTAAAAGACTTTTTTCCAGCTATTTTCCAAAGCAGAAAATCAAATTAATTAAGATACTCTAATGGAAAATAACACATCGTTCAAACTATTTTTTTATATCTAAATTTTACTAAAAACATTAAATAAAAAATATATATCATCAACAACAATCATACCTATTTTTCTTTTGAAAAAACTCATCAAAACACACTTTTCAAACCATATTTCTTATCCTTCGAATATTTTATTTTTTTCAATTTTACTTTAAACAAAATTCTCAATGGGGGGCCTTAATATTTTTGGGGATAATCAGTTAAAGGGCAGTTGATTTAGACATTTGCAAGGTGCAACCTTTTTAGTATTTTCAATTAATTATATATAAGATGTAATTTACACTTGGGTAGTACATGAAATATAAATGATATTAAATGTAACTTTATTTCAAACTCAAAATTTATAATAGAAATAAATTCACTAAGAACTTACTGACAATCATTTCTTGACTCGTTCTTATTAATCAACAACTCCTTGTATATTTAATAATACATTTATTAGGTCTTATCACAAATCATGTCTAGCCCAAAAAATAAAATGTATTTTATTGAAATTAAGCTCGAAGATATCCAATTTTATCATCAATAGTATATTATATGGCTGGTAATATCATATGATGTCATTTAATATTATTGGATATTAAAGCATACATATAAATTCGAAAAATAATAGATATCATTTAATAATAACCGAATAAAAATACAAGTAAATCAAATTATCAATCAATATTATTATACGTCACTAATGGTACTTTGAACCATGGATCGAATGATGTATAATAATACATACCGATTTCCAAGAAGAGCTTGGAGGTGGATGATCATCTTTTCCTCATCTTCAGTAAAGCCACCGCGCTTGATGCCCGGCCGGAGATAATTAGTCCACCGGAGCCGGCAACTCTTGCTGCATCTAAGCAAACCTGAGAAACAATTTTTTTTACACAACTTTTAAGGATTAAAACTAAAAAAAAGGTGACCATTAATTGAAAAACAACCCAAAAGAACAATAATTCAAACAAAAAACATTCTTAATTCAAATTACCAGTATTAGAAGGAATAATCCTCCAATTTCCAGGACCATGTTGTTGAATGTAAGAAACCAAAATGATGTCTTCTTCAGGAGTCCATGGCCCTTTCTTCACACCTGTTTTATCACAGCAAGGTGGCCTTCCCATATCACCTTCAATCTCAAACAAAAATATATAATTTTCAGAAAAACAATTTTTTTTTAATATTTAATTTCCTTTTCCAGGATTTGATTTTAATGGATTTTTGTTTTCCTGGATTGAGAGAAAAGTGAGAGACATGAGTCTAAGTGAAGGGGTGAAATTTGTCCATGGCAATATATATATATATATATAATAAAGAAGAAGACAATGGTGTTGTTTAGGATGACTTAAGAAAGAAAGTGGGTATTATTATTTATTAGGGTTAAAGAGTCAAAAGCAGACAGCAAAGAGCATTTACTCATATTTGCTTGCAAAAAGTCAGCACTTTGCTTAGGTGTATCATTTATTGCATGGGATTTATTAACCTTTGGAACGGAAAAAATACTCAAAAGACTTTATTTTAAGGTATATGATTTTATTTATTGGGTATATGCATTATTATATTATTTCTTCAATATAATTATATTATATTTAATAATTTTCTCCTATTATGTGAGTCTTATTACTTGTAAAATACCCTTAATTGTTGGAAATAGGCAATATAAAAGTGGGTGAAACATAATGTTTGATTATGCAATTTAAACATTTGTATTCGTAATAAAAAAAAATATTATGAGACTATATTAATTTATTGAAGGAGTGAATAAGATTTGTACTTTAATTTCTTGAATCAAATTTATGACAAATGAGAAATCAAGTGACAAAAATTGTAGTATTGATGTGGAATTGGATATCCACATAGGAAATCGAAGATTATATTTATATAAAGGGTTAGCTAGTTTGGTGTTACGAAATTTCGGCTATAAAAATTTTGTATTAAGAATAGAAAATCAACATTCGTATTGAAATAAATATTATTTGCATTTTTTAGTTCATATACTTGTGAAACTTTTGATTCAATTCTAATCTTAAAAAATAATTTGCAATTAATTTGTAATAAATTTTTACAAGCAATATGGACCATCATCCACGTTACATATTTATATAGTGACTTTAAAATCTTGTGTACATCAGATTATGCTAAAACTAGGACAAATAGACCTAGTCTAAAATACTATAAGTCATATATAATATCATTTAATTCTTTTGAGATGACTCTGCATTAATTACGAAGTCAAATTTCTTATAAGGTGATTTAATTTATATATATATATATATACATTATCTACTGTCCATTCATTTCTCAATCAACTTAAATGTTTGCATTATATGTATTTATATATAAACATTTAAGTTGATTGAGAAAGCAGTGGACAGTAGATAATGTATAGTATTCAATTTTCAACACTTAAAAAAGACATCTTTCTAATATATATAAATAAATTAATTCCATGTAGTGATCATGTGATTAGTATGATCATTGATGAATGACATATATATAGTCATTTTTCCCTTGTTTCCTCGTGGTAAACAAAAATTCAAGAATTCTTTTTTCTCGAGAAAAACTCTTTTAATCGAAGAAGGTGATCACAAAATTTTGAAGGAAGAAAATTGGGTTTTGTATATTATTTATGACATTTTCACTCATTAAAAATAGCATATATTTGGAAGTATATTAGAAACTATAGAAAATCAGAAGAGATAAGGATCAAATATAATAAAACAACTTATGGAATAAATTTTTATTATGAATTATGAAAGAAAAATATTAGAAGAAAATGTCAAGAGTGGGATTTGAACCCACGCCCTTTCGGACCAGTACCTGAAACTGGCGCCTTAGACCGCTCGGCCATCTTGACTTGTTGTTTATTGGAATACAAATTATTATCTGTATTGTATGATTGGAGTTTAGCTCCAAATTTCCATGTTTTGAGCACATGGCCAAAAGAGAAGTACAAACACTTCCACAGTAGCCTGAGTGAGTAATGAGTTGTATCATTGTGTGTAATGAGCAGCGCTGAACAACTGTGGCTCACACTCTTGAACAACTGCAAAACCCTCAGATCCCTACAACAATTCCACGCCCGCGCCTCCAAAACCGGCCTCGACTCCGACCCCTTTGTCGCCGGAAAGCTGCTCCTCCACTGCGCAGTTTATCTCTCCGGCGCTCTCGAATATGCCTGCCGCCTACTCCACCACACCCCCAACTCAGACACCTTCATGTACAACACCCTCATTCGCGGTTTCTCCGACTCGAACACCCCCCAGAATTCAATCTCCTTATTCTCTCAACTGCTCAACAATCTCGACACCCCTGTTGATAGTTTCTCATTGGCATTCGCGCTTAAATCCTCGGCCAACATGCGGTGTTTAAGAACTGGGTCTCAGCTCCATTGCCAAGCTTTGAGACGTGGGCTCAATACCCACCTCTTTGTGGGTACTACATTGATCAGTATGTACGCGGAATGTGGGTGTGTGGAGTTTGCGAGCAAGGTGTTTGATGAAATTCCTGATCCAAATGTGGTGACGTGGAATGCGGTGGTGACGGCATTTTTTAGGTGTGGTGATGTGAAAGGTGCGGAGAGAGTGTTTAATCTGATGCCTGCGAAGGATTTGGCTTCTTATAACTTGATGGTAGCCGGGTATACGAAACTGGGGGAGTTTGAATTGGCGAAGAGAGTGTTCGAGGAAATGCCAATGAGAGATGAAGTGTCTTGGAGTACGATGATTGGGGGTTTCGCAGATCATGGATGTTTTGATGCGGCGTTTGAATATTTCAGGGAGTTGCAGAGGTTAGGGATGAGGCCTAATGAGGTGAGCTTGACAGGAGTTTTATCTGCGTGTGCACAAGCAGGGGCCCTTGAATTCGCACGAATATTACATTGTTTTATCGAAAAGGTGGGATTAATTTGGATCACACCAGTAAATAATGCACTTACGGATACTTATTCCAAGTGCGGGAGTGTAGATATGGCTCGTTTGGTATTTCAGAGGATGCCAGGGGAAAAGAGTATAGTTTCTTGGACGTCAATGATTATGGGTTTAGCGGTTCAAGGGTATGGTGAAGAGGCACTAAGTCTTTTTCACGAGATGGAACAATCCGGGATTAACCCAGATAGGATTGTGTTTGTTGCAATCCTTTATGCATGTAGTCATGCTGGTTTAGTCGAAAAGGGATGCGAGATTTTCGATAAAATGACCAACATTTATGGAATTAAGCCTGAAATTGAACATTATGGATGCATGGTTGATTTATATGGCCGGGCCGGTCAGCTCTTGAAGGCGTATGATTTTGTCACTCAAATGCCAATCCCACCAAATGATGTTATTTGGCGAACACTTCTTGGCGCTTGTACCTTTCACAGTAATGTGAAACTAGCGGAGAATGTGAAGAAAAGGCTCTCTGAGTTAGATCCTAACAATTCAAGTGATAACGTTTTGTTATCGAATATTTATGCTGTTGCTGGGAAATGGAAAGATGTAGCCAAAGTTAGAACATCAATGGCCGAATTGAAGATGAGAAAAAACCCCGGTTGGAGTATGATTGAAGTGGATAAAGTTATGTACAGTTTTGTAGCGGGTTCTAAACAAGACGATATAACAAACGAGGCGTATGAGAAGTTGAAAGAGATAATGGTGAAGATTAGAGTCGAAGGGGGTTATGTACCTGAAGTTGTTAACGTTTTGCATGATATCGAAGAAGAGGAAAAAGAAGATGCAATTGTGACACACAGTGAGAAATTGGCTGTTGCTTTCGGGATGTCGAGATTGGGAGGTGGTAGTGTGGTGAGAATTGTGAAGAACTTGAGGGTTTGTAAAGATTGTCATAGTGTGATGAAGTTGATTTCAAAGGTTTATGGGATGGAGATTTTGTTGAGGGATAGAAGTAGGTTTCATTCTTTCAAGATTGGTATTTGCTCATGCAGAGATTACTGGTGAAATGTTCCATTGTTGGCTGAGTTGGCTGAGTATTGGATAGAGCTTGAAAGAGCTAAGGACATGTTTGAATCATGGTTTTTGAAACCCGGCCTGGACCGGCCGGTTCGGGCACTCAGAATCGGAATCGGTTCTCAAATCTCAAAACGAGCCAGTCATACCCATAAAACAATTTGGGGCTCACAATCGTTTTATTTTGGACAAAATATGTTTGACCCACCGGTCGAACTAGTGACCCGATAAAACCAGTCGTTAAGCTAACCGATCGGGTTTTATGAAGATCAAAATTGAAACTTATTACATAATTTTCTCCTGAAAAATCACAAACTCTCCCAAGTCTAGTCATACTATATTGCTCCTCTCTTTAGAAAACTTGTTTCGATTAAAAAAAAAAAAGGGAAGAAAAACACAACATATTATTATATTTTTCAAAATTGTAGGTTGATTTTATTGTACAATGATGTCGTAGTTATACCATTGCTGATGTACATTTGATATTTTGTTTTATGGATTTAGATCACTAGAAAATAATTTTGCTTGTTTACTGAAAAAAATTTCTTTTGATTTTTTTCCATCATTTTGGCATAAATATACATAATAAAAATGATTTTAAATACAGAGAATACTTATTTTTTATATTTTTTATTTTATAATATCTATTAGCATTTTTATTAATATTTATTATGTAATTATGATGTTAATGGTATTATTATATCAGTAACTTATTAATATTTATTGCGTAATTATGCACCACTAATTTAACCGGTTGAGCCGACGATTGAACTAGTAATCCTAACCCAGTTGATTTTCCGGTTGGATGAAAGTTAGAGTTTCAAAATATTGGTTCAAATTAGATATACGGATTTGAAAAAAAGATTTCAAATGACCAAAAGCAGATGGATTTAAATGTCACCGTAAAGATCCAAAATATAGATCAAGATAAGTTTCTAAGAGATATAAAATCAATTGTAACTTGAAATAATATATACAAGTTCAATGGATTATTGAAGAATTTAACATTTATGACTTTCAAATAATTCAATCCCTAAGTGAATCATAAACCATACAATTTAGGGGTGGCAAACGGGCAATTCGACTTGGGTTTGGATTGATTCCAATAGATTGGTTCTTAAACGGGTTAGGTTCTTAAATGGTTCTAAGGTGGAACCAGTGGCGGTCCTGGCGGAGACAGGGTGGGCTGGGCGGGGGCAGTCGCCCCACCCAAATTTTTTGAAACACATGTATATTTTAAATTTTCAATATTGTCACCCCACCCAAAATAAATATCTATCCTACTTTGGCCCCACCCATTTTCAATTCCTGGCTCCGCCACTGGGTGAAACCAAACTCAACCCGAAAGTGAACCAAGCCCAAACCAACTCAATTACCTTACATTTTGTTCTTTATAATTTAGATTATTGACAAGCGATTTGGACCTTACTTGAAATTAGTTGTATCCATCTTGGAACCAAGATGGAACCAATTAGGAATCAAATAAATTTTCTTAGGAACCAACCTAACCAAAACTAGTTTAATTCGGTTAGAACCATGATTTCGGACCCATTTTGCCACCCCTAATTACAATTCATGTATGATAGAGGTAACAATTTTTAGCTCTATAGTTTTGAGTTCCTCATAATCACAACCGTATATATACATGAACAACCCCATATAAATAATTGTGATTATTCTGAAACTCCTGGAGCTTAAAAAATTACCTAATGAAGAATGACTCCAAAATTTCTTCTGAGGTAAATAATCTATCTTGTCGAATCAGTATCCTCTTACCACTACGACTATAAGATGATTCTTTACAAACTTATTGCTCGATCGAATATGAAATCGTGCTTTTTCCAACCACTTTAAGAGCTTTCTCAGCAACCATAAACCTTCTTTGAGAAATAACATCACCCCATCTCCCCGCCTCGGCATATATATTAGACGAAATCACAAAATCTCCCGATTCATAGCAAGAGTCGAGTTCTTTAATCCCGGTTACCAAGTCTAGCCCAAGATTAACACGCCCATGAACCCGACAAGCATTCATCAACATTCTCCAAATACGCTTATTCGGTTTAATCCCCATTTTTCGAATAAAATTTCCCGCCTCTTCTAATTTCCCGGCTCTAGTAAGCATATCAACCACACAACCACAATGCTGAATCTCGGGTTTGATATTGTATACTTTATACATAATATCGTACAATTTTGTACCTTCTTCGACTAAACCAGCATGATCGCAAGCTGATAGTAACCCGAGGAAGGTGATAGAATTAGGAACAAAATTCTCGTCACACATTTCTTTGAATGTAGAAAGACATTTACGCCCTTCGCCGTTTATAGCATGGCCCACTATGATCGAAGTCCAAGAAACGACGTCTTTCTCGGGCATCATATCGAAAACCCCTCTAGCTTTCTCCATGTTCCCACATTTTGCATACATATCAATAAGAGCATTTCCCAAGATTACACTTTTTTTAAAGGGTTCATTATTAGCCACAATAGAATGTATATAAGTGCCTCGACTTAGTTCCCCTGCATCACGACAAGCCATAATCAATCCTAGAATGGTTAGTTCGTCTGGTTTTAAATCTCGGGACTTGATTTGATCGAAAAGCTTTAAAGCCTCCTTAGCAAGTCCATGTTCGATATATGCGTGTATCATTGCGTTCCAAGATTCAATATTGTGATTTGGTAGTTCATCAAAAACTTCTCTAGCATAATCTAACTTTTTGCATTTTGCATACATGTTGATCAACGCCGTCCCTACAGAAACATCAGAATCCAATCCGAGGGATCTCACATGAGCATGGATCATTGTCCCTAAACGGAGATCTTTTCGAGTAGCACAAGCAGATAGTAAGCAACTGAAAGACACTTTATCCACTCCTATGTTTTCTATCCTCATTTTTCTAAACATGGAACATGCTTGAGATAAATCACCACTATTAGCATAACCCGAAATCATAGTATTCCATGAAATCAAATCTCTTTCGGGCATTTCCCTAAAGACCCTTGCAGCATCAAAAAGACATCCGAATTTAGAATACAAATCAATGAGCACATTACAAACTTCAATATTCCAATCAAATCCAATCTTACAACAACAGCAATGAAGTGCATTACCGGTTTTAAGTCGTCCAAATTCGACACAACCGGATGTCAAAATCACAAAAGTGACGTAATTCGGCTTTGCATTTGAACCAAAACAACCACTCATCATTTTCACAAACAATCCCATACCCACATCAAGGTTTCCTCTTCTAACATGCCCAGATATCATACAATTAACACTGACCACACTTCTCTCAGGAATTCTATCAAACAAAACAGCTGCATAAGTCATCAAATCGGCATAACCCATGTAAAAACTAACAAGACTGTTCAATATATTCACATTGTAATCCAATCCAAGCCTAATAACATGACAGTGCACAGATTTACCTTCAACAAATCGATGAGCTTTATTACAAGCTTTAACCAAAGAAGCATAAATGAAAGGATCGCTCTGCAAAATATTATTTTTGACAACAGATCGCATTTCTTGGAACAAATATAGTGCTTTTAAAGGGGTGATAGCTGAAGCATGCCTGATCATGAGATTCCATTTAGTGGGTTGTTGAATTTGTGGGAAAAGATTGGTTGCATGTGAGAAAGTTGAGGGGTTTGAGAGGTAATGGTGCAGAAGAGAGAGGAGAGTTGAGGGGTGATGAATGTGGAGGCCTGTGGTGATCAGTAGAGAGTGTAGTTTGAAGAGATTAACAGGGGAGATGAGATTTGAAGGGTTTTGTTGGAGAAGAAATTGAGTTAATCGAATTTGAAGCGGGGAATTCATGGAAGTTTGAGTGTTCGTTTTGCCAGTGCACTTATATATGACCGAAGTTAAATACATAATATATATATTATATTATATATAATAGTGTAAATTTTTTGTTTAAAAACTATTGTAAAGACTTTGAATTTTGTTTTTGTTCGTCTCATATATATTGTAAAGATATTATAAATTTTAATTATTATCGCAAATTTTAAAACTTTAGTAATAAAATTTTGAAATTACAAACATTTATTACTATAAATTTTGTATTCAATCTACTGGCTAAGATTAGTGTCTTATTATTTGTTCTATTGATACTTTGGTTTGAGAAAGATTGTTTTGAACAAAAATGAATAGGGTAATCAGATCAAATAAGCTCAAACGACATGAAAAAAACAACTACAAGCCAAAGAAAAATGTCCATGAGGTGAATTTGAGAATATAATATTCAAGTTCGATTATTGTGTCATTTAAAGCTCGATAGTTTGAATGATAAGATAAGATTTTCTATTACAAATCGCATTCCATCTTCTATTATATATATATAATATTTGACCAATTAAAGTATTTATAATTTATACTCCCTTAATAAATACATTTATATATTGCACTACCAAACAGATAAATATATAGAATTAAAGATAAAATATAGATTTGGAACAAATAATCTTATTCTTGATTCATTGGCCTTCATATTTGGATTGACGTATTAATTAAAAGAAAAATAAAAATAAAATTTTATAACATTAGACAAACCAAACCAAACCAAACCAAACAAGCCCTAAGCCTTTTTATTATGCTATATATCCGTTCGCTCTCTTGACGCCCTCATTACAACTGAGGGTTTATTTAGGGTTTAAGCAGCAGAGCCCTCCAACATCAATCCAAACCCCTTATAAAAAAAAAATCCGATTTTGCCTCTACAATTATACCTAGGGATTCGAAGGAGAAAATGGGAGCTGACAAGAAGCCGAAATCGGAAGAGGTGAAGGAAGATCACATTGATCAGGAGCTCGTAGCCTCAATCGAAAAGCTTCAGGAATATCAAGATCAGCTTGAAAAGGTAGAACCCAATTTCACTATTTACGAATTGATACAAGTTATCTTTCATGTTCTTTGTCTTTTTCTTTTTTTTGTTGGATCAATGAAGAGAAGTGTTGGATTTAATCGTCGTTATTAGAAATTCAGAAACATTAAGTTATGTAGGTTTGTTGTTCAATAAGGTTGTGTAGGAGATGAATCGTTTGGTGAATTTTGAAATTGATGGACTGAATAAAAAAGAATTATGGATTTAATTGTTGTGTTTATGTATGTTTGGTTTCAACAAAGATGTGGATCATGATGTATGTTTTCCGATTCTCGCTTCACATGCACGAAGCTCGATTCTACTCCTAATTGAAATAAATTTCAGAAATATAATGTAAATTCTCTGACTTTAATGTATCATGCAAGAATTAACATTTGATGGGATGAGAACATAAACTAGGTTTTGATTGTATCCTGGATACATGATATAAGTAATTGGCAAGGAGAAACTATAGTAAGGGTATAGTTTTGTGCTTAACTTGATTAGAAAATAGTCCTTTGAAGACATTGAATTGGACTTGATATGATAAGGTGTGATCTCCTTGAATTTTTCATTTTCTGTAACACCACAAATCAAACTAGCGTAACTAGTTGTTTGTCCTACGTGCTTTCAGCTCAATGAAGAAGCAAGTGAAGAAGTATTGGAACTGGAACAGAAATACAATGTGGTTCGCAAGCCTCTCTATGATGGTCGAAATGAGGTCATCAAAACCATTCCTGAGTTCTGGTCAACTGCTGTAAGTTCTTTTATATTTCAGTTTCATGCTTACCACTGCTTGTTATCATCTCTTCACTATGAGCAACATGGGTACTCTTCTTGCAGTTTATGAGTCATCCCGCCCTCAGTGAACTTTTGACTGAAGAAGACCAAAAGGTTCCGTCTTGTTCCCTTTACTTTCTATAAGAATAAGCAAGCAAATAGTGGATATGATATGTTCTCACTATACAGTCATCAGTGGAGATTTTCCCTTTTCTTTCTGATCAACTGTTACTCCATGGAGTGGGTCTTTTGGCAATGGTTATGACACATTTTGAATATTTGTGTTTTTCTTATAATGTGAAATGTTTTATTTTTCCCTTCTTGTATTAGATTTTCAAGTATCTAAGCAACATTGAAGTGGAAGATTCCACAGATGTGAAATCTGGTTACTCCATCACATTGGTGAGTCTATATCCTTCTTTACAGGATTTTTACTTGGAAAAATATTGATTTCTTGTTTAGTCTTAGTAAATATTTAAGTTTGTTACTATGATTTTCTATTTTGCTCCGTAGTTTTTCAACCCCAATCCGTACTTTGAAGATGCTTTTCTGAAAAAGAGCTTTAAATTCCTGGAGGAGGGAACAACAGAAATCACTGCAACATCAATAAAGTGGAAAGAAGGCATGGTAAGTTTCCGTGCCTATGTAGTTTGAAGAGTGTCAAGTTTATTTTTGCTATGTTTTGAGTTATATTACATGTCTGGGTTTTGAAGGGCCTTGCTAATGGCGCTGTTGACAAGGTGAATGGAAACAAGCGACCTCATGTTGAGGAAAGGTTAGTACATTCAGTAGTTTTTTCCTCTTTTCTTTCCCACTTGGCACTGCATGGTAAAGGACAACTGAGTTATTATAACTTACTGAAAGCCCGGTAATTGCTTTCAACGAATTTGGTTATTATAAACTATGTTGTTTTAACTTACAACTACCTAGAACAAAGGATATCAATGTTTAAACATGCCATTGTTGATTGGACCTGAGTGCAGGTCTGAATCTGGCATAAAATATGTGATATCAACCAGGACACAGTAAAACTAGATGCTATAATGTTAAAATAATATTCAGGAAAAAGAGAATTTGGGATGGTCGTTTTTCAGTACTATAGCTAAAAGTTTTACGATTGATATCCAATATTCTTGTTGGTATAATGTAATGTGATAATTTAATAGGGGCTTCACCTGTGTCTCATTTGTAGCCCGAACTAGCTCATAATTGCTTTAAGATTTAATAAAGAAAGAATCTAATGCATCTTCTTAGTTTAAAGCTATAAATTAGAAGCATTCTCTGTCATTTGGTGTGCTACAATTGAAGTACTTCTTTACATGCAAAATGTTGCAATTACAACAAGGAGCTTTTTGCACACTTTGAAAACAAAATTTGAATTGGTTCAAAGTCAGAATATGAGTTTGTTGTTAAAGGTTACTGAGTGTCAACATAACCTTTGATAGCAGATTTGTGTTGGAAATCACCATTTAGTGGGTGCATTTTTCCTAGTTTGAGTAATTTCTTCATTATTTTGCAGCCAATTTGCTCTATTAACTTCTAATTCGAACATTAATATTCAGTGGCGTATGTTTAAAAGTATGCAAGATCGAAATTTATGCTTGCTCTCGATTTTTTTAAATTCTTTCAGAATATAATTAAATATCATGAAAATTAATGAGATATGTGGATTGACATATTATTACATGTATTCGGGGTAGAAAGATTCAATCATCCAGTGGATGGGTAGAATGAAAATGGAATTAGGAAATAGGACAGTGAGAATAGGAATGTTACTGATACTTGTTCATTACTGCATGCCCTCCAGTAATTAGTTTAATAAAAATTAGATTTACTCAAAATTTCTCCATGTATTTTCTGCAATATGGGGCCAAAACAATTTTTTTATTATGCTTTTAACACTGATCATCCAGGGGCCGGTCCAGAAGAAAGTGTTACATCTGTTATAAAGTGTTTTTGTTGAATTGCAAATTATTTGTTCCATACATAAGTATGCTTAGGCTCTAGATATAATTCAAAAAGAGATATTTGGGTGTTCTGTTTTGTTTTGGGTTACCTTCATTTATTTAGCTTCATAGGGTTGCAAATCAGTGTTAATTGAAATTCAAGTTGTTTTTTGTCCTTTTTTAGCAGAAGTAGAAATATATCTAATCATTAAACAAGATACAAGATTTCAAATTTGATACTGTGATGTTGATTTTACTCTAAATATGTTGCTAACTTAATGAAAGCTGAAACTCTGCTAGTTGCTGTGTGTTGAAAATTACAGTAAGACATTTCGCATTATTATAACTATTTTATGGGCTTTTAAATCTATTTTGCTTCTCAATGTGAGCTTTTATCTGCAGATTATATGGAGTACTGTTATAACGTTTTCCTTGTGCATCGGTTTCTTACTTCAATCACATTAAATTGCAGTTTCTTTTCTTGGTTTAATGACGCCCAGTATGAAGGCGATATTGATGAGATTCAAGACGAGGTAAATTTCGACTCAAAGCTGATTATTGGAGATCTTGAGCTTTATTATTTTAAATCAGTGCTTCAACCTGATACTTCTTTTAAAACTAATGCATTTTATATTCATTTCTAACCTTAATTGTTTGCAGGTTGCCGATATAATCAAGGATGATTTGTGGCCAAATCCTCTCACATATTTTAACAATGTACGTTCCATTTCTAGACTATTTTTCTCTTGTTTTTGGAATATTGATGGAAGTTCAATTGATTATCAACTAATCTAAAGTGCTTTCTTAACTATTCTATTTTTACAAAAAATTACTGATTAAAATTACCTTGCTGTAGGAGCCTGATGAGGAGGACCCGGAATTGGATGATGATGATGATGAGGTAAGCATGGAAAAATCACCTTAACCTTTCTTATCTGTCACATTTATTTTTGTAGATAGATTATAAACAAGTAGTATTTTGAGTGGATTGCTCATTACATAAATTCTTTTATTGTATAAAAAGCTCAGTGGATTTCCTTTCATTTGTCCATTTTTTTTATCCTACATCTATATTGCAGTTCTTTTTAACCTTCATGAGTTTCTTGCATACATTTTAGATCAGAAATGAATTACTCATCAGATACGATTTACTTTTGAACTTTAGTAAAATTGTTTGAAGGTCAGTTTAAATTTGTAGTGAAACTCCAAAACAATAGTTTAGTTAATTATCATCGTTAGCCACCTTTGTTATCGTCTACAATTCATAGGTTTTTGATTAGCATGTAGACTTTTATAACCCATTCTCATGAATATTTCCAAAAGTTTTAAGCTTTTAACGTTTTAACCAATCATGTTTAGCAAGTGTTTCTGGTAAGTTCATTTACATTTTTTACGAAATTCTTAATAAGTTGATAAATTTTTTAATCTAATCTACACTGTGATTTCACTGCAGGAACAGGGCAGTGATGGCTCCGATGAAGATGACAATGATGATGAAGAAGATGATGAATGAGACAATTCCAGAGAGTTTAGATATTTTATCCTACTTTATCAACGGTATCTACAAACAGGTTTTTAGAAGTTTCTGGGAGCAAGAAAAACTTTAAAATTATTGACCTTATATATTCTGGTTAACTATCAATGTTAGTGTCGCGTATTATATTCTTGTTCTCGATGAGATGATTTAGTCGTCTTTTGCTATGAGCCACCGAAAATATAGCTAACTTTTATTTAGTGTAAATCTTGTTTCGGGTCCTATATATATATATATTATATATATGGTTGTGCAGAGTTCATTTTTATGATAAATACATATCCACACAGAAACCCTTTTTTCTATCTTGCCTGAAAACTTTCAGAATCTCCAGATTTTGCAGTAGCTTGATATGATCACAAACTTATATTTCTAGTTCTTATACAATGCACTTTAAGCCTTCATAGGAATTGTTTGTTGGCTTGATATTTGGTTTAGATTACTATGAAAAATGACTTGGGACTAGTTTGGATATATATATATATATTTGATAGTAAATTGCTTATATTGTGTTATGAATTTGGCCATTATTAATGCTTTTCCTTGCCCAAATTCTTAGCAATATTTTGAATTTGTGACACTATTATATGTTTCCCAATCTTTTTCCTGCTGAATCTTGCATTATCGGCATGAATTGTTGTGGTAAGTCGAAATACCAAACCTCGTCGTGAATTATTATGGTCATTCACATCGGTCAATGGGGACGATTTTTTTAGCCTAACCCGCTTTCGTATATTTTTGCGTGTAATTTTAAAAGTGTTATAACATCATACGACTTATTATGATAGAAATGGATTGAGTCGATACAATTCCAATACATGATACTCCAAAAATAGTGTCCAAGCTATGAATAAAATTATAATTAAGTAATAAATTCGACATGTTTCGGTCTCAAGTAACAAATAAGTGCTTCTAAAAATATAAAATTTTGATAAGAATGCAATTAATTTGTTTCTAGATATAATGGATGGGTGATTGTTTATAAGAAGTGTTTGTTGGACGAGTGTGACATGGAATTTTACTATATCCAATAATTAACATTTATATCTAATGAATTTAATTGACGTAAAAGGGATATTTTTTGCACTTTATTTTCCTCTTTACTCTTTTTGCTTCATATGTTGACAAGTCACAGGTAGTGTAGTCAAATTACCAGTGCTGGTCTATTTTTGGAAATAGTATTTTTGAAGAAAACAACGTAAACTTAATTTTATTAATTTCTCCCAAAAGCACGATTTTAGACAATATTCTGTGGTTATCCAATTTTGTAAAATCTGTAATTGTTGCACAAGTGTATTCCAATAATCATATAACTGAATAGTTTGATAAAAGCTCGATTTGAACATGAGTTTGTTCACACATTCAAATATAACTATAACGATTTGAGCTAATTAAAATGTTGTTCTGGGATAGTTTTAATTTATATCGAGTTAAAGAAATTCTTTTTGAACTTCATCTAATGATTAGTTAAATTGGATTTAATTTTTATCGACTGAAATACAATTTTGAGATCAAGTAATTAAATTTATACACATTGAGTTTTCTTTGGGCTTTACTTTGATTATGGATTTAGTATGCCTTTATGGGTCAGGCTTCCCCAATCTTGCTAACACTATTTTTGATACTTGAGTTAATATTATTATAACAAGTGTAAGACTAAAAACGAAATAAATAATTTGAGTAATCACAAAAGTTAATAACCCGAAAAAATAAATAAAAAAACTAAACCAAACAAGCCCTAGTCTCCTTTTATTATTCTATATATAAAATATCTATTTCCTCCCCTTACAACGGAGAGTTAATTTAGGGTTTAAGCAAAACCCTCAAAACCCAAACGGAACAGAAATAAATTTCTGATTTGCCTCTAAAGTTACAGGCTTTCGAAGAGAAATGGGAGCTGACAAAGGGAAGAAGCAGAAATTGGGAGAAGAGAATAAC
The DNA here is from genome assembly GCA_963669365.1 of Verbascum thapsus. Lineage (NCBI taxonomy): Eukaryota > Viridiplantae > Streptophyta > Magnoliopsida > Lamiales > Scrophulariaceae > Verbascum > Verbascum thapsus. Next base: position 10,732,762 of record OY770118.1, read on the forward strand.
GGGGTAGAGCTCATTGATCAGGAGCTCGTAGCCTCAATCGAAAAGCTGCAGGAAGTTCAAGATGAGCTTGAAAAAGTAAATCCCATTTTCTAGATTTATGAATTTTAATGGAAAAATCTTACCTTTTGTTTTATTCTATAGAGAACCCAGCATTTTTTTTTGGTTTTTGTTCTGTTGATCTTATTTGACTCAATTGCTGTTAGTATAATTCAATTCAGTTAAATTTTATTGTTTGTTCAATAAGTTTGTGTAAGAGATGAATCATTGGATGGATTTTGAAATTGATGGACTGAATCTAAAGAATTTGGGATTTAAATGGTGTGTTTGTATGTGTTCTTTTCCAAATCTGGCATTTTATTCAAGAAGCTTGGTTCTATCCTTAATTGGAATCACAAAATAGCTTTGCAGATATAATTAACATGACAATTGACTCGAATAAAAAGTTGTTTGTCCTCTGTGTTTACAGATCAATGAAGAACTAAGTGAAAAAGTATTGGAAGTGGATCAAAAGTACAATAAGATACGCAAGCCTGTCTATGATAAGCGAAATGATGTTATCAAATCCATTCCCGATTTCTGGTTGACTGCTGTGAGTTTTTTTGTATTTCGTATTCATGCTTGTCAAAAATTGAACTTATCTATTTCCCATAATTTACTTGTCCCCCTTCTTGCAGTTTATGAGTCATCCTGCCCTCAGTGAACTTTTGACTGAAGAAGACCAAAAGGTTCCATCTTTGTCCCTTCACTTTCTCTTAGAATAAGCACTAGCATTGGTTATTACGATTCTTGAACATTTGTGCTTGTCTAATGATGTGAAATGCTTTCGCTTTTTCCTTTTCTAGATTTTCAAGTATTTAAGTAGTATTGAAGTGGAAGATGCCGCAGATGTAAAATCTGGTTACTCCATCACATTTGTGAGTCTATATCTTTCTTCTCCCTGCTTTAGAGTATTTTAACTTGGGAAAAAATTGGTGTTTTTCTTTATGCTATATAAATATCTAAACTAGTTATTATGATTTTTTGTTTCATCCCTTAGTTTTTCAACCCCAATCCGTACTTTGAAGATGCTAAGTTGACAAAGAGCTTTAAATTCCTCGAGGAGGGAACAGCAGAAGTCACTGCAACATCAATAAAGTGGAAAGAAGGCATGGTAAGTTTCCATGTCTATGTAGTTTGAAGAGTGTCAAGTTCCTTTTTGCTATGTTTTAAAATGTCTTACATGTCTGGGTTTTGAAGGGCCTTGCTAATGGCACTGCTGACGAGAAGAATGGAAAAAAGCGAGCTCATGCTGAGGAAAGGTTAGAACCTTCACTAGTTTTTTCCTCTTTTTTAACTAATTGGCACTGCATGGTAAATGAGAGCTGGGGTTACGAATTAAAGGCCCAGATATCCTGCAAATGGAGTTTGTTAACTGTAATTTATCTAATATATTTCACATTATGGTCGTTTGTTACTAAGACCAAGAACAGAATACGTAAATGTTGAAAAATGTCTACTTCCTACTTGGACCTGGTTACAGTTTTGTTAATCTGGCATGAGACATGTGAATCGTCAAAACATTTGGAGCCTAAATCTGTGTATGATGGCAGGAAACCGAGAGGGAATATGAACAAGGAAACAGAGAACTAGATGCCAAAAACATGATCTCAAATTAATCTTAGAATATGAGAATTGGAATGATTGATTTTCAAGAAAATATGAAATTTCTGCTGAAAGTGACATTGACATCCACTAGTTTTGTTAATAGAATGTAATTGTGGCTTCTGTCACTGTCGAACGCATTATCAGTTGCAGCATTTACTTGATTATTGCATCCAAAATTTCCCTGTTAATGTATATGTGATTTTCTAATGGATGCTTCATCCGTGTTCAGTTTGTAGCCTGAACTAGCACAAAGTTTATTTCAGAATCAACAGCGTAAAAATCTTATACATCTTCAAGTGGAATTAAGAAGCATTGTCAGCCATATGATGTACTATAACCTAAGTACTTTTCTTAATGTGAATTTATGCATCACAAGAAGGACCCTTTATGCGCACTCTAGAGATAGAAGAACAAAACCTGGAACTGATTCGAAGAAATTCTTTTCTCGAAGATGCCTCTAATTCTATGATAGTAGATTTGAGATGTAATTCACCATAAAGTGAATTCATTTTTTCTAGTATTGTGCTCAACTGTTCTGCTTAGTTAGCTGCCTAACTAATATGCTTCAAATTGGTTGAGTATTTTTCTTCAACATTTTCCAATGAGTTTGCTGCATCTACTCTCAATATGGACATAGCATTTAGTGAAGTAGGGTGAAAAGACAATAAATGAAAATGAACCGTGCTCTCAGTTTCTTCTCTAACAAGATATGTATCAATTTTAAATTCTTCTGGTATGTAATTGAAACCCATGAGTTTAAATGAAATATTTAGATTGACAAATGTCTCTCTTAATTATATTTAATCAGATTTTCGGTTTTTATTTTCCTTCAATATGAGGCAAAGACAATGAGCAGATACTACTGACACAGCCTATGTGTTTTATATAACAATTGTACTTGGGCATGAGTTAATTGCAAATAGCTATGTGGGGTGTCCTGTTTTGTTGTTTTTGTATTAGTGCTGAGTTTTAGAGTACAATGGGTTGAAAAAATATGTATTTATTGAATTTCAAATGTCTCAAGTCCTGTTTAGCATATACCTTTTTGTGATTGTGGCATTGGTTTCTTAAATGCAGTTTCTTTTCCTGGTTTAATGATGCCCAGCATAAAGGTGATATCGATGATATGCAAGATGAGGTAAATTCCACGTCAAGCTGATTATTTCATTTATTATTCTTAAATCAGTGCTTCAACTTGATACTTTACTTAAAACTAACCCATTTTATTTATTTCAAACCTTAATTTCTGCAGCAAGTTGCCGAAATAATCAAGGATGAATTGTGGCCAAATCCGCTGACATTTTTTAACAATGTACATTTCTGTCTCGACTTTTTCTTCTCTTTTGTTTCAGGAATATTAATGGAAGTTTAACGAGAGCTCAACTTGAATCTCAAATGCTTTCTTAACTGTTCTATTTTCATATTTTTACTGATTAAAATTTACCATGCTGTAGGAGCCTGATGAGGAAGACCCTGATATCGATGATGATGATGATGATGATGATGATGATGATGAGGTAAGCACAGAAATTCTGAGTTATTATTGTAGATAGATAGTCATCCAGTTAGTATTATGAGTTATGGGTGTGCTTATTACATAAATTCTTTTACGGTGTGTTTGGATCGAAGGATTTGAAAACTATGGATTTCAAATTCATCGACAAATTCATTTAATTTTGTTTGGATGAATTCATGTTATGATGGATTCAAATCCCTTGTCATTAATTCTGGATTCCAAATTACTCCATTTTTAGAGTCATTTGAAATCCTTCCTCTAAATCCCTCCTCAAATCCAAATCAATCGATCCAAACACACCCTTATTGCATAGAAGCCTACAGTGAATTTTCTCTTATTAAGCTGCCATTTGTTCATTTTTCAGAAACTATCTCGTTTTTGCTGTGACTAATGTGCGTTAACTAAATTGGCCTATTATTACAACCTAGGTACTATAGAACAATCGAGAACTTGGGAAGTAATTTTTACTGATCTGGATTCAAGTTTAAGGACTAAAACTAACCCTTTTAATTTGAACAAAATGCAGCAACGGGAAAGCCTTTGGCACTACTGATAAATTCCCGCGTTTTTTTTTTTGTGTTGATTTACATATTTTTACGAACGTCATAATTAGTTAATTATATTGTCTTGTTTGTGCAGGAAAAGGGCAGTGATGGCTCTGACGACGATGATGAAGATGAAGATGATGATGAAGAATGAGACATATTCTTCATGTCTAGATATATATTATCTTGCTTTATCGACTTCGACTGCAAACAGGTTTTAGTGTAAGAGAAGCTTTGAAATTATTAACTTCGTTTATGTACCATATTGTCTATTTATCCTTGTTAATGTCCAATGTTTTTTTTCTTGTTTTTGACGGGTCGTATACTTGGAAGATTTAGTCGTCTTTTGCTATAGGTCGTTGAAATTATAACCAACTTTTATTTAGTAAAATTCTGGTTTTGTGTCCTCTCTTTTTTTTAATATGCGTGCATACACACATTACACATACACGTACGTATAATATATATATACATATAGGGGCAATCCCTGGTAGAGTTGGTAAGGGCATTGAATGTTGTGGCCTTGGTCACGGGTTCGAATCCTGATGAGGGAATGTCTATTTGCCTTCTCTACTGTGAGCCTGTCAGCTATGGGCAACCTAGGCTGGTTTACCTCTCTTGTGTGGTTTGCAGGCTATTGCACAAGAGCGGGGTTTACCCAGTGCGCACCTACCGGTAGCGGCTGCGGGTTCCTTTGTCATAAAAAAAATATATATATATATATACATATATATATATATACACATATATATACACACATATGAAGAGTTAACTTGCATTTTTGCTCTCACATACACTAGGATTTTATGGTTATGCAATTCTTTCTTCTCTTCATGAAGATATTTTCTTCATCTTCTTTGAAAAAGTTGAGGATTTCTTATAAAATATGTGCTTGAGTCTTTATTGGAAATATATTTGATAATAAATTGCTTAAAAATGGTGAGTTGAAATATGAGTCTCATCATCATTTGATTATGTCGGTTGCTGACTAAAACGATATTTAATGTAGCAAAAAAAGATATCTGTATAATATGACAATTATACAGATATACGCATATATTCATATCCATATATTATATAATATCCAATTTATAGTGGGGAAATAACGATTTTAGCTTTCATCATTTTCTCAAATGTGTTTTTATGCTTATTTGCTGCCCTTTGATTGGACTTCCTTAAATTTGTTGGGATAAGGTACATTTTGGCAGCTTTTTTTGGACAATGAGATTTTATTTTTTTCCTTTATAGAAAATGGATTAAATAAATGCAAAAGAAAATGACTTTTCTTGCCACTTGCTTAAAAATGCAAAAGAAAATCCTATCAGTGAATATTTCAATTATAAGTTGTGGTTATTTCGAGCTCCAATATTATGAAATAATACATCTAAATTAGAGATGGCCAAGAATTGATTTTTATTCAAGTCAATATGAAGACTTTGTAAAGTAATTGAACAATGCCCACAATGCAATATAATATTTCATTTGCTGTTAAAATGTGTATATAATTCTACATGAATAAAGATCATACACCAATTTAATATATAATTTACTATTATGGAATATCTCCTTACACATAATCATAATAATAATAATTAATAGATGCAAAAAGTCTAGAGATTATTCTTGTATGTCACACTGAATCTATTAAATCAATAAAAATTTTCAAATTTTACGTGATATTAAAAAACACAAGAATAATAGATATTTGAATTATTGAAAGATGAAATAGTGAATTATTTTAGAGGAAAAATGTAAGTATGATGTGACACAACACAGTTGTGAAGTTTGACATGGCGTCAGCTTTTTCACACTAATTTCCACTCAATGCCCAAAGATTCCAACTGTCTCCCCTTCTCAACTCTCCAACCAACATTATTTATATATATTATCTATTATTAGTTATATGGGCCTCTCAAATAAATTCGTTATATAATTGGTAATAATTAAAATAAATTTACAAATGCCACATTGGATGATATCTTTCTTTTTCCCCAAGTACATAAATATGCAATGGAATAGCCATTTAACATGTCACAATTTCAACTTCCATTAATACAAAAGAGCAATTAACATTTTTGCTCCATTGAAATAATTATAGTAATTGGCACTTTGCTTCTTGGGTTGTATTTTTTGTAGATTGTATCCCTAAAGATTGGCAAAATAAAAGGAGAAAGAAATATTTTGATTTGTTACATCACTATTTCACTTAATAAGGGTTTGAATTTTGATACTCTATAATTATAAACCTTCGATTTAAACTCAAACCTTTTCTCTTACGAAATCTTGATCAATTGGTCACATGAATACATAAAAGGACCAAATTTGTTAAAAACATGCATAGTTATTATAAGACGGAAATTGTTAATTCAGTGGTTAAATAACAATTTTTATCACATGTGTATAGTTACAAGATTAAAAATGTAATTCTGCCTATACACAGATAAGCAATACCCCTAACTTGACCTAAGTAATACTTGGAGAGTGTATATTGTTCACTATTTCCCATTTGATTGCTCATATTTCAATTTTGAAGTGTTCTCAAATATTTATCAAACACATTTTCTTCATACACAAATCTTCCTTCTCATGATGATGTTATATTTAAAATACTAATTTAACACCACTAATTCCACATAATAAAAGTTCAAAATACCCAAAACTTTCATATTCACACTCTTCACCAATAATTATGATAAACAACAGATATATTAAAATAATAAAATAAAATATGTTGTAAAAACAAAATAAGAAATTTGAACCAGGTGACAAATAACAATTTTTACAATAAATTGAGTCCAATAAAATTAATCTATTACACTTCCTCATTCAATACTATATAATAAAACAATTTTTATTGAATTTGGTATAGAATTGAACGAGGGACAAAGGCTGTGGTCTCAAAAGGTGAGGCACTGGCAACAGGTCCATAAAAGATATCACATGGGGCTACAGCAAAACTGGAACTTAATTAGATATATAATCCTAACTGGATTATTAACAAACATTTGGTTGAATTGATTGATTGATTAGACAAACAACTTAACAAATATTATAAAATGTTATTTAGTTTTGGGCACACAATTCATGGGAAAATTCTACCACATAGAACCACACATTTAGAATGTTGGGCGGTGGTTTTTCATTGTTGGGGTGGAAAAAACCACCCTCCAACCCCCAAATGTGTGGTTCTAAGTGGCTGGGACCAACGGTCCCGGACCAACTTAGTACGACCCTAATTCATGTTGCATTCCAATTCCCTACTCCAAATTATTTCTTTAAATTGTAACTTTCATACAGCGAATTAGTTATAAACACTGTTTGCTAATTTTGATATTTGCAACTTTTATTTCATGATTTTATGTGATTTCTCCAAAAAAATGTTGATTTTTGTTTCTCGGTGAAGGTTAAGAATATTTCGCTAATGTTTAGTTAACATTTTGAAAGAATCGAATTTAAGGGACAAGTTAAGTTATAAGTATATTCCATGTTATGGTTGACAAATTTTATATCGAATAATGATTTAAAATAACATTTATATTAATGAGATTGTGGAATGAAAACCAATTAATCATATCATTAATCATGTGTAACATCTAGCTCAAGTACACCCCTATAATATATACATATATATGCATGATTTTCAGGAAATAAATTTCAAATATTGACAATTACAATTATATATATATATAATAGTTATAATTATCTAAAATTATGAATCTCGATAACCAACAAAAATTGCCTCGCACAATATATAAATATAGATATCGTGCTCGATTCAAAGAAAATCATGGAAGAAATTTTTGCTCCAATATTTATACCAAATATTATACTATATGGACATCCAAGAAATGCATGAATTTCATCAAAGTTCTCACATATATAACTACATAAAGCTTATTTTCATAATTTTCCAATTGAAATAACTCTTCTTCTCAAAAAGTTAGTTTATTAAACAAATTAGTCACAAAAATAATATAAAAGGAAATAAGCACATGAAATTTAAATTGTACCTATTTAAGTGTTTGTTTTATCATGAGGTGTCTATATATATATATATATCATTGTCCATATATATATATCATATTCCATAGTGCTGTCAATGTAGTACTATTGGTCTATTGATGTTTTCCATTGATGATAATTGATAAGTAATTCATAATACAATGTTTCATGCATGATGTTAGATAATTCTTGTATTAGGGTGTTTATGTAAAACTCTATAAGTATGGAGGGTAGTTTAGTCTTTCATATATAGGTTTCTCTATCTTGTGTATATAGTGCTTGATAGTGTTGACCGTGTATTATTAGATCAGAAAAACTTTTCCCCAAATTCTGTAATCATCTTCTTCTTCAATATATATGTTTTTCATCTTTCTACTGCTCTTGACATGGCACCAGAGCAATTGATCGTGGGATAAATCTTCAGTGCGCATAATCTCAGGCTTAAGCCACAGCTTCTGCTGTATCGTTGTTCGATTGTTTTTCAATCGATTCTTGGATCGGCTCGTTCTTTAATCGGGCAATCAATTCAGTGATTCTTCTTGCTTTCGTTCTTGGAACGGTTCGGGTATCAAGAATGTCTTCGGAATCAGGTTCTTCAGCCTTATCGACTCAGGTTAAAATTGATTTTAATGATCCGCTTTACATTCACCCTTCGGACACCCCCAATTTGGATCTCGTCACTGAAACTTTAAAAGGTAGTGACAACTACAAGATTTGGAGTAGGGAGATGCTGGTGGCTCTTGAAGCCAAGAACAAATTAGGTTTTATCGACGGTTCTTGCAGTCGACCTTCGGATGATTCTTCAAAACTCTTCTACTGGAAGAGGTGTAATGCCTTGGTCAAGGCTTGGATTACTCGACCACTCTCTCGAGACCTGGTGCATGGTGTTGTCTACTGCGATTCTGCAGCCATTATATGGGAAGACCTTAAGGAAAGGTTTGATAAGATTAATGGAGCACGCATGTACTCTCTTTATCGGCAGATCAATACTATTTCACAGGGAGCAAGTTTGGTCACAGAGTATTTTTCTAATCTCAAACAGCTGTGGGACGAATACGAGTCTCTCATACCGTCTCCATTCTCAGTTGTCACTAAAGAATATAGTGATTTTTGCAGTCAACTCGATGATGACCTTCTTGATGGGTCTCAATGAGTGCTACAATCACACACGCTCGCAGATTTTAATGATGTCGCCCCTTCCCTCCTGCAATCAAGTGTTCTCCATCGTGTGCAATGAAGAAACTCAACGAGGCATTGGTGTCAAGGCCTCTGACTCAACTGCACTTCTTACAAATGCACCTATTCGGCCAAACTCACAGAGTAGAGAGTCCATTATATGTGAATTTTGCAATATTCCTGGACACTCTAAAGACTCCTGTTACAAGCTCATTGGATATCCTCAAGGGCATGGTCGTGGAGACAGAAAGGGTGGTGGACGACAAGGAGGACGTAACAACTCTCAGGGAAGAGGAGGAAGTGTGTTTAACAACAATAGGAATGCCGGTGGTGGAAATTTCCAAAATGGCAGTACTGGTTTCAATGCTAATCATGCCATTCAAGTTCAAACAGAACTTGGTGGTAATCAATCTGATCAACAGGAATTCTTTCAAGGTTCTGTCCCAAACTTTACTCAAACACAATACCATACGGCTCATTGCTAATACTGAGGGTGACAATGTTTCTAACCCTACTGCTACGGCTAATATGGCTGGTATGTGTGTTAACTCTTGCCTCACTAGCAATATTAATCAAAATTCTTGGATTTTAGATACTGGGGCTAATCAACATATCACTAATGATCTAAACTTGTTTAACAAAAGTTTTACTAAGTGTTCTCAGTCGACCTCTGTCAAGCTACCTAATGGTACTATAAGCAGTATTACTCACATTGGAGATATCAATTTGTCTCCTAACCTTGTTCTCTATAAAGTTTTGTATGCTCTTGATTTTAAGTACAATTTAATTTCAGTTTCTAAGCTAGCTAGAGACAATCAATGTAGGGTAAGTTTTTACCCTAATCTTTGTTTGATACAGGAGACTTGGAGTGGCTTGACAAAGGGGATTGGGAAACTTCATAATGGCCTCTATTTCTTAATTCCTCTATATAGGGACACTGTTGTTTCAAACCTTTATGGCCAAAATAATTCTTGTAATTCTGTGGATATTACTGCCCCTAATAAAGTTGAAAGGTTTGATAAAATTACCTTGTGGCACTATAGGTTGGGACATCCTACTTTTACTAGACTCATTTATTTGACTCAACTTGATATGAATGTGAAAGAGTCTAAAATTTTGTGTCCTGTTTGTCCTATTGCTAAACATACTAGACTTCTTTTTCCACACAGTGAAACTAAATCTTCTGAAGCTTTTAACTTGGTTCATATAGATGTTTGGGGTCCTTATAAGGAGTCCACTTATAATCAGGAAAGATATTTCTTAACTCTTGTTGATGATTATACTAGGTTTTGTTGGACTTTTCTCATGCAATATAAGTCTGAAGTTGCATTAAAACTTAAAAACTTTCTTATCTTTATTAAGAATCAGTTTAACCAGAATGTGAAAGTTATAAGAACTGACAATGTCCTAGATTTCTTTAATTCTGAATGTTCTAACTTGTTTTCTTCTATGGGCATTCTTCATCAAAGTTCATGTGTTTACACACCTCAACAAAATAGTTTAGTTGAAAGGAAGCATAGGCATATACTTAATGTAGCTAGAGCCTTAAAACTTCACTCTCATGTTCTTATAAGATTCTGGGGAGATTGCATTTTAACTGCTACTTATTTGATTAATAGAACACCTTCTTCTATTCTGGGAAATAAAACTCCTTTCTATATGTTATTTAAAAAGGAACCTAATTTGAATCATTTAAGGATTTTTGGCTGTCTATGTTATGCTTCTATTCTTCCAACTCAAGATAAATTTCATGCTAGGAGTAAACCTTGTGTGCTTGTAGGATACTCTCTGACTCAAAAGGGTTACAAATTGTTGGACTTGACTTCTAATACCTTATTGGTTTCTAGAGATGTTGTGTTTTATGAGTCCATTATTCCTTTTTCTGTTGATAAAGCTGCTAATTCTCAATCATCCAGTTTTTTAGAACCTGATTCACAGTTGTACTATGAAGACTTTGTATCTCCTTATGATACTCATAGTTCTGCTCATACTGATAAAAATAATCCTAATGATACTAATGGAAGTCATCAAACTGCAGAAACAGTAAGTCATCAAACTGCAGAAACAGTAAGTTAATCTGATCTTAGAAGATCATCAAGGACTTCAAAATTGCCTTTTTGGTCTAAAGACTATCTCATGCTTTCTATTTCTGATTCTGCTGTTCATTCTGCTACATGTGCTTATCCTCTGTCTAACTGTGTTCAATACAATAATCTGTCTGATTCTTATAAAGTTTTCTTAGCCTGTATGTCTTCTGGATATGTTCCTAACACTTTTAATGAGGCAGTTAAGCTACCTGAATGGCAAGAAGCCATGAAAAAGGAAATTAAAGCCCTAGAAATGAATAAAACTTGGAAGATTGTAGATCTTCCTTCAGGTAAACATCCAATTGGATGCAGATGGGTTTATAATATCAAATATAACAGTGATGGCTCTCTTGAAAGACATAAAGCCAGGTTGGTAGCAAAGGGATTCACTCAACAGGAAGGAGTGGATTACTCAGAAACTTTTGCACCAGTTGCAAAGCATGTGACTGTAAGATTAGTTATTTCTTTAGCTTCTATTCAAAATTGGCATATATATCAAATGGATGTTACTAATGCCTTCTTGCAGGGTAATTTTGATGAGGATATTAATATGCATATTCCACCAGGATTTGGTGGTCATGGTAAAGGGAAAGTTTGTAAACTTCTGAAATCATTGTATGGCCTAAAACAGGCTCCAAGACAATGGAATCAGAAGTTTTCTATTGCTTTATTTGATTTTGGCTTTCAACAATCTAAGCATGACTATTCATTGTTTGTGAAATCCAGTGGGAGAGAAACTGTTGTACTCTTAGTATATGTTGATGATATTTTGCTTACTGGAAACAGTCTTGATTTGATTAATGAGTGTAAAGCATATCTGTGTAATAAGTTTCATATGAAGGATTTAGGTGACTAAGATACTTTCTTGGGATTGAAGTAGCTAGGTCTAAAGAGGGTATTTGTCTAAATCAGAGGAAATATACTTTAGAATTGCTTGCTGACACTGGTATGTTGGGTTCTAAACCAGCTCTGACTCCTATGGAACAAAATATAAAGCTTACATCTTATGATTATGATCAAAGTACTGGGCTAAATGTTGATGATAAACTGTTAGAAGATGTTACTCAATATCAGAAAATTGTAGGCAGATTGATCTACTTATGTTTGACTAGGCCTGATATTTGTTATCCTGTTCATGTTCTTACTCAATTTATGCATCAACCTAAAAGATCTCATTTGGATGCTTTATTCAGGGTATTAAGGTATTTGAAAAGCTGTCCAGGAATGGGATTGCTGCTTTCTGCCAACAGTAATCTTCAAGTGAAGGTCTTTTGTGATTCAGATTGGGCTTCATGCCCTATGACAAGGAGGTCTACTTCAGGCTATGCTGTGCAGTTAGGAAACTCTTTGGTTTCATGGAAAACCAAGAAACAGAAGGTAGTCTCAAGGTCTTCTGCAGAGGCAGAATATAGAGCCATGGCTTCAGCCACTTGTGAAGCAGTTTGGATCCTTGGAGTCCTAAAAGATTTGGGAATTACAGTGAAGGAACCTGTTCAAATATTTAGTGACAGTAAGTCAGCCCTACAGATTGCATCAAATCCGGTGTACCATGAGCGGACCAAACACATAGAGATCGATTGTCATTTCATACGTGACAAAATTCAACAAGGGATTATTTCTACATCATATATTTCTACACATCAGCAACCTGCTGATATTTTAACAAAGGCTTTAAGCAAATCTCAGAGTGATATTTTGTTGGCTAAGTTTGGTGTTTTGAATCTCTTTTCAAAGCCAAACTTAAGGGGGAGTGATAGATAATTCTTGTATTAGGGTGTTTATGTAAAACTCTATAAGTATGGAGGGTAGTTTAGTCTTTCATATATAGGTTTCTCTATCTTGTGTATATAGTGCTTGATAGTGTTGACCGTGTATTATTAGATCAGAAAAACTTTTCCCCAAATTCTGTAATCATCTTCTTCTTCAATATATATGTTTTTCATCTTTCTACTGCTCTTAACACATGAATTGGCACTCATAAAATTCAATTTCCACGTGGCTATATGTTAAAATAAAATAAGTTGAAATTTAAATAAACAAATAAATACAAAGATATATGTTGTCAACTCATATTTGATTGTGTATGGAGTAGGATGCCTTGTATGCCCAGTATTCGGCTGCTGTCACCTTCATCTGGGTCATCCTCTCCCTAGGCCTGAGATCTCTATGGGGCGGTTACGCAAACAAAGATAGAAAGGGGGATGAGACTCTATAGCAAACGATGAAAATGTAAAACAACATAACAAGAGCCCTTTGGAAACAAAAAAAAACAATCTATTCGAGGGGGAAATAAGAGATATTTTGTTTGACCACAGAAAATTATTTGATTCTTTTCTTTCAAAGAATTTTCATGATACATCAGAACAATCATTTTTAGGATTTAATGATTCCTAAAAACGGGTATATAATTTGTTAAAAGTCTAATAACCTTTATTTACGTCTCAAAACAAACGTAAGAACATACAATAATAATACTATAAATATTTTAAAATTTTACGATCAAATTACATAATGATATGGTATCAAACTAATGTTTTATATCTTCTTTTAAACAATTAAGGACTAAAATGATTAAAAATACGCCTTATGGAATTATTTTTTTGAAATTCAAACAATTGAGAGATACTATGGAATCAATAACTACAATTTTTCCTAAATAAATGACAAAGATAAGTGAATGCATTTATAGAGTGATCAAGATGGCTTCAATTGCCCATTCAAAATTTCACTAATCGACACTTTTGCATAACATCTTTTATTAGTTGTAAATATATATAAAATTCAAGAAAATCGATAAAATTAATATTGATAGTAACTTAGAAGATAAGGAAATCTTAACTAAAACGACATGAAAAAAAGTCATACAAAAGAAATTGAAATGTGACTTTCAAGATGATCTTGACTGAACATAGTGGAAAAAGATACATCAATTAACCAAGCTTTGTGAAAAATCACATCCATTATTGAAGCTTTTGTATAGAAAAATCAACGTAATGTTTTTTTCTTCAATTAGACTATAAATTTCATTAATTCATCATATTTACAATCTAATAATTATTTCAATCATTGACAAGTGGAGTCAACTATATGTTTGGGAAAAAGTATTCGATTTTGGGGTGATTCTATCCTGGACCGGGACCGTTGGTCCCGGTCCCCTTTTAATCACATATTTACATTTTGGGGTGGGGTGGTATCCACTTGGGGTGGTGGATAAAACCACCTACCCCATGCAAAATTTGTGGCCTATCTTGGCCGGGACCAACGGTCCCGGACCAAGATAGATTTTTCCTCGATTTTGTAACTCATGCTTAGACTCGGTTAGATTTTGTTCACACTTGATTTTATTTTTTTCCCTAATTTGTTTTGTTCATTTTTTTTAAATGATGGTTTTTCTGTTTTTTTTTTTTTTAAATTTTGTCTATAATTATTTAACGTGCTAGATAAACAATCCATCATTTAGAATTATATATTAACATTGCGGGTTATCTTATTATAGTGTGTATATATAAGTGTATTTTCACAAAGAGTAAACTACACACATGTTATATATGTATGTAGATATTGAAATTTTACAACCAATCAAATCCTGCCACATGGAAATATTGACCAATCAAAAGTCGTCTACGACAAATGATATTTATCTATTTAAGTTAATTTATGGATAATTATCAATTCAAGTTGATTTATGGATAATTATCAACTAAGTTAATTTTTGGATAATTATCAATTCAAGTTGATTTATGGATAATTATCAATTTAAGTTGATTTTTGGATAATATCTAGAAGATCTATCTAGATCTTCTATCAGCCAATCAAATGGCTCCAAAATTATGATAATTATTTATTAAATCAAATGGATAATTATCAGTGGATTCCAAATTATCCAAAACTCTTCCATCCTACACCTATAAATAGGGTCCTTTGGAGTTCATAATTACACACAGAAGTTCAATCAAAAAGCTAGAGAAGACGAAGGAAGCTCTACAAATTTTCTCTACGAAGGTTCTTCGAATATACAAAGAAGATTCAAGGCGTTCTAGGCGATATTCAAGGCGTTCTTGAGGAAGTTCATTAAATTATAGCGTTTGATTCGTAATTACGGTGCTAAACCTACGAATTAACGTTATAGAAATTCAAATCAAATTCAAGGAAGATCAAAGTCACAAAGTCGACCTTGAAGATTTCAAATTCCATATCAAATTCAACGTTTGATCCGAGATTAAGCTGCCAAGCCCTCGAATTAACGTTATAAACATTCAAGTCAACGTTGGAGAAGATCAAAGAAGCAAAGTCAACTCCAATATTCAAGTCAACATATTTTGAAGGAAGAATCAGAGGACTAGAATAGAGATTTGTACCCCATATTTCATTTTGATTTATATAAATTCATTTGTCACAATTTTTGTGTTTCTTGATTTTCAGAATTACAAATTTGTTGTGTACAAATTTTTGGCACGCCCAGTGGGACCATCTCTACCTCTCATCTCCTCACTTCAACAAGTTCAAATGGATGCTCAAGTCAAAGCTATGAAGATAGTGGAATCCAAGATGATCATCTCAAATCCTTCAAACTCCACGAGTGAAGTCATTGGCGTTGCCACAAGAAGTATGTCCATGAAGCTACAAACATCTTCAAATGTGGTTCTCCTACAAGAGCATGTTAAGGATGATCCATTCCACCTTGGTGACGAAATCAATCATGATGAAGAGAAGTATTTGCCATCTCCACAATATTCTACATCAAGTGACTTGAGCCTCGCATGTGTCATGATGACGAATGTTACAACTCCTGAGGAACAAATTGCAAATTTAGCGAAAGCTGTTGAAGGGCTAATGAAGCATGTTCAAGAGCAAGCCACTCTAATTACAAAGTTGATGAAGAAAGCTGACGACGTGGATGCCATACACGAAATTGAAAAACAAGTTGAGGCGCACGATGAAGCTGAGACGTCAAAGAATCAACATCTAGTTGAGAAGAAAAGATCCATTGTTGAGGAGCTTCAAGTTTCAAGTGATGGGACGATTCCAGCTGATCTACTTAAGGAGTTTATCATGAGTACTATTCAAGACAACCACAAAGGGAGATCCAAGATACCTTTAGCTTATGTCAAGCCATATACTCGAAGGATTGATGATTTGAAGATGCCAACTGGCTACCAACCCCCAAAATTCCAGCAATTTGATGGCAAAGGAAATCCAAAGCAACATGTGGCGCACTTTGTTGAAACATGCAATGATGCTGGAACTTATGGCGATCAACTAGTCAAGCAATTTGTTAGATCACTGAAAGGCAATGCATTGGACTGGTACATTGATCTTGGTGCTGACTCAATCAACAGCTGGGAGAAATTGGAGCAAGAGTTTCTCAATCGCTTCTATAGCACCCGTCGCACAATCAGCATGCTTGAACTCACCAATTCCCGTCAATTGAAAGATGAACCAGTCATTGACTACATTAATCGTTGGAGAAATTTGAGTCTTAACTGCAAAGAAAGATTACATGAGTCCTCTGCTATTGAAATATGTATTCAAGGGATGCATTGGGGTCTTCGATACATCCTTCAAGGAATTCAACCGACAACGTTTGAAGAGATGGCCACTCGAGCACATGATATGGAGTTGAGTATAACCGGAAGTGGAGTTGACAAGTCATATATCCAAGAGCCTTATAGCCAAAAAATCAACAAAGGGGGCAAGCCATTCACAAATGCTTCTAATGATGAGCCCATAACTGATAGTGATGAACATATGGAAGAGAGTGACATTCAAGTTCGTCATCCATACTTCAACTAAAGATGTTAAGCAAACGCTCCTCGATAAGAGCATAAACTGTCATCAACGCTCCTCGATAAGAGCATAAACTGTCATCAACGCTCCTCGATAAGAGCATAAACTGTCATCAACGCTCCTTGATAAGAGCATAAACTATCAGCAAGTCTCCTTGATAAGAGTTTAAACTTTCAATAAATACAAAAGCAAATGCACTCCTTGACACGAGTATAAACGGTCTACATGTCAAAGCAAATCAAACGAAGTCCTCCTTGGCACGAGTATAAAAGGTCTACAAATCAAATCAAATGAAGCCCTCCTTGACACGAGCATAAAAGGTCTACAAGTCAAGTCAAATCAAATGAAGTTCTCCTTGACACGAGCATAAAAGGTCTACAAGTCAAATCAAATCAAATGAAGTCCTCCTTGACACGAGCATAAAAGGTCTACAAGTCAAATCAAATCAAATGAAGTCCTCCTTGACACGAGCATAAAAGGTCTACAAGTCAAATCAAATCAAATGAAATTCTCCTTGACACGAGTATAAAATGTCTACAAGTCCAACCAAATCATGTACTCCAAGCCTTGAAGAGTATAAACTAAATATGGCATCTCTTTGAGAAAAAAAAAATTGAACTACGTTATGACTTGATCCCTTTCTCTTAGGGTACGTAGGCAACTTAAATATATCTAAGTTCAGTCATAAATTCAAATCAAATCATATTCTCTCGATGGAGTGACGTCACTCATTCAAAAGAATTTTGAAAGAAAGATCCCACCGTGACATGTGGGCATGTTAATCTCGTTGTGACACAAACAACTTGCGGTGGAAGCCAACAAAGTATTTTCGAGAAGACACCAAACTATGCGAAAGACTTTCATGGTATCAAAGCTCAAATGGAGTCTATTCTTAAGGCATGATTTTTATGTTGAGACGTTGCGACTCATCCACTACGAAGTATGCTTTGAAATAACCAAACTTCCGTGAACGAGTCTCAAGGGGGCATTTGTAGATATTGAAATTTTACAACCAATCAAATCCTGCCACATGGAAATATTGACCAATCAAAAGTCGTCTACGACAAATGATATTTATCTATTTAAGTTAATTTATGGATAATTATCAATTCAAGTTGATTTATGGATAATTATCAACTAAGTTAATTTTTGGATAATTATCAATTCAAGTTGATTTATGGATAATTATCAATTTAAGTTGATTTTTGGATAATATCTAGAAGATCTATCTAGATCTTCTATCAGCCAATCAAATGGCTCCAAAATTATGATAATTATTTATTAAATCAAATGGATAATTATCAGTGGATTCCAAATTATCCAAAACTCTTCCATCCTACACCTATAAATAGGGTCCTTTGGAGTTCATAATTACACACAGAAGTTCAATCAAAAAGCTAGAGAAGACGAAGGAAGCTCTACAAATTTTCTCTACGAAGGTTCTTCGAATATACAAAGAAGATTCAAGGCGTTCTAGGCGATATTCAAGGCGTTCTTGAGGAAGTTCATTAAATTATAGCGTTTGATTCGTAATTACGGTGCTAAACCTACGAATTAACGTTATAGAAATTCAAATCAAATTCAAGGAAGATCAAAGTCACAAAGTCGACCTTGAAGATTTCAAATTCCATATCAAATTCAACGTTTGATCCGAGATTAAGCTGCCAAGCCCTCGAATTAACGTTATAAACATTCAAGTCAACGTTGGAGAAGATCAAAAAAGCAAAGTCAACTCCAATATTCAAGTCAACATATTTTGAAGGAAGAATCAGAGGACTAGAATAGAGATTTGTACCCCATATTTCATTTTGATTTATATAAATTCATTTGTCACAATTTTTGTGTTTCTTGATTTTCAGAATTACAAATTTGTTGTGTACAATGTATTTGACAATATACTTGAGTTTGGCCAATCAAGTCAGGCTAGAATATACCATATATATTGTAAAGGCAAATTATATTTGAAGCGTCTAAAGCCCTTTGTTGGGAAAATTTTATAATACATTAGGTTCAAATACACACTATATATTTTAGAAATAATTAGTTGTATGATATATATCACACCAAGCTTATTAGTTCAATATGATATAAAATTTACTGTAGATAGAGAAACAATTATTTGATTTGAAGCTGACATTCTTAATTTGAACAGGTGCCAGTCTTGAAGCCATAATATATTTTATCCTCTTATAAATCACCTCCCAAAAGCTTATCTACAATATATATAATATTAATTATTAAAGATGATCCAACCAAAGTAGCCATATTTAAGATCTGCCCACCATGGGGTTATGATTCTATCATATTTCCATATTATTTTATATATATATATATATGTATGTATATACATAGAGATCTTATGTGATGGGCAGTTCTGGGATCCATATTCAGGCACGCATGGCTACTGCAACAGATTTTGCTGATTTATTGCTTTATTCAATCACATTGTTCTATAAAAAATTGTTATTTTAATTCGGGATTTGTAAGTTACAAGTTTTTTATATGTTGGATGCATTAATTAAATATTAAAGTTTCTATTCTTGACTAATTAAAATTCTACGTAAAGCTAGTGGTCTACAAACTTAATTTGTTGTTTTGTTTCATATTCCATTGATTTTCAATAACTAAATTTATAGACTTGAGTTTATTGTGTGACGTCTTCCAAAGTTAGAAGGGATCTAGAAAAATGAAGATTAACTAGAGATACTATAATTTATTACTTTATTAACATAACTCGAGTTGGATGCCAAATGCTATATACGTGTGTATATATATATATAGTATTCTCTCACTTCTTTTTTCCTTACTTATGTATAATTCGAATAGCAGTAATTCATTAAGTACGTCTAGATGAATTAATTGAAACAATTTCTTATCAACATATAATACGTTAATAACAAATAAGAAACATGCAGACGATAGGTATAACTCGCGTATTTCAACAGTTATCGAAATTCAGAATTTTTCAATCACATGCAACTACCTCTCTCTATATATATATTATTGAATCAACATAATGAAATCATATCATAACTTAGATATCTCGTATCCCACAAATCACTCTATAGCATTAATCAAAGAATATATATATATAGTTTAGAGAAATAAAAAAAGAAAAAAGGGTAAGATTAACAAGTGCCCAAAAAGCAAGAAAAGGGAAAATCCAGCAGGAATCCCGAAGTAGGCTCAAAGGTGCAGGAACAAAGGCAAAGGGCCAAAGGCAAAATGAAATGATTACATAAATGGTGTCAATATTATATAAATCTTTTTCTTTTTTTATTTTTGACTTGAGATTGGGTCCCAATTTGGACACCATTGTCTTTATGGATTGAATGATAAAAAGAGCACCTCACGTGGACTCTGAACCAAACCCTCTGTCCATCCACAATAAACACCAATCTTCCCATAAATTCTACTTTCCCTTCAAATTTTTTGAAAAAAAAATCAAGAATTTTGATTCATTTCTTCTTATTTTGATGAATTTCAATAAAGGGTTTTATTTTTTTTAGACTAAAAAAAATATCCCAACAAAAGCTCATATTTTTCTCTCTATTCTTTTGGCTTTTTAAAGCTTACCCCAAATAATTCCCACTCATTATCTTTGTTGCTTTAAGCTTCTCCTCCTCCCTTATCCTCTCTCTCTCTCTCTCTCTCATTCCAATTAACAAAAGAGAGTGTCAATTATCATATCATACTTCCTTTCTATTTTTCCCATTTTCATAGACATCTTAAACAAAACATTTAATTCAGGGTCTACCTCTATACATTCATTTCCTTTTCTCATAAAGAAATATATATAGAAGTGGGGTTTACATATATATAAATATAAATCCTTTTTTCTAGTATATCTCTAACGTGATCATGGAAGGAGGTGATGATCATCTCCACCTCCACCACCACCATCACCACCACCAGAGCCGCCCCAATTTCCCCTTCCAATTACTCGAAAAGAAAGAAGACGAATCCACCAGCTCAGCCGCCGCCTACACATCACTAGAAATCTCCACCGACGTTGCATCTTCAAACCCTAGCACCTCCGCCCTCCAAATAGCCGCCGCCGAGCCCTCCAAGAAACCGCCGCCAAAACGCACATCGACCAAAGATCGCCACACCAAAGTCGACGGCCGGGGGCGGCGCATCCGCATGCCCGCCCTGTGCGCAGCTAGGGTTTTCCAGCTCACACGCGAGCTCGGCCACAAATCAGACGGCGAAACCATCGAGTGGCTGCTACAACAGGCCGAGCCCGCCGTCATCGCCGCCACCGGGACAGGCACCATTCCCGCCAATTTCACTTCCCTTAATATCTCCCTACGTAGCTCCGGCTCAAGCATGTCTGTACCATCTCAGTTAAGATCTACCTATTTCAATCCCAGTTACACAATAGCACCACAACGCCGGGGGCTGTTCCAGGGTATCGGATTGTCTTCGTCGGAGAGTTCTTCCGGCACGCTGTTGAATTTTCAGGCGGCAAATCTAAACCCTAATTTTATGAAGCAAGAACTGCGGGAAAACAATAACAGTAATAATAATTCACTTGATTTGAGTGAGTCGCCGGAGGAAAGCTTAGGAAGAAAGCGTAGGGCGGAGCAGGAGCTGCAGCAGCACCAGATTGGGAGCTACTTGCAGCAGTCTAGCACCGGAGCTATGCCGTCGAGCCAAGCTTCAATTCCGGCGAATTTTTGGATGTTGGCAAATTCGAATAACAATCATCAAGTTATGGGGGGTGATCCAGTGTGGACGTTTCCTTCTGTTAATATTAATAACAACACAGCGGCGGCGGCGGCTTTGTATAGAGGAACAATGTCTAGTGGACTTCATTTCATGAATTTTCCGACACCGATGGCTCTGATGCCGAGTCAGCAACTCGGCGGCAGCGGCGGCGGTGGTGGTGGTAATGTGATGGGAGAAGGGCAACTGGGCATGCTTGCTGGGTTTAACCCTTACCGGACAGGCGGCGGAGTTTCGGAATCTCAGGCGAGTGGGTCTCACGGTGGCGGAGATGATCGACAAGATGATAACAGCCACCATTCTTGAACTAATGATTTTGATGGGATTACAGTGCATGCCATGTGGGCTGATTGTGTAGTTTGATGTTTAAAACACAGGTTTGATTAATTTGTTCTATATTGAGTTTTTGATCTCTTTTTTTTTTCCTTGAAATTTATTTGATGTCGTTCTATATTTTTTTTTTGTGTGATTATGATGAAGGATTAGGGTTTGGAGATTTCGTTTTTTGTCACACAATATCTTATATTATTAATATTGATTTGTGCATTCTTGAGTTTTAACGGAGAAATACATTTCTCTATGATTTTATTTTGCATGATATATATGTATATATGCTATTTATATATAAAAATTCTTATTGAATTGCAAATGAATCTTTGGTTTCCTTATAAATTGTTCCACTGCAGAAACTTGTACAATTTTAGCAGACCAATTTGATTAAATTGCATATTTAACAGGATCAACTTATAGGCTATATCTGATCAAGAGCAAATAAGACCTATATACTGCACTTTCTTATTGTTTTTTCCAATTAATGCAAGCTACATATGAGTTTTTAAGTTTGCGTAGCCAATTGAATCTGCATGTGTTCCTCATTCATAATTTGCAATTATAGGTACAATAGAGTATTCTAATAGAAGATCAATTTTGAATAACTAGACAATAGTTAAATAAGATATATGAGTAATTATACTTTTCATGTGACTAACGTAAAATTTTAAAAAATATCGAATATACAATAAGTACCTAAATACTCTGAACTAGAATTTCTTTTTGTAGATTCTTCTCCTCCAAGTACTCTATATATTAGGGCAACCATAAACTCATGTATATGAACTAATTAAGTAAAATCTATATAAATGATTGTGATTATACCAAAACACGAAGCTGAAAACTATTTTATAATCATTCCTTGACTGGGGTTATATCAATAGTTGACCAAATTATCATTCTACGTTAAAAAAACATAATTGTGGGGACAAACTATGAAGTAATAGAACATCTAAGTAACAGTGAAGGGAAATAAAACAGTGACATTACAATGTAGTTTAATTCCTCCCAACCACAGGAAATTAACTTGTTCTAACGTCATGAAATATCTCCTGTTCGAGTTTTTTGTATATATAATGTTATATAATCTCGATGGGCATTATTTCGAGAAATTAGTCTTAAATTTCCTAATATAAAAATTGCTTATAGAAAAAAAAAGAAGTAGATATTTTTCTTTTTTGCTGACCCCTATCTATGATTATGAAGATTTTTTTCTTACTTGTCAAAGGGATGGGCCGGGTAATTGGGCTGTGTGGGGGCCCATACCTTATCAGCTTCCAGGTTGGCTCAGGTTGTGGGCCCACATGCTGGAGTTTTGTATTAATAATAATAGAAGAAGAATTGAGCTGGCGCCATGATGAACGGTGGTGTATTTTGTTGGGCCCACAAACTATTTGATCTGCTTAGAGTTATGTGGGCCCATCTGTCAAATGGGCTCACTGAATGATTAGTTCTCAGTTAATCAGAAATGGTGTAGAATCTTTTTTATTCCACATGTTTGTTACCATCCTAACAATTCCCCTATTTAATTGGAACGTAATTTAATGTCTTGATATAATTATTTTTATTCCAATCAATTTATTAAATTACTTATAGTAGCAATTTCAAAATTTAATCCCATAAAATTGCAATACTCATAGCCATTTTCATCTTATTATGTATGGCACGCTTAAATTTTATTAACATATTATACGCACGCTTAAATTTTTCTGAATTATGATGTATGTGACTTAAATGATATCCTTAATAGTAAGTTTTTGAATAATTTTAGGGTTCTGAAAGCTCTTAAAAATATAATTTAAGATATTTAATAATATCGGCCCACCCATTTCATTTAAAAAATTATCTCAATTTCCCCTCAATTGCTATCTTTCTTGAACACTTTATCCAGCAAAATGATCTATTTCCATTTAAAGTGGGGGACAATAGAATGAGAAAAAGACTCCAAAAACATGCAAATGAAAAGGAAATATAATGGAGATAGATGTTTATGACCACTCTATATCTTCATTTTATACGATTGTATGATCTTTATAAATAATATTAATACATGTGAGACACGTATGTATATGTATATATATGATAAGGATATATGTCGATAAATATTTTATATATTGATATAGCATAACCTCGTATGAGTTATACGACCCAGCCTTATCACCGAACCTCGTATGGGTACATACGACCTAATGCAATCTTAGGCTTATTTACCTAAAGGCCCCTAATCTAATTGTGCTTATTTGCATTACACTACCTAACCCGCGTGTTTTTATCGGGTCAAACCCACTGTTGCCCTAACCCGGACAATCTGGTGCGTACGTTCTGGGGACACGTGTAAATCATCCCGCTAACCCCGCATTCATCCGTACATTGGGTACTGTGCCTATAAATAGCCCCATTTAATATTAGAGAAAGGACTTTTGACTTGCTGAACAGTACCTCGAGAGTACATAATACGATCTGATAGTACGTTCCCACTATTCTATTAACCGAGTTAAGAACCTCGTATATGACCTTAAACACAACATTGAACTACGTTTAGACTTGATCCTATTAGAAAGGTACGTAGGTAGCTCAGTGCAACTGAGTGCAGTCTATATCCGTTCTACGACCCTCCTTGGTCTTATCCGAGCCTCGGCTTGATTTGGCCCGTAAGCTTTTTACGAGTTATATCAGGTGGCGCCGTCTGTGGGAAACTACTTGAAGATCGCTGAAAACATGAATTCGACCAATGCTATGAACAACCAAGGCAATACCCCAAACGAAGAGACTCCCGTGGCCAGAAATGTTGGAATGGGACCGAACACTCTGATCACTTTAACTCAAGAAGAGCTGGATCGTAGAGTGCAGCGACAAGTAGAGGAAATGTTGAGATCACATGCTGACAGAACTCCGATTGAGCCTCGTAGATTATTCACTAACGAGCTCAATCCTGAAAGGGATGTTGGGAGCGGGAGTCGAGCTCAAGCCCCGGTGGAGATCATCGACGATGCCCCTAGAAGAGTTAAGAATGTCACTGCCCTTGTAGCTCGGAATGCCCCATTCTCTGAAGAAATAATGATGGAATTGCCAGATAAGAATTTTTCGATGCCTACTCTCCCAAAGTACGATGGTACTGGAGATCCCATACCTCACGTAACTTCTTTTGAATTGATGATGTCTTTTCAGGATCAATCAGAGGCTGTGAACGCAAAAATATTTGTTTCAACACTGATTGGACGAGCTCAGGACTGGTTTACGAGCCAATGCGGAGGATCGATTATTTCATATTCACAATTAATTCGTAAGTTCGAGAACCACTTCGCCAGTAACAAGAGAGCTAAAAAGTCCATCTCAATGATAATGGGACTGAGGCAGAGCCCCACTGAGTCCCTACGAGCCTTTATGCACCGGTTCAATCAAGAAATACTGGACTTTCCAGATTTGAATCACGATTTAATGATCACCATTCTCCTGCGAGGCTTACTGTTAGGGCCGTTTGCAGACGCTATTGCGCGAAGAGCCCCAGACTCCCATGAGGAGATGATGGATATGGCAACACAATACATTAATCAAGAAGAGATGCATAAACTAAAAAGCACCGAGAGTGATCTCCCCACGAACTATCCGTGCAGGGATAGAGGGGAGGGAAACTCCGAGGATGCTAGAAAGTACGACGCATACGACCCACGAAAGGGTAAAAACGAGGATAGAAATGATCGGCAGGATCATAAATCCCACAAAAAACGAGAACGAATTTCAAAATACGAGCACTATACACCCCTGAACGCGACGAGGCGACAGGCTCTGTATGCTATACAAAACTCGAGGCACGCTGAAAAAATTGTTCGACCTAGACCACTGCGACACGTGTCCAGGAACGGCCTGGAACATTACTGTGAGTTTCACAAAGAGCGAGGTCACGATACTGAAGAATGCTTTCAGCTTAGAGATGAGATTGAGCGACTGATCCGAGAAGGATTTCTGCGAGAATTTGTAGAACAGAAAGTTAATGAGGCTAGACACTATGAACTGAGGAGAGATCTCGAACGACCCAGAAGCCGTTCGAGAGAAAGGAAAGATTACAGAGGGAGAGAAAGATATGCTAACGTTGATCGGAATGATAGATACGGTCGTAATGATCGTAGGCGAGAGGCAAGTGAACGTCCCCGAGGCAGGAGTGAACAACGACCTGATCCAGGAAATCAACCGTTCCGGGGTAACATCTTAGTGATATCTGGAGGTTTGGACGGTGGAGATTCGTCCAGTGCGAGGAAAAAGAGATTGCGCGAATTACGAACTGAGACTCGTAGGCAGGGAACTCATGATGAGATTATGGTGTTATCCAGACATGATGAGCCTATCACCTTCTCAGATAAAGATTTCGATGGTATGATGATGCCACATAACGACCCCATGGTGATTACGATGGATGTAGCAAATTTCGCTATCCATAAAGTGTTGGTGGATACTGGCAGTTCGGCAGACATAATATTCTGGACCGTATTGGAAAAAATGGGCTTGCACTCGCTTGATCTCCGACCCGTCAACACTCCACTAATTGGTTTTGGAGGATCGCAAATTATACCCAGAGGATCAGTTGAACTAGATGTTTCGCTCGGAACGGCCCCAAAACGAAAGACAATGAGAGTAACCTTTTTGGTTGTCGATGCGCCCTTCGCTTACAACATGATAGTGGGGAGGCCCATGCTAAACAAATTCGAGGCTGTGGTCTCAACCTTACATTTGAAAATGAAATTCAAGACGAGCAGTGGTATCGGTGAAATGAAGGGTGATCAGTTGGAGGCCCGCCAATGTTATACGACCTCTCTAGACCCAAGGTACATGAAGAAGATTAGAGACATTCCCGAGATTAATGTCATAGACGTTGCTGCAGCGGAGTTGATTTCCAAGATCGACATTGAGGAAAAGGAGTGGAGAGAGGCTGAAAAGAGAAAAAAGGATCGAGGAAAGTACAAGCCTGAGGCACCAGGCACTTCGGTAAAACCTACCGAACACAAAACGGTTCAACTATTCCCCAACGACCCTGAAAAAACAACGAAGATTGGTGGAGAATTAGACCCAACAACTGAGGAAGAGCTTGTAAATTTTCTACGAGCCAATGCTGATATTTTTGCATGGACTGCTGCAGACTTCAAGGGCATTGACCCAAAAATCATTGAGCATCGTCTAAATATTGACCCCAATGCTAAACCCGTCAGGCAAAAGAGGAGGAATTTCGGCCCTGAGAGAAACGCTATCATCGAGGCAGAAGTGAAGAAGCTGCTAGATGTAGGATATATTAATGAGATTCAATTTACTGATTGGCTAGCTAATGTCGTAGTTGTTCCTAAGAAAGATGGGAAGTGGCGTATGTGTACCGATTTTACTGATTTGAACAAAGTTTGTCCTCGTGACCCTTATCCCTTGCCTCGTATAGATTTACTCGTAGATTCCACTGCTGAATGCGAATTGCTCAGTATGATGGATGTCTTTCAAGGCTTTAATCAAATAATGATGGCAAAAGAAGATCGTGAAAAAACATCTTTTATAACTGCCAAGGGCGTATACTGCTACAACGTAATGCCTTTCGGACTAAGAAATTCCGGAGCAACTTATCAAAGGCTCGTAAATACAATGTTCGAAAAAGAAATCGGTCATACGATGGAAGTCTATATCGATGATATGCTCGTCAAAAGCACAAAAGAACAAGATCATTTAAAACATTTAAAACGAGCATTTCAAATTATGAACCAATATGGTATGAAACTTAACCCATCCAAATGTACCTTCGGGGTTCGGGGGGGAAAATTCTTAGGCTACCTCGTCACAGAACGAGGTATCGAAGCCAACCCCGAAAAAATCGATGCAATTTTAAAAATGCCAACACCAAAAACTGTCAAAGATGTACAAAGGTTAACGGGTCGTATGGCTAGCTTAAATCGATTAATATCCAAGTCAGCGGACAAGGGCCTCCATTTCTTTAAAATTTTGCGCAACACGAAGCACTTTCAATGGACAGATGATTGTGACATAGCTTTTACGAATTTAAAGCAATACCTGATGTCACCGCCCCTCTTGACAAAACCTATTCCCAACGAGCCTCTTCTTCTATATTTGGGTGTTTCTGAAGTAGCAATCAGTGCTGTACTCGTACGAGATCAGGACGGAGATCACCGTCCGATATACTATGTTAGCAAATTAATGCAAGGGGCAGAGCTGAATTATACGACAATAGAAAAATGGGGCTTAGCATTGATCATCACAGCTCGAAAACTGCGGCCTTACTTCCATGCTCATCACATTATTGTATTAACAAATCAACCATTAAATCAAGTATTGTCCAAACCGGATGTATCGGGTCGTATGATAAAATGGGCAATCGAGCTGGGAGAATTCAGTATTGAATATAAACCTCGTACTGCAATCAAAGCGCAGGCCATTGCCGATTTTCTTTCAGAAATGGCTATTAATAGTGTCGTAGAAGAACCTGCACTGTCTAAGCCTTGGTTATTGCACGTGGATGGCTCGTCAATGGCTAAACGAGGCGGAGTAGGAGTTTGGATTCAATCGCCAACGGGAGAGGACATGGAATTTGCAATCAAACTAGATTTCGACGTCACAAATAATGAGGCGGAATACGAAGCACTTATTGCCGGACTAAAATTAACATCGTCGTTGGGTGTGACTCATTTACATGCTTTTACAGACTCGCAACTGGTTGCAAAACAGATTGGAGGTACTTACGAGGCTCGGGAAAAATCGATGAGCAAATACTTGGCGAAAGTTCAAGAGTTAATGAAGTTATTTACACAGGTAGAACTCTTACAAATACCTAGAGAAGAAAATGAAAGAGCTGACGCATTGGCCAAATTTGGAAACCAGTCTGTTGGCATACAGAGCCGAAAAATTACCATTTTGGTATCTAACGAAGCTGAAATCATCGATAAGCCAATTGCTGCCCCTGTACTTGACGATCTCGATGATTGGAGGTTGCCAATTTTTCGATATCTATCATTTGGGGAACTTCCTAATGATAAAACAGAAGCTCGACGACTTCAAAACCGATCAACTCGTTACACCACAAAGGAAAACGAATTATACAAAAAGTCAATTACGGGACCTTTATTACGCTGCTTATCGCAAGACGAGGCAAAAGCCGTAATGAGGGAAGTTCACGAAGGAAGTTGTGGAAATCACTCCGTAGGACGAGCCTTGGCTCAAAAAATTGTACGACAAGGATTTTACTGGCCGACGATGATCGAGGATGCCACACAATTCTCCCGTCGTTGTAAGGAATGTCAATTGCATTCAAATACGATCCACAAACCAGGAACCCCGATGGAAGCAATAAAAATTGCCTATCCATTTGATCAGTGGGGCATTGACATCCTAGGTCCTACGCATTTCTCAGATCTAATTTCCTACGACCTCGATTCTTCCTACAAGTTTGCGAATCTGTCCTTTAAAACACGATCCGTATATTATTGCAGGTCCCTTCCCGCCAGCACAGGGGCAGAAGAAATTTATCATCGTAGCAGTCGAGCACTTTACGAAATGGGTAGAAGCAGAAGCTGTGGCACGAATAACTGAACGAGCCGTAATTGACTTCATATGGAAAAATATCATATGCAGGTTTGCTGCTCCTCAAATAAAAAATACCTGATAACATAGAGGCAATGACACACATCGTCGCACAAACATTACTTAATCATATGGAAAAATATCATATGCAGGTTCGGCATTCCCAGAGTTTTGATATCTGATAACGGCACTCAATTCAATGGGAAAGACATGATTAGCTGGTGTAAGGAATTAAAGATAAATCAGCATTTCACGTCGGTAGGACACCCCCAAGCGAACGGTCTCACGGAAGTAATAAACCGGATCATATTGCAACACCTGAAGACTCGTATTGATGGTGAACGAGGAAGATGGGCAGACGAGTTGCCTGGAGTCCTATGGGCTTATCGCACAACGCCGAGATCATCCACAGGAGAAACTCCATATTGCCTCGTATACGGATCGGAGGCAGTAATACCAGCTGAGATAGAAGTCATGACAGATAGAGTGACTTCATACGACCCCATCCCTAATTCGGAGCAAAGACAGTTCGAACTAGAGACTATTGAGGAAGTACGAAGTCGGGCCTACGCCAATATCTTAAGGCACAAAAACACAATGATTCGAGCTTACAACAAGGGTGTCCACCTGCGTACTTTTCAAGTCGGCGATCTCGTATTAAAGAAAATCGAAGTATCACGAACTGTGAAGAAACTCGAACCTAATTGGGAAGGACCGTTCAAGATTATCAAAGTCACGAAGCGAATGACATATAGATTACAAGATATGGAGGGAAAAGAATTACCCCGACCATGGAATGTAAACAATTTACGACGCTTTTATGTATAAATGAAGATCGTTCAAAAATTTTTAGAAACAGTCTATGTGAATTGATTAATTGTCATCAAGCATATCATGTTCGCACCAAAATACGAACTTACTACAAATATACAAGAGACAAGACGTTCAACACAAAGATTAATACTTAAACAAAATGGAAACCTCAAATACTAAATACTATCATTAATATCCCTTACAAATATTTCTTCACAAAATGAACTACAAAAACTAATCATTAAGGAAATTATAACCAAATTCACTCCGGAGCAGGCTCATTCTCGGTTGCAGGCTCAACACCCGAAGGTCCAGGCTCGGAAGTAGGCACTTTGAAAGGCGCAGGAGGTGGAGTTTGTATTTGCTCCTCCATTATATCGGCTATTGTCAGCGGAGCTGGGTAATCTCTCTCCTCGACCATCCCTGGATCCTGAGTTGCCTCGTCTGTAGCACCTTCAACAGTTGCATCCAGAGCCCGCATGAACCTTTCACTACCCTGACCTCGAATAGCCTCTTGCCTCAGGCGAGTCACCTCTTCGACAATGGGGTCGAACTCAGGAAAATCTCGAAAGGGCAGCACCTCCCCTAGATTACGAGCTGGTCGTACTGTCTCATCGAGTTCGTGTAGCGAGGCATACTGATCCGCGTTGAACTCTGGGATCAACTTCCCTTCATTTTTCAGAAGATTGATGGCCTTATAGTAGCCATCGAGGTGGTCGTCCAAGGCCTTCGAATTCACTAGATTCTCGAACGACGTGGAGTTCAGGAAATCTCTCACTCCACGGGCCCTCGCAACCATCGTCAACGAAGCTTCTTGCCTCCTCCCATCCGCCACCCCCGTATCGTACGACTGTTGCTTTTCCCCGGCAAGACGTTGTTGGGCTAAGAGCAACAGTTTCTGATGTTCAACATCTTCAGCTCGCACCTTTTTCAGCTCCCTGGCCATATCGGCCAATTTATCCTCCGTCTTTCTTAGATCATCCTGGACCTTTTTCAAGTCATTATCGGCCTTTCTCGCGTGTTCTTCCAACCTCTTCCGCAGCTCGTCGCATTCTCTCTTCTGATACGAGCTGGACAAGGAAAGCTGATGCAAGCATAAACTCACCTACAACATTCGAATTACGATGATCAATAGATGCAGAAACAGAGAAAAACACGTTTTAAACTTACGAATTACAAACCTGGTTTATATGAGAGGCACCCATTATCTCAACTTCTGGCGCTGCCCGCTCTAGCAGCATCATCTTATCCCGGGGTAACAGAGAATGCGTAAAAGGCTCGAGTGCGATACTCCCGGATGGATCCGCAATTACACTGCTATCCTCGTATACTCGAGGCTGCTGGTTTAATGGAATTGCATCTGTGTTAAGCGGAGGGCGTTCATCAATTTTCAGCGCCGTGTATTCCTCTAACGATAAAGCTTCCATTTTACTCAGCATTTCCTTCAATCTCGACTCTTCACGAGTGTCGAACACCGCTACGCCGGTTACCTCAAGATTCCCCCCTCGAGAAGACGAAGCCCCACCTGTGGGCTCTGTACGAGGTCTCTTTTGCGCCCTCGTCGCCGGTTCATTAGAGACGTCCCTTCGAACAGGCTCTGGGACAGTGGCGCGTGATGCTGTAACACTCCGAGTCCTAGTAGAAGGGGCAGAAAGAGCTGATGGTGCCCTCGTACCAGAGGTTGAAGGAGGAGCTCTACCTCGGGACTTGGCTATCTGGGCCATACGAGATGCTATTGCTGCATTGACCAATAAGCTTAATCAATATATGGATTAACAATTCAATAAAGACGAGAACTCATAAAGACTACCAGTATTCTACCTAAATCAGAAACGGGTTCCACCTCTGCAGCACTGAGTCCGCAGGACCGAAGTACAGATTCAGATACCAGGTCGTTACTATAATACCATTCAACTATACCCTTTATATCTTCTTCTGGTATAGTTGGAGGCCCGACCCTCAACCTCGTAGGAACTATCGGATTCCATTTACGTAGCACTCCCCAAGGAGTCTCATCAGGCATAGCAAGGTAGAAGTATTTATCCTTCCATGCCCCGTAAGAATCCTTAGGGTTCGCTTGAACTCGAAATCCCTTTTGGGGAGTGAGATAATAAAAACCTAGATCGGATGCTGACTTACATCGATTTAGATGGAGGAATTTATTGAAATTTTGGATCGATGGTTCAGCATTACGGGTTTGCATCAATACGATAAAGTAAATAAGATGACGATATGAGTTTGGAAGTAGCTGTGTGGGACACAAACGGAGGTGATTAAGAATGTTTACGATGGCGGGGTGTAAAGGAAGCCTTAAGCCAGCCATAAAGTGAGCTACGTGGAAAGTGCAAAAATTACGTGGTGGGGTGTGAATACGATCAGAAGAACCAGGAACTAAAGTTATGAAATTTTCGGGAATGTGATACTTTGCTCGAGTTTGCTGGATACGACCTATACTAACCGAGGATTGTATATTCATCCATTTAATCCGGTTTTGATTCTCAACAGACTCGGAGAATAAATCCATATTCACCTCATCATCGCCCTCTAAATCTACACTCTCAGACGAGTCTAACGAAGTTGAAATACTAATTGATTCGTCGTTCGAACTATTCGAATTCGAAGAACCAGAACCCGACCCTGAACTACTATCCGAACCTACGACATCTATTAATTCTTCACGATCCATGATAAATATGAAATAAAAAGAAGGAAATGTACCAGTGATTTGGTTGAAGGAAATGGAAATACGAAGCTTCGAGAAGTTATCAGCTCTGGAAACGAGGCTATCAATACGAGTATGAGTGCTCAACAAATGATATGGATAATTCCAAAGGTGGCCCTATTTATACTAAAAGGAACCGCCAGAATGAGCGGCTGAGATCAATTCGACTGATAAAGATCTGACGGCTCAGGTTCCCGGACGGTCCGTATGACAGGACACGTGTCGACATTCCAATGGAGCATCAATTGAAGAGCCATACACGTCACCGCCGTATTAATCGTTACGCCCTCAAATCCGATAAGACATTAATTGATGGATTAATTACATGTCATTAACCCACAAATTGGGGGACTTAATGATATAGCATAACCTCGTATGAGTTATACGACCCAGCCTTATCACCGAACCTCGTATGGGTACATACGACCTAATGCAATCTTAGGCTTATTTACCTAAAGGCCCCTAATCTAATTGTGCTTATTTGCATTACACTACCTAACCCGCGTGTTTTTATCGGGTCAAACCCACTGTTGCCCTAACCCGGACAATCTGGTGCGTACGTTCTGGGGACACGTGTAAATCATCCCGCTAACCCCGCATTCATCCGTACATTGGGTACTGTGCCTATAAATAGCCCCATTTAATATTAGAGAAAGGACTTTTGACTTGCTGAACAGTACCTCGAGAGTACATAGTACGATCTGATAGTACGTTCCCACTATTCTATTAACCGAGTTAAGAACCTCGTATATGACCTTAAACACAACATTGAACTACGTTTAGACTTGATCCTATTAGAAAGGTACGTAGGTAGCTCAGTGCAACTGAGTGCAGTCTATATCCGTTCTACGACCCTCCTTGGTCTTATCCGAGCCTCGGCTTGATTTGGCCCGTAAGCTTTTTACGAGTTATATCATATATATATATATATAAATTCTCAAAACTTGAACTTTCTCTCTTCCCTTGGCTTATAATACATATATACTTTTATTCATGTTACATTTTTTTATAACATTTTTTTCGTTATAGATCGTGAAGAGTGTATTTTTACTTTACAATTTTTCTCTTCTAACTATTTTCATATTTACACTTATCGTATATCTATTAATGTAAATATAAATGGATAGAATTTCTCATAATTGAAGATGAAATATATATATATATATATATATATATATATATATTCTTGATATGAACAAGTGGTGCAACATCCAACAAAATTAGTTGGCAAATTTTTTCATTCAAGTGGCCAAGAATCCATTAAAAAAACATCTATTTTTACCAGCCTTTATTGAGCAATTTTGTGTGTCATAGCATCATAATATTGATATAGAATTTGTCATAGGGTACTACAAATATTGCACATGGTGTGGAGCCAGAATAATACAACCAAATTGGTCCCATTCCCATGAGATCATAATCTAATTAATTAGAGTATGAGTTAGTTTGTCTTCATATTGGAAGCTAAAAAAACCCAACAATTTGGCATCGGATTTGGGAGCAAAATAATCCTTATTTTTTGCTAATTTTTGTCCTTTAATTTGATTTCATGTTGCTAATGATTTCATTATTGGCTTTTATTAGTGTGTATCTATGTTGAGATCCTAGGCTGATAGCGATGTCTCTTGTTTATCCAATTACTTGGAGGTTGAGGACTTTAGAGTAGACAAACCTTGAAGTGATTGATTGCAAAACTTGTTCTTTTAGTAGATTGAATGAATTATGCATTTCACCTTAATTGTTGGAAAAAGAAGTTTGTGGGTTCATTTGTAAACCATTTAATATACCATTGAGACAACTTTATAATAATAATTAAAAGAGTTGGATATAAAAAAATCAAATCGAATCGGGTCGGATACATGTCAAATCAGATCAGGAGCTAAATGAATCGAACTGATTTGACTCACCAATCTTAATGGGTCGACCCATTAATCTAAACGATCCCGCCTATCATAGGCAGCTTAGCACCCCTTTACACTTTTTGTGGTGAGTGACGAATCCAATTGTGCTGAAATCTCACTCGTGAGTGAAGAAAGATTTAAAGTGTAAAAAAATTATGAGACGACACATTTAACATTTGGATGTTTTGATCGTCAATTTAAATAATTGGTCAAACCTAGGACAAATCTCATGGTATATTACCAATTAGCCATCATCACAATATAGTGCACCTCGTGGATTATTACGAGCAACTCTAATACTTCAGTGAGTCAACTATGATGATAGTCACCTCTAGAATCTTTCACTGACAATTGAATGTTACCGGCTATGAGTTTTCCTTATATATTATTGTTTATTACATTATTGATTATTATCACATTACTATAATCATGCATAATGTGATTTATATGTTATGATTTTCATGCATAATTTCGCACTTATACGCATTACACTGACTGCTCTCAGTAGCTCACCATTCGTATTTTTCCCTTTCAAAATTAAAATTGTTGAGGAACGTATGCAACTTATTCAGGGTCATATATAAACTTAGATATAAATGAAGGTGTTGAACAATTTGAAATCATGTTCAATTAAATTCATATTATAAAATTTCATGTCCTATTTTATTAATAATTTATACTTTTAATTTTGTAGAGTTTCGAATCACATATTCACATTACTGGATTAGTAAATAACTTCGATATTTTATTACCACACATGTAAAGTAGGACGTGATTACGTGAACAGATTGAGACCATTTAGTTTGGGTACATTAACATGTTAGTGTACTTACTTTTATGATTTGACACATGTATCCATTAAATGGAAAGTATTTATTGAGTAAAGTTCAATTTAAATATTTTACTCAAATCATTTGACAAAATGAAATGGGCTTTAGTCTACTTATACCTAGCCCAATCCCACTCAGACCAATTTTTCTTTTCTAGTTTCTACTATTGATCTAGGTCAAAATTAATTAACCAAATCAAGCCGAGCCTGGCTCGGTAGTAGAGAGGATACGTACTAACCAAATCCCCCTTTTTCAATGAGCTTTTCTGGTATTTATAGAGAAGAGGGGGGGTCTTGTAGTGTAATGCAATTAGTCGGTTCGTAAGGACCGTTGTGTAAATTAAACCCTATAAGATTTATCATTATAATTATAGTGGGTTGTAGTCCATATGGGTCGTATGTCATATGGGTCGTATGCCATATGGGTTGTATTCCATATGGGTCGTATTCCATATGGGTCGTATATCATATGGGTCGTATTCCATATGGGTCGTATTCCATATGAGTTGTATTCCATATGAGTTGTATTCCATATGGGTTGTTCATGATATTAGAACCATTATATTATTATCCATATCATCTATTCCCCCAGTTTATAATTATAAGGTCGTAGATTGTATAATTATAAAATCAATAATAAGTAGCTTTTAATGGTCTTGGAATTTGTACCATCATGGGATTATGACAGGGCCATAGTTCATGACCCGGATGTCTCGTGGGTCCCTTTCGATCCCTGTACGGGTCATTGATAGGGGGCTTATCATAATTATCCTCCCTTTTGTAGGGGGCTTCGTATTTTTCCTCCCTTTTATAGGGGGCTTCGTATTTTTCCTCCCTTTTATAGGGGGCTTCGCGTATTTTTCCTCCCTTTATAGGGGGCTTCGCGTATTTTTCCTCCCTTTATAGGGGGCTTCGTGTTTTTCCTCCCTTTTATAGGGGGCTTCGTATTTTTCCTCCCTTTTATAGGGGGCTTCGTATTTTTCCTCCCTTTATAGGGGGGCTTCGTATTTTTCCTCCCTTATAGGGGGCTTCGTATTTTTCCTCCCTTTTATAGGGGGTTTCGCGTATTTTTTCTCCCTTTATAGGGGGCTTCGTATTTTTCCTCCCTTTTATAGGGGGCTTCGCGTATTTTCCTCCCTTTATAGGGGGCTTCGTATTTTTCCTCCCTTTTATAGGGGGCTTCGCGTATTTTTCCTCCCTTTTATAGGGGGCTTCGTATTTTTCCTCCCTTTTATAGGGGCTTCTTCCCTCCCTTTTTTAGGGGGCTTCTGAGACTGAGAAATCAGAATAATCCTGACAAAAAATGAGTCAGTGTAGTCATAGAGCAACGGGTCTGAGAGGGTGGTGGAAAACATGAATTCTTAACAAGCGGTGATGGAATTGATTATCTTTTTGGATCTAATTGTAAAACTATTCAGCATTGCTTTGGGGCATTAAATCAATTTGCAATGTGATTGTGATAATAAACTATAAATACTGAGTATGACAAAGCAAACGATATTCATTCACTAACATTCCTTAGTAACGCAAATAGTCACGATCATGTTCGGATCATGTTCAGTCGATCATGATGTGCAATTTTAAATATATACATCAACGTCAACAATATGAATCAAGGATCAATAAAAAGACAGATGATCACAATACATATTCCAATAAAACATGTAACACCACTACTTTTTTTATTCAAATGCCTCGACAAATTTAATATACACAAAATGGTATCAAGCAAATACTTGCTTATGAAAATGGATATTGAAGTTGTAAAGGTGCCAAATGAATGTTACTGCTAGCAAAACAAATCATACTAAGAAAAAGGAAGATACGTTCGATTATTAGCAAACCACTGATAGATTGGAGTAAGGATGCATTTGATTAGCTTTAGCATGTTAACGGCTACCACCAAAATTTTCAAAATGGAAACCAAATCGAATCAATAATACTGAATTCTAAATTCACAATTCTTGTGATAATATGCCAAATTAAAGAAAGATAGCTGCTGGCTAATCCTCTTAAAAGGGATTCTGAAACCTATACATTGCAACTGCAATTTTAGTACCATAAATTACATTTGACAAAGAACTACGAAATCAACTTATGCCAAACTAATTTTGGCAGTCTAAACAGCTATTTTCCAATCAAGCGGTCATCAGTGACACATGCTAATATCAAAACCGAAGAACGAGTAAGGTGAATTCTGAAATGCAATGGGCACTTGTTTTCTCACAATAACTAAATCAATTCAGCAAGGTATTCCAATTGCCAGTATATTAACAAAGATGGTTCAGGAATTTTCACAAATGACTTAAAATGCACAGCCAGGCGAAACTTAAAAGACTATCAATCAACATTATAATTTTAGTTTCCTAATTACTGATGCTAAACACTTTTCTCTTGTTAACCATTAACTGAAGAGGAAAAAGAGGACATACCACGAAACAGTTTCGAAGAATTTGAAATCGCCATTTTTAGAATCCTAGATCAGAACTTGACAACCATTAAATACCATTAAAGACAGAAAACTCATTTCACCCATACCAACAAAAAACGAACAAGGCTACTTTAATCTGGGATCAGAACCCTAAAACCCACAAAAAGAAATCAATCAACAAAGAGATGAATGGGCGGGGAACTAACCCCGAAATAAGAACCCTAAATTCGACGAAAATAGCACCAATCGATTGATACAGAAAAATACTCTCTACCTGATAAATTGCGAACTGGTGAAACGATTGAAATGCTCATCGGATATCTGCGAATCAAGATTTTTTATCTTTTTCGGCGATCTCAAACACACCAGATTTTTTCCTTCCTCCGTTGCAAGATTCTCAGCGATTGGTTAGTAGATTCCCACAGACGGCGCCACCTGATCTAGGTCAAAATCAATGAACCAAATCAAGCCGAGCCTGGCTCGGTAGTAGAGAGGATACGTACTAACCAAATCCCCCTTTTTCAATGAGCTTTTCTGGTATTTATAGAGAAGAGGGGGGGTCTTGTAGTGTAATGCAATTAGTCGGTTCATGCAATTAGTCGGTTCGTAAGGACCGTTGTGTAAATTAAACCCTATAAGATTTATCATTATAATTATAGTGGGTTGTAGTCCATATGGGTCGTATGTCATATGGGTCGTATGTCATATGGGTTGTATTCCATATGGGTCGTATTCCATATGGGTCGTATATCATATGGGTCGTATTCCATATGGGTTATATTCCATATGGGTTGTTCATGATATTAGAACCATTATATTATTATCCATATCAACTATTAAACTTGCTTCACATTTCAAGTTATCACTAGATGGATGATAATCATATACCCAAATTCAAATCCTATAGTGGTTATAGTCTAACAGTGTTGACAAATAATAAACAACGAGCAGAAAATGTGTTTAGCCATGTTGTATCAAGGTCACACTGGAGAGACTTCATAAGCACAACTGCAGAAATGTCAAAAACCCGTCTTTCGACCCAACCAAACAACATAGCACCTAAATTCCATCTTAAGGTCACATAAAATCATGGAAAAACACAAAAAAAAAAAAATAGATTCCTTAAGTTTGCCATTAATTTTATTGTATTAACTTGGTTCAATAACAAATTTCAGCATATAGGCTAAAGCGAAACAGAAACAAGAACCGGAGATTTCTTTGAAATGGCAATTGGCTTGACAATGTTCAGACGAAAACTAAAACTCGATTTCTTTGGCTTGGTGGTTCCAAAATTTATGCTCTTTGCTCAACATAAGAACCCGAGATTCCAGAAGTCCCAAGGACTGTAACCTGCATCAAATTTACAAATGTAATGATTATTTTGAAACCCAAACGTTTTTAAAGCTGTATCATGATCTCAATTTGTGGTAGAAGAAGAAACGGCACTGGATGAAAAATCAAATTTATTCAATTCAGCAACTACAAAATGTTATAACTGTAAATCAGTACGATAATCAAGCGAATGAGTTTCAAAGATATCTGAAGTAATGTTCGTCAAGGACCAAACTTTTTTACTTTGAACTCCATATGATTATTCTGGGTAAACATTCTTCCAGAACCCAATGAAAATCAGCATGTGCCATATATATATATATATATATATATATATATATATATATATATCTTATATACACAACAAGCTAATACAGATTATACTACTGAAACAATACCGTGGTTTCTAGACGAGGCAAAATAGAATTGTATAGGGGTGGCAAATGGGCGGGTTAGGTTGGGTTTGGGTCGGTTCCAACGGTTTCGTTCTAAAATTAGTTGGGTTCTTAAATGGTTTTTAAGAAGGAACCAACTCAACCCAAAAGGGAACCAAAATCAACCCGAAAGGGAACCAAGCCCAACCCGACTCAATACCTTATATTTTGTTCTTTAATTTAAGAGTATTGGCAAGCAAGCGATTTGGGCCTAAGTTGAAATTAGTTGGACCCAACTTGGAACCAATTAGGAACCAAATAAAATTTTCTTAGGAAACAATTCAACCCAAATTGGGTTGGAACCGTGGTTCCGGATCCATTTTGCCACCCCTAGTCAATTGTATCTATTAGTTTGTTTAATGCTTGGTTTTCTCTTTCTATTTGAAATATAACTATGCAAGTGTTAAATCCCAGGCAAAGAAACAACTGTGATGAAAACTAGATACAACAACACTTTTCAAATGTTTGAAAAAAAAAACTGTACTTGTGGCATTAAATCATTTTGCAAAAGGAATTTATACCTTTCCCCACTCAGCGTTAAGGCCACTGCATCTCATTTTCAAGTATATCATCTTTGTGCCCAACTCTGTCTCCACTTTTTTCTTCAAATACGTCTCTTCTGGTCCAAAAGCAGCCAAATACGCACCATATCTATCGAAGATTGTCTGCATTGCCTTCGCATGTTCTTCTGGCAGTGGTTTCACATTCTGCCAGATAAATCCATAATCAGACCAACAAAACACTGCGGAAATAAAACCATTAAAATACCATGAGAATTGATTTTACCTCGCCACTCATTCCAATAATATCATCCATTTCCATTTTCAGTGACATGAGAGTGCCCGTGAATTCCTCTACAGCCTCAGCAGCCCGGAAAACATTCTTTAGGACATCTTGGGCAGCCTTGTCCTCAGCATTTTTGGATAAAGCGATCTTTACATCATCGATGACTGCAGGTGGAAGTTCATCCCAGTTTGTAGCCATTAAGTCCTTGAATGCACGTTCGATCTCAGGGTCTTTAATAATAGGCATATGTGAAATATCATCGCTAAAAGAACGGATACCCCCAAGTTGCATTGAAAATGGATGCAGACGATCTATATGTTAAAAGAATCAGCAATACATGAGAATTTGAAGATGAATAACAAAAGTTTTCAAGGTAGGCCCTAGGTATGCAGGATAAGCTAAAGAACATAAATCGTATATAAATAAATCCACTATACTTCCAACTAGATCTCATTATGCAACAGGCAGCTATAATTAACGTTATTGTTGCTTAACTATTTTCAGGAAGAAGTTTACCTAAGAATGATGAGGTGTTAGAAACAATATATATGTACAATTGGTGTGAACTCAAAAGGACACATAGTTTCGCGATTATAGATGTATGCAACGAAATCATTTATCTCCTGTAAATCAAAACCTAAAACCAGATAATATTTCAAGTTCTTGGGAACTAAGAATAACAAAACAGAATAGAGGGACCATTATTGCATTCTTTCTCCGCATGCATTACGAACTTAGATAAATAAGTTTCTATGGCCATCTCGGGGCTGCCTCTAAACTGAACCCAAATGAATGACTATACAAAGTAGATAGCTTCATCAATTCCATAGTTCAAATTTCATGTAATATCCTAAACAGGTAATGAGCTGACTGTGCTAGGATTGTGTTGAGAGACTAAGCAAAGGCCCAAATCCAATAATCCAGTTCAAAACCCTATCATATCACTAAGAAAAAATATATTACCCAAATTTTGCCTCACAAAAAGAGGCAATCTCATTTAAAACACATCAAAACAAAAGGAAAGCAGACCCCGAAATGAACACAGGTATAGAAAATATCCACAACTCATATGGAGAGAATAAAATCACTTTTTTCGCATAACTATAAGTTCTATTAAAGATTAAAAAAGAAAATTTCTCTAAAAAATAATTAAATTTAGAAGTACTTGGGTTAGATGAAGATGCCGGGAAGGAAGAGGGAGCGAAATGGAGGTAGCGGGTATGGTGGTTGGCGGCGACGGCGGCGGAGGAGGAGAAAGCTTGAGGAGATCTGCGGAAAATTGACCGGCATATGGATCTCATCACCATCAATTTCTCCATTTTTTTTTTCTTTTCTTCTTCTTCTGAATTCTGATATGGTTTGCTGATTAGAAAATTATTTTGGAATGGGATTGATTTTGACACTTTCTCTATTCTACTATTCGACTAATCTCTTGTTTTTTTCTAATAATTATTTATTAACCTTTCATTGTTGTGTTTTTTTATTCTTTTTTATTTGTCATTTAACAACGCAAACACTTAAATATTACACTTTTCTACCTTCCTATATTTTTTTAAGTATT
The DNA here is from genome assembly GCA_963669365.1 of Verbascum thapsus. Lineage (NCBI taxonomy): Eukaryota > Viridiplantae > Streptophyta > Magnoliopsida > Lamiales > Scrophulariaceae > Verbascum > Verbascum thapsus. The sequence goes on from OY770118.1 coordinate 10,774,949, forward strand.
TTTTTTTACCCCTTATGAAATTAGTTTGACCAAAAAATGAACGAAATTACTCGACAATCGATTCAAAACTTTGAGTTCAGCTTGTTACATGTCAATCGGGTTTGATCAACTTTTTACGTCCAATAAATTTAATATTTGCTTCGAACTAGGCTCAATTACCAAAAATAATAAGATATGTATCAAACTTGCTCAAATTTAATTGAACTAAGAATCAAACTACGTACAATACAAAATTTGAGACTTGATAAATAATTTAAATAAATTTGAGCAAGAACTTATTCGCTCGACTCAATTCGTTTACGATCTTATTTGCATTTAAAATTACTCATTTTTTTTATTTTTAACAGCGTCAATTGACTCCCTAAATTTAATAATATAATATATTCAATGTTGTCCTCTGACCAATGTTGGTCAATGATTGAAAAATTGATCATATATCACGTAAATGTAATATTTTAATTTCCACTTTAGCTTCAATTTTAATATATGTATTGCATTAGTTCCTCAACTTTAAAGATTTTGTCATTTTAGTTCCCAATTTTACAAAATTATCACCTTTAGTCCCTTAAAATATAATATGTGTGTGACATGAGGCCAACTTTCTAACCAAAGTTGGTCAAAGAGAAACAAATAATGGAGTTGCGAAACTCAACATACGCAATTAGAAATAAATGAATTAACGGTGCGTTTGGATCGATGGATTTAGATTGAGGAGTGGATTTGGAGGAAAGATTTCAAATGACACCTAAAATGGTGTCATTTGAAATCTACCGTAGTTGTGTAGAAAAGAGCTTAAAATGAATGGCGATGGATTTGAAATCCATCATCATCCAAACGAACTTAAATGAATTTATCGATGAATTTGAAATCCATGGATTTAAAATTGATCCATCCAAACACACCCTAAAGCAATTCTATTGCAAACTCAAGATACTGAAAAGACATTATCCAGATTTGATGTCATTTTCTACAAAAGTTGCGCATTTGTATTCTATCATTCTACTTTAACATGGAGTATAATAGTCAAGAACAAATTTAGACAAACCAAAAATAATAAACACATTGAAAATAAAACAACTCCATCAATATCTACTGTATCATTCCACATTGATCTTAACAATTATTTTCCAGAGCAAATTTAGCCACAGAAATACTAAAAAACATGAAAATCAAAATAACATTTGTCTTGTGATTAGTCTCTCAACTAGAGTTGACAGTAATTCAACGACAAACGTAAAATTATCTGCCATTCGATTAGCATAGTTTTGCAAACACCGAATTGCACTAAAAATTTGATAGCGCAATTAATCCAACACTCGAATTCCTAGAAACTTAGTAGTCAAATACTCGAAATACCCTTTTCTCAAAATTGAGATTCTCCTATATCGACTGATCGAGACACAATTTCTTGAGCCTCTTCGAGTGCAGATTCTTTCTCATCTGCTGCATATAGTATCTTCTTAATTGCCAAAGCTATCTGCAAAAATAAAAACAGAAAAATCTAAGCAAAATGTATTACCACTAATACCATCATTCTCAGGTAGAACAATTGATTTGATGCTGAGAATTTTTTACCGGAAGATTTTCTGACTCGGGTGTCTGGCAAAGTACTTCAACATCCCGTAATTTCTCAAAGTAAAAGTCTCTTTCTTTTTCCAAGGTTTCAACAGAGAGTTTGAGATCTGTAACCTGGATAATTATGTCATCTCATCAAAATGATGCACTAGATCAAAGTTCTAAGAGAAGGATTCGCCAGTGAAACTATCTTTATAGGGTCCTAAATGAAAAAAAAAAAAAAAAAAAATACTTCCAATAAGTGTAAATTGTTGGTTACAAACTTATATGGAACTGCAACATGAACTTAGAAGGGGTCAAACAATCGCAATCATCCGTTTTTGGTGGGACCCATGTCGGTTTCACCATACACACGACGATTGTTATATATAAAGTTGCTCCAAAAGAAGCCAATACTGGGGGTTAAAGTAATAACACTATGAAATACACTAAGGGTGTGTTTGGATTGAGTGATTTGGATTTGAGGAGGGGATTTGGAGGAAGGATTTCAAATGACACTAAAATTGAGTCATTTGAAATCCACCGTAGTTATGGAGAAAATAGCTCAAAGTGAATGTCAAGGGATTTGAAATCCATTATAACTTGGATACATCCAAACGAACTTTATGGATTTGTTGACCAATTTGAAATCCATAGATTTCAAATCCTTCAATCCAAACACACCCGAAAGCAAATTGGGTTGGGTTGGTTTTGGGTCGGTTCCAATGGGTTGGTTGTTAATTGAGTTTGGTTCTTAAATGATTTTAAGGTGGAACCAAATTCAACCCAAAATGGAACCAAAATCAATCCAAAAGGGAACCAAACCCAACCCGACTCTATAACTTGCATTTTGTTCATTATAATTTAGATTATTGGCAAACGATTTGGGCCTAACTTGAAATTTAGTTGGACCCAACTTGGAACCAAGTTGGAACCAATTAGGAACCAAATAAAATTTTCTTAGGAATCAATTCAACCCAAATTGGGTTGGAACCGTTGTTCCGGATCCATTTTGCCACCCCTAATTCTTAGCAATCGGAGGTCTAGGGTCATGGAGGAATCACAACAATCTTTACGGTGGGACCTACACGAGGTCCATAATGTGATTGTTTCAAGACTCCTTAAGAACAACTTAATGCAAATAGTTTGATGATGATATTGAACACAACGATACTCTAGAAATCACATTTAAGTATTTAACAAAATCTTGTACTACTATTACCTCCTTTGTCAAAGCTTGAATCTCAGATGAAGAATTGGCTCCAATAACTACAGAACCCGATTTCCCCTGTTTGGTGCCTGAAGAATAAGAAATTTATGAAACAAAATTGAAAAAGAAAAGAAAAAAGTAAAAAAGATCTTTATACGCATAACAGATATCCCCTACTCGTTCCATCACACGGGCCAGAATTGAAAGAGTTGTTTGTTTGTAAAGACTTGAAGTTCTTCTGAGAGCCCTTTGTATTTCTCTCCTTTCCACCTTTTGTTCTACGCTCCACAGGATTGTAATTCCTGGGAAACTCATAGGAAAAGATAGATAATAAGGTAAATTTGATGTTAATTTTTTAAAAAAGGTTCGAAAAAGGTATATTAAAAAAGAAGGCATTACTCGTTCATTAAGCCACCATTTATAGAATCGCAATAGCGTTTCAACCATTGTAAGAACTCCAAGTTATCCAATGGCCTTGCCTTGACAAGTTTGTTTACCTCAATATGCTGGAAAAGTTTAAATATAAATGGTCATTTCACACTTCAATTCCCTTCGTAAGCACAATTTGCAAATGATAATATAAAAACAAGAAAATAAGTCAAGGATTTATACTTGCATAAAAAGGTTATTTTAGGGTTCAGAAATTACCTTGTCAATTTTGAGTTTGTTAAAAACATCTTGAAGTACTTTGTAATTCTGAATGAAATCATATTCAGTCTTAGCGTCAAAGTTCACCTAAACCAAACAGATATCAATAATGTCAAAATAATATCACGCTGCTAAAGAGGTAAAACATATACAAAATGAAGTTGTCACCTTGTGTAAGGGAACAACTCCGGGATGTGTCATGTCCATCATCTGACATTGTACAGCACCAGATGCAGCCTAAATAAAAACGCTGTTAGTGAGAAAGTAATACAATATCAACCATGCCAGGTTCTTGAACGAGATATAAAGGGACAATATGTTGGTTGCCATACTTTCAATATATATATATATATGTTACGAAATCATCAGAAACATAACACCTTTAGAAAATGGAGAAATCATGTATCGCATGATTAAAACTAAGTGATAGCGTTCTTTCTTTTCTAATTTTTCAGTTTCAATACCAAGCCTTGATGAAGATGCTTGACTCCATGGGAGAATGTTGAAGAATGTAATCCATCAAATTCTCCTTGTGTCTACAATCTGTTTTTTTTTTTTTTTTTTTCTTGAGCACCAATAATTCCGAACAGTACATTAAATAAATGCAAGTTCATCGTCATAATAGACTCACACTAAGATTGATTATTCACACAAATCACTGGATATGATAAATCGGTCATGTTATCATTGGCATAGCAGTCACAATGTAATTAAACATGACTTGGTATCTTATTATTCAAATATTATTATAATTCCAGGTTGGAGCCTTGACAAAAACATTCATAATGGTTAACTGGTTACACAGTAAAAATGCAGAAAACTAAAACAAAAAAGCACAATGTTAGCTGTAAGACAACACAAACAAGCAAGCTAAAAGCGTTTGGCCAATCAAACATCTGAGGTTATACAGGTAAATGCTGGTCTAATAAGAAAATGTATTATCTCAACTAATTACATCAAATGATATTAAAATTAAGGATGGAAAATAAGGCAAACACCGACAAGCTTTTCAGCTATTCAATTCAATCTTTTTAGTATCAAAAACAATATACTGGCTAACAAACACGGCCTGTAACAACATAAACATCAGAAATAAAAGTTGAAAATTTGAGATTTAAAAAAAGTACAATTCTCCCATAAATAATAGAGAAAATAAAAATCTATCTTAATCCATTAGCCCAAAAAAGAACTTTACAGAACCCATGAAGCACATTATTCCAGAACATAAAGAACCCAGATTTTGAAGTTTCTGATAACACGAATAAACGCAATAAACCTAAAACATAAAAATAAATAATCAAATTCCAGAAAATGGGGAAATGGGTTTTTTATGTTCTTTCTTTTCCCCCTTTTTAATTTTTTTTTTTACCTCTTCAACACGAGAGAGATTAAGGTGAAGCCTGTCATTGACCCATGAAAGAATCTCATTTCTCCCCACAAAATATGCACTATCCATCATCCCGATATTTGTCGCCATTGTTGATTCAAAATAATAACAACAATTATCAAGATGAAAACAGCAACCCCTTTATATAATTCTGTAACAGCTATTTCAAGATATCCAAATGAAAATCCATATTTTTATGCAGTATTCGTGCCTTTAAATATATGTGTTTTGTTGCGTCTCTTTTGGGCAAAATTGAAGTTTGCCCATGCTTTTACGGTTTTTTCACATTCAGTCCAATAGTTTAATAGTATTACATATTTAGTCCACACCTAAATTGGTCTTATGTGTCGATGATTGTTTATTAGGCTTAACTTAGTGGGAAAAGGTTGTGTGGTCAATTAATTACGTCGAAAATATATTGATATGGACTTATTATGTAATAAATTTTAAAATTGTAAAACTAAATATATATATATATATAAAGTTGTAAACTAATGTTTTTTCAATTGTAGTATAAAATATACCGCCAAAATGGTGAGCTTATAATTCAAATGAACAGATTTTTAGTAATTTTTGTTGAAGTTAATAATTGTTTGATCTTATTTGGATTTGTTTGAGAAGTTGCTCATCTTTTGGATTTATTTATTGCTGTAATATCGTAATAAAATAATAAATATGAATTAATACGCAACCCCTTTAAGGGAAAAAGGATGTGTAGATAATAAAAATAAAATAAATAGCTGGCTATGCAATGTATATGGAGCTTTTGTTCTCCTTTTCTTTTTTTAAAATAATTGTGATGCTTTTGTGTGTCATACTCTATGATTTGTCAATCGCATTCACAAGGAATATTTTAACATAATAGTTTGATCCATAGAATATATCACATATAATTATTAACATATAAATAATAAATAATAATTTTGTAATAAGCATAACCAGTGAAAAATACTCTTAAATAAATATTTTACATCAGACACAATAAAATTCTAAATATAAAATATTCTTTTGATGACATTCTTCACCTCCAATATTCTTTTGGTTATGTAGATTTATTTGATACACCTAATCAACAAATGGATTGTGGGAAAGAGAAAAATTAGGGCTCAATTGGTTGGCCAATCAACCTCCAAAAAAATAATTTCAGAGTAAAAAATCTCCTAAAACTCACTTGTTTGGTATCCCACTTGAAAAAAATCTCTCAAAATTCATCAAAATTCCCAAAAAAATCTTAAAAAAACGAGAAATATAATTGTTACTGTTCATGATTTGACAGTTAACATTATCGATAAAAAGGGTTTTTCCGGTTACATTTCAACTAAAAAAATTAAATTAATCACGTATTAATGTAAAATAACACAACAATCAAAATAAGATCCATTATGACTATTTTTTAATGTATAAATCGATGAGTTTGACTACAAATATTTAATAAAACATATATTTAAGGGCAAAGTGCACTTCACCCCCTCAAAAAATTTGTATTTTGCACTTTCCCCCCTAAAAACACAAAAAAGAGACATTGCCCCCTAAAAATTTGATATATGCATCACTTTGCCCCAATTACTATTTTCCTGCCAAATTGTGATCGGAAATCATTTAAATGATTTTTCCGTCAAGAGCATTACCATCTTTACTATTTTTTTGTGATTCTCTCACATGCATGAATTTGAGCCAAAATCATAGTACCTCTCTAACATATCATCTTAGAGCTGCAAAATTTTCACCATGATATCATCTTGCATATAAAGAATGGTAGAAAAAGCTTATCAAAATAGGAACTCACATCAAATGCATGATGAGATCATGGTGAGTATTTTGCAACCCTAAGATGATATATTAGAGAAGCACAGCGATTTTGGGCCCAAATCCGGATATGTGGTAGAATCACAGATAAATGGTAAAGACGATAATGTTCTTGACGAAAAAATCATTTCAATGATTTCCGATTAAATTTAGCCGAAAAATAGTAATTGGGGCAAAGTAATGCATATATCAAATTTTTAGGGGGCAATGTCTCTTTTTTGTGTTTTTAGGGGGGAAAGTGCACAATACAAATTTTTTGAGGGGGTGAAGTGCACTTTGCCCTATATTTAAATATTAATTTAAATAAATTTCTCACAACAAAAAATATATCAAATCAACAATAATCATTACATATTTTTCTCTAAAAAAATCAATCTAAACTTACTTCTCAAACCACATTTCTTATCCTTAAAATTACATTTTCTCATTTTTATCACAAAAAAATTTCTTTAAGATTAGTATGTCATCCAATTGGGGCCTTAGTATTTGGGTCCTGACTACTGATTCCAACTTTTAAATTAAGTCCATCAATCTTATTAATTTGGTTGCAATTCAAATAATTAATTAATTTCAACTTGATCAATTAATTAATTCTTTCTCTTAAACTAATTAAGTTATTAATCAATTGTAATGTATATGATAGGTAGTTATGTGCAAATCTTTTAAAGTACACGCATCCAAAAAAATCCCATAACTCAAAAACGAAATATTTTATTGAGTCCCGCGGAATTCGATCACAAAAAATTGATTAGGCGAGGATATCAGGTGTATTTTTGGGCAAAAAATGCACAATCTATAGGCATAATCCTTAAAAAAATCACTATTAATAATGTGTCCTAAGTGCATATCTTTTAAAAGTCATGAACCCAAATTGCACATAACTCAAAATATATAAAAATCATCGACCAAATATTGTATTTGATTCATTAAATTCAGTCACATGGTTTAAGAGATTAGATACACATTTTCATATATTGGCCAACCCCATAAATAAATTAGGGGAGTGAGTGTTTTTATTTCAAATAAATAATGGTATTTTAAAAGAAATAAACAAATAAAGACCTCTAAGTCTTGGTCTCCACCTCCAAATCCAATGATAGCCACTCCATTTTTCCAAGTGATTATCGCTACCATTGACTAGTGACATTCCGGGAAATTCTATCCTGGACCCTGCCCAATGCAGCCGGTCCGGGATAGCCACACATTTCAGTGTGGGTGTGTGTTAAAATACAACACCCACCCATACATATGTGTAGCCCCCACCTGAAATGTGTGGCTATCCCGAACCGGCTGCATTGGGCAGGGTCCGGGATAGAATTTCCCGTGACATTCCCCACTTCAAACCAATTAATACGTTTTAAGCCAATAAAATCCCATTTCCCTTTTGGTTTTGATGATTAAAAATATAATAAATATTCCCATTTTCTTCCCATAAATTATTATTCCCATAATAAATCTCAGTCTAGTAAAACAAAAAATGGACCAAGTTCAAGTAAACCTCCTGGAAGATGATCAATCTTCAAGAAGAACAAAAGAAAAAAAATTCTTCTTGTTTTTCTTGATCATCATCTTCACACTCATAATCTGTGCAATAATCTCAGCTTTCACAGCTCTCAAGCACCACGTCGAGTCTCAATATCGGACCGAAAACTCCATCCGGGCCGTCTGTCACGTGACTCCATACTACTACCCATGCGTCAATTCTATATCATCTCTTCACACTCACAACCAAAAACCTGATAAATCAGATGTTTTTGGGCTCTCCGTTTGGGCCTCGTTATACGAATTCATTAAAATCAAGCCTGTATTAACGGGCTGCAAGAATATGTTTGAAGATTCATTTGATCAGCTCAACAAGTCCCTGATCATGATCGTGGATTATCATCCAGGCCCGAATAAGAAGATCTTGGGTGATGAAGAGATGGTGAAAGATCTGACGGCTATGATTTCGCGGGCCTGGAAGAACGTGGAGAGGTGCGTAGATGGATTGGAAGGGAAGATTGTGAAGAAAAGAATGAAAGATGGGATTTATATGGCTAAAGTTTATATTTTGAATAGTTTAGCCATTCTGGAGAAAAGGGATTTTATTGATGAAAAATTGTATGATGAAAATACAAGTGTTGAGAGTATTTTGGCTTCTTTGATTTTGGATAGGGAGAATTATGTGGTGGCTTTAACTTGTTTGTGTTCGCAGTATTTGGTACTGGTTTTCCTGTTTTGTTGCCTTCTGCGTGTATTTATATCGAGAACAAAGAAATGAGTTTTGATTGTGCATTGTATGGCATGTACCAAGTGTTGGAAATCTTGGACAATTTGAAAGTATTATAGTGCTCGGAATATGAGGATATTTTTATATATTATGTAACTAAGTTCTGAATAGATATTGTTAGCATTTCGAATTTTTCAATTTCGATTTCAAATGAATGAGAACTTTGATGTTAAAGTTTAATATTTAAATTAAGGAAAAAGTGAGTATTCCATGTACGTTCAAAATGGTAATTTAGTGGTCCTTGGTCATAACATGCCTATGTTGGGAAGACCTAGCCATGGTGTAAATCGCTTTGTGCTCTGCCACCAACCGGTAGATCGGGTCAATTTTGTGGATTTGAATTTATATTTTTATGTAAAATTCAATTTAATATACTATTAAATTAATTAAGTTTTTGCTTCCCAACTTAATTTTGAAACTTTGTATTTATATCCGTTGGAACAGTGGATCATAACCTTTTCAACCGATGGTCATAATTGAACTAGCTAGTACTGAAGTAGGTTGACCAATGGACGAATGGGCGCGTGGTGCACCCGTTTGCGCTGGAACGACGCCGTTGCGAATGAAAATTCTTCTTTTCACCTTCTAGGGACTGTTTTTTAATTTCCAAAAATTCGTATATTTTCGATCCACAACCTTTGCAAATCTAGGTCCTATTTTAAATTTTTTTCACTTCAAAGTAAATCTTCATATCATTCTTGCTCTTTCAAGTACTAAGTATTTAAAAGAATTCTTTTTTGTAAACGAGAGTTCTAACAAAAAACTTGTTAGCGAGACTTAGAAATTTGAAGCGGTCTATTTTTAATACATTAATCATTATTTGGGACACAAATGCCATATTTCATACCCATCGTGAGCGGAGCGTGATTGTATTAAAAAAAATCGAATAATCTATATCGCGACCATATGATCATTTCATTAACAAATTCTTTCATATTTTTCACTAACATAAAGAATAGTAAAATTGCATTCATTCCACTATTACAAATGTATGTCTAACTTGTAACATGGTCTACAAACAAACGTAGGAACTGATTCATGATTAAAGTATTTTGTTAAAAACTATCATCACTAGATATAATCCGACAACGTATATATATAATAATCCAATAACTATGGCCCATATTTCTTGCATATATTTTATTTTGTATCCCATATCAACTCCACCCCAAATAACTTTCTAAGATCTCAAAACAAAAAACCATGGACTCAGCCAATGAAAGCTTCACCATCTCAAGCAAACAAAATCTTCTTGAAAATCAACCACCATTACCAAAACACACTAAATTTCACAAGCAAAAATTAATCATCTTCTTCACATTGCTAATTCTAACAATCCTCATCTCAAGTACCATGATCTTGTCTTCTATGTCCAAAACCAAAAAGTCAAACCCTTCTTATTCGTCTGGCTCGACTCGATTCTATTGTCACTTAACTACGTACCAAGATTTATGTTACCATTCCCTATCTTCCATCTTAAGTGATAGCATTGACCTGGTCAACTCGGGCCCCGGCCCGATTTTCTCCGGGTCAATCCGAGTTCCCATGAGTCAACTCAGTAACATCACTATTTCTATAAATAAAGCTCTATCATCCACAAACAATGGCTCTCTAATCGAGTTAAGGTTGTCCGAGTGTCAGATGTGGGTTCACGACTCGTTGACTCGACTCAACGAGTCGTTATCCATGATGGGGGTTGACTCGGATGTTGAATCGTTGACTTATTTGGAGATGGACAACATGAGGGCTTGGACCAAGGCTGCAATAGATAATGCAGTCAAATGTTACTCGGGGTTGCAAGAGCTGGCTGATGCTGAAGAGAAAATGGGAGTGGATGTAGTGAAATTGGGACTGGAGAAAGCAAGAAAGTATATGAGCAATTGTATTGAGTTGTTTAATGAAATGGATTCTATTCTTTTTGATTTTTATAATCGTTTTAGTGAGGATGATACTTATTATGAAGATTATTATTACCATCATTTTGATTACGTATTTTTTATGTGTTTCTATGCTGTTTTATATTTGTTCTTGGGATTATTGTATTTTTTGTTTTGGAGTAGTGATTGATGCAATTTTACTTGAGATTTCAATAATATGGAGACTTATCCATAGCAAGTTTAATAGTTTTAATTTCTATCTCACACATTTTAATATCAGTAAATTAGAGACAAACCAATTCATTACATGTAATGAAATCTAATAACTTGCTAGGAATTTCTGTGGTCGACATAAACGATATTCTCTGAAACCCAACTTGTTCATCGAATTGAAAGATGATCGAGTCACAAATCACTTGTTTAACTGTTGAGTCAACACAAATCGAACTAATGATATCGTAATTACACAATAAATGATAATAAGAATATAAAATATATAAACAATAAAAAATAAAGTGTTTTTCTATATTGTAAAGCCATTTTCACTATGTTAATTTATGCCCAACCTATAAACAAAATAATATAAATAGAACAATAAATATCAATTAAGTATATAATTGTCTAAAACCATAAACTACATATCCACGACATCATACATTTCAAAATTTAAACAAAATCAATTCATAATAAAATTAACTTTTCCAAAGCTAATAAAAACAAACACCCTCATTCCAAATTCCAACACGTAAGTTCCAAATTCCAAGACATGAACATCCATTATAGTGTCACCTTCCTTGTACAATTGTACTATAATATACTTGTTCTTGTACAGTTGTACTATAATATACAATATATATATGTATAATACTAATGCTTTCATTAATTACTATAATTACGAAATACGATAAATTATAACCTCAAATCAAGTAAATCGTTTCAACAATGTTTAATTAATATTTGTCAAATCCAATTTGAGCTAAAATATTTTAAAATCACAAACAAACCAAAATAAAATAAAATAGTAAGACCACCCCTACCTAATAATATCTCTTATGTTTATCCTTTTGGTTGTTACGTCATATGGCCAGGTTTATCTCTCGTCGGACTCGTAAGTAAACTTAAAATCCATTTAATGTTTTAAGACTTTTGGATGGTTGAAATTTGATCCTTTTTATAAGATGCAAAAAAAAAAAAAAAAAAAATGTAAAACATTGAGTTTAATAAATTTGATGTGTTATTTAATATATATAGTATTGCAAGCTGGTAAATGAGTAGTGAAACCTCACATACAATATTTATTAGCAACACAAAAATCCTAGGTACTTGTGAGACCGATATGTAATATATAAACAAATAGGAACCATTTAAAAGATTGAACCTTCAAATCTTTTGCAGTGCTCTAATTGTTCTCATATTATATTAAACCTAAAATGAATGAACAATATTTGTTTCGAAAAATGAAAGAATCCAAAGTTTCCACTCTGATTTACGGTAAAAAAACAAATTTCCCTGAAAAAGGTGTTTGATTGAGGATCTTGTATTTTTCTTATACACATAAATACAAAGTGTATTATCTCACATCATAACTTATCCAATTATATACATTGGGATTCACACATACACAATCGACAAAAAACAAAAGTGTTACGCCTATGTAGATTACGAAACTTGTGACATTTATTAATTTCAAAGTGCTAGAATATATTACTATTTAATATATATTATAGTTTTTTGAACAACGACTTCTACTCAATTTTGGATTCCTAACTCGTTGAGAGATAATATACCAAGTTATTTATGTATGTACCAAATTGAAAATTAAGTCTTTTTCTTTAATAATGAAATGAATTTATGGCAATAGTGTTGTCTATAAAAGAAGGTTTATAAATAACCCAAATTTGTAAGAGTAATTACATCGAGTTTTTTTTTTTTTTTTTGGATGACGAGGGAAACCCGCAGCCGCTACCGTGAGGTGCGCACTGGGTAAACCCCGCTCTTGTGTAATAGCCTGCAAACCACACAAGAGAGGTAAACCAGCCTAGGTTGCCCATAGCTGACAGGCTCACAGTAGAGAAGGCAAATAGGCATTCCCTCATCAGGATTCGAACCCGTGACCTAGGCCACAAGTTCAAATGCCCTTACATCGAGTTTTTAGTTAAGAAATATGGGGATAATATGACATTAATTATGTGGAGACTACAGAAGGTAATTGCACTTTCACATGAGAAATGATTGAAAGAGAATATTTATTTGATGATTGAAACCCGTGTGATGCACATACACTTCAAAACATCACAATGTGTTGTGTTTGACACTTCATCGGACATGATACTCCACCGACGCTTCACGACACCGTGTCCAACATGAAAATAAATTCGTCTGCTTAAATAAAATAAATAAAATATGAACACCGTAATTGACGCGGTCAAAAGGCGTGTCTACTATGTATGCATTATTTGTGATACTTGATGTTATTTCATTTATTTTTTGTGGTTTTAAAAATTGAAATATGTATTTTCTTTCACATATATAACTTTGCAAATCAAATATAAATTTATAATGTAAAAATTCTTGTAGTTTATTTCTTTAATAAATTATATTTAAATTAGAATAAAAGACTAATTTATATATTTTAAATGAACATATATATATGTATGATATATATACATTTTATAGAAGTTTTGAGGTCGTGTCGTGTCGTGTCCTAATATTTTTAAAATAACGTATCTTATATCCATGTCGTGTCGTGCGCCGTATCCTGTGTCCGTTATAAATTGAAACCAATCGGATCCGAGAGAAACACTCCTATGTCTTATTCTAGATGTGCAATTTTGCTTTGCCACAAGGGTCTTTGTGTAAATACAAACCGACAAAACAATTTCGGGACTCTCAAAATCGCTATATGATTTAAGACTATCTATATATATATATATAGTCTCCACTTGTATTATAAGCAAATCAAAATCTCCACTTGTAGCATATCCAAATGGCAACAAGTAGTGATGAAAGAAAGGAAGCGTGCATGTACGAGGAGTGGACAAATCTCCAGCAACAAGAAATCTCAGAACTCACCCAAGCCATATCCCTCAACACAGACGATAATGAACTCACCAAATTAATCCAAAAAATCATGAACAATTTCCAGGACTACGCACGAAAACGCAGCGCCATGGCCCGGACCGACGTGTCGCCCTATTTCTCACCAACCTGGTGCACATCACTCCCGAGATCTGTCCTCTGGATCGGCGGCTGCAGACCCTCTTCATATATCCGCCTGATCTACGCTCTGTGCGGCCTGGAAATCGAGTCACGTCTCACTGAGTTCCTCACCGGCGCCGGCGCCGGCGATTTGGGTGGACTTTCGGGGAAGCAATTGTTGATGGTGGATGAACTACATGGTAAAACTGTGAAAGAGGAGAGGAAGCTGTCGACCCGGATGGCGAGTTTGCAGGAGGACTTGGTGGACCACCCGCTGGCGATGATGGCGTTGAAATCAGACGGCTGTGGGTCGAGAGGTGACGTGGAGGTGGCGCTGGATAAGCATGGGAAGGCTATGGTGGAGATGCTGGAGGAGGGTGATGAGCTGAGGATGAGTACTGTGAGGGAGATTGTGAAGATACTTACGCCCCGACAGGCCGTCGAGTTTCTGTCGGCGGGTAAGAAGCTGGCGCTTTGCATGCAGGATTGGGGGAGGATGAGAGATCATGATCATGGTAGGGAGTAGTTGAGTTGAGGGTAATTTATTAAGAGTTTTTTTTTTTTCAATTACGTCTTTTTTATTTCTATTTGTGATTTTGTTTTTTGTAGTGTGTTTGCTTCCATTTCCATGTTCATTCCTTCGTTCAAACTATCTATTTTATTATATAGCTAGCTCTTGAGGCAGGGACATGGATCTTCTATTCCATATATTAATTCTTAGACACGTGTTAAAATATTTATACATGTTAAATATCCCTTAATAACTGCATTTATAAATTATAAATGTCAAAATTCTGAATATGTGGAATAAGAGATAAAATAGGGATTTAAAATAGAAAATCCCATAGGTCGGGATGAATATAACAAAAGGAGCAAAACTTGATATTTTTAAAGTTAATAAATTCAAGATTTTGTCAACTTAGACGACAAATTTTGTAATATTTCCACTCAATCCCAATTCAGCAATTCAAGAAATTTGCATCCCCATCTCACACTCGTTTCTCTTGCATGAATTTCTCCATTTTGTAATTGACATTTTAAGACCAAAAGAGACGAGTCATGTAAAATTTATTCACTAGTCAATAGTAAATTATAAAAACGAAGTGCATCACATCCTCATTAGAAAGTATTTTATGGCAAAGGAGAGAAGAATCAAATAACAAATGACTAAATTAGTACTTGAAATTGACATTCAATTTATATTTCCAACTAATGTAAACAAAAATATCGAAATAAATCTACCCTTTTTTTTCGCATTAATTGTGATAATCAAAATTTACTAGCTCATATTGTCAGCGAGCATTCATAGGCCTTTCCTCCATGGGTATATCAACCTTAAAATTATCTGGTGCACCATTTGACCCTGCAGTAAATTTAAGTGTTAAAAGAACATCTCATCATTTAAAGGTTAAACCGAAAATTCTATATTACACCAAAACCGTTAAATCTGCATAAAATGACCTAGGGTTTATATATTCTAAACAACAGATGTTTAATATTTAATATATATCTATATATAGGCTTATGTATTATTATTATTCATTCGAAATTTCAAGCTATTACTACAAACCTGGTCCTCCAGGAGCAGAAGCTCCATTAATGGCTGCTGCTGTATTTGCTTTGTGGCGATACATAGCAAAAACCCCGACAGCAATCCAGAAAACTGCGAAAACTGGAATTGTAATTCCAAGTATTATAGGCAAATTACTCTTCTCTTTCGAGCTTGTGACGGGTTCTTTAAAGCTGCTGCTACTACTGTCTGTGTTTCGATTTGTAGTAGGAGATGGTGTATTTGCAGTCGAACACGATTTTGATGGGGATAAACTGGGATTATCAGCTATGCTGGAAATGGGAAAGATTGTTAAAAATGGTGAAGAAAGAAGTATATGAGTATATGTAAGCATAATAATGTTCACTTGAGATATGGAGAAATTAGGGTTAGTTTTGTAGGTTACCTTAGCTTCAAGTTCTTGTTGCATGCTAGTGAAACTGGTACAACTCCAGTGAGTATATTATTTGCCAAGTTCCTTAGAGAAAGAAAAAAGAATCATGATGGTTATCGAAATATATAATATGGATTAGTGATAATTTGACAAGAAAATGTCATAAAAATGTGTGTTAAGTACTGACTAGAAATTGTTTTGTTATGATAGAAATATTTGGGGTGAAATTGTCGATTAAGTGTTTGCACAGACACAATAGTATATATATATATATATGCACATTGAGAAGATATAAAATGTAATATCTATATTTATTATCACGTACATATTGTTATATATACTCGTATCATGCTATATCATCAATTATTAGCATCAACAACTTTATGCATTTAACATTTCTAGTACTTCAGTTAAGCAATTAGCGAGTTAAATTAATACAGCATTCTCGATAACTAAAGTCGCATTATGATGGACGACGACATTGCCCAACTATATAATAAAATTAGTATGCAATCAATTTACCTTTATGAGAGGATTTAACTACTTATTAATCTATTTTGAAATGCTAAATTACTTTAGTCAACTTCAATGTTTTGTGTCTATCTTTTTCATGCATAAAGACTAAAGTTTATCGAACGCTTTTCTAACTTTTGATAAACTAATATAGGAAAAATTGTAAGCACAAAAATCAAACTAATAATTGAGTTTGGTGTTAACTAACAGTTCTTGCAGATCCTCAAACGTGCCTAGATATGAAGGAATATCTCCCGTAAGGCTGTTTTTTGACATGTCTCTGAAATTAAGGTAAAAAAAATGTCAAATTTTATTTAGAAATTAGAAGATAGAATATAAATCAGATTTTTAAATAGATCGAATTTTCATATTGCATAATATACATTCTCTGAAGAGCATCCATAGTTCTGATATCAGGAAATGGCCCTGAGAGGAGTTTGCCGCGAAGATTCCTGTTAATTTTTGCAATATTTAGTGAAAAATTGGAAAATGGCAAGTATATACAAAAATAAGAATAAGTTTAAATAGTTAATTGTTATCGAAAAAACAAATGAAAAAGATTACATATAAACCTATAAGATCGGATATGTCATATTGTGTAATAATATATTTTTTTTTTGTTTTTTCTTCTAAACACCTAAAAAAAAATACTAAAAGTATACAATTTTGTAAAAACCCTTGAATTTATATTAGAAAGTGTAAAAATAAATAAGTTTATATAAATACCATTGTTCAGTTAAGAAAGTGTAAAACAAATTGTGTACAAATTTACAAAACCCGAAAAGTTTGCATGAAATAATGACATTAACTCTATATGTTATCAACTAATAATTAAATAATAGATTATATATACATATATTATATATATATGTAATATTTCTTACAGTGCTATTACGCGGGGATTTGCATCAGAATTACATTCTATCCAAGTCCATATTGGTGGAAGGCATGGATCCTCATTCTCCTCCGCCAACCCCAGATAATTTAAGCTTAATATATTAAGCATCCCTAATACTAAATCAATGAAAATTGAAATATTATATCAAAAAGGCCTCCAAAAAAATAAAATAAAATAACCACCTTAACATTCTTGATTTTGAAACCACACGCATTGCTTCAACTATTAAAATTAAGAGATAATATATGCATACGACCCATATTATGAATTTCTATTTTTTTTCTCTCTCCTAGTTTTCAGAATATAAATTTATTAAAAACCACTATCCAAATAAATTAAATTGAGAGATACGAAAAAATCGAAATATATATACAAATGTTTATGTTTATGTAAAACTTACAGTCCATGACATTTGTTTTGGATGTAGTATCAGTTGTTGCATGGGAAACTGATTTCACTTTGATTGTGTCTCTGGTATGATTCTTCAACGACATCGTGCCTGAAAAATTGATCAATCAAATATATATGTCGACTTTTGTATTGTAACAAATATAGCAAAAACAATTATTCAATAATATAAATATGAAATAAATAAAGAGAATAATGGTACAATTAAGTAAAAGAGATAAATATGTGCTTAGGTATGTTAATTACCATTAGCAAATAGCAAGAAAAGAGAGAGAACAAGGGAAAAAGAGATAAAGTGAGTGGCCATGGATATTGTATAACGATGATTCTTCATAGAAATGAGTATATATATATATATATATATATATATATATATGTATATATACAAAAGCCACGATGTGATAGCCTTAACTTGCAACAAATTAAATTTAATATATATTTAAATTAGTTGATGACCTTGACTATGAATTTTTCATGACCATAAGAGCTGTTCACAGCTATTAGAAAGTTCATATTGGAGGTTTAGTGGAATTAGTTTTATAAATAGTTTGTTTAGTTTTTAATTAATCAATTAGCAGGCATAGTTAGTGGCTTAAGACAACTAAACTTAACAAAATTACACTTTTGATCCTGCATTTTATAAGCATGTGCAATTTTAGTCTCACATATTTCGGTCTCGATAGATATAGTCAGATAGGATTCAAATATGTGCATCATATTAATCATCTCCAATAATTTTGTTATGGATTTGAGCACTTGTAGGTCACATAATAGTCAAGTTTGATCTTTTTGCAACTTTCTCAAATTGTTGGGGCCTTCATAAATATTTTTCATTCTTAATAAAAAATTAGTTAAAAAATTATAAGAATTAAGAAAAATTAGTAAAAATACAAGATATTTCGGATTTATTAATACTATACAGTAAATTTAAACTAATGGTAATATTGTTAGAAACTATTTAAACATTTCCTTAAATTTTAAAAAATTGAAAATGTCTCACAAAATATCAACAAATTTCTATAAGAAACAATTCTAATAATTAAAACATTTAACGACAATGGTCATCTTTTTCAACAGTAATGTGATTAAGGTCATTCTTGATTTTTGTTTCTTGCATATTTGTGTTCAGAAAATCCAACAAACTGCTTTTTTCTCCAGCTACATATCTACCTATTTTAAATTGTCAAACTTAATGTTGGATCATCATTTTGTTAGAGAAATACACTACATGTCACCAACTGAATTATACATAGAAAAATTTAATTAAAACAGATAGAAACATATATAGACCATTTCAACAACTACATTAATACAAGCTTTTAATATATTGAGCTCTGGAATTACGACAAACTACTATCACATTACAATCCTCAAAAATAACATTTCTAGTTCTATTGCCGAATAGGAATTCCAGAATGACCCAAAATCGATCGAAATTACCACTTTAATCGAAACGAGCCCAGTATAATATCACAACCAAATTCCACATACCAGAAAAATAATATAGTAAATATTATAATATAAAAAATTTGCAAATATGCCATAAAAATATTATAGAGGAAAGATTATGAAAGACTTAGATAGATGTAATATCATTATATGGACAATATGTTAATATGTGAAAAAGTTAAAATATTAAAATAAATTATGTGTAATAGATATTTAGTGTGAAGATACTTCGAAAATATATGATTATGTATATGTGCATGTACTATCTTATATATTATAATTTTAATATATTGTGCATGCATTAAAAAAAATATTATTTGATGTATTATCAATATGAGCAAGTTGAACGAATAAATTGAGATTAACCTTTCAACAAATAAGGTTAGCCAAACTGTTCAGAGTTAAAAAGAAAAAAAGATGAAAAAGTGGTAAGAGTCATAAGAAAATATAATTGCATAATTGTTGTACTACAGTAGCAATTATTGATATATCTCTCAAGAATATAAAGTAACAATTATTATAATCGTCATCATTGTTATTATTATTATAAGATTAAAAAAATGGTATCTGACTTGCAAAGTTGTCCAAGTTTTTTTTTTTTATTAATGATATTCAGTTTTTGCTATGAGCGTAGAACTTATATATTTAATTGAACAATTAATAAAATAAAGATAATATAACTGTACAATTTTGTTTTATCTATACAGGTCAATTACTCTCACATTATCAAGAGATTATCTGCACTACAAGTAGAAACTAAAAGAGATAGTTGATAATATCAATTCATTTTGATAATAACTAATATGGATCAATGTTTATCATAATTAATTAAAGACATTTAAAAAATAAACTGTAACAAACATGAATTTAATCTACAATAGTTAGTGCTATATATGTTCTTAACTTAGTGTTGAATTAATAATATAATATTTATGAATATGTTCTCATTTTAGGATATTTTTGCTTAATATTTTTATCGTGATAATTTGAAAATGTTATAATTAAAAAAACGTAATAGGAGTAGATTTCTTCTAAATAGTATATATATTTGATTTTGTTATAGAGCTAAATTAACTATACATTTTAAAGGTAAATATTCAAAGTTGATTCTTATTATGTTTTTCATCTTTGCCTTTAAACAATAGACTTAGATAGATACTTCAACAATTTCAAACATCATAAGAGATATCTTTTCTCAACTCATATTCTTATAATAAATATCTTTTTATCAATCTCAAAACCCATTCTACAAATTTGTCAATCCCAAAAAAGGAAAACCCAAAGTTAGCGTTCATAATTCTTTTGAATTAAACAATTGATCAGTTAATTTTTTTAGATTAGAGTTTCAGTTTTTAAAAACTTTTAAATTGATAAATTGTATAATACATTTTTTTTTATTAAATATTGTAAATATTTGTATGAGTTTTTAGATTATAATATGGTAATTACCTAAAATATATTTTTCTATTTTCTCCAAAATTAAGAGTAAAATCAATATTAGTTTCTATGTTTTTTTTTGTGTTGAACAACTCGATCCGGTGATCCAATAAGTGACTCGTAAGACTCATTCGCAAGTCAAGTGAATTGAGTTGTCTAAAATTCGAGCTTTGTGCTTGTTAGTATATAGAAAATGAACCGATAGAGTTTTTGCTCCTTCTTAGTGTTATTTTTTTATTTATCACTTCTTTTTTTGTTTACAAATTCTGAAAAAATAGTTAGGTGATCTCAAATCTCAACTCTTAACTACGTCTTGTCTCACGGACAAAATATTGATTTATTTCTTTTCATTTCATTTTAAATTATATATAACTTGATATGACATGCATTAATATATAATTTTTATTATTTTGTATTATTTTTAATATATATTATTTATTATATAATTATGATATTACTGATTTCGGTCGACTCAACCATTGGATCAGTAACCCTTGATCCAATCATTTTTTCAAACCCAATGATCGATCCACTATTTCAATTTTAAGTTCACATGTTTAGTAATGAAATTCATAACTCAATTCACTGGTAATGTACTTACATATATAGTTACATTTTTCTTACTTTTTTTTAATATCATAAATACAATGGAAAATTGTCCCACTTCCTTACTCCCATGTTCTGAATCTACTATATTATTTATTGGGATAATGATTTCTTAATTTCCTTTTTCATTAGTGCTAACTAAATACATGAGTAATAATCTTAGAAAAATGTTATATACCATCTAAAATTGGGTTAATCAATTTTCAGTTCCTATGTGGTTGTCTTTGTCACCCGCCAACTCACCATCGAGTCATGCAATTATTCTTTTTTTTTTTACTTTTCACTTTTATATTTTATTCCTGATTTTACTCCTAAAATTCTCTTCTCTTTTACCATTTATATCTCAAAAACCATCAAATAGTTTTATTAGTAATCAAAAAATTTCTCATACTCAAAACTAATTCCAAACAACAACTATATTTTTCAATGTTGAAATAGAAATCCAAATCAGAAATTTAGAATCATAGTTGTTTCAATTTCCCCAAGTTTGAGTTCACATATTTTATCATATTTGATATCAATCATTTTGAGTTAACTACCAAGACATTCATAAAACAAGATTTTATCTTCTTTTTGTCTGTTTTCTTTGTCAATTTTTTTATAATTATTTGACACCAAACTAGACAATTTTTCTTTGTTAGAAAAACTGAATTTTAAGTTGATGTTCTAGTTGTTATTAGAAATTAATTTTGAGTGTGATTTTTGGTAGAGCATCATAATTCACAGTCATGAAAAAGAATACCATATAATTTGATAATTGTTCGATCAGAATATTATTTGATAGGAAATAACTTTTCTATCAATGTTGTTTGTATAGCTGATGAAATCAGAGATAAACATAACACAAGAATATGAAAGAAAGATGAATTTGTATTCAAGAAGAAAAATGAATACATTTCAGTAGGCTTTTTCTTTATTTACAGAAGAAGAAGACTATGGAGGCGGAAGGCGAGAGAGAAAGAAAAAGACTTGATAATGAGAACAAAACCCTAATGCCTCATCTTTTATACAGCACAACTAATTACACAGAGATCCTTCCGTGTTGTCTATTTTGCACACTTAGTCCCTGGAATCTTCCAGACTTGGGCTCTTTTCCAGATGGACTTTAACAACCATTTAGCCCATTTCAGTCAGGTTGAAGGCCCAGAAGTGGAGTGGGTTTTAATACCCTCCCACAAGCTGACTGTGGGAGAAAAAATATTGATCATTCCAAGCTGATCCACAAATTCTTCATGCTAGACTCTTCCAAGTGCTTTTGTAAAAATATCTGCCACCTGGTTACCTGTACGAACAAAACAGGTGTCAATTATCTTGTTTTTTACATAGTCACGTACTACGTGACAGTCGATCTCGATGTGTTTGGTTCTCTCGTGAAAAATTGGGTTTGAAGAAATGTGGACTGCAGCCTGATTATCACAAAATAATTCAGCAGGAGTTAAACTATCAACACCCAAATCTTTGTAGATGCCTAAAATCCAGACAACTTCATTACACGTTTGAGCCATGGGTCGATACTCAGCTTCGGCTGAAGATTTAGAAACCGTTGTTTGCTTCTTGCTTTTCCATGATAGAAATAATTGGCTAAGAAAATACAAAAACCAGTTACTGATTTTCTAGACATTGGGCAAGCAGCCCAATCAGAATCACAAACGGCTCTCAACTTAAAACCAATATCTTTTTGGAAAAAACAGCCTTTTACCAGAGGCTGATTTTAGGTATCTAAGAACCCGTAAAGCCGTTTTTAAATGTGAATTCTTTGGTTTATACATAAATTGGCTTAAAATGTGAACGGAGAACGCAATATCAGGATGACAGTTTGTAAGGTAAATGAGTTTTCCAATTAATTTCTGGTAAACAGTAATATCAGATAAAAAACCATCATTATCAGTTTCTTCAATATCTAATTTCAAATTCTGTTCCATAGGAACCAGAGATGGTTTCGAACCTAAAGAGCCAAATTCTGTTAATAATTCAAGCATATATTTACGTTGATTCAAGAATAAACCTCGAGAAGATCTAGCAAATTCTATACCCAAATAATACTTTAACTCTCCAAGACCCTTAACATGAAATTGAGA
Organism: Verbascum thapsus; assembly: GCA_963669365.1. Classification (NCBI taxonomy): domain Eukaryota; kingdom Viridiplantae; phylum Streptophyta; class Magnoliopsida; order Lamiales; family Scrophulariaceae; genus Verbascum; species Verbascum thapsus. The sequence continues at coordinate 10,798,230 of OY770118.1, forward strand.
GTAAAAAAAAACTTTCACACTATTAATATGTTCGTATGAATTTCCAGTTACAACTATATCATCAACATAAATCAGTAAAACCAACAGAACATGTTTAACATTTTTTACAAACAAAGAGTAGTCATGAAGGCTTTGTTTAAAACCGAACTTGTTTAAACAATATGTGAATTTTTCATTCCATTGGCGCGGAGCCTGTTTTAAACCATATAGGGATATTCTAAGTTTACACACACGAGTTTCTTTCGAGTCAAAATGTCCTTGAGGAGGAGTCATATAAACTTCCTCATTCAAATCCCCATTCAAAAACGCATTGCTAACATCAAGGTGAAAAACAGGCTAGTCATAATTAACAGCTAAGGCAAGAATAGATCTAACAGTAACCATCTTAACAACAGGAGAAAACGTTTCAAAGTAATCAATACCCTCCCGTTGACTATATCCTTTAGAAACCAAGCGAGCTTTATAGGGCTCAATGGTGCCATCAGACAAATATTTGACTTTATATACCCACTTACAACCTATCGGCTTGCGGCCAGGAGGTAAGGAGGTAAGAGTCCAGGTATTATTTTTCTCAAGGGTAGCCATTTCAAGATCCATGGCCTTTTTTCAATTTTTATCTTTGATAGCCTCATAAAAGGAGGCAGGTTCTTTAATTTTGTCTATATTAGCCAAAAACACCTTATAATGCGACTAAACATGCAAATAACTAAGACATTGATCTAAAAGATACAGACAACACGAGTTAGAAAAAAAAACATCATAATCCTGTAATCTAACATGAGGTTTAGAAATACGAGATGATTTTCGAACTAATTCACCAGACTTAGAATCTGATGCTATACTTGGATCAATTAAAGTTGACTGTTTGTCAACAGCCGAAGGTACAAGAGGTAAGGTTTGGATGGGAGGTGTCTCAGTTCCTTTGCCGAAGTTAGGATCACTTGACATATCGGAAGAAAAAATAACAGTATCATTACCGAAGGGAATCCCTCCAGTTCTGTTGTTTGAGACAATCTCATGACCGGAAGAAATACTTCCAGTTCGACTGAAAAAATCAATGTCAGGGTCACCTACCATGCCCGGGAGAACATTAACAGTATCATCACTAGGGGGAACAACCCTAGTTCGACCATCGATGCTCAGCCTAGGCTCAGCATTGTCATCATCGACATTCATACCTTAGCGAGATGACCCCTCCTGTACCCCCTCGTCAAAGAACCCACGCCGTTCTGCAAAATCAAAGGTATTAGATTTGAACGGAAAAACAGATTCAAAAAATTTAACATCTCGAGATATAAGAACAGAGTGATCTTCCAAATCAAGTAACTTGTATGCTTTTCTATTCTCACAGTATCCTAAGAACATGCACTTACGAGATCTAGAAGCAAATTTATCTTTACTAGAAAACATAGAGGCATAGCAAAGACACCCGAAAGTACGTAATATATCAAATTTTGGCTAAAAACCATATATAATCTCAAAATGGGTTTTCCCTTTTAGCACAGAACTGGTGTTCGATTTATAAGAAAACGCAGCAGTTAGGACACAATCAGACCAAAAAACAATAGGGCAGCTACTTTGGAATAAGAGAGATAAAGCAACATTTAACAAATGCCTATGCTTACGTTTAACGACTCCATTTTGTTGCGGTGTTAACACATGTAAATTTATGCTTAACACCCATTTTACCAAGATACAAGGAAAGCTCATTATTAGTAAATTCAGTTCCGTTATCAGATTGGATGCATTTAATCGTTTTTGAAAACTGTGTATGGACCATAGCAAAAAACAGCTTAAGCACATAAATAGTATCGAACTTGTACTTTAAAAGATATACCCACGTAGCACACGAATAATCATCAATAATTGTTAAAAAATATTTGAACCCGTCATGACTCTCAACCATATAAGGACCACACAAATCAGTATGAATTAATTCAAAGGATGTATGGCATACATGTGTACGTAAGGGAAATGCTTCACGTGTTTGTTTGGCATAATGGCAAATATCACACGGTAACGTATTAACAGGCTCATCTAATTTAACAACAGGGTTTAAGATTTTTAGTACATTATCAGAGGGGTGTTCCAATCTGTTATGCCACAGTTGGCAAGAGCCACTGAATAAGGCATCAATAGAACTAGTAGGGAGATTGAAAAAATACAAACCTCCCGTTTGCTTACCAATCCCCTTGTTTTTTCCATTGTAAGGGGCCTGAAAGATACAACCATCTTGAGAAAATTTAACAATACAATTACAATCCTTTGTGAGTTTAGAAATAGACAGTAAATTATAGTGGAAATCAGGAACCACAAGAACGTTACGAAGAGTAACATCTGGAAGTAAATCAACTTTTCCAATATGAGTAATCTTAGTACTAGTTCCATTAGGTAGATTAATGCTTATGTTGTTTGTAACAGTATTATAAGATAACAAATTCAAAGAAGACACCATATGATCAGTAACACCCGAATCAATTATCCAGCCATTTAAAGGTGTGTGACTAGTAGATGAATTAGATGATATACCTGCCATAAAGGCTTTAATATCATCTGATTCTCTTTGAGTGTTCAAGAGTTGTAAAAGTTGATGTCGTTCAGGTGTAAAATCAATGTTTAAGGTGCTAGTATCTGCACATTCTTCTTTGTCAACAACAGCAGCATTAGAAGTTTTGTTATTATTCTGTTTCTTCATTTTGAAATTTTTAGGAAAATCGATAAGTTGGAAACATCTATCAATAGTGTGACCGGTTTTCCCACAATGATCACAAAGTCTGTTGATACCAGAATTGTTATTTGTATTGTTATTAGAAGTAGTGCTTTGTGTGGAAAAAACAGAGGCATGTTTAATAGTATTGGTGTGTGTTGAAATAGTTCTGTGAGATTCCTCTTGAGAAATGATATTGAATGCACTCATAACATCAGGTAATGGATCACGTAAGATGATATTACTACACACATCAAAGAATTGCTCATTTAGGCCCATAAGAAATAGCATAAGCTTAACGTTTTGAGCATGCATTCTAGTTTTTTCAGATGCAGAACATGTACAGTGAGGAATGTCAACAAGGGCAGCATATTTGTCCCATAACATTTTAAGTTTGCAATAGTAAACGGCCACAGAATCAGATCCTTGACGGATCTGAGAGATGTCTTGATGAATAGAGAAAATACGAGACCCATCAATTTTACTATACGTACAACTTAACTGAGACAATACTTCAGAAGCCTTAATGGCAAAAATCGGCCAGCATACAATTCTTTACTAACAGAGTTAAGGAGCCAAGATAACACAACTACATTACATCTATCCTATTGATTTTTAAGAACCGGGTCAGTGGGACAAGGAATGGTACCTAAAACAAATTCAAGTTTATTTTTACCAGTTAATGCTATAGTCATGGCCCTACTCCAGATTGCATAATTTTCAGAGCCAGTGAGAACATATGAAATGATCGACAGATTTGTGTACTCAGATGCATGTAAATGTAAAAGGTCACTAACATCAAGATTGGCTATGGATGTAACACTAGGTGATGCTGTAGATGCTACAATATCTGACATGGCTATGAATGCACCACAAAAATAAGACAGAGAGAGCAGATAGCAAAGCACACACCACAGATACACACAAGAAAAAAACACAGACTATTGATAACCAAAAAACCAACGGTAACAAAAGAGAGTAGGAATACCCCTGTATTTTTGTTACCAAAAAATACAGAAAAAACCAGAAAAGAACCAAGGATGCAGCGGAAAAGTGTGAATGGATTTTACTTAGATTTTGATTTGACTAGACAAAAAGTTGGTTGGGGTTAAAGATTTTATTCACTTCACATTACTTATTAATAGATCGTACTATATTGTCTTTTTTTGCATGGGGAATGACAAAGCAATGAATTGATTTATTTGTGATAAAAATTAAAAATCAGAAATAGAAGAGATAAAAATTGTTTAAAGGGGAAATAATGTGATTGATTTTGTTATATAAATCAGAAAATATTTTCATTCGGTTTTAAAAATATAATATATATATATAATATATATATATATTATACTATTTTTGTTTAACACAAACTTTTGTCGTATTGAGTCATCCAAGTTTTATCTTATATTTTTATATCAAAATCGAGGTGATAATAATACATGATATTTTCTACACCATTAATTAACAAATTGTCATCTTGTAATTAATTTTACTAATTCACAAATCCATGGAGTCATGGACCATGCATGTTTCTAAAACTTAGACGTGTAATTTATTCATGAGTCATCACTCATGACAATAGCATCACGACATTATATTTATCACCAGAAAACAAAAAAGTTAATTTTAATTTTTAGGTCTTGAGATTTGAATTTAAAAGGTATTAGAGCATCTCCAACCACGCCAAATTGGCGTGGGTGGAGTACAATTGGCGCTGGTCCAGCGCCAATCCTTGCGCTAAACCCAGCGTAGCACAGTAGCTGCGCTACTCTTTTTATTTTTATTTTTAATTCCTTTAATCAATTTTGCATTTTGGTCCTTTGGATTTTTGTTTAATTTTAATATAGTCCTTTTCAAATTTATAAAGTTTAAATTATTTTTAATTTAACCCTTATAAGATTAATTAGTTACAGTTATATCCTAATTATTATATTTTTTTCAATTATGCTTTAATTTAAGTTTATAATTAAATTATAAATACATATTTATAATCTAACTTATATAAAATGCATATTGTATTATTAATTAGTTTTACTTGCTTTCAATTTAGCCCATAAACATATAATTTAATTCAACATATACTAAAACATCTAATTTAATTCAACATATACATAAACATATAAGTTATATTTAATTCAACTATACTAAAATACAAATTTTATAAATTAATTTTAAATAAAACATATACTAAAATTATATAAATGCATACTTTTATAAACTAAAAGCATTAAAAAATACATTACTTGGATTTGCATAATTAAAATATTAAAAAACATTAATAGGGGGGATATCGTGTCGTCTCCACCAATATTACCAAAATATTGGCCAAAAAAGTTCGTCGGATTCGATTGTTGGCTTTGTTCAGCTCGTTCATGGGCTCGTCTTTGTAAAATTTCTACTCTTTCGGCTTGAAACTCAGCCCGAACTTGCAAATCACTTATAGTATTCAAATCGCGAGCCAACATTTCATCTTCTCAACTAAGCCTTTGATGTTCTAACATAGCCCTTGCCGATGCAAGCATTTCTTCTCTACCATGAGCTACCCCTTCATTGTATACAAGAGAGATGAAGATTGATATTTCACATTTTCAATATTAGATGTCATATTTTCTTCAATTTTTCTCTTTTGTTTGGATTTTTTTACCTCGGAAGGTCGAGGTTGTGAAGATCCACTACCATATGAAAATCCACTAACATGATCATCATTTAAATCCACAGAGTCGGGGTTGAGATTATTCGACTCAGACGAGACATAATTTGGACTAAAATTTGTAGGAATTTGAGACTCATTTCTCCTAACATCATCTTTAAATTTTACAAAATCTTTAAACAAGTTCCACACATGGTCAAGTTGGAAACCTCTTTTGTAGTTCGGATCTTGCATTAACAATATTTTGGCCCGATCTAACTGTAAACATTAATACTCACACGTCAAATTTTAAATAATTAAAATATATGAAATCACAAGTCATAGTAAAATATTTGTTATACTTACAATATCCTGTTCTGATGCTCCACTTGGATTGGTGTTTTCGATTTGTCGGATGCACCCATGTAGTTTTTCATATCTTTTTCTATGGGTTGTATTCGATACTGCACTGATCTGCTATTACGAATCACTGAACCATCGGGTGTTGCACTATTGAATTCTATAGCCACTCGAGCCCAAAATTCAGTCTGTGATTGGTGAACACCTACAATAGGATCTTGTGCAATATGCATATAGTATTTGCACAAGATGATATCCTCATGACGAGCGTATCCAGATGATCAAGACATGGTTGAAAATAAAAGGAAGCAATAAAAGAGATTTGAATAAGAAATGAGTTATTGATTAAAGTTTAGAGTGAGATGTATTAAAATTTTTGGTATGGTATACTATATATAGATAAGAAACATGTACTATATAGATATCTTATCCATAATCCTATCACAATCTTAACCAATCGTTTAGAATTCATCATGATCTCATCCGTTGGCTGGATTTTTTTATTATCCAAACTTAATAAATATAGAAATATAAATGTGAAAATAAATGTGGCCAATTTGAGCAAGACTTGGCAATTGTATAGCCACAAATAATTTATATCTATTATTTACAATCCTATCACAATCTCAACCATTCGTTTAGATTTCATCATGATCTCATCCGTTGGATGGATTTTTTTATTATCCAAACTTAATAAATACAGAAATATAAATGTGGAAATAAATGTGGCAAATTTGAGCAAGACTTGGCAATTTTATAGCCACAAATAATTTATATCTATTATTTGCAATCCTATTACAATCTCAATCGTTCGTTTAGATTTCATCATGATCTCATCCGTTGGATGGATTTTTTTATTATCCGAACTTATTTACAATTTACCCTTTATCTTGAAATACTAACAACAATTATATAGGTAATTACGTATGATCTTGTTAAATGTGCAAAAAAATAAAGCATCTGCAAAAATTAAAGCATCTGCAATATCAATAAAGCATCTGCATCATGCATGCAATAGTACGATTTTGAAATATTGAATAAAAATAAATGTGGCCAATTTGAACCAGACTTGGCAATTTTATAGCCACAAAGAGAAATGTGTATGGGCGACATGGCTGCGAGAATGAACTTTTACCCTGCGGTTAGGTCTCTTTGTTTCTTCTAAATACTATGATTTGTTGTGTCATGGGTTCATTTTGTCTAGTCAAATCAAAATCTAAGTAAAATTCATTTATTTAATTTAACAAAAAAAGTTGAGGCATTTATGATGGGATGTGCATATTTATCAACTTAAATCAAAACCAAGAGACCAAAGGACAAAAGAAGGCCAAGAGACAACATGGGGACGAACCCTAAAGTGCAACCATCTTTCTTCAAGGTTTTCTTCAGCACGAACAACAATAGCCAACTTGTAACCAATCCAGAACAAAAAAATTTAAAAATTTAAAATAGTTGAAAATAAGCATAGATCCGGAGATTCCCGAATAGGGCAACCTTTCGAACTGCTGCTGAATCCATGGGCAGGCAAGAGACAACCTGGCGAACTGAAACATCTTAGTAGCCAGAGGAAAAGAAAGCAAAAGATATTCCCGTAGTAGCGGAGAGCGAAATGGGAGCAGCCTAAACCGTGAAAACGGGGTTGTGGGAGAGCAATACAAGCGTCGTGCTGCTAGGCGAAGCAGCGTGAATGCTGCACCCTAGATGGTGAAAGTCCAGTAGCCGAAAGCATCACTAGCTTACGCTCTGACCCGAGTAGCATGGGACACGTGGAATCCCGTGTGAATCAGCAAGGACTGTTTATTAGCATATGTTTTACTCTTTTGATTGTATTTGTAATGCGTGATAATGATGAACTTAATGATCGTTCTACTTGTGCAGAGGCTGCCTTCACTTTTCGTTGAGCATAACAGAGACATCTTGCCTGAAGATGCTAAGCTCAGGATCCGATCTGGCGAGACCTGGGCCGTCAGATTGGAACAGATGGACGAAGATGATTACTGCTTCGCTCAGGGATGGAACAGATTTACCAAAGATGTGGGGCTGAAAATGTTCGAGTTTCTGGTTTTCTCTTTCGACAGAAAGTCGTCAACTTTTGATGTTTCAGTGTATGGGCGACATGGCTGCGAGAATGAACTTTTACCCTGCGGTTAGGTCTCTTTGTTTCTTCTAAATACTACGATTTGTCATTTTGTTGATATGCTTCTTAAATCTGAAATTGTTTTGTAATTTTTTGATAGAAACAGGTGAGATCAGTAGTAAAAGATCAAGGGCTCACATTGCTGGTGAAAAAGGAAGAAGCCAACTATACTTTGAAACTATTATCAAACAACATCACAGATCAAGAATGGTAATTTTGTAAAGATTAAATCAGAAATACTTATTCTTAGTGTACTTTATAACACTCAATATTCATGGGATTCTTACACTTATTATGGTTTTTATGTAATTTAGAATCTTCCCAGCGGATTTGTGCGGGTTGCTCGTTTAATGGGGAAAGACACTGTGGAACTGGAGTATCTTCTCTCACACCGTTATCAGGAAGCTACACTTGTGCACCAAAACACTTATATGACTGAGATGGCTGCTGGCTGGCCAGAATTTCGTAAAACAAATGGATTAGACTCTGGAAAAAGCTACTCTTTCGAGTTCAACCCAGTCAAGAATGTCATTCAAGTAAAAGAGGTGAAGGTTCACAATGGCAGTGGTTAGTTTTATCTATAATCTTGTGAAATGGCCTCTGTTAATGTTTTGAAGTTCTCAATAGCTCAAACATAAAAAATTGGCTATTTATTTATTATGGTTAAAGTCCTGAAAATGATCTTATCTTGGAAGCTACGTTAATTTAAATTAAAAAATAAAAACATCACGTTCGAGAAATTAATCAAACCCAATACCTACCATTAAGATGGTCGCACTATAAGGGAAAAAATTCAACAAATTGCAAAATATAACAATAGTGACAGAATTATTATTATATGTCTATTAAGTAAGAATAAATTTTGTTTGGCCCGAATGAGTCCAATAAATTTAGTAGTGCCAAGTACTATGTCTAAGTTGTCAATTTTTTAACGTTAGTACTAAGTAATATAAGTATAATGACAACTAAATGATGAGACACATATTCTTATTAAATCATTGTAATACTATTTATTTTAACTAAGATGTCACTATACAAGTTTCACTCTGTAACAAAAGAAATTACATGTGCCAATAATAGTGACAATTGATACATAATTTTTAGGAAAAATTACATATACCTCCCCTCCAGAATGTCGAAATTCCAAAAAACACCAAAAAACGGACATAATTACACGTACATCCCCTATAAAATATTTTGCATACCACGGGCACCCCTGGCCTTTTTTTCGGTCAGCTTTTAGCTGATGTCAGCAAAAAACTTTTGTACTTTTCCTATTTTACCCCTGATGACGTCATCAATTGATGACGTCATCCACTTTCCAATGATGTCATATTTTTTTGACGAAAATACCCTCAGGGGGTGTAAATATAATATTTTTTTCTTGGCCATGATCGATATGACCGTTATAGGGGATGTCTATGTTATTGTTTGATCATTTGAGGGGGTCCAAACGTAATATAAATCACGAAAGTAATTGAAACATACAAATTAAAGATTAAACACAATATTAAATATAATTTTCCATATAATAAATCACCAACGTAAAAGGTAATAAGATGAGAATTTACAATTTCTGTTTTTCTTTATGTTAAGCAAATAATATATGTCATTCTAATACACAAACATCATCATCTAGAGAAAATGAAAGAAACATGAATTTGTATTCAAGAACAAAACCCTAATGCCTCATCTTTTATACAGCACAACTAATTACACGGAGATCCCTTCGTGTTGTCTATTTTGCACACTTAGTCCCTGGAATCTTCCAAACTTGGGCTCTTTTCCAGATGGACTTTAACAACCATTTAGCCCATTTCAGTCAGGTTGAAGGCCCAAAAGTGGAGTGGGCTTTAATAATAGCCATGAAAGAAATAATGGACACTTGGATCTTCAAAAATGAAAGAAGTGAAGAATTTTGCAATATGTGAAGAAATAAGGAAAGGGAATAAGAGAATTTTTAGGAGAAAATTTAGAGATGGAAAATAAAGAGGAAAAAGATAATTAAATGCTTGAATGCTTACTTGGATGATGACAAGGACATCCACCTAAGAAGTGAAAATTAAGTTATCTTAATTTAGGTGGTTCCTTATAATCTTATTTGTATATAAATGAAACTTTGAAACATTATACTTATTTTTTATTATATGTAGGTAGAATCATAATATAATAATTTTTTTATTTTTGATTCTTTTACTATTAAAAAGAAATATATTACTAAGCTTTAATATATATATTCCTAAATTTGGGTGAATGGTTATCAAGCAAAGTGTCTCAGTTACGTTGCGCTTTAGGCTAAATGCGGTAACGTTTTTGTTTGCTTGTAGTTCCTCAAAGGAAACACTAACTTATATATTTTATCTTTCTTTGTTTTTATTTTTCTCAATAAAATTGTTTGAAACTTTAGAATCAATTAAGCTTCCTACACGGGGAGCTTTATTTTTATATTCTTTTTTCTATTATTTAATCAAATTGTAGTGTCCTAATGAACTTCTACACTGCAATTTGTCTACACGTGATACCATAATAGAGTTCTAATGCTGTTATATCTTTCATTTTGTATTTGACGCTTTTGTCATTGAAAAATATAATTACATAGAATTATTTTAGATAGTTCAAAAATATATACTTTTATAATAGTATAGATAGATATAAATACATAAACAATTCCCAACAAAGAAATTGGTTCCCTCCAATACAATTCCAATCCAATGAGTTAACTCATTACACACAATCGATTAACTCATTAAACACAATCGATCAAACGCAAACACAATCTAAAACCTTAGAAATATCCGTTTTGAGTCAAAAGGATATATCAATCAGTCCACGTTTCTATCTCATAAGAAAAAAAATGAAAAATGGAATCGTAATTCCAAGTATTACAGGCAAATTACTCCTCTCTTTCGAGCTTGGGACGGGGTTTTTTAAGCTGCTGGTACTACTATCAGTGTTTCGATTTGTGGTAGGAGATGGGGTATTTGATATCGAACACGATTCTGATGGGGATAAACTGGGATTATCAGCTATGCTGGAAACGGGATAGATTGTCAAAAATGATGAAGAAAGAAGTATATGAGTATATATATATATATATATATATAATTATGTTCACTTGAGATGTGGAGAAATTAGGGTTAGTTTTGTAGGTTACCTTAGCTTCAAGTTCTTGTTGCATGCTAGTGAAACTGGTACAACTCCAGTGAGTATATTATTTGCCAAGTTCCTTAGAGAAAGAAAAAAGGATGATGATATATATTAGTGATAATTTGATAAGAAAATGTTATAAAAATGTGTGGTACAGTGACAATAATAATTATTTTGTTATGATAAAAGTATTTGGGGTGAAATTGTCACTAAGTGTTTGTACATACAGATATATGCACATTGAGAAGATATAAAATGTAATATATATATATATTTGTTATTACGTACATATTGTTACATATATACGCGTATCATGCTGTATCATCAATAATTAGCGAGTTAATTAATACATCATTCTTGATAACTAAAGTCGCATATGATAGACGACGACATTGCCCAACTATATAACAAAATTAATATGCAAACAATTTACCATTATGAGAGCAATATTTTGTATCTTATCTTTTTCGTGAACAAAGACGAAAGAGTTAACAAACCCTTTTCTAACTTTTGATAAACTAATTAATAGGAAAAATTATAAGCCAAAAAATCAAACTAATTATTGAGTTTGGTGTTAACTAACAGTTCTTGCAGATCCTCAAACGTGCCAAGGTATGAAGGAATATCTCCCGTGAGGCTGTTTTTCGACATGTCTCTGCAATTGAGGTAAAAAAAATGTCAAATTTTATTTAGATTTTAGAAGATAGAATATAAATCAGATTTTTAAATAGATCGAATTTTCGTATTGCATAATATACATTCTCTGAAGAGCATCCATAGTTCTGATATCAGGAAATGGCCCTGAGAGGAGTTTGCCGCGAAGATTCCTGTTAATTTTTGCAATATTTAGTGAAAATTTGGAAAATGGCAAGTATATACAAAAATAAGAATAAGTTTAAATAGTTAATCGTTATCGAAAAAATAAATGGAAAAGAATACATATAAAACCTATATATATCTGATAAATCATATTGTGTAGTAATTTCTTTTTTCTGTTTTTTCTTCTAAACACCTAAATTTTATCGTAATCAATAATTATGGGGTAAAGATATTAATCTGTATACCTAAACTTTTCGGGTTTTATATTTTTGCAAACTTTTTTATACTTATTTCTCTGAACTTAATTAGTTTTTACATAATTTTATATTTTCCATTGTCGGGGTTGCATCGCATGCATCAGACCATTTAAGGATATATTTAATATTTTATTAATTGAAATAATATTCTCTTATGATTTCACTATTTTAATTTATACGAATCAATATATTATTTAAATTTACAAAAGATAAAAATAGTGAACAACATAAGAGTCATTAAATATCATTTTTACTCCTCTAAAAGAGTCACATACAATATAGGTTATGAAATTGTGGCCAATTTTCCATCAAAAAATTCGTAAAAAACCTTGAGTTTATATTAGAAAGTGTAAAAATAAACAACTTTATAGAAAATACCAATGTTCAGTTAAGAAAGAGTAAAAACAATTTGTTTACAAAATTACAAAACCCGAAAAGTTTGCATAAAATAATGACATTAACTCTATATGTTATCAACTAATAATTAAATAATAGATTATATATATACATATTATATATATGTAATATTTCTTACAGTGCTATTACGCGAGGATTTGCATCAGAATTACATTCTATCCAAGTCCATGTTGGTGGAAGGCATGGATCCTCATTCTCCTCCGCCAACCCCAGATAATTTAAGCTTAATATATTAAGCATCCCTAATACTGAATTAATGAAAATTGAAATATTATATCAGAAAACCTTTCAAAAAAATAAAATAAAATAAATTACTAGCTTAACATTCTTGATTTTGAAACCACATGCACTACTCAAACTATTAAAATTAAAAGATAATATATATATACACGACCCATATTATTTTTTCATCTCTCCTAGTTTTCAAAATATAATTTATGAAAAAACGATATCAAAATAAATTAAATTGAGATATACGAAGAAATAGAAAAATATATACAAATGTTTATTTAACACTTACAGTCTTGGACATTTGTTTTGGACGTAGGAGTTGTTGCATGGGAAACTGCTTTCACTTTGGTTGTATCTCTGGTATGATTCTGTAACGACATCGTGCCTGAAAAATAGATGATCAATCATAGATATATGACGACTTTTGTATTGTAACAAATATGGCAAAACTATAATTATTCAATAATATATATAAATATGAAATAAATAAATAAAAGGTAGAATAAAGTAAAACAAATAAAAATGTGCTTAGGTATGTAATTACCATCAGCAAATAGCAAGAAAAGAGAGAGAACAAAGGAAAAAGAGATAAAGTGAGTGGCCATGGATATTGTATAATGATGATTCTTCATAGAAATGAGTATATATATATATATGTATATATACACACAAAAGCTACGATGTGATAGCCTTAACTTGCAACAAAATCAATTTAATATATATTTAAATTAGTAGATGACCTTGACTATGAATTTTCATGCCCATAAGAGCTGTTCACAGCTATCAGAAAGTTCATATTGGAGATTTAGTAGTGGAATTAGTTGGGATAAATGCAAAAAACCCCCTGTGAAATAATTTTTTGGCTGAAAACCCCCTGTGAAATAAATATAGGCTAAAAACCCCCTGTGAAATTTTTTCATTGCAAAAAACACCCTCGGTCAGTTAGGTCAGCTACCCCCTGTGAAATAAATGCAAAAAAACCCCCTGTGAAATAATTTATTGGCTGAAAACCCCCTGTAAAATAATTTATTGGCTAAAAACCCCCTGTAAAATTTTTTCGTTGCAAAAACCCCCCTCGGTCAGTTAGGTGAGCTACACGCGCCATATGTGCGTTTTTTTTTTGTGATTATTAGACATTAAATGACTTATTCATTTACTTTTATGTCCCTTTTATGTATTGTAATTATATATTCATTTGGAATACACTTTTACTCATATTTACACAAAAAAACAATATTAAAGATAGTTTTTCATAAAATGTTTCTTTAAATATGCCTCATAATATTTAAATTTTAGACCATTAACATATAAGTACTTATATATTCATTTGGGATACACTTTTACTCATGTTTACACAAAAAACGATATTAAAGATAGTTTTTCATAAAATGTTTCTTTTATTTTTAGTAAATATGCCTCATAATATTTAAATTTTAGATCATTAACATTATTGTTTTTACTATTATGAGGCATATTTACTAAAAATAAAATAAATATTTTGCAACGACCGAGGGGATTTTTTGCAACGAAAAAATTTCACAGGTGGTTTTTAGCCTATATTTATTTCACAGGGGGTTTTCAGCCAATAAATTATTTCACAGGGTTTTTTTTGCATTTATTTCACAGGGGGTAGCTGACCTAACTTTCACAGGGGGTTTTTTGCAACGAAAAAATTTCACAGGGGGTTTTTAGCCTATATTTATTTCACAGGGGGTTTTCAGCCAATAAATTATTTCACAGGGGTTTTTTTTGCATTTATCCCGAATTAGTTTTATAAATATTTCGTTTTAGTTTTTAATTAATGAATTAGCAGGCACAGCTTAGTGGCTTAAGACAACTAAACTTGACAAAATTACACTTTTGATCCCACATTTTATACGAATTTGCAGTTTTAGTCTCACATTTTTCGATCTCAATAGATATAGTCATATAGGATCTAAATATACGCATCATTGGTCATCTCCAATAATTTTGTTATGGATTTGAGCACTTGTAGGCCACATAATAGTCAAGTTTGATCTTTTTGCAACTTTCTCATATTGTTGGGGCCTTCATAAAAATTTCCATACTTCAATAAAAAATTTAAAAAAACTATAATAAATCAGGAAAATAGTAAAATTACAAAATATTTCCGAGATATTAAAAATAAATTCAAAATGCATATTTTTACTATACAGTAAATTTATATTAATGGTAAACTTGTTAGAACTATTTAAACATATCCACAAATTTTAAAAAATCAAAAATGTCTCACAAAATATCAATAAATTTCTATAAAAAACAATTTTAATAATTAAAACATTTAAAGACAATGGTCATCTTTTCCAACAGTAATGTGATTAGGGCCCCTCTTGATTTTTGTTTCTTGCATATTTGTGTTCAGAAAATCCAAGAAACTGCTTCTTTTTTCAGCTACATATCTACCTATTTTAAATTGTCAAACTTTATGTTCGATCTTCATTTTGTTAGAGAAATACATAACATGTTACCAACTGAATTATAAATAGAAAAATTTAATTAAAACAGATAGAAACATATATAGACCATTTCAACAACTACATAACTACAAGCATTAATTCCATTAAACCCACCTAACTAGTAACATAAAAAAGTGTTAATTGAACCCTGGAACTACAACAAACTATTATTACATTACAATCCTAAAAAATAAGCCATACGCCTCTCAAACATCGGTCAATTCTCGAATGTCCCAAAATCGATCGAAATTACAACTTAAACGAAATGAGCCCATCACAATATTACAACCAAAATTGTGAGTCAAGACTATTAGACACAGACTTATGATTTATTTAATTGTTGTACTCATGTAATTATATTTAATTTATTGATGTAAAAGTATCCTAATAATATCTGCATCAATACTAGTGATGTCTCCAGAAGCTAGAAGTTGAGAAAGTCTCTCACTTAGATCATCCACCTCCTTATGCAGTCTCTTGATGTAATTGCATGTTTCCTTCAAGATTTTTGATGTTGATACCTAATAATGTCATATCATAATAGGACAAAAAACACAAAATAGTACATATTAATCAGTAAGAAAAATTGCACAATTTTTCAGGCTTCCTCATACCATGCATGCATAAAGCAAAAGAAAAAAATTATTCAATAATTTTACTAAGTTAAAGTCCTATATATTGTGCTACATTTTTCTTCTATAACCAAATCCTAGTTTTTGAGATGGGGCCAATAGTGTATAAAACTGTCTTACTTTCATACAAATAACTTGGGAATTTGAAGAGGGCCTAATTTAAAATCCATTTATTTTACATAAAGAATATTGAGAATATAAACAAGCGTAACGCTACATCAAGGTCCAAACCCCTATTTCGGTTTCTTCATTTACATGTCTTTAATCTGGAACATTTTTAAGCACAATTTATGACCCCCTTCTCATAATCACAATTTATACTTTATTTTTTGGTTCCATAGGTTTTGGTGTTACAAGGCAAAAAAAAAAAAAAAAAAAAAAAAAGAAACAGACTCGAAAGCGTTATAAGCCTGATTTGTTGATGATGAAACATAATGTATATATAGTCTATTCTTGTTTCAAAACATTTGTATCCAAATGAAAATAGTAAGAACTTACACTTGTAATACTTGTTGGACTAGAATCAGGCAGCAAAGCTCGTAGATTTAAGATGAGATCATTAATCTCATCTTCTGTAATTCTTGATACACTTGCTCTCCTATTTGACATTGAACTAAACAAAAAACACTGTCATAGAATAGGTTTGGGGAGATTGAGGTTGAAAGAAAGCAATTGAGGCTCTTAAAAAGGAATTTCAAGAGGGATGGGTGGTGGGTGTCGAATCCAACAAAAATAATTAACCTATTCAAAATAATTTGTAATCAGTGACAAGTAGGTTCGATCCACAAGGAATGGTGTAGAATTAATTCCTAAATTACTAATATCGATTAAAAGGGGGGATTTGGATTTGATTAACTAAATAAAATAAAAAGACGTAAATTAAAAAGCAAAATTAAAATAGAATTCAAATTCAATATGTTGAGAAGTTCTAGTCTTCGGATTATCTCGGTATTGATTCCACAATTTGATCACTGATGCAATAATAATTCAACGTTATCAGATAAATTGGCTATAGTTACTAACAAGCTCTAGCAACCTAGTTTTTCCTTAAGTCGTCGATAACCAAAACAAGCTCTTTGATTACTTCTCTTAACAAGT
This sequence comes from Verbascum thapsus, assembly GCA_963669365.1. Classification (NCBI taxonomy): domain Eukaryota; kingdom Viridiplantae; phylum Streptophyta; class Magnoliopsida; order Lamiales; family Scrophulariaceae; genus Verbascum; species Verbascum thapsus. Next base: position 10,815,141 of record OY770118.1, read on the forward strand.
AGACAACCCTAAATAGGCTCTTAGACTCCGTTTGTTTGACAGGGAATGGAATTTAAAATGGGAATAAGATTTCTGATAATTTGAATAGTGATTGCTTGTCTACAAAAAATTGGGTAAGGATATATATATTGTTTATTTTTTTATGTTTGGTTCAAACACATATAATAAAGAATGAAATCTAAATTAAAGACTTTGACTTAAATACCCTTATTTTAAACCATATTTATATAATCTAACTATAAATATTCAACATAGTAGAATATTTGATATTTTATATATACGTAAGTGTATATACACATATATATTTAATTTGGTTAAATAATAAAAAATAAATAAGATATCAATTAATTGCATTATCCTCTTTTAGCAAAATGATAATTAAATTGAACATGCTTATATTTTATTTACATATTGTTTGACTTTTAAAAAAATTGATACATATATGGATTTTTCATATACAAATGCATTGATAATTATTTTAGGTCGGAAACATATTATTGTTAATAAATAAAATATATTAATTATATGTGACCAACACCTATTTCAAAAGTACTATCACAAAAACAACATAACAAATTTTCAATTTCATTCAATAAATAAATATCAAATAAAATGAAATTACGATCTTTTTTACAATAAAAATATTTTTAAATTAAAAACACGAAACTATTTTTTCATAAATAATAACTTAAATGAAATGAAAAAATAAATAACTATTTTTGTTGATTTTGTATTATATTTTATATAGGGGTAGTAAGGGCATTAAAGTATTGTATTTATGATTACCTTGATATGGTAATCACATTACCTCCAATAAATAAGGTATTGTAATTCCCTTATTTGAGATGATAATTCTCATATGTTGGGAATTAGATTGCATTCCATTATATCAAATAAAAAATACCAAACAAAGTTATTTGATTTTTAGGAATTATATTCCCTATTTTGATTCCATTCCCTTGACAAACAAACGGAGCCTTAGGATTTAGCCTATCGATAGCATTCACGTATTAGAAAAACACCAATTCTAGCCAACAAACACATAAGCTCGGTTTATTTAGACCAGATTACTAATTCCCATAACGACTAATCGAAAACGATTAAATAATCAACGTCGCTAACTGCTACAAAATTAGGGTTAGCCAGTCACGGAGTTAGCCCTAAATAGCTAAATATAATTCCAACGATTAAATAATTGGCCAGACTAAATAATCAATTGAAATATATTGTCAACAAAGCTCGGAGAAAAAGTAAATACCTGATGAACGAAGAAATTAAGGTACAATTCGATCTCATAAATATTAAGAATCAAACCTTGATGAATCCTCGACTAGAATTATGTGTTTAGCAACACATAATCAAAAACTTTTACAAAATATTAAATTCGAGAACTTTGATAAAGGGAAAAACGAAACTTGAATTGAAAATAATATCAAAGGTGTCTTGTGGAATAAAATTCCACATATTTAAACTAGTAGAGTCCTAATCCAAGAAGGAAACTAATTAAATTAGGACTCTAACAAACTAAAACAAACTTAACAAACTAAATATCTAGAAATAAGGAAATAAAATCCTAACAAAATAAAAGGGAAATAAATCCCATAAATTCGGGCAACAGAAATCCCATAAAATCCGAATATTAATGGAAAGATCTTCAGGAATCTTTAGAAAACGCGTTTGAAAATGCGTTTGAAAACGTGTTGAAAACGCGTTTCTCGGCAGAAGCATTTTGGGATTTAAGCGTGGGCACGCTTAACTTTTCGAAGTCTTCTGCTGCCTTTTTCGTGTCTAACTCTTTTCTTCGCCATTTTTCCTCTTTTTCGTTTCATTTGGTTCTTTCTCCTTTTAATCTCTAAAATCCAATTGTCAACCTAAAATCACAAAATAAGAAGAATAAACGTGACAAACAACCCGATTATAGACATGTAAAATATGCACAAAACACGACTTAACAATGGGTAGTTAAATAAGGCCAAAAACAACAACACTCTTAAGGGTAATTTCACAATGAGTTTAATGCAATCGTTCTACTATATTATAGTCCAATGATTAATTATAATAAATCTACCGTAATTTAAATCCAAATTAATCTTATTTAAGGACCCAACTAATTGTCTAGCCTGCATACAATGGGACCCTTAATTTTTTGGCCCTTTTGCTCAAAAGAAGTCATTATTAGAAAATTCCATTATCTAATTAGTCTTCTTTCCCAGTTTCACTCCAACAACTGTATGCATTGTACAAATCCCATTAGGCAATTAATTGAACACTTTTTAATACATGATTGGTTGATTAAGGTTTCTAATCAAAGATGTTTACATTCCACCTACAATATACCTTAGTTTTCTCATTTTATTAGCATTTGGGCTGTTTGGGAATAGGTTTTCTTGTCTGTTCTATTGCTATTTCTGATCTAGAAATGCATTTTTTTAGAGCTAACTAATAGCTCATGAGATTCAATTAAATTGAAGATGTAATAAGGTTCCAGTTTGTCAACCAAAATCACATAATTTTCCTAAATTAGAGGGTCAATTGGTGACATGATCAAATTTATATATACAACATATTCTAATGATACTTAAGTCTATTTTGTTTTAGTTATGATTTACTCCATGATTAAACTTATTTTGATAAGTAAAAAAAGTAGAATTAGTTTTATAAAGAAAGAAAAAAAGTATTAAACTTTATCTCAAACTCGAACTCGACTCATTTACTTCGAGCTCGAGCTTTATAAAATTAAAGCTCGTCAGGTCTATCTCGAATCTAAAAATTTCACAAATTCAGCTCGAATTCGATTTATTTACCTTCTCACTTGCATCACATAAAACACAAAGTAATGAACTATGAAATTTCAGATTTGTGACATGTAACTTGTAAGTAAAGAACAAATGTATTATAACTCAATCTAAGAGAGTTCACATGTGGGCCAATTTGAAAATAAAAAACATTGTATTTGGACTGCCGTGGAAGTTCAAATATTTGACAGTACTAGACTGCTAGAAGCTTACATTAAGACTTTATATGTTATGACCAGTAAAATCCACTGAATTCTGGGCGGTTTGCAATGTAATGTTATATGGTCATTTAATCTTTCATATGTCTACTCGAATCTGGAATTGAAAAAGACAAGTGAAACACTTCTTATAAACGGAAGTTAAATAGCTTTACCATGGCCGTGTGATTTTTGGTAGTTCGTGAAAGTTCAATTATCGAAAAATATCAATCACAAAATATGTTTAAATGTTGATAATATATATAGTAGTATATCACACGTACGTTAGTTGCACGTGAACTATGTGACTATATTAAAATACTATATACATAAATACATAAGTATTCAATTTTGAATTATATATTAAAAACTTTAACAATATATTCAATAAGTGAATTATTAATATTTAATAAATTATAATGATAAATGTGGTTGACATGAAAAAAATCAATAATGAAAGATCTAAATCTATTGAAAGTTTGAATCTTGAAAATTGAAATCTAGATAATAGTGTAATTAATTAAATTGTTATCTCACTGCGTGCTTTATTTGTTTATTCTCTATTTTATTTTTGATGGGTTAAATGCTCTTTTCTTCGTACTTACAATTATCTTCTTGGCTCAAAAATTGGACAATTATGCCATCTCTTCTTGCTTTTTTTCCTTTCTTTCTCTATTTAAGTTTGTAATTAAGAACTTACATTGTTTGATTTTGATGTCATGTGATATTTTTTAACTCAAAAGATTTTTTTTATCTTCATGTTGATTATTTAATTTTCTTTTCCCATATTCTAAAAAAATAATTGTTTGTATTCTTTCTTCTCTTTAATCGATAAAATGTATAAATAAAATTAAACCTTAAATAAAGAATATCACTATTATCTGATATTATTTATTTATTGTTTATGGTTTGTGTTATTTATTATATAACTAACTATTAAATATTTATGAAGCAAAAAGTTGAAATAACAATAAAATCACTTTATCAAGGAACTCAATATATAATTTTCTTTAACGAGTAGAATTGTCAAGAACCTTTAAAGTTTTCATAACAAAGTGAAATTTATTTGAACTCTGACATCGTTAAATTGCTATGAATTTAAGTTCGCCAATTTAATAGGATCAATAAATATCGATTATTTTATTATATTATTTATCGACTCAAGCTCTACATAATTATGTAAGTTTATGTGTTCTTATTAGATGTGGATATTAGGAAATAGGGTTTTTAAATTTGAACTTATATGTTTAATAAAAAATTAAAAACTAACTAAACATTTTTTTCTTTTCTTTGCATTTATTATTTACTTATAAATCATCCTTATAAAATATGTTAATCATAATCTTTTAATCACAAGTATCAAATATAAAAATAATCATATTTAATTGGAGGGCTATTTATTTTAGATCATTTTCCTACAAAAAAATAAATTTATAACGAACTATGTTATACTTGATCATTAATTGATAATTTGATTTTCATGTGGATCAAAATGTTAATGTAAAAAAGATAAAAGATAAAAGATAAAAGAAAAACCATATCTAGAAGTTCACTATTCTTTGACTTATGAAAGATATTAATGATGTTTGAAATTTTATTTTCTACATATCTAATAAATAACTTTTAAATAGTGAATATTTATTTTTCTAAAAAAATATGTTTTGACAAATCAAACAAATATTCTTAAAAAAGGTTACTAAATTGATATATTAGATATTAAAGAAAATCAAAATGAATTAACCAACATAAGAACATTTATTATTGAAACTTGATTTCAAGAAATTAAATAAGATTATTCATATTAGTATAACTATTTGTATAAAAAACTAAGTTAATAATTAAGTACAAGTCAACCTATCATAATAAGTAATAACTAATAGTTAAAATATTACCAACTTTGAAGTATGCACTTTTAAACACTTTATAACATGATAATACACACACAAAATAATATAAGTGTACTAAATCATTCTCTTGGCCAAATTAGTAACTTCTTTTGAGTCCAATTTGCAGCTCAATCGTAACTTGGAGGAATAAATATCCGAATCCCCAATAAGTGACGATTAAAATAAAGATTGTGCCAATTAAAGGACGAATTATGCAATTCCCCCTTACAATCTTAGTGCTGGAAAGTATAGAATTAATTTAACATGTTCATATACAATAGGAATGTGAAATGGGAAAGGTCAGGAGCTATGGATCAAATTACTTAATACGTAATTTCATCTTTTGATGGTTGAACTTGATTTATTTAGCATAGAAATCATACTTGAATACTTTTTCAATTCGGTAAGACATAAAAATTTGCTTGAGCCGATTTGATTAATTCATAGTTAAAAACAATAACTTATGTCTAAAATTGTAAAGTTAATAGAAAAAAGGAAACTAAACTATGTATGCATAAATATCCGGATCTCGATTGTGTTCAACTTGGTTAGAAAAAATTGATTTCACGAATTGTTTAACAATTGATCAAACTCAAACACAATCCAAAACAAACAAATACGTTTTGACTCAAAAGAGATAAAAGCAATAAATCAACATTTGTATCTCAGTAAGATATGTGCTTTTATGAAGTTTGAAAATATTATTTCGATCCAAAACTGAATTACACTTTTCTATCGATCCCAATCAATTGAATCAAGCTCTAAAATTCCAATGCATAATCTCGTTTCAATTCGTTTATACACCATAATGCAATGCACTTGCATACCCCTAACTAAATTGATTTCCATGCAGACACAAAAGTAAATATTCCACTCATTATTAATTACATAATTTTGAATATAATATGATTTGAAGTTGCCCTCTTCAAAGAACTAAAAAACTTAAGTGTGCAATATGCATTATAAAATGAGTATCATCACACGACATTCTTTAAACTCCTAAAGCCAAAAACCTAAATAGATAGTGTGCTTAATTTTTAATTAAGACAAAACCCTAGATCCCAATTTCGTATTTGCATGAAAATGACAAGAAAAAAAGTTAGGAATCTAGCTGTTGATTAATGTCGTAAGCATCATGTTGATGATTAAGGATGAATAAGATGAATAATGTTTCCACCTATGAGGCAGTACCAAATTGATATTATTTAATGCTAAATAGTCTGTTTACAAGATCTGCACCAATTAATTATATATAGTGTATGTAATTAAGAAACTAAACTATTTAGTTGCGCATGTGTCATTTTATGTTAGATTGGTTGTAATATATTATAGTTTTTAACACTAATGGATATTCTAAGTCATCCAACAATCAAAACTAGACTGACTTAATTGGTTTTGGCCTAACAAATTTCTTTTCCCAGTATGTATGAGTAAAAGTTAATTGCAACTGGATTTTCATTTTAATGATTTAGTGAGTAGGGCAAATTAATATCATCAATTCATAGCTAAAAAGTGGTACTAGAGGTTGATTTGTTCATGTTTTACATGCACATTGCAAAAATATAATTAACAAGTGGTTTAAAACATAAGTTTACAAAACAATATTTACTTTATTACATTTTGCAATATGTTATCATCAAACCAAGGTTACCATTTCTTTTCTAGGGTAATTGTTGTTTGAGATATTAGATAAAGCAATAAATCTATCATATAAATCAAGAAAGAGACACAAATATTTATGTGCTCACCAAAATTTATCAATGTGCATGGGAGGAGATATGAAAATTTCACTATATATATTTCAAAGAAGTATAAAAGATAATAAATATCTAAACTCATAGTTACACTGTATAATGTATTATATAATAGGGCAAAACAACTTAGGTTCCTCAAGTTGACAAGTAAACTTTTTCATATTCACATTTTGGGTACACTAAATTGCAAAAGCTAGCAATTTCAATACAAGATTATATTTGCCGGAACATTTGGTAGAAAATATATTTGATGGAAAATTTGACTTGAATTTTATGTGTTGTGCTTAATCGAAGGAAAATTGACTTGAATTTGGGGATTTTATTTAATTTGAGGGAAATTAACCTTCCATTTGGAAATTTTCATATGGAGAAAAATTGAACTTCAATATGTTGATTTAACTCAAATACTTTCAAATTATTATTTAATTTAAAATATTTTTCTGAAAAATTGATTTTTACTAATTGTTTCAATTGTTTCACAAAATTCTTTATTTTCTAATATGTTGCTGTATCTTTCCAATTTTTTAATTTTATTTTCAGATTTCTTTCTATTTTTTCTGATTTTCAAGTTGTTTTTACGATTTCCTTTTCATTTTTTAATTAATATATATTTCAAATAAAAAACTTTTTGACTCCATTAAATTTTTTAAGAATTAAAAAATTTGTTTGATATATAACTTCTCATATTTTCCAATTTTAAAATGATTTAATATTATTTTTCATTTTTATAATATTTTCTGATTTTTCAGAACTTCCAAAAAAGGTTTGTTTTCTTATTTCATTATATATTTTTGATTTATTTCTAAACGTTTTTCCTAATCAGCTCGTAAATTTTTTATATTTTTTCTGATTTATTTGTTTCATCACTGTATTTTTTCCAAATATATCTAAATAATATCATATTATTAGATTTTTTGATGATCAATTATTTTTCAGAACTTATATAAAAATATTTTGATTTAAAAGTTAAACTTTGAAATAAACTAAACAAATAAAGAGATAAAAGTATCTGAGAAATCTCCAAATTAAGGGTTAAGTTTCCCTCCAAATGCATATATAAAACCCCAAATTGAATAGATTTGGAGTCCTTTAAAATGTAAGAAAAAATTGTATTAATTTTTTTTTTTTGTGTGTGCAGAAAGTTAAGTTTGATAAAAGACTATTAAAAATCATTTTAAAGACTATTAAAAAAGAGACGCGGTTTAGTCAGCTTGATCAAAGTAGGATCTAGTTCACAATGCTTGTATCAAGAGTTGTGGATGAAAATATCTGTAGATCTTCTTTTACTTTAAAATCCTTTTAGAAACGTTTAGCATTTTTCTATATTCGCTTAGTTTTATAAATAATTTTATGCTTTGCGAGTAATAATAATCCAAGGAAAACAGATAGCTATAAATAAAATTCAATTTAAGAGGCTTGCTAGGTGATATAACCCTAATTATCATATTTCCTTTAAATTACAAAGAGAAAATTCAGTAATTCATGATTTACAAAAATTCACACAGATGCCTTTGCTAACCAAAGACACCTCTATAAGAAATCCACTATATATGATATTAACATCCAATTCATCTAAGAAAAAATATTATCTTGTCTCACCATTTCCTTTGCCTTACCAAAGACAGTGTGTATATATATATATATTATTGAATTTATGTGTTCCAATTGTTAAAACGAATGTAACTAAAATTAGGGTTTATAGAAAAATAGAAGGCATGGACATGAGAGAGATGTATGCACTGCTTTGGATTCCAGTTTACCTAACTAATTTTAGTATTGAGTATTTATTAACAATTAACCTTGGAAATATAAAACTTATTATATTTGTAATTCATTTCTTATATCACATAACATTAAATTATAAGTAACATGTAAATAAAAAATTTAATCATTGTACCTAATCCTCCAATCCATGTGATCAGTGTCGATGGTTTACATTGGCAGTTTAATCTCTTTGTTTTTTGTAATCTTCTTCCTAGGGTTCTACCTTATTCACCGACCTTTTAAACAAGAAGAATTTAATATTAAGCCTATACAAAAATATCTGACTAATGTAGAATAAAATAATTGGATTTCTATTTCTTGGTGAATCTGAGGGAACTTATTATGGATAAGATCATCTAGTTTACGTGGATAGGGAAGTTAAAAAAAATATTATGATTAATTAATTCAAAATTCAAATAAATCAACAATTATAATTATTATTTTTTATAATAATAGATGGTCAAAAAATATATATATACTAGCGTGTAACCCGTGCTACGCACGGCCTAACTTCAATAAAAACTTAATAAAAAAAAATCTGAATTTTAAAAGCCTTGATGTGGTTGTATTCTTTTTTCATCAATTCATTGAATGTAAATGAAAAAACAATGAAATATATTGTTAACATTAGGCATCAGAAATATTCATACACACATAAAACTTCATAAAACTAACAGAAACACAACACAACCATATCAATGAACAATTTATTAAATCATAAACATAATACAACCACATCAATTATATATTATTTATAAATAGTAAATCATAAATGTATCTTAAAATTTTTAACAACTAATATATTATATACAACACATAAAACATACATTGTGAAGTTATATTGAACATAATCCTCATTTCCAAAGCTTATCCCGCGAAATATAGAGAATAAACTATGATGTAATATATGAATTATATTCTTTTAAATTAATATTTTAGGATAAATTGAAATCGCTAAATATGTTGTAAATTATAAAATTTGTACTGAGAAAATGCTAAATTTTGAGGTTTCATCATTGAAACCTCAATGATGAAAATATGAGTACTTCTAATTATTCTAAAACTAATGATATACTAACTATGAATCAGTGAAATGAAATTTGAGTTTAGGGTTGATAATCATTCACATGACGATTACGGGAGTGAGCCTATATTGTTTAGTAAAACCTGCAAATAAATGTATGAAATTGAATAATTAAACATGATATTAAGCATACATAGGAACTATGGAATATCATATTGTAGATAGTAGTGTTTTGAAAAAGCCTGAAAATAGTTATCTTTTAGTTGCAAACCTACATATTTAAATATGTTAAAAAGTAATTCAATATATTAGATAAATGTAGTCTGGGGATTTGTTTTTGCAAAACAAATTAAGTAAAAGAGAATGATTGCACATGCTATTAACAGATACGGCGAAGGCTACAATAGTCATGGTGAAACAAATATATCTTTATGACAGTTAAATTAGTTGGAATGGTGATGTTGCCGAGAGAATTAAGCAGTTTATTTCAAATTAAACTCTACAATTCTTTACTCAACTCAACAACTCTTATTCTACCGTAATCAATCTCATATGAGTCTAAAGTTGGTGTAATAACTCTCTAAAAATACTATAAATTTGTGTTAATAACAACAATATGTAACATAGAAATGAAATGGAATAAGATATACAAAAGTCTCATTATAAAAATGTGATTGAAAAAGTAGCGTACCAGGCATGCAACTTCTCACTCAACTAAAACCAAATTTTCAGAAATTAGAATAAGTAAAAATAGTTAGTATGTGATTGGTCCACAAAAATAAAATTTAACAGAATACATATATCACTTATGAAAATAGTTAGAATAACGAATGAACCATAAATTGATTGAATAATGAAAAATGTCATACCGCCGATTGGATGGTGTTGTGTTGCACAAAGAATTAGTACACATAAGAATATGTGTAAAGATATTTTGATAAATTAGTACACAAAGAACACGTGTAAAGAAGTGAAAAATTCCAGCTATAATAACCTGTAACATGGAACACAAAATAGTGAAATCGTCAATTGAATGCAAAATACGTCAACTTAGAGAAACACAACTACAATCCAATGTTTGAAAAAATTAATTACCTTTAAGCAACAAAACGAAAAAAAGTAAGAATAAAATGAATCATCTAGTATGTGGTTGAGAGAAAATAAAATTGAATAGAGTATATTTCATCACTTATGAAATATACAGATACCATTAAAATGACATTCAAAATCCATAATATCATTTCATGTAGAAACAAATAACAAAACTTGTAATGATCATATGATTACAAGTTTCTGATACCCTGTTTTCTTGTAGTGTTTCTTATTATTAAATTTCAAATTTACATTAGATTCGTTTTTCATTAATTTATTTTCTCATATGATTCAACCACTTACTTTATTTAATTGGACTTCATCATCTTTTGGGTCATTTTCTTTGATTCTATTATATCAATTGAAAATCATTAAATAGCTTCCGATGAATAACATTTGTATGTAAATTTTGAATATTGTTATATAAAAGTTGATGCACTATGCTCATTTCTGTAAAATTGTAGTAGTAGATTTCTTTTTCTACATTTCCCATTTTATTTTTTCAGCTTTTATTTTAATTCTACTTTTTTTTTTTTTAAGTTTTCAATTTTTCTACTCGCATTTTTTTATTTTAATTCTCTCTCTTTTTTGTATTTTCATGAGTGCGAAAAGCATTCAGTTTTAATTTTGTATCAGTTATTTCTTTGAATCTTTTAATAATTTTTATGTAAAAGTTGATGTACCACTTTTCAGAATTATTAGAGCTAATACTTATTTTTCCCTTTTTGTTCTCATCTTTCACTTCTTATTTAACTCACTCGATGTATTGATTTTCATTCACTTATGACATTCAAAGAAATTTGGAAAAAGTTTATTCAGTTATTCTTTTGTTTTAATTTTCTCTCTTTTCATTTTATGTTTTTGTGAGGCTTTCCTAATACGTCAAATAACTTGCAGATGAAATAAAATGAGCAGACATCACTCTTACTCTTATATTCTGACTATGATTTGCAATTGAAATGGCAAGACCAAAATTTACTCCTTATTAGATAGTTGTTAATTGTTCTCAAATTTAAATTGCTACTCTTTGAAAATTTTTAATAAATTGGCATTTCTTAACTTGGTGTTTACGAAAAGAGTTTTGGAGTTTAATGAGCTTTAATTTATTACAATTGTATTTAGTTTGTATCATTATGTTTCAAAAAAGAGTCTTCAACTTTATTCTCAAATAAAAATAATTATACATTATAATCTTTCAAAATTAAACGAAATAATATTCATTTTTATAAATCAAAGTTAAATTAATATAACCCGTGCATAACACGGGCTACACGCTAATACTAACTTATATATTTTATCTTTCTTTGTGTCTATTTTTCTCAATAAAATTGTTTGAAACTTTAGAATCAATTAAGCTTCCTACACGGGGAGCTTTATTTTTATATTCTTTTTTCTATTATTTAATCAAATTATAGTGTCCTAATGAACTTTTACACTGCAATTTGTCTACACGTGATACCATAAAATGCTGTTATATTTTTTATTTTGTATTTGACTCTTTTGTCATTAAAAAGTATAATTAATTATATAGAATTATTTTAGATAGTTCAAAAATGTAAAACAAACCCTCTAAAGAAATTGGTTCCCTCAAATACAATTCCAAGTAAAAAATTAATTTTTTCTAATGCGAAGACTGAGTTTGCAACTGAATTATAACAAGAGAACTAAATAGATAGATTGATGTTCATATATATACGATAGGAATGTAAAATGGAAAAGTGAGGATGTATGAATCAAATAATTACTTAATACACAAACACAATCGATCAAATGCAAACAAAATCTAAAGCCAAACAAATATCCGTTTTGAGTCAAAAGGATATATCAATCAGTCTATCTCATAAGAAAACTACGAAAAATGGAATTGTAATTCCAAGTATTACGGGCAAATTACTCTTCTCTTTTGAGTTTGTGGCGGGTTGTTTGAAGCTGCTGCTACTACTGTCTGTGTTTCCATTTGTTGTAGGAGATATTGGGGTATTTGAAGTCGAGCACGATTTTGATGGGGATAAACTGGGATTATCAGCTATGCTGGAAATGGAATAGATTGTTAAAAATGGTGAAGAAAGAAGAAATATATAAGCATAATAATGTTCATTTGAGATATGGAGAAATTAGGGTTTGATTTGTAGGTTACCTTAGCTTCAAGTCCTTGTTGCATGCTAGTGAAACTGGTACAACTCCAGTGAGTATATTATTTGCCAAGTTCCTTAGAGAAAGAAAAAAGAATCATGATAATATGATAAGAAAATGTTATAAAAATGTGTGAAAGAAAAAAGAATCATGATAATATGATAAGAAAATGTTATAAAAATGTGTGTTAAGTGACAATAAAAGTTATTCTTAGCCAAAAATCTATAGGAAAAATTGTAAGCCAAAAAATCAAATTAATAATTGAGTTTGGTGTTAACTAACAGTTCTTGCAGATCCTCAAACGTGCCAAGATATGAAGGAATATCTCCCGTAAGGCTGTTTTTCGACATGTCTCTGCAATTGAGGTAAAAAAAATGTCAAATTAATTTTATTTAGAAGATAGAATATAAATTAGATTTTTAAATCGATCGAATTTTTAAATTGTGTAATATACATTCTCTGAAGAGCATCCATAGTTTTGATATCAGGAAATGGCCCTGAGAGGCGTTTGCCGTGAAGATTCCTGTTAATTTTTGCAGTAGTTAGTGAGTAATTGGAAAATGCATGGCAAGTATATACAAAAATAAGAATTAAAGTTTAAATAGTTAATCGTTATAGAAAAACTAAATGAAAAGAATACATATGAACCTATAAGTATTTGATAAGGCATATTGTGTAAAAAAAAAAAAAAATTCTCTCTGTTTTTTCTTCTAAATTAACACCTCAATTTTATAGTAATCGAGAATTATGGGCTAATGATATTAATCAATTTATGTAACTTTTTCGGCTTCACACTTTTGTAAATCAACTTTTTTCTTTTTTTATCTGAACTATATAAAATAATTTTTACATAATTTTATATTTTAGCATTTTATTAACAAAGAGTGGAAAAGTCCGGATTCGTCGCATGCATTGCATGTGACCCTTTTAAAGATATATTTAATATTTATTAATTCAAAATAATATTGTCTCGTGGTTTCAATATTTTGGACTTGTACACTTCAACATATTATTTCACTTTAAAAAGCTAAATATAGTGAACGACATGGCCGTTAAATGTCATTTTTTCCTCTAAAGAGTCACATACAATATAGATTATGAAATTGTGGCAACTATTCCGTCAAAAAAATACTATATTGTATTTTTTTACAGAAACAAGTTTATATTAGAAAGTGTAAAAAAGAAACAAGTTTATATAAAATAACATTGTTCAGTTAAGAAAGTGTAAAAACAATTTGTTACAAAATTACAAAACCCGAAAAGTTTGAATGAAATAATGACATTAACTCTATATGTTATCAACTAATAATTAAATAATCTCTATTATATATACATATTATATATACGTAATATTTCTTACAGTGCTATTACTCGTGGATTTGCATCAGAATTACATTCTATCCAAGTCCATGTTGGTGGAAGGCATGGATCCTCATTCTCCTCCGCCAACCCCAGATAATTTAAGCTTAATATATTAAGCATCCCTAATACTAAATCAATGAAAATTGAAATATTATATCAAAAAAGCCTCCAAAAAAATAAATAAAATAACCACCTTAACATTCTTGATTTTGAAACCACATGCATTGTTAACTAATAAAAATTAGAAGATAATATATGTATACAACCCATATTACTAATTTCTATTTTTTCATCTCTTCTAGTTTTCAGAGTATAAATTTATTAAAAACCACTATTTAAATAAATTAAATTGCGAGAGACGAAGAACTCGAAAAACATATGCAAATATTTATGTAACACTTACAGTCTTGGACATTTGTTTTTGATGTAGAATCAGTTGTTGCATGGGAAACTGCTTTCACTCTGATTGTGTCTCTGGTATGATTCTTCAACGACATCGTGCCTGAAAAATTGATCAATCATATATATGTCGACTTTTGTATTGTAACGAATATAGAAAACATAATTATTCAATAATATAAATACGAAAAAAAGAGGGAAAAAAAAAATTAAAATTAAGTAAAAGAAATAAAACTGTGCTTAGGTATGTTAATTACCATCAGCAAATAGCAAGAAAAGAGAGATAACAAAGAAAAAAGAGAGAAGGTGAGTGGCCATGGATACTCTATACTGATGATTCTTCATAGAAATGAGTGTATATATATATGTATGTATGTATACAAAAGCGACGACGTGATAACCTTAACTTGCAACAAATTAAATTTAATATATATTTAAATTAGTAGATGACCTTTAACTAAGAATTTCCATGCCCGTAAGAGCTGTTCACAGCTATCAGAAAGTTCTTAATGGAGGTTTAGTGGAATTAGTTTTATAAGTATTTAGTTTAGTTTTTAATTATGTATTAGCAGGCACAGTTAGTGGCTTAAGACAATTAAACTAGACACAATTACACTTTGATCTCGCATTTTATAAGCATGTGCAATTTTAGTCAAACATTTTTCGAGATATAGTCATATAGATCCATATATGTGCATCATATTAATCATCCCCAATAATTTTGTTATGGATTTTGAGCACTTGTAGGTCACAAAATAATCAAGTTTGATCTTTTTGAAACTTTCTCATATTGTTGGGGCCTTCATAAAAATTTTCATGCTTCAATAAAAAATTATAATAAATAAGAAAAATTAGTAAAAATACAAAATAATTCAGATATATTAAAAATAAATTCAAAATGCATATTTATACTATACAGTGAATTTAAATAAATGGTAAAATTGTTTGAAACTATTTAAACACATCCACAAATTTCAAAAAATTGAAAATGTCTCACAAAATATCAGTAAATATCTACAAAAAACAATTTTAATCATTAGAACATTTAAAAACAATGGTCATCTTTTCCAACAGTAATGTGATTAGGGTCCCTCTTGATTTTTGTTTCTTGCATATTTGTGTTCAGAAAATCCAAGAAACTGCTTCTTTTTTCAGCTACATATCTACCTATTTTAAATTGTCAAACTTTATGTTCGATCATCATTTTGTTAGAGAAATACATAACATGTTACCAACATAATCATATATAGCAAAATTTAATTAAAAGTTTAAAACAGATTTGAAACATATATAGACCATGTCAACAACTACATAAATAAACCCACCTAACTAGTAACATAAAAAATTGTTAATTGAGCTCTGGAGTTACAACAAACTACTACCACATTACAATCCTCAAAAATAACATTTCTAGTTCTATTGCCGAATAGTAAACCGGCCCGAATGTCCCAAAATCGATCGAAATTACCACTAAACGAAGCGAGCCCATAATTGCTAATCAAGACTAGTAGATATAAGCGTATGGTTTATTTAATTGTTGTAGACATGTAATTATATTTAATTTATTGATGTAAAACTGTCCTAATAATATCTGCATCAATAGTAGTACTGATGTCTCCAGAAGCTAGAAGTTGAGAAAGTCTCTCACTTAGATCATCCACCTCCTTATGCAGTCTCTTGATGTAATTGCATGTTTCCTTCAAGATTTTTGATGTTGATACCTAATAATGTCATATCATAATAGGACAAAAAAAAAAAAAAAAAAAAACAAAAAGTAGATATTATATTAATCAGTAAGAAAAATTGCACAATTCTTCTGTCTTCCTCATACCATGCATGCATGACGCGCAAAGGAAATAAAATACTGAATAATTTTATTAAGTTAAAAGTCATATATATTGTGCTACATTTTATCTTCTATAACCAAAATGATCCTAGTTTTTAGATGGGTCCAATAGTGTATATAACTTTGTCTTAATTCCATACAAACAACTCAATTAGGAATTTGAAGATGGCCTAATTTAATTTACAAAAAGATTGAGAATATAAACAAGTGTAACACTACATCATCAAGGTCCAGCCCCACCTATTTCGCTTTCTTCGTTTATGCGTCTTCAATCATAACTTGTTTAAGCAACAAATATACAATAATCTTTGATATTTTGATCTCATTTTACGTCCCCTTAACAATCACAATTTATGTAATTTTTTGTGTGTGTGTATGTGTATAGTTCTACCATAGGTTTTGGTCAAGGCGAAAAAAAAGCCTCCAAAACCTTATAATTAAGCTTGATTTCTTGATGTCGAAACATAATGTATAGTATATTTTTCTTTCAAAACATTGTAACAAAAAAAAGCAAATGAAAATAGTATAAATGAACTTACTCTTGCAATATGTCCAGCTGGGCTAGAATCAGGCAGCAAAGCTCGTAGATTTAAGATGAGATCATTAATCTCATCTTCTGTAATTCTTGATACACTTGCTCTCCTATTCGACATTATTGAACTAAACAAAAACCACTGTAATAGAATGGATATGGGGAGACTGAGGTTGAAAGGAAATCAATTGAGGGTCTTAATTCAAGTGTGATGGGTAGTTAAATAAGGCCAAAAACAACAACACTCACGAACGGGGTTTAATGAAATCGTTCTATTATAGTCCAATGATTAATTATAATAAATCGGCCGCAATTTAAATCCAAATTAATCTTATTTTAGGACCCACTAATTGTCTAGCCTGCATACAATGGGACCCTTAATTTTTTGGCCCTTTTGCTCAAAAGAAGCAATTAGAAAATTCCACGATCTAATTCACTCCAACAACTGTATGCATTGTACAAACCCCATTAGGCAATTAATTGGACACGTTTTAATACATGATTGGTTGATTAAGGTTTCTAATCAAAGATGTTTACATCCCACCAATAAGATACCTTTGTTTTCTCACTTTATTATTAGCATTTGGGCTGTTTTGGGAATAGGTTTTCTTGTCTGTTCAATTGCTTTTTCTGGTCTAGAAATGCATTTTTTTAGAGCTAACTAATGGCTTATGAGATTCAGTTAAATTGAAGATGTAATAAGGTTCCAGTTTGTCAACCAAAATCACATAATTTTCCTGAATTTGTGGGTCAATTGGTGACATAGCATCAAATTATACTTAAAATTTATATAACAATTACCAACATATTCTAGTGATCATACTTGAGTCTATTTTGTTTTAGTTATGATATACTCCATGATTAAACTTATTTTGATAAATAAGTAAAAAAAAAAAAAAGTATAATTAATTTTATAAAGAAAGAAGAAAAGTTTTAAAATTAAACTTTATCTCAAACTCGAACTTTATAAATTTAAGCTCATCAAATTTTAGCTCTAACTCGAATATAAAAAGTAATTAAATTTCAGATTTGTGACATGTTTAAGTAAAGAACAAAAATATCATAACTCAATCTAAGAGAGTTCACATGTGGGCCAATTTGAATATAAAAAACATTGTATTTGGACTGCCGTGGAAGTTCAAATATGTGACAGTACTATACTGCTAGAGGCTTACTTTAAGACTTTATATGTTATGACCAGTAAAATCCACTGAATTCTCTGGGCGGTTTGGAATGTAATGTTATATGGTCATTTAATATTTCATATGTCTATTCGAATCTGGAATTGAAAAAGACAAATGAAACACTTCTTATAAAGGGAAAATAGTCACAAAATATGTTTACATGTTGATAATATAATTAATATATATATACACTAGTACATCACAAGTGCATTAATTGCATGTGAACTATATATGTGAGTATATTAAAATAATATATATATATAAATGCATAAAGTATTAAATTTAGAATTATATATTCTAAACTTTAGTAATATATTCAATAAGTGAATTTTTATTTTTAATAAACTATAATGATAAATGCGATTGACATGAAAAAAATCAATAATAAACGATCTAAATCTATTGAAAATTGGAACCTTGAAAATCAAAATTGAGATAATAGTGTAATAGTAAAATCGTTATATATCTCACTGCATGCTTTATTTGTTTATTCTATATTTTATTTTTGATGGGTTAAAGGCTCTTTTTTTGTGTACTTACAATTATCTTGGTTCAAAAATTGGATAATTATGCCATCTTCTGCCTTTTTTCTTTCTTTCTCTATTTAAGTTTGTAAAAACTTATATTGTTTGACCTTGACGTTTAGTGATATTTTCTAACTCAAAAGATTTTCTTTTTCTTGTTGATTATTCAATTTTCTTTCCCCATATCCTAAATATATAATTGTTGGTGTTATATCCTTTTTTCTCTTTTATCGATAAAATGTTGAAATATAATTAAACCTTAAATAAAAAATATCACTATTATCTGATATCATTTGTTTACAGTTATGTCTTGTGTTACTTTTATTGAATTTTATGACTCACTATTAAATATTTATGAAGTAAACAAGTTGAAGTAACGAGAAAATCACTTTATCAAGCAACTCAATATAATATAATTTTCTTAACAACTATGACCCGTAGAATTGTCAAGAAAAAGTCTCATAACAGTGAAATTTATTTGAACTCCTGATTTTGAGTTTGAGATGGTTAAATTGCTATGAATTTAAAGTTCGCCAATTTAATATAATAAATTAATATCAATTATATTATTACATTATTGATCGAATCAAGTTCCACATAATTATGCAAGTTTATGAGTTCTTATTACGTGTGGATATTAGGAAATAAGGATTTTAAATTTAACTTAAATGATTAATAAAAATTTAAATTAAGTATGAATAAAAGAAAGTCTTCACTTAACTAAGTAAGCATTTTTTTTCTTTTCTTTGCATTTATTATCTACTTGTAAATCATCCATGTAAAGTATTTAATCATAATCTTTTAATTATAAGTATCAAATATAAAAATATTCATATTAGTTGGAGGCCTATTTATTTTAGATCATTTTCAATAGATTACGAAAAATAAATTTATAACGAACTATGTTATACTCGATAAATTGTGAAGGTAAAATGATAAAAGATAAAAGCTAAAAGAAAAACCATATCTATAAAGTTCATTATTCTTTGACTTATGAAAGCTGTACTAAATGAAATTTGAAATTTTATTTCCTACATGTCTAAAAATGAACTTTTAAATAGTGAATATTTGTTTTTCTAAAACCTATGTTTTGACAAATTGAACAAATATTCTTAAAAAAGTTATTAAATTGATATATTAGATATTAAAATTAATCAAAATGAATTAACAACATAAAAACATTTATTATATTGAAATTTGATTTGTATAACTATTTAATTGTATAAAAACTAAGTCAATAATTAAGTACAACTCAACCATCATAATAGTGACTAATAGTTAAGATAAAACCAACTTTGAAGTATGCACTTTTAAACAGTTTTTAACATGATATTACACACAATTAATAATATAAGTGTACCAACAATTCATTGAAGTTCATATTTCAAACAGTCTATAATATAATAATGTAATATTCATGTGGTTCGATTTTTAAATTTAAATATTCTATAATATGATAATGTAATATTGATGTAGTTTGAATATTACATTTGAAAAACATGTCAACCAAATACGAATTATAGGTCGAATCTCTATAAATATGACACACTAGGCAATTCAAAGAACATCAGAATGTTCAAAATAGAATATAGATTATTTTTTTTTATTGGTTTCCTTGATTGCAAGTATAAGATTATCGATCTGTAGAATTATTGAATGCCCATATAAAAATGCATTTTTCACATTTAAAAGCAAGATTTTTCATTCCTTTTGGGGTTATTTGTCGATTTTTTTGAAAGTGGGGGATAGAAGACCCTATCTCCCATTTTAGGGTTTAATTGGTGATGTTTAGTTTAACTCGATCCACCCTTATCGTTTATTAGCTATCCGTTTGGGTCACCTTCTTTTGAGTCAAATTCCAAAAAGGTAAGATTTATGATCATACCAAATTTAAATATGTACTGACATATAAATATTAACAAATGCCATAGTACACGATTATAAATAACTAATAAATGTCTAATTATCAAAATATGAATATATTATGTTAATCTCTGGGACTAATAAGTGATAAAATTGCAAAATAGAAGGATTATTATTAGGGTTGAATTCATTTTCCCCCGTGTACTATGGAACTTTAATTCAACTACCCTTTGGAAAGAATTTTATAGACTTGCACCTTTTCTTTACGCATTATTTTTGGTTGCACTTTATTAAAATAATTTACAAAGAGTATCAAAACTATATATTTCATATGTATGAACTATGTATACGCGTCTTAATTATATTAATATAGCATTATTTGTAGCATTAAAAGAAAGAAAAGAAAAAGTAGTATTGATATTAAACATAACAAAGTCTCATAAGTCATAAATAAGTGTTACATATTACACAATAAAAAAGCTATATAAATGAATTTACCAATTTCTCTGAATATTTATACAAAATAATAATTTTATTAATTGTTTTCTTCCAACAACGAATATCATGAATTGTTAATAATTTTTCTAAATACATAGATATTTAAGAATTAGGAGAAGTTTTAAATTAAATTGAAACAACTGTAATAATAGTTCTCATGAAAACTTATACGAGATTATTGTAATTTAAAACCAATACAAATATAGAATTAGTTAACTTTTCATGTTTAAAAGTATATTACTTAACACTGTCGTAATTAGATTATTATTTTAGCTTATATATGAATATCATGTAGTGTCCTTATGTGATTGTTCTCTATTTATCATCATAGAGTCCTACTCTAACTTTATATATTTTTATTGTAGATATTTGTTTATTTTACTCTTTTACCATTAAAATATAATTTTAGGAACATCAAAAGCATATTTAAAAAAACTCCTATTTTTATAATAGTATAAATATAGATATATTCAATTTCAATACACCATATAACCATTCAAAGGCTATGAAAAGAGAACACTAATTTATATTTTAATGGGGTTGTTGGAGTTTTCATTGCCGTTGAAAGGTGTGAAAGTTGGAGAGTTTTTTTATTTTAATTAAGTGAATTACTAATGAAATCTTTTTCAATTTTAAATACTTGTAGGGTCATAAATTTAATATATAATAAATTATTTTAAATTTATAATTGATAGTTGAGGATAGAAGTGTTAATTCACAATTAGAAGATAGACTTCAAAAGATCATATTTTTTTATAGAAGTATAGATTGGTAGGCCTTACACAAGTTTTAACATGTTGTGTAGGGATGACAATGGGGCGGGTTCGGGGCGAGTAATACTGGACTCGATACCCGCCCCGGTCAGAATTTTTAGGACCCGGACCTGCCCCGGACCCGGTAATACCCGGTCCCGCCCCAAACCCAGCGGGTACCCAGCGAGTCCAGGTCCTACCCGATGGACCCGATTAAAATTTGACTTTTTCCAATTTTTTTTTATCACAAATATACTTAAAACTAATATAAATAATACAAAACCAATATAAACTAAAATACATCAAAAAAAACATTCAACACACTTAAGTCATTCACAATAAGACAAATCAAAATAGGTAAAATAATTCAAGTTTACTCCAATCCAAATTTGAAAACAAATCAAATACCAAATAAACATCAATTAAATAAAACAACTAGGAGGTCTTTGAAGAGGGACAGTGAAGAGGAACTGCACGCTAGGGCTTTGTCGCTTTGAATTGAGGGCAGCTTTGAGTTTGATTTCTTGACATATGTTTATTGTTTAATCTAAAATTATATATTATTATATTAATTTTTTTTGATTTTATAATTTTATTATATTATAATAATAAAAAAATATAAAATATATAAATTACATGTTAACGAGGCGAGTCCGGGTCCGGTCCGGGTCCGGGACGGGTATATATTGGACCCGGTACCCGCCCCGGACCCGGCCGGGTCTTGATTTTTGATACCCGGTCCCGGACCCGGCCCATTTTTTGGACCCGGCCCCAGCCCCATCGGAACGAGTCCAATACGGGTATTTAAATTATCCGATCCCATTACCATCCCTAATGTTGTGTGGTTGATATTTCTCGAATTTGGACTTCCAAGAACTATAAAAAATCATTCACTATTGCTTGTGCATGAAAGCTATAAGAAACCCCTCTAAAGAGTTCTGATTTTTTGGTCCACTCTAAAAATATGTTGAAAATTTGTCTAGGAATTAGGTCTCTTGTGAAGTTACAAGCCCTCCCTAGGTATTGTCGCTTTATGGGGATCGTTACAGTCATATCATCTGATTATTGAGAGGGTATTTTGCTGAATTTATAAATATTTTAAAATATAGTTTAAGCTGTTTGAGAGCTTATAAGTTGCTAGTTTCCCACTTGTATGTATCATCTATCCTAAACTAATGTTCCTTCATATTTTATTTTCAAATTGTATGTAATATGTATAATGTTTTTTTTTTACATATAGTAAACACTATGTTCACAAGGTGAAAATCCTAGATCATGTAAAAGTTTGAGATTCATTAATGACTTAGTCATGTAAGAATGTTTTTGGGTTAGCTTCTAAGTTCTTTATAAAATATTTGAGAATTTAGATGTTCCAAAAGGTGTTATACATATTTTTAATAGTGAAATCTTGTAGGTTCAAAAAATTATAATTAAATATCTCAATATCTTAAAATAACTCTTTTATTTGACCATTTACTATAAATTTATATTTACTAACTTCTTATAGGTTTCATAATTTTATTTTATTTAATATCTAACCATATACAACATCTTATTAATTTCAAAAATATATAAATATACAATTATAATAAATATTTTAAATAAGTTTAGCCATACAAGCTCTAAGTCTACTTAGTCAAAATTGCAAAATCCAACCTCTAAGTTAGGGGTGTATACCGAGCCGAGCCGGCTCGCACGTTGGGTTGGCTCGTCTTGAACGAGCATGAGATTTTAGTCGAGGTCGAGCTCACTTCTCCCCAAAACAAGCTTGCGAGCTTTTTTTTTAAATATATTATTTTTAACTATTGTATTCATAAAGATATATTAAATAATTAATAAAAAAATTTAAAAAATTAATTTTAAAATTTTCCCGTATAATCTTAAGTTTACAAGCCGGCCTCAGCTCGAGCTCAAGCCTAGAACCAAGCTCATCTCATTTACGCATATACTGTAAGTTGACATAATCTTGATTTATGTCTACTATGATGTGACTCATAAATGTAGTCCTTTAGGTTACGTCTCGATTGCAAACTCAGTACTTAATGCTAGAAAACATCAACTTTTTTGCCGGAAAATAATTTGACATGCCAAAACTAGTTACGTGACCGGCATGTGAGATGACTTTATACAAGAGAACAACTTTTTGAAGGAAAAATTTGCTGGCCAAAATGACATGGCGTGCGATATTTTTTAAAAACATTTCCTCTAAGAAATTGGTTCCCTCCAAAACAAAAACAATCCAAAACCAGTGAGTTAACTTGTGACTCATGCAAGTTACTATCAAAAAATTAATTTTTCCCAATGCTATAGGATTGAATTTGCAGCTCAATATATAGTAACTTAGAGGAATAAATATCCGAATTCCCAATAAATGACTAAAATAATTGTGTCAATTCAAAGGACGAATTCTGCAATTTCCCCTTAAGATCTTAGTGCTGGAAAGTAGATAAATTAATTTAACATGTTCATATACGATAGGATATAAAATGGGAAAGTTCAGGAGCTATGGATCAAATTACTTAATACGTAATTTTGGTTAGAAGTTTGTTTGAACTTGGTTTATTGAGGATATAAATCATATTTGAATACTTTTTTCAATTCGGTAAGACATAAAGATTTGCTTTAGTCGATTTGATTAATTCATAGTTAAAAACAATAAATTGTAAAGTTAATAAAAAAAAAGGATGCTAAACTATTTAATATAAAGTTCTGAAGCTATCCTGTTATCGATTATGTTCAACTTGGTTAAAAAATAGTTGATCACGAATTGTTTAACAATTGACAAACTCAAACACAGTCCAAAACTAACAAATACGTTTTGACTCAAAGAGAAAAAGCAATCAATCAACATTTGTATTATTAAGAATGATATTAGTTAGTCTTATAAGCGTGTTTTTATATAAGTGAAAGTGCTAGTCAAACAGCTATATATATAGCTTACTGTTGGTTTTGTATTATTCAGATATTCACATTTTATTGAATGAAAGATTTTTTTCCCCAAATCGATTATCTCTCTCTTTACATGGCACCAGAGCCAACCTTCATGAATCACGAGAAGATGATATAGATTACATGCAATTGTGTCTTACTGCTTGTTTTTACTCCGGATCCTACTTCGATTGAAGATCGTTTTTTGATCTTCATCTTCATCTGTTTTTTTATCGATCTAGGGTTTCTTTCTTCCGCGCGCGATTTTCTGATCTCCGATGGCAGAAACCACAGGAATCGTGACACAACCTCAGGTCTCCGGACAGATTGATGCAACAAAAATCAGTATCCACGATCCATTATACCTCCATCCATCCGATACACCAAATCTTGATTTGGTAACAGAAATTTTGAAAGGAGTGGAAAATTACAAGGTATGGAGCAGGGAGATGCTGGTGGCATTAGAAGCCAAGAATAAGATCGGTTTTATCACCGGTACCTGTAAACGACCGGAAGACGATTCGGACATGCTACCACATTGGAGGCGATGTAACGCACTGGTGAAATCATGGATTCACCGCTCCATATCCAGAGAATTAATACACGGAGTTGTCTACACTGAATCTGCATGTCTTATTTGGAAAGATTTGCAAGAGCGTTTTGACCGAGTGAACGGAACGAGGATGTATTCTCTATACCGTCAGATCAATACAATTACGCAAGGAACTCTTACCGTTACAGAGTACTACTCCAAGATCCGACATCTTTGGGATGAATACGAGTCATTGATACCTGCTCCATCTTTGGTGATCTCTCGGGAATATACGGACTATTGCACACAGTTGAAGATGATGCAATTTCTTATGGGGCTTAACGAATGCTACAACAACTTGAAGTCTCAAATCCTTATGATGTCTCCATTGCCCACACAAAATCAGGTCTATTCCATTATAAGCAATGAGGAAACACAAAGAGGAATAAGTACACAATCTGTAAATGTGGACTCATCCATTGCCTTGTTATCGAATTCTGGTTCAAATAAGGGGAATAAATCAGACATGTTCTGTGATCATTGTAATATTGTGGGACACACTAAAGACAAGTGTTTCAAGATTATAGGATATCCTCCTAACTGGACTAGAGGAGGAGGAAGGCGAGGTGGCAGAAGAGGTCGTGGCAGTGGAGGAGGAGGCCGAAGCAACAATAATGGAAATTACTATGCTGATTCCCAAGCCAACAATGCCAATACCAATGTCATTGGCAATAACCAAGATAACATGACTGCTCCATCCAATTTAACCTCTCAACAGATTTCTCAGCTTCTCAAGCTTATTGATGGAGAGAGCCATGAGAATAACACTCAGAATTCTGGACTGACCACCTCTCACATGGCAGGTATAAGTTTCTCCTGCACTTCTTTAAATTTGTCTGATGATTTTGTGTGGATTATTGATACAGGGGCAAACCAACATATGTTGGCTAATCCTAAGATGTTAAACAATACTTTTAATCCCTGCATTTCTAAAAATACTGTAAAATTACCTAATGGGAATTTCAGCACTGTCAAAAAAACTGGAAATATTAATTTGGATACACATTTGATTTTGAAAGATGTTCTTTATATCCCGGATTTTAAACATAACCTCCTTTCTGTATCCAAATTAACCAGTGATAATAATGTGAGTGTGATTTTCCTTGGTGAGTTCTGCATAATCCAGGACACTTGGAATGGCAGGGTGATGAGGACTGGTAGAGTCAAGAATGGCCTTTATCTTCTCCAACCTGTTTCATGTAATTCAGAATGCAATGTTTTTTGTTCTGTTAAGAATTCTTCATGTAATACTGTTGTTCTTGATAAAAACAATAAGGCCCATCTTTGGCATAGAAGATTAGGACACATGTCTTTTAATAAGTTCAGTTACATTCCAGAATTGAATATACATGTGAAACCTGAACAGATTCTATGTGATATTTGTCCTTTAGCTAAACAAGCAAGGACTCCTTTCCCTAATAGAAGTACTTTTTCTAGTTCTATCTTTGAACTTTTACATGTTGATGTATGGGGGCCATATAGAGAACACACCTATAATCAAGAGCAATATTTCCTAACTCTAGTTGATGACTTCTCCAAAAGTACTTGGGTTTTCTTGATGAAATATAAATCTGAAGTTAGTGAGCTCTTAAAAAATTTTCTGAATTATGTTGACACACAGTATTCTACAAAGATTAAGAAGATTAGAACAGACAATGCCCTTGATTTCTTCAATGCAGAATGTAAGAAACTTTTTCAAACTAAGGGGATTATCCATCAGAGTAGTTGTGTATACACACCTCAACAGAATGGCACAGTAGAGAGGAAACATAGACATATACTTAATGTTGCTAGATCTTTAAAGTTTCTGTCACATGTTCCTACAAAGTATTGGGGTGAGTGTGTGCTAGCTGCAGTATATATCATAAATAGAACCCCTTCACCTGTTTTGAAGGGAAAAACTCCTTTTTTTATGCTTAATGGTAAGGAACCTAAGTACACACACATGAAAGTTTTTGGATGCCTATGTTTTGCTAAGATTTTTCCTCAAACTGACAAGTTTCAGTTTAGATCTAGGCCATGTGTTTTTATGGGGTATTCACCTAATCAAAAGGGGTATAAACTGTTGGATTTGAATAATGATGTCTTTCTTGTTTCTAGAGATGTGATTTTTTATGAGGATGTCTTCCCTTTTGCTATAAAGAACTGTTCTCCTCAAAAGCCTATTTTTACTACATATAATCAGAATAACTTTTCTGATGATCTTATGCATGTTTCAAATAATGATGATGTTGTTACACCACCTGCTATGATTGATGATTCTGAAAATAATCATAATTCTGATCAGCCAAATTTAGCCATAGAACCCATACAAGTCCAGAATTCCCCTTCTGATCAGATTTCAGGAGTTAGAAGATCTATTAGAGTGTCTAAGCCTCCTTATTGGGCAAAAGATTTTATATCTCCTTTTACTTCAGAATCTCATCCTACTGATACATCTCAATATCCTATTTCTAATTATATGCAGTATGATAAGATTTCTAATAATCATAGAGCTTTTCTTTCAGCCATATCTAGTGAACATATACCTTCAGACTTTCATGAAGCAAAAAAGTATGAACAGTGGCAGCAAGCCATGAAAAATGAAATTGATGCCTTGGAATTAAATAAAACTTGGATTATTTGTGATCTCCCCCCACATAAAAAACCCATAGGATGTAGGTGGGTTTACACCATCAAACACAAATCTGATAGTACCATAGAAAGATACAAGGCTAGACTTGTAGCAAAGGGTTTTACACAAAAAGAAGGCATTGATTACAAGGAAACTTTTTCCCCTGTTGCTAAACCAGTTACTGTCAGGATTATTATCTCTATGGCAGCTATGAATAATTGGCCTATATGGCAAATGGATGTTACTAACGCTTTTTTGCAGGGAGATTTGGTTGAAGAAGTATACATGCATATTCCTCCAGGTTTTAATCTGACAAATCAATCTGATTCCAAACCTCAGGTATGTAAGTTGCTCAAGTCCCTATATGGTTTGAAACAGGCCTCTCGGCAATGGAATGCCAAGTTTACTGAGGCAATGACAAATCATGGTTTTGTACAGTCAAAGAATGATTATTCTTTGTTTGTCAAAACCAAGGGGAGTAGCACTGTTATATTGTTGGTTTATGTTGACGACATATTGATCACTGGTAATGATGAGGATTTAATATCTGAGTGTAAACAATATTTGCATGATAGTTTCTTTATTAAAGATTTGGGTTTATTAAAGTTTTTTCTTGGTATTGAGATTGCTAGAAGCAAGCAGGGTATTTACATGTGCCAAAGGAAATACACCTTGGAGTTATTGGCAGAAACAGGGATGTTAGGCTGTAAAGCCTTGGGAGTTCCTATAGAACAGAATTCCAAATACACCAATACTAATGAGAGTGATCCTATAATTGAGAATATTTCTGAATATCAGAAAGTGGTTGGAAAACTTATATATCTATGTATCACAAGGCCTGATATATGTTATGCAGTCCAAATTCTCAGTCAATTTATGCACCAACCCAGAAAATCTCACTTGGATGGGATGTATAGAGTTTTGAGATATTTGAAAGGTAAGTCAGGCCTTGGTTTGTTGATGTCTTCTGATTCTAACTTTGAGTTATCTGTTTTCTGTGATTCAGATTGGGCATCATGCCCGATGTCAAGGAGATCACTGTCTGCCTATGCTGTCAAATTTGGGAATTCATTAGTATCCTGGAAAGTGAAGAAGCAAAACACAGTGTCAAGGAGCTCTGCAGAGGCTGAGTATAGAGCAATTGGAACTGCCACATGTGAGGTGTTGTGGTTGCTGAGTTTGTTTGAAGATATTGGGATCAAAATTAAACATCCTGTACCAGTATTCACTGATAGTAAATCTGCTATACAACTGGCGGCCAATCCAGTCTTTCATGAGCGATCAAAACATATTGAAGTCGACTGCCATTTTATCCGAGAAAAAATTCAGAAGGGTTTGATAAATACTGTGTACATTACTTCTGAAGAACAACCTGCTGACCTTTTGACAAAGGCCTTGGGAAGACAACAATTTGAGTATTTGCTAGACAAACTTGGTGTCTTTGATTTATATACGTCACCAAGTTTGAAGGGGAGTATTAAGAATGATATTAGTTAGTCTTATAAGCGTGTTTTTATATAAGTGAAAGTGCTAGTCAAACAGCTATATATATAGCTTACTGTTGGTTTTGTATTATTCACATATTCACATTTTATTGAATGAAAGATTTTTTTCCCCAAATCGATTATCTCTCTCTTTACATGTATCTCAGTAAGATATGTGCTTTAAGAAGTTTGAAAATATTATTTCGGTCTAAAACTTAGTTACACTTTTCTAGCTATCCCAATCAATTGAATCAAGCTCTAAAATTTCAATGTATAATCTCGTTTAAATTCGTTTATACACCATAATGCAGTGCACTTGCATACCCTCACTAAATTGATTTCCATGCAGAAACAAAAGTACAAATATGCCACTAAAATATTAATTAATTACACAATATTGAATATAATATGATTAGAAGTTGCCTCTTCAAAGAACTAAGAAACTTAAGTATGTATTATAAAATGAGTATCATCACATCTCATTGACATTCTTGAACTCCTAAAGCCAAAACCCTAAATAGATAGTGTGCTTAATTTTTAATTAAGACAAAACCCTAGATCCCAATTTCATATTTGTTTTTACCTCCAACTTGCATGAAAATGACAAGAAAAAAAGTTGGGAATCTAGCTGTTGATTAATGTCGTAAGCATCATGTTGTTGATTAAGGATGAATGAGATGAATGTTTCCACCTATGAGGCAGTACCAAATTGATATTATTTAATGCTGCATAGTCTGTTTACAAGATCTGCACCACTTAATATATATATATATATATGATGTAATTAAGAAACTAAACTATCAAGTTGCGCATGTGTCATTTTATGTTAGGTCGGTTTTAATAAATTGATGTAGTTTTATCGTTGAATATCCTGAGTCATCGAACAATCAAACCTAGACTTGACTGATTTAATATGTATGAGTAAAAGTTAATTGCAACTGGATTTTCATTTTAGTGATTTAGTGAGTAGGGCAAATTAATATCATCAATTCATAGCTAAATAAGTGGTACTAGAGGTTGATTTGTTCATGTTTTACATGCACTTAGCAAACATATAATTAATTGACAAGTGGTTTAAAATATAAGTTTACAAAACATTAATATTTACTTTAACATTGTTGCCCATTTTGCAATATGTTCTCATCAAACCAAGGTTACCATTTCTTTTCTATGGTAATTGTTGTTTGAGATATTAGATAAAGCAATAAATCTATCATATAAATCAAGAAAGAGAGACAAATATTTATGTGCTCATCAAAATTTATCAATGTGCATGGGGGGAGATATGAAAATTTCACTATATATTTCAAAAGAAGTATAAAAGATAATAAATATATAAACTCATAGTTACACTGTATTATATAATAGGGCAAAACCACTTTGGTTCCTCAAGTTGACAAGTACACTTTTTCATATTGACATTTTGGGTATACTAAATTGCAAAAGCTAGCAATTTCAATACAAGATTTGCCGGAAGATTTGGCTAGAAAATATATTTGATGGAAAATTTGACTTGAATTTAGGTGTTGTGCTTATTCGAAGGAAAGTTGACTTGAATTTGGGGATTTTATTTAAATTGAGGGAAATTAACCTTCCAATTGGAAATTTTCATATGGAGAAAAATTGACCTTCAATATGTTGATTTAACTCAAATACTTTCAAAGTATTATTTAATTAAAAATATTTTTTTCTGAAAAATTGATTTTTACTAATTGTTTCACAAAATTCCTTTTTTTTCCTAATATGTTGCTGTATCTTTCCAATTTTTTGATTTTTTTTCTTATTTTATTTTATTTTCAGATTTCTTTCTATTTTTTCTGATTTTCAAGTGGTTTTTACGATTTCCTTTTGATTTTTTAGTTAATATATATTTCCAATAAAAAACTTTTGACTCCATTAAATTTTTTAAGAATTAAAATGTTTGAGATATAACCTCTCATATTTTCCAATTTTAAAAATGATTTAATATTGCTTTTCATTTTTATAATATTTTCTGATTTTTCAGAACTTCCAAAAAAATGTTTGCTTTCTTATTTCATTATATATTTTTTGATTTATTTCCAAACGTTTTCCTAATCCGCTCGTACATTTTTTATATTTTTTCTGATTTATTTGTTTCATCATTGTATTTGTTTTTTTGAATATATCTAAATAATATCATATAATTAGATTTTTTTGATAATCAATTATTTTTTAGATATTTTTTAGAACTTAAATAAAAATATTTGGATTTAAAATTTTAAACTTTGAAATAAACTAAACAAAAAAGAGCTGAAAGTAACTGAGAAATCTCCAAATTAAGGGTCAAGTTTCCCTCCAAATGCATATATAAAACCCCAAATTGAATAGATTTGGAGTCCTTTCAAATTTAAGAAAAAATTGTATTAAGTTTTTTTTTTTTTTTCAGAAATTAAAGTTAAGTTTGATAAGAGAGTACTATTAAAAATCATTTTAAAGACTATTAAAAAAGAGACGCGCGGTTTAGTCAGCTTGATCAAAGTAGGATCTAGTTCACAATACTTGTATCAAGAGTTATGGATGAACATATCTGTAGATCTTCTTTTACTTTAAAATCCTTTTAGAAACGTTTAGCATTTTTCTATATTAGCTTAGTTTTATAAATAATTTTATGCTTTGCGAGTAATAATAATCCAAGGAAAACAGATAGCTATAAATAAAATTCAATTTAAGAGGCTTGCTAGGTGATATAACCCTAATTATCATATTTCCTTTAAATTACAAAGAGAAAATTCACTAATTCATGATTTACAAAAAATTCACACAGATGCCTTTGCTAACCAAAGACACCTCTATAAGAAATCCACTATATATGATATTAACATCCAATTCATCTAAGAAAAAAATATTATCTTGTCTCACCATTTCCTTTGGCTTACCAAAGACAGTTTTCTATACCCTTCTTTAATTCTTAATAGTGTGTATATATATATGTATATATTATTGAATTTATGTGTTCCAATTGTTAAACGAATGTAACTAAAATTAGGGTTTATAGAAAAATAGAAGGCATGGACATGAGAGAGATGTATGCACTGCTTTGGATTCCAGTTTACCTAACTAATTTTAGTATTGAGTATTTATTAACAATTAACCTTGGAAATATAAAACTTATTA
The DNA here is from genome assembly GCA_963669365.1 of Verbascum thapsus. Classification (NCBI taxonomy): domain Eukaryota; kingdom Viridiplantae; phylum Streptophyta; class Magnoliopsida; order Lamiales; family Scrophulariaceae; genus Verbascum; species Verbascum thapsus. The sequence goes on from OY770118.1 coordinate 10,847,499, forward strand.
TATTTGTAATTCATTTCTTATATCACATAACATTAAATTATAAGTAACATGTAAATAAAAAATTTAATCATTGTACCTAATCCTCCAATCCATGTGATCAGTGTCGATGGTTTACATTGGCAGTTTAATCTCTTTGTTTTTTGTAATCTTCTTCCTAGGGTTCTACCTTATTCACCGACCTTTTAAACAAGAAGAATTTAATATTAAGCCTATACAAAAATATCTGACTAATGTAGAATAAAATAATTTATGTCAGAAACAAACCAAATGTCCTTACATAAATATAGTATTGGAGTAATCACTCCATAGCATATGCTTAGAAGATTAGCATATATCTTTCTTGAACTTTCAGAAAAACCCTTAAACAAGTGTCCGTTGTGCTTTAATGAAAAACTAGAAATGAGGATTTATATATAAAAATAACAATAATCATTAAAACAAAAGTAATTTAATAATGATAATAGTACATAAAAAATTAAAGAAATTAGGGTTCCTCGTGACCTCGAGATGGGTCCTGGCTGTCCATTGGATCCAATTTCACGTGCCCCGGGATGCACGCTGAACAATCTCTATATTTTTTATTTAATTAATCCCACAAGATTCACTTGTTGATCATTAATTCACTACACACATAATATGTATATATATATATATAATACATATTATAAACAATTGACTGTGAAAACAGATGATTCTTGTGGACCCGAGTGTGTGTTATACAGTATTTTATTGACTAATTAGTGTTTTTTTTTATCTATTGTCAATTACTGTGACACAATGAAGATTCTATATAGTGAAGCATTAACTAACCAAAAAAAAAAAAAATAAACTAAAAACTAAATAGTTAATCATCACACTTGATTCACTACTGGACATGGGTCAAATTGACATCTTAATAAGTTATTGGTATCAAATTGACCATGAATAAACAATTACTCTAAGTGACACAACATACGAGGCAATTCGTATTTAAGCCTCCTAATGAAGTTCCTATAAAGTTGTGATGCTTGTATTAATGAAGTTCCAATAAATTTTGTTTTTACTTTACTTTAAAACACCATTTGTTTTATACTTTTTGCTACAAATTTTATTTTTATCACTTAACAAAACTCACAATACATATACAATTTTTTTTTATTGATGAAAAGAGATGCTCAAATATGGTAATTAAAGTTATCCAAAATTGTACTAAAAAATTTCAAGTATTTCTATAAATTGTCTATATATCATTTCTCTAAAATAGAAACCAAAATTTAAAATACCCGAAAAATTTCCTTAAATTTATTACCTCGAAATCTATATGGATAGTGTAATTGTAATTCCTTGCGTTATGGGTTATAAATTATGCTTATCATAAAGATAACTACTAGCATTCATGTTGTGGTAACTTATTTCGAACAAAAAATTATAATGGTAGTAAGTTATAGCTACACAAAAGAATAACAAACACCATTAGATATGCAAGAATGCAATAGTAGAAAAATATACAAATCACCCGATTCAGTGTTATTTCGCCTTAAATTAAAAAAGCACACAAGTCATTTCTTCACTCCCACATCCACCCCCAACTTTACAAGGAAACCCTATTTAAAGGGCGATCCTGCAGACTGTTCATGGCACAGTACTCTCATGCAGTTGTCTTCCTAACCCCAAATATGTCCATTATTCCTTTCAACTGAACTAAAAACCTAGCACTCTTCTCCTCTCATCTTTCTCCTTTTCAAACAACACTTTTACATTCTCTCCTATATCTCCATTATATATATATATATATATATATATTTATTTATATATATACACACATATATTTAATGTCTAGCCGAAGATCATCACGTTCAAGACAGTCATCTGGAACTGCAAGAATCAGTGATGATGAGATCACTGAACTCGTTTCCAAGCTGCAACAGCTTCTTCCTGAGATGCACAATAGGCGCTCAGACAAGGTATTTTCAAATTAAAGATAGCTTGTTATTGATTACCTCAATTCGATTTTTGTTAATTGAATTTGAATGATATTCACTTTTATATCAGTGCACTGGTTAAATAAAGTGAAACGTTTGATTTGTGATTGAACAAGTATTAATGTGATCACATGTAGTTCAGTTTTATAATCGTCACAACCCCCGATGCATTGAAGTATATATAGAGGGCTTTGAGATAAGTTGTCTGATCCTAATACTAACTTTAAGATTCCTTTAATCTTTGAAACACAGTTTTTGTTGTATTTTTTAAGGAAAAATTATAAAAGATATCCTAAAATGAATTATTGTATTAACAATTAATAAAATATTTTTTAATTCAAGATACTCGTTCCATAAACTTCTCATTCAAGATAAAAAGAAAAATAATAGTTAAATATTATGTTGAGGATCATAATTTTTTATGTAGTTGATCATTTGATTTTAACATGTTAACTAAGTTAAAAGTATTTCTATTTTTAAGAAGATGCAAAAAATAATGTAAACATTACAATTAAAATGTTGGTAATACAACTTATTATTTCAAATACTAAATAGTTTATTAAAAAATTATTAGAAATCCAAGCTAATCAAGTCCAAAAAAATTTAACCATTAAAAGAAAAAGTTGGTGGAACATGACTCTGGATTGAAAAATATTATCATAAATTTCTAAACATACATATATATTTGAAAGGGATTTCACTATATAATTCTCTAATTTTTATCTGGTCTTGGAAATAATAGAATGTGTTAATATATATATGTATGTTGACATTAATTTTAATAATTTGCAGAAATCATCAGCGAGAGTGTTGCAAGAGACATGCAACTACATCAGAAACTTGCATAGAGAAGTGGACGACTTAAGTGAGAGGCTGTCGGAATTGCTTGCAAACACAGATACAACTCAAGCAGCTCTTATTAGAAGCTTACTCATGCAATAGAGATTGATCATATTTTGTTTTAATTTCTCTTCTTTTTCTCATTTCAAAAGTTTTGTAATTTTTGCTTTTCTTTAATTGATTCATTTTCGATTCAATAGACTTTCTTGATTGATAGACAAGGATTTATGTAATAAATATGAGGCGGAAGAGAATTTTCCCACTTTTATTTTGGATCGTCGGATTCAAAGTGGCATGGTGTTTTATTTCGTGTTTTATTCAGTTACGTAAATTTTATAATCACCAAACAAACAAACGTAAAACACAGAGTCAAAAGACCATCGTCTAGGTCACCAACTACAGCAATTATAGAGTCTCTATACATTAACCTTTACAAAACATTAAAATGAAGGCCAAAACTGGAAACAAACTTAAAAAAATCTCTGCTAAATACATTCTCAATAATATATATATATATATATGTACATATGATATATTTAACTGTATAATTTTTTTTATGATTCATGTGGCAATTTTGTACTGCATGTTAGTACATGTAAGTGTTTATTTCTGGCTGTGAAATGATCTGGTGGCTAAACATAATTGAGAATAAAGAGAGACGAAAACGAAACTTGAGTCTCAATTATCTATCTATTGATTACCAACTCATAATTATAAGTTCTTAGGTAATAATGAACTCATCTTCTAAACCAATAAATTGCTGATTATTCCATAGTTGATGTTATGGAATTTGTTGAAATAATAATAATAATAATAATAATCTAGATTCATTATAGGTCTATCTATGTCTAAATTCATTGTATTTGGTGGTCAAGTAAAGAGTCATGTCGAAGTTGAAGAGTTTGGTAGTTGAAAGGCATAAGTCATGTCGCTAAAGAGTCATCAAATCTTAGCCATTAAATTTGAATCGATCTTAACCGTTGGTTCGAGTTTTGTATTAGTATAAATAGGGGTCATTTCTTTCATTTGTAATCATCCAAAAAAAATGGAGTTGCATTGAAATATAAAATACAAGTTTCCTCCACTCTCTTCACTAAAGTTTTTCAATTATTTTCTCTCCATATTCTAACAAAGTGGTATCAAGAGCCAATTTTGTTTGGAGATATCCTCAATTTTGAAGATGTCAAACGGAGCACCTTTGCAAGTTCCAACTCTCACCAAAGATAATTTTGATAATTGGTGTATACGAATGAAGGTTTTGTGTGGAGCCTATGAAGTTTGGGATTTCATTGAAAATGGAGTTGACGGAAATGAAGCAACCGCCAAGAAGAAGGATTAAAAGGCGCTTGCACTCATCCATCAAGGTTTGGATGAGAAAATGTTTGAGAAAGTTGCTAGTGCAACTACGTCCAAACAAGCTTGGGATATTCTCCAAGTTTCATTCCAAGGAGTTGATAAAGTGAAGAAGGTGCGTCTCCAAACATTGAGAAGTGAGTTCGAATCTCTACGCATGAAAGATTCAGAATTGGTATCGGATTACATTTCAAGAGTTTTGATAATTACTAACCAAATGAAAAGATATGGAGATGAGATGAAGGATAACCGGATCGTTGAAAAAATCCTACGATCATTGGATGCGAAATTCAATTATGTTGTCGTCGCCATTGAAGAGTCCAAAGATTTGGACACCATGACCGTGGATGAGCTTGCCGGATCCTTGCAAGCACACGAAGAAAGATTTACAAAGCCGGTTCAAGAAACACCGGAACAAGCTTTGAAAGCAAAGCTAACATTAAAAGAGAATGAGACTTATTATGGCACGTCTCAAAGAGGTCGAGGACGTGGTGGAAATCGAGGGCGTGGCCAAGGAAGAGGCCATGCTCGTGGAAATGATGGGAGAAACAATAATAATTTTCGCCATAATGATGCCTATGTCGAAGAGACGAGTAATCTTGTGGAAAATAAGAATGAAGAGGTCCATCCCACCATGCTACTCGCTTGTGAAAGCAATCAAGAAGAAGAAAATAATCAATGGTACCTTGACTCCGGTGCAAGTAGTCACATTTGTGGAAAGAAAAGTTTGTTCGTGGAACTTGATGAGTCAATCAGCGGCAATATCACTTTCGGAGACTCTTCACAAATTCAAGTGAAAGGAAGAGGTAACATTTTAATACGCTTGAAAGATGGTAGTCATCAATTTATCTCCAACGTTTACTATGTGCCGAAAATGAAGAGTAACATCTTAAGTTTGGGACAATTGTTGGAGAAAAATTATGACATTCACTTGAAAGAGAAAAGCTTGACAATGAAAGATGAAAATGGAAGGATCCTAGCCAAGGTGCCAATGACAAAAAATAGAATGTTTTTGTTAAACATTCAAAGTGATGTCCCGATGTGTTTGAAATCTTGTTTTAAAGATTCATCCTGGTTGTGGCATATGAGATTTGGGCATTTGAATTTTGATGGCCTAAAGTTGATGAGTAAAAGAAGAATGGTAAAAGACTTACCCGCTATAGACCATCCAAATCAACTTTGCGAAGGGTGTCTGCTTGGCAAACAAGCAAGAAAGAGTTTCCCGAAGGAATCGATGACGAGAGCTCGATATCCATTGGAGTTGATACATTCAGATGTATGTGGGCCTATCAAGCCATCATCGCTTGGTAAGAATAATTACTTTGTACTTTTTATTGATGATTATTATCGGAAAACTTGGGTGTATTTTCTGAAGGAAAAATCGGACGTGTTTTAAACCTTCAAAAGGTTCAAAATTATGGTGGAGAAGCAAAGTGGTTACCAAATCAAAGCTCTTCGGTCTGATAGAGGTGGCGAATTTACATCAAATCAATTCAAAGAATTCTGTGAAAAGAATGGTATCTATCGCCCCATGACGGCTCCATATTCACCACAACGAAAATGGTGTAGCCGAGAGTAAGAACCGAAGTATTCTCAACATGGCAAGGAGTATGTTGAAAAGTAAAAATATACCGAGGGAGTACTGGGCCGAAGCCGTTTCTTGTGCCGTCTACTTGATGAACCGCTGCCACACTAAAAGTGTTCATGGAAAAACACCACAAGAAGCTTGGAGTGGTTATACACCAAGTGTTTCACACTTGCGGGTATTCGGAAGCATTGCCTATGCACACATACCAGATGAGAAAAGAAGTAAGCTTGATGATAAAAGTCAAAGGTATGTATTTATTGGATATGACGAGAACTCAAAAGCATATAAATTGTATAATCCTTGCAATGGAAAGAACGTGATTAGTAGGGATATTGAATTCGATGAGGAAAGTGCATGGGATTGGAGTACCTCACATGAAAAAATTAATCACATTGTTGAAGAAGAAGAAGATATGGTGCATCCTACCATTCCACCACCATCGCCTCCACCACAAAATACACAATTTGATGAAGGGAGTTCAAGTGAAGGGCCTCGAAGGTTCAGAAGTCTACAAGAATTGTATGACAACACTGAGGAGGTACGAAATTTAAGTGAATTTACATAATTTTGCTTATTTTCTGAAAGTGAGCCAGTAGATTTTGAGGATGCCATTGAAAACCAAAAATGGAGAGATGCAATGGATGAAGAAATTAAAGCCATAAAGAAAAATGATACATGGGAGCTTGCATCATTTCCTAAAAGCAAAACCACTATTGGAGTCAAGTGGGTGTACAAAATCAAAAGAAATTCCGAAGGTGTGATAGAGAAATATAAGGCAAGGTTGGTTGCCAAAGGATACAAGCAAAAGGCCGGAATTAACTATGATGAGGTATTTGCCCCAGTTGCCCGTCTTGAAACTATTTGTTTAATAATTTCTTTGGCAGCTCAAAATTATTGAAAAATTCACCAAATGGACGTCAAATCTGCATTTTTGAATGGTGTCTTGGAGGAAGAGGTGTACATTGAACAACCGTCGGGTTATGTGGTGAAAGGACGTGAAGATAAGGTCCTAAAATTGAAGAAGGCTCTCTACGGCTTGAAACAAGCCCCTCGTGCTTGGAACAGTAGAATTGACAAGTATTTCCAAGCAAGTGGTTTTACCAAGTGTCCGCATGAACATGCTTTTTATGTAAAATTCGAAAAAACCGGTGATATTTTACTTGTTTGATTGTATGTGGATGATTTGATTTTCACAGGAAATAATTCGACGATGATTAATGATTTCAAGAGAGCTATGTCCAAGGAGTTTGAGATGATGGACATTGGTTTGATGTCCTACTATCTTGGAATCGAAGTAAAACAAAGAGATGATGGTATTTTCATATCTCAAGAAGGATATGCTAAAGAAATTCTCAAGAAGTTCGAGATGAAAAATTGCAATCCTGTTAACACCCCCGTGGAGTGTGGAAAATTATCAAAGCTCGGAGATGGTGAGAAGATTGATCCCACACTTTTCAAAAGCCTTGTTGGAAGCTTGAGGTACTTGACGTGTATAAGACCTGATATACTATATGGCGTTGGACTTATGAGTCGTTACATGGAAGTTCCTAATACTTCTCATTTGAAGGCGGCTAAAAGAATTTTTCGATATATCAAGGGAACGCTTGATTATGGAATCTTATACAAACATTCTCAAAATTATGAGCTCATTGGTTATTGTGATAGTGACTGGGCCGATGATATTGATGATCGAAAAAGTACTACCGGGTTTACTTTCTTTATGGTAGATTCCGCATTTGCATGGAGTTCTAAAAAGCGACCTATTGTGACTCTTTCTACATGTGAAGCGGAATACGTTGCTGTTACTTCTTGCATTTGTCATGCTATTTGGTTGAGAAGCTTGTTGAAAGAGCTTCATCTACCACTAGAAGGTCCAACAGAGGTACGTGTTGATAACAAGTCCGCTATTGCATTGGCAAAGAACCCTGTGTTTCATGAAAGAAGCAAGCATATTGATACTAAGTATCACTTTGTTCGAGATTACATCACCAAGAAGGAAGTCGAGCTTGAGTATGTGAAATCTCAAGACCAAGTTGCGGATATTTTCACCAAGTCGTTGAAGTTTGATATTTTTCGAAAGTTGCGGATGTCTCTTGGAGTAATGAATCAAGATTAAGGGACGGTGTTGAAATAATAATAATAATCTAACCCCTATATAAATGTGTGAATAACAAAATTGTTTCGTTCTATGTGAAAAGACATAATCGTCCTTATTATTAATCATGTTTCCTACATTATTAGGACTCCAATTTATATTGATGAGAAACACAATTTATTAGGACTCTAATTTATTTAATGTATAAAATAAAGTATATAAAGTAACCTTCATTATTAGGACTCCAATTTATATTGATGAGAAACACAATTTATTAGGACTCTATTTATTTAATGTATAAAATAAAATTAAATATATATAAAGTAAATTATTATTATTGTTATTATGATTCCATCCGCCGTAAACATTGAATTAAATTATTGATGAGAAACGCAGTTTAATTAGGACTCTAATTTATTTAATGTATAAAATAAAATTAAATATATAAAGTAAATTATTATTATTGTTATTAGGATTCCACCAGTAAATTGGGATTCCACCAGCCGTAAACATGTACTAAATTTAAAATTAAAAAATTAAATGTATAAAGTAATATTATTATTATTATTAAATCCCACCAACATTAAACATGATTAAATTAATTAAAGAATCAAATGTATAAAATAAATTATTATTATTATTAATTAAATTAGAATTATAAAATTGTTTCGTCCTATATGAAAAGACATACATACCCTTATTCGATTTTATAATTCTTTTAGTAATTTGAACTAGAAACCTATTAATATCATAACTCTATTTAATTTATTAAAAAGTCACTTTACCTTAAATACCTAATAAAATTAAAAAACTAATAAACAAAACCTAGAACAAAATCTATATATAATAATAATGATATACAAATATATGTAATATTCTTATATGATATTCCTAGACAACAATAAAAAGAATTAACTCCATTCAATTTGAATAAATTTCATATGCAGACACGTCATTCTAAAGGTATTTAAACAGATATTAGCTAAAATTTAAAGAATATTTAGAAAATCAAAGTTGTCATAAACAAACAAAATCTAAATAATATAATAATGATAATAATATAATAATAATTATTATAATTATATCTCTCTTCTATATAAATATGTGAATAACAAAGTGTTTCGTCTTATGTGAAAATACTTTCATACAACCATTTTTATAATCATTGAATTTATATAGAAGAATTCTAATAGTAATGGGAAATTATTTATATAGCAAAACAATGTTTATAAGGAAAAGACATATTGGCGTCGTTATTATAATAGTTGAATTTATTATATAAATTTTCTTTGATACTAATGAGTAATGAGAAATCATTTATATAGCAAAAACGATCTCTATAAGAAAAGAAACATATTTTGTTGTTAGACACATACACTGTTTAAAAAATAAACTATATTCCTAAATTTTCATAATGGCTGCCTATAAACAAAACATTTAGTTGTCTTTTACTTATTTGATGAACATAATATTATTGTGGACATATTTATATATTACATTATATATAGATACAGTAGAAAATTATTTAGTAGTAGGACTTTCATTATATTAATTATATTAATAGGACATTTTATAAATAAATAGTAGAACAAAATTAAGAACACTAATATAATGAAAATAATTGAATTTTTTGGACTCATATTTACAAGTATCAAATTCTTGCAACCCATACATAGTATAGAAAAAATTATGTGGACTCAATTATGTGGATTCTTGATTTGTAGTGGTCAAATTCATTTAGCAATAATTCCACTAGCATCACATTATATGCAATTTAGCGACAATGGATAAGAAATTGACACATAAATATCACACAAGGTATGAGAATGTGAAGACCACCAATGTGAAAGTAAAATTGATTCGTACATATCCATGCATAGTCATGCAATATATGCCAAATTAGGGAAAGATTCCCCACATGAGTTAAGGATGCGAGATGAGGAATATGGAATTGAGCCATACACGTAGCTAAGTAAATTATGGTTACGAAGTAATAGGTATAATTGACATTTTCACAAGAGATAGTTGTCTGAGTTGTGTTTACTTTGGTAACATTAAGGAGAGATTATGATGAAAGTGTGGTGGAAGACGGAGGAGTTTATGGTGTGAACGATGAGTGGGAAGTTGTGGAAAATATATAGCATGCAAGTTAGGATTTCCATGAAAGATGGGTAGAAGATAAGGTTTGGAGAAGTGGAGCGACAACAAGATTTGTGTGTAGGTGAAATTGCGAGGATGGATTGACTTAATAGAGTTTTGTGCGTAGTCGAGATAGGGAAGAGCAAGTTGGTGTTTGTATTTGTAGTATGAGAGGGCTAGGGTTTTAATCTGAGGCACGGACTTGGTCGGGAGGTTAGGCAACGAGTTAGGATTGGAATCAGGATGTCAAATGCGTAATATATATGTTGGCGACTCTGGGATGAGGGAATTAGGGTTAGGGTTAACATATATTTTAGGGTTGGAGTTTGTATGAGAGAAACGCGACATTCGAATTAACAACAGTGAAGAGGGGTACTCATACCATCTTTGGAATGAAAGATTGAGGGGGGCAGCAAGAGTAGGTGATAAATCAGAGAGATTGTGTAAGAGAGTGTCATCGAGAAGGATGAAGCCTTTAGATGATTATGACGATATCGATCGTCATCTTGAAAAATGATAATGAAGATTAAACATTATTAAAAAAATTAAATTTCTATGAGGAAGAAGAATGGTGTCTCTGATAAATTTTAATATGATGTTAATACAACATACTACTACTTTTTGGTCAAAAGTTTATTTTACAATAAAATAAACATAATAGGTTGTTTAAAAATAGATAAAACAAACATAATAATGGTCGGTTAAGAAAAAAAATCTATTAATAGTAGAACATCATTTAGTAAAAGGAATTCAAATAGTTTCTTTGAAAATTATTTGAAAAATGTGAGTTATATATATATATGTATATTCAATTGCAAGGATTTGTGAAATATATCAAATCAAGCGTAATTATATTTGTGAACGACGTTTACGTTATTGCTTTATATTTTTGTGATGGTTATGTGATTTAAAATATCAAATAAGAGAAAAAACAATAATTTAATAATGAAATTGTTGATGAGAGATATGTGAAATTATGAAGAATAATGTGATGTAATTTATATTGACTAATAAGAACTATACATGAACATAATAAATATGAAAGAAAATGAATTAGATTGAAAATATGTTATATTTCAAACTTTGAGAAACTTGTGATAAAAGAAATAATTTTTGCAAACATACATGTACATAATTTTTGAAATATATGGTGTTAAAAAAAAACTGAGAGAAAAATATAAATTAACAATTAGATTTGGCTCATCTTTGAATATGACTTATTTTATTCTAATTTTGTAAGTTTATTCAAAACAAGTTTAATGTTTTATAATGATTAATAAGAATTGAATTTATTTAGTATAGTAATAAATAAATAACTATGAAATCATTTGATGGAATAATAATAATTTATTTTAATTTAGTTCATTATTAAAAGAATAACGTGCGAACCAACGTGCGAACCACGTGCGACGCACGTGATATTTTCTAGTAATAATAATAATAATAATAATAATAATAATAATAATAATAATAATAATAATAATAATAATAATAATAATAATAATAATAATTTAGATTCATTATAGGTCTATCTATGTCTAAATTCATTGTATTTGGTGGTCAAGTAAAGAGTCATGTAGAAGTTGAAGAGTTTGGTAGTTGAAAGGCCGTAGGTCATGTAGCTAAAGAGTCATCAAATATTAGCCATTAAATTTGAATCGATCTTAACCGTTGGTTCGAGTTTTGTATTAGTATAAATAGGGGTCATTTCTTTCATTTGTAATCATCCAAAAAAAAATGGAGTTGCATTGAAATATAAAATACAAGTTTCCTCCACTCTCTTCACTAAAGTTTTTCAATTATTTTCTCTCCATATTCTAACAGAATTGACTAACAAGAGTTTCTGAATATATATTAATTCATTTATAGTCAGTTAGTGATTAGTTAATTGTCATTTTGTTAGTTAGTAATTGATTAGTATATAAATCAAAACTCAATTAGTCCCTCCTAACTAGTAAGATATCAATTTTACATAATTATTGCCAATAATGATTAGCCTTAAAAATTAATGGAAGTATAAACATCCTTATTTGATTTCTTATATAGCTAAGAAACTGTACTGTTGATATAACTCCTTCTTTACTTGCCCAAATTTACATGTCATAGCAACTAGTAAAAGTTGTGACTTAATGTAAATATGTATATATATGACATGGAAATTCGGACAAGTACATTTCGAAAGGAGTAATATCAACGGTAAACCCTAAATACTAGAAAATGCCCTGATTTATCCCAGTTAGGGAGTATTAGGGTTTTAACTTTTAACTAAGGAAATTTTGACTTTTGCATGGAGTACGGAGGATTATCCCCATTAATAATGGATCTCAATTAGGATGCATTATGCATAGGTTAAGTACGTTGTTCATCCCCAAATTGAAAATGAAATGAGTTTGGCCAATTTGCTATATTATACAAACTCCCGACAGTGTTGTTTAATTCTAAATATTTTTGCTAGATTCCATTGCCCATAGGGATAAAAGATTACAAGTTGAAATACTTCTCCCCATGAACATGCATGTATAATGTGAGATCTATTATTATGCAACTCAGATCCACCCTAAAATAAAAGTTGATAGCGTTTCTAATTAATGCAAGTTCTTTAATTTAACCCTAGACCCACGGTAAAATAGGGAAGTTCTATATTTATAAAAAGAAAAGACGGCCTCAAATTTAGCGACTTGTCAGCTGCAAAATCTCCTGAAAAGAAAAAAAAATAAATTCATTACATTGGTTCCGGTATTTTTTAAATTTAAGTTTTATTTCTTATTTCATTTATTTATATACATGTTGGTGCAAAACGCCACTCAACATGGGACATGCATGTATGTAAACAAAATTGTTTTATATTTATATTTAATGTTTGTCCGTGTTGATTAATGTTTTATTCCAGAAAATAGTAGTTTATCTTTTGGATGATTGTATTTGACCTACGGTTATATTATGAGCAGAATTTTTGTTTAGGGCGACATGAATTGTCAAATATAATATTTTAATATTTATTATACATGCATTTTTTTTCAATGCGATTTTTATTTCGCAAAATGAATTGAACTTTTGAAGCAGAATTAAAATGTAGATAGTACAAATATATATTGGTTATTCAATTTCCGATGGTATTTCCAAAACGTTTACATCGCGGCTTGATGTATAATTAAAATTAGATCTCAGGTATAAGTTTTTGACTTCTTTGTTGTGGAGAATTAAATCATACCCATAGCTAGGGTTTGTATGAAAGTATAAAATATGCATTTTAGCATAACAGACGAAAGTTAGTTGAGATTTTATGTTATTTGCGTATATCTTAACTCTTTTTGAGTCTTTAAATAATATTGATTTATGGTAATACTTCAAATAAAGTATATTTCTTAGCTTTTTAGTCTTTAAATAATATCTCTTTTTGGTAATACTTCAAATAAAGTATATATCTTAGTTTTTGAATCTTTAAACATATTTACTTTAAATTATTTTTCTCAATTGTAAAAGATTCTTCTCTATAATTTTTTGAAAAGATTACAAACACTTTTAATAATTGACATTTTATAAAGTTTGTAAAAATTAAAAAAAAAATCTATCCTCGCTCTTTATAAATTGATATCAATAATAATCACCTGTTATGTTTTAGAAAATTACTAGGGTCTCAAGTCCTTTTTCTTTCTATAAAAACATTCTAAATATTTAATAATAACAATTAAAATTTGTATTTTAAAATTTACCATGTTTGATAAGTTCAAAACAGTAATGTTATGTGTTATTCTTGTTTCGAAGTTGATTTTTTTGAAATTTCTCAAAAGTGTGAACTACAAAAACTCGTATGAGAATATTCGGGGTTTGTTAATACTTTTCGATAGGTTGAAAGTTATAAGACATGTCAAATCAATATTGATATGTTGATGGATGATATGTAGAATGATTGTGCTACTTATATATAATGTTTATGTGAATAAATATAATATATATGTTAAAACTTATAAAGCATGAAAGTGAAAGAGAAATAATGATTATGATGAATGATTTTGATTAATGTAATTATTTATTTAAAATATTGTAATTTTATAAACATTTAATTTGAAAACATAACAGACAAGGCATAATGTTTCTATTCGATCTAAATTAATTGATAATTTAGTCCAATAACTATGAATCTTTTGCTTCAAATAAAAAGATTATATAATATCTAAGATCAAAATATACTTTCATTGATTCTTTGGTCATAAAAATATATTTTATGGAAATGTTAGTAACTTTCTAAAATTAATTATGAGATAAATTGATTATCTTAAATTTTAATTGATCAAAAGCTCCTAAAATTGGTTTAAAAAATTGTGTTTTGAATAGCAAGTAAAGCTTTTAAATTGAGAAACAACATCTACAAAAAAAAAAAAAAATACTAAATAACATGTCCATATTTATTGACTATATATTGTATTCTATTTAAAATGGTGATATTTGTTGTATATTTTGTGATTTGTGTTTACATAATCTTAATAATACTCAAATACATTTAAAATATATGATCAACAACTTTATCACACTCTTATAAATAATAAATAATGTATATAAAACAACATATAAATATTAAAATAAGAAACTGCACCGATGGAGAGTTACGTCACATGACGCTGTCCTAAAGCCATGATTGCCTCTCTACGTGCAGGTTTTTACGGCTGATCACAACTCCAAGATAAAACCCCATTAGCTCACAGCGGTGTCTCATCCTATGTGCACGACCACAAGGAGACGGGAACCGATCCTTAGTCACGTTGCCAAAATAATCTTATGGGAGAAAAATAATGTTTCAAGTTCATACAACAATAGTTTACAACCTCTTATATATATATAGTGATGAATAAATGGATGTTATACCAAAATAATGACCCCAAGTAAATGTGTAGTCAAACTACAATAAACATGATCATAAACATATAGAAAGTGGGTCATAATTAGAAATATGTAACATTCACATGCAAATAAAGAGTCACTAATATATTTGCAAATGAGGCCATAAACTCTTAGAAAATTAGAAGATGGAAATTAAGAAAATAAGAAAATTTTAAAGCTTAATTTCCAACAATCCTCCACAAGATTTAAAATTTTCGAAATTCAATAAATCAACAAAATAAGGTGGCAACTTTATATCATGCAATTGGTATAGGTGTCTTCCGGGTTTGAACCTACACTTAGTGATAGTAATATCCATTTGAGGGAGCCATAATGGACTAAGCCTTGAATTAGGTCCATTGATCAAACTTCAGTTACTACACACACAATATAGACTTTAGGATATGGTTATAGCGGGTTAGCGCGTTTACCGGCTATGCGCTCTGATCTTGATTCTCGTTAGGTCTCTAGGGTCAGTCCAAACCCATAGCCCCGGCCCTCAAGGCGACTCTCACTTAGGTGAAACCTCCAATGGTATGTGTACCTCTACCCTGCGGATTTTCCCGCCTTGGTCTCATTAAGGGTCAAAGCCCAACCTAAACATCACACTTTTTCCAGCACTTCACCTTAGTGATTGGGAATGAGGCATCTTATAGAATACTCTCCTCAAAATTGTGCTTATGAATCACGCATTGCAGGTTATTCCTACCCATTGAACCTTCTTCACGGGGTCTCCAATCACAAAGGTTGGGTTGCTCCCGGAGGTGATTCCCTTATGGACTTAGCCCATCCTCCTCGATGATAAGGATCTAGCCTCTGCGCTAGTCCCTCGAGACAAATCTTTCCATCTCATGGAATATAATGTTTATGCCTCTTTTCCATCTCATGGAATCCAATGTCAAACATTTCGATTTTCATCTTTTCAATGCACATTGACACACATATGTAATAATGCTACAAATAATATGTGCATAATTTGTATAAATATATAACTCATCTTAAAACATGTGTGAGTTCATTAGGATTTCTTTCTTGAAATTCTTTGAACTTTCAAAATCATAATTCTTATAACTCTTTAACTCTATCTCATTGTAGTAGAATACACAAGTGTCAAATAGCACATGCACAAGAAAGTATTGTATTAATTGACAACAAAGCACAAAAATTATAATGTTAAATAATCAATATCACATAATTGATTTATATTTGTCCTTTTGAATATTATAAATCTACAACTCATTATATACATATCTCATGCGAATTTTACAAGCCGAAAAATAATGAATATATTTTTAAACATTTTCAAATTCACAACTTTGCTTAACCCCCACATTTCACAACATCTAATAGTTAAACATGTCACAAAATTAAATATTTCTATCCAACAAGATCAGTTTCAACTAAAATTAAGCTAATGCATTATTATTATTATTTATTTTTTCAATCCACTTGGAGTTAAGCTTTAAAATATTTTGTAATGATGTCAACCCCCACATTTCTAACATATCATGAAGTAATCAAATTAGTTTATAAGTTAAAGAATATTTTGTAATGATGTCAACCCTCACATTTCTAACATATCATGAAATGATCAAATTAGCTAGTAAGTTATATCTCAATAATATCATAAGAATAAGAGCATTTAAGTAGGACTTCTCATATAAGATTAATTTTATGTTTGCCACATAATATTTTTGAAAATCACAATCAAAATCACGTTTACTATTTTATCTTAATTTCAATATCACTTTAAGATTAAGAATACTACTAGTAGCCACTTGACATGTTATTCAAACATACTAATAAAATATTACACAAGCATACTATGTCACCAACTAAATTCCAAATGTAACCATATAAATCACATAATCATATACATGCTCATGAATTATTCAATACACACTTAAAGATGAATTTTCCAATTAGCCACTAAAGAGAATAATTCCAACATGCTATAAATTATTTTATTTTGATAGACATAATCTTGTATAGATTGCTAGCCATTGCATTATACATTTAACTATGCTGCAAAATTCATTTTTCATGCAACTTATAAATAAATCATAACAATTATATTTACTTGCCACTTTACAAAGATCATACGATATTATTGTATAAGTAAATTCATCAAGCTAACAATTAGAGAATATTTAACTGGAATAACTACTATATGATGATGTTAAGTAATTTATAACTTATTTTACATATTCACTAAAATCAGGTGAAAACATACTTGTATTCTTCACAAGAACATAATGATATAACCGCCATTCTAATGCAGTAGTCCATAAATTTCATTAAGATCAAACTAGTTGTTAGAGACTGTTAATTATCATAATAAATTCATTCTCCAAATAAAAGTTGCAACTTAATATGCCACTTAATGGTCAATAAAATATTCATAACATTTCAATGTATATGTTTATCTGGCCGTTGAACAACTTCTAATTGCTCTTTATAATTGTTAAAATTATATGGTATAAAACTAGTATTGTTTACTGAAATTCAAGTAACCTCACAAGAACGAATTTATGAAATTAAATAATTAGTTTTCCATGCAAAACAATAATACTTATTTTTCAAATTTAGTTATATAGTTAATGCGGAGTGTAACTTCTATGTGAAAATGCATCTATTAGAATATGACTAGGGGTGTAAGTCGAGCCGAGCCGGCTCGCGAGCCGGCTCGAGCTCGATCAAACGAGCTCGGCTCGAGCTCGAGTTTTTCGAGCTCGAGCCGAGCTTCACGAGCTCGAGCTCGAGCTCAATTCTTTCTAAAAAAAGCTCGCGAGCCCGGCTCGCGAGCTTTTTTATTTTTTAATATATTATTATTTTTATTATTATATTAATAAATATATATTAAATAATTAAAAAATATATATTAAATAATTAAAAAATATTAAAAATATTCAAATTTTGAATTTTCCCGCTCAAATATAATTAAAAAAATATTAAAAATTTTCTTTAGTTTCAATATTATAATATTATTATTTTCTTTAGTTTCAGATATTTACTTCAATATCAACTAGTGTACATGTATATAAATAAAAGACTAGATATGGCAATCACATATTAACACATTACACACTTACATGCACATCTTAACAATTTTAGTGGAACATTAGTCAGATTAAGAACTCAAGAGAATAGACAGTCAAAATCACCTTCTAGCTAGTAAGAGAAGCGTACCTTCTTGGTTAATGAATTAAACAATTTTGTACATTTTCTTGAGATCTTTTGGAATTCAAAATTCACAGTTTCACACTTCAAGATTAGAAATTTAGCCAAATAATCATCGCTGCTTTGACATGTAAATTCTCCATCGAAAGTTCCTCACATACAAACATCAAAAAATTAGAGAATTAGATATACTCATTCAAAACAAATTTCTACTAAAACACATATCACAAAATCATGGCTTTAGATTGTTATATATTTTGTGATTTGTGTTTACATAATCTTAATAATACTCAAATACATTTAAAATATATGATCAACAACTTTATGACACTCTTATAAATAATAAATAATGTATATAAAACAACATATAAATATTAAAATAAGAAACTGCACTGATGGAGAGTCACGTCACATGACGCTGTTCTAAAGCCATGATTGCCTCCCTACGTGCAGGTTTTTACGGCTGATCACGACTCCAAGATAAAACCCCATTAGCTCACAGCGGTGTCTCATCCTATGTGCACGACCACAAGGAGACGGGAACTGATCCTTAGTCACGTTGCCAAAACAATCTTATGGGAGAAAAATAATTTTTCAAGTTCATACAACAATAGTTTACAACCTCTTATATATAGTGATGAATAAATGGATGTTACACCAAAATAATGACCCCAAGTAAATGTGTAGTCAAACTACAATAAACATGATCATAAACATATAGAAAGTGGGTCATAATTAGAAATATGTAACATTCACATGCAAATAAAGAGTCACTAATATATTTGCAAATGAGGCCATAAACTCTTAGAAAATTAGAAGATGGAAATTAAGAAAATAAGAAAATTTTAAAGCTTAATTTCCAACAATATTTAACATGTTTAAAAGAAATATAGACTAAATATGTGAAATTGGGGTTATTTGTCGAACCCCAATTTATATATTAATGGGGAAAGATGCACCAATCTGGTAATTAAAGTCATCCAAATTGTACGAAACATTTTTAAGTATTTCTATAAATTTTCATGATTTCTCTAAAATAGAAACACAAATTTAAATATCCCCAAAATTTTCTTAAATTTACTGCCTTGAACAGTATATATTATGTCTCTCGTAAAGATAATTACAAGCATGCATTGGTGTGGTAACTTCTCTCAAACAAAATTTACAATCATAGTAAGTTATTGCTTTTCTAAAGAATAGTTTTATGCTACATCTCGTATTCGATTCTCTATTCTTAATTGGTCCATGTCAAATATTGCTGTAAAAAAATGATCATCATGTTTAAGTATCCATTAATCAACACGAAATAATTTAATTGAATATCCAGTTAGAGAAAGATAAAAAAAAAATCTAAAAACCTAGAAATTATTTTCTAAAAAGCTAATTTTTTTTTATTAAAATGAATAAAGTAAAAAATTAAAATACAACAAGGACATAATTTTCATAAAATGGTCATTTAATAAGATTAATCAAACCATTTTCAATTTTCAGCAATCTGTGAGTGTTTTTCAACCATTTTAAAATGAGTGTTTTTTTATCTTTCTAGAATTTATTTCTTAGTTTTCAAGCTTTTAATCAATATGTCTTAACTAAAAATATAAAATAAAAACATTCAAATTCAAACAGAACCCTGGTGGGTGTCGAATCCAACAAAAATAAATAACCTACTCGAAATAATTTGTAATTAGCGATAAGTAGGGTCGATCCACAGGGAAATGTGTAGATTCAATTCCTATATTACTAATATGATAAAAAGGGGGGGTTTTGGATTTAATTAACTAAAAATAATTTGAAAACAATTCAAACGTAAATTAAAACGCAAGTAAGAGATAAAATTCGAATTCAATGAGAGATGAGATTCTAGTCTTAGGATATCTCGGTATTGATTTCTATTGTTCGATCATTGATTGCAAATAAAATAGTTCAAAGCTCTTTAGTAAATTAGCTATAGTTGTCAACAAACTCTGACAACCTCGTTTTTCCTTATGTCTTCGATAATCAAAACAAACTCTTTGATTATTGCCCTTATCGTTTAAACAACCCTAAACAAACTCTCAGGATTTAATTTATCGATAGCATTCAAGTACTAGAAAAACACTAATTCCGATCAATAAACACACAAACTCGGATTATTTAAACCGGATCACTAATTCCCATAACGACTAATCGAAAACTTGTCCATAATCAACGTCGCTAACTGCTACGAATATTAGGGTTTACCAAACAATTACGGATTTGGGCCCTAATTAGCGGAATATAATCCTAACGACTAACTAATTGGCCAGATTAATCAATCGATTACGATATATTGTCAACAAAGCACCGGGAAAGAGTGAATACTCAAAGAACAATGAAAATAAAAGCACAAGCAATCTCACGAAATTAAAAGAAATCAAACCTTAAAATCCTTCGACTAGAATTATGTGTTTAGCAACACATAATCAAGAATCGTCTACAAAAAGCAATGAATTCGAAATCCTCCAGAGAAATAAACGTAAAAGTGAAGGTGTCCCTTTGTGGAATAATATTCCACTTATTTAAAGCTAAAGAATCCTATCTAAACAAGGAAACATAAAAGATTTAGGATTTTAAGAATCCTAATCCAACTAGGAATGTTCAAAATAAGGAAATAAACTTCCAAACATAAAAAGAAATAATTCCCTAACATATTGGGAAATAGAAACGTGGATCAAGAGTCTATCTAAGCCCAAAAAGTCGACATCTCGTCTTTTTCTTCGTTCCAAGGCAGAAAGCTTCCAATTTTTGGGCGTGACCAGAATGGTCACGCCTAAATCCAGCAACCTTTCTGCTTCTGCCTTCGGGTAAAGCTCATTTTCTTCGTTTTTCGCCCCTTTTTGTCCTCTTTTCGTTCCATCCTCATATAAATACCTAGATATGATAATAGAAGCACAATACATATGAGATATGGACTAAAAAGTAATGATCAACGCAATAATCCGCACAATAAACGTGTACAAAATACACGTTAACAAACACCCCCACACTTAAGCTATTGCACGTCTCGGGCAATGTTTGACAATTGGGCAACGCAAAATCAACAAACTTCAATCACTTGATCAAGTAGAGTTTTATGAACCAAAGGACAAAATCGAGAATGTTAAGTTGACACGTGCAAATATCAAGGAAATCAATGCCTCAATGAAAATCAAAAACCAACACAACAATCTCACTTTGAAAAATAAAAATGCACGAAATTAGACGACCATTCTCACAATCCTCTCCAATCACTCGTGTATGGGGTATTTCGTGTATCGCTCAATTCTTAACATGTTAATACGATCCCATAGGCTTGCTTATATACCGAAATCAAGACGCTATTAGGTAATTCTAGCAATAAGGATCCAAATACCTTTATTTTCATCCTCTTTCGCGACTCGCTTCATCATTTTCCTTTTCCTCAATATTTTTTTTTTCCTTTCGTTTTCTGTTTTCTGTTTTTTTTTTTTTTTTCGAACTTGTTCGAAATATATTTTTTTTTTCTTTTTTTTTCTTTTCGATAAACTCTTCTTTTTTTTCTTTTTCTTTTTTTTTTTTCCGAGGTCCCCCACACTTAATCAAAACACAATGTTGTCCTTAATTCCCAAACAAATGTAATGTTCTCGATGTTCGACTCATTTTGTGGACGGGTAAAACAAAGAGGTATACAAAAAATGGTGAATGCTCAAAGTTCGGGTTTTCAAAACAACAAATAGGCTAATAGGCTCAAGTGGGCTCACTAGGGGAAAATAAAAAGGGTAGGCTCATATGGCTAGGTGGCTAAGTCCTAATGCCTTTATCACTTTCGAATGTGCAAACAATCATGTAACCTCGAAATGGTTCAAAGCAAGTTCTAGAACACGTACTAATCATGCAAGATTCACACAAGAAAGAAAAATTCATATGGATATGCAATCAAATCAAGGCTTCAAAAAGCTCACATGGTGGGGTTGGTCGAACTAAAACGTGCAATTCTATCGTTCTCATTCAAAGTCATGCTAGCAATTGAAATTCATAAGACACGATAATCCATCAACAAGTACATGGTCAAATTAAACAAACTAGACTCGGTCAACCAATTAACGAAAATTTTATTCTACCATCACAAAGCGAAAGAAATTTTGAAAAAATTTTATTGCACCAAAAGTAAACAAAAACCAAAGAACATGTGCCAAAATTAAACAAAACCAGAGAACATGCAAAGCAATTGAAAATCATCCCCCCACACTTAAAGTAGACATTGTCCTCAATGTAAAGCATAGAAAAACCGACAAAGCATAAGCGTGAAAAATAAAAAGTGGAAGGATGACTTCCCTGAGGCATCACTCGGGCGTGATGCCGAGGTGTTTTCGGTGGCGTCTGAGGCAGAGTGCTCGGAGTGAGGGGTAGAAGGTGTGTCCTCGGAGCTGGATGATGTAGCAGCAGTGATTAGGCGGTAGTGTTCTGAAGTTAAAGTGGGTGGGCCGCCCCTTTTCCACGAGATGTCGAGGGCTCCGAGTTTGGCGATAACCACTGGAAGAGTAATCGAATTTGTGGCTGGGCTTTGTTCATGCACCCCATGGTGTCGAGACACCCCATGGTGTCGAGAAGGGTGGTGGTGCATGGTGGTTCACGACGGAGCTGCAAGAAAGGCGAACGGGGAAGAGAGGTTAGAATGATGGCGTGATATTAGGGTTGGAGGAAAATTGATTTGGGGCTTTATCAAAGTGTATGTAATCAGGGTACTAAATGGGTTTTAAGGAAATAAATATATATTTAGAGTAAATATATATTTGTTTCCTTAATTGGAAAAAGATTTTTTTGTTAAGGAAATATATATATGAATATATTTATTTCCTTATCTTTATAACTTTTCAAATTTGTTTGGATTTTCGAATTTTTCAATTTTTTTAAAAAAAAAAAAAAAAGACTTAATGTAAAACAAGCAAAAGGCAGAAAGCTTTCATATTTTAGGCGTGACCAGATGGTCACGCTTAATTCTGGCAACCTTTCTGCTTTTGGAAAAAAAATGCTGAAATAAAAAACGAAAAATTAAAAATACTAGCATGGGTTGCCTCCCAAGAAGCGCCATTGTTTAACGTCTTCGGCTAGACGATGCTACAAAGTTATGTAGCATGGTTTGGCGGCTTCAATTCTGTTGTTTCGACATCGTATTTTTGAGATCCTTCACAGAACGGTTTCAAACGATGTCTATACACCTTGAGAATCTTTCGTGTGGTTGGATTTTGAATATAAACTGCACTAGATGAAAAAATGTCAATGATAATAAATGGTCCAATCCAACGGGAACGTGGCTTACCCGGAAATATTTTGAAGCGAAAATGGGCAAGAATAACTTTTTGTCCTATGACTAAGTTCTTTCTTGAGATCGTCTTATCTCGAAAAGGTTTCATCTTATCTTTATAAATCTTCGAGTTCTCGCATGCTTCATTTCGAATTTCCTCTAATGCTTGGAATTTCATCTTTGGTTTCTGCACAATGGAAGGAAGTAGTTTAGAAGTTGACGAATGTAAAGAAATATAGGAAACATTAAGAGGAAGCGATTGAAGGGAATCAAGGTCCAATTTCATCTCTTCAAGTTCTCGATTTAGCTTTAATTGTTTTTCCTTCCCATCCAAGTCGTTAGTGGTCAAAGCTGTTTGCAACGGATCGCCATACTCAAGTTCGAACATATTCTGCGTCAAAGAGTCAATAATATCTATACCAAAAACAGAATGATCATCAGGAGGGTACTTCATGGAATCATATATGTTAAATTTTATGATTTCTCCATCAAATTCCATGGTGAGAGTTCCATCGTGTACATTAATTTTGGTTCTAGACGTTTTCATGAATGGTCTACCAAGCAAAATAGGAGCTAAGTTACTAGACTCGTCATGACCCATGTCGACTACATAAAAATCAGCGGGGAAAACTTGATCATTAACTTGAACTAAGATGTCTTCAAGAACACCATCAGGATAAGCATTAGATCTATCAGCTAATTGTATGATTACACCAGTTTCTTTTAGCTCCCCTACATTTAGTAATTCGTAAATAGATCGTGGCATGACATTTATAGATGCTCCTAAATCTAGCATGGCTCTCTCAATTCGCATATTTCCTATCTTACAAGGAATCGTGAACATACCTGGGTCCTTGCATTTTGGAGGTAATTTCTTTTGAAGCACGTCAGATACATTTTCTCCTACAAGTACTTTTTCGTTGCCTATAAGCTTTCTCTTTGTCGTGCATAATTCCTTAAGGAATTTAGCATAACGAGGTACTTGCTTAATGGCATCGAGAAGTGGGATATTTACCGCAACTTTTCGGAATGTCTCGAGTATTTCTTTCTCTTGCTCTTCTTTCTTTGGCTTGGCAAATCGACCCGGGAAAGGAGGTGGTATCACGAATGTTGGTTTCTTTATGGTATGTTCTTTATCTTTCTTTTCCAACTCCTTCTCATCTTCATGCTTTGAGGTTCGTTCAGTTTCTTTCAATTCTTTTTCGCTCCTCAAAGTAACGGCATTGGCATTTTCCCTTGGATTCACGATGACTTGGGATGGAAGCTTGCTCGAGTTTTGTGTCACTAATTCATTCACAGTAGTAGCCACTTGACTTATTTGATTCTCTAAATTCTTAATGGCATTTTGACTCTCTTGTCGAAATTGTTGCATGCCTTGTTGAAATTGCTCAGTGCTCTGCTGAAAACGTTGTGTATTCTGCTGCAATTGTAAAGTGTTAGTCATCAAAATTTTAACCATATCCTCTAAAGATGTACCTGATGACTGAGTCATTTGAGAAACCGAAGGTCCTTGCTGGTTTTGATAGGGAGGTCGCGGAGCGTAGCTCAAGTTAGGATGATCCCTCCATCCAAGATTGTATGTGTTCGAAAAAGGATCGTATTTTCGCTGTGTGGGTCCCGGAAAACCAGCCGCGTTGGCTTGTTCGAAATTTTGATTTTGTGCAGTCGGGCACATCTCGGCCACATGGCCAATTCCAGAACATATTCCGCATGCGTTAACCTGTTGAGAGTTTCCTAGAACCAATTTTTGCACCATAGATGTCAGATCATTTAAACGTTGATTAAACAATGACACGTTTACCTCATTCGCTTCTTTTGCCTCTTTCGGTGCATGATCTTGTCGAAGACTGAACTGTTGGGAATTTGAAGCCATGTTTGAGATTAATTTCCTTGCTTCAGTTGGAGTCTTGTAGATCAGTGCACCTCCGCTTGCAGCGTCAAGCATGTTCCTATCCATAACCATGAGTCCCTCGTAGAAATACTGGATAAGAAGCTGTTCAGGAATCTGATGTTGTGGACAGCTTTCAACTAATTGCTTAAAACGTTCCCAGTATTCATAGAGAGTTTCGCCCGTGAACTGTCGAACTCCACAGATTTCCCTCCTAATAACTGCCACTCGAGAAGCTGGAAAAAATCTTTCTAAGAACTGCTGTTCCATCTCGTTCCACGTATTTATCGAGGCGGAAGGAAGAAAATAAAGCCAATCCCTAGCTTTGTCGGCTAAAGAAAACGGGAAGGCTCTTAGTTTTATTTGATCTTCACTTACATCTTTCGGTTTCATAGTCGAGCAAACCAAATGGAATCCCTTCAGATGTTTATGCGGGTCATCTCCTACAAAACCACGAAAAATAGGTAGTAAGTGAATGAATCCAGATTTTAATTCAAAGTCTACCTCAAGATTAGGAAAAGGTATGCAGAGAGGTTGTTGATTAGGATTTGGCATGGCCATATCCTTCAGAGTCCTTTCATTGCCATGGGCATTTGCACCGTTAGCAGGTGCAGCATCAGCGGGTGCAACGTTAGCCATGTATTCGAATCTTTCTTTTGAATCGCTAGAAGAATCGGTATGTTCCAGCGTAAAGTTTTCTTCGGGCGATGAACAGTGCGGAATGGGCTGTTTTCGTTGCCTTGTTTCTTTTCGTAAGCGGCGAGCTCTCTTTTCGATCTCGGGATCGTATTCGAATTCACTTCCACGAAAAGTCCTAGGCATACAAAAAAAACTAAAACAAAACAGAAAATATCAGTAGCACAGGAAATAAATCTATTAACACCGTTCCCCGGCAACGGCGCCAAAATTTGGTGGGTGTCGAATCCAACAAAAATAAATAACCTACTCGAAATAATTTGTAATTAGCGATAAGTAGGGTCGATCCACAGGGAAAGGTGTAGATTCAATTCCTATATTACTAATATGATAAAAAGGGGGGGTTTTGGATTTAATTAACTAAAAATAATTTGAAAACAATTCAAACGTAAATTAAAACGCAAGTAAGAGATAAAATTCGAATTCAATGAGAGATGAGATTCTAGTCTTAGGATATCTCGGTATTGATTTCTATTATTCGATCATTGATTGCAAATAAAATAGTTCAAAGCTCTTTAGTAAATTAGCTATAGTTGTCAACAAACTCTGACAACCTCGTTTTTCCTTATGTCTTCGATAATCAAAACAAACTCTTTGATTATTGCCCTTATCGTTTAAACAACCCTAAACAAACTCTCAGGATTTAATTTATCGATAGCATTCAAGTACTAGAAAAACACTAATTCCGATCAATAAACACACAAACTCGGATTATTTAAACCGGATCACTAATTCTCATAACGACTAATCGAAAACTTGTCCATAATCAACGTCGCTAACTGCTACGAATATTAGGGTTTACCAAACAATTACGGATTTGGGCCCTAATTAGCGGAATATAATCCTAACGACTAACTAATTGGCCAGATTAATCAATCGATTACGATATATTGTCAACAAAGCACCGGGAAAGAGTGAATACTCAAAGAACAATGAAAATAAAAGCACAAGCAATCTCACGAAATTAAAAGAAATCAAACCTTAAAATCCTTCGACTAGAATTATGTGTTTAGCAACACATAATCAAGAATCGTCTACAAAAAGCAATGAATTCGAAATCCTCCAGAGAAATAAACGTAAAAGTGAAGGTGTCCCTTTGTGGAATAATATTCCACTTATTTAAAGCTAAAGAATCCTATCTAAACAAAGAAACATAAAAGATTTAGGATTTTAAGAATCCTAATCCAACTAGGAATGTTCAAAATAAGGAAATAAACTTCCAAACATAAAAAGAAATAATTCCCTAACATATTGGGAAATAGAAACGTGGATCAAGAGTCTATCTAAGCCCAAAAAATCGATATCTCGTCTTTTTCTTCGTTCCAAGGCAGAAAGCTTCCAATTTTTGGGCGTGACCAGAATGGTCACGCCTAAATCCAGCAACCTTTCTGCTTCTGCCTTCGGGTAAAGCTCATTTTCTTCGTTTTTCGCCCCTTTTTGTCCTCTTTTCGTTCCATCCTCATATAAATACCTAGATATGATAATAGAAGCACAATACATATGAGATATGGACTAAAAAGTAATGATCAACGCAATAATCCGCACAATAAATGTGTACAAAATACACGTTAACAAACCCCTATATGTATACAACCTGCCCGATGAGTAGTAATTTTTCCCTTTCGACTGTGTGATCTTCAAGGTATATTTCCTGAAAAAATGAGAAATATTCCTCAAGATTTTGTTTGAGGGGCTTAAATGCAAGCGGCAACATAAATGATGACGGGTGCATACTTATAATTCAAAGGCAAATTAAATTTACAACATCCCCATAGTTCAGTATGTCTGCATTTTTTTCCATGTATTATACACACGTCCACCGAAAATTTATAGGAAAACTTGAATTGATTCTATAATTGAGTACCCTTTTATTATTTATGAATCTAAAAAAAGAAATGTGGACCTTTATATTTATTTAATTTGCTAATTTAGAACTAAAACTTCAGAACTCTAATTTTGTGTAGAATAGTTAACCAAATATTGAAGGAATATAATTATAAACATTATGTCACACTCTGGACCCTGTGAAGACTTGAGCACAAGAAAAAAATTGGTAATTTAAATAATTCTAAATTCCTAGGAACAATAATATTGGATAAAAAATGTATTTCTGTGATATGACAATTATAAGATTTGTAAATAATAGAAAACTGCCCTGATTTATCCCAGTTAGGGAGTATTAGGGTTTTAACTAAGGAAATTTTGACGTTTATGGAGTATGAAGAAATATCCAATAATGGATCTCAATTAGGATACATCATGCATAGGGTGAACAAAACTTAAGTACGGTGTGCATCCCAAAATAGAAAATTAAATGAGTTTGGATTATTTTTCTCTCCCAATTGGCTATATTTATATTTATAGCCTAGATTCAATAACCAATAATAGGGATAAAAGATTACAAGTTGTAATACTTCTCCCCATGAACATGCATGTATAATGTGAGATCTATTATTATGCAACTCAGATCCACACTAAAATATAATTAGATAACATTTCTCATTAATGCAAGTTCTTTAATTTAACCATAGACCTACGGTAAAATAGGGAAGTTCTATATTTTAAAAAAAAGACGACCTTAAAATTAGCGATTTGTCGGCTGCAAAATCTCCTGAAAAGGAAAAAAAAAGGTTCATTACATAGATTAAAGTGTTTTCAAATTTAAATTTCATCTCTTATTTCATTTGATAATATATATGTCAGTGCAAAACTAACTCGATAAGTGATATGCATGTATCTATGAAAATTAATGTTTTATATTCATTTAATTAATAAGTCATAGGAGCCGATTGCTTCTATAAATTTGGCACCCTAATTAACTTGTCTCATCAATTAACCCAAAGTGCTAATTAAAGATGGTGAGGACTTCATCAATTAATAAGTTGGCTTTCTTCTTCATCGCCGCTTCCTGTAAGTATAGTTATCTTTCTTTACTACACTCACAGATATATATATATATATATATATATATATATATATATATGAATATATTGATGATATATGAATTATATATATATATAAATACATGCAGTGTTTGGACTGCTGCTTGATGTGGAAGCAACTGAAATGACAAAAATGGCCTCAACAAGAAAGCTTTTGCAGTCTGACCCTGAGTTTTGCGCGTACTACGTACCTAAGTGTACTTCTGGACGTCAATGTATATTTTTCAATTGTGGCAACATGTGTGATCCTGAGACAGGTTGTTTCTTTGAGAAAGAATGAAGAGGCTGATTAATAATAACAATAATAATAATAATAACAATAAGCTTTGGTATTTCCTCAACTGGCTTATTTTGGAGCTACTTTAATGTAATAATAAAATGTACTTCTCTGAATGAAGAGACATTAATATATGTAGTATTGCTCCGTTGATGATATTGCTTCTTGTTTTGTCCGTAATTGATTAATGTTTTATTCCAGAAAATAGTAGTTTATCTTTTGGATGATTGTATTTGACCTACGGTTATATTATGAGCAGAATTTTTGCTTAGGCCGCGCGATATGAATTGTCAAATATAATATTTTAATATTTATTATATATACATGCATTTCTTTCAATGCGATTTTTATTTCGCAAAACGATCTAATTGAACTTTTGAAGAAGAATTAAAATGTAGATAGTACAAATATATATTGGTTATTCAATATTTTCCGATGGTATTTCCAGAACGTTTACATCGCGGCTTGATGTAATTAAAATTAGATCTCAGGTACAAGTTTTTGATCACTTCTATGTTATGGGTAATTAAAACATTCCCTTAGTCATAGGGTTTGTATGAAAGTATAAAATATGCATGCTAGTATAACACATGAAAGTTAGTAGGAATTGTAAACCCACGTATATCCACTAAAGATTTTGTGGGTAGTTATTTTGTTATTATGTGGCCCACATGTTATATACATTAAGTAGTTTAATAATATAAGGGTAATTCTAATTGGTTAAGGATTAAAAAAGGTAAATTCCTAAAATACCCTGATGGTGGGTCTATATAAAGAAAACCCTAGGAATTGATCCTCTCTCAACCCATTACGATATTTCTCTCCATCAAGAAAGTCATTCAAGTCTAAAGGGGTCAAGAGAGAGAAATACAATTCCGGAGATAAATCGTTTCATCGTTTCCGCTACTACGAATCTTGTTATGGATCAAGGTATGTTTCTTTGATCTAAACTTACATGTGAAAATCATATTGTTGAAGATCTTGGCGATTACGATTTTATGCTTACATGTGGTATCAGAGCCTTGATTGAAAACATATGATTTTCCTTTAATCAATCGATTCAATTTTCGATTATTATTATGTGTGTATCGATTGAATATTATTCATGAACAATTTTTTTTTATGATTATGATTTCGAATTAATCGATTCGATTTTTGAATATTATTATGTGAATATCGATTAAATATTATTCATGAATGTTTTATTTTATGATCATGTTTTTGAATTAAATTTAATCGCATAATATTGTTTCGGTTTTCTATAAACAAATTGCATGACTTTGCATGATTAAGTAATATATAAAGATGATATAATTCATGCTGAAATTTTCAGATTATGGTGATTGTATGAGTTAATGGTTTTCGTTATCTGTTGCATGATTAGATATATATATATATATATATATATATTATATGTATATATGTTTATGTATGGGTTTATGTATGGATTTATGTGATGGCAGTGAGATGTGAATTCTTAGTATGTTTTACAACTTGCACACAAAATAGAGTTTCATCAAGTGAAACCCTAATTATGATCTACTTGTGTTTTACTAATCGAAAGCAAGAAATTTGATTATGTTATATGAATTGAATAAATTTCTTGATTCGACTTATGTGATGCTTATCAAGTGAATGTCTTCATGATATTCAATAAAGTTCATGGTTATAAAATATTATTGGATCGCCCAAAGGTTGATTACTCGTTTTATAATTCATGAACATTATCGTGGTGAATTGATGTGATCGGTTAGATATTTTAGTATATCCAAAGATTGCGAATATATCTAATTTGTGAATGTTAATTACCAATTATGTGAAACTATTTGAGCATCAATTATGTTATGTTTAAGTTACCGAACATTGTTGTTTCACCCAAAGGTGAATTACAATTACGTTTGATTATTGTATGTTGTTGTTTCACCCAAAGGTGATCTACAATATACATTCATGTTTATAAATCTGTATTAAAGATTAATTTTATTATGTTGTTTCACCCAAAGGTGAACTACAATTACGCTTGATTATCGTATGTTGTCGTTTCACCCAAAGGTGTTCTACAATATACGCTCATGTACAATTATGTTTCTGAATCTGTAATACAGATTAAGTTTATTACTCGAAGCATTAAAGTGTAAGCATATATTATGTTTTGCAGCATCTGCCCCCGTTTCTCTTCATTCTCAAGCTGAGTCTGTTATTAAGTTTAATGGGCTTAATTTCTCTGAATGGTGTGAACAAGTTCAGTTTCACCTCGGTGTTCTGGATCTTGATTTAGCACTCTTAAGTGAGAAACCCGCTGCTCTTACTGATTCTAGCAGCACTGAGGATCGATCTTTTCATAAAGCTTGGAAAAGATCTAACAGATTGAGCCTTATGTTTATGCGAATGACTGTAGCAAACAACATCAAGTCCACAATTAAGAAAACTGAAAGTGCTAAGGAATTTATGAAGTCTGTGGAAGAAAGCTCCCAGTCTGAGTCGGCTGATAAGTCGCTTGCTGGGACACTAATGGGTACGTTAACCACCATGAAGTTCGATGGTTCTCGTACAATGCATGAAATGACGAATATTGCAGCAAGACTGAAGAAGGAACTAAGCAGTGATACGTGTCGATTCTGTAAAACGACCGGACACTATCAGAAAGATTGCTTGAAATGTAAGGCATGGTTCGAAAAGCAAGGTAAGCCTAGTGCTTTAGTATGTTTCGAATCAAATTTAGCTGAAGTTCCTTATAATACTTGGTGGATTGATTCTGGTTGTACCACTCATGTTTCAAATACGATGCAAGGATTTCTTAAGACCCAAACCATAAGCCAAAACGAAAAATTTATTTTCATGGGGAATCGAGTCAAAGCCCCAGTTAAAGCCATTGGGACTTACCGTTTAACTTTAGATACTGGGCATCATTTAGATCTTTTTCAAACTTTTTATGTTCCTTCTGTTTCTCGCAACTTAATTTCGTTGTCGAAACTCGATTCAGCTGGATACTCTTTTAAATTTGGTAACGGATGTTTTAGTTTGTTCAAACAAAATCTTTTTATCGGTTCTGGTTTTCTTTGTGATGGTTTATACAAACTAAAACTTGATCCCCTTTTCGCTGAGACTCTTTTGACCTTGCATCATAATGTTGGAACTAAACGTGGTTTATGTAATGAATCGTCTGCTTACTTGTGGCATAAACGTTTGGGTCATATATCCAAAGAAAGAATCGAGAGATTGGTAAAGAATGAAATCCTTCCCAATTTAGATTTTACTGATCTCGGAGTTTGTGTTGAGTGCATTAAGGGTAAGCACACAAAACACACACTTAAGAAAACAGCCACAAGAAGCTCACAACTCCTTGAAATAATACACACCGATATTTGTGGGCCTTTTGA
The DNA here is from genome assembly GCA_963669365.1 of Verbascum thapsus. Classification (NCBI taxonomy): domain Eukaryota; kingdom Viridiplantae; phylum Streptophyta; class Magnoliopsida; order Lamiales; family Scrophulariaceae; genus Verbascum; species Verbascum thapsus. Next base: position 10,879,997 of record OY770118.1, read on the forward strand.
TATTCCATCTTTTGGTGGAGAAAAGTATTTTATCACCTTTATTGATGATTTTTCACGTTATGGATATGTCTATTTGTTGCATGATAAATCTCAATCGGTACATACCTTAGAGATATTTATCAATGAAGTTGAAAGACAATTAGACAGAAAGGTGAAAATTGTTAGATCTGATAGAGGTGGTGAATATTATGGTAGATATGATGAAAGTGGACAGTGCCCTGGTCCATTTGCTAAATTTCTAGAAAGTCGTGGTATTTGTGCTCGATACACAATGCCAGGAACACCGCAACAAAATGGTGTTGCAGAAAGGCGTAACCGTACTTTGATGGAAATGGTTAGGAGTATGTTAAGTTATTCATCTTTACCCAAATCATTGTGGATGCATGCTTTAAAGACCGCTGTATATTTATTAAACAGGGTTCCTAGTAAGGCAGTTCCTAAGACACCTTTTGAACTGTGGACGGGAAGAAAACCCAGTTTAAGGCACCTGCATGTTTGGGGTTGCCCAGCGGAAGTAAGAATATATAATCCACATGAAAAGAAACTGGACTCAAGAACAATCAGTGGTTTCTTCATTGGTTATCCAGAAAAATCTAAAGGGTATAGATTTTATTGTCCTAATCACAGTACGAGAATTGTTGAAACTGGAAATGCTAGGTTCATTGAGAATGGTGAAGCTAGTGGGAGTTTGGAAACACAAAAAGTGGAAATTCAAGAAGTTAAAGTGCAATTTCCTTTGCCTTTACCTTCTTCTCAAGTTGTTGTTCCTGTACATGTTGATCATGCTAATGATTTGCAAGAACAACAAATTAACGACCAAACACCACATAATAAAAATATTGTCAATGAACCAATGATAGATCAACCACATGAAATTGAATTAAGAAGGTCTGTAAGACAATGGAGACCTGCAATTTCTGGTGATTATGTGGTCTATCTACAAGAGTCGGAATCCGACTTAGGAATCGATAATGATCCAGTTTCGTTTTCACAAGCCATAGAAAGTGAGAGTTCTGTTAAATGGTTAGATGTCATGAAAGAAGAGCTAAAATCAATGGATTATAATGGAGTCTGGGACCTTGTTGAATTGCCTGGAGGTTGTAAAAGAGTTGGTTGTAAGTGGGTCTTCAAGCCCAAACGCGACTCAAATGGCAATATCGAACGACACAAGGCTAGACTCGTTGCCAAAGGTTTTACTCAGAAAGATGGTATCGACTACAAAGAGACCTTTTCACCTGTCTCTAAAAAGGACTCTTTAAGGATTATTATGGCAATGGTTGCTCATTATGATTTAGAGCTCCATCAGATGGATGTGAAAACTGCCTTTCTGAATGGGAATTTAGATGAGGAAGTTTTTATGGATCAACCTGAAGGTTTTGTGGTTGATGGAAAAGAACATATGGTGTGTAAACTTAAGAAGTCAATATACGGGCTTAAACAAGCTTCCAGACAATGGTATCTTAAGTTCAATGATACCATTACATCTTTTGGATTTAATGAAAACATCGTTGACCGATGTATATACCTGAAGATCAGTGGGAGTAAGTTTATAATTTTGGTCTTGTATGTTGACGATATCTTGCTTGCTACTAATGACCTTGGTTTATTACGTCAAACTAAGGAATTTCTCTCCAAGAACTTTGAGATGAAAGATATGGGTGAGGCATCCTATGTGATAGGAATAGAAATATTTCGTGATAGGTCACAAGGATTGTTGGGATTGTCTCAGAAAGCATATATTACTAAAGTTCTAGAGAGGTTTAAAATGAACACATGCTCTAAAAGTGTCGTTCCAATTCAGAAGGGAGATAAATTTAGTCTCAATCAATGTCCAAAGAATGAATTGGAACGTAATCAGATGGAACAAATTCCTTATGCATCTATTGTTGGAAGCTTGATGTATGCACAGACCTGTACCAGACCAGACATCAGTTTTGCTGTCGGAATGTTGGGTAGGTATCAAAGTAATCCGGGAATAGATCACTGGAAAGCTGCAAAGAAAGTTTTGAGGTATCTGCAAGGAACGAAAGACCATATGCTTACTTATAGAAGATCTGATCACCTCGAGGTGATTGGGTATTCAGATTCAGACTTTGCCGGATGTGTGGACTCAAGAAAATCCACATTCGGCTATTTGTTCCTCTTGGCTGGAGGAGCAATTTCATGGAAAAGTGCGAAGCAGACTGTCATTGCTGCATCCACTATGGAAGCTGAGTTTGTAGCATGCTTCGAGGCTACAGTTCATGGTTTATGGCTGCGGAACTTTATTTCGGGACTTGGAATAGTTGACACTATTGCCAAGCCGCTGAAAATTTATTGTGATAACTCCGCAGCAGTCTTCTTTTCTAAAAACGACAAGTATTCGAAAGGTGCTAAACATATGGAATTGAAATACTTTGCCGTTAAAGAAGAAGTTCAGAAACAAAGAGTGTCAATCGAACACATTAGCACAAATCTTATGGTTGCAGATCCGTTGACAAAAGGATTGCCCCCTAAGACATTTACTGAACATGTCGAAAGAATGGGGATTATTGAATGTCATCGTTAAAGTTGTTTATGTTTTATGTTATCATGTGATTGACACTCTGAGCTCATTTATTTTGTTTCTGTTATGGATATATGGATCTTGTTTCTTATGATTAGTATATACATTAATGCATTATGTGAAACAAGATATTGTCTCTGACAAAGACATTATGTTGGATCGTTATTGAATACCTTATTACGTGTCATGTTGAGTATGAGACTAGTATTGTGATACATAGAAGGGACTATGTCGACAAATTGATGTACAACCGCTATGATCCTTATTGGTTGTCATGCTTAATGGTGACTTTATGATTTAACCAATATAATGATGAGTTAACCTATACTATGCGCAATTACGTTTATTATTAAACCTTATGGTATGTATAATGGCACATGGGCCAAGTGGGAGAATGTAAACCCACGTATATCCACTAAAGATTTTGTGGGTAGTTATTTTGTTATTATGTGGCCCACATGGTATATATATTAAGTAGTTTAATAATATAAGGGTAATTCTAATTGGTTAAGGATTAGAAAAGGTAAATTCCTAAAATACCCTGATGGTGGGTCTATATAAAGAAAACCCTAGGAATTGATCCTCTCTCAACCCATTACGATATTTCTCTCCATCAAGAAAGTCATTCAAGTCTAAAGGGGTCAAGAGAGAGAAATACAATTCCGGAGATAAATCGTTTCATCGTTTCCGCTACTACGAATCTTGTTATGGATCAAGGTATGTTTCTTTGATCTAAACTTACATGTGAAAATCATATTGTTGAAGATCTTGGCGATTACGATTTTATGCTTACAGAAATTTTATGTTATTTGCTTATATCTTAATTTTTTTGGTCTTTAAATACTGTTTCTTTTTAGCAATGCTTCAAATAAAGTATAGATCTTAGCTTTTTGAGTCTAATTTAAGCATATTTACTTTAAAATATTTCTTTGAATTGTGAAAGATATTTCTCCATAAATTTTTTGAAAAGATTACAAACGCTTTTAATAACTGACATTTTATAAAATTTGTAAAAACTAAATTTTTTCCTATCCTCGCTTTTTAGAAATTGATATCAATAATAATCACCTGTTATGTTTTAGAAAATTACCAGGGCCTCAAGTCTTTTTCTTTCTATAACAACATTCGAAATATTTATAAATAATAATTAAATTTTGTATTTTAAATTTACCAAGTTTGAAAATATTTATAAATAATAATTATATTTTGTATTTTAAATTTACCAAGTTTGAATGTTCAAACATTAACGTTATGTTTATTTATGTTTCAAAGTTGATGTTTAAAAAAATTCTCAAAATTGTGAACTACAAAAACTCGTGTGAGAATGTTAGGTATTTGTTATACTTTTCGATAAGTTGAAAGTTATAAGACATGTCAAATCAATAGCGATATGTTGATGAGTGATATTTAAAATGATTGTGCTACTTATATATAATGTTTATGTGAATAAAAATTATAAAATATATTTTAAAAATTATAATGCATGAAAATAAAAAAGAAATAATGATTATGATAAATAATTTTGATTAATGTAATATTGTGTGAAATGATGTACATATGATTCTTATGTAGTTATATAAGTGTTGAAATGTAAAGAAGAGCTGCCGAAATAATTTCATTTATTCATTAATTGAAAATGTAGAGCAAATACATCTATTTAATTATAGAACTAGCTATCAGCTGCAGCTCTAACTGAAAGTAGTTATAGAGTTGCTGTTTATTCTAAATTGTTATTCCTATCAAGCAGACTTTAGATAGAAATATCAATCACATCTTTCAACATAAAGGATTGAAAAACTAGAGTTAAAAACAATGAATTTAAATGAGAATTGTCTGTATAATATTTATTTAAAACTTTGTGATTTAAATAAATATTTAATTTGAAAACATAACAAACAAGGCCTAAGGTTTCTATTTGATCTAAGTTAATTGATAATTTAGTCCAAAAATTATGAATCTCAACTTTTGCCTCAAAAGATCAAAATATACTTTCATTGATTCTTTGGTCATAAAATTATATTTTATGGAAATTTTACTAACTTTCTAAAATTAATTATAAGATAAATTGGTTATCTTAAATTTTACTTAATCAAAAGCTCTTAAAATTGGTTAATAAAAAAATTCAGGGAAAATTGCATCGACCTCCCCTGAACTACAAGAAAATAAGGCTTCTGAGATGGAAATTTGAGACTGATATATTTCGGTCTCTACTTTGAGACGGATTCAGAGACCGATAGTATATTTGTCTCAAATTGGAGACAAATTTACTACGGGAACATATTTCCGTCTCTATCTTATTATTACAACGAAATAGAAACGGAAATAGAGACGGATATAGAGACGGAATAATTACGTCTCTAAATCCGTCTCTAATATTGACTAAATATTCTAAGACGAAAAAAATCGTCTTAGTTGAGACAATATCTGAGACGGATTTAGAGACATCTAAATTCGTCACAAATTCGTCTCTAATATCGACTAAATATACTGAGACGAAAAAAATCATCTTAATTGAGACTATATTTGAGACGGATCAGAGACGAAAAAAAAGATGTGCATAAAATGGGTTATACACAAAATGACCACTATACCAAGCTGTCAATATTCCAAAAAAGGAAAATGGAGAGTAATATAGTCTAATATCCAACAACTCAAGTATGTCAATCCATTAATTAATACATTCTGCATGTCTACCATTAATGTCGGTTAAATTAAAAAGGAAAATGGAAAGTGTCACGTATATAAATTCATCTTTTCATTATTTTTCAATTTATATGTACAAAATCATGTCTGAAATTTATATATATGTTTTACGTAAATGTAAAATGTAAAAATGTATTTATATTTTATTATATCTTTTTTATATACTATAAAAATGTAAAAAATGTAATTTTATGTAATTTTGGTAATATTCAGAAATGTATATATATTATTATTTCACATTTGATTTCTTATGATTACAAAATTGATTTTATGTAACTAAAAATGTATATATATATCTATAAGCATCAATTCTACTTACTAGCTCACACAAATTAATTGACAGAATTTGGGTCGGGTCCAATGACCCAGAATATTGAGTTCACCCATTAACCTCACAACGACACAACACAAAACAAAACAAACTATTCATCTCTCTTTATCTTTTACACGGTCGCCGCTGTCACTCGCCGTCTACTACCGCACCGCCACCGTACGACGCCAATTTGTCTCTCGCCAGCTCGGATCTCGCCAGCTCGGAACTGAATCGATCACAGACGAGTTCCTGACCTAATTTGTCTCTCGCCAGCATATCCGACCTTGTTTTGCCTACCAGCTCCTGGTACTGACCTAATTCCACCGGAGCAGACAAATGCATAGCCTACCAGCTCCTGGAACTGACCTAAGCACTAAATCCGACCTTGTTTTTCCTTAGGTATGCTTAACGACCAGTTCTTTTTTAGTAATCGATTCTTTCTTCTACCTTTTGTAAATTAACTCATTAAAACTGATTTGACTTGAAAATTGTGTAATATCGTTTTGTATTTAGGCAAAATATATCTGGTTAATTGTTGTATATAGTTTTATGATGTTGAGCAATAATATGTTTGGATTCTTAAGATTTATATGATTCTCCTCTAGCTGCTAGTGTCTAAAGCATACACAATCAACATACTAAACTACATATAAGCATCAGAATTTTTTTAAGTAATTAGAGAGAGAAGTTTGTTATGTGATCTTTGTTAATGATTATTACCTATTAACTTTTTTTAATGAATTTGAATTCACGGTTGTTGTGGCTTGTTATTGGTTTATTGTACTCATTGCTTTTAAGTTGATGATATTTTAGTTTATTGCCAACTGATTATTTTTGTGGAGAAATGATAAGTCATCATCACTTAGAAAACTTGAGCATCTTGTTAGGCGGTTTTGCTCACATTATTATGATTGTAGAAAGGTTTCACTATATAAATATGAATAAAATTATTGGTTTGAGGAAGTTGTCTGGTTTATCATCCCTCAAATCCCTCAATTTGGATGCTCGTCAGCACGTATCTGTCAGCACGTATCTTTGTTTCACATTCATTTTCTGGGATATAGCAGTTGTTGTTTATCTGTCAGCACGTATCTCTGTTTCTGAGAATGTTGCAATTGAAAGAGATTCAATCTCGATAGTACCTTTACGCCCTTACTATCCGGAAGTGCCTGTCATGTGCCATAGAAGATGGTCCTAAGAAGGGAAAAAAGACATACCTGACAATTGCTTTTACTGTTTGTAGTGTTTAGTTGTACGAATAATTTTAGTTTTTTGATCTCATTTAGCTACATCGAGGAGGGAAAGATGATCATCGTTTAGCTACATCGAGTAGCTACATCGTTCAGCTACATCGAGTAGGTATAAGTGAAAGATGATCATCATTTATCAATATATGATCAATTTTGAACTTTTAGTAAACTTGAAGTCTCTTCTTTTGCAGATTTGACTGGATTGACGCATCTGGATCTCTTTGGAGCATGTATCACTGATTCTGGAACCAATTATTTGCGAGGTATGTTACGAACTAAACCAATGTATTTTTCTTCTTTTCCTGTGCAGCAAATACTCAGTGAAGTGAAAGCAAATACTCAGACAGAATGGCGGCTTTCGAAGCTGAGCCTGGTGTTGTCGATGGGGACAAAATATAATTGCACTATTTAATCTAATGAAAGATTAAATGAGATATCAAAAGTATTGGATGATGTGCAAGCTAAATCAACAAAGCTAGAGGAAGTTTATAAGAGGGTGTTACTTGAACTCGAGGAGTCTAAAAAGAGGGAAGACGAAGCACAAAAAAGGGAAGAGGAAGCTCGAATTAGGGAGGATAAACTTCAAGAGTTGGTTCGAAAAATGATTGAAGAAGTTGGGGACACAAACACCGATCGGGACATAGGGTGCACAATGACTTTGGAGGCAAACGTTAGTTTTATTAGTTTGATGGATTTCATGACTTTGGAGGCAAACGTTAGTTTTATTAGTTGGAAGAATTTCGTATTGTGTTTTTTTGCTTTTACTATGTTAGTAGGCGTTTTTTACGATGTTAATGGTTCATTTTAGACAATTGACTATTTTGTTGATTAGATCTTTGTGATTAGAGACAATGAATTGTTTTGGCTATTTTGAATAGTTTTTTGGTTTGTTGTTTGTAATGAATAGTTTTATATATAGAATAGAACGAGCAGGTATAATGATACAAGAATATGTCAAAACTCGACAAAATTTGAGACGGAATTTGAGATGGAAAATGTCAAAATTCTGAGACAAAATTTGAGACCGAAAATGTCAAAATTCTGAGATAGAATTTGAGACAGAAAATGTCAAAATTCTAAGACTGAATTTGAGATGGAAAATGTCAAAATTCTGAGACAGAATTTGAGACGGAAAATGTCAAAATTCTGAGACAGAATTTGAGATGAATAAATTTGTCACAATCATATTAGTCTCAGAATCCGTCTCAGATTTGCCACGAGGCTATCAACATCAGAATTTGAGACGGTGTATTTCCGTCTCAATTAAGCATCAGCCACGGAAATTAGGGCATTCCGTCTCAATTAAAATATTAGCATAGACCTCCCCTCATTCACTTTTTTCATTATATTAATTTTATAAAGACCAAAATACCCTTCACTTATTATTTTAAGTTAACTTTCATTTTTATTATGTTGGAAAATGGAAAAATATCAGTAAATAACAATTAAAAAAAATGAGAAATTCATAATTTAAATTTTATAATTATAATTCTAATCTCATAAAAAGGTAATATATCAATTAATAATGAATTGTCTTAGTGATCTAAAAAATTTATTGATTAAGTTTATCAATATAGTCTAGACATTTTTCATAAACTTAAATAATTTTAATTTTTTTATATTAAAGAAAGCTACAAGTATACAAGTAAGAGTCTAACAAACATTTATATATCTAACATTCGATTTACTTAAACATGTTTTTCATAAAAGAAATTGAACTTCTTTTGCCAAAAATGATTCTACTTTAGTGGTATATCAATTTGAAACAATAATAGTATGAAAAAAGTAAACGACCTCTAGTATACCATCATGCTTTTGTTATTAAAATGATAAATATATAGTAATATTTTAACAATGACAATAATTTATGATTATTTATAAAAACAGTTGTGTAGTTTAATGAAAGTAAACTAAGATGCATTAACATAATATTATTTTTTCTTTCTTTCTTGAAATAAACTGAAAAATAAATAACATATTATCATCCTAAATTTTTAATCAGTAATGTGAATTTATTCTAACTATATCTAGATAAGTAAAAATAACTTAAAAAAATTATTGAAGATTACCATAAAAATAAGAAATAGTATAATTAATATAATTATAATACTAACATATTTTTTCATGAGATTTAACACCTGTTGTATTATGAGAGCTAAATTAATATCTTTAAGTAATATTATTTGATATAATAAAATTATTCATAATTAAAAAGATTATTATTATAAAATTAAAGAACATTATAACTATATTTCTAGAAACTATTTTAATTTGTTTTATTATCATGGGAGGGGCATTTTAGTCATTTCATTAGTAAATATAGTGAAAATTTGAGAAAGGGGAGGTCCATGCCAATTTTTTAAAGTTGAGGGGTGTGGATGCCAAATGCACATAGTTCAGGGGAGGTCGATGCAATTTTCCCAAAAAATTCATGTTTTGAGTAACAAGTGACGCTTTTAAATTGTGGAACCCCATTTTTTTTTTTAATGGAGAAAGATGCACAATTCTGGTTAATTAAAGTTATCCAAGTTGTACTAAACATTTCATGTATTTCCTATAAATATTTGTGATGATTTCTCTAAAATTGAAACCAAATTTTAAATATCCCCAAAATTTTCTTAAATTTACTACCTTGAACAGTACAAATTATGTCTCTCGTAAAGATAATTACAAGCATGAATTGTTGTGGTAACTTCTCTCAAACAAAAATTTACAATCATAGTAAGTTATCTCTATTCTAAAGAATAATTTTTTGCTACATCTCGTATTCGATTCTCTACTCTTAATTGGTCCATGTCAATATTGCTCTAAAAAAATCATCATCATGTTTAAGTATCCATCAATCATACGAAATAATTTAATTGAATATTTAGTTATTGAAAGATTAAAAAAGTCTAGAAACCTAGAAATTATTTTCTAAAAAGCTGATTTTTTTATTAAAATGAATAAAGTAAAAACTTCAAATACAACAAGGACATAATTATCATAAAATGGTTCATTTAATAAGCATAATCAAACCCTTTTCAGTTTTCAGTATTCTGTGAGTGTTTTCAAATCCTTTCTGCAGTTCTGGAAAAAATATTCTTCCCAACTTTTGTCTTTTTTTTTTACATTTTTCAGATTATTAGAACTTTACTTAAAAATTTCATGATTTTTCAAAAACTACTTAAACTTTTTTTTTATCTTTCTAGAATTTCTTTCTTAGTTTTCAAGCTTTTAAAGTTTTAATTATCAATATGTCTTAACTAAAAATATAAAATTAAGAAAATCCAAATTTAAACAGAACCCTACACTGTATACAACATTTTGCCTTAGAGTAGTAATTTTGCCCTTGATAGTGTGATCTGCAAGGTATTTGCTGAAAAAATGAGATATGTTCTTCAAGATTTTGTTTGAGTGGCTTAAATGCACACGACAACATAAATGATAATGACGGGTGCACACTTTTATAATTCAAAGGCAAATGATAATGAAGGAACAAAATAAACATTATGTCACACTCTGGACCCTGTGAAGACTTGCGCAGGAGAAACGATTGGTAATTTTATTGGAAAAAAATTGCATTTGTGTGACATGAGTACATGACAATTATAAGATTTGTAAATAATATAAAAATGCCCTGATTTATCCCAGTTAGGGAGTATTAGGGTTTTAACTAAGGAAATTTTGACTCAATTAGGATGCATCATGCTTAGGGTTAACAAAACTTAAGTACGGTGTGCATCCCAAAATAGAAAATTAAATGAGTATGGATTATTTTTCTCTCCCAATTGGCTATATTTATATTTATAGCCTAGATTCAATAACCCATAGGGATAAAAGATTACAAGTTAAAACACTTCTCCCCATGAACATGCATGTATATAAGATCTATTTATGCAACTCAGATCCACACTAAAATATAAGTTGATGATAGCATTTCTCATTAATGCAAGTTTTTTAATTTAACCCTAGACCTACGGTAAAATAGGAAGTTCTATATTTTAAAAAAAGACGACCTTAAAGTTAGCGACTTGTCGGCTGCAAAATCTCCTGAAAAGAAAAAAAAAAAAGGTTCATTACATAGATTAAAGTGTTTTCAAATTTAAATTTTATCTCTTATTTCATTTGATTATATATATGTCAGTGCAAAACTTAACTCGATAAGTGATATGCATGTATCTAAGAAAATTGTTTTATATTCATTTATTTAATAAGCCATAGGACCCGATTGCTTCTATAAATTTGGCATTCTAATTAATTTTTCTCATCAATCAACCCAAATTGTTAAAGATGGTGAAGATTTCATCAGTTAATAAGTTGGCTTTCTTCTTCATCGTCGCTTCTGGTAAGTTTAAGTCTCTCTCTTTACTACACTCACATAAACATATATTAATATATATTTATATATGTATATGTCTAAATATATTGATCATTAATGGAATATGAATTATGTATCTATATATAATATATGTATGTAAAAATACATGCAGTGTTTGGACTGCTGGTGGATGTGGAAGCAATTGAAATGACAAAAATGGCCTCAACAAGAAAGCTTCTGCAGTCTGACCATAAGTTTTGCGCGTACTACGTACCTAAGTGTACTTCTGAATTTCAATGTATATTTTTCAACTGTGGCAACATGTGTGATCTCAAGAAAGGTTGTTACTTTGAGAAAAAGTGAAGAAGCTGATTAATAATAATAATAATAATAATAATAATAATAATAATAATAATAATAATAATAATAATAATAATAATAATAATATTAAGCTTTGGTATTTCCTCAGCTGGCTTATTTTGGAGCTAATTTAATGTAATAATAATATGTACTGCATCTGAATGCAGAGACAATGTATGTTTATTAATGTTTTGTTCCAGAAAATACTATTTGTCTTTTGGATGATTGTATTTGACATGCATAAATTGACCACAATGAATTGTCAAATATAATGTTTTAATATTTATTTTACGTACATGCTTTTCTTTGAGAGCATTTTTATTTCATAAAATAATTGAATGTTTGAAGCAGAATTCAAAATGCAAATAATGTACTTCCTGGTATTGACAAGAACTACAATATGTCATGCTTACGTAAATATTTATAAACAAATGTGCAAAACAATTGGAAGCAGCATAATTCAATATAATATAAAAAGGAAAAAAGAGATGTATAAAACTGGACCATATTCTAGGTTTCGAAATTCCTGATAAATAATATTTTAAGTGGAGTTTAGAATAACACATATAAAATTTATATAAAAAGTATCTAGAGCAAATTTCAAGCATTTGTGTACAAATAATACGACATTTTCATGAACGTTGAAATGAGAAAATTAATCTATTTTCTGACCATAATTTAAGGAAATAAAAAATAAAAGTTATTTCCCTTCTCATTGTTTAGGAAGAAGCAACTGGTTACTTGTTAGGTTATGAAAAGGTTTCTTCTTAATATTTTGCTTATTTAAAAGACTTCCCATATTTGTAGTAATTTCAAGGAAGTAACTACTAAAATAGAATTTATTTTCTCGTTTTCTTCTTAAGACAATTTTGTACGATTGAATTTGCATAAAAGTTGCAAGCATATATCATTAATTTGGTGATACTTCTCAATCTGTCAATATTTGTATTTGTGCAGTCACTTATCAATATATATATATATATATGTACAATATGGTAATAGTAAACAAAATGTTCAATCTCTTTACTCTCTAATGGGGTTAAATACATGTGATAGGCCTTACCAAGTATCAACCCACCTAAAGACGAAAATAAAGAAATAATTTAACTTTTCACGCACATCACTCATATCTTACACGATTGCTTATAAGATTTTTTCAATAAAGGACAATTTTTCCAAGTGATCCAAAAATCTTTGAATTTGATTTCCCTAAAGTCAACGGTCATCAATAAATTGCATTCACACCCCTTCATATTTTATTGACATCAATCTCCCCTTTCCCAACTTTTTCACAACATTTACTAATAAAATTAAAAGACTAAAAAGCCCCTCACATGGTAATAAAACAAGCAATATAGTTTCTGAAAATATAGTTATAAAGTTCTTTAACTTTAAAATAATAGTTTTGTTTAATGATGAATTATTTTATTATACCACACAATATTACTTAAAAATATTGATTTTAACTTTTTTAATACAACAAGTGTTAAATTTCGTGAAAAATGAGTTGTTATTTTGATTATGTTAATTTAATTTATTACTCTACTTTCTTATTTTATGCCAATTTTCAACAATTTTCCTTTTTAGCTTTTTTAGATATAATTAGTATATATTCACATTAATGATCAAGAATTTAGAATGAAATATGGTTGTTCTTTATTTTTCAATTAAGGTTTGTTTTAAGAAAGAATGAAAAATACCTATTCTTAGCTTACTTTAATTAAACTACACAATTAGTTTTATAAATAGTCATAAATTATTGTCATTTTTAATAATATTACTGTATATTTTTAATAATAAAAACATGGTGGTATATTAGAAGTAATTTACTTTTCTCGTAATATTATTATTTCAAATTTATATACTACTGAAGTAGAATCATTTTTGTAAGAACATGAAATTGTTTTATGAAAAAAGATATTTGAATAAATCGAATTTTAGGCATATAAAGGTTTGTTAGGCTCTTACTTCTATACTTATGACTTTCTTTTGTATAAAAAAATTAGAATTATTTAGGTTTATGAAAAATATGTGAATTATATTCACATACTGAATCAATAAGATTTTTAAATCATAAGGAGAACTCATTATTAAATATTTTTTAGGAGATTAGAGTTATAATTATAATTAAGTAAATTATTATATTTTTAATGATATTTTTTCATTCTCCAACATATTAGAAGTGAGTTAACTTTTAAATAATAAGTGAAGGGTATTTTAGTCTTTATAAAATTAATATAATGAAAAATGTGAAGGAGGAGAGGTGATGGCCAATTTTTTCAAGATGAGGGGTGTGAATGCTAAATGTCATAATTCAGGGGGTCGATGCAATTTTTCCTATTATGACTCGCCCCCAAGTCACTGCAATCACAGCCAACATTGATTCTCATAGAAAGATGGTGTTGCGTTTGGAGGGCTGATTTTGGTTGGAATACATTAGGGTTAGGGTTTTGGAGTAGAAGAAGATTAAAAGAAAAGGAATAAAGATTAAAATGTAAATATAAATTGTCAGAAAAATTTAAAAGAATAGAAAAATATCGTGCAAACATTTTTAAAAATGCAAGGGTTTTTGTATTCAAAGTAAAATTCCATTCAAACTTGCTTGGGGAGCATGTTAATAATTAGAATATCAGGGAGAGTTTTGATATTTCTTTCATAGAGAAACAAGTTGACAAGAAACCCTATAACAGGGGCTAAATTGTAATTAACCCGATATATAATGTCATTATCTACTATGATTCTATCATTTGATCCGATGAGATAAGAATTAAAAAAAAATCTTGTTCCAGTTCTTAAGTTTGGTCAATAATGACAGGCAATAATACAAATATATAAACTCTTTTTTGTTTCTCAAATGAATATAAAACACTAGTAAAATCTTGTTTGACATATTTCTAGAAAAAAATAATTCATGCTCCACACAAGACATTATTTTAAATAAATCTAATGAATTCTTTAATATAGTTATTTTTAGTTTAAAAGAATAGTTTGACAGAATTACTTTCAATTAAAGGCTTTTATGAGCATAGTTTCTATTTATTTTTATATTTTCTTTAAGAAGAAAAGAACAGGAAGAAAAGAAAACATATAAAAAAAGGTGAATGAAAATATAAAACAACGACTTCAATGTCCATGGATGGTAAATGTCAAATTTTATTACCTCAAAATTCTTGGCAACTCGCAAAACTCGAGTTGCAAATATAAATTTTAATTAGATATCATATATTATAATTTGCTTGCAAATATAAAATGCAAAATTCATATGAGAGTAGGACTTGAAACTTGTATGTAAATTAACCACTAGTAGAAAAATGATAGCATATTTGTTTGTTTGCTAAAATTTTTGCACTAAATCTGCAATAGCAAATTATAGAAATAAAAAAATACTGGTGAATCAAGAGCTGATCTAATGTGATGGTGCTATTACAAATGATTGTGAGAATACGTATAAAAAACAATATAACATAAAATATTATCACTTTAAAAGTCTTAGCACAAAAGTTAGTTGAACATATTAATAATCATGTACAATAGAAACTCGATAAATTAATACTCGATTATTTAATAAACTCTTTAAAATAATATTTTTGGCCGGTCCCGACTCGGGGATAGGGTGTTAAATTAATGAATTTACTAAAATTATAAGATAATACATTTTTGATAATTTCTATAGACCCCATATAATAAATAAATTAATAATTCATTATATACTACATATTATATGAATGATTTATGAAGATTTTTTGAAAAATGACTCAATCGTCTTTTTTTTTTATTGAAATCAATTTCACCTTGAATCTCATCTCTAATTTTTCTTATCATTGTAAGAACTTCTCGTGTTGTTTTCCTTAAGATGAGAGATTGAACGGTTATTTCAAATTGGTCCCTTCATTTAATATACGTACATGCATGATATAATAATTAAGTGAAAGTTTGAAAGGTGTTCGTAAATTGAGTATTTCATTATAATTAATAAAATATTAATTAATATATAAAGTAATAATTATTAATTTATCGATTAATTAATAACTCTTTTAATTAATAAATTTTGGTGGTCCCACGAGTATTAATTTATAGAGTTTACTGTAAAATACAAAATATTAATGTAATATCAGATATTAAATCAAATCGCAAATATCAAGTAGATACAGTTAAAACTCATTAGTTATAATCGACATATATATAGGAAAAGAACTAGCATTTAAGTTTTCTTATGTGATCAATTAAGATATACAATTATTTTGGGCTTTAAAACCATTGACGAAATTATGGAATTTTATGAAGTTTTACATAAAGAAACTAGTTTTATATAGTTTATCACAACGAAATCCTTCTTAGTACGTATAGTTTTAATCTAGCCGCACAAATCATGTGTTTGTTAAATATATCACTTGTCAACTTAAACCCTAAGTCAATTCAAGATTAATTATGTGAAACATGTGATAATGACTTAATAACTAAAAACCTTTATTATAGTTACAACGTGAAATTGGAGTGTGGACTAACATAATTTGTCTATAAATACAAACAAATCATTCTTATAGCCCAAAGTTCATTAAGAAAAAAGTTAACACAAAATTCACAAATTTGAATATGGCCTCATTTACTGGCAAATATTGCATTGCCAGTTCCATGGAGATAAAGTCCATAAAATGTTCTTTCCGAAGAACAACAGTTGCAAAACAATCACTTCATTTCTCTAATCACGTAAGAAAATGTCACATTATTAAACTTCTACTTAATTATGTATTTTTTTTTTTTTTTGCTTCTTTTTTTCAAACATTTATGTATGATTTTATGCTAGAAATATCAAGAAATCGGTTCGTTATCTATGAATGGTTGCAATGGTGATCCAAGAGTACCTATCGGCATTATCGAAACACGAAAATTCCCAGCTGCTTTGACACCAGCCTTAGCGGCAGACCGCCTCAACTCAGCCATCTTCGACTTGAAAGATGATCCTCCACCATGTGATTCTGGGATTATCCGTATTGAGGTCCATTTTTTATTTTTACTTTTTATTTCGAATTCTATGGTATGAGGGTTATTGATATTAAGTACATAGTGATTGTGAAAATTAAAGTTTCAGAATCAAGTACAAAGAATATAATGCATTACGTAAAAATGATAAATCTTTAATCGAAGCAAGCTTTTTAACTTTTTTTTTCAAGAATGCACGTACTTTTTCGGCCAATTGACATTAAGTATTGAATAATATATAGAGAACATTTTGAGTTGGCAACAGATATATATGTATCTTGCTTTGATCAGCATCAAGTCAAGATAATGTTTACATGTACATAGTTGACCTTTTGAATAAATCGGTGTTTAATTTGAACATTTTTTTAAGATTTGTCTTTTTTATTTTATTACCTATGGTTTGTGAAAATCTTATAAAATAATCAAATTCTCTAAGAGACCAGAATATCATTGTTATTATTTATTCTTCTGTCACACCTATCTATTTATAAAATTAGATGCATGGCAAAAGAAAATATCATATTATTTAATAACAGAAGTTAAAAATTCATTTTAAATAGCGCTTTTTTAATTCCAATTTTCGCATTAGACATATTATCATAGTAATGGTGTGAATTATTTTTATCACAATATAAATATTTCATATATATGGATGTATGTAAAGATACACAATTCAAAATTATAACATTAATTGTCATAATAGATTATTATCCTATATTTAGAAGTTCACATGTTATTGGAGTTATTAAAATGAATAAATATAGAAAAAGGCGCCTGAAACTAAAATTGCATGATAATTTTGTGAGATATTGATATATCTTATTTCAATGTGAAAACAAATCATAAACACCAACAATTTACAATCATAGACTTAAATACCACTAGTTTTCTGTGATATGATGCATATAGTTATTAATCTTTTAAAATCTCCCTCGATATTGGAACTCTAAAAATAATTATAGGGTTTCATTCTCATTCATCTCTCTCTGCAAATGATAAAAATACCCATTTGTAATCAATATAAAAACCTTTTACTTTTATTTTGTTTTTTTTAACAATGCATGACACCGCCATAGCCTTAATAGAGATAATTAAAAACTCATAGAATATTTTATATTATCTAAATAATTATGTGAAAATAATATTTTCTAAATAACATAGTGTAAAATATATATTTGTGTACAAGTGTTAAGTAATGAAAAACGTTTTATTTGTACTTTAGTGATTTCAAATAAAATTATCTATTTATGTTTAATATATATGTATGAGAACTTAGTAGATATTTATGTTTAATATATATGCGTAATTGTGTTGAAATCAAATTTATTGATTGAACAAACATAAAATGTTGATTTTTAAATACTAATACAGAGCAAGTGAAGTGAATTAATTAAAGTTGATTGTAAACTTTTTTCTTTTTTATTTATATCGTAATGTTTCATTATTAAATTTTAGATGTTACTCATTTTTTTTAAATATTACTAAAAATCCTTTAAATAGATTTTTATATCAAAAAAACCAAAGAAAAAAGTTTTCAATACAAAACATTTTCACCAACTTTTCATTCAGCAAAAATATTATTTAAGGTGTTACTAAATTTATGTATTTAATTGATTTGAGCCTTTTACATTAAGATACATTAAAAATTAGTCAATCGTACTTATGTTACACGAATTTATTTATTTAAGTTTTTATATTGATAAATGATAATACTTATATTTTTAGCTTCAATTAATTTTTAGGACTTTTTAATTTTAGAAAAAGTGAAAGATTATATCAAGAATATATCATATTACTAAATAAAATTTGTCATAAATAATTTACCTATTTCAAATTATTTAAAAAGAAAGAAAATGATTAAAATATTAGTGAATTCTTAAACTAAGAACTGGAGATAATTTAGTTCAAATATGATTTTTTTTTTTTTGTTATTGTGGAATGAAAAGTTTTTAAAATAGGTTCTTGAGATTGAAAAATATTTATTTGGATTTTTAGATATATATATATATATATATATATATATTTTTAGGGGGGTTTAATAATTTTTTCTTATTTTTTATGATGATCTACATTTTGATTAACTTCTTTTAAATTGATTTGTAGTTAAATTTATTGACTTTAAGTTAAAGGAGTTAAGAAATCATTCGTCGTTATAATACATTTCTTGATTGGATAATGATAATTTGAAGCTCTAAGGTTCAATTTTAAATATTAAAATTAAAGTTGGAGCTCCTAAAATAATTTGTGGAATGCTAATATCATTAGAAGATATATCTATATTACATGATATTACATGATATATTGATGAATCAATTTTTTATATAAGATATTATTAAACTCTTTTTGTACATTTATATTATAACGATATTGTAAGTTTAAAACTAGAGACAACAATATCACGTATATAAAATTCTCTAAAATTCTGTGATGCTATTGAAAATGAATAACATGTATATAACAATGTACTTGAAAATATGAATATATGTTACTATGTGAACTATGAATGAATTGATATTTTACTTTTACATTATTAAAAAGAGTGAGAGAATGAATTTATTGTTGACACATTGATATCATTAAAAAGAGAGAGAACCAAATAAATGGATCTATTTGTGTGAAATTCAAAAAGGAAAATGTGAAATTAAAAGCAGGTTAAAAAAATAGAGATTGATTTATGCACATACTATTTTTTTTTTGATTTGTTAATAGAATCTGAGATGATATTTAAACAAATAAAATAAATTTATCAGAAACATATAAAATAATAATTAATTATTAATTTTTGTAAAATGTTCATAAGTAAAATATTAGTTATTTTTTACTAAACTTAATATATTTACATATATACATCATCATAAATTTGTTTATTTCAACTTAGCTCCTCATTATAAAACCACGTAAGTATCCCGTGTGATTCTTTATATATTATATTATATGTGGTTTTGTTCGAAATCAGATCTCTATTATTGGATAGTGGGATACTAATAACATAATAAATTGTTTTCTTTATATTTTATTTCTTGATCTTGAAAATGTAGCCCTCAACTATGACCTGCATATCTCAAGGAATAGTCGAGACAGATCAATAATGAGTATAAGTTTTCAAAACAAAATAAATAGAGTCCCACATGGAGTCACATCAATTATAAGTTTTTTCTTCAAGACTAATTTCTAAAGATCGCGTGCGTTTGTTGTCTTTGCCAAAGGAAAGTCAAATTAATTGTGTTAGTTATTACTTTTTCTCCAAAAATATTATAACTTAAATATAATATTGCACAATTTTTCGAAAAAAAAAAAATTTGAAAGATGTAAAATATATTAAATTAATAATAACAATAAGCTGATGAATTATGTGTAAAATAGTTATTATAATTATGTTATAATGATTATGTAAGTAAAAGATAATAATATATGAAATAAAATTTGTAAAGTATTAAAAAAAGGGAAAGTAATGATTATAATAATAATTTGATTAGTTAGTGTGTCAAATGATGTATATTTGATACATAGATAAGCAATATAGAATATTATTGAAAAAGTAGAGTTAAGTAAAAGTAAATTTGAATAAAAATTTGCTGCATTGCAATTAATTAGTATTTTGTGATCAAAATAAAATTTGAAACATAAACAAACAGGACCGACTAATTTCATTTAAACCAAAAAGAAAAAACCAGATGCACGGAAATTATAGAAAATTACCAAATGCAATATCGCATTCGAATCGAATTCGGATACGTTGTATGTATTTGATACAGTTTGGAGTATCCGAAAAGAAAATAAAATAAAAAATTAAAATACAATATTCGATACAAAAAAAGGAGTATTTGATACTTCTCGAATACGGATAGGTGTTATTTAAAATTATGTAATACTTTTTTGGTCAAAATTGAAATGTTTTTGTTTTGTAGTGATCTTTCTTAAAAGCACAAACTAAAAATATAATTTAACAAGACAAAAAATTATTAATTGGAAAAATGTAGAAATAACATAAGAAATCCTTGTTCCAACATTTGATATTCATTCGTATAATTTTTATTCGGTACAACTATGATTGAAATTGTTCTTTATTGGGATTATGATCAAATTCATCTCCTTCCACTATTGAGTTCTCAAAGTAAGTTATTTAGTATTTATGTACATTTTTACTATTTTTAATTTGTTAAATACTTTATTATTGTGTTAATTAAGTATGAACGTTAAATAATGAAAACATAAATTGATAGAATTATTTCACTGTTAGTAATATGCAATTACGTATCTTGTCTTGGGTGTTTTTGCTTTTGTGATACACTAATGGGCAATGTAAATTCGTGTGTAATTAAATTAAAAGTGAAAAGTTGGTACTTTTATTTTGACTTAATCGAACTATTAGATCATTATTATGTTGCATACAATTATGACAATTTTTTGTAAATATTTTATATATTTAGTAAGTATTACAATTAATTAATTATGAGATTCATTAAAGTGAATTTAAAAAAAAATCTTATAATATATTTAATTATATATATACCATCCTAAACTCATTGTAATGTATTCTAAAATTGTAGTACATTCTTTTGCTCGATCAACAGTGGTCGATTTTGATGAGGGGTTGGTCCCTCCAAATTCTATTATTTTTCGTATTAATGCTGATTTAACATGATCTTAAGTATTAATATCACTGGGTTATTTAAAAAATAAAAAATAAAAAATTGAGTTTCTAAGTTTGACAATGGATATGGCTTTGTAAAGGTACCCATCCAGCAGCACATTGAGGCTCTTGATTGGCTTCGTTCACAAGCCCACCACCACCTTCTTCCTCGTTGTTATTTCTCTGGTCGTGATTCCAGATTAGTCCTTCAGACCAATGAGAATGGCCATGCTTCTTCTAACGATCATCATCTGCATGGACATAAACTTGTAAGTGTTGCTGGATTGGGTTCAGCAGTATCGTTTCGCCATCTCAATCCATTCTCTTTAGACCATTGGCATTCCATCAAAAGGTAAATATAGCTAAGAACAGTTGTATTGATGTAGCTGAATAGTTTTAGTGTTGTATCCAATCATGTGCTTTGAAATGTTATCCTGGAAATGTTCAGCAAATGATTCACCTAGGAGGGAATCGAATAAGTTGATTAGCATATCGGAAAATTACCCTTATTATTCGTATAATATAAGAGCAATTTTTTTATTTTACTTCTGTAATTCTGACTGTTCTTATATATTTTACTCAAGGTTCTTATCCAAAAGCTGTCCGTTGATTCGTGCTTATGGTGCGATTCGCTTTGACGCAAGGTCTAGTATAGCTTCTGAGTGGGAGGGGTTTGGTTCTTTCTATTTCATGGTCCCTCAGGTACATAAAACCCTTTTTTTTTTTTCGGGTTTTTAGTATATAATGATTCTAACATAAAAATAATTTAAATTTGTGTTGCACATGAATTGCAGGTTGAATTTGATGAGTTTGAAGGAAGTTCAATGATAGCTGCAACAGTTGCCTGGGACAATAGCCTGTCAAGAACATATGAACAAGCAATTGCTGCACTTGAGGACACAATGTGGCAGGTCTAACTTTTCATTCTTAATGATTTCCTTTTCATTTAATATCAATTATATTTTGCTTATCGAATCAAATAAATGTTATCTTGCAGGTTTCATCTGCTGTCCAGGAATTTCATGGTAATGCTCCTCATGCGATCATGCTCAACAAGACTCATGTTCCTAACGAAGAATATTGGGATTCAGCTGTCACACGAGCTTTGGACTTGATGAATATGGAAAAATCGACACTGGTTAAGGTTTGTCTATTACAGCGTGCATGGCTTTTTCAATCCGTAAAAGTTTCTTCATCCCGAAAAATTAACTTCTAATTGATCATTTCATTATTCATCCGACTGGAATTTTACTATAAACCGTCACTTTTGGTCCTAACATTAAAGAATAAACAAAAAATTGACATTTTATGAGCATTTTTTATCCTATTTGACTGAAAAATCGACTCTTTCGGTCCCATTTTTGTCCATTTTTCTAAAATTCAGGATCAAAAATGTCAGTTTTTAGTCCAAAAATGTAGAAGTAGTTCTTTATCTAATCCCATATTTCTATATGACTCAGCTCTTACTGCATACTTTTTTGCTCTTGAAAATATAGGTTGTTCTTGCACGTAGCAGTAAAATAGGAATGACGGAGATTGACCCTTTAGAATGGTTGAGATGCTTACAGGTATTGATATTACTTTGCATTAATTTGTTCCCGTTATTGTTGTGATATGTCTTAAAGTCGTAGGCCAAGTTAAGATTCAGACCATTATCAAATGGCTTATTTAGAAGAGGTTGAAGCCCTTAGAACAGCCCAATATGCTACCCTTGTTTGGTTTTGCCCTTGTAGAGTTAGCGGGGGTGGGGGGTCCCGCGATATAGTCCTCTATATTAAATATAGTGAAAATTTTCGAATTAGGGTTTTTTTTGAACTCGTGTTTGTTCAAACAATCAACAGTATGAGGTGATTTCTTAGTGTACAATACTTAATCTTTGTAGGTTGAAGGGGATAATGCTTATCAGTTTTGTCTTCAACCTCCTGAATCTCCTGCCTTCATTGGAAACACTGTGAGTAAATTTGTTACCTTTTTTATTTTCTCGAAAAGTCAGCATAGTGAATTATGTAATTAAACTTGAAGTTTCAAATCAGTTGAAATAGCAAATATTTGAATTGTTCCTGCTTTAAATGCTCGATATATAAATTCATCTAGATAGTTTTGGTTCTGTATGTATTATCATGCAACTTTTGATGTTTAATTTCTTCATTTACTAATCATGCGATTAATTGTGAATAGCCGGAGAGACTATTTTATCGCAATCAGCTTAGCATTAGTAGCGAGGCTTTAGCTGCAACACGAGCTAGAGGTGGATCAAAGTCTCTAGATTTACTGATAGGACATGAGTTACTTTCCAGGTTATTCATTTCTTTAATCAAAACATTAGCTTGATAATGTAAATATTTAATTATAGCCCTAATTAATTATTTTTTTTATTTTTTCGATTCATTGCAGTCCCAAAGACGACCATGAATTCTCCGTAGTTAGGGAGAATATAAGAAGAAAACTAGAGGCAAGTGAAGCTTATATATTACCTTTTATAGTTAAAACCAGTGTATATAATTGTATTAACAATATGCTTCATTTACGCAATCATGCATTCTAGACTATATGTTCTAGCACATTAGTTCGACCACACAAAGCTCTACGGAAACTTCCACGAGTTCAACATCTTTATGCTCAACTGACTGGCACACTGCAGAAAGAAGATGACGAGGTATTATCTTTTTACACATTAGTATTTTTCAACTTATGTGGATGAGATATGGAGTTTTAATTATTACCGTTTTTTCAGTTTAAGATTTTGTCGTCTCTTCATCCAACTCCAGCTGTTTGTGGGCACCCTATGGAAGAGGCGCGGATTTTGATATCAGAAACTGGTATACTTATTGATACCATGGTTTTTAATATTTTCAGTAAAAAATGTTTCTTGCTTTTGCTATTATCTCCTTGTTATAATGCATAGCTTTCAACATTCATTTATCATTTTTGCTTATAGAAAAATGTTAGAACCAAAGAACATACTGTGGATACTAAGAGAATGTATTGCAGAAATGTTTGATCGAGGAATGTATGCGGGCCCTGTCGGATGGTTTGGTGGTGCAGAGAGTGAATTTGCTGTGGGGATAAGATCGGCATTAGTAGGAAAGGTGAGGATAATAGTGATTAATATTTATCGACAATATATATATAAGAAGGCGTTTAAAAATCTCGTTGATATATAATATGATTATTGAAATGAAAAGGGTTTTGGTGCATTGCTGTATGCTGGAACTGGAATAGTTAAAGGAAGCAATCCGGCCCTGGAATGGCAGGAACTCGAGCTTAAGACCTCACAGGTTTGTCTGCATTTAAATTCCCACGACAATTTTCCAGGTTATTCTTATTTATTTTTACTTACTTTTTGGTGTTGTATTTTTGTAGTTCACCAAATTGTTGAAATTCGATGCACCTCTTAAGGGAAAGAATGGAACTGTAGTTTAAAAGGTAAATCTCAATATTAGTCCGATAGTATAGAGCATTGTTGTAACTTTAGCCGCAATGTTTATAAACTTGTGAAATTAGTATAATTATTGCAATGATATAACAGTAACTTGTGTAGATGTTAGTAATAAATGATTGTATCTTCGTGTTTCATGCCAGATTGTCAAAGAAAAGCTGCTATGTCATGGCAGATGATAATAATACATGAAAATAAGCAGCCCGTTTTCTGTAAGAAGCTTTTTCTATTTAAATATTTGTATACACACACATATATATCCCGATGATTCATATTTCGTCTGTTTCATTTGTATATAGTACTGAATGTAAAATAATACTCAGCAAGTATTTTAGTGTTTTATCTTGTATTTCACGTTACAGATACATGAGATGTACATAATTCTTTTCTTTGAAAATGTCAGCATATACGCCTAGTGTGCGAATGTGATATATATAATATTTCTTAACTTACAGTTTCTAACAGAACTATTAACGTAACTTATGTACTACTCTATTCATACTTGTTGCCACTAACTGAACTATTACAAAAATGCTCATAGTTATAATTTATATGTCACCTGTATAAATTGTTCCTCAAATATACAAATGAAGTGGCGTATTTACGCATGGATTGCATATGCGACCCGTAATATAAGATGAATCACCAGATCTAGAAAACCGATCGAAAGTACTAAAGGTTCACATATACACAAAATTTGAGGCTTACCTCTTTGGCAAAGGCATATAGTTTTGTTTCAACATGTTTAAGGATGTATAATAATATATTATATCGAGCATAGTTAAATAAGTTGAAGACATAATTAAAAATGTTAAATAGTTTGATTTTGTTCGTAACGCTTGTGTAAGATTAATTACCTATGTTCTTGAAATTGAGCATGAAAAATAGTCATGTTCATTGGATAATATTGCGGCACGAGTCCAGTTTCCGACTAATTTAGTATTGGCTCATTATATTATTACTGACTGTTCAAGTCATGAACTTAAAGCTATAATTTAATTTATAATATATTAAATAATTATAAAACATGGATAAAAGAGAAAATATATTGAATGAGTAAATAATTATTGACTAGTAATTATATGAAATAATGGATGTACTGATTAGTAAGTAATTTTATTGGGTTTAAGAAGGTAAAATTAAAATGTCAATTTGAATTAGGATAGTTTGGATTAAACGAATTTAGATTTTTTTTTCCCATCTCTTAGAAATAGAATTTCAAAACACAAAGAAACATTACTGTACAATATTTAAATCATACTTTATTCTTTAATCTTGTTAAAGAAAAAAAAAAGAATCGATCAGTGCATAAAATATTTATCAATTCACCTTTAGTAATTGCATGTTCTTGAAGCAGGGAATACTACATTACTTATTTAATTGATGCTTGAACGAACAGTCTTGAAGAAAAAAGTCCCTAATTAAAGGAACACGATAATCTGATCAATTATTAAGAGGGTGTTTTTGTCATTAATATAAACCTTTACTATAAATGGACGAATGTGTCTCGTTTAATCTGTAACTCAAAAATTAATAACATTGATTCTCTAGTGTCCATATGAATACAAGACATGCAATTCTTCTAAATCATATCACCTTCGATATGATGTTTGATTTGACTTTTAATATTCATTTTTTTTTTTTTTTTTGGTTTTAACCACTGGTATCCGCGCAACATGCGACTAATCCAGTCGAGCCGGGTAGGACCACAAAGGGCGGCAAAGCTCTCCTTCCCAAATATTCAACACATCTGCATTCCCAAGACTCGAACCCGAGACCTTGGTTTAATATTCATATATAGCGTGATTCATTGTTAACAAATTTCGACCCAATATTGAACACTATAGGAAAGAGTTTGTGTTACACCATCAAGCAAAAAATCTCCATGCAAAAAGTAAAGAATAATAAAACACATTTATATTAAAGGATGATCTTCCAAGAAAGCAATGTAATAATTATTGGAATAAGATCAAGATGAAGCCATCAACCAACTTTTCTACTCATTATAAATACAACTTATATGATCACAACATAATCAAGAATATAAACAAAATAATCATTTTATTCATTGAAAAATATAAAAAAAAAAAATATCGATATGGCAGGTCGAGCTCGTCTAGAGAAGAAAAACTCTAGCCTTATGTTTACACAGATTACCCCGCCTCATGCATGGAAAGAGGATTCAGATTTTCATTACTTGCGCTTGACTCTTCCTGGTAAAATATTATTTGATTCATTTTTAATATTCATATTTAATTTCTTAGCAACTAATCACAAACCCATATTATTACTATATTTTTTTTTTGTTTTATTTAAGGTTTCGAGGCGAACGAAGTAACGATTCATGTCGACAAATACGGGCACCTAGTGGTACGAGGAAACAAGCAAGTGAGTGAACACAAATACATAAGCTTCGAAGAGTCTTTCGATATCCCAAGTAACACGAACATTGAGGATGCCGATGGATTCTTTGAAGAACGACAAATTTACTGCATCACTATCCCGAAAACCAAACAAGAAATTACTGGACATGCAATCACCATGCCGAATCCAAGGCCAGTGGATAATATTAATCCTAGGGCACAGGATAATAATAGTCCTAAGGCGCCACTGGATAATAAAGTTGGCTCGTTTGGTAAATACGGCAGCATAAAGCGGCCGAAGAAGGCAAATAATCCATTACAAGAAATTGTTGCTTCAGAAAAGTCGAATAAGAAGAAAATTGCTCTCCTTATTGCTGCAATTTTATTTGTATTGCTTGTTATTGGTGTCGCTTTAATAATCAAATTTCGTAACTGATCATAATCCTTTCTCGTTGAAGAAATATCACATACATATATAAATAACCATGTTATTAAGATTAAAATAAATGTATAGTCGTGTGATCAGCTTATTTACCATGTATTTATAGTCACGTGTTCTTCTGTTTGTATTTTAATTCAATAAATTGAACAATTTGTAGGTTTATTTGTATTGAATTTTATTTCTTTCAAGTGCACAATAAAAGTGAACTGGACCCCCTTCTTAATATAGGGGTCTTAGAGTTAACATAATATTATTTCTTCTTAATCCCTTCATTAGTTTTTTATATATAGACGTCTCCCTATATATTACAAATATTGGTCCAAATATTATGGTGCATAATCTGAAATTTTTCGGATTTCCGACTAAAAGAATTATTATGCTGATGCTTATCTAAAAAGATACCCACTAAAGGATACTTACATTGACCCTATATGTTTAATACAAGTACTAATTAATTAAAATAATCAAAGTACATAAATAAGGCATAATGTGACAGCCTTCATCTATCTTGGTCGATCAGTTTGATCCATATATAAACCGACCGGACTGAGCCTTGAACTCAGTGGCTAACCTAGTTTGGACGTAGCCAACCTGATGTAGGGTCCAGTCCAGCCAAGGCCAATGATTGGCCCAACCAAAGGTCCATCACAAAAAATTATATAATTTATTGAAATCAAATTAGTGATGTTAACTTGGTGTTGTAGCCGTTTAGGAATATCTTGTCATAAGCATAAAATCCTATAATCCTATAAGCCAAACAAAAAACTCACATTTTCTATAACATTTTGATGTAACACATTGGTGTTAAACAACTAACATAAACATATACATTTCTTCTTTATTTCGATAATCAAAAACGAGTAATTTTCAGTTATAACACCGAAAACCTAAAACCATAGCACTTATATATATATATATATATATATATATATTCGGCAACAACAAATCCACAAAATCAAACCCCAAACGAAAATTCCAAAACCAGAAAGATAAAAACACAAATTAAAACAACTAAATTTAAGACAAATTAGCCTGAAGAAGCCCATCGCGAATCTGAGTTGCCACGTCACGCACCGCGCCAGGTCCATGAGGGATGAATACAGCAGAAGATTTTGAAGTAGCACCAATTTCTTTCATGGTATCAAAATATTGTGTAACAAGAACCATATCCATTACATCCTTAGCCGTGGTTCCAGGCACGTTAACTGAGAAACCTAGTACGCTGTCTCTTAACCCGTCCACAATTGCCTGACGTTGGCGGGCAATACCCAGACCCGAGAGATATTTCGCCTCTGCTTCACCTTCGGCCCGTTTGATTTGCAATATCTTTTCAGCCTCGGCTTTCTCATTAGCAGCCACCCTCAGCCTGGCAGCTGTTGAAAATTGAAATAGTTATGAGTTTGAAATTGTATTCTTTTTTAAATTCAAATGGGCCAAATGTGCCCGAAAAACTACAATCACACAGATTTTATCGGGGGTTTTATGATAAACAAGATTCGAGAAGTCCATTTATCAAGAACATTTAAGAATATTTGAACGAGCCTAAAAATGGGATATTCTGAAACTTTACCAGCATTGATTTCGTTCATTGCCCTCTTAACTTGGGCATCTGGTTCTATATCGACAATTAGCGTCTGCACGATTTCATATCCATAAGCGGACATAGCCTGCAAGCAGCATCAAAAAGATCAACCAACAGAAATTCGAGAATTGGATTCATCCATATTCCATATTAATCAGTATGCAACTGGATTTACCTTTTCAAGTTCATCTTCAACAGCCTTTGCAATGTCATTTTTTTGCTCAAACGCATCATCAAGATCCAGTTTTGGAACACTTGCTCTTATCACTGCATAATAGAGACAGAAAGCACGTTTTAGGAAATTTCCAATTTGATTATCACCCCAAATGAACATTAGAGTCGTAAGGATTGGTATAATGATGATATCATAAAGTGAAATGCTTACATAACATCACCATGTGTAATCTAATGGCTGACATAAATCACTATGTATACCATGAATCATAAGTATCAAGTGTGAACACAAAACTTCGTACCATCGAAGACATAGGCCTGAATCTGACTTCTCGTGTTGCTGAGCTTGTAGAAAGCGTCACTTGCCTTGTTTGCAAGAGCACGGTACTGTATCGACGCCACAACGTTGACAAATACATTGTCCTGAAAAAGGCCAATAATTGAATATAACAATTAACATGGTAACATATAAGCATTCTAAATGTGATAAATCTAGCAATATATACACTAAACAAATTACCTTTGTCTTAGTCTCACACTTAACATCTAATTGCTGCAGGCGGAGCGTAAGATGGCCAGCGAGCTGGCTCCCGAGAAACCAAGGCAAGCAATGGCAACCAGGCTCAAGGACTTCATCAAATTTTCCAAATTTTTCCTTAATAGCAACGGTAGATTGGTCTACTTGGACACAGCATAATAAGTTTCCCATTTTCCTACACAAAAAGTTGTAAGAAAGACTGAATATTTCAGAAGATGACCAAACAAAATTGGTAAGTTTCTTAATTCAAATAAGTTTACATCTTGACAGAAATTGTTTATGAATCAAAATAAAAGTTCAACCCTGAAGTCCATAACCATTCTTAGGAGCTTTAAACACTGTGAATTATGTGATGGACTCATGATTATTTCAAAACTTCAAAGCTCTGTTTGGTTCTTAAATTTTGGTGAAAGAAAAAAGAGAATGATAAAAGACTAGAGCACAATATTTTTATTTTCTTTTCTTTTTTCACCAAAACCCAAGAACTAAACATGGCCTAAATTCCGAAACTCTTTAAACATTACAAGAAACTCCAAGCATCAAAACATACTCTGTTCATATAAACTAACAAACAAACCCTCCTGGTTTCAAATCTCGCAAATCAAACCCAGGTAACATGCAACAAAATTGAGTAAAAATTAAAGGGTCCCTTGTAAAAGTTATTCAGAAGAAAAAAAACACGAAATTCAAAAAGAATTTGGGTTCCCATAAAAATGCATACCAAAAAAAATCCAATTTTGAACAGAGTTTCATAATCTTGAGTGATTCAACTTACAAGAGAGAGGAGACTTACAAATCTGTCAATGAATGAAATTGATTGAGAAACAAGGAAGCTATTGATATTTGAATTTTGAATGATTCTAGTAGTATTTATATAGGGTTTATAAGCGCAACTTGTTACCTAAGAAACATCCCATTATTTTACAATTTGCATTGTCCGCGTTAATTGCATTAAAATAATTAAGGAAAAAATTGGATTTTCAATATAAAATAAATTGGATAAAGTTTTGTTATTTATTTTTTATTTTTATTTATAAATATGCGTGCAAATTACAGAGATTGTAGTCTATAGATATATTTTGGTCTACATGACTTGTGACAATTATTTGCACATCAACTTGCATATTGGTTTAGTGCACGTCACGATCTTTATTTTATACACTTTTCATTTTACAATTTTAGTTTGATTTAAGTTAAAATTTCATTATTTTTTGGGTCTTCTGTGGAATTGTATTAATATAAATATCAATAATTATAAATAGCAACTACTAATATTTAGTAATTAACTAGCATAAATATTGATGAAAACCCACATATTTGGAGGAATTTTGAACCGAATATACCATAATTATGGGACTTTAATCGATAAGCATGTCGACAATATAAGACTTTATGATCAACGACTTTAGGAATTAGATAATTCAAAATCTATAATAAATTAATATGATTATTTTATTTGAAATTACGTCTGTTCTTTCTTGTTGCTTCAATTCCATCAAATTGTTCAAGGAAATTATGAAGAAATAGCAAAAGGGCTTATTCTTGGAATTTATCATTGAATTAGTTAAAATTACTCGAATAGAATATATAAACATCACGTGGACCAGCTAATCATTCCTCGTTCAAATTATTTTAGATTTGAGTTTTAGTGGGCAGGTTTATCTATTTTATAATGAATTATTTGGTTGGCTATTAATTTAAAATCAAACATTTATTGTACTCGTTTATTTTACACAACAAACAAAAAAATTCAAACAAATTTAAACACTATCTTATTTAAGTACTTCTAAACCCCATTCGTTTACACATCTTTGCACACCATGTGCATAAAATTTAATTTCCTTAAATATAAACGATATGAACATGATTTTTATTACAAAAATGAAATATCATGTTGGAGTTAATAAATGAATGCTAATTGACAAATGACTGAATAAAACTTTTCAGACTTATGTTTGCTCTAACAAGGAAGTTATAGCTGTCAAATATTGGAATGATGAATCAAATAGTTCAATTGGTAGAAAATTCTACCTTTTTTTAGTTACCTTTTTAATGGGATCAAATAGATAAAACGAGATAAATATAATTGGATATATCATTATTGAAATTGTTTGCATATCACGACTAAATCACATCTTTTTAATTTTGAATTTTAAAGCTGATGTATCAAATCCATCTAAGCTCAATTAATTATTAATATATGATATGCATGTGGTATAATAAACAGTGATATACCACACAAATTCTGTAAATTATAATATAAAGATTGTGATTATCTTATCCTAAAAGATGAGGAGATGCAATAAGAAAACGCGTAGATACTTAAATTCTACATGTATATAGCATGAAATACTATTATGTACAAAGTAATTTTTTAGGGGTTTTAATAACTTTTCCAAAAGAAGTACAACATTAAAAAAATAAACTCTTGATCAAAACTTTTATTTTATTCCTCGACTCTATGAACTCTTTTAAATGACTAAATTGGTACAAAAACAATTAAGTTTAATGCGTTTTAAAGTTAATATAAGAGTATAATTAGTGTCGTTATGATATACATATATATATATATATATTGTTGGTCAAAACTTGCAGCCCATGGTTGGCCACCTACCATGAGTTGGTGGCAATGTTCAAACATGGATGGCTAACAAATTTGACAAGGTAGAAATGTGCCTAACTTTCTTTGTTGATTTTTCAACAATTTTTGTAAAACTCTCCTATAAATAGGAGTTGTAGCAAGAAGCTAAACACAACAACAACAAGAAAAAAAAAGGAATTCACAGCAAAGTGAGTTATACACAGAGAGAATTTCAGGAGAGCTAGAGAGAAAATTTCAGTAAGGAAATTCTAGTTAGAAATTCTTGGGTGTAATTGGTTTGTAAGTAGTGAGAGTGTGTGAGTGTTTGTAAACACTTTGTATTTTTCCCTATTCAGTAAAAGGTCTGCAGCAGCCCGGAGACGTAGGCATAATTGGCCGAACTCCGTTATCAAATTTGTGTGTCTTATTATTTCCGCAGTTATTTTTCACTTCCACTAAAACTGACCACATGGAAATTTTGCGTAGTTTCCTAACAACTTGCATCAGAGCTAGTTAGTTGCTTCTCTTAATTTTCTGGCGAAAGTACTGTCCACGTGAATAGTATTGTTCGCGTGAATAGTGATTTACGTGAATAGTGCTAATATTGGTCGGCGTTACCAATTGTCCACGAAGGTGTTTTTAAACACGGTGGTTCGCAGAAATTGTCAGAGACGATCCTGAGGCAGTTAGTTTTGAGTGGGAGTAATGGCGGCAGACGAAG
Organism: Verbascum thapsus; assembly: GCA_963669365.1. NCBI lineage: Eukaryota > Viridiplantae > Streptophyta > Magnoliopsida > Lamiales > Scrophulariaceae > Verbascum > Verbascum thapsus. Next base: position 10,912,921 of record OY770118.1, read on the forward strand.
GAAAGGTGAAAATTGAAAAGTTCGATGGTGCGGACTTTGGCTTTTGGAAGATGCAGATCGAGGATTATCTGTACCAGAAAAAGTTGTATCAACCTCTCACAGGAAAGAAGCCAACCGAAATGAACGATGATGAATGGAAGCTTCTTGATAGACAAGCCCTTGGTGTTATCCGATTGACGCTATCTCGTAATGTTGCCTTTAACATTGCAAAGGAAAAGACCACGGCAGGTCTTATGGCGGCTCTTTCTAGCATGTACGAAAAGCCGTCGGCCTCAAATAAAGTTCATTTGATGAGGCGGTTGTTTACGTTGCGGATGACAGAAGGTGGCTCGGTGGCGCAACATATTAATGATCTCAATGTTGTCACAACCCAATTGAGTTCAGTGGGAATCGAGTTCGACGATGAGGTACGGGCATTGATACTTTTGTCTTCCCTACCAGAAAGTTGGAGTGCTACTGTCACAGCTGTGAGTAGCTCGTCGGGAAGTACAAAGATGAAATTTGACGATGTTCGTGATCTGGTTCTCAGTGAAGAGATCCGACGGAGAGAGTTGGGTGAATCATCATCCTCTTCAGTATTTCATACAGAGTCAAGAGGAAGAAATTCAACCAGAGGAAATGGACGCTGGAAGTCAAAAGACAGGCGGTCCAAATCCAGAAATCATCGTAGTTCCCAAAACTCGAAGATTATCGAGTGTTGGAATTGTGGACAAACGGGGCACTATAAAAATAAGTGTAGGATGCCACCAAAGAATAAAGAGGTGAAGGACGAGGCAAATGTTACTTCCACCTCAGGCGAAGGTGACGCATTGATGTGTTCTTTGGAAAGCAAGGAGGAGTCTTGGGTGTTAGACTCTGGAGCATCCTTTCATGCTACTTCTCGGAAAGAATTGTTCGAGAACTATGTCCCCGGTAACCTTGGTAAAGTTTACCTTGGTAATGAACAGTCTTGTAAGATTGTCGGCAAAGGCGAAGTGAAGATTAAGTTGAATGGGTCTGTGTGGAAATTGAAGAATGTCAGACACATTCCGGACCTGACAAAGAACTTGATCTCCGTAGGCCAGCTAGCCAGCGAAGGCTACACAATAGTCTTCCACAGTGATTATTGAAAGATGTCAAAGGGTCCAATGACGATTGCTCGTGGTAAAAAGAGCAGTACTCTTTACAAGACATCAGGAGCATGCCATTTAATTACAGTAGCATCAATTGAATGTCCCAACCTATGGCACCTGAGATTAGGCCATATGAGTGAGAAGGGGATGAAGGTTATGCACTCAAAGGGAAAATTGCCAGGTCTTCAATCAATAGAGATTGACATTTGTGAAGACTGTATACTTGGAAAGCAGAAAAGAGTTAGCTTTCAGACAAGTGGAAGAACCCCGAAGAAAGAAAAACTTGAGCTTGTTCACTCAGATGTTTGGGGTCCTACAACTGTCCCATCCATTGGTGGGAAGCGCTACTTCGTGACTTTTATTGACGATCACTCAAGGAAGGTATGGGTATACTTTCTGAAACATAAGTCTGAAGTATTTGAGGTTTTCAAGATGTGGAAAGCTATGGTAGAAAATGAGACAGGATTGAAGATCAAAAAGCTTAGAACAGACAATGGTGGTGAATATGAAGACATCAGATTCAAGAAGTTTTGCTATGAGCACGGGATCAGAATGGAGAGAACCGTGCCAGGTACGCCTCAACACAACGGTGTAGCTGAGCGTATGAACAGAACGTTGACAGAGAGAGCTAGAAGCTTGCGGGTGCAGTCAGGTTTACCGAAGCAGTTCTGGGCAGAAGCAGTCAACACAGCAGCTTACTTGATTAACCGAGGTCCATCGGTACCATTGGAGCACAAAATACCAGAAGAGGTATGGAGCGAAAAAGAGGTAAAACTCTCACATCTTAGAGTTTTCGGCTGTGTAGCATATGTGCACATCAGTGATCAAGGTAGAAATAAACTTGATCCCAAGTCGAAGAAGTGCACTTTCATCGGTTATGGTGAAGATGAGTTTGGCTACCGCTTTTGGGATGATGAAAACAGAAAGATGGTCCGCAGTAGAGATGTGATCTTCAATGAAAGAGTGATGTACAAAGATAAGCATAATACAACAACCAGCAACTCAAGTGTGAGTGGGCCAGTTTATGCAGAGGTGGATGATGTCCCAGAAAGTCCTACAGATGATAGTCCTCAGTCAGAGGAATCAACTGAATCAGGTAGTAGGCAGCCGTCTGACACACCGGAGCAATCTACTCCGGTATTGAGAAGGTCTAATCGAATTCCTATTCCTAATAGGAAATACATGGGTTACATGTTGTTAACTGATGGAGGGGAGCCTGAAGATTATGCAGAAGCATGTCAGACCGCAGATGCTAGCAAGTGGGAGCTTGCCATGAAAGACGAGATGAAGTCATTAATCTCCAATCAGACATGGGAGCTAGCTAAGTTACCCATCGGAAAGAAGGCACTTCACAACAAATGGGTGTATCGAGTGAAGGAGGACCATGATGGCTCAAAGCGATACAAAGCCAGACTAGTAGTCAAAGGATTCCAGCAAAAAGAAGGAATTGACTACACTGAGATTTTTGCTCCGGTTGTGAAACTTAATACTATCAGATCTGTGTTGAGTATTGTTGCCAGTGAAGAGCTCCATCTTGAGCAATTGGATGTGAAGACTGCGTTTCTTCACGGAGACTTAGATGAGGAGATATACATGCATCAACCAGAAGGTTTCTCAGAAAAAGGGAAAGAGAATATGGTGTGCAGGTTAAAGAAGAGCTTGTATGGCTTGAAACAAGCTCCAAGGCAGTGGTATATAAAATTCGAAAGCTTCATGCACAAGGAAGGTTTCCAGAAGTGCAATGCTGACCATTGTTGTTTCTTCAAGAGATATAAATCCAGTTATATCATTTTGCTGCTTTATGTTGATGATATGTTAGTAGCAGGATCAGACATGGACGAGATCAGAAACTTGAAGATGCAGTTGTCAAAAGAGTTTGACATGAAGGACTTGGGTCCAGCAAAGAAAATCCTTGGAATGCAAATCACGAGAGATAAGCAAAAAGAAGTTTTGCAGTTATCTCAGGCAGAGTACATCAACCGTGTTTTGCAAAGATTCAACATGGGCGATGCCAAACCAGTTAGCACACCTTTGGCAAGTCATTTTCGCCTATCCAAGGAACAGTCACCTCAGACGGAGGAAGAAAGAGAAGTTATGGCTAAAATTCCATATGCTTCGGCTATAGGAAGTTTGATGTACGCGATGGTCTGTACGAGGCCAGACATTGGCCATGCAGTGGGAGTTGTTAGCAGGTTTATGTCAAATCCAGGTAAAGCTCATTGGGAAGCTGTGAAATGGATTTTGAGGTATCTAAGAGGCACCACAGAGAAGTGTTTGTACTTCGGCAAAGGAGAAATAAAAGTTCAAGGCTATGTAGATGCTGACTTTGCAGGTGAAGTTGATCATCGAAGAAGTACAACCGGTTATATATTCACTATTAGTACTACAGCAGTTAGTTGGATGTCGCGGGTACAGAAGATTGTTGCTTTATCCACTACAGAGGCTGAGTACGTCGCAGTGACAGAAGCCAGCAAAGAATTGATATGGCTTCAAGGATTGTTAACAGAGTTGGGATTCATCCAGGAGAAGAGTGTTTTGTACAGTGATAGTCAGAGTGCTATACACCTGGCAAAGAATTCAGCGTTTCACTCGAGAACAAAACACATTGGTCTTCGTTATCACTTTATCAGATCTCTGCTTGAGGATGAAGTGTTAACTTTAAGCAAGATTCAAGGAAGTAAGAACTCAGCAGACATGTTAACAAAGGTAGTGACTATCGACAAACTGAAGTTGTGCTCAACTTCAGTTGGCCTGCTAGAATAAGAAGCCAGAGAAGGCTGTTGCGTGATCAAGATGTGAAGACCGATTGAAATCAGTCTTCAAGTGGGAGATTGTTGGTCAAAACTTGCAGCCCATGGTTGGCCACCTACCATGAGTTGGTGGCAATGTTCAAACATGGATGGCTAACAAATTTGACAAGGTAGAAATGTGCCTAACTTTCTTTGTTGATTTTTCAACAATTTTTGTAAAACTCTCCTATAAATAGGAGTTGTAGCAAGAAGCTAAACACAACAACAACAAGAAAAAAAAAGGAATTCACAGCAAAGTGAGTTATACACAGAGAGAATTTCAGGAGAGCTAGAGAGAAAATTTCAGTAAGGAAATTCTAGTTAGAAATTCTTGGGTGTAATTGGTTTGTAAGTAGTGAGAGTGTGTGAGTGTTTGTAAACACTTTGTATTTTTCCCTATTCAGTAAAAGGTCTGCAGCAGCCCGGAGACGTAGGCATAATTGGCCGAACTCCGTTATCAAATTTGTGTGTCTTATTATTTCCGCAGTTATTTTTCACTTCCACTAAAACTGACCACATGGAAATTTTGCGTAGTTTCCTAACATATATTTAATGACAACATTTGTTTTTTGTAACATTATTGAATATTAGTGACAAAAAGTTATGGATGTACAGTAGAAACTCAATAAATTGATATTCGATTATTTAATAAACTCTCTAAGATAATATTTTTAGCCGGTCCCGACTTGGGGATAGGGTGCTAAATTAAGAAATTCGCTAAAATTATAAGATAATACATTTTTATAATTTCTATAGACCCCATATAAAATATAAATTAATAATTCCTTATATACTACATATTACATGAATGATTTATGAAGCTTTCTTGAAAAATGACTCAATTGTTTTTTTGTTTTTTGTTAAAATTAATTTCACCTTGAATCTCGTCTCTAAATTTCTTTATCATTGTAAGAACTTTTGGTGTTGTTTTGTTGAAATAATCTCGTCTCTAAATTTGATAGGTGTTTTTAAATTGAATATTTCATTATAAATTAATAAAATATTAATTATTATATAAATTAATAATTATTAATTTATCGATTAATTAATAACTCTTTTAATTAATAAATTTTGGTGTTGCTATGAGTATTAATTTATAGAGTTTTTACTGTATTGCTGTTGAGAATTAATAACAAATGTATAGTGTTAATTAATTATAATTATATAAATAATAAAAAAGGTGCCACTCTTAAAATATTTTTATTGAATCATTGAACAATTGGCATAATAATTACAATTAAAGGATTTTTTATATTAGTATGTTCGAGAAAACTATAATTGTAAGTTTATAACAGAGTGAGCTTCCTCAAAAGTGCATATCATTTAGTACAATTTTTGACATTGTCAATTGTTATTTTATAACAAAAATTTATTTATTTTCTTGTTGTGCGTGTAAGTTGGTTGAATTGTAGATACCACCTATGTATATGAATATCCCCCAGATAAAGGTTGCACAACTTAGCCATAGAATTTTACAATTTGCTAATACAGACAAGGGTAAAAAACATTTTCTTTTTCCTCCCCACATTAGTTGCATTAATCAATTTGTTCCATAATTCAAAATAGAATTGCACTTTGCCCTCTCAATCTTTGAATTTTATTGCAGAATATTTCAAAAACATTAAATGTTCGTGGAATATTAATTTGCTAATGTTATTTCAAAAACATTAAATGTTCATGGAATATTAGGCCGAAAGAAGTGTTCTACAATGAAAATCAAAGATTTGAGGATAAGTTAGAAATTTATATTATAAAAGGTAAAGTGCAAAATATATATTATACTTCGAGAGAATTGTTATTTACTTTTTAAGCGTTAAACTTAATTATCTCTTGTTGATAGAAAAATTTGGTTAAAATAATAAGAAGGTTGGATTTTCATGTTTGTCAATAAATTGGTAAGAACGGTTGTAATAATATTCTATTTAATTTATTTGTTTCTATGTCCACGTACGTACTTACAATGGTACGATGTTGCATAATTTTCACATAATCGTTTGTGACAAAAGTTTTGATTTGTGACAAAAGTTTTGCTCATCATACTGATGGAAAATAAATATGTAATTTAATGTATCACAAATTGACAATCACGATTTCATAGTTCGTATCTTACAATTTAAAGTTGATACTCTCGGCCTCCATCTCAAAGAATAGTTCAATCGTCATGGTTGATTAGCTATGGATAAGAACAATAATTTATTCAAACTTTCTGACTTTTTACAGTTTTTATATAACTTTTTATGTACTTTTTTTTATCTAAATTACACAAATCCTTACAAAAAATCATATTTATAGCATTTTCAGAGGGGATATTCGTTGTGATTACATTATATATATATATATATGACCTCAAGTAATATAAATATATCTCTCTATATTAGCCATGTTTTTTAATAAATAATTTAATAAAATTAATAACATAAGAAGTACTAAATAATTTATTAAAAGCAGATAATCGTTGATATGATATATTTTTGTAATTTGTCTAAATATGTGAAATAAAATATAAACTCCCTATATATTATTATCCTGCATTCCAATGGGGTAAATTGTACCCTTTGGGCTCATTTGGTATCGAGGATGGGATATATGATGATTGATAAAATAAAGGATAAATCACTGTAGATATAAAATTAGAAGCTATCAATCTCTCGTTTGGTATGTGTGATATGTTCATATAAATATATCATGTTGGGTGTTTTGTATGGTTGATAATATGAGTGATAAGTGTAAAATTACATCCATATCCCTAGATAAATAAGACTTTATTTATGCATTTTTTTCCAAGCTAAAATCAATTTCAACTTCAATCCTGCTGCTGAAAATGGTGTGGGGATGATAAAATATTTTCATGGAAGAGATTATTTGTTAAACACTTTAATGACCCTTCGATAATCTGACTATTTGAGAGGTGCAACAATGTAAGTCATTCTTTTCGAACTCTTTTGCTTCTCAATCATATACGAATTTTGTGTTTTAATAAATGGGTTCTGATGGGTAAATCATTCATGTGTGCTCTAATCGAAAATAGGGAAAAATTTAGGGTATTTTCTAGTTGTAAGACTGTGTTAACTTCGACAAAAATTTGCCCGAACAAAAGCTTCCTGCGAAATTGCAAATGAAAATGATCTATTTAGTAGATTCAAGGAGAAATTGCAAGAACAATAAAAAAATTAATCAATAACATATTTCAACTTCAACCTGATATTGAGAACTTGAGGGTTGTTGGAGATATGAATGATGTGTGTAAACCGCAAGCGCACGGCTTCGGTGTAGTACAAAAGATATCGATCCCCGTCAATTACTAATTCTTCAAATATCGGTAATCTAAGCCTAATGAAAACACGAGATATTATGTAGAGAAAAATAGGCCAAACGTAGAAAACTAGTTTGGATTATAAATGATTAGAAATTCCGGAATCAGGTTTCACCACGACAAACGTTATCAATTCAATTATATTACCAATTTAGTTACGATCGCTACTTATGAAGGACACTATCCAATTATACTTATTACCTTCTGTCGAAGCATAATAATTTACCTAAGTCAATTAATCCCCTACTTTCGTGACGATTAGCCTGAACTCATATTCATTAATTTCAGTGATAGTGTATCGATTCCTCAAAAGACCTAAAACTACTTTCGTGATTTAGGATCATAGGTTTGAATACTAGGGTTCCGATTTAGATGTCACCTATCAGAATTTTCACCTAATATGTATGATCATGCAAATAAGTGGCCAACAGATTCGCAAGCATTAAAGGCTAAGAATTCAAATCATAAGCGAAAGCGATGTAACGTCAACGGTTCTATAATTTATATCGATAACATATTATCGGGTTATTCCCGATTCCAGAATAAATTGGATTACTCCATAGATTCGAAGAGACAAACAATAAACATAATTAAAATCAACATATCAACAATAATTAAAAGGAGATAAAGAAAACTTAGTCTCGATTAAAATACTGATGAAAATGTCGAATACAATCATGCAAGATTGATTTGTTCAAGCCTTCAAAAAAGATGTAATTCCAATCTCTACTCTAATAATTTCTCCCCAAATTTCAAGTTCAAGAATCCCCCTTTTGAATCGAAAGAATTGATATAAATAAGGGAATAATATCGAGTCCTATTCCTAGAAGGATTCGGGCGTTTAAACGCTGTGGAAATCAGCGTTTAAACGCCCAGAACAGAATGTTTATGTTCCCAGCGTTTAAACGCTAGAAAAATGTTTTTTCACATTTTGCCGTTTTTGTCTATTTTGGATCGCTCATTTTACCATCTTTCTGTCCGAATTTGACTTTGGTATCTTCTATAGAGTTGTATATCTTTGTCTTAGCTTTACAACCCAACTAATTTGGATCTAATCCAAGTTGTAGAACTCAAGTTATGATGTTTCTACCAAAACTGCCATATTGGTTCAGAACAGAATATATTTTGTAACTTTCGGGCCTTTCAAACGTTTGAATTAGATCTTGTCTTCTTCATAAGACTTGTGGGGAATTGTCTTAGCTTTCTAATAATATAAGAATCATCAATATTGGAGGTCTACAATCCGAGATATAATTATATGACCGAACATTGCCAATTTACCTCCTTTCATATGTTTTTTCGTCATTTTCTCGAAGTTAATGATTTTACCCTACAAACATATAACAAACTTATAAACATATATGAGGTATAAATTATTATAAAAATTGATATAAAAATGACTAATCTTAGGTTAGAAAACACGTATAATCGAGGTTTATCAATGAATCACTTGTGAGTTTGTTTTATAGAAGTCTTCTCCAAATAATAAGTAAATACAATTTAAAACAAGTATAATGTGGAACAACAGAGGATATATGAAGCTCTCTTATTATCAAGAAATCTTGAAGAAGAATGGAATTTATTGATGGCATAATAAATGAGTTATGTAAAAATATGAAGGCTTAAGGGTAGAAAGGAGAGTACATTTATGTTTTGAGGGGTATATTGGACATTTTGCCTTATAACTTGAAGAGATAAACTAAGTGATAATTTTATCCTACCCCCTTGGGTGGGATGAGTTATCACTACAATTGAGGATAAAAAATCGGGCTTATTATCAATATTGGGCTTCTGTCATAAATACCAAACAAGTGATTCCTAGTGATAAATTTGTCTATCACCCTTTATCAGCAATACCAAACGTGTATATTAACCTTCTTCGGCTATTGAGAACAACTGGGAGCTATTGAGAACTTCAAAACATTAACAGAGGCCTTTTCACAAGATTATAGATAAAACTAACCACTGCCGTTGTGAACCTTCACCTCTTTTACTTGAATGACATTCTTGACTGGGTTGAACTCGAAACAGTAGCTTTTTCCAAAGTCTAATCCATTTGTTTTACGAAATTCTGGCCAGCCAGCAGCCATCTCAGTCATATAAGTATTTCGGTGCACGAGTGTAACTTCCTGATAACAGTGTGTGAAAAGATACTCCAGTTCCACAGTTTCTTCCCCATTAAACGAGCAGCCCGCACAAATCCACTGGGAAGATTCTAAATCACATAAAAACCATAATAAGTGTAAGAATCTCATGAATATTGAGTGTTATAAAGTACACTAAGAATAAGTATTTCTGATTTAATCTTTACAAAATTACCATTCTTGATATGTGATGTTGTTTGATAATAGTTTCAAAGTACAGTTGGCTTCTTCCTTTTTCACCAGCAATGTGAGCCCTTGATCTTTTACTATTGATCTCACCTGTTTCTATCAAAAAATCACAAAACAATTTCAGATTTAAGAAGCATATCAACAAAATGACAAATCATAGTATTTAGAAGAAACAAAGAGACCTAACCGCAGGGTAAAAGTTCATTCTCGCAGCCATGTCGCCCATACACTGAAACATCAAAAGTTGACGACTTTCTGTCGAAAGAGAAAACCAGAAACTCGAACATTTTTAGCCCCACATCTTTGGTAAATCTGTTCCATCCCTGAGTGGAACAGTAATCATCTTCGTCCATCTGTTCCAATCTGACGGCCCAGGTCTCGCCAGATTGGATCCTGAGCTTAGCATCTTCAGGCAAGATGTCTCTGTTATGCTCAACGAAAAGTGAAGGCAGCCTCTGCACAAGTAGAACGATCATTAAATTCATCATTATCACGTATTACAAATACAATCAAAAGAGTAAAACATATGCTAATAAACAAGGATTGGTTACAAGTTGGCTATTGTTGTCCGTGCTGAAGAAAACCTTGAAGAAAGATGGTTGCACTTTAGGGTTCGTCTCATGTTGTCTCTTGGCCTTCTTTTATCCTTTTGTCTCTTGGTTTTGATTTAAGTTGATAAATAAGCACATCCCATCATATATGCCTCAATTTTTTTTGTTAAATTAAATAAATGGATTTTACTTAGATTTTGATTTGACTAGACAAAAAGTTGGTTGGGGTTAAAGATTTTATTCACTTCACATTACTTATTAATAGATCGTACTATATTGTCTTTTTTTGCATGGGGAATGACAAAGCAATGAATTGATTTATTTGTGATAAAAATTAAAAATCAGAAATAGAAGAGATAAAAAATGTTTAAAGGGGAAATAATGTGATTGATTTTGTTATATAAATCAGAAAATATTTTCATTCGGTTTTAAAAATATAATTTATATAAAATTCAGTCCGTGATTGGTGAACACCTACAATAGGATCTGGTGCAATATGCATATAGCATTTGCATAAGATGATATCCTCATGACGAGCGTATCCAGATGATCAAGACATGGTTGAAAATAAAAGTAAGCAATAAAAGAGATTTGAATAAGAAATGAGTTATTGATTAGAGTTTAGAGTGAGATGTATTAAAATTTTTGGTATGGTATACTATATATAGATAAGAAACATGTACTATATAGATATCTTATCCATAATCCTATCACAATCTCAACCAATCGTTTAGAATTCATCATGATCTCATCCGTTGGCTGGATTTTTTTATTATCCAAACTTAATAAATATAGAAATATAAATGTGAAAATAAATGTGGCCAATTTGAGAAGAACTTGGCAATTTTATAGCCACAAATAATTTATATCTATTATTTACAATCCTATCACAATCTCAACCGTTCGTTTAGATTTCATCATGATCTCATCCGTTTGATGGATTTTTTTTATTATCCAAACTTAATAAATACAGAAATATAAATGTGGAAATAAATGTGGTCAATTTGAGCAAGAGTTGGCAATTTTATAGCCACAAATAATTTATATCTATTATTTGCAATCCTATCACAATCTCAATCGTTCGTTTAGATTTCATCATGATCTCATCCGTTGGATGGATTTTTTTATTATCCGAACTTATTTACAATTTAACCTTTATCTTGAAATACTAACAACAATTATATAGGTAATTACGTATGATCTTGTTAAATGTGCAAAAAAATAAAGCATCTGCAATATCAATAAAGCATCTGCATCATGCATGCAATAGTACGATTTTGAAATGAATAAGTGGCCAATTTGAACCAGACTTGGCAATTTTATAGCCACAAAGGGAAATGTGTATGGGCGACATGGCTGCGAGAATGAACTTTTACCCTGCGGTTAGGTCTCTTTGTTTCTTCTAAATACTATGATTTGTTGTGTCATGGGTTCATTTTGTCTAGTCAAATCAAAATCTAAGTAAAATCCAATTATTTAATTTAACAAAAAAAGTTGAGGCATTTATGATGGGATGTGCATATTTGTCAACTTAAATCAAAACCAAGAGACAAAAGGACAAAAGAAGGCCAAGAGACAACATGGGGACGAACCCTAAAGTGCAGCCATCTTTCTTCAAGGTTTTCTTCAGCACGAACAACAATAGCCAACTTGTAACCAATCCTTGTTTATTAGCATATGTTTTACTCTTTTGATTGTATTTGAAATGCGTAATAATGATGATCTTAATGATCGTTCTACTTGTGCAGAGGCTGCCTTCACTTTTCGTTGAGAATAACAGAGACATCTTGCCTGAAGATGCTAAGCTCAGGATCCGATCTGGCGAGACCTGGGCCGTCAGATTGGAACAGATGGACGAAGATGATTACTGCTTCGCTCAGGGATTGAACAGATTTACCAAAGATGTGGGGCTGAAAATGTTCGAGTTTCTGGTTTTCTCTTTCGATAGAAAGTCATCAACTTTTGATGTTTCAGTGTATGGGCGACATGGCTGCGAGAATGAACTTTTACCCTGCGGTTAGGTCTCTTTGTTTCTTCTAAATACTATGATTTGTCATTTTGTTGATATGCTTCTTAAATCTGAAATTGTTTTGTAATTTTTTGATAGAAACAGGTGAGATCAGTATTCAGTCCGTGATTGGTGAACACCTACAATAGGATCTTGTGCAATATGCATATAGCATTTGCACAAGATGATATCCTCTTGACGAGCGTATCCAGATGATCAAGACATGGTTGAAAATAAAAAGAAGCAATAAATGAGATTTGAATAAGAAATGAGTTATTGATTAGAGTTTAGAGTGAGATGTATTAAAATTTTTGGTATGGTATACTATATATAGATAAGAAACATGTACTATATAAATATCTTATCCATAATCCTATCACAATCTCAACCAATCGTTTAGAATTCATCATGATCACATTCGTTGGCTGGATTTTTTTATTATCCAAACTTAATAAATATAGAAATATAAATGTGTAAATAAATGTGGCCAATTTGAGCAAGACTTGGCAATTTTATAGCCACAAATAATTTATATCTATTATTTACAATCCTATCACAATCTCAACCGTTCGTTTAGATTTCATCATGATCTCATCCGTTGGATGGATTTTTTTATTATCCAAACTTAATAAATACAGAAATATAAATGTGGAAATAAATGTGGCCAATTTGAGCAAGACTTGGCAATTTTATAGCCACAAATAATTTATATCTATTATTTGCAATCCTATCACAATCTCAATCGTTCGTTTGGATTTCATCATGATCTCATCCGTTGGATGGATTTTTTTATTATTCGAACTTATTTACAATTTACCCTTTATCTTGAAATACTAACAACAATTATATAGGTAATTACGTATGATCTTGTTAAATGTGCAAAAAATAAAGCATCTGCAATATCAATAAAGCATCTGCATCATGCATGCAATAGTACGATTTTGAAATGAATAAAAATAAATGTGGCCAATTTGAACCAGACTTGGCAATTTTATAGCCACAAAGGGAAATGTGTATGGGCGACATGGCTGCGAGAATGAACTTACCCTGCGGTTAGGTCTCTTTGTTTCTTCTAAATACTATGATTTATTGTGTCGTGGGTTCATTTTGTCTAGTCAAATCAAAATCTAAGTAAAATCCATTTATTTAATTTAACAAAAAAAAGTTGAGGCATTTATGATGGGATGTGCATATTTATCAACTTAAATCAAAACCAAGAGACAAAAGGACAAAAGAAGGCCAAGAGACAACATGGGGACGAACCCTAAAGTGCAGCCATCTTTCTTCAAGGTTTTCTTCAGCACGAACAACAATAGCCAACTTGTAACCAATCCTTGTTTATTAGCATATGTTTTACTCTTTTGATTGTATTTGTAATGCGTGATAATGATGAACTTAATGATCGTTCTACTTGTGCAGAGGCTGCCTTCACTTTTCGTTGAGCATAACAGAGACATCTTGCCTGAAGATGCTAAGCTCAGGATCCGATCTGGCGAGACCTGGGCCGTCAGATTGGAACAGATGGACGAAGATGATTACTGCTTCGCTCAGGGATGGAACATATTTACCAAAGATGTGGGGCTGAAAATGTTCGAGTTTCTGGTTTTCTCTTTAGACAGAAAGTCATCAACTTTTGATGTTTCAGTGTATGGGGGACATGGCTGCGAGAATGAACTTTTATCCTGCGGTTAGGTCTCTTTGTTTCTTCTAAATACTATGATTTGTCATTTTGTTGATATGCTTCTTAAATCTGAAATAGTTTTGTAATTTTTTGATAGAAACAGGTGAGATCCGTATTCAGTCCGTGATTGGTGAACGCCTACAATAGGATTTTGTGCAAAATGCATATAGCATTTGCACAAGATGATATCCTCATGACGAGCGTATCCAGATGATCAAGACATGGTTGAAAATAAAAGGAAGCAATAAAAGAGATCTGAATAAGAAATGAGTTATTGATTAGAGTTTAGAGTGAGATGTATTAAAATTTTTGGTATGGTATACTATATATAGATAAGAAACATGTACTATATAAGTATCTTATCCATAATCCTATCACAATCTCAACCAATCGTTTAGAATTCATCATGATCTCATTCGTTGGCTGGATTTTTTTATTATCCAAACTTAATAAATATAGAAATATAAATGTGGAAATAAATGTGGCCAATTTGAGCAAGACTTGGCAATTTTATAGCCACAAATAATTTATATCTATAATTTACAATCCTATCACAATCTCAACTGTTCGTTTAGATTTCATTATGATCTCATCCGTTGGATGGATTTTTTTATTATCCAAACTTAATAAATACAGAAATAGAAATGTGGAAATAAATGTGGCCAATTTGAGCAAGACTTGGTAATTTTATAGCCACAAATAATTTATATCTATTATTTGCAATCCTATCACAATCTCAATCGTTCGTTTAGATTTCATCATGATCTCATCCGTTGGATGGATTTTTTTATTATCCGAACTTATTTACAATTTACCCTTTATCTTGAAATACTAACAACAATTATATAGGTAATTACGTATGATCTTGTTGCCATGTGCAAAAAAATAAAGCATCTGCAATATCAATAAATCATCTGCATCATGCATGCAATAGTACGATTTTGAAATGAATAAAAATAAATGTGGCCAATTTGAACCAGACTTGGCAATTTTATAGCCACAAAGGGAAATGTGTATGGGCGACATGGCTGCGAGAATGAACTTTTACCCTGCGGTTAGGTCTCTTTGTTTCTTCTAAATACTATGATTTGTTGTGTCGTGGGTTCATTTTGTCTAGTCAAATCAAAATCTAAGTAAAATCCATTTATTTAATTTAACAAAAAAAAGTTGAGGCATTTACGATGGGATGTGCATATTTATCAACTTAAATCAAAACCAAGAGACAAAAGGACAAAAGAAGGCCAAGA
Source organism: Verbascum thapsus (assembly GCA_963669365.1). Taxonomy (NCBI): domain Eukaryota; kingdom Viridiplantae; phylum Streptophyta; class Magnoliopsida; order Lamiales; family Scrophulariaceae; genus Verbascum; species Verbascum thapsus. The sequence goes on from OY770118.1 coordinate 10,927,955, forward strand.
GACAACATGGGGACGAACCCTAAAGTGCAGTCATCTTTCTTTAAGGTTTTCTTCAGCACGAACAACAATAGCCAACTTGTAACCAATCCTTGTTTATTAGCATATGTTTTACTCTTTTGATTGTATTTGTAATGCGTAATAATGATGAACTTAATGATCATTCTACTTGTGCAGAGGCTGCCTTCACTTTTCGTTGAGCATAACAGAGACATCTTGCCTGAAGATGCTAAGCTCAGGATCCGATCTGGTGAGACCTGGGCCGTCAGATTGGAACAGATTGACGAAGATGATTACTACTTCGCTCAGGGATGGAACAGATTTACCAAAGATGTGGGCTCAAAATGTTCGAGTTACTGGGTTTCTCTTTCGACAGAAAGTCATCAACTTTTGATGTTTCAGTGTATGGGCGACATGGCTGCGAGAATAAATTTTACCCTGCGGTTAGGTCTCTTTGTTTCTTCTAAATACTATGATTTGTCATTTTGTTGATATGCTTCTTAAATCTGAAATTGTTTTGTAATTTTTTGATAGAAACAGGTGAGATCAGTATTCAGTCCGTGATTGGTGAACACCTACAATAGAATCTTGTGCAATATGCATATAACATTTGCACAAAATGATATACTCATGACGAGCGTATCCAGATGATCAAGACATGGTTGAAAATAAAAGGAAGCAATAAAAGAGATTTGAATAAGAAATGAGTTATTGATTAGAGTTTAGAGTGAGATGTATTAAAATTTTTGGTATGGTATACTATATATAGATAAGAAACATGTACTATATAGATATCTTATCCATAATCCTATCACAATCTCAACCAATCGTTTAGAATTCATCATGATCTCATTCGATGGCTGGATTTTTTTATTATCCAAACTTAATAAATATAGAAATATAAATGTGGAAATAAATGTGGCCAATTTGAGCAAGACTTTGCAATTTTATAGCCACAAATAATTTATATCTATTATTTCCAATCCTATCACAATCTCAACCGTTCGTTTAGATTTCATCATGATCTCATCCGTTGGATGGATTTTTTTATTATCCAAACTTAATAAATACAGAAATATAAATGTGGAAATAAATCTGGCCAATTTGAGCAAGACTTGGCAATTTTATAGCCACAAATAATTTATATCTATTATTTGCAATCCTATCACAATCTCAATCGTTCATTTAGATTTCATCATGATCTCATCCGTTGGATGGATTTTTTTTATTATCCGAACTTATTTACAATTTACCCTTTATCTTGAAATACTAACAACAATTATATAGGTAATTACGTATGATCTTGTTACCATGTGCAAAAAAATAAAGCATCTGCAATATCAATAAAGCATCTGCATCATGCATGCAATAGTACGATTTTGAAATGAATAAAAATAAATGTGGCCAATTTGAACCACACTTGGCAATTTTATAGCCACAAAGGGAAATGTGTATGGGCGACATGGCTGCGAGAATGAACTTTTACCCTGCGGTTAGGTCTCTTTGTTTCTTCTAAATACTATGATTTGTTGTGTCATGGGTTCATTTTATCTAGTCAAATCAAAATCTAAGTAAAATCCATTTATTTAATTTAACAAAAAAAGTTGAGGCATTTATGATGGGATGTGCATATTTTTCAACTTAAATCAAAACCAAGAGACAAAAGGACAAAAGAAGGCCAAGAGACAACATGGGGACGAACCCTAAAGTGCAGCCATCTTTCTTCAAGGTTTTCTTCAGCACGGACAACAATAGCCAACTTGTAACCAATCTTTGTTTATTAGCATATGTTTTACTCTTTTGATTGTATTTGTAATGCGTGATAATGATGAACTTAATGATCGTTCTACTTGTGCAGAGGCTGCCTTCACTTTTCGTTGAGCATAACAGAGACATCTTGCCTGAAGATGCTAAGCTCAGGATCCGATCTGGCGAGACCTGGGCCGTCAGATTGGAACAGATGGACGAAGATGATTACTGCTTCGCTCAGGGATGGAACAGATTTACCAAAGATGTGGGGCTGAAAATGTTCGAGTTTCTGGTTTTCTCTTTCGACAGAAAGTCATCAACTTTTGATGTTTCAGTGTATGGGTGACATGGCTGCGAGAATGAACTTTTACCCTGCGGTTAGGTCTCTTTGTTTCTTCTAAATACTATGATTTGTCATTTTGTTGATATGCTTCTTAAATCTGAAATTGTTTTGTAATTTTTTTGATAGAAACAGGTGAGATCAATAGTAAAAGATCAAGGGCTCACATTGCTGGTGAAAAAGGTAAAAGCCAACTGTACTTTGAAACTATTATTAAACAACATCACAGATCAAGAATGGTAATTTTGTATAGATTAAATCAGAAATACTTATTCTTATTGTACTTTATAACACTCAATATTCATGGGATTCTTACACTTATTATGGTTTTTATGTGATTTAAAATCTTCCCAGCGAATTTGTGCGGGCTGCTCGTTTAATGGGGAAAGAAACTGTGGAACTGGAGTATCTTCTCACACACCGTTATCAGGAAGCTGCACTCGTGCACCAAAACACTTATATGACTGAGATGGCTGGTGGCTGGCCAGAATTTCGTAAAACAAATGGATTAGACTCTGGAAAAAGCTACTTTTTCGAGTTCAGCCCAGTCAAGAATGTCATTCAAGTAAAAGAGGTGAATGTTCACAATGGCAGTGGTTAGTTTTATCTATAATCTTGTGAAATTGCCTCTGTTAATGTTTTGAAGTTCTCAATAGCTCAAACATAAAAAATTGGCTATTTATTTATTATGTTTAAAGTCCTGAAAATGATCTTATCTTGGAAGCTACGTTAATTTAAATTAAAAAATAAAAACATCACGTTCGAGAAATTAATCAAACCCAATACCTACCATTAAGATGGTCGCACTATAAGGGAAAAAATTCAACAAATTGCAAAATATAACAATAGTGACAAAATTATTATTATATGTCTATCAAGTAAGAATAAATTTTGTTTGGCCGAATGAGTCCAATAAATTTAGTAGTGCCAAGTACTATGTCTAACTTGTCAATTTTTTAACGTTAGTACTAAGTAATATAAGTATAATGACAACTAAATGATGAGACACATATTCTTATTAAATCATTGTAATACTATTTATTTTAACTAAGATGTCACTATACAAGTTTCACTCTGTAACAAAAGAAATTACATGTGCCAATAATAGTGACAATTGATACATAATTTTTAGGAAAAATTACATATATCTCCTCTCCACAATGTTGAAATTCCAAAAAACACCCAAAAACGGACATAATTACACGTACATCCCCTATAAAATATTTTGCATACCACAGGAACCCCCTGGCCCTTTTTCGGTCAGCTTTTAGCTGATGTCAGTAAAAAATTTTTGTACTTTTCCTATTTTACCCCTGATGACGTCATCAATTGATGACGTCATCCACTTTCCAATGATGTCATATATTTTTTTGACGAAAATACTCTCAGGGGTGTAAATATAATATTTTTTTTCTTGGCCATGATATGACCGTTATAGGGGGTGTCTATGTTATTGTTTGATCATTTGAGGGGGTCCAAACGTAATATAAATCACGAAAGTAATTGAAACATACAAATTAAAGATTAAACACAATATTAAATATAGTTTTCCATATAATAAATCACCAATGTAAAAGGTAATAAGATTAGAATTTACAATTTCTGCTTTTCTTTTTGTTAAGCAAATAATATGTCATTCTAATACACAAACATCTTCATCTAGTAACTTCAAATTTCGGAGATTTTCAGTTTAAATTTTTTTTTTAAGTGGGCTCCAAGCTGCATCTTCCATTATTGGGCCTTTTATCTTTCAGCCTATAACCTACACTAGTTCATCTAAAATTCGAGAAGATTCCAAGCCCTAACCCTAAGAAAACCCCCAAATCAATTTCACACGAATTGTCGTGAAATCGACTACAGTCCGGCAATGGGTCGTCTGAAGCTTTTCGAAGAACACGGTGAAACAACACAAGATGATGTGTCGAAGATCGAAATCAACCATGAATTTGCTAAATGATATGAGTATAATAAGAAGCGAGAACAGTTGCAGAAGTACGAAGAGCTGAAAAAGCAATGTAGAGTTGATTCTTCCAGCTCAGATTCCGAAGATTCTGAACCTGATGAGGTGGAATTGATGAAGCCTAGTAAGAAATCAGATTTCAAGTTTTTTGATGCTTTGATAAGGGTGAAGAATCAAGACCCTATTTTGAGGAATAAAGATGCCAAATTGTTTAGTTCTGATGATGAAGATGATGAGGATGGTAAAGAGAGTGAGAAAAAGGTTAAGAAGGAGAAGAATAAACCAATGTATTTGAAAGATGTTGTTTCTAAGCATTTGATTGAGGCAGGTCCGGAGTTTGATGATGAAGAAATGGAGAATGAGGGTAGTGATGATAACGAGGAAATGAAAAGTAAAGTGAAGAGTTATTATGAAGAGCAGGAGGAGATTAGGAGGGAATTTTTCAAAGCTGTGGAGGAGGAAAATGATGAGGATGGGGATTTTTTGAGAGTGAAGAATAATGAGAGAAAAGAGGATGAAGAAGACGAGGAGGGGGACGGGATTGAGGGCAAGTTGGATGAGTATTTTGGGGAAGATGAGAAGTTGGATGAGAATATGATGTTTTTGAAGGATTATTTTTGGAATAGTATTTTGTGTTTTCAGGTGGTTTTAATGGAGGTTGGAGAAAATGAAAATTAAGATCTTCCAACACAATTGATTTTCTTTTTCTTTCTAGAGAGAGAGGAAGAAGAAAAGGGACTGAGAGAGAAATGATGGAGGCAATAGTCATGGGGAGATAAGGGGGTGGGAGTGTAGGGATGAGGCTGTTGTGGAGGAGGAGAGAAGAGAACATATTAAATATTAGGGTTAAAGGGTATTTTGGTTATTTCATATTTTTAAATTTGTTTTGTTTTTTATTTTATTTTTCTTTCAAGAAATTATAGGGGCAAATAGGACTTTTCACCCTTTCGGGCAGGCAAAAATACGGACAGCGCCCATTAGGGGAGGTATTTGTAATTATGATCGTTTTTTGGAATTTCGACATTCTTGAGGGGAGGTATATGTAATTTTCCCTAATTTTATGTCGTTAGTTATAAGTAAATAATTTATAAGTTGGTGGTGTCATTATTAAACTTTTGAGAATTATTATTCAAACAGAAAATTCTTGACAAAATAATTTTTATCTCGTTATTCTTCGTTGTTAATTATAGGATTTGAATTAGTTATAAGTGTGCAAAATAAACAATTCTAGTAATTTGAGTTTATAGTATTTGCTAGGCAACAAGTAGTTGGTGGCAAAGTTGCTTGAGGTAATGAAAGGGGGTAAACACAAATATTAATCAATCCAAATAATTTTGAGTTATTATATTTTTTTAATTTTTATCCTTTTTAATTTGAAGCATATTTATCTTTATAATTTCTTATATTTTAGCATTTTTGATGGAATAGGCAAAATACTGCATTTGTAGTTCCATCACATGTCACCCATTTAAAGTATAAGTATAATGACGTTTTACCAATGGAAATAATATATTCTTGTAATTTAACTATTTTGAATTATATCATTTGAAAAGTCATTTCAATTAACTTGATTAGTGAGTTATAGGGCATAATTTTTTCAACCCATAAAAGGATCACATGCAACAATATATGTAGTAAAATCATGACAAATATCTTGTCAAAAATGCTAAACGTATAAAATGTTATTAAAACAATACACTTTAGATAAAAAGAATTTAAAACTTCAAAAAATTCAAATCAGTTACACTTTATTCTAACAGTGGGGAGTTTTATTTTGATTATATAATATCATGGTGGAAAAGTTGCAATGTGATTGCTTTTTATTTTACAAGTAACTATTATTGATATAGAATATTTTATAGAGACGAAAGATTCATTAGTAAATTCTTGCTTACCTACTATTTAGTACAATGCATTAGGTCTATTTCCATTAAGATGTAAGAAAGCTTTTGAGTAATAATATAGAAATTTATGCAATCTTTCCCAAACAACTAATAACACAACTTACAAACTATTTTCTTCATTAATTGCAAAACTCGCCCCACCCCTACTCTTTAACTATGTCTCCTTATAATTGGTTTGAAAATAATTAATTGAATGTCACAAGTCGCTCCCAAAATATCATGTTAATAACTAGGCACAAAAATGTATACTAATGGACAATTGACATGAAGCTGTAATTTTATGTCACGTCGAATTTGACTGACTTGATCAAAATATATTATATATCGATTTTGTTGGGGTTGGTGTGGCTATAAATTTTTCCGTTCTTGTGCACTTGTGCTATTACTCACTAGAACATTTTGGAGTACATGAAAAATGAGGAAATCATGTTTGGATCGAGTGATTTGAAATCTATGGATTTCAAATTCATCGACAAATCCATTTAAGTTCATTTGGATGATGATGGATTTCAAATCCCTCGTCATTCATTTTAAGCTCTTTTCTCCACAACTACGGTGGATTTCAAAAGACACCATTTTAGGTGTCATTTGAAATCATTCCTCCAAATCCACTCCTCAAATCCAAATCCATCGATCCAAACGCACCGTAAATGAAAATGCAGCTCAAAAACCTCTTAAATAAAAATCTCTCATATACGTGTGTAATGTAAGGGATTTGTTTATTTATTCCAATTTAATATTTTATTTTTATAATCTTTAAATTTTATATATGTCAAACATTTTAAATATTAAAATAAAAGATAAAATATATAGTTGAAATAAAATATCTCAACAAGATTTTAAAATAAGACCCAATTTACACCCATCATTTTGATCCTCCTGATAAGATAAGCAGCGCTCTGATTGGTCGACTAAACAATGGATTTTCCCTATACAGGGGAAAAAATGGTCTACCAAACTGTTTGGGTGAAAAAGGGAAATCGAATTTTTGTGGAAAAAAAATCTGAAAAGTTTCACTGAAATTCAATGGCAAGTGCCACCAATTACCTGAAAAATGATTTGTTGTTTTCCTCCAAACGCCGATTAAATCGATTGTTTCCCGCCGATTATGCTCCCCGATTCTTAGCCATGGCGCCCAAAAAGAAGGTATTATGCTTTTTGGATGGTAAAATGTTGTCTATATTTCTGATTTTAGTAAAGTCTCAGTAGAGGTTTATCTGCGAATTTCAGCTTCCTCTGCATTGTGTAGTGATGATTCAATTTTAATACTCATATGCAAATCGTTTGTGCTCAGTTTGAACTTACAGTAATGACAAGATTTCTAGTTGCATTAATGAAAATTTAGCCTATTTATCTCATTCCAATTGAATAGATAAAATAGCATAATTGATATTTTCGATTTGAAAACTTCAAAACTCCACATGGTTGAGTTTTCATTTGAACATTTGAACGACATTAGCTATAGTTGGTTCAGTATAGAATCAAAAATTCTTAGTTTGTGTATAGACTTTTGAGTTGCTTGGCTCATTTGTGTAGAACTTGGTTTGATTTTATTGGTATCGGCAAGGGATACATTGTGCAGTTTTTTGTAATTCCACCTTTATTTTAATGCGATTGAATATCCCAAAAAACCCAAATTTCAAAAACCCAAATTGTTATGATTTAGGTATATTAGGCTAATTTTATGATATTTTGTACTCAGTTAGATAATTCCTCGTGATTGTGTTAATTGTTATGTTATTGTGTAAAATGTGACTATTTGAATTATATATTATTGATATGATTTAGATATACATTTAATTTTTAATTAGTATGCTTTTAGACTAATTCTTATAATATTTTGCACTCGTTAGATAATTTCTCGTGATTGTGTTAATTGTTATATTAGCGCTAGTGACTATTTGAATTATATAGTATTGTTATGATTTAGGTATACGTTTAATTTTTAAAGGCCCTCGTATTTTAGGTATAGGCCCTTTGGCCAAGGCCCGAATCTATCAAAGTCAAAGTTGACTTTGACAGAATCGGCCTTTGGCCAAGGGCGATTCTGAAGGACACCAAAGGGCCTTTAATATATTTTTTGAATTAAAATTCAAAAAGGGTATATTTTTTAAATTAAAATCAAAATTTGGGTTATTTATTGAAAAAATTCCCCAAAAAAAGAGTTATTATTTCACCAAGAAAAATAGGTATAAACAAAACACACATGACATAGCTCATTAAATTTTTCATGCAATCTTAGGTGAACAAATTTGATTCTGGCTGGAAAAAACAATGGTTCGGGGCCGGATTATTCTACGAGGGTAGCGAAGAGTTAGAAGTCGACGTTTTCAAGAAGCTTGAAAAACGAAAAGTATTGAGCACTGTCGAAAAGGCTGGTTTACTCTCCAAAGCCGAAGAATTGGGATTGACATTGTCATCCATAGAAAAGCTTGGCATTTTATCAAAGGCAGAGGAGCTTGGCTTGCTAAGTCTACTTGAAAACGCTGCTGGTTTATCGCCTGCCGCCTTGGCATCGGCGGCTCTGCCCATTCTGGTGGCGGCAGTGGCGGTGATCGTGGTGGTTCCTGATGATACGGCTGTGCAGGTGGCGGCACAAGCCCTGATTGGTGGGTTGCTTGGGGTTGGGGGTGTTGGTTTGTTTGTTGGGTCGATTGTTTTGGAGGGTTTGCAAGAGGCTGATTGAGATGGATAGTTTTACTTAGAGTTATGAAAATTTGTTGTGATGTAATCTTATGTTATAATGTATTTTGTTGTGACATTTCTTGAAAGTGAATAAGAATCGAGATGAGAAAAGGCTCAATTTTTATCATGTGTTTTGATTGAAATTAAGTTTATTGATTATTAGACTTTTTACAATTTTATAATCTTTTATACCTTCTACCCGCGGATGGGAACATAACTCAATTTAGATCCACAATAAAATCTTTGTATATGTGTATGATTTGTATTTATAATATCTTTGCTTTGTGTAACATATTCCTTAGACATCATTTTTTCATCTTCCTAAATCCTAATCATTCTTTTCGTCTTCCTAATCATTGTTTTCATCTTCCTAATGTTGAGCACAAAGCATTTGCTTTTTTGCCTATTGTTATTAGTATTATTATTATGATAATTTGGGCATATTAGTAAATGAAATAAACTTAAAATCCTCTCAGAAATTATATATATATGTAAGATAATCTCTCGGAAATTATTAGTATTGTTGTTATAGTAACTGGGATTCTAATTAAGTGGGCCAAAATGGAATAATAAGTGAATCACAAGATCAAGATTGTTAAAGTAAAGAAGGCCCAAACAACAGAGAGAAATTGAAAAAATAAAACAGACGGGAAATGGAGATGCGGGGTATCGATCCCCGTACCTCTCGCATGCTAAGCGAGCGCTCTACCATCTGAGCTACATCCCCATGTTGACATTCTGTTGTTACATAACTAAACTCCTAGTGCAGCAAATGACACTTATTAATGTAACCAAAAACGAATGACAATTACTGATTCTAACCGAAGGAGGATACCTGACTCACAAACCGGGCTGATAGTTTCTCACAAATGGGCCATATAGACCCAATAAGACTCTAAATAAGTAGTTAATTAATAATCTTTTATTATAACAGTTTTCGTGTAACTTAATTTACTGTTTCAGTCGTGCAACAAATTTGTGACACTTAATTATATTTGCACTTATCTTTCGGTTATTAGGACATATATACTATATATATGTTATATATATATGCTATCAAACAACTGGACATGTTGTAGGAGAACATGTTCGACAATATAGCTAGTCGACATGGTTAATATTTACTAAGATATATAAAACATACAAATAGTCACTACTTAATTCACACTAACACAACACTCAAGCCTCTAATGCCTCATTTCCCATTTCAATCTCCTTCTCATAATCCATCCCCGATGTTCTATACCTGTATCGTCGTGCCCAAAACACATAGTGCAAGAAATTCAAACCACTCAATATGCACAAGAACCAGTAAAACCTTTCCAAGTGATAGTGGTTCAAGTTACGCCCATACAGCCACGGCGTGTGTCGATATGCACCAGTAACAGCGTTAGCCAACTGCACTAAAACCGAACTCAGATAATAACCCATTGCCAACGAGGCCCATGATAGTGACGTAGCCAAAGACCTCATGCTAAACGGCGCCTCTGTGAAGAAAAACTCCATCATCCCAGCCAGGCTGAAAAGATCAGCTGAACCAAGGAACAAGTACTGCAAAGCCACCCAAAGGAACGTGATCGGTAAAGGCTCGTTTGAATCCATTAAGCCCGTTTTTACAGCAACATTTTTCCGTTTTATCTCCACCAGGGCCGCTATAGCCATGGCTATGATCGACAGAACCAGGCCTGTGCCAATTCGCTGCAGATGGGTTATTCCCATTTCGGTTTTCGTCAACTTTCTCGAGAACGGGATTATAGCATGGTTATACACTGGTGTGAGTATCATTATGAAGAGGACTGGGGACACTGGGAGTGAAGCTGGTGGGACTTTTAAAGCTCCGATTTGAGTGTCCATGGTGGCCGCTTGTTGAACGGAGAAAGTTGAGAGCTGGGCTAAACAGCAGTTTAGCATAATGGTTGACATGAATATGGGGAGGATCTTGAGGACTGATTTCACTTCTTCGACTTGTTTTACCGTACAGTTAAGCCTCGGTGGTGCTGACGTGGCGTCTAAGGCTCGATTAAGGAACTTTAGGTCTTGTGTAACGGTATGAGTTTCGGGTTTTGCTCTTGCATGTTCTTCGTCCTCATTCGACTCGGCTGTGTTCGATGGGGTTGAGCTCATGTTGTCGATAGTGTTCTTGGTTTTCTTTGAAATGTAGAACTTGTATGTTGCAGCTATCAGAACCTAGTTAAAGGAAATGGTTTTAGTGATGTATATATATATACACTCTAATTTACTCACATATTATATAACTGAGTATAAAAATGTACGTACTAAAAACTGTAAAAGGCCCATTTTCACATTGGTACAGTTCATTTTATATTAGGGTTTTACTTCTTATTCCTATATGTTAATCTATTTTTATAAGTATTAAGTGAATATATACAGTACAATTCAAAAATCTAAATGTGAATATTTTGGAAATGTTAGGCTGTAAAATAGTTATATATGTATATACATATCGTGACATAATTATAAACTAACCAATATAGTAACGAATACAAGCTAATTTACTCATAGATTATACCTGAGTATAAGCATGGTAGGTACTAAACAATGTAAAAGGCCTATTTTCACATTGGAACAGTTCATTTTTCATTTTATATTCGGTTTCGCTTCTCATTCCTAATCATAATCTAGTCCTTATTAAATCTTGAACTTTTCTCATCCTATGTTGTACTAAATATGCTGTAGATATATACATACCTTAAATATGGTTGTAATAGGACTTCCTGTAGGAATCTTGATCCTATAAACACCCGATCCAAGTAGAAATATTGGTATAGACAGCAATATCGATGCAGTCGCAATTCCAAAACCCCATTGCCAGCCCTTGTTATCTTCAATCCACACGACGAATGTGACTGCAATTAATGATCCACAAGATAGGCAAAATACATAGTAATTGAAGAATGTGGATCTTTGTTTTCTTCCATGGGGCGTATTCTCATCAAATTGCTCGGCTCCATGTGGTGGAAGTGAACCTTTTATTCCTCCAACGCCTAGTGCCACTAAATAGAGCCCTGTGAATAATATTATTGCTTTTGCACCATTGATTTGTTCGCATGAAACGTTTCGGTCCATGGTGGTGCATATCGGTGGCTTTAACGACTCGGTGTGGGCTTGCATGGTGAGGAGCAACAGACCCTGGTCCATATCATATGTCATTTATGGATATAAGTTATAACTCAAGTCTCTATAGTAATTAAGGTAATGGTGGATGGAATTAGTTATTAATGTTAGGAATATGATACCATTGAATAATCGCTCGAAAGAAAAGTACAATAAAAGAACACGAATTGTTTACCCAGTTCGTCAAAAGAATTTTGACTATGTCTGGAGCGCTACCAAACCAGAATTTTCACTATATTTTTCGTAAGAATGTTACAATGAGATAATAGGGCTATTTATACAATATACGTAACCTAATAAGAGAAGGATTACGTAAGTTTACAGTTCTTCGGTTCCATAACTCAACAATTAATTAGTATATCAATGATTTTGTATAGTTAGTAATATGGGCTCTTCTCTTTTTGCTATTTTATTTTGATGTATTTTTTGGCACAATTTTTGTGAGGCTTGTCAATGTGTATAAGTAAGGATACGGTTTTTCGTTTTCGGAGAATATAATTAGTGATTGTTAAACATTATGATTTCACTTCTCAATATTAACACCTACATGACTGTGAAAGTAGTCAAATATTTATAGATTTGTTGATTTCATCTCTAATTGAAATTCAAACATGAAAGTCAGAAACTACATTTCCTACTCTACAAAGAATATGCTAAACACGTTCGAGAAACAATTTGTTTATTTAAAGTTTGTGTATGCGGGTCTAATTGCTCCTGACCCAAACCCAACCCAGACCCAGACTTTATTGGGTCTGGGTCTCGATCCAGACCCAAAAACAAAACGAGATTTGGGTCTGATCTGTCCAATACAAGGCATAAATGGATGCACAAAATGATTTTGATTATGTCACATTAACGTATTGTGTATGTCACTAATATTCCAAACCGAATGATAGATATAATATTTAATTACAACCCTCTAGTGGGTCATAACTTCAAAACCAGAATTTTGATTGGATAAGAAATAGTCACGCGCACTATATTATAAATGAATTATGGATTTGTTGTACCTATGTCACATTCAGTAGTAATTTATCGTGGCCCACGACTGATCGTGTCCTTAATTATTTTGCACTATTTTTTTTTTTTTCTAGATCTTACACTTTCTGATATTGTCTAAATCCTTGCACACTCTTTTTCATGTCATTTAATTCAGAACAATTTGTTATATGCCTATGCATGATTGCATGGTATAGGAGTCTTCCAGAAAACCCCTTAAAACTACTGAAACCACATATTATGTTGTATTCTATAGCTCCTATATTCATAAATCAGTGATTATTTTCACCTTTTGGAGATTTTATTTGCTATATATTAGATCATATTTGGAAAAAATAAATTAAGGGTTTTGGATATCATGTCAAGTTTATGCAGAAACCTTACCAGAAGTTGTGTTATTGCACTTATAATATAGATGCAATAGGTAGTAAAGTATGAATCAGATAAGAAGCCACCAAGTAGAGCAAGAAGAAAAGCAGTGCCCATGAAGTTTGTGACTATATTTGCCGAACTAGATGGCGAAAAATGCATCGATTTCGACAGATATAGCACCAAGTTGCTTGCATTGGCCAGGAATGCTAGGTTCTCCAATACTTCTACAACTGAAAATTTTGAAAAAAAAAAATGGAAATTAATGAATAAACTTTCATCTGATTTCATTATATATTGAGTGACTATATAGAAATATTTAATTTTAAGACATATATACTAAGTACCTAGTATGAATGAGGCAGCAAAAACACCACCATGACGGCCTCTCAAAGCCGGTTTACGTCTCCAATCTGCATAGCCTTCCCATATACTCGATTCGTGCCTGTTATTACACTGAAAACGAAAATAAAAGTTAACATCTTGAAGAAATGGATATGAATATTTAGGACAAAAGAGAATGAAAATTAAGAATAGCTAAAAATTGAACCATTTTTTGTTGAATGTTAGGAAAGTCTGTGGCTATATGAATCTTTATAAGAGAGTCTTTTGAAAGGTGTGGGATTTATATAGTTGGGAATATTGGGCCTCAATGGAAAATTCTGGAATTCATTGTCGACAGATTTTAAATCATCACATGCTCTTCTTTAGATAGTGATGTAGTTGGTTTTACTCTTAGTTGTGGAGTCTAATGCATGTGTTTTTGTTGAGATATTAATTAAATATTAAGCGATAGATGAGCAATTTTGTACAAGGAAATAATCATGCATGCACAATTACAAATCGATTTATGGGGTTTGATTGATTACAATGTGTAACTGATAACAATTAATTCAGTTTTATTCACTTTTTGATAGCTATATTATAAGATCAAACCCTAATCACAATCTCTCATGTGTAAATTTTTAGATCTCAATTTACCCAGATTTCTTTTAACTCTCAGATATTCAGTTAATAAAACTTGTAATATTGTAGACAATTAAATTTAATTTATCTTCTCAGTTAAAAAGTAACAACTAATCAAATTGTGTCGTATGATATGTTAACTAATCAAATAATATTTAAATCAAGTAATATTTATTTTTTTATATTAAAAAGAAATAAAATTAATGGGGTTTATCTTCTACATAAACTAGCCAATTAGATGGCTCTAAATTTATTGATATTATCCCTTAATAAATACAAAATTAAAAGGATACTAATTATCAAAGAGTTCAATCATGAGTTATAACTCCTTCATACTACAAGGTACTTGCAAGCTCATAATAAATAAGCACAAGTTCAACTGAAGCTAGAAATGACGAAGGATGCTAAAATTCTCTCTACAAAACTTTTTTAAATTCAAAAAGATTCAAGACGTCAAGGTGAATATCAATGCATTCTTAAGAAGTTTATCAAATTATAGTGTTACATATGTGATCAAGCTATATCTATGAAAAAACATTATAGAAACTCAAATCAAGTTCAAGGGAGATTTACAAGTAAAGCTCACAACGTCCATACAACAAATCACATATTTGTGTGAAGATTAATATACCAAACCCTCGTATTAACGTTATAAATATTCAAGTCAATTGTGGAGAAGTTCAAATAAGCAAGTTCAGCTCCAACATTCAAATCAATATTTTTGAATGCAGAATCAAAGAATTAAAAATAGAAACTTGTACACCACTTTTATTTTAATCGAATATAGAATTTATTTTATCGCTCTTTTTGTATTTTCGAATTGTAGTATATATATGTATATAATCAACAACGTCTAGTTGCATTTATCAGTTCTTTTAGGGCTCCACCAAATATATACCCAACGCTAGTTATTGTGATAACAAGTGATTAATTAATTAAGTTGAGAGGAGTTCAGCCCCAATTGGATGGAACATCCATCTCCGAAAATTTATTTTCATGATAAAAGTGAGAAAAAAAATATTTTAGGGATTATAAAAATGTGTGTTTTGATGACTTTTTTTGGATAAAAATTTGTAATGATTACAATTGATGTGATATTTTTTTATTGTGAAAATTAGTTTGAATTGATTTTTGAATATAATTTATAATAAATAATTTTAGCCAAACTCGTCGATTTAAGCGTCAAAAAATAGTCATAATGGATCTTATTTTAAACGTTGCGTTATTTTATATTAAAATATATGATTCATTTAATTTTTTGAATTAAAAGATAATCGGAAAAAACCTTTTAGAGCAATTGAGTCAACTGTTAAATCATGAATATCTAGAGCCAAATTTCTCTTTTTTCCAAAAATCTCTTAGAGATTATCTAAAATGTTGATAGATTTTTTGAAGAACTTTTTTAAGACAATACTAAATAAATGATATTTTTCCGGGATTGTTTTGCTTTGAAACAATTTTTTGTGGGTTGAAATTGCCAACCAATTGGCCCCTCAATTCTTTCACAAATCTAGTGATTTGGTCTCTTATACTGTTCCAGTTAAGAATGTTTAGAAATTAGAAGGTACAAGAAGATAATAGTATTTTCTAATTTATATAAATATAATTATGCTCATGTAAATACAAATTAAGCTCCAGAGGAAGATAAAAAGAAGATAAGAAATATTATATGCCAGTCTGTAAGAAGGTATACTCTGATATAATAATGGTACACACGTTATCATTTTTTATCACTTGGGTGATTATGTAAACTAGAAATAAATTTTTTATCAAATTGGGTGATGATGGCAAATTCTTATTAAAAGTTGAAAACCTGTCTTTCTTCAGATAGTCACCACATTATTATGGTGTCACATCCATTATCCTATCTTTATAGTGCCAATTCCACTGTGTTCTATTAATGAATCTAGAATCTAGATAAATAATAACTTTCTGTTTTTGAACTCAATTAAATTTTCCTCCTAATAGAAAGAAAAGATTATACACTAACTACAATATCTATAAATAATTTATGTTTGGCTCTTTTGTGTATATACATATATATATATAGATGTGTGTTACATTTTATTATTTGAAGAGCTGAAGTATTTTATTAAAACGCCTCTAATTCAATAGTGAATATTAAGCCGATTCAATCATAGAATTTCACGTATTCATCCTTAAACTGAAATGGACATAATGAGTCAATGTCGACTTCACGTGGTCCTTTTGTCCTTTACAATGTTCTTCTTGGTGTTACTGGATTCATCCGATATTGAATAGCTACTTGTTTTTGTGGTGTATGAATTTATGTTAATTAAGTTACGTAAATTTTGTCGTAAAATTTTTTTTTATAAAGAAGAATGTATGGTTATATATTCAAATGACAGTGACAAAAATCTTATTACTCTTCTATCTCTCTATATTGTTTGTTCTAAGTAATCTTGTATTTACATTCCAACACACAAAATACTAGTTTCTATCAAATAATTAAAATATATATATATTTTCATTACCACAAAATATAAACTGGTACCTAACCATTACGGGGATGAATTTATTTGATCAAATAATTAGGTGCAGGTTTGAATAGGTATAGATTTAAATAAATGCTGGAAATATCTAATCACAATTATCAGATAAAAAAATAACTGCATGGGAGTCTTAGAGGTAACAGTGGACTAACTTACTTTCGACATTAATACAATCTAAATGCTTACACAAATAAGAATCGATTTCCTATCTTTTGTGATTATTCGTTTGATTTGATCTTATACAAAAAAATTTGCTTTATTTTGTAATACAACTTTCTGTATTAAATGATTTATTTCTGTGAACAAACTCATGTCAGTGCAAAAATGGACAATTTGTATTTATTCTTGAAACCACCCTTACCAGAAGGAAATGTGCTGCAGGACCTTATTTTTGTTTTGATATTCAATGCTTTTAACAGTCCAATAAAATTGATGTTTCATTGAAATGTTACTTTTTCTAATGAACCCCATTTTGTTGTTTTACATATTCTGCAACACTTTTTCTAAATTTTTGTTTCATTTTCCCCCTCTTTTGTTTTTTCAAAGGATTTATTCGTCGGATATTACTGTCGAGTATAATCACAATTATTTATGTTGGGTGAAGGGGTTTAAATATAATGTACAAAAAGGGTCTTCAACATAGGCCCCATGCCCTTTTCACCCTCTTACTTCATAGAAAGGGCACTCGTGGAGTCGTTTTCTCCAACTATAGTGGCGATTTCTAGACGGGACCATAACCATATTCCTGCAGTCTTAGCTAACTTGCACAACTGGCTTTGGTAATTGTATAGAGATGAGGGGTCAAATAGTCAAAATTAGCATTTGCAGTCCAAACGTAGATTTTAGCTTTTTCGCCAAGTAGACGTGTTCATACGGTTCCGATTCCCGGTTTCGGTTCCTGTTCCAGGGGTGCCAGAATCGTATTCGAACCGATTAGAACCGGTTCCACGGTTCTGGGGCGGTTCCCGATTCCGGTTCCAGTTCTAACTATAGAGTGGCGATTTCTAGCGGGACCATATTGGCTGGATTGCCCGTACCCGCTAAGTTAGCTAACTTGCACAACTGGCTTTGGTATTACTATAGAGACGGGGGTCAAATACTATAGTCAAAATAGCATTTGCAATCCAAACGTAGATTTTAGCTTTTCGGCTAAGGGCCAATCGGCTCTTAGACAACTATATATTCATTTTGTTTGATAGTGTAAATATATCTTTAAAATTGTTGTATTTATTTGTGGGTAGAAATCGATTTTTTAAATGATTTTAAATGATAGACTATGCATACCTTAAAGATGTTGTCTTTAAATGTATATATTTCTCTCATACGGATGTAGACAGTTTCGAGAAATTCATCTTCTAGGATATAAAGCCTACAACTTCGTTTTAAAAATGTTACACTGCTTTAAAACCTCAAACAAGAACTCGATCAAGAGAAAAGATTCACAAAAATATAGAAAGAAAGAAGATAGAAATATTTGGAATGTTCTTTCGGTGATAGTAAGGAAGTATTTATAGAGACTTTCAATAGATGTCACTAAAAGGCACATTTTCCACCTGAAATTGTATGAGCCACCTTAGGAGTGGCAATTTGGGTCCATACATATATTTGGTCCTAAACCAAGATAAGTTTTCAATAGGTTAGGTCCTAACATTTTAATATTTTAGTTTCAACTGGGTTGGTTTTTAATAATATTTGGGTCCAATTGAGTTTTAAATTGGGCTCAATTTGGGTTTAAATTAGGTTCAATCTATTTTCTACTTTGAATCAATAATCTACATTTTACACTCTACAACAACTCTTTACTTTGATTCATAATGAGTCCTTATTATGTTCATTTTGGGTCCTTATTAGGTCCATTTTGGTCCTTGTTGGGTCCAACTATAATGCATATTTTTGATATTGGACTCAATTAGACCTAACAACTTTAAGCCCAACCCAAACCCAACTCATTCAACCCAATTGCCACCCCTAAGCTACTTATTCCGTCAAAGCACATGACCAATGGACCTAAAATGGTGTAAAACACACTATTTCATTGAGCAAAACCTTTTCTGAGCCACCGATTCGGTTCGACCGGCCTTATATTAAGTAAATTTTTTTTTCTTCCTTTCTTATATATTTATATATAAAATAAATTTTAAACACAATTAAAATTTTCAGGCCTCAAATGTAGTCTATAACAAACCGGCCCGAGTGCTCCTGGGATTGGACCACAGGCAGGCAGGATAGGCCTCCACCAAATTTGAGGGCCACCATTGAGTAGTCCAAGTTTTGGTGTAGAGTGGACACTATTATTAATACGCGCAAAGGTATAGAAAACGAGAGGCGTTATTAACATCACGTTTTAACTTACCATAAACGGCTCGATATTGCCATTTTCTTAGTAGTTTTACGACCTTTATCATCACTCTCTAGTAGCAATCAAATGAATTCACTATACTGAAATATTAGTTGAAATCGTGAATCTTGAAGTTGAAATGAGTGATCCACATAAGTCGACAGGTATTTAATTCAATATAAACGATCCACGTGAAACACTATAATCAACAACGTGCAATATCCTTGTATCATGGGTGTCGGTTCCAATAATAATGGTTAGTTAAATGTAAATTGCAACTAATTGTTAAAATATTTAATAAGAATCTCATTCTCATTTAGTTGATTAAGTAAGACCTGAAAGGACAGGATCCAAATCTCATATACCATTCAAAAAGGGAAAATATCAATTTTAATCGTAATTGAACATATATGTACATTTTTTATACCATGCATTTTGGCGGTCTCAATTTCCACACATATTTACTATTTTGTATTATTTTTTTATATCACCGTTAAGTTACTATTCGCCCCTCATTAATTCTCTATTAGTACCGTTAAGTTACTACCGCCACTCTACACCATGAAATAATTAATGGTACCAAAAACGAAACAAATAGTCTAAGTTTAGTAGCAAATTAAAGTGAGATTTATCTTGTTAATTTTCGTAAGCATGTGCACAAGATGTGTAACCTTAACGAGCATGTGCATATCACATGGTTTTCCATCAACTAGATAATAATAGTATTCAAAGTGATACAAAGAAATAAAATTTGAGATTATATTAAAATTTCAAAAATATTTAGTATCAACGGTTATGGTACCAAAAATGTGATTTTTTTAGTGAAATGTAAAAGTAAACTTTTTTGAATTCATCCATGATGCCCTTGAATAATGGGCAAACGTCAAATCACAAGGCCAATTATACCAAACACTTCGGCTATGTTTGGTTTTATTTTGGCCATGTTTTGGCCCAAATTTTCCACCACTACTTATTTGGCTTGAATAATTTTGGCCAATCAAAAGCTCATTTTTTGGCCAAAAATTGTATTTGATTAGACTACTATCATTATCTATTATGTCACTTCTTTATCTTACACTTTCTCCATCACTTCACTATCAATTTCCCTATTTCTACCATTCTCT
Organism: Verbascum thapsus; assembly: GCA_963669365.1. NCBI lineage: Eukaryota > Viridiplantae > Streptophyta > Magnoliopsida > Lamiales > Scrophulariaceae > Verbascum > Verbascum thapsus. The sequence continues at coordinate 10,948,034 of OY770118.1, forward strand.
CTCTTTCTCTCTCTATATATATATACTTATAATTTTAATATTATAATATAATTTTCAATCATTATTTTATCAACAAAAAATTCCATGATTTGACGAACAAGTCATTTATGTTCCCTTTAAAACAAAACCTAATAATATCACACCAAAAAAACATTCAAAAATCATTTCTCAACTTAAACCCAAACATAATCTCACTAACAATGCACGTGTCCCAATAAATTTCTCATGAACAATTCTCACCAAAATACCCAACCAAAACAAAACTAAACATCGATTTTCACATCCTCATATTTCCTTTTTCTCCCTTTGTGTTAAGAATCAGAAGATAGAAGAATTGAAAGATGAAGTATTCATCAGAAGAAAGAATTGTTATTTCTGAATATTCGAAGTTACAGAGAAAGAGGAAGAAAGCCCCTATTTATACAGAACATGTAAAACACGCTTATAACTAATAAAGGTGCTAACAATAAAACAAACTAAAGTAGCAACTATTCTTCACTACTATTCTTCAATACTTCAATACTCCCCCTCAAACTTGATGTACTAAAAATGTCCCTAACAGCAAGTTTGCCAAGCAGAAAATTAAACTGTTCTCTACCCAAGGATTTAGTCAAGATATCTGCTGGCTGCTCTTTAGAAGGAATGTAGATAGTTTTGATGATACCCTGCTGTAGCTTATCTCTTATAAAGTGGCAATCAACTTCAATGTGTTTAGACTTCTCATGATAAACTGGATTGGCAGCCAGCTGAATGGCTGATTTACTATCTGAAAAAATGGACACAGGCATTTGAACTTCAATCTTCAAATCTTTCAAGATACTTAGCAACCATAGAACTTCACATGTGACTGAACCCAAAGCTCTGTACTCTGCCTCAGCAGAGCTTCTTGAAATGGTATTTTGCTTCTTGACCTTCCAAGAGATTAATGAATCTCCCAACTTCACCACATAACCAGTCAAAGATTTCCTTGTCATAGGGCAAGATGCCCAATCTGAATCACAATAGGCAGTTAAATTAAAGTTAGCAACAGAAGACATGAATAAGCCTAGCCCTGGTTTACCTTTCAAATACCTCAACACCCTATACATGGCATCAAGGTGTGACTGTCTGGGACTATGCATAAATTGACTAAGTACCTGGACTGCATAACCAATGTCAGGTCTTGTGATACAGAGATAAATGAGTTTACCCACCATTTTCTGGTATAAACAGAAATTTCCAAGAACAGGATCATCTTTGACTTCTAAATGATTGAAAAGTTTTATATTTTGTTCCATGGGGGTTGAAGCAGGTTTGCAACCAAGCATACCTGCCTCACTTAAAAGCTCTAGTACATATTTTCTTTGGTTCAAAACAATCCCTTGTGATGATCTAGCTACTTCAATACCAAGAAAATACTTAAGTTCTCCTAAGTCTTTCATATAAAAAGTGGCATCCAAATATCTTTTGCAATCAGTAATAAGATCATGATCATTACCAGTGATAAGTATATCATCAACATACAATAAAAGAAAAACCACACTGTTTCCCTTTGATTTTATAAACAATGAATAATCATTTTTTGACTGAACAAATCCATGACTATGAATAGCTTCTTTAAATTTTTGATTCCATTGTCTTGAAGCTTGCTTTAAACCATATAAAGATTTAAGAAGTTTACATACCTGATGTTGACCATGAATACCTGTTACATTGAATCCTTGTGGGATGGTCATGAAAACTTCTTCATGCAAATCTCCCTGGAGAAATGCATTTGTCACATCCATTTGCCACAATTGCCACCCCTGCATAGCTGCAATAGATATAACTAATCTAACTGTGACATGTTTTGCCACAGGTGAAAAGGTTTCATTATAGTCAATTCCTTCTTGTTGTGTGGAACCTTTAGCTACAAGCCTAGCTTTGTATCTTTCTATAGATCCATCTGAATTATATTTAATAGTATATACCCATCTACAACCTATAGGTTTTTTATGCTCAGGTAAATCCATAATGGTCCAAGTTTTATTAAGTTCTAGGGCATTGATTTCAGTCTGCATAGCCTTTTGCCAATTGGGATCTTGTCTAGCTTCATCATAAGATTGAGGAATTAAGTTATGGGATAAAGCAGTGAGATAAGCTTTAGTCTGATTACTGATAGCATTGTAGCTTATATATTTAGAAATTGGATGTTCAGTGAATCTGCTATGATTAGAGGTAGAATCAAAAGGAGATGTATAATCCTTAGCCCAACAAGGTGGCTTTATAGTTCTGCTAGATCTTCTTAATTGTGTATTATTCTCCTCAATCATGGAAACAACAGATTTTTCCTGTTGAGAACTGCTAGGTTCAATATGAGCAGTATCATTAGAGAAATTATGATCACCAGAATGAACCCCTTCATCATTGTTCTGTTCAATATCAGTATTATCTATATTGGTCTTCACATATGGTAAAACCAAATCATCATGAAACAACTGATTATCATGACTAGGAAAAGAATGTCTACTGGTGGAATCACTGTTCACAGAGAATGGAAAAACTTTTTCATTGAAAATAACATCTCTTGATACAAATAATCTTTGAGTATCCATATCCAACAGTTTGTAACCTTTTTGAGTAGGAGCATATCCCATGAAAACACAAGCTTTGGACCTAGGTTGAAACTTGTCATGTTGGTTTAAAACCTTTGCATAACACAAACACCCAAAAACCTTTAAATGACTATAAGTAGGAGGTTTACCATGCAAAACAGTAAAAGGTGTCTTTCCTCCAAGAAGAGGTGTAGGAGTCCTATTTATAATGTAAACAGCAGCAAGAACACATTCCCCCCAAAATCTAATAGGAACATGAGAATGAAATTTTAAGGACCTAGCCACATCTAAAATGTGTCTATGTTTCCTTTCTACAACTCCATTTTGTTGGGGTGTGTGAATGCAAGAACTTTGATGTATAATGCCCATGGAACCAAGTAAACTGTTGCATTCATGACTAAAAAATTCCCAAGCATTGTCGCTCCTAATGATCTTAACTTTGGAATCATATTGTGTTTTAACATATATCAGAAATTTCTTAAGAATGTCTAACACTTCTGATTTATATTTCATGAGAAAAACCCATGTAGTTCTGGAGTAATCATCAACTATAGTCAAAAAATAAGATTCTTTATTGTAAGTTTGTTCTCTATATGGCCCCCAGATATCCATGTGAAGAAGATCAAAAGCATTTTTGCTAAAATGAGTTCTATCAGGAAAAGTGGTTCTGGAGTGTTTAGCTAAAGGGCAGAGATCACAAAAAACATCTTTATTGTCAATATCAATGTTCAACTCAGGTAAAAATTTGAATCTAGTAAAAGACATATGACCAAACCTACTATGCCACAATTTGGCTTTATTAAAAAGACTGCTATTAACAGGTTTATGTGGTAAAACAGAATTACAATAGGTTTGTCCAACAGCTAGAGTATGTTTTAACTGGTCAAGATGTTGTAGATAGTAAAGGCCATCTTGTAATCTACCATAACCCCTTATCTTGCCATTCCAAATGTCCTGAATCAAACAAAAATGAGGGAAAAAATTGACAATAACATTGTTATCTTTAGTCAACTTAGAAACAGATAATAAGTTTTGTTTGAAATCAGGAACAAATAAAACATCATTTAGATGCAAATTATTATCAAGAATGATATTCCCAATGTGTGTGATGTTACTATGAATGCCATTAGGCAATCTAACCAATTTTACAGATTCACAAGGTTTGAATTTCAAATCAAGTTTTGTGTAATCTGCTAGCATATGTTGATTAGCTCCTGTGTCAACAATCCAAGAACTTTCCTTGCTATGTGATAAGGAAGATAAAGTTTTAGAGTTAGAAAGGATACCTGCACAGTGAGCCTGGAAAGATTCTCCAGAGGTATTGGTCATGTTAGAATCAGATGGCTTTGATTGTGTGATCAACTGTAGTAATTGCTGGTATTGTTGTGTAGACAAAACAGAGGTATGAGGTGTATTGTTGCCGCTCATTCCTTCATCTATTGTAACCGAATTATCTCCAGTTTGTGATGCAGCATTAACCTGATTGGAGGATCTACCCCCATTAGAACCTCTAGAACTTCCTCTACGGCCACCTCTCCTGCCTCCTCTAACCCAACCAGGAGGGTAACCAACAATTCGAAAACATTTGTCCACAGTATGGCCAGGAAGATTGCAATGAGTACACTGCACATTAGGTTTATCCCCAAGTTTGCCAAGATTCTGACCATTTGTCATTAAGGCTATAGAGTTGTCTACATTTGTATTCAAGAAACTAATCCCTCGTTGTGTTTCTTCATTAACAATCATGGAATACACTTGATTATGAGATGGCATTGGATCCATCATCAAGATTTGGGATCTCATATGACTATAACATTCATTGAGCCCCATAAGAAATTGCATCATCTTTAAGTGGATACAAAAATCAGCATACGGTTTAGAGATATCTTTTGAAGGTGAGGGAACTAAGCTATCATATTCATCCCATAGACTACGTAATTTGGAATAATATTCAGTGACACTGTTGGTGCCTTGAACTATGGTATTGATCTGTTTATATAAAGAATATAGCCTAGCTCCACTGATTCTATCAAACCGCTCTTTCAAATCATGCCAAATTAAAGATGCCGACTCGGTATAAACTACACCATGTATCAATTCACGCGAAATAGACCGATGAATCCAAGATTTTACCAGGGAGTTGCAGCGAGTCCATTGTCCAAAATCTGCAGAATCAGGTTGAGGTTGTATACAAGATCCGTCGATGAATCCGATTTTGTTCTTAGCCTGCAGTGCCACAATCATTTCCCTGCTCCAAATCTTGTAATTCTCTGCACCTCGCAATGTTTCCGTAACAAGATCGAGTGAGGGTGTGTCCGAGGGATGGAGAAACATAGGGCTCTGGAAATCGATCTCAGCAGCCTTTGATTTTGAAGATTCCACCATCGACATTTTGATAACAGGAACTGCGGAAGCAATTAAGGATCGCAAAAAAAATCAATAGAATCGTGTGATGATTCAATTGATGAACAAGAATGGCTCTGGTGCCATGTTAAGAATCAGAAGATAGAAGAATTGAAAGATGAAGTATTCATCAGAAGAAAGAATTGTTATTTCTGAATATTCGAAGTTACAGAGAAAGAGGAAGAAAGCCCCTATTTATACAGAACATGTAAAACACGCTTATAACTAATAAAGGTGCTAACAATAAAACAAACTAAAGTAGCAACTATTCTTCACCACTATTCTTCAATACTTCAATACTTTGAAACAATCCACTAGAATTTGGCCTTTCCCATCAGATTCACATGCACGCTTTTAAGTTGCACTTTTATATTTATTATTATTATTATTTATTTATTTTTTTGTTTAAAAGTAGTAGTGAAATGTTGAAATGAAAGCTAATTAAAATCACATTTCTCATTTTTAACATGGAAAAAAAATTTCGGATGAGATTTTTACGAAAAAAATAAGTAATGATTGTGGTTGATGTGATATATTTTTTATTGTGAGAAATTTGTTTGAATTGGTATTTAAATATAATTTTTATTAAATGTGGTTAATCAAACTCGTTGATTTAGACGTCCAAAAATAGTCACAATTGATCTTATTTTAAACGTATGCATTATTTGGTATTAGAATATGTAATTAAATTAATTTTTTGCTTTGAAAGATAGTCGGAAAAGCTATTTTAATTGATTGTATTAACTGTCAAATCATAAATAGTAAAATTAATATGTTTGTAAAAAAAATTATGTTATTTGTAATTTTGGGAAATTTTTTTAAAGAATTTTTCCAGAACATGCTAAACAAATAGGATTTCTCCAAGATTTTTATCCTAAACACTTTTTTTCATAGCATAGGGTGCCAACCAATTGACCCCTAATCTATTTTGAAACACGGTAGTAGAACTAAATAAATATCACCGATTTGATAAATACTACATAAAAAAAATATTCATCACGCTATAATTTAATAGTGAAAAATGAATGATATTGTTTGCTTGATATAAAAAAAAAACCGTTTATCTATAATAATGGTTATGTACAATTGTACAATGATAACTAAAAACATAGTGGAAAGCATCGATTGAAACCCTCGATTCAAAATGACGTTCCAATTTAATCCTACAGTATAATTGCCGGTAAAATAGGTCAGGCATTAAGGGCAAAAATGTCAAGTCAGGTTTGTAAATTGTAATTGCAATTCAGTCCCTTAACTTCTCAATGTTTATTGTTTTGTCCCTTAACTTTTCAATGATTTATAAACGCTATATCTGGTATTCCAAACTGTTGATAATCCATATCATTAACAACTGTTATCGAACTATTTGAGGATCCAAAACTTTTTTAAAAATAGAACGTAACGAGGATCGTAAATGAGGTACCAAAATCAATTAATTTGCGAAAAAATGAAAATTTCCATATACACTTTTAAAATTACACTTTTTTTGTGAATGATCAATCACAAAATTTACAGCGATGCCTTCGCGTTTTATGTACTTTTATTCATATTCTGTGCGTAAACTCTAATGGGAAGACTCTTCCAATTTGTGCATGGGGATTCAATTTGTTTTCGATAATTTTTCTTCTCATCTTTTCCTCAGTTCTTGAAAGTAAAATGAGGACTCAAAAAACTACTCTTCGATTCTCGAAAACTTGTCTATTATAATATCCAACTCAAAATTTCAGATTATCCTTCAAGTATGATACAATCTCTTGCTGCAATATCACATCAAAACAATGAAATCAGTCTAACAAAACTGTAGGATAGTCAAGTTTAATCCAAACATGTTAAGCTTCACTTATATATTGTAAAAAATATATTTTTCATCCATGAAAATGGAAAGTATATTTGATGATAATTAACACATTTTAATAACCGATAATTGTGTGAAAAAGAATATAACATAAATAAGGATTTCGGGTTTAGAACAAAAATAAAGAAACTTACAATTATACAGAGGAGAATGCATGCAGCTGCACCAGGAAACAAAGCATACCAATAATTCAAATGATGAAGTTTCATTCCATCAATGAATAGTAATGGCAAGCTTGCGGCTGCAAGTTATCAAAAAAGAGTCGATTATTAGTTTTTACGAATAAGAAATATAAGTAAGATTTTACAAAATTAAATAAATTCATCTAGATTTGACATATTTAAGGGAATAAGCCAACCCTTTACTTATCGTATAATTACCACGAGGCCCTGAGGTTTTGTAAATTACTTAGACAACCCCAATCAGATCCTCACAACGAATCTACTTTTTAATAGGAGATGAAATTGTAATATGCGTTTAGTAATGAGAGGGTCATTGTAATTTCTCAAACGCCGAGGTCATGTTCTTCATAATTAAGTATCACTTCATTGCTATCAATGTAATTTATGTTGAATAATATAAAACCCCGTTGATAATATTATTATATTGAAATATATATATATATATATAGCGTTACAAAACTCGACAATTAAGATAAATCTAACAGTTTACGCTATATATATATATATATATATATATATATATCTAATTAGTACTTGCCAGGTGGATGAACTGAACGAGTGAGAATCATGAAAGCCAAGGCTGCACCAACGGCTGAGCTCCTAGCAAGCCATCCCGGGCCAAATATTGAGAAAGCCAAAACACCTATTGCTGCACAACCTATTTGCGCCACAAACATATTGTATTTCTGCAAGTCCAAAAGGAAATGTTTTACTTATATGTTTAGTTTTCATTTTAACAACATTAAACCAGATTTCAATATGAGAAATTTAATTACCAATTGAAAACTTGATCATATACTATGTGTTTATATACACACACACACATACATAAACATATGTATATTTGAGAAAGGACATATATAGTAATATAACCGTAAATTTAGTTTGGCCATTTGAATATATGAAGTAAGAAGGTGTGTATTAATACCCGAGCACCTGGAGACGAGGGTGTAGCGAAGAGGACAGCACAAACAGCTCCCAAAGGTGCAACTGTCATTGAAATGCCTTTTGGTGCCAATATTTGATCAATCTTTCCCAATAGTGCCATTGCAGCAAAAGCTCCTGCAGTTACATTCTCATTTTCATTAACCTCAAGTTTTGTAATATCAAGATTCTAGTTCAGGCCAGGTTTCGTTTGGACACGAGGATACACTTACTATATGATTGATACATCGTACTCTAAAGAGAATGCTCAGTCATTAAACAAAACAATTGTTATTAAATTGTGTTATATCAAATCAGGTCTAAACTAGAATGCTTCTATATGATTTAATTATACATAGATAAATTTTAAATTTTGAACGAAAATATATATGTGACTCCATAACTAAGAATCTTGGCTAGCCCTCAACTATGACCTAGTAACCTAAGATGTGACTTGCAAGCAGTTGGATGCACCCATGATGATATCAAAATATTGAAAAGATAATAATTATATATAAGTCAATCTCTCACCTTAATATACCTAAATAAATAACACCTTGTGAGCACTTTGAATGTTTAATATTATACAATTTTCATTTTGTATTTCACCTCAGTATCTTATATAGTTATATAAATCAAGATATGAGTGTTTATGTTATGCGATACAAAATGGAACACCAAATTAAACTATATATAAAACAGGCATCCATCTAAACACCAATGGGATCGGTTCAATATAAACCGTTACATTAAATAATTGAGAAAAAGTAGACTATATAATCACCCCACCAACATATCTAAATTAGAAAGAAATTTCCCATAACAAAAAAAGTTAAAAAGTAGAATCAATAAACTAATACGTAGACATGGGATATACTTTGGCATCATTTTTCGAACAAAAAAAAGATAGAACAAATCTAACCTGCAGAAGGCCAAAGAATGTCACTCAAAGAAGGAGATTTGGAGCTTTTCTCAGGCACCCAATTTTCCCACAACGATGCATCCACATTACTCGATGATTTTATTACAAAACCCTTTTTTCTCAGACCCTTTGATTTCCCTAAACCAAGCACAAATCTGTCCTTGTTCTTACCAAAATCCCCACTGATTGAAACACATGATGATAATATACAGAGCGATGGGAGAGGTTTTTGTGGCAACAAAAACTGGTTCAAATGGGCAGTATTCATGCAGAATTGCGTACCCATTAAATTTTTCTTCTCAAAAAGGTATAGATTTGTTTTGTTTTCCGACCAAAAAGATTCAAAAAAATGTTACATATATCTGGGATTTTCTGGGATATTTTTGGAGATTAAAATAATGAAAATGCGAAAGAGAGACCGTTGGGAGAAGTTGAAAGCCCATGAGGAAGAGATAGGGTCTCTTGGGACGTCGAAAGGTCATTCATTGGATAATAATAGATAATTGAGAGTAATACTAATAGTCAGTGGTGCAAAATCCAGCTATGCTTTTATAGTCTCATTTATTTATTTAATTCAATTTAATAATACTACGTAACGATATTGAGATACTTTTTGTCCACTATTAATATATATAATATGTATCGTTTTTCTCCCACGACATTCTTGCTAATTCTGGATTAAATAAACTTGCCTTTTTTGTTTTATAATTTCACGGGTTTTAGTTATTTTTTTCTTTGGTTGAAATCTTTCCATATTATTGTATGTACTAAAAGAAACAATAATGATAAATTTTAAATCTAAAAGGGCTATTAAATTTTTAAGGGTTTTTTTAAATTATAAAAAGTAAAATATTTTCATGCACTTGGAGGGGCAATAGCAACTTGATGAATATGATCAAGTTGTCAACATGATATATATATATATATATATATATATATAGTCTACATAAATCAATAAGACATTTATGGTGGGACCCACCAATTTGTATGACCTGATGCAATTGTGGAAATTAATTAATTAGTAATAAAAAATGAAATGAATAGAGAAAAGGTTAAAAGAGGAGTGGGGGAAAGAAGCCAAAAAGGAAAGAAAAGGAAGCCAGAAATTGCAATAGTCGAGTGGTCGCAATCCACGACCTACGTGGATAAATATTTTACTATTAGAATTTTCAATGTTATTTTATCTTCCACATTACTATGTCATAAATGCTTAAATGTGATGTAACATTGTATTTTTGACTAATTAATTCCACGTATAAACTTGAGATCTTTTTATAAAGAAAATCTAATAAAATGCAATTTTAGCAAAGTGGAAGGTAATCATAATATTAAATGTAAGATAAAAAATCAAAAAAAAATATGACTTGACGAATTTTAATTTTGATCTTTCAGATTAAATATTATGAAGCTTCTTGTATATGTTACACATCAATAATATCAGGTTTTCATGGAAATTGAAAATCAACCCATAAAACTAAAAATAGAAATTATACTTTGTATATATGTAGGTGATTAGAGATGTCATCGTTGGACCAAAATAAAAATAAAAAAAAATCTCATCAAACCGATCATAACATTAATTGGTTATTTGTGCCAAAAATAAAAAAAATATATTATTTCACTTATTACATTGGACTTCTATAATAAACTCTTCAATATTCCTCCATTTTCTCTCGATGTGGAGGCATTACAAGAGAGAGATTGAATCTTAGCATCTATTGTCACCACCATGTGAGTTTTCCTCTACTTCCTTACTAACATTTACTTGATTATAATAAATTGCTGGTAATTGGTAAGTATTGAATCTGAATGATTGTTGTTGAAAAATATTATCAATAATTTCTCAAATATATAATTTTTTCCTAAATTGTATCAATAAGTTTCAAGTTCAAAATCTTAGATTTGAAAATTCAATAAAGCCCACCATACTTATAAGTTTGAAGAGATAATATATTGAATAGCCTTGAGGTATTGTCTAAGAATAAAAATTCCTTTAATTTAACAAATTATAGCTATGTAATGGATTGTCTGCCACAAACAAAACCAACAAGAATATCATCCAAATCACAACATTAAATAAATGAAATCTTTCCATAATTCTCATTTCAAATCACAATTATAGTCATATTTCTGTCTGTTGTGATAAGAAGGGTACATTTACAGAACAAAGATGAAATACAGATGATATCACAACATATACAAGAAAAAGAAAGCCACACCAAACATCAACATCTCTACATATAACAAATGTCTACTCACTATGAACACCAAAAGAAGGAAAAACAAAACAAAAAAACTTACTTTCACATCATCCTCGAAACCCTCTTTCCAAATTCGATCGAAGTTCAAGAATATTGTGTGACCCGAAAATCATTGTTGAAGCACAACAAAAATCATTTAATTGAATATCGAGCAATGAAAAAAAGAGAAACGGATATTAGAAAATATGACGATTATGAAAGCTTCAAACTACAACAGTTTGACCAGTAAACCCATCTTGGAGCTGCATAGATCCGTCTTTCATGAGATTAAGGCTCAAGCACTTGAATCTCTCTCTTGAGTATTGTCGGGATGCCTTTCTCCAGTCCGTTCCAGTTTTCATCATTGCAACAAACTCGTCGTAACTAATTTTCCCATCCTAAAATATGAAATTTATACCAATAATAAGTGGCCGAAATAAGTAATTAACAATAACTGCAACAAATCCATGACAAGGTATTACAAATTAGAACAAGTTATTCTTTTTGTCACATGCAAAAACTAAACGCTTGTTTTTTATCGGGAATATTGCATTTTTGGTACACTAATGTGGCTTGCACGTTACTTTGGTACACTAATGCGGGGTATGTCTGGCAATTTGAATACAAAAGTCGCCGGAAAATTCGATTTTTGCCGGAAAGTTGATTGATTTTAACTAAAATTGGAGATTTTGATTTATATCTATGCCAAATAGGGTCTACGGTTCGATCTTATATCTATGCCAAAATTTTCTAAGAAAAACTTTGGTAAATGTATCATGATATTATAAATGAATACATAAAAAGAAAAGGATAAACAAGACTTAAGCAAACCTTGTCAGTATCAACTTCTCGCATAATGTCGTTAAGTACATCAAGATCCGTATTGCCTGATTCATCCACTAAAGCTTCCCGTAGTTCATCGAGTTCGATAAACCCGCTTCCATCATTGTCAAAGAACATAAATGCTCTTCTGAAATGCTCATCGTTTTCCATCCTTTGTAAGTGTATAGTAACTGCAACGAACTCCCCATAGTTTAACACGCCGTTTCCATCTACATCAGCCTAATACACATTGAGATGAAAAATTATATATTAAGCGGATTTGTGGATCAAATCTGGGTTCAAAGGCAACTTTAAACATATCAATTGTTGAAGAATGAACAATTTTCTTTAGAAAAATATACCCTGATTCATACATACTGTATTTCTAACAATATTCGTCAATGTTAGGAACTGAGGAGAGATAACATAACGCTGTAAGAGCATCAAGAAAAAAATAATCAATTTTGAAAGGTTTAATTTAAAGATATTTACCACGTCCATAAGCAACTTTATCTCGGGGTCTGCCAGCTGGGAACCCACTTTGCGTAAACCAGCTTTTAGTTCTTCATATGTTACCTTCCCATCATTGTCGGTATCCATCAATGCAAACATATCTTTGATTACTTCTACCTCTTCAACAGATAAATGTTCAGCAATTACCTACAAATTTATTAAACAGGATAATAATCATTTATATATATAGTAATATCAATACACGACGAAATACATCAACAGGGGCCTTCACTAATATTTCTTTTTGTGCTATAACTATATCTAACTAAGAGGAAAATTTTGTTTTTGTTTTTGTAATAACAAGTTACCAGTATAGCTAAATCAATGGTAAATGCTTACTCGCAATGCTTTCTTCTTGAATCTGTTCATGCCAGAAAATTGCCTGAGCCTTGCCCTCACAATATCTCCTAATGGAACATTTGAAGCCTTTTTCGCGTTTTGTATCCATGGGTGGTCTAAGAAAAACAAGAAAGTAGAAGATCATATTATGACTGTTGCATAAACCTTATCCTACAGATCAATGATCAGCATATATACTTAAACATTGTTTATGCCTAGTAAATGCTAATTAGGGAACATTTTTTCTCATTTATTTGTTATTGATACAAAACATTCCAATCCTGGCCCAACAGCATTGGCATACTACATGAAAGCGTTAACAACTTCAGATCTGTGAATGATGTGTGAGCTATAATCTACGGGCACGGGGCACAAGAATTCTTAAAAAGATTAGAACACAACACGTACATTGACATGTATCCCTATATATATGCATGTAAGTATTTTGTTGGAAAAATAATTCATTGGAGTGCAAAGAGAAAACATTCATGCATAGCTGTCAAATGTAGATTAATGTGATATGTGGACTACCGACTATGGTGTTGCGAGAAAAGAGACAACTTTAAAAGATAAGATAAATTTTCTAAAAATAGATAGGAAATGTGTTTTGAAGAGATAACGCTACTTTCTATCCATTTTCAAAAACTTTTGAACTTTAATAATTCTTTTGAACTACTAAAAAAGTGAAAAATGATGTATTATTGTCCAAAACCTATCGTATCCACCCTTAGCCAGGGCCCTTTGTGCCTAAACTTTTATTTATTTTTTGTTTGATTTCAGGTATCCATGCATTATAGAACGTGAAACATTCGAAACCATCAAATTACACCATTATATTTCAAATCATAAACCCCAATTGCTCATATATACAATTCTCATAAAGTAGTAAAGTGGCTAGCATGAAATATCCCAAAGTGAGAATGCTGGGCTTCATCATTATTCATTAGTAATCAAAGTATTCACATGCACATTAGATAACACAAACATCAAAGCTCTCACTTTATCAAACACTTTACAGAAAATTTTATGATTAAACAAAAACTTACCAAGCACTTGCTGGGCTGTCAAACGCTTTTTAGGGTCTTTCTCAAGCATCTGCCTAACAAGGCTTTTTGCACTTTCAGAAACCTGTGGCCATGGTTCCCTCTTGAAATCCAACACCCCTCTTAATATTGCAAGTGCTACACCTTGTTCAGTTTCTGTAATAAAACTTGCATCTTTTAGACAAAATTTAACATAACGAACTAAGATTGAACGAAAAAACTAGAATAAATAAATAAAACCTGCCCAAAACGGAGGAACACCGCACAACAAAATGTAGAGAATTACACCGGCACTCCAGATATCGACTTCAGGTCCGTAATTTCGCTTTAAAACCTCTGGCGCCATATAGTATGGACTTCCCACTATCTCTGAGAACCTTTCACCTGATTTATCACAAATCATCAATCAATTGGAAGAAAAATGAAATTTATATTTTATATATGTAGAAACATCAACCAAACCCGAAGCTTGACAACCCAATTGAAAGATTAAACTCCATAAACAAAATTGAATCACACAATCTGAATTCCAAAAGCAGAAATCTTTGAAGGGTGTGTTTGGATTGATGTGTTGATGGCTATGGCTTTCAACTTTATCAGCAAATGAACTGGGTTTGTTCAGTCAATTTCAAATTACAATGGATTCAAATCCTCTGCAACTTATTTTGAGCTATTTTTTCAACGAGACGACTCTAATTTGGAATCATTTAAAACCCTTTCCCTAACATCAAAGAGCTAGCTAAATTGCAAAATCCCAGACAAAGTGCAGAAGTAGACACAAAATTAAGAATTAATACCTAAAAAACCCCAATTCTATAATAAATAAATAAAAACAATCAATCACACACATACCAGGCTTGAAAAACACAGACAAACCAAAATCAATAGCCTTGAGAGCCGAATTCTCCTTCTTATTAGCAAACAAGAAGTTCTCAGGCTTCAAATCCCTATGCATCACCCCATTCTGGTGACACATCCTCACCACCTCGGCCACCGTCCGGGCCACTCCAGCCGCGGCCCTCTCGCTGTAATGCCCACGCGCCACTATCCGATCAAACAGCTCCCCGCCCTCGCACAGCTCCATGACCAGGTGCACGGCCTCGGCGTCCTCGTAGGTGGCGCGCAGCTTCACGACGTTGGGGTGGTCCGGCATGCTGGACATGATGGCCACCTCGCGGCGCACGTCCTCGACATCGACGGCGGTGCGGAGCTTCTTCTTGGAGATGGACTTGCACGCGAGGGCCTGGCGCGTCTCGCGATCGGTGCAGAGGTGGGTGATCCCGAACTCGCCGCGGCCGAGCTCGCGGCCGAGGGTGTACTTGTCGGACAGTTTGGTCCGGGGGAAGAAGTCCTTGAGGACGCGGATTGGGGCAGGGGAGGGGGACTGGGCGTAGGGGTTGGGGTAGCGTTCGCGGGTCTTCTTTTTGTTGCGAGGTGCTGGGGGATTATCGGGTTCTGAGGGTCTTATGCAGGCATTGCAATTACCCATTGTGTGGAGATAGAGAAGAAGGGGCTGTGCTGTGGCTGCTCCGCCGTCAGTGGTGGTGGGTGGTGGCGGAGGAGGAGGAGAGCATGTAGAGTGAGAGAATTGGTTATTTGAAAAAACGACGTAATAATTTATTTTGTTATGCTCAAGCTTATATGTATAATTGAACTCTTAAGTCAACTTTGTGCATTGAATTTTTAAGTATTATGGTGTTAAATCTTAGTACCTTAACATACAGTATAGATACATATAAACTACACTAGATTTTAAACGTAGTGTTATAAATTATCATAATTATGTATTCGTAATTAATCTATAAATAATTGTTTTGTGAGAAGAGTCATAATATAAACTCTTTTTATATTTATCACAAATTCTTCAATCTCCTAATCTTAATAAAAAATTACTTATAATAAATTTATTATATTCATATATTTTAAATTAAGAAACGATAATAAATTAATAATATTATAGAATAATATATATAAAAAAGTTGTCCATATCAACCATAAAATTCATAACATGCCATGAGTATCTAAGATTTTAAATTAGAAAAGTCAAATATAAGAATTCTCGAGGAAATGATATCTTATAATAGTGAATAGTCACGTTAGAAAAATTATTTTAAAAGCAGAAGGGTTTTGGGAATTATAAATTTTAATTGGAAACAAACATTATGATTATTCTTGAGTTGGAAGATTTTGGGATATACATGGTCAAAGTCATTGTGTTTATTCACTTTCCACCAAAGTAATTAAAATCAATTAAAAAAGGATTGATGGGTCTATAACTGTTTAAGTTATAAAACAAATTTTAATTATATTTCATAGTAGTATTATATTTTTTGAAATTAAATCTTCTATCTCACAATAATATCATAATTCTTGAAATTAATAAGTGTTCATTTATTTTTTCTAATATATTAGTGAAAATGCAGTAATGAAATTGAATTATATGAACAAATTTTGTTAAAGGGAAGAATAGCTACACATTAAAATTTTATATACATTTAATATTTTATTAAATTAAGTAGTATAAAATTGAAGAACCTAATCATTCAACTTATATATATATAAACAAATGAGAAACAATAATTAACTAAGACCAAAGGTTTGAACACACATGATGTTTGCTTGTGATTTTGAATACCAAGTCTTCCTAATAAAGACATCCATTGAAGACTTGACTTGCATGATTTGCTTATAGACCATTATCATTAGTCAAATGACCTATTCTCTGTATATCATAATTGTTATTCAAAAGCAAGAGTTTTGTTTTATTACAATCTAACTAACAAAGTAAAATACAAAAACCTAGCAATCAGTTAAATCTACAATTAAATTTAAGTAAACAGAAATTATTATTTAGTTTTAGTTGCAATGTATTGAATATAAATTTGCATTATTAAATTTTTCTAGTGGCATGTAAGTTGGTGCAGGTGAACTTAGTCATTGGTGAAGTAGGGAGAATCATAAGTTGTAGAGTGGTTCATTTATCATCAATAAATTATACTTTTAAAACTCACATATATAAGATGTTTAATTAATTAATATAATTTGGTTATTCAATTTGTCGCATATATTATTTCCCGCATACTATTAATGACAGTTCTTAGTTCATAATATCTTCTATAATATATATTTATATAAGAAGATCAGCATTCAGCAGTATGTTAACTTTTGGCAAAATCTATGAAAAAGAAACAAACACCAAAGTTAGGCTATTTTTTTATTGATTTTCCGTTACGAAACTATTACGCAATTAATGTCTACTAATAGACATTAATTGTAGACAACGCAACAATTAATTTTTAGGGCATCTATTTTTCTTTATTCTTTTTTTTTTTTATGGAGTAAAAAAAAAAATACATAGATCATGATTCATAAATAAAGTTAGGTTTATATTTATTAGTTGGAAACCGGGGACCCCCTTTTTAATAAACCTTTGGGGAAATAATACCTTCTTCCTTTATTCAATTTCTGTAAAATTACTTTAGGCATTTTACTCTTAGATTAAATTTGTTTCATCGAAATTCAAATTTTGCACAAGTAAATAAATATCAATAAATATTGACTAGCAATCATATTGAAAATATGATCGATATGTGATCAAATATATATCACGTGAAAATGAGATCTGATCTGATTCATGACAAACAAGTTAATATTTTACTAGATTGTCGGATTTACTTGTTATCTTCAAGTTGGATACATATTCACTCTGATAGGTTTAAAATTGTTCGTAGTTCTCGATTATTATATTCATCAATCTTGGAAGACTCATAGGTACTTAATTGTTTTTTTATAACTTTTTAGAGTATAACCCAAATAATAATATTTTCATTGACTAAGGTGGCGTTTATACACATGGGCCCAGACTATACTGTACAACCCAAGATCATAATATATCAATATCGTTCATACATAAAACTCGTTTAATTAAATTACGAAAATATTATCACTATTAACAAGACTCTTCAATAATTATACTTACCTATAATTAACTAAATTTATTATATCTGAATTACAACAGTTGATTATCAATCATCTTAAATTATTTTGTGTATGTGTCGCGTCGTGTCGACTGATAAAGTGCAACCTGTTGAATAAAGAGGGCAAAAGGAAAAGGATTGATTGAGAAAAGGGTGGGAATGATGAAAAATGGCTGTAAATTCTTTTATTTAAAAAACTTATTTATGCACTGGCTGGCATATGGGATTTAAAGGGTTTTGAGGGACATAGGCATGAATGATGTTTGCTTATGGATTTTGCTATTTCAAAAGCCAAAAGTGATGATACTTTTAATATATCAATTGGCCATGCCAACTTTATAGCTAGAAAACAAGTATCTAATGAGAATAGTGAAATGTTATGTTGGAGAAAATGAATTTTAATACTTTTTTTTTTTCAAGAGAGTTGGTTGTTCTTCAATTCAATGTTTTGAAACCCAATTCGGTCATCAAACCGAAAAATTGACCGGATCACGGGTTACTGGTTCAACCGTCGGGTCAACACCGGTTGAACCAGTGATGTCATAATTATGTAATAAATATTAAATAAAATACTAAAATTTATTATAAATTTTGAAAACATAAAATATAGGTATTTTCCTATATTCAAAATCATTTTTAGTACATATATTTATGTCAAAATGATGAAAAAAAGAGAAAATTCTTTTAGTCATAAAGTAAAATTATGTTGAAGTGTGATGTTTTTTTTACATAGGATCGAGAAGTATATAGATTTCAATAAATTCGGACCATTTGTTGCAAAAGCTTGTTTCATTTCGTATTATGCTTTTTTATATAATTTACAAGTGTTCATAAATTGAAAATATTTTAAACACATAATGTACATATTGCATACAAAAAAAAAAACGGGATGAATCATGAAACATCACTTTATAGCTGCAATATTATAAAAACTCGAATCGATAAATGAAAACTGAATAATTAATAAATTTTGGGCTATTTATATTTTCGAGAGGCTTAGCCCAATATTTCAGTTGGGCTATGCAAAATTATTGTAAAGGCTTGTGCCCATTAAAATAATTAAGGTAGGAAAATTACTCTAAAGGCTTGGCCCAATATTTGTTATTTTTGTAGTAAGAAAGAAGTCTTGATTAAATCTGGAAAATTGTTACTTCTATGTTTGTTTATGTTTTTGAAATTCAATTTCAAAATTTCAAATCATAAAATTTTAAATCTACTTAACACCAAATTTTTATTTCAATTTTCTTTTTTCAACTCTACTTTTTCAATCTCCAATACTAATTACATATCAATCAACACATCAATCATTTTACACGTTCATCAATTATAATTAATATATACATTATTTTACACACTTATATATATATATATATATATATTTATTTAAATAATCATTACAAAAATAACTAATTCAATCATTAAACATCAACCAATCATTATTGATTTGACACATTACAATTTTCAACCTAATTCTAAAAACATAAACAAACACCTACCATTTTCATACGAATTTCGATGGTACGCCATTCCCGATAAATTTTCAAAATTCTAACTTAAAAACATAAACAAACATAGTTAATTAAATATTTTAGAAATCAACGCCTAATGATGGTTTATTTGTTGCAGTGTAGCATTTTTTTTGTTGGATTATTCGAAAATTCCTAAAAATGATTCCTAATTGTGTAAAATATTCCTTTATCAAATATTTGTTTTATTCTTTTAACTATTTCAATGCAACAATATTACATAAAATACGTTGTATTCGAATTATTGCTCGTGTTAGTATTTTCTAAATTATTATAATCTATCAAGCTATTTACCTCTTTAAAGCAGCAAAATGGGATTCTTATTTATTTGTATTATTATCATGTATTTCATTATATAACCCATCATTCTCTATGTGTCAAATTATTTACACCCAATTTACACATTTGAATTCTTGCTCATTTGAAATATTCTTTCTTCCTTTCTATTCTATAAATTTCCACTAATCATAATTGGTCAAATAAACCCTTTTTCACTTCAAATAAAATTCAAACATATGAACACCAAAATCATTATTCTATATTATTTTACAAGAATATTAATTAAGACTACCATAAGCCTTGTACTTTTCCATGAAAATATCTTTACTCCGGTAAAATAAAAAACAATTACCCCCAATTTTTTTTCCCTCTATAATAAAATACAATAAATAAAAAACAAAAAGCATTTTATTTATGTACTCTCACTCCAAATAGCAAATAAAAAAACAAATAATTATTTAACAAACAAATAAAATAAATAAATAATTTTGCACTCCCCTAAATAAAAACTACACTCCAAAATGGGCCTTTTTTGATATAACCCTCGAGGTATGTAGCTTTGACAAACAACCCCCGAGGTTTGAAATTTTGGTAAACAACTATTTCTGTTTAGTTGACCGTTAGTTAACAGTTAAGGTCGTGGGCAAAATTGTAATCTAATAATTTCAAATAATTATATTAATTTTCAATGTATTTATTTGAAATTAATAAAATTAATATATTTGTTTGGAATTATTAAATTACAATTTTGTAAATAAATAAATTAATAAAATTAATATGTATTTATTTTCAATGTAATATTAAAATATTTGTTTGGAATTATTAAATTACAATTTTGCAAATAAATAAAATTAATATATTTATTTAATATATTTGTTTAGAATTATTAAATTACAATTTTGCAAATAAATAAAATTAATAAAATTAATATGTATTTATTTTCAATGTAATTCCAAATAAATACATTGAAAATTAATATATTTGTTTGGAATTATTAAATTACAATTTTGCCCATGACCTTAACTGTTGACTAACGGTCAACTAAATTGAATTTCAAATCTCGGGGGTTGTTTGCCAAAATTACATACCTCGGGGTTATATCAAAAAAGCCCACAATCCAAAGTCCAAAATGTGCACGTTTTCCAAACCACCCCTACCCCTATACCCACCCCACCCCACTCCCACCCCACCCCTGGTTAGGTGTGTTTTCTCCTTCACTCTAATCACTATCCCATCGTCACTTACAGAATATACATACATATATATAGATACACGTATATCTGTATAATTTTTGTATTACTATATACTGCCCCTCTGATCGTTTCTTCTTCTCCAAGTTTTCATCTCTCAGTAAGTCTCTCTACTTCTTCTGCGTTTCTAATTTCCAACTCGTCTCCGTTTGTATCTATACAAGATATAGATACAATAATCTGCAATTGATTTTGTATTCATGAGCACAAACTACAAATCTATGCATGCAATTAAGTGGGTATAGGTGAAATCTGATATGGGGCACAAGAAGCGGAACCCCGCTCCTCGCTCCAAACCCTCGAAACCACCGTCTGCGGCGGCGATTGACGCCGCGGCCACCGTCGGTAATGGCGCTCCGGACCCCGACCATGACCTAAACTCTTCTATTGAGCCATCGGATTTGGAAATCAACGGCAATTGCGACGCAATTTCTTCTCCGTCGGTGAAGGTTGAGTGCGAGCGTGCCCTAAATGCCCTGCGAAGGGGGAACCACACGAAAGCCCTAAGATTAATGAAGGAATTGTGCTCTAGACACGAGAATTCGCCTCACTCAGCCTTGATTCACCGTGTTCAGGGGACTGTGTGTGTGAAGGTGGCCTCGATTATCGATGACCCTAATGCCAAACAGCGGCATTTGAGGAATGCGATCGAGAGCGCACGGAGCGCGGTGAGTTTGTCCCCTAATTCGATCGAGTTTGCACATTTTTATGCGAATTTGTTGTATGAGGCGGCGAATGATGCCAAGGAGTATGAGGAAGTGGTGGCGGAGTGTGAGAGGGCTTTAGTGATACAAAACCCTGTGGACCCTGCCAAGGAGAGTTTGCAAGAGGAGAATCAGCAGAAGATTTCGACGGCCGAGGCTCGTATCACCCATGTTCAGAATGAGATACGGTCGTTGATTCAGAAGTCTAACATTGCGTCCATTTCAAATTGGATGAAGAATCTTGGCAATGGGGAGGATAAGATTCGGTTGATTCCACTCAGGAGGGTTGCTGAGGATCCAATGGAGGTGAGATTAGTTCAGGCAAGGAGGCCGAATGAGATTAAGAAGGTGGCCAAGACTCCTGAGGAGCGAAGAAAAGAGATTGAGGTGAGGGTAGCTGCTGCTCGTCTTTTGCAGCAGAAGTCAGAATCCCCTCATTTAAGGAATGATGGAGATAGTACTAACAATAGCAAGGTGCTAGATTCTTTTTTGGGGTCGAGCCAGAGAGGAGAAAGAAGGAAAAGTGGGAATGTAAGGAAACATGCATCTTCAGATGAGAGAAGGGATGGGGTTCGATCGTATTGGAACTCATTGAGTTTGGATAAGAAGAAAGATTTTCTTAGAATTAATATTCTGAATTTAAAGGCACATTTTAGTTCATCGAAGGATGGGTCACCGAGCGAGGTGCTTAATGAGGCTTTAGGTTTTGGAGAAGCAAATAAAGTATGGAAATTTTGGTTGTGCTGTCGCTGCGACAAGAAATTTGCTGATGGTGGTTCTTTCATGCAGCACATTTTACAAGAGCATATGGGGAGTTTGTTGCCTAAAATGCAGTCAGTTCTTCCCCAAAATGTGGAGAGTGATTGGGCAGAAATGCTTCTTAACTGTTCTTGGAAACCGTTGGATTTAAGTGCTGCACTTAGGATGCTTGAGAAACAGTCAAAATCACATGATTCAAAAGAATGCTTTGACAACACTTATGGCGATGAATATGAGTGGGATTCATCACCTAAGAAGAGCAAATCTTCTGATAATTTTAATGTTAATGGTACCCAGGATAATAGGGATTTTGAAGATGTTGAGTGGATGGACTGTGATGGAAGTCAAAATAGTAAAGAAAGTTTTCTTCAGGAGAACTGGCCTTTGTCTGATGACCCTGAGCGTGCAAAGCTTCTAGAAAGAATCCATTCCATTTTCGAGGGGCTTATTAAACAGAAATATCTTGCTTCGAGTCACCTTAGCAAGGTCATACACTTTGCAATGGAGGAGCTTCAGGGTCTTGCTTGTGGTTCTCAACTCCTCAACTCCAAGGTGGATCAAACACCTTTATGCATCTGTTTTTTGGGTACCAATGAGCTTAAGAAAATCCTGAAATTTTTGCAGGAAATTTCTCATTCTTGTGGAATAAGTAGGTATTCTGATAGTAGTAATGCTTTCGAAGATTCAAACATTACGGTGCAAGGCGTTGACATTATGGAGAAAATAATTTTTAGCCAAGACGCCTCGTTTTTGGTCCTTGATGAGCATTTTCTTCCATGCAAGATCCCTCGCTTGTCTGATGATGACGCTGTTAATGATGCTTCCAGTGCAGCAACTTCATCTAATTTCAACTTTGAGAATGGTGTTATACTTGATTCAGATGCGTTATTGTCTTGGATATTTAAAGGCTCTTCAAGTGGTGAACAGCTGGCATCGTGGATGCGTGCAAGAGAGGAGAAAATTCAGCAAGGCCAGGAAATTCTCCAGTTGCTTGAGAAGGAATTTTACCATTTGCAGGGTTTATGTGATAGGAAACGTGAGCACTTAAATTATGAGGAGGCATTACAGTCTGTGGAGGATCTTTGTTTGGAAGAGGGAAAGAAAAGAGAGCACATGACAGATTTTGTCCGTCGTAGTTATGACTCTGTCCTCAGGAAAAGGCGTGAAGACCTCATTGAAATTGATAATGAACACAACATTATCAGCAATAGATTTGAGTTGGATGCTATAACGAATGTTCTCAAGGATGCAGAGTCCCTAAATGCGAATCAATTTGGTTTCGAGGAAACTTACAGTGGAGTGATGTCTCATCTTTGTGACCTAGAATCTGGTGAAGGTGGTGATTGGAGAACAAAAGACTATCTGCATCAGGTGGACTCTTGCATAGAAGTCGCAATACAGAGACAGAAGGAGCAAATTTCTGTTGAGGTTTGGCAACTTTGTTATTCCTTTTATGATTTATGTATTTTCTTTGCATTTTTATCTGAGAATTGTTATTGATTAAGGTAAGCAAAATCGACGCAAGAATCATGCGAGTAGTAGTAGGGATGCAGCAGTTGGAAATTAAGCTTGAGCCTGCATCTTCCCACGATTTCCGGTCAATCTTAATCCCTCTAGTTAAATCATTTATGCGGGTGAGTATATCTGAAGCACAAAAAATAGCCATTGTTATCCCTTAGTCCCTTTTCACAGATTAGTTCAAAGTTGTTTATTCATCTTTCACAGGCACGGTTGGAGGATCTGGCCGAGAAAGATGCTACAGAAAAATCTGATGCTGCCAGGGAAGCATTTTTAGCTGAACTTGCACTGGATTCTAAAAAAGGTGTTGGTTCAGGAGCTGATAATTCAAAACATGGCCATGAGAGGTCAAAGGACAAGAAAAAGAGTAAGGAAAATCGGAAAAACAAGGATTCGAAGGTTTGAACATTATGTAGCATTTTAAATATCTCAAATAAACCCCCACTATAATGAGAAATTGTTTGACTGTTCTCAATTTTGGTTTTGGTTTTTGCAGGCTACTAATTCTGATGAATTGCATGAGCAGATGAATGAAGAGATGTATAACCCCTTTCCCTTGCAAAGCATATTCGTGCAAATGCTCCATGTTTATTTCTTCCAATATACTCTATCTAAAACTCATCTCTGTAATGCTGTTAACATTTTATCTTGCTTCAGATTGCTTCCAAGTGGTCACGATGAGGAGGGTCCCGGTTCCGACACTGCTGTTCATTTGACAGATGATGCATTACTACTACAGGAAGAGGAGTACAAGCGCAGAATTGAACTTGAAGCTGAGGAAAGAAAGCTTGAAGAAACTTTAGAATTTCAAAGAAGAATAGAAAATGAGGCAAAACAGAAGCATCTAGCTGAGCAACATAAAAAAAATTCTGAAATAACTAGGCAGAAGGCAGAACAATTGGCAGTTTCTGATGCTTACTTGAGGCACGATGATGATGACAATGATGTCAATGACCAATGGACGGATAGGAAGGTGAGATTGCCTATAATCACTATAAAATAAAAGTGTATGTTCTATTATAGTTTTCTTCATAAGAACTCGGACATGATTTAAAATAATCTTTGTAGGAACCTTTGATGCAGAAAGATGCGTTTGCTAACATTTCGGAAGACGCTCCAAAAAACTCTGCCAATGGGACTATTCTGAATGCTGGTAGCAATTTTTCTTTCTATCATGGGAAATCAAATTAGCCTTCTCATTAATAGGAGTAGGTCGACTTAATTACAAGCATTTTCTCATATAATTCTCTTTGTAGAATTATCAAATGGAGGTATTCAGCAGGAAGGAGGTTTGTTTTCTGATCGACGCTCAGGAAGGAGAAGCAGACGACATAAGGCTCCTACCAAGTTGAGCGATGGAAAGTATCTTCCACTGACATCTGAAAAAGAAAATATTGATGCTGGTCAAGTTAAATGTCGACCAACTTCCAATGGTGATGGTGGTATGAACTATGAACTTTAACTAAAATATTGTAACTGCTGTAATTTTCTTACTCCTTCCCTGCTGTGGGATTCTTCTGTGTACTTGGTGAATTTGATTTCTGTGTTTTTGGGAGTTGTATCTACATTAATGTTTCCTATACTCAAACATGGATCTATAATACTGAGTGCACTTAACTCAATCCTTACTACAAAAATATAAACCAACAATTACTTTCGAGGTTTTTCTTGTTATTTATTTGATAATGAAATTATACAATTTCGTAAATGTCAGACCTCTCATTCTCAATTTAACAGGGTTTCACATAATTTGACACTTTTGAACAGGCTGGCAATAAGAGTGGCTGCATGCTTTAACTCCGTGGTAGAGTTAGTGTTTAAGAGGCCAGGATATGTTGATGACCAATAGTTTCTTGTTTATCATATTGAATGTGATCAGGATAGAATTTGTTGATGCTATTTTGAACTTATTGGTATCTCAAATTGTGAAAGACGCATGTACTGTTTTTATTATGTGTTGACATATTATCAGTTACTGGGACCTTTAATCACTAAAACTATCTGGTGCTGATATATCTCGGCTCTGTTTATTTCCCCCTAATTGATAATGGCTACATTTATATGAATGAGAGAGAATGAAGTAACAGCATTTTACTGGACAAAAGGTGGAGATATATATCATGTTAATCTTCACTGTGTCTGAATGCTGCATATATTTTTTTGTCATGGAAAAGCTTCATGACTAAATATTTGTTTTTGTCTTAAAAAATGCTTTTTACAAGCAAATTATCCATTACCATTTGCAATCTGATCTACATTGGTATGATCTCTTATGTCGATTTTCTTAGTATCACGCTGAAATTACTCTCAAAAAGTTGGCATATGTGGCTTCTTGCCTTTACTCACAGGCTTTGAGTTTGATACATTTTTGTGGAGCGGTTCCTCGTAATATGTACTATAATTATATATTGCAAAATCCTGATAGTCTCTTATTGATTTGCTCTATTTTACTCAGATACTTGATGATGCTTTTGTAAACAGTTTAAACCTATTATTGATACACTTGGTAGCTTTGCTGTTACTATTAATATACCCTATGTTTCTACTTATAGATTTGTGTTGCTTATGCTTTTAACAGCGGGTTGAACTTATTACTCCTTATATGGTTTGAAGTTGTAAATCCTCATTTTGTAGTAAATGCTGGAAAAACGCTTGGACAGCTTCAAGCTGAGGATGATGAAGAAAGGTTTCAAGCTGACCTTAAGAAAGCTGTACGCCAAAGTCTTGGTATAGATCCTCTTTATTCATTTTCTGTTTGTCTTCTTTTTTGTTTGTGATTCACATTGAAGTAACTTGGTGAAGTAATCATCGAAATTTATTTATCTTTGCGTCATTACATCATATTATTGATTGCTATTTGGTTATTTGTAGAAATTACGGAAATATTAGCCACTAATGACTGCTTTGGTTATTTGTAGAGATTACGGAAATATTAAGCACTAATGGCTGCTATTTGGTTATTTGTAGAAATTACGGAAATATTAGGCACTAATGACTGCTACTTGGTTATTTGTAGAAATTATGGGAATATTAGGCACTGAACGCTTATGTGTTTACGTATCTTGTCCTGCTTAAGTTATATCTGCGTGTAATGCCATGTAAAACACGCATAATAGTTTCTCCTTTTTCTTGGTTTCTGCATGATAATTTTTGGACTAGACATGCTGAATGTGTCAATTTAACTATATATAAGTACAAAGAACAGACATCTGATTCAGAGCTAACTTGGTAATATTAACGTTTGGAGGCTTGAGATAAGTATATGTAGACATAATAGATATATTCCAATTTGTAATATTGGCTGTGGAAGTCCTAGATGAGTATCTTCACACACGGTACATATAGATTAATTAAGAACTAACTTTGTCAGATCGGTTTTGGGAGGCTGGAGATGAGTATATCAATACATCATAAGGCGTATAAAAATTTGTTGCTTATATCTACAGCTTGCTTTAAAGTTAATTATATGTCCAATACTCTTTTACAGACACATTCCAAGCGCATAAAAAATTGCCTTTGATACTGAGTTCGCGAATGCCACCTAAGGAGTTTCCAAAAACTAATGACTCATCTATTTCATGTGCTGAAGACAAGGCCGATGTTAAAGGAATGGATGCTTATGGAACAGGCCTGATAAATGAAGTTGGTGAATATAATTGCTTTCTCAATGTCATAATACAGGTCTGTAATAAACATATATAATTCTTATTGTTTCACTACTAGTTCCATGCGCCCATTTCTTACAAAGTACTACCTGTCTTTTGCCTGAATTATTCATTTTTTTTAAATTCAGTCCTTGTGGCACTTGAGGCGGTTTCGAGATGAATTTTTGCGGAGATCATCGTCAGAACATGTTCATGTTGGTGATCCTTGTGTTATATGTGCTTTGCATGATATCTTCATTGCTCTGAGCATGCCATCTACAGATAACAAAAGAGAAGCTGTTGCCCCCACTTCTTTGAGAGTTGCACTAAGCAACTTGTATCCGGACAGTAATTTCTTTCAGGAGGTAAATCCCCTACTGCAATTGAGGCTGTTTCTTTAGTTTGTTGTTAGTAATATGTACTCCCCGACTTCCAATTTTTTGACCCTTGTTTCACCCTGATTGGTGTTTTAGTTCTGAGTTGATAACAATTCAAGTCTTCCTCTTTATACTATGCCCTCAATGAAAGTCAGTGGTGTCACATCATTACGTGGAGGGTGAATTACATAGCCAGCCCCTATTTTGATATTCTAATTACAAAAAACCTTGAGGTTTGAGATATCACTAGAACCTTCGCTTGCAATAAAAGAATAAAAGCATGTTGCAATTTTACCACTTGTAAGTAAAAAACAGATAACAACCCCTGCTGTTTTTCAAGTTGTGAGGTACTGACAATGTGCGTCTTCGTAATTTGCAAAACCTGGTGAGTGTCGTGGTAATTACCCAATAAGTGAGGGGTTTGCATGTAATCATCCTTTACTTCAATTGGGGCGTTGGTTTTGGAGAAATTTAAATCCATTTTAGGAAAAAATTGAAGTTGCATTTTGGGACCTCCGGGAGAGGAAACAGGAGTCATAAATTTTTATTGGGATAGAGTTGAATAGTTGGAGTTTTCATTTTGTAATCTGTGGGCATATTGTGGCAACCCTGCAGGGTCAGATGAATGATGCCTCTGAAGTCCTGGGGGTAGTATTTAATTGTCTTCATCGATCATTCACACCTGCACCTGTTCTGTCTGACACGGAATCAGTAGATAGCAGCTGCACTGGATCCTGGGACTGCAGCAGTGCTTCTTGTATTGCACATTCTATATTTGGAATGGACATATTTGAAAGAATGAACTGCTACAACTGTGGTTTGGAGTCTCGATATCTGAAGTACACATCTTTTTTTCATAATATCAACGCCAGTGCTATCAGAACAATGAAGGCATGTCCTCTTTTAAATTTATACATACACATCTTGTGTTATGTGAAATGTTATGTGATATTGGATTTCTAGTAGAATATTTATGTTTGTAATTTTTTAACTCATGTGATGTTATTAAATCAATTTTCCTTTTAGGTTATGTGCCCAGAAAACTCTTTCGATGAGATTTTGAACCTGGTTGAGATGAATCACCAGTTGGCTTGTGATCCAGACGCTGGTGGCTGTGGAAAGCTAAACTATATCCATCATATTCTCTCCACCCCACCCCATGTTTTTACAACCGGTGATCTTTTAATTTGTGGTTAATCTTATGCATTTATTTTACGGTCTGTTTTTCCCATGTATTATCTTCTGCGTGTACCAAACAGTGGTCCAAATTGCTTTTCAGATACTAATGCATCTATTGTTCTATTCCTGTAGTCCTGGGTTGGCAGAATACTTGCGAGAGCGTTGATGATATAAAGGCAACTTTAGCTGCCTTATCTGCTCAGATTGATATTAGTGCCCTTTATCGTGGTCTTGATCCACAAAATAAACATCGCCTGGTTTCAGTGGTATGCTTCTAGAAATCACCTTAAGCATAAAACTTCTTGTTTCTCTATTACTATTCTGTTAATGCTTCTGATAATTGGAAGGCTGTAGTTTGTAACGAAGGTCGCAATACCCCAAAAGTTCATTTTGAAGAGAATCAGAAGCCAAGAAAATTGAAAAAGTATTTTAGGCAACAAAACCTTATCTATGAAACTCCAAAATTTGGAATTCAATCTGTCTTGTAACATGACCTGTTGAATGATGATTATTGTAGGTCATCTTATTGGTCCCTTAGTTACATTGTTCTGCATAAATTTTCGTTCACAAAGTCATACCTGATTACCTTCATTGTTTTATCTGATTTTGTGGTAGGGTTTTCCACCTAATTAAAATGATTTTCTTTAGTTAGTCAACTCGGTCTAACTGTTTCTCTATTTTTGTGGTCCTTTATCTTCAATAGAGAGCATTTGCCTTCTTTAGTTCATGGATTATAGTGACGAAATGGAGAAGGAAAAGAAAATGAGAACAGTCCAAAGTTTTAGCACAAAGCACTATCATCTGATGCTACAAGAACATTTTTGTTTTCTTTTACATCACCATAATCCATGAACTAAACATAGCCTTAGTCTTTGGTTTTAGCAAGGAAAACAGAAAATACTGAGGAAAATGTTTTTCTCGCTTCAAATGGTACTACTTCATTTATCTTTTTCTTCCTTATCATGTGGTCCAAAAATAGTCTTGAAGTTTGTTATTGTGTTTATTCTTATTGGCATTAGTAGTTAAATTGATCTTCTAGTCAGTCCTATTATATATCTGTATTTGTGGTCTTTTATCTTCATTCATCAATAAAGACCGTTTACCCTCTGTTGGTTATAGTTTCCTTGCTTGAGATGATAGTGTTCAATGATTTGTTTTTTTGTTTATATTTTCCTTTTCCTTCTCACCAAAATCCATAGTCATAAAGGTTTTTTCTTTACATTCTTTAATGACATTGCTTCGAGTAATTTGTATTCAAGACTCTGATTAGGAGCATTCCCATTCTTTTATCTGAAATTCTGGAACTGTTCGAGCTAGTCAGTATGATTATGATTTTCATGCGGTTGATTTTGATTAGTGTTAACATAGCATTGCGTCCTCGCTATCAGAATACAATTATCTTATCCAGTGATATTAACCAAAAAATTTCTGGTCAAATCATCCAACCTCTCTTTGTTAGGTTTGCTATTATGGGCAGCACTATCATTGTTTCGCGTACAGTCGTGATCATGAACAGTGGATCATGTATGACGACAAAACCATCAAGGTACAATTGCACAACCCTTTCTTTTAAACAAGACGAATCTTCTTTTAATATGTGCTTAATCTATACCTTGTCCCCAGGTAATCGGTGACTGGAATGATGTCCTTACAATGTGTGAAAGAGGCCATCTGCAACCCCAAGTTCTATTGTTTGAAGCTGTAAACTAATATCATATGGAAATTCAACATGCTCTAAAATTCCAAGAACGACCGATTTCATTGTTGAATATAACGATGCATTCCAGTCCCTACCTACGGGTTCTTTTAGCTAACTTGTGACAACTCGACCTGGGTAACTACAATGTTGATATGACGACGAGAATTGTACTATGAAATAAAAGGTGAAGAGATATCGGTTCACTTAAGCTTAGCGAGGAGGAAAGTCTACACAAATGTTAGTTAAAAATGGAGAAATATTTGAAAGAGGTTTTTGCGTACATGATATGGGGAGGCAATTGCTTGGTGGTTTCTTCTCATTCTGACATTGTTCCATCTGGTTTGGGTAAGAATCTCTCGAAAGCAGCTATTATAATATGTTGATGAATACTGCAGTTGTACACATGAAATTCTTGTACTTAGATCCACATCTCTCATTATCTTCCTATTCAAAGAAGTTATGTATAGCTTGGATCTTGGACCCTTGGAATATGAATTCCCCTTTTTGCAATTTTTTCAAATTTGGAATAATGTTTTGTTTACCCACTGTCAAGAGCTCCTAGGATCCCGAGTCAGTATATTTGTGGTTCATCATAAACAGGAAAGTCTTGTTAGTTTGTTCTTCAGAATTGCATAGTTTTGCAGGAAGTGAAAAGCACACTACTAGTAACTTTAGGTAAAAGAGAGTTTGTACTATGGAGAACTTCGTACCTTTGTTTGCTCGTGAGTTACTAATCGATCTTCATTGTACATGGTATATATGTAATTCACAGGTCGATAGCCCTGTTCATTCACCTGGTCACAAATGAGTAACATGAAATTTCCCAATGATTTTCGTCTAGGTTGGCTAATAATGGGTTTGGCCGTTTGGGTCTTTGTACTTCGATGGCAGTTCCAACGGGAAAGATTGTTATATAATCAAATCAATCCTGTATATTAGCAATGATGAAATCTGAATACAGTCGAGGCATTTAAATACTGTACATACATTGTCAATTGCATACAAAAATTCACAAAAAGAAAACAAGTAAGCTCCTGCAAAAAAAATCAAATCAAATTGAGCTATACATCTCATTCCAGCACCCTGGTCATGGATAATGATTTTGATTTTTCTTTGCAAATCATATTATGTGCTTGGATAGTGATAGGAGAAGGGATGAAAGAGTTTAACTAAGTGGGATTGTTAATGCAAGGTCTGTAGATAAAAATTTCTGGAGAAAGACAATATTGTAATCAAATCAATCCTGTGTATTAACATTGCTGCAATTTGAATACAAACGAATCTTTCATTTACAAATTCCATGAATATAAAACATAACAAACATAAGAACTCAGGCCAGAGAAAAACAAATCGAGTTATGTCTCAGGCCAACATCCTTCTACGTACAATACGGGAATATAATCCCCTCGTCTTTACAAGCAAAGCCAACGCCACCAGAAACCCAAAGAAACTAACACAAGCCAATATAAAAAATGACAGCATAAAACAGTGAGTTCCACTGCAAGACTTCCCCAATCCAGCTTCTTTGTCATATATATAACCAATTAGTCTCACAGAAAATATGTATGATCCAAGAGGGCTAGCTATGGCAATAGTGTTAAAAATAGTCCCCATATGCTGCACTCCGAATATCTCGGAAGTGATGGTAGGCATTAACGACCATTGTGAACCATAACAAATCCCAACTAATATTGAACCAAGGTATAAATTACCTGGAAAACCCGACCCGATGATTATATGGCCACCCGTCATAGCGGCTAGAGTAATAGCCATCAACAATGGCCTTGGCCAGCCTCTCCTGTGCATCAAAATATCTGATATGTATCCAGCCCCAAACCGGCCGAGAAAATTCCATATGCTCCATAAGGAGACTAATGTACTTCTTGTCCTCGGTGTGTACCCGAGGGATTCGCCAATTTGGCTAATGTTGTTGATTGTAGCCAAACCGGAACCCATTCCACAAAGCATTGCCACAAATAATAGCCAAAAGGTTAAGTTGCTCATTGCTTTTGCAAGATTTAGTTCTTCTACCTCAAGAAGGTGTTCGGGATTTTGTGATGAGATTTCGGGTTTTGTCAACTCAGGGTCCCTCACCAAAGGGGCTTTGAGGGTCGATAATGATCTTGTTATTCTATTCAAATCATCCTTATGTGCTCTGATTGCGGGCTTTATAGGTGAAGAGAGGAGGACGAAGAGAAGGGCTAATGTGAGAGCATGAGCCCACTGAGACAAGGCAAATAGGTTGTCTATAATTATCAAGAACATGAGATATGCTGCAACTATTATGGAAATAAATGAGAAACTGTTTAAGCATCTCTTGTCATCTGTGGATTTTATGTGATGGACTCTGACGAAGGGCATTAGGACAAGGGAAAGAAGAGTTGGCAGTAGTGCAAGCATCAGCAAGAAAGTGCTCGGTTTGCCGGCGAATAATGTTTGATAGACTTGTATGATTACTGCTCCACTCAGACCAAGGAAGCCCTGCCAAGAGAAATTGGTGCATTGTTATTATATATATAGGTTCAAAAGATTAAAAACAATTGTATTAGTCTCAATATTCTGTAAATAGTAAAAGATTGATTATTGCTTCTCCTTGCATTGTTAGTCCCGAAAAATGTAGTATATCGAACTATGCTTTGAACCATAATCCCATGCTGATACCAAGGGGAGGAAAAAGCAGCAAGGGAGAATAAGAACTAGGGGCAACTAAAACAATACAAAAGTACATGGGTATAGTTAAAAGATTTAAGTCTTTTTGTGAGTAGACAAATTTAGTAAATTTCGAACCATAACAAGAAATCACCTACTTCTACATCTCATGGGATATTTTAATTGTTATAGATCATTTGGCGACATGAGTGTTTTGTAAACCACCCCTGTTTTCAATACTGACTTCTTTCAACAAGAGTTCTACACTTCTACTCCCAGTCTCCCGCACATATATAGATCATGGGCTTAGTAATAGTTAGTTAATAGCAATAATTCAATTAATTGTTAAATTTAATATGGATAAATACATTTGATCGATTTACTGAAATGGGGAAAAATGAAATTCATACCTTCATGATACCAACAATTGTTCCGCTGTAATCCGGGAAATTGTGGACGGCGGTGACAACATTGGCCGTATTGAAAAACGTCTGAGCATGAGCTGCAAAGAACATGAACAGGCACATGACCGCCACGTGCGGCCGTGGAATAGCTCCCGTGACGGCGAGCCATATGAAGAAGTATCCGACGAAGCACTGAACCGCACCCGCCGCGTGCACCACCCAGGGCCCGCGCAGGAAGGACGACGGCGCGTGGCTGCCGCGTCGAGTGACAGCGGAGTAGAGGAGTCCGGAGATGATGCCGGCGTTGGCGCCGATGTCCTTGAAGACGGAGATGATGTCGAGCGTCGATTGGTCGTAACCCTGGGTTGATTTGAGGATCGGAGAATAGATCCCGAAGGCGTACGACGCGCCGCAGCTGCACTGAATCCAAATGCTCGCCACCGCCGCTATCCATCTACTCGACTCCATTACAGAACTTGAATTGAATGCAAATAAATAAAAGCAACAAATATAATAAAAAAGTTTAATGCAAATCGGTTAACAACAAGTATATAATTAGTTACTTAATTTATGAATTATATTTCAAAATTGTTTTCTTTGTTCATGTGTTAATACTTCAATTTTTTTTTTAAAAATAGCATATATTTGGTGGCATTTTGATTGGATTTAAATGTTAATTTATTTGCAAAATAAGGGGATTTTCTATCACCTTATGAGAACCAATATAATATTAGATTAGTCACGCATTTTAATTATTTTTTTTATGTTTCATCAAGTAATCTGAAAGTCAAGCTAAATATCGTATCGAAAAATTGATCTGATCACAATTATTAATATAATCATTACAAGAAAATAAAAGGATAATAATAAAGAAAAACAATCACAAAATGTTAGTAATAATACTTTTATAATATGAATTATTAAAGTAACTATATGTGGAATTAAAAAATATTAGCTCATAGCACAGCAATTATTAAATTCAGATATGGTTAAACTTCCCAATCCCATGCCAGCCAACGCTGTTCCAGGATTATTATTTATATATGAATATTATAATTTAATTCATGCTCCACATATATCATTGATTATTATCTACCATAGAAATTTGAAAAGCATTATAGCCTGAAATTATGTGAATAAATTTATTATAAACTCAACTAGTTGTAAAGAAAATGTATTGTCTGTATATTTCTATACATACAAAATGTATACGTATAGGTGGGTTTGTGTGTGTGTGGACCATATCAATATGGGTCATAGGCTTGGTGTCCACATGCATTGAATTTAAAGCATATTCCTCTTAATTAAAAAGAAAATAATTGTACACCTCTAATAGGAATGTGCCACATCAAAAGAAAAGCATGTCATCCTAACAAAATATAAATAACTTGTATTATTATCATTATTTAATAGTTTCATCAATTTTGAAAATTATATTTGCAATTGGGACAAAA
Source organism: Verbascum thapsus (assembly GCA_963669365.1). Lineage (NCBI taxonomy): Eukaryota > Viridiplantae > Streptophyta > Magnoliopsida > Lamiales > Scrophulariaceae > Verbascum > Verbascum thapsus. Next base: position 10,983,269 of record OY770118.1, read on the forward strand.
CTCTAGTGCTTTTGATTTTTGAAGTGTTAGATTTAGTATTATTGTATTAAAAAATACATATTAATTAAAAGTATCGTATCTAATAGTTGGGTTTGGGACATGTATTTATGTAAAATAAAATTGTAAAAGGATGTCTCAAATTCCATATTAGCACCATATTGGTGTGAATTCGTAAAAAATTATAACATATTGGGTCCAACATTACTAGACAATTCACCACCAAATAAATGTAAAATTATATAGACGGAAAAAATAAATAATAAAATTATGAGGATTGGAATGACAAACTAAAGGAATAATATTTTTGATGATTCAAGTAATATGTACAAGATATTGATAATTGATTAAGTGAAAACCACAAGACGTGTAGATATATATATCATCTTAAATAATTATAAAGATTTGACATGTTCTTTAATATGAAATAACTATAAAGATTAATCAATCAATACTTAATAATTATTAACAGAAAAAGATCATACAATCTGAAGAGAAACAATATCGGCCCAAATTCTTGGGGTTGTGAGTGGGCCCAAATACTTAATAATATGAATTTTGGGGGAGGGGTGGAAGAGCCCAAATTCAAGAAGCCCACTATCGGCCCATAAACCAGAGCGACGTCGCTTCTTGTGAAACATTCGCCTTAAAACAAGAAATTGAACTTAAACTATGCATTTCAGCACCATAAGCCACAGAAAATCAGTGAGAAGAAAAGATGAACGCCCCAGATCGTTACGAGCGTTTCGTCGTACCGGAGGGCGTCTCCAAGTACTCTCTCTCTCCCTCTATATATATATATATATACGTATATATATATATTCGTCTATCATATTGTGTGTGATTGATTGAACAGGGTGTCGTACGAGAGGGACACCAAAATCATCAATGCGGCGTCGTTTACCGTTGAGCGTGAGGACCACACTATCGGCAATATTCTCCGCATGTATGGGATTTTTGGTTTCATTCTTTTTTGCCTTCTTTAGTTTGATAATTGGGGTTTTGAAAAACCCTAACTTTTTGTGCAACAAAAAACAGGCAATTGCATAGGGATGAGAATGTTCTGTTTGCTGGCTACAAGTTGCCTCACCCTCTCCAGTACAAAATTATTATCAGGGTTTGTACTACTTTTTCTTGCTTCTTCAATTTTGTTGATGTTTTATATCAAGGAACTATGTTTACCATGATATGCTTTACTGGAGGCTATAAGCAGTAATTACTCATTTTTTATAATGTGTTTTGTATCTTCTAATTATTGTTCTAGTCCACTTGATAGTTATGAGTTGTTTTGGAGTTTTTCTTAGTGGTCAGTATAATAGTCTAGATCAGACACTAAACGCAATTTCTGGGCGAAAAGGAGTTTAGCTTGAGTATAATGTTGACATTGAGCTTGACAAGTCAAGATCGATTAAGTGAGAGTGTGAAAGAGATCAAACTCTCTGGCCCAATTTATCTGAGCTCGAGTTAGAGAGGCCTCCTGAAATTGTATTTCTTTATCTAATGCATATTATGTAAGTACGTGGATATAGACCATTAGATATAATATAAGTATCAAATATTAGAGAATTCCAGTGGAATAGAAGTTGTGCAGAGCAGGATAGAGTTCAGTGCCCATGAAATAGTATTCAGCTTTATCTTATTTCGGGCCTTCGGCTTGCCTTATAGTTGCTTCTGACAATAAAAGTTCGCGGTGTTGATTCATTTTCTGCTGCATACAACATATTTATTTTGCATTTCCATATGAAATAGGCTGTTTCCATTAAGAAAGCTTCTCATGCCTTTTATTTTGGTAAGAGAATGTGAATGCTTTTATGGCCTTAGATGTGCTTATAATGAATACTCTACAGGTATTCAAAGGTTTTTACCAACTGTTTTTAAGTAGGGTTATAAACAAATCTAGTTGAGCCATACAAGGTATTATTTAAACTTCGTTTCAGTATTGTGGAACTTCAAAATTCATGTTTTACTTGGCTTGGTTATTCATTGAATTGAGTTGGAGCTAGCTGTAATAGATCTGAACATATGTCGATCGAGAGTAGCTCGACTATTTGCACAGTATCATTTTTTGACTAATTGATCTGAGCTTTAAAGCTTCTATATTTTGATGACAAATCCAGCTCAAACAATCTTTTAACATTGAACTCGAGCCCAATATTATATAGATTGGTTCGTTTTTCAGTCATACATCTTAGTGCAAAAACTTTTTGATTATGCACTGAAGGTGCTCCCTCCCTCCAAATCCACCAACCCAACTCCTAAATATTTGCTTTATTACTTGCTATTCAGGTATCATGGTTACTGGATAAGTGTGACTTGTTCTTGATTTGCCTTGACGTTTGATGTTTTTGATGGTGTAATTTGCAGATCCACACAGCTAGTCAATCTTCACCTATGCAGGCATATAATCAGGCTATCAATGATCTGGATAAAGAACTTGATCATCTTAAGAATGAATTCGAGGTATGACTATGTTTGTACTGTTCTTTAACCTTAATAATTGAAATCTATCCATTTTTTTTTATCCCCAGGGATAAAACCCTGACGTAAGTGAGTTGCGCAATGTGATTTGAGTATTGTGTAGCTCTTTAGCCCAATCATACCTCTTGGACTTATTCTAGGTGTTTTTCCAGTCTAACTTGTTAATGAGGTCTTCTCTGTGATTATATGCATATCGTGATTGTACTAGTTTTTGTTAAGTTTTGGGTATTTGGAGGAAAGTTTCGAGGCCTTTGTCAGATTTAGACCCATAATTTTGATAAGACAGTTTCACTCAAGGTGGTGTGATTCCTGAGACTATAAGGGTGTGTTTGGATTGAAGGATTTGAAATTTATGGATTTCAAATTCGTCAACGAATCCATGAAGTTCGTTTGGATGTATTCAAGTTATAATGAATTTCAAATCACTCGACATTCACTTTGAGCTATTTTCTCCGTAACTACGGTAGATTTCAAATGACTCCATTTTAGGTGTCATTTCAAATCCTTCCTTCAAATCCCCTCCCCAAATCCAAATCACTCAATCCAAACACCCCCTGAATCCTATTGTTATAGGATGGTGTAGTTCTCTCATATTTTTCTCGAAAATTCAGTTATGTTTTCGTCACATTAAATACTATGAATGTTTCATTCTTTTCTGTAGACGGAGTTGGCAAGGCACACGGGGAAGACGTCCCGGGAATATTAAGCTGGATGACTGGTGCAAGTATACATACACCAGCAGTTGTGATGAACAATGGAATTTTGTAATCGTAAATGTGATGAAATGAATTTGAAGAAGGTTGCAATTTGCAAACTGTATTTGAATTTGAAGATTGATTATCCTCTATTCAGTATTATTAATTTTCTTCATTTATTATTTTAAATTTCTAATAATATTTATAAAATATGTCTGTGGTCTTTCACAAATTCTGAAACTTCAATGCTCAGCTAGAAATTATTTGGATTAAACAGGTAATGATTGATCAGCAAGAAAGATGTGGGTGATATAATCAACAAAACTTTTTAGTGTACTCATAATTATTCGTACAATATGATTCATATAAAGTCTAAACAGGTAATTTTACATATCAAAACAAAAACAAAAACAGAGATAGAAGATTAGGGCTGGGTTTGTTTTGTTTTGTTATGGACAAATTTTTGGCTAAAATTTTGATCAAAATGTGTTTGGATTGTAATTTTTTGCCCGAAATTTTGGCCCAAACACGAATTTCAACTCTCCATTATCTTGTCTTGTCAGTTATCATTATAGTCTTTAGTCGTAGTTTTTTTTAATTTTTTTTGTCGCCAACTACACATTCACAATACACCAACTATTTAATATTGCATCTTTCTTTCTTTCTCTATATATATCTAACACCAAGATGTGTATCTATATTCTATATATTTAATAATATATTTTATGAATATAATTTACATATATAACATATGAGTACATGTATATGTATATAAATATATAATATATACGTGTAATAATTTGTGTATAATATTTTAAATAAAGCATAATGAACATATATTATATATTTAATTAATGTTATATGTGACATAAATATATATTCTTAACATCAATACATTATTGTAATATAATAATATATTTAGATAAACATATATACTTATAATCTCAATATTATAATTTTCAATCGTTATTTAACAAACAAAAATTTACATGAGTTGACTGCTATAGTAACTTATGTTCTCTTTGAAAATAATAACAAATATTATCTCACCAAAAAAACTACCCAATTATCAATTCTGAAATTAAAATCAAACACAATCTCATCAACAATGCCCGTGTCTCAAAAAATTTCTCACCAAAATATCCAACCAAAATAAAACCAAACATAACCTTAGATTTTCAAATGTCAGTGAAAATTTCAGACACTGCTTGTGTTTCTCTTGTCAAAGACTCAAATCTATGCTTTGTTATTAACATTTTAAAATTGCAGAAAAATTCTTATATCTAAAAAATTTACGTGAATTCTTTGGAATTTTGAAACCCTCATCCCCATTCATCACTAAATTCTCATATAAAAAGCTCAAAGGTTAATAATAATATTTTTTAAAATTAAATAACCCTCGGTTTCTTAATTTAGAAGTTAAAATCATTTTTGTTTTGCATTTTTCAGCTTAGTAAATTGTTTAGCAAAAGCTTAACTTTTTAAATGTTAATAATATTTTTGTGTTGAGATAATTTTTTGTATGATAACTTGTTTATTATCTCAAATGATAACTTGTTAATTTTTCTATATTTTTGTAGAATCTTACTTTGTATGTTTTATCAAAAGCTAAATTTTAACTTTTCGATATCACATTTTTTAAAAGTTAAATAATGAATATCTTATAAGAAAAATATAGTTAGTTAATTCTTAACCTGAAAGAGTAAGAATAATTAATCCATAACTTCATGAATCCTTTATAAGGCATACTTAAAATGAAAAGTTGGCCAAATGAGTCTGCAAAACATATGAAAATTTAATATATTAATTTTGTTGACAGAATAAATTTAATAAATTTCTAGGAGCTGAAAATAACATATATATCAATCATGTATTATAACTCATATATTATAATTTATTTAATGTTTCATTTTGTATTTTACATTACACATGGAAGCAAATCCATTTGATTATTCCCCTAAATTTAAGTCTGAACATTTATTAATGACATGAAAATACAAGATGAAACACGAACCGAAAACACACAATCGCCATATATATGGTTGCTCAAGCTCAATATCTCAAATCAATGTATCATCTCATATTGCAACACAAGGGCTTCCCTTGTACAGTTAGTTTATCCCAAAGACATATCATCTGCCCCGGTGATTGGTAGTGAGCCGTAATGTAATCTTGTATGCACCCGAACTGGCAAAACTTGTAGCTATGAACGTACTCGACCCGTCTCGTGTTGTTCACTTTCTCAACCCACATTCCCATGCTCACATCTTCCATTTTAAACAACTGCACATCAACAAAATTCACCACTTTAAGTAGTACAAATTGTGTGTTTTTTGAAACACAATAATGATATATATATATATATATATATATATATATATATATATATATATATATATATATATATATATATATATATATATATATATATATATATACTCTCATACCCTCAATTCGTGTTTCTCGAAATCTGAAACGATAAAGTTTGCAATATCCGATGAGATTATATAGCCCGGCCCGTTAGCATATGGTGGATAAACTTCACCCTCCCATTCCTGAATCACCAAAGAGAAGTAACAATAGTGTTAAGTATTAACCTCTTTGCCATCAAATTACACCAAAACGGTCGATAAAACACGTGTAAACAAGAACGAACCATAGGCACATACATACCAGATAACAAATTCATTGAGCTTGTTTGGGTGGTTTCAAGTTACAATGGATTTCAAATCCATTGGAACTGATTTTATAGCTATAACCAACCATCATTCGAGTGATTTGGATTAGGAAGGGATTTGGAGGAAGTATTTCAAATGACTTTAAAATGGAGTAATTTGAAATCCACCATAGTTGTGGAGAAAATAGCTTAAAGTGAATGTCAAGGGATTTGAAATCCATCATAACATGAATTCATTCAAACAAACTTAAATGGATTTGTCGATGAATTTGAAATCCATAGTTTTCAAATCCTTCGATCCGAACACACCCTAAAGGTTTCAGTAGTATATACCTCTTGTGTAACGGCCCATTTACCACTGCGCAGGGGCTCGTGATAGTAATTCAAATTTCCGATATACAAGCTCATGTTCTCTGGTACTTTTTTTGCTTCGTTAATAACTGCATCGACTCTCACAAACGTGTCATCATCACCCTTCATGATATAGTTAGCAGATAAAATACGAACCTGCAAGACCATCGATAGGCACTCATTAGGACCCGAAAAATAAAATACGGAAAGGTAAAAATTCTCAAGAAGTTAATTACTCACTCCGTATTCACAGATGGCTATCGTTTTTAGGACAACAAGGTCATAGTTGTCCATGTATGGAACGACGACAATGTCTCCAAAAAAGTCGGCTTCTTGCTTCACTTCTACATTCACTTCTTTTCTTGCATGCTGTCCATCAGTAGTTTCAAAATTATGTTTAGGGATAATTGCATGTACACCCTTCATTTATTAGATTATTACTTTGAGACTTTTTGGTTCTGCCAATTACCTAGCCACTAGTGTCACAGCAATGGGTAAAAGTATAATTGCCTTTTATTGATAGATTATGAAATTGTAATATGTTTTACTCAAGGTTCAAAGTTTCGATACTGACCTAAGTTTCGGGTAGTTAAATATTAGAAACATTTCGGAAAAGTTGGAAAAACTTGTTAAAACGAGAAAAAAGACGGAAACAATGTGATAAAAAGTAAACAACAAATGCTATCCTCATTCATTTTTAAAAATTAATATTTTGTTTCAAAATTTATACAAGTACACCAATAGTTGATAAAATTTTAATAACGAACTAAGTGATAGTATTTGATTCAAATTTAGCGCTCTTATAACATATAATCGACAAAGTTCAAGCAACTTCACCTGTAAAATTCAAAATTGTAAACGTGGTACGATATATATTTTTAAATTATTAAAAAAAAATCGCTCATGTATCATTATAATCAGTGGTATGTATTATGTTATTTGTTAAAATAATCATCTAATAACCATATATCGTTATAAGAAAAATTGTGTTTTTTGTTAAAATAATCATCTAATAACAATATTTTAGTTTTTTGTGTTTTCTTACTTGCGTATTTGAATATAAACAAAATTGTCTACGATTTCGTTGATTAATTATTTAGAACTTATTTGATTAATTTGGACTCAGTTAGTAAATTGTTAGATTTATAACTCTTTTTTGTTCTTTTTTTTTTAAAATTTTATTCACTATTATACTCTATCTAGAAAAGAATTAAGAAATTTCGTGGAAACTATGGAAATACTGAAAGTTTCGATAGAAAAAGTGGAAACATCATGAAATTCCTTGAAAATATTGTAATTTCGAAACTACTTAATAATTTCTTTTCGCTTAGTTGAAAAATGGAAACTTTTCGAACTTTTCGACGGAAAAAAAAGAAATTTAGAACCATGGTTTTACTGACATGGGAAGTTTCGGTAATTTCTCAAAACTCGAGGTGTTTCTCGTAATTAGGGTCCCACACAACGAGTCTATGTGTTATTTACCTCAATCTTCTAGTCTTGAATCTCGATTTTCATCAACACAATTTTACATATGTATTAGAAACCACAATTGTGAATGGCGCAACCCTGGGTACCATGCGCACGGCCGCATGCCATTGGCGTCATTCTCGCCATGGCGGGCGCCTTGATGGCACGAAATGGTGCGTCATATTCGAAGTTCAATATTAAAAGATTTGTTTGGTCAAACTCGATAGTAAAATCGATGGTCGAATAGTCAAATAGAGCTTCGTTCATGAAATTGTGTTTGTTTTGGGGTTTTCATTGATAAGTTTTATCCATTTGGGCTTAAGTATGTTTGAAGAATTGTTAATTTCTATATATCGATTTTATACTATCTTGGAAGAATTGTGGAACTAGAAATATCTCATTTTGACATATATATATATAAAGTCTTTTATGAAAATAAGATATGATATGCTTATTTCTGAAGAAATGTGGCTTAAATTGCAAGACCCCAAATTATGTACCAAAACAAAATATCTTTTTTGAAACTTATTTTAATGATTGCATCTTTGACTCGACAATAAAGTATACTCTAAAATTATTATAGAAAAGAAATTTGGTTATTGAACAATAGTTAATGTATCCCCACACTCCCAATATAAAAAAATTTCTAATGATATTTTTATTTTGCAATTTTAGCAACAAGTCATACAATTGTAAATAAACATGAAGCAATTTCAAATAGAACTGACAAATTTGACTTTCATTGAATCTTAACATGATAACCGTCTGATTACATGGGGAAAAAAATCTTAACATCGATCACTCTATTTTAACTGATCTAGAAAAACCCTAATGAAATTTTTGTTGCCCTAATTTTCCAGAACATAAATCTTGAATTCTTGAAAAATCTATACACATCTAGCTAGCTATAGGCATCTCGAAACGACAAACGGGACAATAATGACTATTCCTTAGCCAAGTCTTGATGCAATCTCCATGAAAAATATGCGAACACCCAATCGAAACTCCTTCTCGAGACAATTCTTCAAGGCAAATCGAGCAAGTTGTGTCATCATTCATTACCATTTTCGTCTCTAATGTCTCGATCGATGATTCCAAAGTAGGAATCATATAAGAATCATGATCATCTTGTTCCATCCAATCCTCATCACTCGTGGAATCATCATCATAATCATAATAATCATCATAATAATCATCATCATCATAATCATAATCATCATCATCATAATCATCATCATCATCGTCGTCGTCGTCATCATCATCGGCATCTTCAAACATATAATTATCCACCGAGATTCTGCTAGATTCTTCTGCATGATTCTGATCGATTCTGCTAGATTCTTTTGCATGATTCTGATCGATTTTGATCGATTCTTCTGCAGCCCTTTCATCAAAAACATGTGTGTGGATCGTGGTGACTTCAAACTTGAGACACGCTGAGTTATGTCGACGAGGCATGTTTATGATTCTATCCAGTGCCTTCAACATCACGTAATCAATAAAACTTGTGCGCCAATTCTTATTCACGGGCCAATTTTCGAGGTGCTTTTCGATGATTTCTCGGGCTGGTTCTTGTAAGATAAACTTGTCGTGGGTCATATAGGCAAAGCTATTTATCTCGGGCAGATCGAGTATTTCTTCGAATCGAGGGTTTGGGGAGTGCTGTGGGTTAAAAACCCACTTGTGAATAAAGGGTTTGCATGAAAATACGAAGTCGATGAGGAATGTAGGCTGGGAATTGGGGCGTTGTTGACGGAGTGTAGATATCTCCTCGTGACATAGTTTGATTGCTTGCTTGCAATTGGTGAATGGATTTTCATATTCCATTTTTGAAATTAAAGGGTTTCGAAAAGTTGCAGAAGAGAAATTGATCAGAGGAAAAAGAAAGAGGAATGAATATTAATCTTGAGTGTATGTGAATGAATATATATAGACGATCAAGTGTTATAGTTGTATAAGATGAATCTTTATAGGATTAGAATTCTTAGTTTAGTAGAAGTTTGGGAGACCCCCCCATTTTTTTTTTGAACAAGATAAATGAGTGAATTTAATTTATCAATAATTACAAAAACCTACATACTATTAAACATAAGCCAAAAATAGACCAAAATATTATTTATTTTATATATGACGTACCCTCAACCAAAATTTCAATGATTAACAATAAAATTCCAATTTAAAAAGAGAACAATAATCATCCAAATTAAAATATAACATAATTAAGCTAGTGAGCTACTAGCAAACCAAGAACCAAATACAAAAAAAAACATGCATCAAAAAAACCCATGACAATATCCAAAATTACTGTTAACACCCTCAGCAGAACTTGAACCCAGAATTGCTTGATTAGGTTTACTCTCATACTGATCAAAAACTCCACCCATATTCGACCCGAAAATCGAAGTCAAATTCATCAGATTATTTCCATATTGTGTAAGATTTTTCTTCAACTCTTCCATGGCGTCCTTCAATTGTTCAAGCTCTTCTAACCCTAATTTACTCACAGGGGCTTCCCACCAGTAATGATTCTCATTTGTTTTTCTCATATTATCTAAATTTTCGCCCCTTTTTCTCTCTATTTCAAGTTCATTCACAATTTGACCTAGTTGCAGATTGAGCTCTCTCACACTAGCATTTCTCTGAGCTTCAACAAGGTTGAACGGGTCATTAATGGAGTTATTAGGGTTTGGGTTTCGGGTCAAGTACCTGTCGATAATGGACTCCACATTTGGGTGCCCAAATGAGAACACTTTTCCAGCTGGTGAGAAGACAATTATTGCAATCTCAACTCCACACAGTGTGCAAAGTTCACTGGCTTTTTTGAACAGCCCAGATCGACGTTTCGAAAAGGTTACTTGCAGATGATTTTTTACTTCAATTTTTTGGATTTTGATCTTTTGACGACCCATGCTAGGCTTTTTCCCCATGGCGATATTTGTTTCTATATTTCTTTTTAAGAAAAATGGAGTAGTTTGGAGGAGAATGGTGAAGAAATGTGTCTTATTTATAGAGGGTTTTGGAGATTAATCATTGATTGAAATTAAGGTGGATAATTGTTTATTTAGTATAGAATTTTAACACCTGATTTGGGGGTTATAAAATCTTTTTGATTTATTGCATGGATTTTGTCAGGTTAATTCATTGAAATTAAAGCTAATAATTATTTAAGGGTAAAGTCAATTTCATCTAATTATGTGAGGGGTTTTTCATGTTAGTCAACTTACTTGTAACTTATTATGGATTGAATATGTAATTAAGGAAGAGAATTACAACCAAAAAGAAACGTCTAAATAATATTTGATATATTGATTATTGAGACAAATAAAACATGAAGTGAATCAATTGGCTTTGTAACATACACTTTGCATTATTACATAATAATTAAGGAGTTTTTACAATAAATTTGATTGAAACTGTCTTCTTTGCATTAAAAAATAATAATTTCATCTTTCTGAATATCTAATATTCCATTGAGAAAACTTTCTTGCGTAATGAAAGCCAAAGATTTGATACTTATTAGGCTCATCACCTAAATACAGTAAATTTTGGGCCAAATATTCAGGTGGATAATGATCTAGTAACAGCTTTGTGTTGTAGAGATTTATCATGTGAAGCATATTTTATTCATTTTATAATACTCGATTTTATGATGCGTGTAACACGTGCTAGTTTAATTACGTACTTCAATCCGAGTCAGATAAAAAATTAATTTGTGACGAATTTTTTATCCAACGATTTGTTTTTAACTTCTAGTGAAGACTGAGTAATTTTAAAATTTTGAGACTTGCTCATTTCATCACAAATAAAATGTTCATAGGCAAAGAAAGCAAAAGAAGAACGTATACTAAAATGATTTGCTAATGAGAATTCTCGAAGTTTTTTCAAAAACATATAATTTCCCTTATGTGTATGTATTAAATTATTTCTAAATCAATTAACTAACAATGTGATGTTATAAGTATATATTTTGGCTCACTATTTCCGAATTTATAATGTCACAAATAGTTTCGATTTGCCAGTGAACCCTCCAAAGTTATTCGCACTGTTGTTTGTCATCCCAAAGTTATGCTCAACCACAAAATTAGCATCGTTTCTCCCTGCACTATATGGAACCCTATTGTTAGAATCACCATATGGGAGTGAAAAATTGGAACTACTATCTTCATGAAGATATTAGGCCATGAATCCAAAGTTTGCACCCAATGAATCGGATGGATATCGATCCATAATCCCAAAGCTATATATTAGTGACCAGATTAGGAAACATCGATGCACTATAACTATTATCCATATGATTTGTTGGAGCTAAAACATTTGTATTATCAATAATCAAACCACCAATAAGAGACAATTGTGCCTCATTTGTGAACATGGCTTCATGATTCATATCATAAGGATCCATTTGATTAGGGCCATTTAGGGTTGGCCATCTGAGATCCCCTTTTATACCGTCACTAGGGTTTGTCCCTAGCGCATATGAATTTGGCGCGAAACTCACATGGTTTTGTACTTGAGTTTCAATATTGTGATTGAAATTTAGTATATACTCCTCCAAATGTTTTAGTTGTTCGAAATTGAGCTCATCTATATTGGGGATTGACCAGTTTTGACTATTAGTACTGGCCTTCTTGGCCTCGTCCTTGATATATTGTTTATGCTTTTCTCTTGCTCTAATTGAACCTCCAACATGTCAACCTTCTGATTTTGCGTTATGTTGTTTTTGTTGTTGTTGACATTGGTAAATGGTAAGCATCACTGGTTGGATTTGGATTTCGGTTTAAGAACCGATTAGCAATAGTCTCCACATTAGGGTTTCCGGAAGAGTGGGCACCACAACGTACACTAATTTCGCTAGCCTTTTTGAAAATCTGACTTGAAGATTCGCTTCGTTTTCTATTTTCACCATATTGACCTTTTGTCGACCCTTGGGAGGGGTTGTTTTCTGATTGGTTGTTTTGGTTAGAGGAGTTCATTGTGAAAGGAAATAGTGTTCAGTAATATGAAATTGGAATAGAAAATGAAGTCAAAAAATATAAGAAAAACAAGTGGTTTGAGCCAAATAGAGAAGTGCTACTTATAGGAGAAAAATGGATGTCATATGGATCTTTCATTAAAAGCACTTGGTGAATTGAGATAGATTCACATAATTAGGTTAAGAGTATTCAAGATTTACTGATTGGTCCACTAATAAATTATTTAGTTTGAATAAAATTACATAACACGTACGATTATTTCAAACACACGTAATTTACAAGAAATTCACCTTATGGAATACCGATTGTTGATTACTGTTGAAAGTGCACATAATATCATATATCGTTTGTGCACATGTAAAATTAGGTGCTTTCTAAGTTTTATCATTGCTTTCATACATATCCTAGAGAAACTCAAAGGAGAACCAAGAGATTAAGTTTGTAATGGGGAGAAGTGAAACTTAATTAACGATAGGTCTTTTTAATTTATTGAATAAGGATCTTCTTAGAAGATTTTTTTTATATATATGCATGACAATCTTAGTTCAATTTTAATTATACATAGATATCATCATAAATTTAGAGATAAGCACAACTTTTCGTACATTAGAAAGAAAATCATTATGGTGTATAATAATATTGCTGCATATTAAAATCAATATCATCTGAGATCCTTAATTAATGTTACGTGATACATTAAACAATAATCAAACCTAATTTGCTTATGAGGGTAAATTATCTTTTGAACATATTTGATATCATCTAGAAGTCATTTACAACATTTCAACACATTATTTAGGAGATACTTTATCGTCGATTCAACTCAACGATTAGATCATTGTATTAGATTTTCACTTCATATTTCCGAGAAGCATATTTTGTGTTGGTATATTTGGGGTCTTGCAATTTTGGTCACAATTCCTCACAAATGAGCATACCATATCTTATGTTCAAAAAAGACTTTATATACATATGTCAAAAGGAGATATTTCTAGTTCCACAATTCTTCAAAAATAGTATAAAACTGATAGAAATTAACATTCATCAAGACATTTTTAAGCCCGAATGGACAAAAAACATAACAATTAAAACACCCAAAAAAACTCGGGAATATTGCATTTTTGGTACATTAATGTAGCTTGCACGTTTATTTGATACACTAATATGGGGGGTGACAATTTGGGTACATTATTGTGGGGTAGGTCTGGCAATTTGGGTACAAATTACGCCGGAATATCCGATTTCAGCCGGAATATTCCATTTCAGCCGGACTATTAGTTAATTTTGACTAAAATTGGAGATTTTGACCAAAATTGGGGCTTGTTTTTATCATTTTGACCATAAATTAAGAGAAATTGACTTATTTGTTTAGGGGATTGACCAATTTTGACTTTATAATTGGATTAATTAAATTATATATACCAAATTACCCCTCAATCCTCAATTATTTCCCAAAAGTTTGTCTTCTTCCCCACCAAACCCCAAAATGGCTTTCTCACACAAATCGAATATTGTCAATGACTGGTGAAATTCGAATGAAAATGGTGAAATTCGAACATGGGATACCAACACTAATGGTGAAATTCGAACATGACATACCCCAACACTAATGGTGCTTGAATGAAAATGGTGAAATCCGAACATGGTCATAAAATCGAAGGTGGTAATGATTTTAGTAAGGTAAGACCACCGAAAAGTGAGAATTGGTGGATTTTAAGATGGTTGTTGGTGGAAAATGGTGGTTTATGGTGGTGGTTCTATGGTTGTGTAAGATAGAAGAAGAAAATGGTGGGTGGGGAAGAAGACAAAAATGGAAGAGAAAAGATAATTAAAATTAGAAAAAAAAGAATTATAAAAATGAAATTGAAAATTTTCCTCCAATAATAGGCCGCGTCAGCTTTTTGGTCAAAATTGGTCAAAATCTCCAAATTTGAATGCACCTGACTGGCACATGTCATTTTCCGGCAAAAATCGAATTTTCCGGCGTAATTTGTACCCAAATTTACAGACCTACCCAAATTACCACCCCCATATTAGTGTATCAAATAAACGTGCAAGCCACATTGATGTACCAAAAATGCAATATTCCCTTATTCGTACAATATATTTCATATGAAGTCCAAACAGGTAATTCTTACATATCAAAAACAGAAACAGAAAGAGACGGAATATTACCCTCGGTTTCTTAATTTAAGAGTTAAAATCATTTTTGTTTTGCATTTTTCAACTTAGTAAATTGTATAGCAAAAACTTAACTTTTTTAATCTTAAAAATATTTTTGTATTAATTATCTTAAAGACAACTTTTTGTATGATAACTTGTTTATTATCTCAAATGATAACTTGTTAAATTTTCTATATTTTTGTATAGCCTTACTTTGTATGTTTTTATGATGAGCGAAATTTTGAACTTCTGGATATCACATTTTTTAAAAGTTAAATAATGAATATCTATAAGAAAAATATAATTAGTTAATTCTTAATCTAAAATAATAAGAGTAATTAAATCCACAACTTCATGAATGATGAATCCTTTATAGGGCTTACTTAAATGAAAAGTTGGTCGAATGAGTCTGCAAAACACATGAAAATTTAATATATTACGTTCGTTGATAGAATAAATTTAAAATATTTCGAAGAGACTGTGAACAACATATCATATCAATCATGTATTATTATTCATATATTATAATTTATTAAGTGTTTCATTTTGTATTTTACATTACACATGGAAGCACATCCATATCATTATTCCCCTAAACTTAAGCCTGATAATTTATTAATTGCATTAAAATACAAGATGAAACACATATATATGGTTGCTCAAGCTCAATATCTCAATCAATTTGTCATCTCATATTGCAACATATAGGCTTCCCTTGTACATAGGGCTGCTCATGAGCCGAGCCGGCTCGCGAGCTCAGCGAACCGGCTCGAAAAAAGCTCGGCTCGAGCCTGAAATAGCTTGTTCGCCAGCTCGCGAGCCGGCTCGCGAGCTGGAATTAAAAATTAATTTTTAATTAATATATATAAAAAATAAATATTTATTCATATATTTTTATATAATATGATATATTATAATAATATATGTATAAATAATATTATTTTTGACATTAATTATAATTATATTTAATAATATATGAATAAATATAAAATTAATAATAATTTTTTTAAAAATATATTATTTTTTTTAAAAAAAATTATTATTTTATTAAAAAAATTATTATTTTATTAAAAAAATATTTTTTGAGCTCGGCTCGAGTTTGGCTCGAGCTCGAGCTCGAGCTCACTTTCTGCAGCTCGTCGAGCTCGAGCTCGAGCTCGAAAATTGTGACTCGAGCTCGAGCTCGAATTTTTGGCCAAGCTTGGCTCGAGCTCGACTCGTGAATACCCCTACTTGTACAGTTAGTTTATCCCAAAGACAAATCATCTGCCCTGGTGATTGGTAGTGAGCCGTGATGTAATTTTCTATGCACCCAAACTGGCAAAACTTGTAGCTATGAACGTACTCGACCCGTCTCGTGTTGTTCACTTTCTCCACCCACATTCCCATGCTCACATCTTCCATTTTAAACAACTGCACATCAACAAAATTCACCACTTTAAGTAGTACAAATTGTGTGTTTTTTGAAACACAATAATGGCATATATATATATATATATATATAATATACTCTCGTACCCTCAATTCATGTTTCTCGAAATCTGAAACGATAAAGTTTGCAATATCCGATGAGATTATATAGCCCGGCCCGTTAGCATATGGTGGATAAAATTCGCCCTCCCATTCCTGAATCATAGAAGAGAAGTAACAATAGTGTTAGCCTAAAGGAGAAAGATCCAATTCATAGAGCTTGTTTGGGTGGTTTCAAGTTACAATGGATTTCAAATCCATTGGAACTGATTTTATAGCTATAACCAACCATCATTCCAAACACAACCTAAGGGTGTGTTTGGATCGATTGATTTGGATTAGGAAGGGATTTGGAGGAAGTATTTCAAATGACTTTAAAATGGAGTAATTTGAAATCCACCATAGTTGTGGAGAAAATAGCTTAAAGTGAATGTCAAGGGATTTGAAATCCATCATAACATGAATTCATTCAGACAAACTTAAATGGATTTGTCGATGAATTTGAAATCCATAGTTTTCAAATCCTTCGATCCAAACACACCCTAAAGGTTTCAGTAGTATATACCTCTTGTGTAACGGCCCATTTACCACTGTGAAGGGGCTCGTGATAGTAATTCAAATTCCGATATACAAGCTCGTGTTCTCTGGTACTTTCTTTATGCTTCGTTAATAACTGCATCGACTCTCACAAACGTGTCATCATCACCCTTCATGATATAGTTAGCAGATACTATACGAACCTGCAAGGCCATAGATAGGCACTCAAATTTAGGACCCGAAAAATAAAATACGGAAAGATAAAATTCTCAAGCAGTTTAACACTCACTCCGTATTCACAGATGCCTGTCGTTTTCAGGACAACAAGGTCATAGTTGTCCATGTGAGGAACGACGACAATGTCTCCAAAAAAGTCGGCTTCTTGCTTCACTTCCACATTCACTTCTTTTCTTGCATGCTGTCCATCAGTAGTTTCAATATTAATTTAAGTCATACATAACTACATAATCAAGTAAAACTATAATCGCCTTTTATCGATAGATTACGAAATTGTAATATGCTTTACTGACACGGGAAGTTTCAGTAATTTCTCAAACTTCGAGGCGTTTCTCATTTTTAGGGTCACTGTACTTTACCTTAATCATCGAGTCTTAATTTTCAGCAATTTTTTTTAACATATGTATTAGAAACCAATCGATTTGACATACCAGAGCTACAAAGAAACGAGCAACGACTTTTGAAGATTTGATTAGCTCATGCTGCATCCAAGACTTCCTCACAACCATCCTCTCAGCAAAGTGATTGCCTGCTGAAAGAATACCGATGAACAGCTCAACCGGTCCATCTGGAATGGCCGGAACTTTCCATCTGTCCGAGAAATCGAGATGTCTCTGAGGAGCAAAATCAGGGTGTGATTTTGGCAACGAAGCAGCGAAAACTGAATTGACATCTATATCCCCGTCCAAAGCTAATCCAGTTGCATCGTCTAGTGTAAATCCCTAGTAAACATTAAACATAATCTTAATGTAAACTACTTGAAAGTTAATAATTATCAAAAAATCAGAACAATAAGTTAGTAAAGAAACTAAACAATCTGAAGCAAAGGGGATTGATTATATTTGAAAGAATTAAAAGGCTTAATAATGTTTTTACATCAGCCTCCATATATTTATACTCAAAATACAATATTTACATTAAGGAATATTGCTGATTCTAAGCCTACATATATTCATACAATTAATTCCAGATTTGTAGCCTATCTATAATTATACAGCAGATTTGTAGCACAGCAGATTTGTAGCTTGTGTGTATCTCTTCATTTATTCTAACATCCTCCCTCAATCGAACGAGAGGAACGAATGTGAAGATTGGCGACCAAATACTTGAATCGAGTAGATGGCAGGATTTTAGTGAATTTTCAGCAAGTTGGTTTGTAGTAGGAATATGTGTCACTTGAAGAGCCCCTAAAACCACTTTTTCGCGAACAAAATGATAATCAATAGCTATGTGTTTTGTCCTCCCATGCATAACTGGATTATGGGCTAGATATAAAGCACCCACATTATCACAGAACATTGTTGCTGGTGAAGATGAATGAATATGCAAATCACAAAAGATTTTCTGTACACATGTAAGTTCAGCAGCTGCAGCGGCTAAAGCACGGTATTCAGCTTCTGTGCTGGAACGTGATACTGTTGGTTGTTTCTTTGCCGACCAAGAGACTAAATTATTTCCAATAAAGATGCAAAATCCTGTAGTAGAGCGTCGAGTAAGTGGGCAGCCCGCCCAATCTGAATCGGCATAAACTGAAAGTTGAAAATTTTTGGTTTTGAAAAGTTGTAATCCTTGATCAATAGTCCCACACAAGTATCGCAAAATGCGCTGTACACATTGTAGATGAATTTCTTTCGGATTTTGAAGAAATTGTGAAGCAAGATTGACAGCATACTGAATATCAGCCCAAGTGAAAGAGAGGTATTGGAGGCCACCGACTATTTTTCGATATGTAGATGGATCAGAGAGAGGCGGACTATCATGGTCATACCAATCTGTTTTGTTATGTAGAGGAGTGCTCACTGATTTAGAATTTGACATACCATGGCGATAAAGAAGTTCTTGTATATATTTGCTTTGAGTAAGCAAGATGCCGTCATTATTTGGTGTCAATTCCACTCCCAAGAAATAGTGCAGATTTCCAAGGTCCTTCATAGCGAATTGTTCTTGCATACGCGTTATAAGAAGATCAATCAAAGATTTTGAAGAGCCGAGAATTGCAATATCATCAACATATAGAAGAAGAATAATTTCTTCACCATCATTGAAATATGTAAACATACTTGGATCTGACTTACTTGAACAAAAGCCTTGATCAAACAAGAAGGTTGTGAAACAATTGAACCATGCTCTAGGAGATTGCTTGAGACCATAGAGTGCCTTGTGTAGGCGACAAACATAATGTGGAAATTCGGAGTGAACAAATCCTTTTGGTTGGCGCATGAACACTGTTTCTGTTAGGTGACCATGTAAAAATGCATTTGAGACGTCAAGTTGCCTCATATGCCAATTTTTATGTAGTGCAACAGATAACACAATTCTGATGGTACTTGACTTGACTACCGGTGCAAAAGTTTGATTGTAATCAACACCCTCTTGCTGGTTAAAACCATGAGCTACTAATTGTGCTTTAAACTTATCAAGGGATCCATCAGGCTTCTTTTTAACACGAAAAACCCACTTGTTACCAATTATATTATGATCAGAAGGAGGTGGAACTAGAGACCATGTGTGATTTCGCATTAAGGCATTATATTCAGAGCTCATCGCCTCACGCCAATGTGCATGTCGTACAGCCTCAGTAAAGGATGATGGTTCAGGAGGTAAAGGTTGTTTTGTGATTGATGCAGTAAGTGACGGTAATATTTTTGATTTTAGAGAGCCTGTTGTTTTTCGAGTAACCATATGATGAACTTTTTGTACAATGGTATTATTATGAGGAGAGATGGCTGAGGACACGGATTGCGGACTATTTGACTGTGGTGGCGCGGATTGTGGACTAGGTGAATGTAGTGGTAGAGATGGGATAGAGTTATGGTTCGGTGAAATATTGCTTACATTAGGAAGAAATATATGACTAACAGATGGAGGAGTAGAGCTAGTTGACGTGGTAAGATGGGTAAAGTGTGGACATGACATGTTTGTTTTTGGCGCCAAGGAGTGAGAAAATTCAAAGTTGGAAGGCAAGCTTTTTGATTTTCCAGAAGAATCATACATTTGAGGATATGGAAAAATAGTTTCAAGGAATTTAACATGCCTAGAAATAAGAATCTTATTTGTTGTGGGATCTAGACATTTAAATCCTTTGTGATTTGCCGAAGTCCGCAGAAATACACATGGTTTGGATCTTGGATAAAATTTGCTTACATGACCATGTGCTACATGTGGATAGCATAGGCAACCAAAAATTTTGATAAGATGAAAATTTGGTTGTTTTCCAAAAAGTTTAAAATATGGTGACTGAAAATTATTTATTTTTGTTGGGAGACAATTTATAAGGTATATTGCATAAAGTGCAGCATCACCCCAAAATGAACTCGGTAATTGCGATTGAAAGAGTAGGCACCTAATGATGTCATTGACATGTCGATGTTTACGCTCGGCACATCCATTTTGTTGAGATGTGTATGGACATGAAAATCGAAAAATAATGCCTTTCTCATGAAAAAATTTTTGGAACTTGGAATTATCATACTCCTTGCCGCAATCTGTTTGAAAGTGGGAAATGCTAGAGTTGAACACATTGATGATAATATTATAAAAATTCATGAATTTATCAAATACTTCACTTTTATTCTGCATTAAATAAACCCAGGAAAATTTAGTATAATCATCAATGAAGATAACATAATAATGAAAACCTGAATTTGAAGGAATTGACGATTGCCAAACATCAGAATGTACTATTTTAAAAGCTGCAAAAGTAGAACTTGATGATGAAGTTAAGGACAACCGAGGTTGTTTACCTAAATGACAGACATTACAAGCTACGGAATCAAAAGAAGAAGTACAAGAGATGAGTTTATCTTTGACTAGGCGCGAGATAATTGCATTTCCGGGATGACCGAGTCGCTTATGCCAAGTTGCGGAAGAAGCTATTGTAGAGAAAAGAGCAGCGGGATGAGATGGAGATGTTGATTGAAATGGATAAAGAGAGCCTGTAGCATCACATTGGAGGATTGGCGCCTTGCTCGTCGTATCCTTAACACGAAAACCAGAATTAGTAAATTCCACAGAACAATTATTATCTGAACATAATTTTTGAATTGATAACAAGTTCTTTTGTAAGTGGGGAACCAAAAGAACATTTTTGAGATGTAAGGGGCGTGTATTTGTGGGAAGAATAACATGACCAATGCGAGAAATGGGCAAGAGATTACCATCGCCAACCATGATTTGGTCTTTACCGTTATAAGGAGTAGAATTCAATAGAATATTTGCATCGCCAGTCATATGTGAGGAGGCTCCTGAATCTGGATACCAAGTTGTTGTTGGTACTTCTTGAAGGCTCATTGCTGCAAAGGATTTTGGGACATTCGATGGCATAAAAGAATAATTGAAGCGTTCCGGGCATGAGTCAACTTCATGATTGTAATGTTTACAGAGTTGACATTGGACAGTAGGGGTGAAATGTGTAGTATGGATTTGTTGAGGAGGTAAAGATGGTGAACGTCCAAGTATGCCTCGAGATTGATTTGGAGGACGAAAAGTTTGTTGGGCATGAAATGGCTTGGAGTGATAGTTTCCTTGATAAGGACGGCCTTTGGGTTTTCCTTTTCCTCGATATGATCCACCACCACGATTTGAGGAGTTAGTAAAGTTTTGATGAATAGATCGAGGGGCTTGTGTGTTAGTAGTGGTAATAAGAGCATTTTTCTGAGACGAAGTATCATCATAAGTTGCTTTGATATGTTCTTCTTCAGTGAGAAGTAATGGACGAAGCGCCATGAATGACGGAAGTGGACGATTTGCATTGAGACCGGAAACAAATGTGCGATATGTGCCTGGGAGTCCTTGAAGTGCTTGAGTTACTAGATCATCATCGACGATAGGTTTTCCAATGGCCGATAGAGAGCTAGCCAAAGAATGAATCTGTTGAAGGTAATCTTCCATAGACATAGACCCTTTCTTGAAATTTTGAAATTTGGTTTTAAGGTGAATGAAAGAGGATGAGATGTGATCCATGAATAGCTTGGTGAGGGTTTCCCAAGCTTGTCTAGAAGTGTCACATTCATAATTCAGAAGTGTCTCGAGAACAGAAGTAGATAGAGTAGCATGAATCCAACTATGAGCAGTGGTATCACACTGAATCCATAATTGAAATTTTGAATCTGTGGGATCAGGACATGGTATGTGGCCTTCAACTAAAGAAAGGAGTGATTGACTTCTCAAGAAAGTTTCAAATACTTTCTTCCTTTCAATTGGCACAAAATTCTTTATATTAGAGATTGAAGGAGGCTGATTTGGAAGAGAGTGGGAAGCAATAGCAGAAGCAGAAGAGTTGGAGTTTGACATATTTTTATTAGGATCGAATGGCTGATACCATGAAAGAATTAAAAGGCTTAATAATGTTTTTACATCAGCCTCCATATATTTATACTCAAAATACAATATTTACATTAAGGAATATTGCTGATTCTAAGCCTACATATATTCATACAATTAATTCCAGATTTGTAGCCTATCTATAATTATACAGCAGATTTGTAGCACAGCAGATTTGTAGCTTGTGTGTATCTCTTCATTTATTCTAACAATATTTCTCACGACAATGTGGAAATGAGGTAATATGCTTTCCATCAACATTGATATGGTAACCCTCCATGTCAGCACGAAGAGTTAGAACGAATAATTTGTCTTCTGTAAAAGGGAACGGCCAAACAAGAGGCGCCTTTTTGGTTCGTCCTATTAACCAGTTTAGCCACCTTTTTGTCGTTGAATATTCCTCAGGCTCATTATCATCATCCCTAATCCACTTTTCGCATTTCACATATCCATCCACTGCAGAAAGTCCAAAGAAATAATCCGTTTATAGGCTAATCAAACCACAATAATTCTCCAAAAAAAGCACAAAAACGAATAAATCAATCGAAACTGAGCAAATTACATAACAAGGATTGAAATCAACACGTTCGACTCACCAGTCTCCTCATCATCCCGAGACTTCAGGCCTTCGCACCGTTGAGGCATTCCCCATTGCATCCTATAACAAGAATTGAGCTCAATAGCAAGCTTCTCACTAAAATCACCCTTCAACCTCGGATTGAAATGCATTATCCTTGGTGGGTCCTCACCTTCCACCATCTTCAGGCCCTGTAACTCCATCATGAACCCTGAACTCCCATTCTTCAGTTTCCCCATGACCGTAATATGAGACCCCAGTTTTAGCCCACAAGGCAACGTCATCGTTATGCTCCCATTTTTCGAAATTCCATCCCCAACTACAGATACAGAAGGTGGGCACTCCTCATAATTACTGTTATTACTATGATTGAAGCTAATTTTGTCGTTAAATTCGAGTTCTTGCCATAGATTTCTGCCAAGCTCAAGGGCCACTTTTGCGGTTTTCAAAATCCCATTTGCGAGGGTTGAATTCACAATGTCGGCGGTGAAATTCAAGGTGGAGAGAGGTAACCTGTTGAGCGCATTGATTTTCCTATCGCGTCTCGGTTGATGTGGGACATCAAGAGTGCGAAATTGGGCCGCTTTACTGGTTGTAAATCGACCTTCTTGAGAAACTGAAACGAACCCATTTTTGAACACAAATGGGATTTCTAGATTCATCAAAAGTATGTACATGAGAGTTAGTACAATCAGCATCCGGAATGATCTCTGTCGGCCTCCTGAAAAGACAAACCTGTCTGATTTTGTTCTTTTCATCGTTTTTAATCTGTTTATTATGATTTTCAGTAAAAGAAACTGAAAAAAACTGGGGGGATTCTAGTTCAGTTACTGGATTTGATCATTTTAGCAACACATTGCTGCAAATGTTGTTTAGAGATGAGAAAGTGAGGTCTGAGGAAAGGCCATATATATAGGTGAGAGCCTGAGAGGGATTCAAATCCTTACGTAAAATTTAGGGTGGCAAAGTCATGCATAACAAATAAAATAATAAACTATATTAAATTTATTCGTATATTAAATATTATATACTAGTGTGTAACCCGTGCTACGCACAACCTGAGTTTAATAAAAAAAATTATAAAAAATTTCTGAATTCTAAAGGTCTTTGACCTGGTTGCATTCTGTACACAACAAATTTGTAATTCTGAAAATCAAGAAACACAAAAATTGTGACAAATGAAATTTATATTGATCAAAATAAAATATGGGGTACAAATCTCTATTCTAATCCTCTGATTCTTCCTTCAAAATATGTTGACTTGAATATTGGAGTTGACTTTGCTTCTTTGATCTTCTCCAATGTTGACTTGAATGTTTAAAACGTTAATTCGAGGGCTTGGCAGCTTAATCTCGGATCAAACGTTGAATTTGATATGGAATTTGAAATCTTCAAGGTTGACTTTGTGACTTTGATCTTCCTTGAATGTGATTTGAATTTCTATAACGTTAATTCGTAGGTTTAGCACCGTAATTACGAATCAAACGCTATAATTTGATGAATATCTTCAAGAACGCCTTGAATATTGCCTAGAACGCCTTGAATCTTCTTTGTATTTGAAGAACTTTCGCAGAGAGAATTTGGAGAGCTTCCTTCGTCTTCTCTAGCTTTTTGAATGAACTTCTGTATGTGTGTAATTTATGAGCTACAAAGGACCCTATTTATAGGTGTAGGATGGAAGATTTATGGATAATTTAGAATCCATTGATAATTATCCATTTAATTTAATAAATAATTATCATAATTTTGGAGCCATTTGATTGGCTGATAGAAGATCTAGATAGATCTAGATAGAACTTCTAGATATTATCCAAAAATCAACTTGATTTGATAATTATCCATAAATTAACTCAAATAGATAAATATCATTTGTCGTAGACGACTTTTGATTGGTCAATATTTCCACGTGGCATGAGTTGATTGGTTGCAAAATTTCAATATCTACAAATGCCCCCTTGAGACTCGTTCACGGAAGTTTGGTTATTTCAAAGCATACTTCGTAGTGGATGAGTCGCAACGTCTCTACATAAAAATCATGCCTTAAGAATAGTTCCGTCTTGTGCTTCTATACCACGAAAGTCTTTCCTACAGTTTGGTGTCTCCTCGAAAATACTTTGTTGGCTTCCATCGCAAGTTGTTTGTGTTACAACGAGATTAACATGCCCCCCATGTCAAGATGGGATCTTTCTTTCAAAATTCTTTTGAATGAGTGATGTCACTCCATCAAGAAAACGTGTTTTGATTTGAATTTATGACTGAACTTAGATATATTTAAGTTGCCTACGTACCCTAAGAAAAAGGGATCAAGTCATAACGTAGTTCAATTATTTTTTTCTCATAGAGATGCCATATTTAGTTTATACTCTTCAAGGCTTGGAGTACATGATTTGGTTGGACTTGTAGACATTTTATACTCGTGTCAAGAAAAATTTCTTTTGATTTGATTTGACTTGTAGACCTTTTATGCTCGTGTCAAGGAGGGCTTCATTTAATTTGATTTGACTTGTAGACCTTTTATGCTCGTGTCAAAGAGGACTTCATTTGATTTGATTTGACTTGTAGACCTTTTATGCTCGTGTCAAGGAGGGCTTCATTTGATTTGATTTGATTTGTAGACCTTTTATGCTCGTGTCAAGGAGGACTTCATTTGATTTGATTTGACTTGTAGAACTTTTATGCTCGTGTCAAGGAGGGCTTCATTTGATTTGATTTGATTTGTAGACCTTTTATGCTCGTGTCAAGGAGGGCTTCATTTGATTTGATTTGACTTGTAGACCTTTTATGCTCGTGTCAAGGAGAACTTCATATGATTTGATTTGATTTGATTTTGTTGAAAGTCTAAACTCTTATCAAGGAAACTTGTTGATAGTTTATGCTCTTATCAAGGAGCGTTGATGACAGTTTATGCTCTTATCGAGGAGCGTTGTTGACATCTTTAGTTGAAGTAGCGATGACGAACTTGAACGTCACTTTCTTCCATATGTTCATCACTTTCAGGTATTGGCTCATCATCAAATGACTTGCCCCCTTTGTTTGTCTCTTGTCTCCAAGACTCTTGGATATATGACTTATCAAGTTCACTTCTAGTCATACTCAACTCCATATCATGTGCTCGAGTGGCCGGCTCTTCAAACGTTGTCGGTTGAATTCCTTGCAGGATGTATCGAAGACCCCAATGCATCCCTTGAATACACATTCCAATAGTAGAGGACTCATGTAATCTTTCTTTGCAGTTAAGACTCAAATTTCTCCAACGATTAATGTAGTCGATGACTGGTTCATCCTTCAATTGACGGGAATTGGTGAGTTCAAGCATGCTGATTGTGCGACGAGTGCTATAGAAGCGATTGAGGAATTCTTGCTCCAATTGCCCCCAATTGTTGATTGAGTCAGCACCAAGATCAATGTACCAGTTAAATGCATTGCCTTTCAGTGATCTAACGAATTGCTTGACTAGTTGGTCGCCATAAGTTCCAGCATCATTACATGTTTCAACGAAGTGAGCCACATGTTGCTTTGGATTGCCTTTGCCATCAAATTGCTGGAATTTTGGGGGTTGGTAACCAGTTGGCATCTTTAAATTATCAATTCTTCGAGTATATGGCTTGACATAAGTTAAAGGCATCTTGGATCTCCCATCGCGATTGTCTTGGATAGTACTCATGATAAACTCCTTAAGTCGAGCAGCTGGAATCGTCCCATCACTTGAAACTTGAAGCTCCTCGACAATGGAATTTTCCTTCTCAACTAGATGTTGATTCTTTGACGTCTCAGCTTCATCTTGCGCCTCAATTTGTTTTTCAATTTCGTGCATGGCATCCACGTCGTCTGCTTTCTTCATCAACTTTGAAATTAGAGTGGCTTGCTCTTGAACATGCTTCGTTAATCCTTCAACAGCTTTTGTCAAGTTTGCAATTTGCTCCTCCAGAGTGGTAACATTTGTCATCATGACACATGCGATGTTTGAGTCACTTGATGTTGAATATTGTGGAGATGGCAAATACTTCTCTTCATCATGATTGATTTCGTCACAAAGGTGGAATGGATCATCCTTAACATGCTCTTGTAGGAGAACCACATTTGAAGATGTTTGTAGCTTCATGGACATACTTCTTGTGACAACGCCAATGACTTCACTCGTGGAGTTTGAAGGATTTGAGATGATCATCTTGGATTCCACTATCTTTATAGCTTTGACTTGGAATGGATCATCCTTAACATGCTTTTGTAGGAGAACCACATTTGAAGATGTTTGTAGCTTCATGGACATACTTCTTGTGGCAACGCCAATGACTTCACTCGTGGAGTTTGAAGGATTTGAGATGATCATCTTGGATTCCACTATCTTCATAGCTTTGACTTGAGCATCCATTTGAACTTGTTGAAGTGAGGAGATGAGAGGTAGAGATGGTCCCACTGGGCGTGCCAAAAATTTGTACACAACAAATTTGTAATTCTGAAAATCAAGAAACACAAAAATTGTGACAAATGAAATTTATATTGATCAAAATAAAATATGGGGTACAAATCTCTATTCTAATCCTCTGATTCTTCCTTCAAAATATGTTGACTTGAATATTGGAGTTGACTTTGCTTCTTTGATCTTCTCCAATGTTGACTTGAATGTTTAAAACGTTAATTCGAGGGCTTGGCAGCTTAATCTCGGATCAAACGTTGAATTTGATATGGAATTTGAAATCTTCAAGGTTGACTTTGTGACTTTGATCTTCCTTGAATGTGATTTGAATTTCTATAACGTTAATTCGTAGGTTTAGCACCGTAATTACGAATCAAACGCTATAATTTGATGAATATCTTCAAGAACGCCTTGAATCTTCTTTGTATTTGAAGAACTTTCGCAGAGAGAATTTGGAGAGCTTCCTTCGTCTTCTCTAGCTTTTTGAATGAACTTCTGTATGTGTGTAATTTATGAGCTACAAAGGACCCTATTTATAGGTGTAGGATGGAAGATTTATGGATAATTTAGAATCCATTGATAATTATCCATTTAATTTAATAAATAATTATCATAATTTTGGAGCCATTTGATTGGCTGATAGAAGATCTAGATAGATCTAGATAGATCTTCTAGATATTATCCAAAAATCAACTTGATTTGATAATTATCCATAAATTAACTCAAATAGATAAATATCATTTGTCGTAGACGACTTTTGATTGGTCAATATTTCCACGTGGCATGAGTTGATTGGTTGCAAAATTTCAATATCTACACATTCTTTTTTCATCAATTCATTAATTGTAAATAAAATAATAATAATAAAATATATTGTTAATATTAGGTATCAGAAATATCCATACGCACATAAAACTAACATAAATACAATAGAACCGCATCAATGAACAATTTATTAAATCATAAACACAATACAACCATATCAAGTATATATTATTTTAAATTAAATTCTACAATTCTTTATTATAACTCAATAACTCTTATTCTACTGTAATCAATCTTATATGAGTATAAAGTTGGTGTAATAACTCTTTAAAAATACTATAAATTTGTGTTAATAACAACAATATGTAACATATAAATGAAGGGAATAATTATACAAAAGTCTCATTAAAAAAATGTGATTGAAAAAGTAGCATACATGGCATGCAACCTCTCACCCACCTAAAACCAAATTTTCAGAAATTAGAAAAAGTAGAAATAGTTAGTATGTGATTGGTCCACAAAAATAAAATCTAGCAGAATATATGTATCACTTAAGAAAAATAATTGGAATAACAAATGAACCGTAAATTGATTTATTAACGAAAAATGTCATACCGTTGATTGGACGGTGTTGTGTGCAGAATTAGTACATATGAGAATATGTATAAAGACATTTTGATAAATTAGTAAACAAAGAATACGTGTAAATAAATGAAAAATTACGGCTAAAAATAACCTGTAACAAAGAACACAAAATAGTGAAATCGCCAATTGAATCCAAAATATGTCTACTTAGAGAAACACAACTACAATCCAATGTTTGAAAAAATTATACTACCTTTAAGCAACAA
Organism: Verbascum thapsus; assembly: GCA_963669365.1. NCBI lineage: Eukaryota > Viridiplantae > Streptophyta > Magnoliopsida > Lamiales > Scrophulariaceae > Verbascum > Verbascum thapsus. Next base: position 11,012,246 of record OY770118.1, read on the forward strand.
ACTTTTAAAAAATAAGAATAAATTGAATAATCCAATATGTGGTTGAAAGGAAATAAAATTCAACAGAGTACATGTCATCACTTATGAAATAAAGATAACATTAAAATGACATTCAACAATCACAATTAAAAATCAATTACTAAGAGCATAAGCTTGATATAAAAATATTATTTAATATATTAATAGATTAATAGATATCCAAATCTTTTTTAATATTACATGCATCTTTCTTAAAGCGTGGAGAAAAAACTGATATAGAATAAAGAATTACATGATGCAATATTTCTTTAAAAATTTGAATTGTGAATATGTTTAAACATATATAAAATTATGAGTTTAAAGAAAACTAAATTCAATAAACTGAATCCCATATCACACATATATGAAGTTTCTGAAAACCAACTCTTTCATTTCATATTAAATAATAATAAAGTAAAAGCATATTAAAGTTAAATTCTGAAATAAAATTAAAGAAAAAAATATTTCGACCAAACGCAGTACAAAAATAGCAAAAGGTAAGCACAAAACAAAGATGTTATTTATCCATTTAGTTATACTAGTAAACAACACGTGCGTTGCACGTGAAACATATGATCTCGTTAAAATAATTTATATACATAGATAGTGATAACGCTTTATAAATTCACAACTAAAAAGTAATTTAACTAATGAATCATTAATAAGTAAACTATAATTATTTAAAAACTTTCAATGATGATTGATATAAATGTAAATTTGAACAAACTAAGTTAATTGAGAAAAATAAAACTTGTATAATGATATAAATAAATAGGCTATTATGTGTACTAATATTTTATTTATTGATTGTCATGTTGGATATGACGTTTTATTTCTTCTTTCCTCTCATTTATTTTTATTGATTTTTTTGTGTTTCTCCATTTATGTTAGTCACCATAATACATTTTTTCTCAGATCACTCAATGTGAGGAAAAAATTAAAATATAAAGAGATTTATTTATTCTTTTCTTTACTTGATAGTTGTTAATGATATTGGTGCATTTTGTTTGTTCTACTTCTCGAATCAAAGTGTTAGCAACATTTCAAACAAATACTTTTTAATTTATACAAATATTTAGCATTGAATGTATATATATATATATGGTAATATATTAGTCATGTTTATTTATGTTTTCAAGAATAAGTTTTTTTATTGTTGAGACATAAATTTTCGAAAATTTGTATACAACTCGTTTTGACAGAAAACTTATCTTTGCAAATAGATTTTCCCTACATTTATAATTACATATCAAATAACTTATTCATATTTCTTATCTCTTTCAGTGAATACATCCTTAATAATCAAACTAACAAAATAACTAACGTAAATATTTTACACATCATACAATCACAAATCAACTACATAGTTACGTTGTCACATCTTACTAATTCAAACCATAATATTATGAAATACTATTCAATCAAGTTGAAAGTTCTAATTAATTATTGACTAATATTTGCTATATATGTATCTCCCTATTTTTTCTTTTTTTCCAAAGACATAAAAGTGTAATCTTGATAAAATTTGTAGTAGCTACCTCAATAATATTATGAAATATTTATGTTATTAATGTTAATCAGGGCGTATAATTTAACTCGGTCACATTACATGATTACATATAGAACATGCAAAGTGTATTGACATTGACCATATGATAAGAAAAATATAGGTGCATAGTCCAAACCTGAAAAAAAAATCCTAACTATTTAGTATTTCTTCTACAACCACTAATTAAGATATTATAAAATAAGTACTGAAATAGCTACTTTGAAATTTTATTAAGCTATGATAATTTGTATGTTATTAGATAAATGCGTGTGATATCCATTTACATAAGATATAAGATAAAATAGAAAATTTAGATGTATGGGTTTGGACCGGCTAAGGAAATAGTTAGTAAATTGGGTCTACTTACACGTGTATTAGACTTGTGCTTGTTGGGCTCCGGGACGTCCATTTTGGGCCCATTATTCATCAGCAAATAGCTTTACTATTTATGCTAATGAACTCCTCCTGGCCTCAAATCTGACCTGATGAATTTATGACTTTTGGGCTTATTTAGACTTATGGATTGCGGCTTAGTAATTCATATTTACTAATCATGTAATTAAATAACTATTCAATCAGATTGAAAGTCTAATTAATTATTGACTAATATTTTTTCTTTTTAAATAGTAGAGTCCTAATGTTATTACAGATCTTGTAGATATATACAACTCTTTATTATTATTTATTATATGACTCTTTTACCATTAAAAATTGAATTTTATAGGGTTATTTTAGGTAGATCAAAATTTCAAAGAAACACCCATACTTTTATAATAGAATAGAATAGATAGATAGATGGTTATATAACAATGAATTATCTGCTCATAAATATATAACTAATCAGAAAAGTAATCAAACATCTCTTAAAATTTCAGGTAAAAGAGATGTGCACGAACTTATGTTCTGTTGTGTTGTTTTTGAGCGTAAGTTTTTAAATGTTGTTGCCAATGCCAAAAATAATATCACACAAACCTTAATACATAACAATCAATGTCATAATAAAAATTCTAAAAATGTGCTGATATATGTAGGCCAAGTTATACGGCTATAAGCAATTGATTTTACAAACAGTACACAATATTAATAATAATTATTTATAATAAAAAGTAACTAAATCGGAAGCCATTACCCATAAAATAAAGATCTTCTATCGAACACACCCTTAGCTTTTGATTTACTGTTGATTTGAACAATTATTGAACAACATCATATCTCTATTGCTTTCCACACTGGTTGATTGCTAGAGCATTTTTTTGGCCGTTTGTTTTCTTTTAATAGGGCTTATAACTGGTTCTTAAATTTAATTGGAGATTTGGAGGTGCTTCTTATAAATATCTAAGAGTTAATTAGTGCCTTAAAATTGGAGGGAATTTTATAATATTTGATTTTTAAATTTTAAAAATTAGTGAATATAATCCAATCATGGGAGGTTGAGATGGTTATTAGATAGTGGGTAGTTGAAATGGTAATGGATTAAAACTAACTTTCTTTTTTATAATAAATTAATTCTAAATTCTCTAAAAATTAGAATCTAAGTTTTGGAATATTTTGAAAGGTCAAGAAAATAACCGATATCCTTCTTTTTTTTGGATGACGGGGGAAACCCGCAGCCGCTACCCTTTCGGGTGCGCACTGGGTAAACCTCGCTCTTGTGCAATAGCCTGCAAACCACACAAGAGAGGTAAACCAGCCTAGGTTGCCCATAGCTGACAGGCTCATGGTAGAGAAGGCAAATAGGCATTCCCACAGAGTGGGATTCGAACCCGTGACCTAGGCCACAAGTTCAAATACCCTTACCAACTCTACCAGGGGTTGCCTCCCAACCAACATCCTTCTTATATATATATTAATAGATTATTGTTAGTTATTATATTAAATATTTTGTTTTATTCACGTAAGTGAGTTTCAAATCGAATTTAAATAATAATTTTTCCAAAGTGCATGTACCAATGGCGGTTAGGTTTAGAGTGAATTTTCTATATTGCACAATTTGTTTTTTTGTTACATTCTAAAGTTAACTTGAGTATATACTTATTACAAATTGAATTTATTTGTAAAAAAAGTCATGAGTTATGTTAAATTAAAAATTCGTTTCAATCTGTTTTTTTACCCAGTGCAATTTTTATGAAAAGACAACTAATTGAGCAAGAATTTGAAATTGACGATGAAATATTAAACTTAATATATTTTACAAAATAGAAACACCAAACAACATTATACTTTTTTCAGTTATCAATAATGTCCTTGTTGGATACGTCATCGAATATTGATCATGCACAAACGATATCAACATGCAAAATATCATATCGAGTTTAAATGTAGAAGTCAATATTTTTCATATATTATTATTATTATCTACTTGGGTATTCTTAAGATTGTATTTGATTGTAATCAGATCCATTTAGATCACCTTAAATTAAAGTAAAAACAATTCCGTTAGAGAACTTATATTATTAAATTATATCTTACAGGGATACATGTTATGGTAAATAATTAAACTTATAATTAGGAAAATATAGAATAAGGAAGCATAAAACATATAGAAACATTGTATACAAAATTAATGGAAGTATTTTAATACATTTTTACAGTTGCGGTCGAAGTGTGGAAATCTTGAACACTAAAACTTGAAAAAAATTATAGTAAAATAAGAGACGAGGTCCGATTTTGAGAGGCAGTGTCAATTCTCAAGGGTGAACTATTGTAACATAAATAAAAAGGCGATGGTAATGACTCAAACTCTTTATTTTTTAAGAGTACTGAACGATAACATAAAATAAAAAATAACTAATATAAGAGAGTTGAGAGGTGAGAGAAATCAAGAAAGATGAGAGGGAAATGAAGAAAAAAAACTAAAAAAGTAATTTAGATAAAGGTATAAGATTATAAGAGCCATCGTACTGGTCAGGAACTTGAGGATGGCAGAAGCGCGAGATACAGATATCAGGATTCTGATACATATAAACTAGAAAAACATATAAAGATACAAAGAAACATTAAACATAAAGAAAAATCACATGCAAAATTAATAGAATTATGCTATTATATTATAACATTTCTGAAAATCATTATATATGCAATTTTATAAATCATCAATTCTCTCTTCCATTCATTAAATTAGTTAGTTACTTCAGGATTTAAGTTTGGCCAAATAATAATCAAGCAAAAGTAAATTAAGTAGGAGTTACATATAATCATCACAACTCACATGGAATATTTAATAAAAAACAAATATCTTATATTACATATTATAATATCTACCTTATATTACATAACCAATACTATTTTTTAATATATCTTAGATTACATAAATTATAATATATAACACATTCTAAAATAAAATACATGAAATAAATAAAGAAGAGGAAGAATGAGGTATATTTTACAAAAAAAGTTTGGATATCTAATTTTTTTTCCTCCTTCAACTATTACCGAGTTTAAAACATCTCATATTTTTATTGCATACGTTCTCTATCAATTTTATTATTGAAATCTAATAAATTGTTAACTATGTTAAATTTGTTAAAATTTTTAAGACACAAACACAATATGACTCATCAATTAATTTCTTTTGTATTTATACTCAATTTTGATTTTGTAATATTTTTGGTGGGTTAAAAATTTAAGTAATTAAAGAAAATGACAATTTATTGAGTCATAGCTTGAAGATGAGCATCTTTTTAATTCACTAATAGTTAGGTTGAGGAGGGCAAAATTGTATATATTCTAATTATTTTATAATAACCATAAAATATTAAATCTTATTAGTTTGGAGTCGTCTTTTAAATTTTTATCATCTTTAGAACATTTATCATGTTCTTAATTGTTTTTATAAGATATTTCAATCAACATATAAATAACATTTAAAATCTGAAAATGAATAGAAGTTAATTAATCATCAAACAAACTTTAAATATCGCCGCCTTATAATAAGTGTTCGAATTAAGATTGCATGTACTTTTTTCATTTCATTTAATTAAATCAAGTTAGTCCTAATTTAGTTTGGTTTCATAAATCATAATTCATACTTTCCCACATAAATTAATGCAATTTTTCAATCATAAAGAGCGTGGTATCCTTATAAAACCTGGCACAACCAATAAGATCATTATTCACATTAAAATGAGCAAAAATTACTTAATCATAAAACAAATTTATAAATTGCTGCATCATAAGTGTTCAAATTAAGATTACAGATACTTTTTCTCTTCATTTAACTATATCAAGTTAATCTAATTTAATGTCATACTTTTCCACATGAAATTAATGCAATTTTTAAAACTTTTCCACATGAATTATGCAATTTTTCAATACTTTTCCACATAAAATTAATGCGATTTTTCATTCCTGTATAGTCCTTAAGTTGGCGCAATCAATAAAATCTTGTTACACATTATGATTAGCAATACCCTGGCTTGAGTTCCAAAACTTGTACTTTATTATGGTCCAAACTGCCAAAAATGGTCTGTTATCAGTTAATGAACTGCTTATACCTTTATATATACGTCAACTTAAAGTCATAATCGAAATATCTTAGAGCACTCACAATGGTAAACCCTTATCCTTGGGCTTTTCACATTTTTCTATATGCCAAGTTATCTCCCTCCAAAATAAAAAGGCGCATAAATTTTTACCTACAATGGTAAAGCCCTTCTTTGGGACCCACAATGCCACGTCATCTTCTACCATATATTACTTTAAATTTAATAATATATAGAAATAACTATGATAATATTATTATCATAAGAAAGATAGTATATTTGTATACATTATTGTAAACTTAGTTTAATTATCATTATTTATTTAATATAATTTTATTATTATTCTAAAAGTACAAGTAGAATTTATTATAGGTATTGTTATTTTAGTACAAAAAAGTATAGACAAAAATTATAAATTTTTGAATAAAAATGAATGATAACCTCATTTCCATGTTTAGTAAAGTATAACTAATAATGTATTGAATAAACACTTATATAAATTCAACTTTCATTTAAATAATAATTGACTACAAATCTCATCTACTGTTTTGACTGGGAGATGCCTCCTGGGATTCAGGCACAAGATATTGATCTTGATTGCTTGCCTGGAGTGACAATGCATAAGAAGAATGCACTTTATCTTGTGCCTAAGAAATACACAACTACTTAGGTAATACTGTTCTTGAATAAAAGCTGGTCTGTGAAATATGTAAAAACAAGTTGTGTTGATTTCATGTAATAAAATTGTTGTATATTTACATATATAATATAAATAAATAAATAAATAAATATTTAATATATATGACGGGCCGTTTTTGAATGGTTGCTTCTTTTTGTGAAAAGGTTTCGGACCATGAAATGGTGTGTTTCACATTGATTCGGTTCATCGGTCAGTGGTTTGACCGAATAGGTGTCTCTTGATTGGAGATACTATTTCGGGTGAAAAGGTGCTTAACATCTATTGGAAGTCTATAAATACTTCCATAATTTGACCACGAAAATCATTCAAAATATATCTTTTTACTTTCTCTCTATCTTTTCAAGTCTTTTGGTCGAGTTCTTGTTTTAAAGAGGTTTCAAATGAGTGTAGCCTTTTGAAACAAAGTTGTAGGCTTTGTATCCTAGAAGGTGTATTTCTCGAAACCATCTACATCCAGTGTGGGAGAAATATATACCTTTAAAGATAGCATCTTTAAGATGTGCCTAGCCTATTATAAAAAGAATCAATTTCTACCCACATAATACAACAATTTTAAAGGTATATATTTCTGAAATGGAGTAGGTTCTTGTCAAAGCACAATTGAATGAAGAATACAAATTGGAACGTCTCAATGGTGTGAATTACATGCGTTGGAGCAAGGAGACTGATGCAAGGGTGAAGAGATGGAAAGATGATGAAATCGAGAGAAGAATTTTCATTATATTGAATTTTGTTTTATGTCATAATTTACAATTTTATTTATGTTATGACTAATTCGAGTTTTAAATATTTTGTGGTAGTAAAATTCAAGTCGATCGGAGGAACTTTCAAACTTCCATGGTGTCAAAGATATTATCAAATATTTGGAAGCTACTAAGGCGAAATTTTTGGTTCTGAAACCAATTAATGAGATATGTTCATTATGTGAATTATCAATATTCGCTTATTCTATTTGATTACATATTATGTTGAATAATATTAAATGTGTTTTTAACAATGATGTAATATATGTGATTTAATATTTAATAATATTTTATCATGGTGGATTATTCTTGATAAAGAATAATTTTTTTATGCATATTTAAATATTACTTTATATTCCTACGGATATATGGAACATGCATGATTAAATTATATTTTTATTGTAATCATGTTATATGCGTTTGATGTGAGCATGTTGTATATATAATATTTAATTATATTATATAATTTTGATTTATTCTCGATAAAGGATAAATATTTGTGCATGCTTAATATGACTTTATTTTGCGACACATATATAAAGTAATTTTTTAGCGAATCGCTTTCAGCTTATGAATAAATGCAATAAGACCAGACACAATGGTAAACCCTTATCCTTGGGCTTTTCACATTTTTCTATATGCCAAGTTATCTCCCTCCGAAATAAAAAGCCGCATAAATTTTTACCTACAATGGTAAAGCCCTTCTTTTGGACCCACAATGCCACGTCATCTTCTACCATGTATTACTTTAAATTTAATAATATATAGAAATAACTATGATAATATTATTATCATAAGAAAGATAGTATATTTGTATACATTATTGTAAACTTAGTTTAATTATCATTATTTATTTAATATAATTTTATTATTATTCTAAAAGTACAAGTAGAATTTATTATAGGTATTGTTATTTTAGTACAAAAAAGTATAGACAAAAATTATAAATTTTTGAATAAAAATGAATGATAACCTCATTTTCATGTTTAGTAAAGTATAACTAATAATGTATTGAATAAACACTTATATAAATTCAACTTTCATTTAAATAATAATACATAATTATCTAAATATTTATTACTGCTATTTAGACGAAATATAAAAAATACGATAATAATAAAAAAAATTAATAAAAATACTTTTTTTATTTAATAATGTTGATATAAAAAAATTCTTATTCGCTTTATTTATATATAAATTTTTAATAAAAAATATAAATAAGAACTATAATTTTTAATAAAATTATAATAAATTCTTTTCAAATTGATTCATAGAACGATAAAATAACAATTAAATAAAAACAAGGATTAAAATTAAAAAATAATGCTGACTCAGCATTTAAATGCTGAGTCAGTGTATTTTGGAGGGGCTGCTTAGGAACAGCCCACCAAAATCCCCCAAAATCCCTATTGTAGCTAAAAATCCCCATGAAAAGCCTACATGTGAGTGCTCTTAGGTACGAGTTGCACACTTTATTTCAAAAATGGCATTGGAAGACTGAGAGAGTGTTATGATCTCCCGATTCTTGTGGTTGAGGTCTTTCTGCTTGAGATTTCTTACTTGATTTAAGATATAACAATTTTTATTTACAGAAAATACTATTTAAATAGAGAAAAATGAATTTGACTAGAGTTTTGATTTCTGAAATAACTATACTTGGAGATAGTGATTAACTAAATGTATTTGAATATTTCATATTTTTGAGTATGATATATTATATTCCACAAGTTATTATTTTCAATTTTTATTCAACCAATACATGATTTATATACGTATGGCTATTGATAGGAATAGATTTTTCATTAATTTATGAATATTCTTGTGCCAAAGGTTGAATCCCCAACCCCAAGGGTCCCCATGCCTCGACCCGACAGAGCATATAGGAGGATGTAAATCATGGTAACTCAGCTAATCGTGTATTTTATATTATGCAACTTTATAGTCATTATATATTTTTCTGAAGTGGTTATTATGTGAAAAAAATCAATAGTTATTCATTATGACGGCTAAAAATTGAATGCAATTTGCTATTTTCTTAACAAATAAACGAGTTTAAAAGTTATTCGTATTCTTTAAATGTATTAAATTTATGTTTAACATCGGATTGGCATTTTAGATTAAAATGATGGATTTCTATAATGTTCCCCCTAATTATTTTCTCATCCCCCTAATATTAGAGCCAAAGGGAATAAATGTTAATCACCATTAAATTTATTTAAATGTACCTAACACTAATAGCATCACTTGAAGGCAATCATATTTTTTTTTTTTTTCAAAAATAGGTTCCTTATATTGTACGGACAACCACAATAAGACGACATGATATGCACGCAAAGATACTACGAACATAAAAAACTTCTAAGATATGGAGATAATTATGATAGACACATTAAGGGGTTGTGCATTTGGCCCCGAACCTATTGAATAGCGATACGAAAACTTGATATAATAATACGAGTACGATATATTACATATATACAATATGATAAACATTAAAATTATATGATTTGATATGTTGGAGATATAAATGTATATGTATTATAATATTTATAAATAAATTTAAGTCATGATGTTTATTTACTAATATAAATAAAATAGAATTATTGACACGTCAAATTTTTTTTTAGGATAACAAAAAAGTTCATCATTACACTATAGGATATCATTTGAATAATACTAACAATTATCTTATTATTCCAAGTTTTATGTGATAAAGTGTAAATGATAAATTTAATATGAAATAAGAGAAAAAATATATATAGATAAAGAAGTGAAACCAAAATGGTTTTTTTACTTCTTTAATATATTATTTTGGTAGTTTAGCTTTCTAACATACAATTAAAATTATTATTTTTATTTTAAATTTTGTATCGGATTCTCCATCAGAAGTATCAAATAAGATATCCAATAATTTTCTTTTAATTTAATTGTTAGATACGTGAAATAAATATTCAATTTGTATCTAAATAGTATTCGCAGAGTATTGTAGCTGAGTGTTTATGTGTTTCACTAAAAGTTAATTTTATTTTCAAACATAATTTAGATATAATTATACAGTGAAAATGTCAAATTACTATGTACGTCCAATATTTATTATTAAATCTCTAAAGAGTACTTGATAAAATCCAATCTTATTCGATCAAATACTCTGGCGATATGTGAGAAAACGTCATGAGTACATTTTTAATAATAAAGAATTTAATACAATTATAAGAAAAATTAAATTATGCACACTTTTGAAAGTAAAAGAAAATACAATGTGATTCGAAATGGATTGAGCATAACCAAATAAATAGATACCTTCAAATTTAATATCATCAGAAAATAAAATCAAACACATCTTTTTCTCACTTTTTTTCACATGAAAATCAAAAAGCACATTCTCCCATAATTTTTTAAAAATTAACGTTGAAACTAAATTAAAAACACATCCAAACAAAGTTGTACGGCCTATTTAATAATTCAAGAAAATAAGTCTTATAAATATAAGTCAAAAGAGTTTAAATATTCTACATATTTATGTATATGTATATGTAAATGAAATACGTAATAATATTTTGCAGTTATTCCTAATTATATGACCTATTCATTATTTTAATTCCAAATATTATACTCGTGCTTTTATATGTATTATGTCTTTCGCTGCAATTTTTTTTAAAAGAACTCATATTATTATATTCAACCATAATGTTGTTTGATTACATATTCTGGATAAGAAATTCCCAATCCCTAAAACCAAAAATGGGTTTACAGAATTTTCTTTTCTTCTTTTAATATATAATATAATAAAATTGTTACATTCCTATTAAAAAATTATTTTACATCATCATTCACATCTCAATATTGATCAATTTTATAAAGTTAATAATACATAATCAACTTATTATTAATACTATTATCATTACATTAGTCCTACTTAAAAGTGATATATGACATTATTTACCAAAAAAAGATATATCACATCAAATTTGCGATGCATGCGCCTTCATCCAAGGCACATGCCATCATTTTTTTTTATTTCTGACAAATCAGCACAAAATGCGCCTTCTAAGGCACATTGTGTTATTTTATGAACAATTCAAAATTTATACTAATTTTGGGGAAAAAATTTAAAATTATATTATTGATTTAAATTTTCCACATATTTGTTAGTCATTTACTTCATGGGCTTGGGCCTGTGGTTTATCCAACGGTTTATTTATGAGAAACAGGGAATACTATAGTGTGTATTGGAAGCCCATAATGGCCCGTTAGTTCTTCCGAAATCTTGTGTGTACGCATCATTAATTCTCAGTAAAAATGATCAGTGTGTTGACAACATTGTTATATTTTGGAAGAAATCTGTCATTAAATTTAATGTGAGATTTTCGAAAAATTATTGAATTAAAAATGTAAGAAATTTATAATAAGTAAAACCAAAATTCAATAAAAGACACAATTTTTCCTTTTGTTATGAATCTGATAGTTTGACTATGTCAAATCCTTTTAATTAAGGAACGTCCTTTTCAGTTAATTATTATAAGCGAAAGACTGAGTAGTAACTGGAAATATGAAAATAAATACCATTTTTTTATAGTTTAAGGTTTTTTGAGAACTATGAAAAGGATAGGATAACTAATAATTTTAAAAGAGCTGCCAATAGGAGAAATTAGAAACAGTTGTTTTAAAATTTCAAGTGCTTTTTTAAAGAAATGACAACTTGAATCTGCAAATAAAAATACGACCGTGTCACTAAGTCGAATTAAATTAGAGTTGTACTTTTATTAGTAAAGATCATAATTTGTGTATAATATGTTTTACATTCAACATTTATATTTTCTCTATTATAAATTCACAACAAAAAAAAGCTTAAAGTCAACAAAGTCTTGGAATTTTTTTTTGGTTAAAGAATATCAAGTTTTTATATAATACGATGAGATTTTTTTTAACAAATTAGGAAAAACTATCCATCCAACACAAATGTGTGGTGTTAAAGCCACCGACTCCATTGGGGTGGGAACAATATATAATTTCCCAGTATAGTACCAAGCATTGACCAGAAACAACTTTCGAAAATATTAGAAATTCTTATTGTAAATATGTAATTTAAATCAAATTAACACAAGAAACAACTTAAACAAAAGATATCTATAATACAATAAGATATTTAACACATGCAAAAGAGAAATAATTCCTCTTTATTTATTTCCTTTCTTTTTATGGATTCTAATTAGGAAAATCAAGAATTTAAATCCCATTACAATCATAGTAATATTACTTGTTATACACTCCATACGATTGTCCATAGTTAACAGTTTCTCGAGCTCCCGACCCATTATTTCAGCATAAAATACAATATAAATCAACAAACAAATCAATTCCCAAACTTGGACTTAATTTCACCAACAACAGATTGCTCAACCTGGAAAGCCTTGGCCAAAACATCATCAGGCACAGCAGGCTTAGACCCAAACAGGTTCGACGAAACCAGCACAGCCCCCGGCAAGTGACTGTTGAATGAAGTAACAATCATTGCCAATTCTCGTCCCACATTCGCCTGAAAATGCACAAGCCCCCGTGGGATCACAAACATCTCACCAGGATTCAAAACCTTCGAATAATACACATTTGCAGTCGTTATAAATCCCACCAGCAATTTCCCTTGCATGAGTACACCAGCTTCAGTGGCCCTAGGATGTGAATGAGGAGGGTTTATCCCTCCAGGGGCAATCTCAACTCGATTCATCGAAATACCGAGAGTGTTCAGGCCTGGAAACGTAAGAACATTTCCCTGGATTACACTACTTCCAAAGGGATTGCTTGTGTTGCCTTTTTTGCTAAGCCCGTCAAAGAAAAAGTCGTCTGAAGTTACGTTTGAGGCGGGTTTGCAAGGAAAACCGTTGACTGATATTGGCCCGTTGAGATCTGCTATGCAGAAATCCTGTAATGGATCAGGGTCTGAAGAGTTGCAAGAGATTGGAAACAGTAGCAAAAGAATGAAGTAGAGTATTGGAATGGTGAAACTTGGTGAGTTTTGGTTCATAGTTTTAGAAGCCATTTGGAGCTTGTGATGAAACTATGTAATATGTTGCTAAGTACAATTTGATTGCTTTTATAGACTATATTTTTCAAAGACAATTGCAGGAAGTAGCTAGGTCGCCATTGACATATGTATTAAATTAATTGGGGTGGGTAATACTAAGCTCAGATTATTTATGTAATTTATGTGTTTGATTGAAAGATAGTTGCATATATTATGATTATTGTTGTGTAAGGATTTCAGTTATGTTTGCGAAAATATATTTTAACGAAGTGATTTTACCGATTCATATTTTTGAAAATTCGATCTTTTGTTAATTTTACAATTTTGTTATATATAAGTGACATATCATTGATTAAATTATTGTTAAGAAAGATTATCAATTTTTTAAGTATAAATAGTTCATGAGTTTCATCTCGTATTCCTTGCAATTATAAGCAAAATTATAATTGTAACGTGATTCTACTTTTGTCTCACGCTTCGTAAAATTTAAAAACCGTTTCAATATTTCACATTGTTTTTTCTTTTTTATAAATGGAGTAATCCCATAAGATAGTTTTCATAAAATATTGACAAAATGAGCAACAAAAAATTGTATTTTGCATCTAGAAACCAAACCATGTATCTTGTACAACAAACCCTTAAATATATCATTGTTTCACTTACCCGCCTCAATTAAAATAATGTTTTAAAAAAGGAAAAGAAAAACATTATCTTCCACAATTATTTTCTATTAAAGGGAAAAGTGATATTAATATTTGTTTACCAAGTCATTTTTACATCTTTTTAAATAATTTTTCTAACAAAGAGGCAGTGAATCTGATCAACAACTTCTTTCACAGTACGTTTACTTGGACAAACAATACTTATTATAAATTTATAATTGTGTAAAAAGAGACAACTAATTAAGTTGACACTTTCAGTTTGCCTTTTCATCCACCTTATTAGCTAAGCAGGAAAATAAATGGCAAATTTAAAATGCTTAGGGTTTCTGTCATGGACTAGGTCCATATATTAAAATTCAATGGGATTATTTTTATTCCAAAAAGGCTTCAACCCAACATACTTTTTCAGATCATGTTACTGACGTAATCGACATAAACACAAACCACAGTCAATTTATTACATGAAATCAACACAACTTGTTTTCACATATTTTACAGACCAGTTTTTATTCAAGAACAGTATTACCTAAGTAGTCATGTATTTCTTAGGCACAAGATAAAGTGCATTCTTCTTATGCATTGTCACTCCAGGCATGCAATCAAGATCAATATCTTGTGCATGAATCCCTGGAGGCATCTCCCAGTCAAAACAGTTGGCGAGATTTGCAGTCGTAAGCTCGACATTTGTGAGTCCCATTGTCATTCCAGGGCAGATTCTCCTGCCCGATCCAAATGGAATCACCCCAAAATCTCGCCCTTTAACGTCGATATCACTGTTCAAGAATCGTTCGGGCAGGAACTTGTCTGGATCATCCCAACATTCGGGATCTCTTGCCACTGCCCATGCATTGACATATACTAATGTTTGGGGTTCGATTTGAAAGCCATCTAAAACGGTTTTTTCGACTGTTTCTCTAGGCACTAGCAATGGGGCTGGAGGGTATAATCTTAGGGTTTCACATATGACTGCTTTTAAATAGGGCAATTTTTGCAGATCATTTTCTTCTACTTTGCCTTTTGCTCCGGTGACTTTTCTGATTTCTGCTTGCAGTTTCTTCATGACATTGGGTGCCTTCATTAGAGCAGTCATTGCCCAAACGACTGTGGCTGCAGTTGTATCAGTTCCAGCAATGAATATATCCTATAAACACAATTAAGATTATGAAAATGTAA
This sequence comes from Verbascum thapsus, assembly GCA_963669365.1. Lineage (NCBI taxonomy): Eukaryota > Viridiplantae > Streptophyta > Magnoliopsida > Lamiales > Scrophulariaceae > Verbascum > Verbascum thapsus. Next base: position 11,027,594 of record OY770118.1, read on the forward strand.
TGAATAATATATATATATATTTTGTTATTCGTTTTTGTTATTTGTTTCAACATGTTATGTATTCTAAAGTCTAAACTCTAGTAATAAAAAATTAATGAACTTAGAAATTTCGACAAATAAGTGATGATGAGCATATCTGTAAAAGAAGAATTGATAGTGAATTATAACCAACAAAAATAAAAATAAATGGTACATGGGTTTTCTCTTGTACAAAAATGAATGGAAATATGAAATAGTGAAGAAATTTGGGAGCTTAAAGGAAAACAATATGTAGCTACTAGATGTGATGAATAATTGACAACGCTTATTCTCACCTGCAAAATGCCACTTGTTCAATTGAAGATGCTCAAAATGCCTTCCGACAATATGAGATGGGATTTTTTTAGAGTGATAAAAGTAATCATTGAGATATAAATAAGGAATTATGTGGTTAGGATTTGCACTATATGTAGCCTTTTTTGGGATTAATTATTTTTCTTTTTATGATAACTAGAAAATATCACGTGCGTCGCACGTGGTTCGCACGTGATTCTTTTAATAATTAACTAAACTAAAATAAATTATTATTATTCTATCAAATGATTTCATAGTTATTAATTTATTACTATACTAAATAAATTCAATTCTTATTAATCATTTAAAACGTTAAACTTGTTTTGAATAAACTTACAAAATTAGAATAAAATAAGTCATATTCAAAGATGAGCCAAATCTAATTGTTAATTTATATTTTTCTCTCAGTTTTTTTAACACCTTATATTTCAAAAATTATGTACATGTATGTTTGCAAAAATTATTTCTTTTATCACAAGTTTCTCAAAGTTTGAAATATAACATATTTACAATCTAATTCATTTTCTTTCATATTTATTATGTTCATGTATAGTTCTTATTAGTCAACATAAAGTACATCACATTATTCCTCATAATTTCACATATCTCTCATCAACAATTTTATTTATTAAATTATTATTTTTTCTCTTATTTGATACTTTAAATCACATAATCATCACAAAAATACAAAGCAATAACGTAAACGTCGTTCACAAATATAATTACGCTTGATTTGATATATTTCACAAATCCTTGCAATAGAATATACATATATATAACTCACATTTTTCAAATAATTTTCAAAGAAACTATTTGAATTCCTTTTACTAAATGATGTTCTACTATTAATAGATTTTTTCCTTAACCGACCGTTATTATGTTTGTTTTATCTATTTTTAAACAACCTATTATGTTTATTTTATTGTAAAATAAACTTTTGACCAAAAAGTATTAGTATGTTGTATTAACATTATATTAAAATTTATCAGAGACATCATTCTTCTTCCTCATAGAAATCTATTTTTTTTCAATAATGTTTAATCTTCATTATCATTTTTCAAGATGACGATCGATATCATCATAATCATCTAAAGGCTTCATCCTTCTCGATGACACTCTCTTACACAATCTCTCTGATTTATCACCTACTCTTGCTGCCCCCCTCAATTTTTCATCCAAAGATGGTATGAGTACCCCTCTCCACTGTTGTTAATTCGAATGTCGCATCTCTCTCATACAAACTCCAACCCTAAACTATATGCTAACTCTAATCCTAATTCCCCCATCCCAGGGTCGCCAACATATATTACACATTTGACATCCTGATTCCAATTCTAACTCGTTGCCTAACCTCCCGACCAAGTCGGTGCCTCAAACTAAAACCCTAGCCCTCTCATACTACAAATACAAACAACAACTTGCTCTTCCTTATCTCGGCGATGTACTATGCACAAAACCCTATTAAGTCAATCCATCCTCGGAATTTCACCTACACAAAAATCTTGTTGTCGCTCCACTTCTCCAAACCTTATCTTCTGCCCATCTTTCATGGAAATCCTAACTTGCATGCTATATATTTTCCACAACTTCCCACTCATCATTCACACCATAAACTTCTCCGTCTTCCGCCACACTCTCATCATAATCTCTCCTTAATGTTACCAAAATAAACTCAACTCAGACAACTATCTCTTGTGAAAATGTCAATTATACCTAATACTTCGTAACCACAATTTACTTGGCTACGTGGATCGCTCAATTCCATATTCCTCATCTCGCACCCTTAACTCATGTGGAGAATCTTTCCCTAATTTGGCATATAATGCATGGCTATGCATGGATATGTACGAATCAATTTTACTTTCACATTAGTGGTCTTCACACTCTCATACCTTGTGTGATATTTATGTGTCAATTTCTTATCCAGTGTCGCTAAATTGCATATAACGTGATGCTAGTAGAATTAGCTAAATGAACTTGACCACTACAAATCAAGACTCCTAATTTTTTCTATACTATGTATGGGTTGCAAGAATTTGATACTTGTAAATATGAGTACAAAAAATTCAATTATTTTCATTATATTAGTGTTCTTAATTTTGTTCTACTATTTATTTATACAATGTTCTATTAATATAATTAATATAATGAAAGTCCTACTACTAAATAATTTGCTACTGTATCTATATATAATGTAATATATAAATATGTCCACAATAATATTATGTTCATCAAATAAGTAAAAGACAACTAAATGTTTTGTTTATAGGCAGACATTATGAAAATTTAGGAATATAGTTTATTTCTTAAACAGTGTCTATGTCTAACAACAAATATGTTTATTTTCTTATAGAGATCGTTTTTGCATATAAATGATTTCTCATTAATCATTAGTATTAAAGAAAATTTATATAAACATTGTTTTGCTATATAAATAATTTCCCATTACTATTAGATATTTAAGGTAAAGTGACTTTTTAATTAATTAAATAGAGTTATGATACTAATAGGTTTCTAGTTCAAATTACTAAAAGAATTATAAAATTGAATAAGGGTATGTATGTCTTTTCATATAAGACGAAACAATTTTATAATTTTAATTTAATTGATAATAATAATAATAATAATAATAATAATAATAATAATAATAATAATAATAATAATAATAATAATAATAATAATCTATTTTATACATTTGATTCTTTAATTAATTTAATCATGTTTACTGTTGGTGGAATTTACTAATAATAATAATAATTTACTTTATACATTTAATTTATTAATTTTAAATTTAGTACATGTTTACGACCGGTGGAATCCCGATTTACTGGTGGAATCCTAATAACAATAATAATAATTTACTTTATATATTTAATTTTACATTATACATTAAATAAATTAGAGTCCTAATTAAATTGCGTTTCTCATCAATAATTTAATTCAATGTTTACGGCGGATGAAATCATAATAACAATAATAATAATTTACTTTATATATATTTAATTTATTTTATACATTAAATAAATAGAATCCTAATAAATTGTGTTTCTCATCAATATAAATTGGAGTCCTAATAATGCAGGTTACTTTATATATTTTATTTTATACATTAAATAAATTAGAGTCTTAATAAATTGTGTCTCTCATCAATATAAATTGGAGTCCTAATAATGTAGGAAACATAATTAATAGTAAGGACGATTGTGTCTTTTCACATAGAACGAAACAATTTTGTTATTCACACATTTATATAGGGGTTAGATGGATGTAATTGCAAATTGTAGATATTTGTACTAGTATTCATATTATATGTTACCTAAGTAAGAGATATATAAGACATGCCACGTACTATAAGCGTCTAATAATAGAAACTTTTAAGAAAGAAATATTTCAGCCACAAAAATAATAAATAAACTATTAAAATATTTTTATTTTTAATATTTTAAACTCGCCCTCTCGATCGTAATTTTACCTTCGTCACTGCATCACCAATCTTAACTTCGTCACCGCATCACCGCATAGAAACGAGACAATGGTTTTACTATATTAGGGAGTGTTTTGTTTTTTCCCTTAAATGGTATGAGAAAAAAAAGTTGTATTTATCAAATAAACGTAAGCAAAATACTAATTTTAATTCATTTGATATCGTGATTCTATCTTTAGTCCCACACTTTATTGAATTTTAGTGAACGTCTTAATATTTCACATAAATTGCAATATTAGTCATTTTCTAAAATAATGTTAGTTTCATACATTATTTTTGTTATTATAAAATGAATTTGCCTCTTCAACTAAATCACATGGATTAAGCAACCCTTTATACAATATTATTTGTATCGTACCCCTTGAAAAATATGCAAAAGTTTTAATAAAAGAACATATAGGTTTAGTCAAGACGTTCATAATATACCACAATTATTTTCCTTCATTATTTTTATATTTTTTCTAACTTTTTTTCGGGTAATTGATAATAATATTTATTTAAGAAGGTGTTTGATAGTTTTTGTTATAATTTAGATGTAATTTTAAATAACAAAAATAAACTATAAAACTAACGTTGGTTAAAGAAATGACTAACATTACAATTTTATCAAAATATTATAATTGATTATATTTTAAAATTTTGTAAGATGTGAAATTAAAATTAGGACTAAATTTGCAATTTTCCTAATAAACATACCTAATACACTAAATTGAAATAAGCATTATTACCGTTAGCAATGCTTTAATGTGATCCCATTCCAAATGAAGAGAGCAAGAGTTATCTTGTTTGAGCCGAATCAACACATCAATAATATCATCCTCCTCTACGTTCGTCTCTTTCATCCTATTACGATCAACATGCTCATCAATCACTTCTTGATAAAAACAATCCAAATCTTTGAAAATCGAGTCGAGACGGCTCATCAGCCCAGAAACCTTATCCACCCAACTCAACGCCGGAAAATAATCGGATACAAAGAAACTCCCCAACATAATCTGAGCCCTTTTCGTAAGCTCCCCGAATCTATGCATTTCTGATCGTCGCTCATCGTATCTCTTACCAAAAGCAACTCTACATATTACAGAGATCGAAAAACCCATCAATATCTCACTCAGATTGACAGCCCTACGTTCTAAGCCCGAAATCTTTTCAATCATTCTAGAGATTTCATCTTCCCTAATGGGACGAAAAGATTGAACTTTTTTGAGGCTGAAAAGATGATTATTTGTGATTTTTCTAAACTCCCTCCAGTGATCATTACATGGTGAAAAAGCCATGTCCATGCAGTTGTAAAATATTTTCCGTTGCGCGATAGACTTTGGCCTGCCGCAGAATGCTGTGTCTTGAGTTTTCAGAACTTGTTTGGCTGATTTTGCTGAACAAACCACAAGAACTGGCACAGAAGCAAACTTCATCTGGATTATGGGGCCATATTTCTTGGAGAGTTGCCATAGATAAACATGGGGTTCTCTGGTTGTGACGATTTGGTGCAAGTTTCCGATCAAAGGGAGCCCTGGAGGACCTGGTGGAACAAGGGTTTTCCATATCTTCTTCTTTTGGAAAAGGAAAATCAAGATAATTGGGAGAGTTATTGATAATATTAGAAGTATCATGGTGGAGATTATAGTGTGTGAAAATGTACGTAGTGTATACTTGGTTTGAGATTATTTGAGCTACAAGTGAGGCGGTGTTAGGAGAAAGCTATACAATTCATTTGAGGACTCATAATTGCATATATATATGGTCTCCTAATTCTAATATACATCTATACTATATATATCTATATATCTATTATATTAATTATATATTATATTATATTATATTTTATATTGTCTTATATTATTATATATATATTATATATATTATTATGTTATATATATATGTATATATCTTTTATTTGCTAAATAAATAAAAAAACCTATTACACCTTCTAATGGTAAAAGAGTCACAAATAAATAATTTACTTAAAATTTGGATATTCTTTAATAATAAGAGGAATAGTTGCATTCAAACTCTAAGATAGAATCACATATAGATACATGAAATTTAGTTAAATAATGATATCATAAAAAATTATTTATATATAGATAGAATATTAATAAAAGCATAAGATAATCATAGTATGGGTAAGAATTAAGAATACATTTAAACAAAAGTGATATCCATGTAGTTAAAAATGTCTCCATGATTTTTTATAAATTAAATAGTATTTTTTTTATGAATAACGAACCTTTTTTATATGTGTTTTAACTCTATCAACATATGTGCTTATTTGTATACATGTGAATAACTCAAATTATACATTATTATGGAAATTACAAAAATACGAGTTGGTTTCTTAATTTTTTTAACAAATCTAAATATCTATATCTATTTCCAGCTTTTACATCACAAGAGTCAATAAACAAAAAAAAGTTACCAATATCTAAATATTAATTAAGTGCATAGCATAATTTATTAGGACTCTAAAATAGAATCATCTATAAATAATAATTAAATACAAAAGTTTGTAAAAATATTATAATTTATTCAATAAAGATATCTTAAATTTTTTGGGTGTCAATTTCCTTTGTAATTGAAACAACAACAACATATATGGAAATTTTTAAAGTGAAAAATGTGGACGATACTATTAAATACGCACATTATTTTATTTGCTCTTTCAATAATATATCTTTCCAGACTTAGTTAATTAATTATCTATGAATTCTTTCACAATATCTGATTTCATACTATTTGTTAATAATCACATGAATATTGTATCACTTATATTATAGGATTTGACTAAGCTTAGATTAAAGATCTTATAAGTTTTTAGTGCTTAAAAGATATTTCTGAAGTTTTTGAGCTCTCTATATTATTTTGGAAATAATTTGTTTAAGTATTTAAATCAAGTATGTTCCAAGAATTTAGATCTTATTTTGAAAATAATTTGTTAAAGTATTTGAATCAAGTATGTTCCAAGAATTTAGATGTTAGTTTGTTAGGTAATAGTTGGCAAAATTGCAACTTTGGTACCTTAAGTTGGCGTGTACACGAATTTGATATTTTATGTTGGACCACTGGCAATTTGGGTACATTATATTTAAAAAACATGCATTTCATTACAAATTTGGCCGGAAAATGCTATTCTCGCCGAAAAAAGTCACGTTGACACGCACGTGACTTATCAATTTGGGGTTTTTTCTGATTTTCCAGTCAAAACCACAAAATTTGGAGGATTTTTTAATTATTTTTTTTGAAAAAACGTGACCATGCTTTCTAGAGTAAAATTCCCCCAAATATATGAATTCCCAAATGGACCAAATGAACAGAAAACCTAATCCACAAAATTTCCCAAATTCTTCCAAAATTACACCATGCTAGTGCTGAATTGAAGATAAATTTGTGATCCACCATTACCCAGAAGTAATATTGTGCAAAAATGGTGAAGCTTAGGTTCATATGCCAACTCCAACTTACCTGTGGCTTTATTCTTCTGAGTCCGAGCCATCTCGGCTTCGATTTCTTTAATCTCTTCTATGATCCCCATATTTCCTAAAAATTCAGTTGAAAAAGATAAAATCAACTGATATAATATCCCGCAAGACTAATTTTGATTTGGAAGCCATCTCATAACTAAAAACACTTCTTAAGTAAATTCAATAAAAGCGCCGGCATCAACATAAACTGATAATTTTGGACAAAATATTTCCAAAAAGATATAAAATTCAACAAAAAAGAACAAATCAGTTGAAACGCGAGCTGAAAATTTAGTTACACGTGTAAATTCAAGTGAATTTACTTTAAATTATTTTGGGGTGAAATTAGGTCAATGTGGTTAAATTGGGGGAAAAAAGGATTTGAGGGAATTTTCGTAAAAACAATTCTTACATTTCCCCCAAATTTTGTGAATTTGGAGGGAAAATCAGAAAATTCCCAAATTGATAGGTCAAGTGCGTGTCACGTGACCTTTTCCGACGAGAATAGCATTTTCAGCCAAATTTATACTGAAATTGCGATTTTTTTGAATATAATGTACCCAAATTGTCAGTGGTCCAACATAAAGTATCAAATTCGTGGACACGTCAACTTAGGGTACCAAAGTTGCAATTTTGTCGGTAATAGTGAGTGCTTATAAGCATTTCTTAGTTTACCACTAATCAAAGGAATCAGATTTTCTATTCCAAATCGTGTTCCATCTCCTATTACATGTATTAGATATTTGACACGTGTTAAAAAAATTGTCAAATAACTAACTGTCTGGAATAGGAGATTGGAACACAATTTGGAATAGAAAAACTTATTTCCTAATGAAAAAAGTGCATTACATTTATTAGTATATCATTCTTGAAATATTTAGTACATGGAATTATAAATATATTACTACAACAAATATTAAAGCATACTTTTTATCGAACCTAGTCAAATATAATTAAAGCTTTGAAGTAAACGGTTAATATATAAATCAAATTAAACAATGAATTAAAAATTAATTGAAAATAAAAAAGAAAGTGTACTTGCACATAAAGAGCCAATTATTCAAAGAGTATTTTAACACCTACTCGTAAATTTTATTATCACCCCTCTGATCAAACTTAGACGGTTCATGTCTTTGTTTTTTATTTTAATTTTAACTGATTATATAGTATTACATTAAATTATAAAATGTAGAAGCATACAAATTATGACTTACTAATACATTAATATTTGTATAGTGCATATACGCATATATAATAATTTTGATATTTCGAATCGTCTCTTTAAAAGTTGTGTTTTAATTATTTTCCATTCTTCAAACATTGCAAGTGCCTTTTCAAACTAATGTTTATACTTAGTTGAAATTTCGTAAATGACTTTTATACGTGACATGCAACATGAGAAGAAACATAAATTCAAAATAAAAGGTTTATTCTAATTTTGGGAGGTGCGTGTATACCAAAAAATTTACTAATATTTTAATCATACACACATTATTTTATTTGCTCTTTTAATCATATATCTTTTCAAAATTTATATTTAATGTGCATATTGCGTTAATTAGACACCATGAATTCTTTCACAATTTTTGATTTCGTACTACAGTAAAAACTCGATAAATTAATACTCGATTATTTAATAAACTCTCTAAGATAATATTTTTGGCCGGTCTCGACTCGGGGATAGGGTGCTAAATTAATAATTCGCTAAAATTATAAGATAATACATTTTTGATAATTTCTATAGACCCCATATAAAATATAAATTAATAATTCCTTATATACTACATATTACATGAATGATTTATGAATATTTATTGAAAAATGACTCAATTGTCCTTTTTTTTTTGTTGAAATCAATTTCACCTTGAATCTCGTCTCTAATTTTCCTGATCATTGTAAGAATTCTGGTGTTGTTTACAATGACGAAAGCATTTCGCAATTGTATTTGCACGAACATCCATAGTCCATGCTGAAATTGCAAGATTCATTACAGCTAACACATTTATTTTTGCTGGTTTTGGAACTCCTAATTCCATAACCCTCCAAAAGACTTCTATAGAACCGACGACGATAATGCATCTTAAAAGCTCGTATAATCCCCGTGTCGCAAGGTTGAATTTTTGAAGTTGTGTTTGGTGGCAAAAATAATAATTCAATATTTTGCAATCCTTCAATAAATTACATGAGCAGGGCAATTATCCACAATCAAGAGAATTTTTCTTCTAACCATTTTTTTTATCAAGTTGGAGAACATATTCTTCAAATAACACCCCAGTCATCCAAGATCGTTTGTTAGCACGGTACTCACAGTTCAAACTGTTCAAATTTACATTCTTGAAGCACCTTGGTTTAGCATATTTCCCAATAATCCATAAAGGAATTTCATTATAAATTAATAAAATATTAATTAATATATAAATTAATAATTATTAATTTATCGATTAATTAATAACTCTTTTAATTAATAAATTCTTGTGGTCCCATGAGTATTAATTTATAGAGTTTTTACTGTATTTGTTGATTATATATTTGCATAAATATTGATTACAATGTAAGGATTTGACTAAGCTTGGTTGAAAGATCTTATAGATCAGTGATCATAAGATATATTTGAAGCTCATGAGCTCTTTATCTTAATTTGGAAATAATTTGTAAAAGTGTTCGAATAAAATATATTCTAAAAAATTAGATGTTAAAATTGAATGATTATAAGCATTTTTAATGTAACACTAACCAAAAAGTGCATGCCATTCTTAGTATACATATTTTAAAATATTGGCTATTGACTAATAAATATATTACTATAGCAAGTGTGAACACATACTAATTTTATTGATTTTAATTATGTTATTATTATTATTATATTAAAGTTACTATAATTTATTTTGTTGCATCAAAAAATAGTTCACTTAATTCAACTATAACTATTTAAATGAATTACTTTAGCAAGATCATATGATTCACATTCAACAACGAACGTGTTATTTACTAGTCAAATTATTTTTATTCCAAAAGGCTTCAACCCAATGTATTTTTTCAGATCATCTATTGACGTAATAGACAGAAACACAAACAACACTCAATATATTACCTTTACGTATTTTTCAAGTCCCCAGGATCAATTTTTACCAAGAACAATATTGTATTTCTTAGGCACGAGATAAAGTGCAATCTTCTTATGCATTGTCACTCCAGGCAAGCAATCAAGATCAATATCTTGTGCCTGAATCCCTGGAGGCATCTCCCAGTCAAAACAGTTGACGAGATTTGCAGTCGTAAGCTCCACATTTGCGAGTCCCATTGTCATTCCAGGGCAGATTCTCCTGCCCGATCCAAATGGAATCACCCCGAAATCTTGCCCTTTAATGTCGATATCACTGTTCAGGAATCGCTCGGGCAGAAACTGGTCTGGATCATCCCAACACTCTGGATCCCTTGCGACTGCCCATGCATTGACATAAACCAACGTTTGGGGTTCGATTTGATAGCCATCAAAAACGGTTTTTTCGACTGTTTCTCTAGGCACTAGCAATGGGGCTGGAGGGTATAATCTTAGGGTTTCACAAATGACTGCTTTTAGATATGGAAGTTTTTGCAGATCGTTTTCTTCTACTTTGCCTTTTGCTCCGGTGACTTTTCTGATTTCTGCTTGAAGTTTCTTCATGACATTGGGTGCCTTCATTAGAGCTGTCATTGCCCAAACGACTGTGGCTGCAGTTGTATCAGTTCCAGCAATGAATATATCCTATGAACACAATTGAGATTATGAAAATGTAATGAATTAATAATATATATATATATATTATATATAGTAACACTTTACTATACTATATATCTTGTAAAGGATGTTAGGATTTGCACTATATAAATAAGGATGTATCTAAAATAATGATAGTTTCATAAATTATTTTTGTTATTATATAATACATTTGCCCCTTCAACTAAATAATATGGATTAAACAAACCTTTATAAAATATTATTTATTTCGTACACCCTGAAAAATAATTTACAAATTATATTAAAAAAACATATAGTTTTAGCCAAGACAATCGAAACACAATTATAAACTTTCTTAATCATTTTTTAATTTTTTTAAATGATAATAATATTTATTTGAAGAGTGATTAATACATATTGTTTAATTTAAGGGACAAAGTGTATACATAATAAAAATAAAGTATAAGACTAAAATTGATTAAAGAAAGGTCTAATATCGTAATCATATCAGATTTGATGTCGTAATACTATTTTCAAAATTTTGTAATTTGTGAAACTAAAATTAAGACTAAATTTTCAATTTTCGTAATAAACATACCTAATATACTAAATTAAAAATAAGCATTAATATTACCGTTAACAGTGCTTTAATGTGATCCCATTCCAAGCCAACAGAGCATGACTTATCATGTTTAAGCCGAATCAACACATCAATAATATCATCCTCCTCCACGTACGTCTCTTTCATCCTGTTACGATCAACATGTTCATCAATCACTTCTTGATAAAAACAATCCAAATCTGTAAAAATCGAATCGAGACGGCTCATGAGCCCAGATATTTTATCCACCCAATTCAACGAGGGAAAATAATCGGATACAAAGAAACTCCCCAACATAATCTCAGCCCTTTCCGTAAGCTCGCCGAATCTATGCATTTCTGATCGTCGCTCATCGTATCTCTTACCAAAAGCAACTCTACATATTACAGAGATCGAAAAACCCATCAATATCTCACTCAGATTGACAGCCCTACGTTCTAAGCCCGAAATCTTTTCAATCATTCTAGAGATTTCATCTTCCCTAATGGGACGAAAAGATTGAACCTTTTTGAGGCTGAAAAGATGATTATTCGTGATTTTTCTAAACTCCCTCCACTGATCATTACATTGTGAAAAAGCCATGTCCATGCAGTTGTAAAATATTTTCCGCTGCGCGATAGACTTTGGCCTGCCACAGAATGCTACGTCTAGGGTTTTGAGAACTTGTTTGGCTGATTTTGCTGAACAAACCACAAGAACTGGCACAGAAGCAAACTTCATGTGGATAACGGGACCATATTTCTTGGAGAGTTGCCATAGATAAACATGGGGTTCGCTGGTTGTGCCGATTTGGTGCAAGTTTCCGATCAAAGGGAGCCCTGGAGGACCTGGTGGAACAAGGGTTTTCGATACCTTCTTCTTTTGGAAAAGCAAAATCAAGATAATTGGGAGAGAGATTAATAATATTAGAAGTATCATGGTGAGATTATAGAGTGTGTAAATATGTTTTCTCAAAAACTTAAACCAGAGGGCATATAACTATAGAACATTAATTTCAAAGAAATGGTCTTAAAGTTCATTAGTCGGTGAGGTGCTCAGACAATAAGTATTTATAATGATTATTATTATTAAATAAAAAATTTATAATGGTATTCTATTTATTGTTCAAAAAGTGGTCAGTATGGTACCATTTATTTCACATGATTTTATTATTAAATAGTTACCAATAAAGGGGAGGATTATAGATATATTAATCTTAATATGCGTGAAGATCACGCTTTTGATTGATTACGTGTATATATAAATATAATTTTCCATGGTTTTATTATTAAATAGTTTTGCACAGGGAGGATTATAGATATATTAATCTTAATATGCGTGAAGATCACTCTTTTGATTGATTACGTGTATATATAAATATTATTTTCCCAAAGAGAGTGACCTCATGTATTCTAAATCTCTATTTGGTTTGAGATTATTTAAGCTACAAGTGACGCGGTATTATGAGAAAGCTATACAATTAATTGAGTGGACTTTATAGAGGTTAGTTAGAGAATAATTACATATATGGTCTCCTATTATATTGTGTTTTACAACTTTAGTCTTGTTTGATTTGAAGTCTTAACTTTAATCCATACTAGTAAACTACACGTGGATCATATGATTTTATTAGTGTTATTCTTATTTCCAAATTTTGTTTATTTTATAATTTATATTTATGACTTAAAATATTAATTTGGTAAATAAAATTTGATTACATATATTGGGATAATTCTATTTGTTCTCAACCAAAATACATTGTTATTTGATCTAAAATGAGCTATAATGCATGGTCTAAAAACGTTTTTCTAGTTCCACCCATTCCATCAATAAAGAACATATCACGCTTGCCTTTTTCGTATAGATTCTAAAACATTGAAAAAGCCTTGTTCAACTTTTGTTACACTTTATAATCTTCTGGAGTATATTGATTGACATCTCATTTTGTATTTATCTTGTGAAATCATCATGTAGATTATCCAGATTGGCATCTAACTCTTCTGAAATTGCTTCTAAGTATGTATTCTCAAGAATTCACACATATGTGGGTGAGTAGTAGACCATAATAACTATAAATAATCTTCGTAGTTCGTTTGGCAATTGAAATGTGATTGCTTCATTTAAATATTTAATAATAGTTTGATCAAATTTTAGCAATCTTCTTTTTTGTGCAACTTCTTTGAAACAGAAGCATCATACGTCATTTGCGTAAGTAAACTTTAGAAAGATGTAATCCCTCGAACATGGTTCAAAATCAACTTCAGATAAATTCTTTGCTTTCATTCTTTCTAATATATACCTTTTTTATCTTATACAAAGTGCTATGAAAATTTCCTAAAAAGATAGTTTGTGATTGACTTTCACTTTTAGAGCACACTTTATAAACATTGTTTTGGTAGAATGATCACATGTTATAACATTCTTGAAATTTGATTTGAACCATAAGTCAGTCAGTGTTGATTCAGGTGCCAATAAGTTATTATTGGATATACTTATTCGAGTTAATTTCAGAAACTCTTTCTAGTCAATGAGATATGACTTTTTTTAAAGATTTGAGTGATATAGTAATCATTGAGATATAGATAAGGAATTGTGTGGTTAGGATTTGCACTATATGTAACTTTTTTGGGATTAATTATCTTTCTTTTTATACAATGGATGTCATGATTTGCACTATATGTAGCCTTTTTTTGGATTAATTATCTTTCTTTTTATGTAATGAATGTGATTGCAAATTGTGGATATTTGTATTTTGTACTTTATAGTACTCATATTATATGTTACCTAAGTAAGAGATAAGACATGCCACATATAACAAATACTACAAATGCCTAATTAATGAGGTGTATGATTTGAGCGAGATACACAAACCGAAAAGATCTTCTTTGCATTGGAGATGAAGAGTTAATGAGATTTTACTAGTCGGTGAATGATTTAGTGACTTGTATTTAATAGCACCTTAATACTCATTGAGTTATTAGATCATTTGAACAAATAATTTACTTTTTTCAATAGAATGCTGTTGAAATGTACGTTTGAGTTTTTATAATCTATGATGACTACATTATTTGCATATGAATGGCATTGATTAATAATTTGATGTGTTTTGATTGTAATGTATTAAATTAGGTTTTTAGAAATTTAACAATTAACAAAAAAATAATTTTAGAGACGGATTTAGTGACGGAAATAATGACTAAATCAGAGACGAATTTAGTGACGGAATTCATGACTAAATCAGAGACGGATTTAGTGACGGAATTAATGACTAAATCAGAGACAGATTTAGTGATGGATTTTGTTAGAAATATGGATGTATTTAGAGACGGATTTAGACAGAATAGTGACGAATTTTAGTGACGGATTATGTGTAAACTAGTTTTGTAAACAAAGACGGATTTAGAGACGGAATAATTGCCCGTCTCTAATTTTAGAGACCGAATGTTGTCCGTCTCTAATTAGCGTCGAGCTATTTAGCGACCGACGCCAAAGACGGACATTTCCGTCGCTAATACCGTTTAGAGACGGAATTTTGGGGTTTCAGAGACGGATTGTTCCGTCTCTGAAACCCTGTTTTCTTGTAGTGTTTTTCACTCGTATTTCAAATTCAATAATAGAAACTTTTAAAGAAAGAAATATTTCAGCGATAAAATTATAATTAAACTATTAAATATTTATATCTGTAACATTTTGGTCTCGTCCTCTCGATCAAAATCCTAACTTCGTCACCACATAGAACCTCCCTTGGAGTGACTATATGGATGGATCAATGGTTTTGTTATGTAAGGGAGTATATAATTTTTTCCATAAATGGTAATAGATAAAAAGTTGTATTTATCGAATAAACGTAAGCAAAATGCTAATTTTAATTTAATTATAAGATTTTTTCATTCTAGCTTTAGTTTCATACTTTACTGAGTTTTTAAGTACGTCCCAGCATTTCACATCAAAGGGAGCCCTGACGGATCTGGTGGAACAAGGGTTTTCCATATCCTCTTCTTTTGGAAAAGGAAAATCAAGATAATTGGGAGAGTTATTGATAATATTAGAAGTATCATGGTGGAGATTATAGACAGTGTAAATGTAGAGTACTTTGGTTTGAGATTTATTTGAGCTATAAAGGAGGCGGTGTATTTTTTATGTCGCTATTTAAGTAATTCAATGATAAGTGTATATATTGAGAAAAATTTATATACGATAAGCGTATATATTGAGAAAAATTTATACACCTTGTTGGATTCGTAATATTTGAATCACTGACTCAATTTGATTCTCTTGTTAATTATGTATTCTGGCCTAATATTTTGAGTTATGAATTTACTTAAATCTAGTAATAAAATATTTAATGACTTAGAAATTTCAACAAATAAACGATGATGATCATATATATCTATAAAAGAAGAATAGATATTGAATTATAACTAATGGGATTTTTTCAGATTATAGTGATAAAGTAATCATTGGGATATAAATAAGGAATTGTGTAGTTAGGATTTGCACTATATGTAGCCTTTTTTGAGATTAATTATCTTTCTTTTTATGTGATGTATGTGATTACAAATTGTGGATATTTGTATTTTGTACTTTGTAGTACTCATATTATATGTTACCTAAGAAAGAGATATATAAGACATGCCACATACTACAAACGTCTAATGATCTAAATATATCATGACTTGTGTTAATATTAGATAGAATATGTGCGTTTTCACTTGTGCTTGAAATTCAATAATAGAAACTTTTAAGAAAGATATATTTCAACCACAAAAATAATAAATAAACTATTAAACTATTTATATTTTTAACATTTTAGTCTCGCCCTCTCGATCAATATCCTAGATTCGTCACTGCATAGAAATGGGACAATGTTTTTATTATGTAAGGGATTGTTTTGTTTTTTTCCCTTAAATAGTATAAGAAAAAAAGTTGTATATATCGATTAAACGTAAGCAAAATGCTAATTTTAATTCATTTGATATCGTGATTCCATCTTTAGTCCACACTTTATATTGGATTTTAGAGAATGTCTCAATATTTCACATAAATTGCAATATTAGTCCATTTATAAAATAATATTAATTTCATAAATTATTTTTAATATTATAAAATGCATTTGCCTCTTCAACTAAATAACATGGATTAAACAACCCTTTATACTATTCGTCTCGTACCCCACGAAAAATATGTAAAAGTTTTAATAAAAGAACATATATAGGTTTAAGTCAAGACATTTATAATATGGCAGAATCATCTTCTTCCTTAACTATTTTTTATTATTTTTCTAATTTTTCTGGGGTAAGAGACAATAATATTTATTTAGGAGGTGTTTAATACATTTTGTTTATTTTAAGGGGCAAAATGCAATTTTACATAATAAAATTAAAGTATAAGACTAACATTAATTAAAAAATGGTATTAACGATGTAATTTTATAATGGGACCATATTTCTTGGAGAGTTGCCATGGATAAACATTGCGTTGTCTGGTTGTGCCAATTTGGTGCAAGTTATCGATCAAGGGGATCCCTGGAGGACCTGGTGGTACAAGGGTTTTCGATATCTTCTTCTTTTGGAAAAGAAAAATCAAGATAATTGGGAGAGTTATTTATTAATAATATTAAAAGTATCAATAATAGAGTGTGTAAATGTAGAGTTGATGTGCCTAAACCGCAAGCGCACGGCTTCGGTGCAGTACAAAAGATATCGTTCCCACGAGAACCGAACAATCAAGCACTAGCCTATCAATTATCAGTAATTTAAGCCTAATAAAAATACGAGATACGTTGTAAAGAAAACTAAACAGAACGCAAGAAAACTGATTTGGGTTATATATGATTGGAAATTCCGGAATTAAGGTTTACCACGATATATATTATCGACTCAATTATATTACCGATTAAATTACGATCGCTACTTATGAAAGACACTATCCAATTGTAATCACTATCTTCTGTCGAAACATAACAACATACCCAAGCTAATTAATCAACTACTTTCGTGATGATTGGACTAAACTCAGACTCGTTGATCTCTATGATAGTGTATCGATTCCTCAAAAGACCTAAAACTACTTTCGTGATTTAGGATCCTAGGTTTGAATACTAGGGTTCCGATATAGATGTCACCTTTCAGAATTTTCACATAATATCTATGAACATGCAAATATGTGGCCAGCAAATTCACAAGCATTAATAAACAAGAATTCAAATCATAAGCATACGCGATGTAACTTCACCGGTTCTATAATCTATATCGATAACATGCTATCGGGCTATTCCCGATTCCAAAATACGATGGATTACTCCATAGATACGAAAGCACAATAAACAATTAATAATGCAAACATCATAAACAACAAGAATTAAAAGAGATTAAAGAAGATAATTTCGATTAAACCCGTTGTCGAATAAACCGTTTACAATAATCCTTGAATCTCGTCTCTCGATATCCAATCTTTACAACTCAATTCAGGAAAATAAAGTTCGAACCCTAATACCAAGTTTTGAAGGGGTATTTATATCCCTTAAAAGAAAGAAAAGGAAAGCCGAATTAAAGAAGAAAAAGCGGCTCTGAAGCGCACGCTTAAGCGCGCCTTCCTTCCCCTCGCGCTTAAGCGCGCGGGGCAGATTGTTTTGCCCTGCGTTTGATTTGTTATTCTCGGCTTTTCACGCTACATGTTTTCGATTCGAACTACTATATTCGCCTGCACACTTAACATAGCTATTAAACGCATTGTGAGGAGAAAATAGAAGCAATCGAGTATAAAATGTAATCTAATAGATGCTATAATATGCGTAAAATGAGGTTTATCAAGAGTATACTTGGTTTGAGATTTATTTGAGCTATAAGTGAGGCGGTGTTGGGAAAAAGCTATACAATTCATTTGTGGACTCAATGTTTTATAGAGGTTAGTTAGAGGATAATTGCATATATGGTCTCGTATTATATTGTGTTTTGCAACTTTAGAAAGAGAACTAATGACCCGACATTTTTAGAAAGAGATTATGCATTCGCTTAATCATTGGTTACATCACACCACATAGTTAAACAAGCTTCTAGAAAGCACTGAATAAAGCCATCTTTAAGCATTATAGTCGAGTGGCGTTTCTAACACAATTTGAGTGGCGCCCATCTATACCAACTGATCTAACAGATGTTAGGGTCTAACTGGTTCACAATATTGAGCTTTTAGCGTAAATCACTTGTGCAAACGATTTCATACTTTACAGGATTGTGCAATGTTCGTTCTCTTAGACTTTCTATGACACCCGTTATCGAGTTTTGGGTTAACGACTCCCAAGCTAGATAGCCATAGGGCGTTAAGTTTTTAGAGACTCCTTCGGACTTAATCACTCAAGTGTCAAAGGTCACAAAACGAACTAATCCATGCAGTAGCGATTCTATAAGTAGCATGTATCGTTTCTATTATTTTATTTATTTATTTATTTTTTCAAATCGTGCCAGAAGACGTTGTTCTAAGTTGGTAGACTTGGAGGCCACTACCTATGTGTTGCGAAAACGGGTAATCCACTCAACTCCTATGCTGTGGACTACTACGTATTAGTGACTAGCCAGAAAAAAGTAACTAAGCAGATGATATCGCCGACAGAAAAGTTCATGCGTTATATGTATTAAAAAGTCAGACTTTCATATCACCGAGTCAATCGTTGTAAGACGATCACAAAGATAAAGCTATAAACCAACCCATAGTGAAAGTGTAATGTCCCCGTAAACACCCCCAAACTTGAAATGCACATTGTCCCTAATGTGATGGAATGTGAATATGTATGCATGCATAAAAGTAAAAAGGGACGTAACCTTGTCAAATGTCGGGACGATCGTTCTGATTTTGCTAGGGGTGGGATCGAAGGATTGTAGAGAAACAAAACACTGGTACTAGAGATAAGAAATAGACTTGTGGATTAATTATCTTTGGCATTACATTCCATCCTAAAGTCTAAAAACATAAAAACATAAAAAACATAAAAGCGAAAGGAAAACGAGAAACTAAAAACATAAAACATAAAACATAAAAAGGAAAGGAAAAATAAAAGAAGGGAAAGAAAGACTTAAAAACACGCTACCCTACGCGCTTAAGCGCGGGCGCTTAAGCGCGCTCGGGCGCTTGAGCGCAAGCGCTTAAGCGCGCGCCGGCGCTTAAGCGCAAGCGCTTGAGCGCTCGCGGAAGAATGTTGTGCTTAAGCGTGCGCGCTTGAGTGCTCCGGGCAGTTGATTGCGCTTGAGCGTGCGCGCTTAAGCGTTCCGGGCAGTTTACTAAAAAAAACAAAACGAAAAGAAACAAAACAAAAGGAAACGAAAAAGGAAAGAGAAACACTAAGGATACATTTGGGTTGCCTCCCAAACAGCGCTTGTTTTACGTCTTTAGCTCGACGTTACCATGCTTAATTAGTTGGGTCTGATCGGGCGTCGCGAAGGCTCGACGTGATAGCTTTTTCGATCGGTTCACCCGCGATGTAATGCTTGAGCCTTTGCCCATTAACTTTGAAAATTCTCGTTCCTTCGCTCCAAATATCGACAGCCCCGAATGGATATGCTGTTTCGACTACAAATGGTCCCGACCACCTTGATCGTAATTTGCCCGGAAACAGTCTGAGACGTGAATTGAATAATAAAACGAGATCACCCTTCTTGAATTCTCGTCTGTGAATCTGTTTGTCATGCCACTTCTTCGTTCGCTCCTTATAGATTCTCGCATTCTCATATGCATCTAGTCTTAACTCGTCAAGCTCATGTAACTGTAACATTCTTCGCTCACCAGCATCTTTAAGATCGAAGTTCAGAGCTTTGACGGCCCAATATGCCTTATGCTCGAGTTCTACCAGTAAATGGCAGGATTTGCCATAAATAAGACGAAAGGGTGTCGTACCTATCGGGGTTTTGAAAGCGGTGCGATAAGCCCATAATGCATCGTCTAGCTTGAGAGACCAATCCTTTCGTGATTTTGAGACAGTCTTTTCTAAGATTATCTTGATCTCTCTATTCGAAACTTCTACTTGACCACTAGTTTGGGGATGATATGGTGTGGCTACTTTATGTGTGACCCCGTACTTGGTAAGTAAAGCTTCGAATTGGCGTTCAGTAAAATGTGTACCTCCGTCACTTATCACTACCCTTGGAACACCGAATCTAGGAAAAATAGTCTTTTTGAACATTCGGGTAACCACCCTCGAATCATTTGTTGGCGAGGCAATCGCTTCAACCCACTTCGAAACATAATCTACCGCCACGAGTATAAACTTGTTACCACACGACGACGGGAATGGTCCCATAAAATCAATTCCCCAAACATCAAAAATCTCAACTTCCAGAATTGTATTCATAGGCATCTCATTACGCCTCGATATATTTCCCGTTCTTTGACAATTGTCGCATGCACTAACGAAGTCTTGAACGTCTTTAAACAAAGTAGGCCAATAGAACCCAGATTGAAGAATCTTCGCTACCGTTTTGGATTTACTAGCATGACCCCCATATGGTGAACTGTGACAGTGAGTCATAACACTGACCATCTCATCCTCCGGTATGCATCTCCTATATACCCCGTCTGTACAGTGCTTGAAAAGAAGAGGCTCATCCCAATAGTAATGCTTAAGATCAGTGAAAAATTTCTTCTTTTGCTGATAACTAAAATCGGGCGGTAGGATCCTACATGCTAAGTAATTGACGTAATCAGCGTACCACGGTGCATCTAGTTTAGCCACTGCATAGAGATGGTCATCGACGAATGAATCGTCTATCGGTAATATATCTTTATTCTCATCTTCCCTAAGCCTAGATAGATGGTCTGCTACAGTATTCTCTATTCCTTTTTTATCCCGAATCTCAAGATCGAACTCTTGCAATAGTAATATCCATCTGATAAGTCTCGGCTTTGCGTCTTTTTTACTCAATAGATACCTAATCGCGGAGTGATCTGTATAGACGATGACCTTGTAGCCAACCAAATATGAGCGAAACTTGTCGAAAGCGAACACTACAGTTAATAATTCTTTCTCGGTGGTAGCATAATTCATCTGAGCCTCATCTAACATCCTACTCGCATAGTAGATGACATGCATCTTTTTATCCTTTCTTTGGCCCAACACTGCCCCAATTGCAAAATCGCTTGCATCGCACATAATCTCAAAAGGTAGGTTCCAGTCGGCCGGTTGAACAATAGGGGCGGTAACAAGTGCTTCCTTCAACCTGCGAAAAGCATCAAGACAATTATTATCGAAATCGAAAGGAATATCTTTAGCAAGTAAATGAGTTAAGGGCTTAGTAATTTTAGCAAAATCCTTAATGAATCTCCGGTAAAAACCGGCATGGCCCAAGAAACTCCTAACATCCTTCACACAGGTAGGTGGTGGCAACTTCTCGATTACTTCCAGCTTTGCTCGATCAACTTCAATTCCTCGTTCAGATACGAGGTGTCCTAACACAATGCCTTTCCTAACCATAAAATGGCATTTTTCCCAATTTAAGACTAAATTAACTTCCCTACATCTCTGCAACACTCGAGAAAGATTAGACAGACAAATATCGAAAATGGTGCCATATACAGAAAAGTCATCCATAAAAACTTCCATAATGTTCTCAATCAAATCAGAAAATATAGCCATCATACATCTTTGAAAAGTAGCAGGCGCATTACACAAACCAAAAGGCATTCTCCTAAAAGCATAAGTGCCATAGGGACATGTGAAAGTGGTTTTTTCTTGATCATTAGGGTGGATGGGAATTTGATAAAATCTCGAATACCCATCTAGATAACAAAAGTGTGAATGGTTAGCTAACCTTTCAAGTACTTGATCAATAAAGGGAATGGGAAAGTGATCTTTTCGAGTTGCCGTGTTCAATTTCCTATAATCTATGCACATTCTCCACCCCGTGTCTATTCTCGTAGGAATTAACTCATTTTTCTCGTTTCTCACTACAGTCACTCCTCCTTTCTTAGGGACTACTTGTACCGGACTTACCCACTTACTATCAGAAATAGGATAGATAATTCCAGCATCTAACAATTTTAAAACTTCTTTTCTAACTACATCTTGCATAGTAGGATTCAGTCTACGTTGATGTTCCCTAGAAGGTTTAAAATCATCTTCCATCAAAATTTTATGCATGCAAAACGATGGATTAATCCCTTTCAAATCATCTATTGTGTATCCTATGACTTTTTGATGCAAGCTAAGGACTCTAAGCAATTTATTGATTTCTTCCTTATTCAAGTCGGCATTCACGATCACAGGATACATAGAATTAGGTCCAAGAAATTCATACCTGAGTGTCGAGGGAAGTGGTTTTAGTTCTACCTGGGGTATCGAGTTGGATTCTTTGCTTTCTTTAGGATCTTTGCTCAACTCTTTTACTCCAATGGCATTGACTGGAATCGGTGGATTTCCCTCGAGAAGACGAGCAATATCAGCAATAGCTTCGTCTTCATCTCCCGTTGAACTGCTGTTCACTAAACAAGCTTCTAGTGGATCGCTGCATAGGTATTTCGCGAGCTTGTTTTGAACTAGCTGGTCCACCTGATCAACTCTACAACAAGAATTCTCAAGAGAAGGGTAAGTAACAGTTGTAGCTAAATTAAATTCAACCTTCTCGTCTCCGACTTTTAATGATAGCCTACCGTTCTTAACATCTATAATAGCACCAGCTGTGGCTAAGAACGGTCTACCAAGTATGATGGGGATTTGAGAATCTTCCTCCATCTCTAGAACAACAAAATCAGCAGGAATAAAAAAATTTCCTACTCTAATTGGTACATCTTCTAGCATACATATCGGATACTTCACAGATCTATCAGCTAATTGCAGAGTAATCGTAGTAGGTTTTAACTCACCCATCTCTAACTTACGTGAAATCGAAAGAGGCATAAGGCTAACGCTAGCACCTAGGTCACACAATGCATGATCAAAACTCACGTTACCTATTACACATGGAATCGAAAAACTACCGGAGTCTTTAAGCTTAGGAGGCAATTTATTTTCAATTAATGCACTACACTCTTCAGTTAAAGCCACGGTTTCATAATCCTCAAGTTTTTGTTTGTTAGAAAGAATTTCCTTCAAAAATTTAGCATATGATGGCATCTGTGCAAGTGCATCAGTGAATGGAATATTAATGTAAAGCTTTTTCAAAACATCTAGAAATTTTCCAAACTGCTTATCTAATTTTGCCTTAGCTAATCTTTGAGGAAAAGGTACGGGTGGTTCATATGGTGGTGGAGGTACATAAACAGGCTCTTTTTCAGTTACTTCGTTCGTTTTATCTGTTGAGCTGTCAGGGCTAGGCGTTTTCACTTTTTCGACCTTATCAGTTAATTCGGTTCATCTCACATCTGTAGGCATCCTAGGACCTTCATAATTAGTACCACTTCTTAAAGTAATAGCCTTACAATGTTCCTTTGGATTTGTCTCGGGTTGACCGGGAAAAGAACCAGAAGTCCTAATCGGGTTATTAGCATGTTGTGCAATTTGAGTTTCTAGCATTTTGTTATGAGTTGCTAATGAATCTACTTTTGTTGCTAGTTGCTTAATTGCATCATTTACCACTTCGTTTTGTTTAGTCTGAGCTACTACCAAACCCTCAAGGAGTGACTCTAGGTTCGATTTCTGTGGTGGAACAGGGTTATAAGGCTTTTGTTGAAATCCAGGTGGTGGTCTAAAATTAGATGGTGGGGCTGCGTTTTGAGTCGGCTTGTATGAAAAATTGGGGTGATTTCTCCAACTTGAGTTAAAAGTATTTGAAAACGGGTCGTTCTTTTGGTTGAAGTTGTTCACATAATTGGCTTGTTCTATAGAGGGATCGGTCGGTATACTCGCAAATTGACACTCTAATGCAACATGACCAATTGTACCACATATTTCACACATAGGGGGTGGGGTAGTGACAGAGTTAACATGCATATTCATGGAATCAAGCTTCTTAGACATAGCCTCTACTTGTGCAGAAAGTAAAGTAATGGCATCAATATCGTACTTACCTGGTGTCTTCTGTGGAATCGATCTTTCGCTTGACCACTGGTAGTGGTTCAATGCCATATCTTCGATTAAGTCGTAAGCTTCATCGATACCCTTATTCATCAGAGCTCCTCCATCTGCTGCATCGACTGACATCCTTGTGGTGTAAATCAGTCCATTGTAGAAAGTGTGAACAATGAGCCACTTCTCTAATCCATGATGTGGGCACAATCGTAAAAGATCCTTGAATCGTTCCCAAACTTCATACAACGATTCACCATCTCTCTGAGCAAAAGTCATAATTTGATTCCTCAGTTGTGCAGTCTTGCTCGGGGGGAAGTATCTTGCTAGAAAGCTTTGCATTAGTTGATCCCATGTCTTGATAGAACCCGATGGTAGAGAATGTAACCAAGCTCTCGCCTTGTCTCTCAGTGAGAACGGAAATAGTCTCAGCCTGATAGCATCTTGTGAGACCCCGTTCATTTTCAGAGTGTCGCAGTACTCTAAAAACATGGACAAGTGGAGGTTTGGCTCTTCAGTAGGTGCACCCCCAAACTAATTCTGCTGAACCATTTGCAGAAGGGATGGCTTGAGCTCGAAATTGTTGGCCTCTACAGTAGGCCTAGCAATGCTGGAGTGAAGTGTCTGCGCATTCGGTGCTGCAAAATCCTTAAGGCATCTCGCGTTTGCGTTCGCATTCACATTTGCAGCCGGGTTTGCATTTACGTTTACATTCACATTCTCTTCAGCCATTGTTGCTTGTTTACGCTGAGCTTGTTTCAGTTTTTGTTGTCTTCTCCTAGCACGAAAGGTTTTATCGATTTCTGGATCAGGTTCGAAATCGATCTTACTTCGCATACAAGAGAAGCCAAAATCCTGAAATTAAAACAAAAAGCGAAAATTAAAAAACAAAAATAAAAATAAGAATGGCTTAGTCTCACTAAAATCTGATAAAAACTAATATTGACTATTCAAGTCCCCGGCAACGGCGCCAAAAACTTGATGTGCCTAAACCGCAAGCGCACGGATTCGGTGCAGTACAAAAGATATCGTTCCCACGAGGACCGAACAATCAAGCACTAGCCTATCAATTATCAGTAATCTAAGCCTAATAAAAATACGAGATACGTTGTAAAGAAAACTAAACAGAACGCAAGAAAACTGATTTGGGTTATTCATGATTGGAAATTCCGGAATCAGGGTTTACCACGATATATATTATCGACTCAATTATATTACCGATTAAATTACGATTGCTACTTATGAAGGACACTATCCAATTGTAATCACTATCTTCTGTCGAAGCATAACAACATACCCAAGCTAATTAATCAACTACTTTCGTGATGATTAGACTAAACTCAGACTCATTGATCTTTATGATAGTGTATCGATTCCTCAAAAGACCTAAAACTACTTTCGCGATTTAGGATCCTAGGTTTGAATACTATGGTTCCGATATAGATGTCACCTTTCAGAATTTTCACCTAATATCTATGAACATGCAAATATGTGGCCAGCAAATTCACAAGCATTAATAAACAAGAATTCAAATCATAAGCATACGTGATGTAACTTCACCGGTTCTATAATCTATATCGATAACATGCTATCGGGCTATTTCCGATTCCAAAATACGATGGATTACTCCATAGATACGAAAGCACAATAAACAATTAATAATGCAAACATCATAAACGACAAGAATTAAAAGAGATTAAAGAAGATAATTTCGATTAAACCTGTTGTCGAATAAACCGTTTACAATAATCCTTGAATCTCGTCTCTCGATATCCAATCTTTACAACTCAATTCAGGAAAATAAAGTTCGAACTCTAATACCAAGTTTTGAAGGGGTATTTATATCCCTTAAAAGAAAGAAAAGGAAAGTCGAATTAACGAAGAAAAAGCGGCTCTGAAGCGCACGCTTAAGCGCGCCTTCCTGCCCCTCGCGCTTAAGCGCTCACGCTTAAGCGCGCGGGGCAGATTGTTTTGCCCTGCGTTTGATTTGTTATTCTCGGCTTTTCACGCTACATGTTTCCGATTCGAACTACTATATTCGCCTGCACACTTAACATAGCTATTAAACGCATTGTGAGGAGAAAATAGAAGCAATCGAGTATAAAATGTAATCTAATAGATGCTATAATATGCGTAAAATGAGGTTTATCAAGAGTATACTTGGTTTGAGATTTATTTGAGCTATAAGTGAGGCGGTGTTGGGAAAAAGCTATACAATTCATTTGTGGACTCAATGTTTTATAGAGGTTAGTTAGAGGATAATTGCATATATGGTCTCGTATTATATTGTGTTTTGCAACTTTAGTCTTGTTTGATTTTAAGTCGTAATTTTAATATATACTAGTAAGCCACACGTGCGCTGTACGTGGATCATATGATTTTATTAGCGTTTATGTTGTTTATTTTTATAATTATATATTTATGACTTAAAGTATTAATTTGGTAAATAAAATTTGATTACATATGTGGGATAATTCTATTGTTCTCAACCAAAATACATTGTTATTTGATCTAAAATGAGCTAATAATGCACGGTGTAAAAACGTTTTTCTGGTTCCACCCATCCCATCAATAAAAATCATATCAATTTTGCCTTTTTCATATAGATTCTAAAATCATTGAACAAGCGTTGTTCAAGTTTTGTTATGCTTTATAATCTTCTGGAGTATATTGATTGACATCTCATTATATATTTATCTTGCGAAATCATCATGTAGATTATCCTGATTGGCATCTAACTCTTCTGAAATTGCTTCTAAGTATGCATTCTCAAGAATTCACACATATGTGGGTGAGCAGTAGACCATAATAAATGTAAATAATCTTCTTAGCTCGTTTGACATTTGAAATGTGATTGCTTCATTTAAATATTTAATAATAGTTTGATCAAGTTCTAGCAATCTTTTTTTTGTGCAACTTCTTTGAAACAGAAGCATCATACGTCATTTACGTAAGTAAATTTTAGAAAGATGTAATCCCTCGAACATGGTTCAAAATCAACTTCAGATAAAATCTTTGCTTACATTCTTTCCAATATTTACCTTTTTTTATCTTATACAAAGTGCTATGAAGATTTCCTATAAAGATATAGTTCGTGATTGACTCTCACTTTTAGAGCACACTTTATAAACATTGTTTTGGTGGAATGATCACATGTTATAACATTCTTGAAATTTGATTTGAACCATAAGTAACCCAGTGTTGATTCAGGTGCCAATAAGTTATTATTGATATACTTATTTGAGTTAATTTCAGAATATCTTTCTAGACAATGAGATTTGATTTTTTTTTTAAAGATTTGAGTGATATAGTAATCATTGAGATATAGATAAGGAATTGTGTGATTAGTATTTGCACTATGTGTAGCTTTTTTGGGATTAATTATCTTTCTTTTTATATAATGGATGTCATGATTTGCACTATATGTAGCCTTTTTTTGAGATTAATTGTCTTTCTTTTTATGTAATGGATGTGATTCCAAATTGTGGATATTTGTATTTTGTACTTTACAGTACTCATATTATATGTTACCTAAGCAAGAGATAAGACATGCCACATACAACAAATACTACAAACGCCTAATTAATGATCTAAATCTTTTACGACTTATGTCAATATTAGATAGAATACATGCGTTTTCACTCGTGTTTCAAATTCAATAATAGAAACTTTTATAGAAAGAAATATTTCAACGATATAATTATAATTAAACTATTATATATTTATATCTGTAACATTTTGGTCTCGTCCTCTCGATCAATATCCTAACTTCGTCACCGCATAGAACCTCCCTTGGAGTGACTATAGGGACGGGTCAATGTTTTCGTTATGTAAGGGAGTATATTTTTTTCCCATAAATGGTATGAGATAAAAAGTTGTATTTATCGAATAAACGTAAGCAAAATGCTAATTTTAATTTATAAGATTTCGTCAGTCTAGCTTTAGTTTCATACTTTACTGAGTTTTTAAGTACGTCCCAGCATTTCACATCAAAAGGCGCCCTGACGGACCTGGTGGAACAAGGGTTTTCGATATTTTCTTCTTTTGGAAAAGAAAAATCAAGATAATTAGGAGAGTAATTAGTAATATTAAAGGTATCATGGTGGAGATAATAGTGTGTGTAAATGTAGTGTATACTTGGTTTGAGATTTATTTGAGCTATGAGTGAGGCGGTGTGAGGAGAAATCTATACAATTCATTGAGTGGATTTGGTTAGAGGATAATTGCATATATGGTCTCGTATTATATTGTGTTTTGCAACTTTAGTCTTGTTTGATTTTTAGTCATAATTTTAATATATACTAGTAAACCACACGTGCATTGTACGTGGATCATATGATTTTATTAGTGTTATTCTTATTTCCAAAAGTTTGTTATTTTATAATTTTATATTTATGACTTAAAGTATTAATTTGATAAATAAAATTTATTACATATGTAGGGATAATTCTATTTGTTCTCAACCAAAATACATTGTTATTTGATCTAAAATGAACTAATAATGTACGATATAAAACACCCATCCAATCAATAAAGAACATATCACCTTTGGCTTTTTTGTATAGATTCTAAAATCATAAATAAAAGCTTTGTTCAAGTTTTGTTACACTTTATAATCTTCTGGAGTAGATTGATTTACATCTCATTTTGTATTTATCTTGCGAAATCATCATGTGATTTTATCCTGATTATCATCTAACTCTTTTGAAATTGCTTCTAAGTATGTATTCTCAAGAATTGACACATATGTGGGTGAGCAGTAGACCATAATAACTGTAAATAATCTTCGTAGCTCGTTTGGCATTTGAAATGCTATTGCTTCATTTAAATATTTAATAATAGTTTGATCAAGTTCTAGCAATCCTCTTTTTTGTTCAACTTCTTTGAAATTGAAGCATCATACGCCATTTATGTATTTAAATTTTAGAAAGATGTAATCCCTCAAACATGGTTCAAAATCAACTTCAGATAAAATCTCTGCTTTCATTATTTTGAATATTTACTTTTTTCTTATCTTATACAAAGTGCTATGAAAATTTCCTATAAAGATAGTTCGTGACTCTCACTTTTAAAGCACACTTTATAAACATTGTTTTGGCAGAATGATCACATGTTATAACATTCATGAAATTTGATTTGAACCATAAGTCACTCAGTGTTGATTCAGGTGCAAATAAATTATTATTGGATATACTTATTCGAGTGAATTTCAAAAACTCTTTCTAGACAATGAGATGTGATTTTTTTAGATTTGAGTGATATAGTAATCATTGAGATATAGATAAGGAATTGTGTTGTTAGGATTTGCACTATATGTAGCTTTTTTGGGATTAATTATCTTTCTTTTTATGTAATGGATGTCATGATTTGCACTATATGTAGCATTTTTTTTTCAGATTAATTATCTTTATTTTTATGTAATGGGTGTGATTGCAAATTGTGGATATTTGTATTTTGTACTTTATAGTACTCATATCATATGTTACCTAAGCAAGAGATGAGACATGCCACGTACGACAAATACTACAAACGCCTAATGATCTAAATCTTTTACGACTTGTGTCAATATTAGATAGAATACATGCGTTTCCACTCGTGTTTCAAATTCAATAATAAAAACTTTTAAAGAAAGAAATATTTCAGCAATAAAATTATAATTAAACTATTAAATATTTATATATGTAACATTTTGGTTTCGTCCTCTCGATCAATATCCTAACTTCGTCACCGCATAAAACCTCCCTTGGAGTGACTATAGGGACGGGTCAATGTTTTCGTTATGTAAGGGAGTATTTTTTTTTTCAATAAATGGTATGAGATAAAAAGTTGTATTTATCAAATAAACGTAAGCAAAATGCTAATTTTTAATTTATAAGATTTCGTCAATCTAGCTTTAGTTTCATACTTTTTTGAGTACGTCCCAGCATTTCACATTAAACGGATCCCTGGAGGACTTGGTGGAACAAGGGTTTTCAATATCTTCTTCTTTTGGAAAAGGAAAATCAAGATAATTGGGATAGTTATTAGTAATATTAAAAGTATCATGGTGGAGATAATAGTGTGTAAATATAGTGTATACTTGGTTTGTGATTTTTTTGAGCTATGAGTGAGGCGGTGTTAGGAGAAAGTTATACAATTCATTGAGTGGACTTAGTTAGAGGATAATTGCATATATGGTCTCGTATTATATTGTGTTTTGCAACTTTAGTTTTGTTTGATTTTAAGTCGTAATTTTAATATATACTAGTAAACCACACGTGCGTTGCACGTGGATCATATGATTTTATAAATGTTATTCTTATTTCCAAATGTTGTTTCCAAATGTTATTTATTTTAAAATTTTATATTTATGACTTAAAGTATTAATTTGGTAAATAAAATTTGATTACATATGTTGGGATAATTCTATTTGTTCTCAACCAAAATACATTGTTATTCGATCTAAGATGAGCTAATAATGCACGTGTTATAACATTGTTTTGGTGGAATGGTCACATGTTATAACATTCTTGAAATTTGATTTGAATCATAAGTCACTCAGTGTTGATTCAGGTACAAATAAATTATTATTGGATATACTTATTCGAGTTAATTTTAAGAACTCTTCATATTTCTTTTTGAGTAAAGACCCATCAAGCATGTTGAAACTGTTTATTTTATCAACAATATTAGCATCATCCGTGTGGGGTTACATTAATTGTCACTTTTACCAAATCCTTTGTGGATGTACTTGTACAAATATTTCACCACTATAATTCTAGAACATATCTCCACCTTAATATGATAATAATATCTTGACAATAGACATGGCTTCTAAGGTACTATCCATGTATTGTTAAGTTTTGTATTATGAACTTGTACTGTAAGTCCATCTTTTCTTCTTCTATAGACTAGATATCCATCTTTACTTAATAGTATTTTCAAAATAGGGTCGTGCTTAATGATATTTGCATTTTCCATCCACCATGAAAGAATCTTATAAGTTTTTAACTCCACATGGTCCATGCATTATATATTTAATAACTAAATCATAGAGATTTGAGTACTTTTCTCCAGGAGAAACAACAAATACATACCTATTAAAGTAATCCATAGTTATAATTTTGTTTTCTAATTTTAAAATTATCAACATATTAGCATGCGTCCTTTTGCTTTTATGACACTCAATTAATTACATAAACATTTGCAATTACTTTTCCTAATATATCCCTCTTTATTTATTGATCCTTCAAATCATGTAATTTTGCTCGAATACCTTGAGATCAAATTTGGTCTGTCTTGAGCATGTTGACCATCCTATAATTTTTTTTAGAATTTCTTTTTGCTCTGGATTGCAAGTTATTGTAATAAATAGATCTCTGAATCTTTGTTTGCTAATGCATCTAGATTTCATTATCTCAATTCTCTTGGACCTAATGAGTAAAGCGGGGTAGAATTATTCTTAAACCAACTTCACTCCCTCTTGCTCTCATTTTCATATTCTCGTGATTTCTTAGTAGAGCTCAAACTTCATGTTTGATTGATTATAACAATAATAATCAAATCTTGATGACTCTATATTTTTCAATGAGTCAATTGAAAATATTGAAATAGTCTACCAACTAAGAGTAGAGTGGGGCCTTGGTTTCTTCCTTGTATTCCATAGCAAATATATTCCCAATATGAATATTTATATTGTTTGGTGCACTAACAATTAAAAATAGATGGGAAAATATAAATAATAATATTGAAGCATACAAATTAGTTATTGTTAATAGGATGTAATAATTTTAATAACATTAATCTTCTACTCTTGAGAAAGAACAACATTCACATTAGAGAAAGTTGGATGATCATTACTTGATGAATTATTCGATGTAATATTTTAAATTATAAAATACTTTAGAACGAAAAGAAAATAAAATAAAATAAAAATATTCTATTTAATTTTTAAGATCTGCTAAAATAAAAAAATTATGTAAGTTAAGTGTATATTTCAATTAATGATCAATGAATACCTGTTCGCGTGGATCAATCATCGAAAAATAACTAATGTCACAAAAATATTATTATCCGGTTGAATATTCACCAAAAATAAATTAGTTTTATATTTTTATTTAGAAAATGAAATAAGGTTTCATAAGATTTTAGTTTTAAGTTCAAATTTAGTCCAACATTGGTGCTTATAGTTCGATTTATATCAATGTGTATCTTCTTTTTCTTTTAAAATAACATCATCTTCTTCATTCAAATTAGTTGAATAAAATTAATAACATCATTTGGATCATTATTTGGAAACATAATATATATGTTCTGAATATGCAAAGTTTTGTATGCAATTTGTTCATAATTCACTTATATGTAAGTTAAAGTAAAACATACCTCATGTATTATGTCTATTTATCGTGACACTTGGATAATATTGTAATTTCATCCTAGCTCGCCTTTGCAAAAATAAGTGAATACTTCAATGGGTCATAACATTCATAATAGTGTTTAATTTTATGTTTGTGGCCTGAAGTGCATAAAATATAATAATTTTCAAATGGTATATTAGCATTATTCTCCTCGACCCATATAAATGCAACTTGATTCTAGTTAGAGTATTGTACACTATATGTAATTGAATGTAATCCATGGAACGATAATCCTTTAATGTTCAGAAGATTTTTGTTGGATTTATCTCCAAAATTTTAATAAGTTTTTCACAGTAAATTCTCATAAAGGTTAATTTTCTAATTTTTTTTTACTTTGTTTTCAACTTCATTTTCAGTTTTATGGAAATACAACTGAAAGTATTTTGAACCATTTTCATTAGGAGTTAAGCCTGGAAGGTCATGATAGACAATGCCTTGAGCTCGAAAAATGTAAACCCTGTAACTTGCAAATGCAATATCCTTATCTAATCTTACACCAAATGATGTAAAAGAAAATATGTTATTGAATGCAGAAATTTGATTTGGAATTTATGGCTTCTTCTGATTGGGAAGTAAATAGTTCTTTCAATTCTTCAGGAACTTTAATGGGTGCAAGCTTTATTTTTCCATTATCACAACAAAATTCCGGCATACTTAAAACTTACAACTCCGCAGTAACTGCAAATGAGTATTTTTGTCAATTCATGTAATCTGAGCATACAAAATCATATTGCAATGAACCTAAAAAATATGAATACTATATGACTTAGAAAGTGGGATAGATTGCTATATTAATTTCATAGAGAATTTTGAAGTTTCTAACCTTCTCCACAGAAAACACATTTGAACTATAGAAATCAGTTTGGACTTTCTTCTATTTCCTAAATTCTAAACTTTATTGATGTAATCAAGCTCCTCTACAGCATATAGGCATGCATATCTCCTTTTTAATTGATTAGTACTTCTTGTCGGCGTACATCATATATGATAGCAATATGATTTTCTACAAGTATTATTTCTACTTTTGGAGTATTTAAAATTAACATTTCTTAGAAAATAAATCAAATGTTCAATATTACATCAAAAATAAATTTAATAAGGAGGATTGTCGATGGAATATAATTCTGGAGTGAATGGATAAATAAAATCAACCCTTCAACAAATAAAGTTAGTCAAACTCTTGAAAGTAAAAAGAAATGAGGGTTGATAATTATATAAAGGTCTAATTGTACAATATATTACTATGAATTATATATATCCATTATAAAAATGATAGTTCTAAACTATATAATGTACCATTTACCACCTTCAACTATGCCAAGTAACACATATTCCATTCTTTATTATGTGGTATATTTCTTTTATTGCTTTGTTATGCATATACACTTTATTATTATTTAGTCACTTTTGAGTACTTTTTTTCTAGACATTGCATATATGTCAATTTTGGTGAGTAAAGTTAATCAAGTGAAGCAATGTAGTGAATTTTCATTTGAAATCTTTCATTGGACACCTAATTCCCAAAAGTAAAGAAGAATATGATGAAAAGATCGAAATTTTTAAATATTGAATTTGATCTTTATTTTTTCCTAATCATTTTTAAACATAGCCAGACAAATATTTTTGATAATTGGCTAGATTAATATATTACACATTAAAATTATTAAACTAATAGATAATATAAAATATTCTATCTATTTGAAAGTCACTATTAGCTGCATTAATGTTTTTGGTGACTAACGGAAATATTTTTTTTTATATATAATGACTGTGTCAATAATTAAATATAATAATCTTCAATGAACATACACAAAAGTTTTAACTTAATAATATATCAGCTTTGAACTATAAATTCTCAAAGCATTCGTAAAATGATAATATATTTACTTATATGTTGTAATTGTAAGAATAATAAACTATTAACTTTGATATTCAAATTCTAGAATGATCTACAACACGATTATATAGTATAAGAAAATAACGTGAATTTGTTATATACCTTTAAAAAGTATTGCATAATTAAAGATTGTGAATGAGTTAGAATATTTGATATACGAAGTATGGACATAAATAAAGCTAATCACTAATGATATTCAATTTCTCATACTCATCATAATAAGCAATTGAAATTTTAGAATACAAATAATAATGAAATCAATTTGTAAATTTGCACACGTAGCATGGTGTAGCCAATAATGGATCTTTGGAAACTTTTACAAATCCATATGGAAATTTTGCCTAAACTTTTTGTGGAAATATACTACTATAAAGTAATGCCGAAAGTTTCTTTCTGGGGTTTTGACTGCGTAAGTCTATCTTAATGGAATATCACTAAAAAAAATAACTATTTATATCCTAAATATCCACAAAATTAAGAATTATAATTTTATTGGGATTCTATAATAATTTTTGATACCTACAATATGATAATAACAATATTTGCACTGAATAAATTACTGTAGGAGATATAATTTTAATTTTTCAATTGAAATATTACAGAATACCGATGAAGTTGTTAAGTGTTAACGATCATTGACCCGGTTCCTATATTCTCGATATATAGAGTGTTTATGCATAGACATGAATAGAAGTCAATATTCAAATTTCAGGCAAAAAATACCTTGCATATCTTCCCTTATTTTGTATCATTCAAGCTGATAATTCCACTAAGTTCTCCAGCTATTAAACATGTTTTCTCAAAAACGTAAAGCACAAGGCAAATAACTATAGACCATTAATTTCAAAGAAAAGGTCTTAAAGTTCATTAGATGGTAAGGTGCTCACACACAAAGTATTTATAATGATTATTATTATTATTATTATTATTAAATAAAAAATTTATAATATTATTCTATATTTGTTTCAAAAAGTGGTCAAAAACAGTATAGTAATATAAATTTCACATGATTTTATTATTAAATATTTTTGCCCATAAAGGGGATGATTATAGATATATTAATCATAATATGCGTGAAGATCATGCTTTTGCATGATTACATGTATATATATAAATATAATTTTCCCACAATATTTTTAATACAATGAATAAATAAAGAGGAGTTACCTAATGTATTTCTACATCTATCCTAATAAAATTATATACCTAATTATTTGACCTTTTTACCATTGAAAACTAAAATCTATAGGGATATTTAGGTAGTTCAAAAATGAAGAAAAACTCGCATTTCTATAATAGTATACAAATAGCTTAAAACATTGCAACTTTAATCCATATAACTCAAAAAGAATTGCACTATTGATTCCAATTGTCTGTTTTTTAACATCAAATGTTAGTAGAATCATACTTCGTTAGTGCACAAAATGTGAATTAGCGTTCTAGAGTGAATGCACTTTTTTCCATAAAAAAATAGACAGCCTAGTCCAGAACCAAAAGTGCAAATTTTTCCGTATTATAGGATTATTTTTATTCCATAAAGGCTTCAACCCAATGCCTTTTTCCAAATCATCTTACTGACGTAATCGACAGAAACACAAACAACATTCAATTTAGTACATGAAATCAACACAATTTTTTGACGTATTTTATAAGTCCCCGGGATCAGTTTTTACTCAAGAACAGTATTGTATTAATTTCTTAGGCACGAGATAAAGTGCATTCTTCTTATGCATTGTCACTCCAGGCAAGCAATCAAGATCAATATCTTGTGCATGAATCCCTGGAGGCATTTCCCAGTCAAAACAGTAGACAAGATTTGCAGTCGTAAGCTCCACATTTGTGAGTCCCATTGTCATTCCAGGGCATGCAGATTCTCCTGCCCGATCCAAATGGAATCACCCCAAAATCTTGCCCTTTAACGTCGATATCACTGTTCAAGAATCGTTCGGGCAGGAACCAGTCTGGATCATCCCAAACACTCTGGATTATCATCCCTCCGATCAAACTTAGGCGGTTCATATCTTTGTTTAATATTTTAATTGATTATATAGTATTACATTAAATTAAAAAACTAAGTATGATTTTAAAAGCATACAAAATATGACTTACTAATACATTAATATTTGTATAGTGCATATACACACATATATAATAATTTTTATATTTCAAATAATCTCTTTAAAATTAGTGTTTTACTTTCCGTTCTTCAAACATTGCATATGTACACTTAGTTGAAATTTCGTAAATGACTTTTATACGTGATATGCAATATGAGTAGAAACATAAATTCAAAATAAAATGTTTATTCTAACTTTGGGAGGTGCGTGTATACTAAACTTTTACTAATATTTTAACAATACACACATTATTTATTTGTTCTTTTAATCACATATCTTTTCAAAATTTATATTTCATGTGCATATTGCGTTAATTAGACACCACAAATTCTTTCATAATTCTTGATTTTGTACTATTTATCGATTGTACATTTGCATGAATATCGTATCATTTACACTATAAGGATTTGACTAATTAGCTTGATTTAAAGATCTTATTGATCAGTGATCATAAGATATATTTGAAGCTTATAAGCTCTTTCTCATATTTTGGAAATAATTTGTAAAAGTGTTCGAATAAAATATATTCTAAAAAATTAGATGTTAGTTTATTAGGTAAAATTGAGTGATTATAAGCATTTTTAATGTAGCGCTAACCGAAAAGTGCATGTCATTCTTAGTATACATATTTTAAAATATGGGCTACTGAAAATTGAAATAATAAATATATTACTATAGCAAGTGTGAACACATACTAATTTTATTGATTTTAATCATGTTAATGTTGTTATTATTATTATTATTATTATTATTATTATTATTATTATTATTATTATTATTATTATTATTTAAAATTACTATTATTCATTTTGTTGCATCAAAAAATAGTTCACTTAGTTGAACTATAACTATTTAAATGAATTACTTTAGCAAAATCATATAATTTACGAACATGTTATTTATTAGTCAAATTAAAGTTAATGAGATTATTTTTATTCCATAAAGGCTTCAACACAATGCCTTTTTCCAAATCATCTTACTGCGTAATCGACAGAAACACAAACAACAGTCAATTTATTTCAAGAAATCAACACAACTTTTTATGTATTTTACAACTCCCAGGGATCAGGTTTTTATTCAAGAACAATATTATATTTCTTAGGCACGAGATAAAGTGCATTCTTTTTATGCATTGTCACTCCAGGCAAGCAATCAAGATCAATATCTTGTGCCTGAATCCCTGGAGGCATCTCCCAGTCAAAACAGTTGACGAGATTTGCAGTCGTAAGCTCGACATTTGCGAGTCCCATTGTCATTCCAGGGCAGATTCTCCTGCCCGATCCAAATGGAATCACCCCGAAATCTTGCCCTTTAATGTCGATATCACTGTTCAGGAATCGCTCGGGCAGAAACTGGTCTGGATCATCCCAACAATCTGGATCCCTTGCAACTGCCCATGCATTAACATAAACCAACGTTTGGGGTTCGATTTTGTAGCCATCTAAAACGGTTTTTTCGACTGTTTCTCTAGGCACAAGCAATGGGGCTGGAGGGTATAATCTTAGGGTTTCACAAATGACTGCTTTTAAATAGGGCAGTTTTTGCAGATCGTTTTCTTCTACTTTGCCTTTTGCTCCGGTGACTTTTCTGATTTCTGCTTGCAGTTTCTTCATTACATTGGGTGCCTTCATTAGAGCTGTCATTGCCCAAACGACAGTGGCTGCAGTTGTATCAGTTCCAGCAATGAATATATCCTATAAACAGATTATGAAAATTTAATGGATAATATATATATATATATATAATAAACACAATTAAGATTGTGAATTTACTTAACTTTGATGTTTTTGTTATTTGTTTCAACATGTTATATATATTCTAAAGTCTAAACTCTAGTAAAAAATTAATGACTTAGAAATTTCGACAAATAAATGATGATGAGCATCTGTAAAAGAAGAATTGATAGTGATAATCAATAAAAAGAAAAATAAATGGCACATGGGTTTTCTCTTGTACAAAAATGAATGGAAATATGAAATAGCAAAGAAATTTGGGAGTTTAAAAGAAAGCAATATGTAGCTACTAGATGTGATGAATAATTGATAATATGCATTCACCTGCAAAATGCCAATATGTAGCTACTAGATGCTCAAAATGCTGTCTCTTTCTAGACAATGAGATGTGATTTTCTTTTAGATTTGAGTGATATAGTAATCATTGAGATATAAATAAGGAATTTTGTGGTTAGGATTTGCACTATATGTGTCAAAGTCATGGCATGAATCATGGCGGATGAACAATAAGAAAGAAGAAGAATATTGATCGAAGGAAGAGAATCAGAAATATTATTGATGATTGAATTGGAACTAGGGGTGTTCAAAAAAACCCGAACCGACCGAACCGAACCGAAAACCGAAAATTCGGTTCGGTTTTTAACCGAACCGAAAATTTCGGTTCGGTTTTCGGTTATGAATTTTTCAAAACCGAAAATTTCGGTTCGGTTTCGGTTTGAGGTGTCGGTTAACCTGACCGAACCGAAAACCGAAATTTTTTTATTTTATTAAATTAAATTATAGTATATTATTAATAATAGATAAAATATAACAAATAATTTGTTGTAGTCTAATGGTTAGGATGTTTGGGCCTCATCTCAAGGTCAGGGGATCGAATCTCAGCAATTTTTCTTTTTTTTTTTGATTAAAAATAAAAAAAAAAAACAATTTCGGTTATTTCGGTTTTTAACCGAACCGAACCGAACTATTTCGGTTCGGTTTTCGGTTCGTAAAATTACCGAACCGAAATTTCGGTTAACCGAAATTTCGGTTCGGTTTCGGACCGAACCGGGCCGAGTTGCACCCCTAATTGGAACTCAATGTTCTGAAGATGTGTATATATTCTGCGTAAAGAAAGAAAGAGAAACCCTATATATAGCCTAACCAACAAACCTAACACAAAAGCGTGTTGTAAATAATAAAGCCCACTAGCACTTTTATAACCACTCAAACAGAAATACAAAAACATACTCACGCGCGCACAGCTTCTGCTGAATTAACCTTCTCCTCTTCCATACATATATTTCTAATACGCCCCCTCACGTTGAGTGTTGGTAGAGATTAAAAACACCCAACTTGACAATCAAAGAGTTGAATTGAATTCTTCCCAAGGCCTTTGTTAAAACGTCTGCTAGTTGTAAATGCGATGGAACATATATGGTCTTGATCACACCTTCTTGAATCTTATCACGTATAAAATGGCAGTCAACTTCTAAATGTTTCGTTCTCTCGTGAAAGACGGGATTAGCCGCAATTTGTATGGCGGATTTACTGTCCGAATAGATGGTAGCAGGATTCATGTTATTGAATCCTAAATCTGTAAACAAAGCCAGCAGCCATATAATTTCTGATGTTGTCGTGCCCATTGCGCGATATTCCGCTTCTGCTGAGCTTCGAGACACCGTGGTTTGTTTTTTTGATCTCCACGAAATTAAAGAATCACCTAACATAATAGCATAACCAGTTGTCGACCTTCGAGAAATTGGGCAAGTAGCCCAGTCACTATCACAATATGCTCGCATCTCCAACTTGCTCTTAGAAGATAACAGAATGCCTAGCCCCGGACATCCTCTTAAGTACCTCAATATCCGAATGACAGCATCAAGATGCGATTTTTTTGGCTTATGCATAAATTGACTCACAATTTGGACCGCATAGCTAATATCCGGTCTTGTTAAACATAAGTAAATGAGTCTTCCAACAATTCCCTGAAATTCTGAAATATTCTGAATATATGGATCATCTTTACCACCTTCTTCAGCTGTGTACTTAATGTTTTGGTCCATGGGAGTTCCTAACGGTTTACTTGCCAACATACCTGTGTCTGCCAAGAGATCCAAAACATACTTGCGTTGATTTAGGCAAATCCCCTTGTCACTTCTAGCCACTTCTATGCCAAGAAAGAATTTTAGGTTGCCCAAGTCCTTCATGTAAAAGGTGTGGTTCAGGAAATCCTTGCATTGAGTCATCAAGAGTTTGTCATTGCCCGTGATGACAATGTCGTCAACATACACAAGTAGAGCCACCATACTACTGCCCTTTGTTTTGATGAATAACGAGTAGTCATTTTTTGTTTGAACGAAGCCAAAGGATTTCATAGCCTCACTAAATTTGTGATTCCATTGCCGGCTTGCTTGCTTGAGTCCATACAATGACTTTTTGAGCTTACAAACTGGATGTGTATATGAAGAAGGGTTGGTCAGCTCGTAGCCAGGAGGAATTTGCATATATACTTCTTCTTCTAAGTCACCTTGAAGGAAGGCGTTGGTGACATCCATTTGCCATAACTCCCAACCATGAATGGCAGCCAAGGATAGGAGAACTCGGATAGTGACATGTTTGGCAACCGGGAGAATGTCTCAGTGTAGTCGATACCCGGTAATTGGGTGTATCCTTTGGCAACTAACCTTGCCTTGTATCTGTCGATCTGTCCATCCGACTTGAGCTTAATATTATATACCCATCGGCAACCCACTGTGGTTTTTCCGGGCGGTAGATTCACAACATCCCATGTATGGTTGAGATCAAGGGCTTGAAGTTCGGTTGTCATAGCGGCTTCCCAATGAGAGCATCCTTTAGCCTTACTATAAGAATCAGGGATGATAATATTGTTAACAGAAGATAAAAAAGCCTTATAACCGGGCTGAATAGAATCATAGCTTAAAAAATCTGAAATGGGGTATTTTGTACAAGACAGATTGCATGATGAGTCTGCAAGAGGTGAAATATAGTCTTGTAGCCAAGATGGTGGTCTAACAGGCCTAGTAGACCTTCTAGGCTGAAGAGTGCTAGGCTCTTCAGGATGAGGAGCTTCAATATCAGATGGTGGACAACCATCCGGAAGGTCAGGTTGTTGTGGAATGGGGTCAGGGCTGAAATTGGGTTGCTGTTGTCCAGAAGATTGTTGTGTGAGAGGCAATTCCTGCATAACATCATCATGAAACAAAGTTGTGTCCTGTGGTGAAGAGTGAGATTTATAACCTGAAGTATCAACAGATGAGAAGGGGAAAACATGTTCATGAAAGAGAACATCCCTAGAGACAATAATATTCATGGTTTCTAAGTCCAAAAGTCTATATCCTTTTTGAACGGGGGAATACCCTAAGAAGACACAAGCTTTGGATCTATGTTGGAACTTGTCCAATTGGGGTAAAATTTTTGAAAAACACAAGCACCCAAAAGTCCTAAGGTGGTCATAAGTTGGATGTATACCATAAAGAAGATAAAAGGGAGTATGACCATGTAGAATAGGGAAAGGAGTTCTATTGATCAAATATACCGCGGTCTTAACACATTCACCCCAAAACTTAATAGGAACGTGAGATTGGAATTTTAAAGCTCTTGCCACATCCATAATGTGTCTATGTTTTCGTTCAACGACACCATTTTGTTGAGGTGTATAGGCACAAGAGCTTTGGTGAATAATGCCTTGTTTGGCAAATAGGGATTTACACTCATTGCTAAAGAATTCTGAGGCATTGTCACTCCTGATAATTTTTATTTTTTTTGAGAACTGAGTTTCAACGTATTGAATGAAGTCTTTAAGGTAGTGATATACTTCAGATTTGAGTTTGAGTAAAAAAATCCATGTACACTTGGAATGATCATCAACGATAGTGAGAAAATATTTTTCACCATTGTAAGTGGCTTCTTTATATGGGCCCCAAACGTCAATATGAACAAGATCAAAAGTCTCTAAAGTATGCTTGGTGTGGATAGGGAAAGGTTCCCTACTTTGTTTTGCTAAAGGGCAAAGGGTACAAAATTTGTCAAGCTTGTCAACTTGAATATTCAAATTAGGAAGCAATTGAAATTTATTGTAAGACATATGTCCAAGCCTTTGATGCCACAAATTGGCTTTATTAAGCACAACATTACTAGAGTTACTAGAGTCAATACAAGCAATCTTATTACATGAGAAATGATCACTGTTAACATGGCTAAGGTAATACAACCCATTGTGCATCTTACCAATCCCTCTCAATAATCCAGTCCCTATTTCCTGTAGAACACAAAAATCCTTATAGAAACTCACATAAATATTAGCATCAACAATAAGTCTAGATATGGAGATGAGATTATGCTTAAAATCCGGAATATAAAGAACATGATTCAACGTTATATTAGAACCAACATTGATGGTGCCAGATTTTATGACTTGGCTTAATGTCCCATTAGGAAGGTGGACATTAGTAGTGATAGGATCATTATCATAATATGTGAAAAGTGTGTGATTCGAGGTCATATGTTGGTTGGCTCCGGAGTCAAGAATCCAAATCGCATCTTTTATGAGGGACTGTTGATGCATATTCATATGGATTTTAGGATAGGCCATACCTGTGTTACCTGCATTAGCGGTGTTGGTGGAGGCATTAGGGGTACTGCCATCAGGTTTGATTGAGCCTATGATCTCCATGATTTGCTGAAGCTGCTGGTGGCTCAATCCAGGTTGAGATTTTGGCATGGTATGATCCTCTATTGGATGTTCATCAGCAGCTCTTGGCTTGGTTTGAGTGAAGTCCGTAGGTCCAGAAACATTGTTAGCATTATTATAGTTTCCTCTACCAGTGGATCTCCCTCGAAAACTTCCTCTTCTCCCACCTCCACGTCTTCCACCTCTCCAGTTGGGTGGGAACCCGTGGATTTTAAAACAATTGTCTTTGGTATGGCCGGAGATACCACAATGATCACAAAACATGGAGTCTTTATCCGGTCCTTTCCCTTTATTGTTAGTTTGAAAGGAATTTCCTAGTAATGCCATCGATGAATCAGTGTTTTGAGAGGTGATTCCTTTTTGTGTTTCTTCGTTTGAAACCATGGAATAAACCTGATTACACGTAGGCAAAGGAGACATCAAGAGAATTTGTGATCTAACGTGGCTATATCCTTCATTCAAGCCTACAAGAAATTGTATCATTTTTTGTTGATTGATGAAATCGCTATATTCCTTTGATATGATCTTGGAGGGAGAGGGCGTGAGAGAGTCATATTCATCCCATAGGACCCGCAGTTGTGAGTAATATTCTGAAACAGTGGTTGTTCCTTGGGTTATGTTGTTGATTTTCTTGTGCAAAGAGTACAATCTTGCACCATTAACCCGGTCAAATCTCTCCTTAAGGTCTAACCAAATTGCTCTTGCCGATTCACAATAAACGACCCCATGGATTAGTTCTCGGCTCAAAGACTTGTGTATCCAAGATTTAACTAATGCGTTGCATCGCTTCCAATAGGGATATTCAAAAGAATTCAAATCCGGTTCTTGACAGGAGCCATCTATTAATCCAATTTTGTTTTTTGCTTCGAGGGCCACAATGACTTCTCTACTCCATACGTTATAATTATCGGAACCCCGCAAGACTTCGGAAACAATATCAAGATTGGGTGAATCCGATGGATGTATGAATAATGGATTTTGGAAGTCGATTGTAGATATTTCTTTGTTGGTCTGCACGCTTCCTGGATTAGTTGATGTGCTTCCTTCTGGATTCATGATGAAGAGATTTGGAGAAGTTGCAGCGGAAGAAAAA
The DNA here is from genome assembly GCA_963669365.1 of Verbascum thapsus. Classification (NCBI taxonomy): domain Eukaryota; kingdom Viridiplantae; phylum Streptophyta; class Magnoliopsida; order Lamiales; family Scrophulariaceae; genus Verbascum; species Verbascum thapsus. Next base: position 11,072,087 of record OY770118.1, read on the forward strand.
AGAACCCTATTTCTTTTCCAGAATCAATAACAGATGATCGTCTTTGGGATGGGTAATCAAAGCAAGTAGACCTTGCTCTGATACCATGTCAAAGTCATGGCATGAATCATGGCGGATGAACAATAAGAAAGAAGAAGAATATTGATCGAAGGAAGAGAATCAGAAATATTATGATGATTGAATTGGAACTCAATGTTCTGAAGATGTGTATATATTCTGCGTAAAGAAAGAAAGAGAAACCCTATATATAGCCTAACCAACAAACCTAACACAAAAGCGTGTTGTAAATAATAAAGCCCACTAGCACTTTTATAACCACTCAAACAGAAATACAAAAACATACTCACGCGCGCACAGCTTCTGCTGAATTAACCTTCTCCTCTTCCATACATATATTTCTAATAATATGTAGCCTTTTTTGGGATTAATTATCTTTTTTTATGCAATGGATCGATGTGATTGCAAATTGTGGATATTTGTATTTTGTAGTACTCATATTATATGTTGCCAAAGAAAGATGTAAGACATGCCACATACTACAAACGTCTAATGATCTAAATATATATGACTTGTGTCAATATTAGATAGAATATATGCATTTTCATTTGTGGTTGAAATTCAATAATAGAAACTTTTAAGAAAGAAATATTTCAGCCACAAAAATTATAAATAAACTATTAAAATATTTATATTTTCAACATTAGAAACTTTTAAGAAAGAAATATTTCAGCCACAAAAATAATAAATAATCTATTAAAATATTTATATTTTTAACATTTTAGTCTCGCCCTCTCGATCAAAATCCTAACTTCGTCGCCGCATAGAAACGGGACAATGTTTTTGATTAAGTAAGGGAGTGTTTTGTTTTTTCCCCTAAATGGTAAGAGAAAAAGGCTGTATTTATCGAATAAACGTAAGCTAAATGCTAATTTTAATTCATTTGATATCGTAATTGTATCTTTAGTCCCACACTTTATTACATTTTAGACAACGTCTCAATATTTCACATAAATTGCAATATTAGTCATTTTCTAAAATAATGTTAGTTTCATACATTATTTTTATTATTATAAAATGCATTTGCCTCTTCAACTAAACAACATGGATTAAACAACCCTTTATACAATATTATTTGTCTTGTACACCCTGGGAAATAATGTAATTTAAAAAAAAAAAAAAGAACATATAGGTTTAACCAGGACATTTATAACATGATACAATTATAATCTTTCTTAACCATGTTTTAATTTATTTATTTTTTCTATTTTTTCAAGAGTAAGTGACGATAATATTTATTTAAGGGGGTGTTTAACACATTTTATTTATTTTAAGGGGCAAAGTGAAATTTTACATAATAAAATTAAAGTATAAGACTAACATTAATTTAAAAAATGGCCTAACGCTGTAATTTTATAATCTTGAAACTATTTTCAAAATTTTGTAGGAGGTAAAACTAAAATTAGGACTAAATTTGCAATTTTCCTTTAAACACACCTAATATACTAAATTAAGAATAAGCATTAAATATTACCGTTAGCAATGCTTTAATGTGATCCCATTCCAAGCCAATAGAACATGACTTGTCTTGTTTAAGCCGAATCAACACGTCAATAATATCATCATCCTCCACGTACGTCTCTTTCTTCCTGTTACCATTAACATTCTCATCAATCACTTCCTGATAAAAACAATCCAAATCTGTGAAAATCGAGTCGAGTCGACTCATCAGCCCAGTCATCTTATCCACCCAACTCAACGCCGGAAAATAATCGGATACATAGAAACTCCCCAACATAACCTGAGCCCTTTTCGTAAGCTCCCCGAATCTATGCATTTCCGATCGTCGCTCATCGTATCTCTTCCCAAAAGCTATTCGACATATTACAGATATCGAAAAACCCATCAAAATCTCACTCAGATTGACAGCCCTACAAGACGATGATGTTAAACTCGAAATCTTTTGAATCATTCGAGAGATTTCATCTTCCCTAATGGGACGAAAAGATTGAACCTTTTTGAGGCTAAAAAGATGGTTATTTGTGATTTTTCTAACTTCTCTCCAGTAATCATTACATGGTGAAAAAACCATGTCCATGCAGTTGTATGATATTTTCCTTTGCGCGATAGATTTCGGCCTGCCACAGAATGCTGTGTCTTGGGTTTTCAAGACTTGTTTGGCTGATTTTGCTGAACAAACCACAAGAACTGGCACAGAAGCAAATTTCATGTGGATAATGGGGCCATATTTCTTGGAAAGTTGCCATAGATAAACATGGGGTTCTCTGGTTGTGCCGATTTGGTGCAAGTTTCCGATCAAAGGGAGCCCTGGGGGACCTGGTGGAACAAGGGTTTTCGATATCTTCTTCCTTTGGAGAAGAAAAATCAAGATAATTGGGAGAGTTATAAGTAATATTAGAAGTATCATGGTGGAGATAATAGAGTGTGTAAATGTAGTGTACTTGGTTTGAGATGAGAAAGCTATATATAATTCATTGAGTGGACTCAATGTTTTATAGAGGTTAGCTAGAGGATAATTGCATTTTTGGTCTTGGAAAATATTAAATTCTGCAACTTTAGTCTCATGAAATTTTAAAAATCGAACTTTAGTCCATATTAGTTTAAAAGGTTGAAGCTTTAATCCATATAACTCAAAAAAAAAATTGCACTTTTGATTCCGATTGTCTATTTTTTTAACAGAAAATGATAGTAAAATGCATGTTTCGTTAGTTTACATTTTGTAAACTAGCACTGTGGAGTGCATGCGTTTTTTCCCATCAAGAAATAGATATCCTAGTCTAGAACCAAAAGTGCAAATTTTTCCGTATTATTATACTAAAATTTCTAAATGTGATAACTATATGATCAAAATACAATTTTTCGAGTCAATTATTAGAACACAAGACATATAGTTTAGTACAAAATACAATTAGCACCTTAAAACTATTGCTAAAGTCACAGTCCATGACCTAACAATGCGACTTTTAGCTCGTTCCTTGGTGTCATCGCTGACATAACAGAAGCCATTTTTGACTTTTTTTTTGTCCTTGTAAACATTGCCACAGTTTTAGGTACGTAGAAGCAATTTTACAATGTCACGCATCTTTATGGTCCATTTAACATCTACCAGAATCTTTTTACATTATTATAAATGAGCATTAATTCCTAGAGCTAAAAATATATTCCTAGAGTAAACGAAATTTTGCTTCTAATTTTTGAGAAATGGTGATATTTTCAAGAAAAGTACCGGATATTTTAATTAATATAAATTTGAACAACTTTTTGTATTTGATAAGCTTCAACCATGAAAAAATGCCTCGTTAAAATGTCAAATAAACTCAAACCGGAACTCAATTGCTCAGTCTAGTAATTAAATTTGTATGTACATTCATAAATGCAGGAAAAACAAGAGGATCAATCATATAAGTATACAAAAAAGATTGTCATTCTACATTTTTACCTCATCAAACTTTTGTTTTTTACCCTATGAATCTGGAAAATCACTACAAGGATAAAAGGTCATATAAATGTACTATTACTATAATCCAACCGATCGCGCCTAATTTTCCGTAGATTTTGACCTATCACAGTCAAGAGTTTCGTCCCCTCATCGCCCGCTCGTTGCAAAGTCATAGCAGCATGTTTTATGAGGCCATTATTTCTATTTCCTACAAGAATTTCAATGATCTAAATTTTTTGATTTAAGAAAAACAAGTGGAGTCAAAAAATGAACAAGAGTTGGTATAAGCTAGGGGTGGCAAATTAGACGCAGGTCCAACCCGATCCAATTAGTTTTGAGTTTGGATGGATCTTAAAAAATAGAATTATGGTTCTAATTGGTTTTGCATTTATTGGATTTTCAAGACCTTGGTTTCATATGGTTTTTGATTGGGTCCAAATTGGTTCCAATAACGGGCCTATTTTGGTTCCTAATTGGATCCAATTAAAAAAAGAGAAATAATTCTCCTTTTTTTCTTTCTTAGACCCAAATGATTTTCTTTATTTAAAATTTCGCTTGTAGAGAATATGTGATTGCTTAAGAACTAAACTCATACTTGTTTTAGTCATTTGAACTTATACTTTAAATAAATTTTCTTAATAAGATCAAAAAATTATTTTATATTATTTTTAGTAATTTGAGCTTTTTTATTTTTTAATATATATTTTATTTTTATTATTATATTAATAAGTATATATTAAATAATTAAAAATAAATAAAAATATTCGGCTCAGCTCGGCTCGAGTTCGGGCTCGAGCTCACGAGCTTGGGCTCGACTCAAGCTCGAATCCATGCTCACGAGCTCGAGCCCAAGCTCGAAAATTTTGGGCTCGAGCTCGAAAATTTTGGGCTCGACGAGCTCGCGAGCTTGGGCTCGGCTCGAGCTCGAATCCATGCTCACGAGCTCGAGCCCGAGCTCGAAAACTTTGGGCTCAACGAGCTCGAGCTCGAACCCATGCTCACGAGCTCGAGCCCGAGCTCAAAAATTTTGGGCTCGACGAGCTCGAGTTCAGGCTCGCGAGCTTGGGCTCGTCTCGACCTCGAACCGATGCTCACGAGCTCGAGCCCAAAACTTTGGGGTCGAGCCCGAGATCGAGCTCGAGCTTGAAAAAAATGTCAAGCTCGGCTCGTTTACACCTCTATTTTGAACCGACTAACTTTCAAATAGTAACATAAATTATAACTTAGTATCAATTAATATATCTTTAATTTCTGTAACCGAAAAAAAAATTATATTTTTTATTTTTGTAACCAAAAAAAAAATATTATATCTTTAATTTCTCTACATTAATTTTTTCGTTACAAATTAAAATACATTAGTTAATAATATATCTTACATATAAATTATTACATTAGTATAATATGATTGGAATTTTTATAAGAAAATTATAAAAATATAATGTAATAAGTTAGTTAGTGAATAGGAAAAAGAAATTTGTTTGCATTATATTGGATTAGTTGGTGAACAGTGATTAGTATACAAATGTTTGCATTATGTTGGATCCATAAGTCACCAACTCACTATATTGGGCCTATTATGGTTCTACAATGGTTCTTTTTGTATAAGAATCATTTGGAACCAATCAAAATCAATAAGGACCCAATTCATATTGAAAAGACATTTTGGTTTCTTGTTGGTTCCAACTTATCTTTTTTACAAACCCAATTTGACCCAACCCAAATCCGATCCGATCCGATCCACCCATTTGCCACCCCTAGTATAAATGTCGAAATAATCACCTGATCTTTCATTAACTTCTGTAAGTGCATTTGCCTTTAGCTTATCGTCGAGATCAGTTAAAACCAGAAAAAGATAAGATCTCGTTTAGGACATATCAGCCTCGTTTGGACCAGTTGTTGTATTATCGTTAAGATCCACGATAAGGTCTACTTTTCTAGTACCTTTGTTGTACCATCTAGGACTCACTTGAGCCGATCGAGTTTAATGGGATCCCGAAAAATTTATTTTCTTTCGCAAAAATTGGGGTTCGGTTAGTATCTTCGTTTTTGTTATCGGGGGGCTCTAAACGATCTTGTGTTAAGGGGCTCCCCACAACAAGAGCACCTTGGAAGATTATCACACAGTTTTATATGATCATCCTTCTTTAATTAATGTCTTCAAGATCACTTTTCGATTATCCTCAAAATCGACATCCTTGTGCAAATATGACTTATATTTATCACAGTCGGAATCTTTCTCCGTGGCAAATGAAAAATGTAGGATATATTTTTGAATGTATTTTTGAAGTATCTCAAAATTAACAAGAAAAATAAAATTTTCAATATGATATTACATTACGAGAAGTATATATATACTCGTGGATACTGGCTGGGGGTTTAATTTCTGTAACGAGAAAATATTTTTTGGACAAAAATGAGTAAATTAAATATATATTTTTGACACAAGTAAAAAGTTAAGTTAATTAGAGAAAACTTCACCAATCAATTTGTTTTTCTTTTTTTGCATATTAAACTTTTGGGCTCTATTATTGAAATTTTGGATAAAGAAAATTAAGTAGCATATTTGTGGAAATTGTAAAGTTGCAAATATTAGTCTAACAATTTGATTATCTATATCTAAATATATTTTTTGATATACCATTATTTCTCAGTAAACTAATAAAGCTGTATAGTAATATGCAATGATGCATTTAAATTTTTTAGTTTTGTTTTCCATGTAAAATTGGGCAAAGCCAAAGTACAACCCTATGAAGCAAATAACGTTTTATGAGTACCCAAAAATGCGTTTCACAAAATCGTCAAGAAATAAGAAGGGCAAAATAGAAAATTCGCACAACATATTATTTCAGACAATTCCAGACTATAATAAATGAGACATTGGCATACAAATATATGTACACACAGAAAAGACTTAACAGATAGATATACAAAATTCAAAATACATACAAAAATCAATAATAATTCATATATTTATACATAGTTACATACCATTCTGTTGTCAATTTGTTTCAATCTTGGAAAAATATGGAGCTTCAGAATACTGTGAAAGAAGCCCTAAATGCACTGTACCATCACCCAGACGACGCCGTTCGTATGCAAGCTGATCGATGGCTTCAAGATTTTCAGCGCACAATTGACGCTTGGCAGGTGATTATTCAGTTTTAAATTCAATATGACTTATTTTAAATGTTTCTGGGTTTTAATGTTTGATTTTTGTTTGGTTTGTTTGTTACTTGTAATAAAGATTTGGTGATTGAGATGATTCAGTTCGAGTTTTTTTTAAGTTGGATGTGATTTGTGGAAGTTTTTAATTATTGATTGAAAATATGTATTGGTCATTTTTTGATACTTTTTTGTCATTTTAAAGGGTTTATTAGAAAGGTGGGATTTTGTATTACAACAATTTTGAAGGGGACAGAGAACTGCAGCATTTGAATTTTTTAAATCTGATTAGCGGGTGTTGTTAAGTGACTAATTAGTATTAGTTACTCCTGAATGGAGCTGAACTAGTTTTGTCTCATGACTCTCTGATATACTCTGGTAGCAAAAAGTTTGTGAGGTTCCATATACAAATGCATTTTGAATAGCATGCTTATAATATGTGGTTTTAGTCCACTTAATTTTCCATGGTGGTGATTTTGTCATTTTTCAATGTTACTAAATGTAATAAGTACTTTATTCTGATTGTCCTTTAACGAATGCGTGCATGTGTTCATAATGTGCGATGTCAAATTTGAAGGTCAGAGGAAGAACCCGCATTTCCAGCTTTGCCATCGGGTGGCAGATAATTTGCTTCACGATATGGCTATAAATCAATAAACTTTATATTTTGCTCTCAAATTAAGAAACTTTAATATAAGATATGACTGGAAAAGATCTGTTTTAGTGTTAAACTAGTTGATTATCATTTATCATCATCCTGATTCCTGATTAAATGTTTATAATGATCAGGTGGCAGATAATTTGCTTCATGATACTGGTAGCAATCAAGAAACTTTAATCTTCTGCTCTCAAACTCTCAGAAGCAAGGTGATTTTTTTTTTGTCTCTTGTGAGGCTAAACTTCTATTCCTTTCTTGACATTTTCAGCCTTTGTAGTACCAGTGTGTCCCTAAAGACTTTTCTGGTGTAAACAGGTGCAACGTGATTTCGAAGAACTACCGTCTGAAGCTTTTCGTTCATTACGTGTTTCTTTGACTGTAAGGACGTAGTAATTTGTAAATAAATTATTTTCTGGGGTATAACATCTGCTAAATCTTTAAGTTTAACTTTTCTCTGTATATATGAAGTGTGTGGGCAGCTTAACACTGTTATTTCTCTTGTGATACAATTCTTTGTGCTGTCACTCAGTCTTTAATTTTGTAACATTATCCATGATATTTATGCCTGTTCATTAACTACCCTTTAGAGATCATCGATAGTGACTAAACTTAATATTGGTTGTCTGATTTCTTATACATTCTTCAACACATTGGTAAATGTTCAGATAAAAAGCTTATACATAAGCTTGCCTCAAGAGGCTGAAGTTGAATGAGTTCTCATTTCCAAACAGACATGTACATGAATCCTGTGGCTGTATACTGCACTACCTTTCCTTCAACAGTGACATATATGGTATATTATAAGGCAGTTGTATGCAGAATATCTCTTAGAAAAAAGTAACCATGTTATGTAAGCATATTGAGTGTATAAATCTCTATGAAAAAAGAGTTTGTGTTTTCAGCTCAATTATGCTTAGAAAGTAGAAAACATTTGTGTATTCTTAAGATGCTCCCAGATGAGAGTGGATGGACTTTTTTATAGAGTACATAGACCTATGATTTTAGATAAGATATTAACTTTAGGCTTTACTCTTGTACATGGAGTAGTCATTCTTCATAGATTGTTCTTTTTGGTCCTTCCAATGAGAAAAGTATCTTAATGATTCACTCCTATACTATCTCCCGCTCTGTTTTCACTGTTGGTAGTCAGCTGGAACGTAAATGCAATATGCATGCTCTTGCATGAAAAGTTCTTTGTATATTATTTATGCAGATCTTGCTCAAATCACTTGACAGAGGACCTCCTAAAGTTAGAACTCAGGTAAAGTTAGAGTCTTCCTGATTGATGGCTTTTATGTCTTTATATAAAGAAGCATATTATGCTAAATGTTGCAATTTATAGATTAGCCTTGCAGTGGCTGCTTTGGCAGTTCATGTGCCAGCAGAAGACTGGGGGGATGGTGGTATTGTAAATTGGATTAGAGATGAGATGACTACTCATCCTGAATTTATACGAAGTTTTCTGGAACTTCTCAGAGTCTTGCCCGAGGTATGTTGAAATCTAATTACTGCAGAAATATATATTTTTTCTCCTCCCCACCCCCACCACAAAAAAATTATTTTGCTCTGGCATTGTGCTTTTTGAAAAATGAAAAACCCCTTATAGAAGTTGATTTCGTCTTTTTGTCACAAATGGCTCTAGTTTACTTGAGTTTGACACTTATTCTTAGTATTGAGCTTGAATTAGCTTCTACTTTTTGTGGTCTGAGCAAAGCTATTCAGCCTGGCTAGTTTGCATGCTCCTTGTTCATTTTATTAAGAGAATCAAGGTTCAGTCTAGCCAAAACAGGAGACAAGCTTAAATCTTTTTTTTTTTATATATCTACTCATTTGGAATCTCATGCCGATCTTTGATGAATATAAAGCCCTATCCAATCCAATCCGCATCTGCTGAAGTTTGTTTTTAGCAGCCTGTGATATTTTTAGCAGTGGTCTAACTGATAAGCTGAGCTAGAAATTTGCAGACAGTGAGTTTGCTTGGTTACTGGTGGGATTGTGTTGTTATGGGAGTATTTCTTGTGTAAGAAGCATATATGTTTCTCGGCACGGGCATGCAAATCTGTTTCTTTTGAGTATATGTGTAATTACTGTAGTTGCCAGATTTAACAATTTTAGATTTTTGTCCAGGTTTTAATTATGTCTTGATTGGTGGTTTGTTGTGATGTATGTGTATTGTGCAGTAACCAATGTCGTTTTTTTGGGTTGGCTTTTAATAGAATAAATAAGAACATTGTTTTCATGCAATCAGGAAGTGTTCAACTACAAAATTGCAGTTCGTCCTGAAAGACGCCGTAGTTTCGAAAATGAACTTGCTTCAGGGATGGAGATTGCTCTTAGTGTCTTAAGTGCTTGCTTAAATATTAATGAACTGACAGAGCAGGTACGTGCTGTTACTTTGTGATCCACTTATTCATGTCGGTTCCCTATTTTTAATTAGGTTTCTTGTGAAATTCCGAAAGTTTTGAGTTACTAAGATGGATTAACCGCAAATGGAAAATAGAGAATATAACAAAACACTCTGTTGTGTATTGATGCTTAAACAAAATGTACAAAGACTATCTTAATATGTTTATTCACTGTGAATACATAAATTTACTGGTTTTGAAACCAGGAATTGGCTTTAACTTCAAAGAAATCTTGAAAGAATGGTACCACATGACGTTTGTAGTTTAATTTGAACCTTGCATGTGCCATGTTGATGTAGTTTCGTGTTTTTAAGACATAAGATGTTTGTCATTCCATCATTATTCACAGTTCTCTTGGTTGTTGAGATGCTCTAGAATGATGATTTCACGGTGATGCTATAGTCCTAGATTAACTCCCCTGTAGCCCATAAAACTCTGAGAAACATTTTCAGTAATTCTCTTACCGAGTTCTGTTCACATACAACTTATGGTCCCTTGCTTGTACATTTGATGTTCAGTGCAATTCTGTATTCTTTCTCAGAGGTTGACTTGCTGTGTTTGCTTAGTTACTGACTTACACTTTATTTTCTATTCTTCTGCTAAAGATATTATCAATATGTTCTGATGTTCTAGGTTTGTCCATTATCTTTGGAATCGTGTTGGCATTTGAAATTTCCTTGCTTGTGTGCATTTGAAAGTGCTCCGTTCTTTTGTCATCTTTTGATTTCCAATTAATCAGCTATTTCCAACTTCTGCAATTATGCGGGTATAATATTTTCTTCTTTTTCTTTTCCCTTGTCTTCAGAGAATGTGTCATGATATGCTCTACATTTCATTACATACTCTGTTTATCTTAAATCAACTACTTGGAAGTTTTTCATTGCTTTTATATTACGTCCTTGTTTGGTTTTCTAAGATTCTGACAACTCGGCAGGCTCTTGAGGCTTTTGCTTCTTGGCTACGACTAAGGCATAGGTATTGTCCTCTTTCTTTGCATCATGTAACAGTTCAGTTATTCAACTTTCTTTATGAGGTGTGGTATGTTTTCCCACGTCTTTGGTAGAACGTCTCTCTTATCTTGGACGAGTTAAAGTAGCTGGCTTGTTTTTCAGAACAAAGTTTTTGCTCGTATGTGTCAGGTGAATGGAGTTTAGGACATGAGAATTTAGCTTACATTAATTGCCATTAATCACTATTTAAGGAATTTTTGTTATTCTTCTTATAAGATTAGAATCCCATTTTAGGCTGTGATTAAGGTGCATGTAACGAAACAACGCCAGAGGCGATCTGCTAAGAAATCTTAGAAAGATCATACATTCATCTGTACAAGAATGAACCAACAACTTTAGAAAGTAAAAGAAAAGAATTGTGCTTTTAGTTCTCCAATCAGTTTCCTGAAAAATTCTCTTATTGTGGTTCCTCAAAGCGGTCACCTAACACTTGTGGATCCACTCTCCTTGTCTGGGATAGATTCCAAGTGCTTCTACTTTTCTACTTTGTTCCATCAATTACCATGCTTTCTGTTGAGTGGTACATGTAAAATAGATCACATGGGCTTCTCCATGTAAGCTTGTAATAAACTATCTACAACTTATATCATTTAACTCTTGTGAAGATTGTATGTAAGCCTGAATTAACAATTATTTGTTTCAGGATTCCACCTTCGGCCCTTGCTTCACATCCATTAGTGCTTGCTGCTCTCTCAAATTTGAATAGTGATATGCTCTCTGAGGCATCTGTTAATGGTATGTTGAAGATAACATGCTAATCCTTTCGTCTCATTTCATATTGTATTTGTATTACAGTTTCATCCTTTTAGGTGTCTTTTGGAAACAATTGCATCAGATAAAATTACTATTTTGTTTTCTTTTTTCTGCCAGAGCATGTTAACTTGGTTCCTTTGTTTCACTAGATGTAAATTTTCAGGAGCCTTACTTCTATTTCATGCTTTTTCTGCAGTTATTTCTGAATTAATACACTATACAGCAGTAAGAAACTCAGATGGAGTTGCCTTCCAGATGCCCTTAATTCAAGTAATTGTCCCTCGGATTATGAATCTGAAACCACAGCTCAGAGATCCTTCCAAGGTATTATTTTACAAAGGTTCCGCTGTTCTCTTGTATGTGGATCTATTAGCTAGAGATTTATGTAACAATCGCTAATTTTTTTTGTAAGATCACCTGTGAAGTTGCTTAAGTTGTTTAAGGTTCTAAATGATTTTTTATTTACATCTGTTTTCAGGATGAGGAAGACGTGAAGGCCATTGCTCGCTTATTTGCTGACATGGGGGATGCATATGCTGAACTGATTGCTACTGGTATATAACTTCTTATGTCTTGCACCTTGTATTAACATTTTTGGTTTATATTTATTTAAATCTATGGAGAGTGTTCCATATGTAGGTATAAGTTGAGTATTTTTCAAGTAAAGTGCGTGAAATATGTCAGTCTATATATATAAAACATGCATGCAAAATTATGTTGGTATGCATAAACAATATTAGCACAACACTTGCTATGTTGGTACCAACATGGTTGTTTTAAAATGAAAATGACTTTTGTCTTCAGGTTCTGATGAATCAATGATGATTGTTCAAGCATTACTTGAAGTTGCTTCGCATCCAGAATTTGATATTGCTTCAATGACCTTTAACTTCTGGCATAATCTTCAAATTATATTAATTGAGAGGTGAAACTACTCCCTTTCTAACTTATATATGTATGCTCACGAATCGACTTTTGACATTGACGTTTCTAATGAATCAGGAATTCTTATGTAGCACATGGTAATGAAGCATCTATTGAAGCTGAGAGAGCCCGTCGATTGCAGATTTTCCGTTCATCATATGAGTCACTTGTTTCCTTGGTGTGTTTTCTCCCATTAGAGTTACTTTATTTTTCCCTATTCCATTTGAACTTCTTCTAGTACAGATCTAAGTCTTGAATGGAGAACGTGAGGGTTTAAATGATTAATTTTTGTAGATGTGCTTTGATATAAAGAATGGCAATCATTTTAAAGATTCTGAGAGGTAGGGCATGGTCAAATGTTGAAACTCAATATAGGGCGCAAAAAACAAGTGAGGAAGTTTTTTGGGTGCTGTGTAAATTAACTGTAACATTTTCTTTTATGTATTTCTATGCCAATCAAATCGTTAACAGTTCTCTACGACTTTTCCTCACATAGAATGGAATTTTGTATTCTGCTCTAGTATTTGTTCCTCATATAAAAATGGGGTTTCCAGGATCCTAGGTACTTGTTGGCTATGTAAGTATTAATGTTCGATCATATAATAATATCTAATCATATAAAAATGTGTGCTACATTCTAAAATGGTTTTAAATGGGGATTGTCTAATGTAAATGGAAGCTGTATACATGTTTTTGTATGACTGCTTGGGTATGATAAACAAGTCCTCCATTATTTTCTTTCACAGGTTAGCGTCAAAGTCGAATATCCGCAGGATTATTCAGATCTATCAAGGGAGGACCAGAAAGATTTTAAGCAGACTAGATATGGTACCTTTTGCATTTTCATCTGATAACTGTCAGACTACTATACATTTCAACAGTTTCTTGGGAATGTTAATATCTGTTTTTTGTTTCATATAAAATTTTATGGTGGCAATTTGTCTACACAATATCTTAGTCTGTCCTGTTAAACGACCTAATATGTCAGTGTATTGACAAAATCTATCATGTTGGCAGCTGTTGCAGATGTCCTTATTGATGCAGCTCTAGTTTTAGGTGGTGATGCTACACTAAAAATTCTTTACATGAAGCTCATTGAGGTGTGTTTTTATCTCGTTGACACTGTAGAAGTTCTTCATTTTGTCAATTGTTAAATCAAATTGCCACTTTAACCAACATGTATAACTTTTTAGAACTCTTAGTTCTGTTATCTTTAATCCTTCATATATTTACCAGTATAGAGGTAAAGTGACGAGGCTTAGGTAGTAAGTCATGAGATGTTGGACCTCATGGCGTTTGTCCTCGGTTTGTTTACTTCTTCGTCATACTAGCATCTGCTCCATTTAGAGGTTATGAGAAGCTAGACAATTATTAGAAAGAGGTTTCCGTACTACTCTTGAAACGATTGCATTAAAATTTGAATACCCGATTTCATATAAATTTGAATCCTTTTTTTTGTGTGTGTTTTTGGGAGACCAACCCTTTAGTTGGTTGAAGCTCTCTCCGTGGATCAAAGGAGGTGGATCCCGAACATGAGATGGGCAAACCAAGTGGTTGTTATCAGTTTTTGAGTCCCTTATGCACTAGAAATTGTTAATTTCGTTTTTTGTTTGTTTCAAATTTGGGATTTGGAAGATTATAATTTGCCAAAATACATGTAAAATTGCAAATAATGTGAACTCTCTCTTTATTTATCGATAATAAGAAGGCAATGAACTTCGTACTAGACGAACAAGATACCCTAAGCTAATAATAACATTGCATCTAAAAGCTGATAGTTTATATTGTTTGTGGCAATGTTCTTATTTCCTTCTTGTGCATGATATCATAGGCTGTTAATAAATGCGGAAATAGCCAGCACATGGACTGGCGTCCAGCAGAAGCTGCTTTGTATAGCATTCGCGCAATATCAGACAGCGTATCTATTACTGAGGGAGAAGTAATGCCCCAGGTTTGAACGTTTCCAATCTGTTGGCCCACCGCTTTAGTGCCTCTGTTTGGAATTGTTTCTTATTGTTATCATTTTCGTTCCAATAATTAAGAATTTGAGTTATTCATGGGCTGGTTTTCGTTGTTCAAAGTATCTTCAGAAATGCATTGCCCCAAAATAACCTCCACTCATGTTTAATGTGATCAGATCATGTCTGTGCTTCCAAAGCTTCCTCATCAACCACAGCTGCTGCAGACAGGTATTATGTTGTCTATGTTTCAAATCTGTTGAGGCATGTTTTTGCCCCTTTTCCAGTGGATAACTGCCACTTGTTCTTAAAAGATTATTCTATCTGATTTATTCTGACTTTATTCTCTTTGTGTAGCATGCTTAATAATTGGAGCCTATTCAAAATGGCTTGATGCTGCACCAAGTGGACTATCGTTCTTGCCACCACTCATAGATATTCTTGTTACCGGAATGAGTATTTCAGAGGACACTGCAGCTGCAGCTGCTTTGGCATTTCGTCATATATGTGATGGTAAGCCTTCTTGATCGATATTTTCACTTTATATTCATTTTCAATGTCGGTATTAAGTATCAAGTTTTTTGATCTATCTTTCAACCCTGTGTTCATATAATTTATTTTGACTGTAGACTGCAAGAAGAAGCTCTGTGGGGCCTTGGACGGTCTCTTTCAAATATACCAAAGGGCAGTGGTTGGAGAAGGTTCATTCAAGGTTTCTGCTGAAGACTCATTGCATCTAGTCGAAGCTCTAAGGTATTATTGATTCTTTAAGAACAGTTTTTAAGGTTAATCTTATATTGACTCTTTGAAATCTTCTTCCCAAGTATGGTTATCACGGAACTTCCTTCAGAAAATGCTAAAAAAGCCCTAGAGGCGTTATGTCTTCCCGTTGTCGCTCCTTTACAGGTCAGTATTCTATTTATGAAACTTTTGACGTATTATATGGGGGTAATTAAGTATTTCGTGTGGTCAACCAACAGGATGTTATTAATCAAGGTCCTTTAGTGCTGGGACAAAAACCTTCGTGTGAGTTAACTGTTCATATTGATCGAGTAGCAAACATATTTAGGTAACATTTATCTATCTTTTTTCTGTTCTACATTCCTCCTTATATAGCTAAAATCACTTTTACTTATGAAACGGAAATGGTTCAGACATGTAAATCATCCTGAAGCTGTTGCTGATGCTGTTCAAAGACTTTGGCCAATCTTCAAAGCAATCTTTGATATGTCAGTGCTCAACCTGCTTCTTTGATAGATGATTTTATTTGTGTTGTATTGGATACGTAAACCCAGATAAGTTGAGGCTGAAATACTTGTGCAGACGTTCTTGGGACATGCGGACGATGGAATCTCTTTGTCGGGCATGCAAAAATGCTGTAAGTTTGCTGAACATGACCTTTGTCGGAAGGGTTATTACATGAGGTTCCTGTATGGTCAGATGATGTCAGATATTGTTTGGTTTGAGGATTATGTGCTCACTAATATCTGTATTATAAACATTTCATTTATTATGGGACTGAGTTACCATCTTAATTTAAGGTGCTTGTACTACAACGATACCTTTCTATTGTCTGTTTGTGTAATCTTGTAAGCTTTGGATCTAAATGTTACAGGCTATATGAAGTGATGCAGTTGGGAAAACTGAAACACCTTTTTTATATCTCTTCGTTATTCTTCTTCCTAGTTTAGCAGTTTTCATGATAACTACTGACTTTGTTTTAGGTGAGGACCTCTAAAACCCTTATGGGAGTTACAGTTGGCGTAATGCTAGAGGAGATACAGGGCTTGTACAAACAGCATCAGCAGCCATGTTTCCTTTATCTGTCTAGTGAAGTTATCAAGGTTTTATCCTTATCTTGATGCTTTGCTTATTCTGTTCATCTTATCTTGAGCTAATAATTGGAACTCTTTTGTAGATATTTGGGTCAGATCCATCTTGTACAAACTATTTAAAATCCCTGATTGAATCTCTCTTCAACCATACAACATTTATGCTTACAAAAATCCAGGTGTGATTTCAAATAATACACATTGTCAATTTCATTTGTTGAAGTTATTCATAAATTATTGTGGTTATAATACTATTTCCCTCTTCAGGACTTCACTTCACGACCCGACTTGGTAGATGATTGTTTCTTGTTTGCATCAAGGTGTATACGTTATTGTCCTCAATTATTTTTTCCGTCTCCCGTATTTCCATGTTTAGTGGATTGCTCATTGATGGGCATCACCGTACAGCACAGGTACGATTGTTTCAGGCCATTGACTTAAGAAAGTACGAGCATGAGAAATTGATGTGATATACTTTAAACCTGCTGTGATTTTTATTACAGGGAGGCCTCTAATTCGATATTGAATTTCCTATCCGATGTCTTTGATCTTGGAAACTCCAGTCGGGGAAAGCCTTATGTATCTATAAGGGACAATGTTATTGTTCCTCGAGGCCCTGTAATAACCAGAATCCTTGTAGCTTCTCTGACAGGGGCACTTCCAAGTTCTCGACTAGAAACGGTTATCTGGACTTATCACCTTTACTTACACATCAAACAATTTAGACAAAGTTGTACTTTATTCCCATAAGACAGGGTGATTTAGCCTACAGACCCACACTTTTATGGTATTTTGGTTGTCTCAAAAATGTGCCATTTTTTTAAGGGACCAAAAATGTGCCAATTTTTTTGAATTTTCAAACCAAAATCAGAAAGTGTAAAGCAACGGACCAGAAGCGCATACACCCTTTATCTTATACGACAAAAAGTACAATTTTGCCAAAAGAGTTCATTACAAAGATCATGGATATTACACATATTGTCTGAAATTTTGTTTCTCCGTTTTAATATAGGTAACATACGCATTATTTGCTCTTACTCGAGCATACGGTGTAAAAGCTTTAGAGTGGGCAAAGGACAGTGTATCCTTAATTCCAACAAACGCTGTTACAGATATCGAAAAGTCGAGATTTTTGCAGGCTTTATCAGATGCAGCATCAGGTGCAGCTATAAATGGACTAATGATTCCTATTGAAGAGTTATCTGAAGTTTGTAGGCGCAACAGATCTGTTCAAGAGATAGTTCAAGCTGCTTTGAAGCCACTTGAACTGAACATGGTCCATGTATCATAAGTTCGATTTCTGATAGAAAAGGGCTATTTTTTCTCGGCCCTTCTCTTTCGTTGAGGCTTTCGGTTTGTATTTGTATATTTGGTGGTCATTTGCCGATTCATATAGGTTGAAAAATTGGGAGAAATGGGTTTATGTTGTGTTTTACTCGAAATGTTCGGGTTTTTTCATTGATATTGGGGATGAGATTGTCTTGGCTTGGTCAATTTTTTTGGGCAAAAATGAGTTTTTGGTTAAATATTTGGGTTTCAATGTAATTTCTTATAATTTATATTAGATTTTCTTTAGTTTTACAGTGTAAAGAATGAATATGCACTTAAATATTGTGGTGCTACTTTTGCAAAGACTAATTTTAAATGCTTAAAATCTTATGGTAATAAATAATTATTTGAAAATAATGCAAATGGGGAATGATTAAGAGAAGCATCAAACTAAGGTACATAAAGAAAGCAGAAGGGAAGAATCTTGTTCCCACTAACTTTACTAAGTGTAATATAATACATTGTTAATCACGTGGTTAGCTGCATTGCCACTAGTATATTAGAACTATAATTATCTCTTTAATCTAATCTTTTGCTTAATTTCAAATAGAAATAATAAAAATAACTAAAGGAAGTATCAAATTATATATCTATATATGTTATATAATAACAAAAACGAAATATTGTGGGACCTGTCTTAATGTGAGTTTAGCTTTAAATTAGATTATTACGTGTGTATTTATATAAATCTAGTATAATTTAACGCAAATAAATAAAAGAATATGCTATGCTATTTCGAATAAAGGGTCAAGAATCAAATGATAGAGTACTGATTGGTGTGCTTTGAAGGGAACATGTTTTTCTATTAAATGTAGTCTTTAGTTAACGTCTAAATCATATAATTATAATTTGTAATAATGAACAAAAATTCTCAAATACAATTTGGGAGGCTTCCACTTAACACCTTTTCGATATTTCAATTCCTACTCATCTCTCGAAACTAATTTTACTATAATACAAAACCAAACTGATCAAATTCCTACATTAAGTTTCCTATATATCAAATTCGCCCATAATTCAAATCCTCAAAAATAATTCAAATTTCCTATCATTGTACTTTAAAAAACAATTATACTCACTAATTAACATATGCTAAAATGGGATAGTAATAGACAAGGGAACTAACACTAGAATACAAATTAATACACTTTATACTTATATCCAAAGGCATAAGCAAAATGTACTATTCTTTAAAAAAAAATTCATATTTTAGTAGCAAACTCACTTTACCCCAAAAGCAAGTGCTTATAAATAAGATCATCTTATCTTGATTATAATCAAACACATAATCTTTTTAATTTTCCCAAAATGAATTCTACCAAGAATAAAAAAGGCCAAAACAACAAATCCCTTTTTGAGAAATCAATGAAAATGGTCACCAACTTTGTTATGCTATCATCATTTTCCTTAGCCAAGAAGAGCCTCAAAAAGCCACCAATAGCCGAAAAACACCACGAATCGGGCTCGGGTTTTGATCAACGGCCACGATCAGCCGGATCGTTTCATGGGGGGCTTAGATCACAAGAGCCAAGTAGAAGCTCAAAACCTATGTCATATCTTATTGATCCCATAAATGAAAAGAATACAAATAAATCTACTTTTATGAGGAGTGAAGATGAAAATGTGGATGGACAGGCTACTGCATATATTAGGAGGGTGCATGAAAAGAATAGACATAATTCAAATGAAAATTCAAATCTTGCTACTTATATAATACCTCCTCCACCTCATTTTAGAATGTAATGCTTCGGGTTCGGTTCTATATTGTGAATTACTATTTTATTTCGTATTTTATTTTAACTCATATATGATTTAGGTTTCAAAAACAATTATAGTATTAAGTTTGCATAAATTATATATACTTGTCATGCATAAATAAAATCTACTTTAGTCTCTATCTTGCTTATAATTTATGGAAAAATAGCATTCACCTCCCCTGAACTATGAGCTATTGGCATTCACCCCCCCTCATTTTTGATTTTTTGGCAATAACCTCCCTTCCATTCAATTTTTTGTATTTTTTTTCTTATGACTAAAATGCCCTTTATTAATTATTTTATAGTGGGAAATGATAGTTGGAATTCTCTCATCAAAATTAAAAAAAAAATTATCACCAAAAATTAACACAAATGTCTTTATTAATTTATATACCATAAATATAGAAACATATTCTTATTGTAAGAATTCTACTATCGATTAACATGATCTAAAACAAATTAAGGTATTTGAAATTTGATAGACAATCATCTAAATTTTATTGGTATAATACAACAAACAAGTTCTAGTTAATACATTTCTATCCCAAAATTTGATCTCGAGTTCAACTCAATTAGTTAAAAAATAATGAATAAATATAAAATATTAAGTTATACAATCTAGACCTACGTTAAGTTTAGTTTGATCAAACTTATTCGATTTTAACTCAATTAACTATTAAATGAAGGACAAACACAATTAATTATAGAATTGGATAAACACTTAAACAAGCTCCAACAATATATTATTAAGTTTGGCTTCATCCACTTTGAACCTATTCATGAATTATAGTTTACCCTTAGTGCTTCATTACAACATCGCGTATATGTATTTCTTTATCTCCAAAATTATTTGGAAGAATTTTGAGATATACTCAATACTAGTTCAAAGTCCAAAACAATAATATTAATTGCCTCAACTTTATATAAGATATAAGGCACCCAAAATTAATTGATATTATTTATTTATATAAATTGATGGAGAGTATAAGCTTATTCTCAAAGTGAGAGCGTTGAAGTACATGCATGAATCATCATGATGTTTTAACAATGACTAATGGCATTTAAGTTAATTTTGGTGACAAATTTTTTTGTAATTTTGATGCAAGAATTCAACTCTCACTTCCCACTACAAAACAATTAATAAAGGGCATTTTAGTCATAAGAAGAAAAAATGACAAAAAATTGGATGGAAGGGAGGTTATTGCCAAAAAATCAAACATGAGGAAGGTGGATGCCAATAGCCCATAATTCAGCGGGTGTGAATGCTATTTTCCCTATAATTTATAGTTCCAATCTGGTCCTAATATAGATTAGGGGTGTAAATGAGTCGAGCTCGAGCTGAGCCTGGTAAAATTTTCATGCTCAAACTCGGCTCATTTATATTTTTTCGAACTCGAGCTCAAGCCTGAACTTGACGAGCCTAATTTTTAATGTTCAAACTCAAGCTCGCTAAAAAGAGTCTAACTCGAGTCAAGCTTGAACAAAAATTAATTTAATTACTTTTTAATTTTTTTAGAAATTATTTTAATTTAACTTATATTAATTAGATATATATTATATAATATATAATCACAAAAATAAATTTAACCAATTTGTATAAACACATATCATAACATACATAAATAGAAATATTATAATTTATTATTATGTATGTATGATGTACAGAAATTAAAATATTACCTATGTATTATTAAGATATGTTTTAAATAAAAAATTAAGTATTAATTTTAAAATTTTCAATATTTATAGCCATATATAAAAATTTAAAATAATATTAATAAAAAGCTCGCGAGCTGGCTCGTGAACTTATGAACAACTACAAGTAGGCTCACGCTCGGCTCACGAGAAAGCCCGGGCTCGATATGCTCGGCTCAAGCTCGCGATATCTCGAGCTCGAGCCGAGACCCAATCGGATTCATGAGCTGACTCGACTCATCTTACACCCCTATTACCTATATAGATAAGTGACCTATTCCATAAATTTTTTATTTTCTGTTGCTGGAAAAAGATATGATTTGTTACAAGTTTTGATATATGATATTGACATTGAATAGCCCTATTCTTAAGGGACTTATAAGAAGTCAGTCCATAGAGCTTCAAATCCAATTATTTAACTGACAGGCCAAATCACTTCACATTTAAGCCCATACTCATGGCTATGCTTGGTTAGTTTGCTAGTTAAATGCAGAATGGAATTCAATATTTAATAAGTAAAAATTCGAATTACAATTAACTGTAACTAAGGCTTCTTAGTTCAGTGTATCAGTTTATGACCTTTTTTCTAATTGCCATTGATTTTTGAAAAAAAAAAAAATACCGGAAAAGAGTTGGATTACACATTAAATGAAGACGGGCTTTACCTGCTCGAGAATATATTGACTTGAAAAAATATGAAAAATTCGGGCAATGATGTGCAATTTTTTATGAGTTTGTTTGAAGTTTTAACATCAAATTTCTTCTTCACGATAATTGTGGATCTATCTTGGCCATAGAGTGAGCTCATCTCGAGTCCAAGATAGGTTCATTTGGGACTCAACCCAATTTTTTTTTTTTTAAATTAAAATTATTGATAATAATTATTTTTATTATTAAATATTCCTTTGCATATCTTAAATATGTTTTAAAGGGATAATTAGTAAGTACCCATCAATCATCATATTTTGTTATTGACCATTACATAAGAGCAAAAGGTTTAAAACCCTAAATACTGATATGTGTACAACATAAAAACATTTATAAAAATTCTTTCTTGTGGAACATTGCATTATGTAACACCTCAATCTAACATATGCCACTTAATTCCAAACCGGTTACATTTTTTATCTCATATACTTGGAACGACCTGTTCATTTGCCACCTCTACTCCCTCAAATTACACACAAGCTCAAATAATGTTGCAAACTCAGAATTCCAAAAGCTTAAAAAGAATTATTGCTTACTCAATTACATCTTGAGAATTATTTCTTAGCCAGTTACATCTTAGGATAGTGAAAGAGATAAAGAGTACCACTCAAAGGAAAATACTAAACTACTTACCATTATAATCAATGAACTTGAATTACCAAAACAAAACAAAACAAAAATAATCAATGAACTTGAGACCTGATTCCATCCACATTCATTCATTCAATACATATACATATACATATACATATACATATATATATATATATATATATATAGAGAGAGAGAGAGAGAATTGGCAAATTAAGAAAGAAAAAAAATCCCACAAAATTGTTGCAGAAATTTATGGCTCTGGACACCACTAGACAATACAAAAGCAACAAATGAAAAGGATGTGTATTATTGCTCTATTTTATTCAAAACCACAAAGAAAAGAGACACAAAAACATAAATATTAGCATAGAACAAGAAGGATGAAAAAGCATGATATGTCTCCAGTTTGTACAATGCAACAATAGACTTCTACTCAAACTAATTGCTTAATCTAATTTCTTAATCAAATCTATCTAATTATGAAGCATATTGATTATTTTTTCGATTTTTATTATCCGGACCTCGTTCTTCATCAAGCAACACTCACAAAGCTATCTCCATGTTTGAAGCTTGAGATTACCTGGAAAGCTGAGCCCCTTGTCGAAGAATTATCATGACCTGATGACAATGAGAGACTCAAAGACAGTGATGATGGATCATGAGAGGTTTGCTGATATAGGTTAAGATTGGACATCGTTGAATAAGTAGCCTGAGGAAAAACCGGAACTGGACAAACGAGCATTGCAGATGAGTTGTTGATTACTCGGGCACTTTGATTAAGAGCTGAATTTTCCATTGGATTCCCACCTTGCATTGATAGTAGAACAGGCCCAACATTCACCGGGAAAGGCACAACTGAGAATCTGTTGGCGTTCGAAGTTACAGGCAAAGGCACTGTGATTGGCTGTTGAACTGACATAGGAGGGTTCTCTTCGTGATGGTTGTTACCCTCTCCCATTGGCATTGCGCTAACCTGATCACAACAATGAAAAGCATAATGAACACTAATTTGTATTATACTGAAACAGATCTTGCGATGTAATTTCTTCATAAGCACTCCCTAAATCCTTAGGGCTGCTTTCGGATTGACGAATTTCAATTTGATAGAAAAAATTTGGAGTTGAGAATTTGAAAAAACTTAACTGAAGAATTGTTACTTAAGGATTTGAAACCTATTGTAGATGAAAATTATCAACACGAAAAGACTCATAATCCAAGCTTGTAAAGCTCCAATTGAAATGAAGTCAAGGGAATTTTCGCTAAACGATAGAAACAGCAATGGGAAACACCACATTGCTTAGCACCTCAGAGAGTTCTATGTTTAATTTCGGCCTAAAAAGTGACTTTTTGCCCTCAAAAGTAAGAAAAGTAGTGCTCTCCCCACATCTTTCTCAAAAGATAGAATGAATATATGCTGCATTTACATCAGCAGTCAAACTAGAACAATTTCAGATTCATGAACTATCAAGAACAATGAACATAGGCTAATCACAGAAAACAATGAACATAGGCTAATCACATGAATCATATCATAGATGGAACCAATATATATTTGAAAACAATAAAGAAACGTTACCGAGTCGGGAGTGATGTCAAAGAGGCTAGAACGTCGACGACGGCCACTATTGACTTTGCTGCGGCGGAGGAAGTACTTCTGAGCATGGCTAGCGACTTGGGTTGGGTTTCGAGTCTTAACATACTTGTTGGATATACCTCTCCAGTCCCCTTTCCCAACCTTCTGCAGTCCAATGAGGAATAGCTTGTGCTCTTCCTCTGTCCATGGAACTCCTGAACACGAACACGAGAGTCAATACATTGTGGATCTACTTTGATCTAACAATAAATCAGGATAACAAAACAAAATTATACAATAAATATAATTATCTTTGTTACACTTATCATACCAATTAACATTATATCAGGAAAACAAAACTAAATACATATTTGCATCCGTTCTAAATTAATATATCCAATCATCAACATACCATCCAAGTAGACGAAATTCACACGCAACCTTAAATTCGAACGTGTAAAAAAACATAATCAGAGATCTGACCTCGCTTACGTTCGCGACTCACGGTCGCCGCCGCCACGGGGACAGCGTCATCAGCGGAAGCGTAACCGGCGGCTGCAGCGCCACCATCCGCCGCCGCCACCGGCAAGCTGCTGCTATCAAGAGGCGCGTAATCAGAGAGATTATTCATACTCGCGCTCTTCCTCATTGGATCAACCTTCACTCTCACCCCAAACAATATAATCTCGCCATCGCTCCGATCAGACATTTTTTCGATACAATTTGGAAGAAGATTTAATTTATTTATTGAATGGAATTGTGGTAACAAAGAGAAAGAGTGTTTTTTATTTATAATGTGATACGAAAAAGATTTAGGAAACGTGATAACCGTACAATGTGACAGATGAAAACAAATTAATTAAATAGATTTGGATTATTATCCTAATATAATATGGAAAATTTCCAAATTAAATTATGAAAAATAACATTTATTATAATTATTATTTTCGATTAATTAGGTAGGAAGAGAATAAAAGTGAGGAGATAAGGAAGTAATGATCTGTTAGGTATGACTTTGGCGGATTTGGATTACAAGATAAGATTTTCCATTATTTTAATAAAATCTCCTTTTTTTATAAAATTAGAAAAATAAATAAATATATAGAGATTGGATACGAATTATAGATAAAAGGATAATTAATTTTCACATTATTTATAATCGATTTGGAAAAATATTCAATTTGGATAGTTCATAAATATTATGTGGTTTGGATTACATGAGGAGATAATGCTTATCATTATACACAAACAAACCAACATATGTGTATCCAATTAAACTAATAAGTATAATATTATGAAATATTTTTGAATTATAAAAATTTAATTATTAATGATATGTCATGATTTTTAATTAAATTAGACACGAATAATGAAATTTATTATTTAACATAGGGTCCTATTTTTAAATCATTGCTCGATGTGACATAAAATGATGTTTTATTTTCATGTTATTTGAACTTCGAATCAACCTATAATTATCCTTATTGCTAGCATTCGTATTTTGGTATTTTTCAATCATAAGTATTAGTCCAAAGTCATTATTTTATCGCTCTAATTAAAACAAAATTGATTTGGGTAATATCTAATATATTGATAGGATGTTTTTTAATTGAATCAACCTATTTCTCTTTTATTTTTCCTTTATTTTCCCTTTAAATCAAGAAAATCTTATTTAACTTTGGTGTTCATGGATTGGTATTTTATTTTCAAAATCACCAAGTATAGAGTATTGTGATCACCTTAATATAGATTTCATAAAAGTAATAAAAGCAACTTTTTCTAAAAGTTTCTCTAAGAGAGTGTTTGGATAGAGTGATTTGAAATTCATGGATTTCAAATTCATCGACAAATCCATTTAAGTTCATTTGGATGATGATGGATTTCAAATCTCTAGCCATTCATTTTAAGCTCTTTTTTCCACAACTACAGTGGATTTCAAATGACACAATTTTAGGTGTCATTTGAAATCCTTCCTCCAAATCCACTCCTTAAATCCAAATCCATCAATCCAAACGCACCGTAAAAAAATTGGATTTGGCCAAAATTGCAAAACTTAAAAAAAAAAAAGATTTAATTAGTTGTCTCTTGGAAATTAGAAGAGCCTTTATGCTTCAATTACAAGACTTATCTCTTTCTTATTGTCATATATTATCTAATTTGGCATCTTTAATTACTTAAAGTACTAGGCATCATTTGATTAAACATTTTATTTGTAGAAATTAACTTTTGTTGATTAACCCTATGAAGTTGTTGGTGACTTTTTAAATTGTATTGTTAGATTAATTAGATCACATGTAATGTGTGGTATATTATATTTTTTCATAGTACATCTTGGAACTTGAATTATAGTGATATGTAGTCTCCATTTATATATCTCATAAATCCATAATAGCAAATTTTATATTGTTATATGTTGTTGACTATATAGCATTTGTTTTTGCACCTAGTATCACCATAAAATATGATTGTTCAAATTATTATTTTTTAAGTTAATTAACACGTATTATAAAAAAAATCCACACGGGTTTAAAATTTCTTGAACTTAATAATTTGTCATCTAATAACAAATTTGAACAATCGAAATTCGAAACAAGTAGGTTAGAAAAACACAAATTATCAAGTTCTTATAGTTTAGAAAAGTCTAAAGGTATTTTCATCTGAAAATAAAATATTAATTAATTATAGTAAAAGTAAAAGCTAGTTGTTATTTTTTTTTTCAAAATAAAAAATGGTGAAATGTATACTTTCATGAAAAGGGTTTTTTTTTTCATGATTTAATTTTATTTAACAAAACACTTTAAGGGATTTTTTTTTTTTTTTTTTGTCATTTTCCCAAAAAAAAAAACTTTTGAAGATAGGAGGTTCAATGGATTTTCCCAATATTTTGACAAGAAAGATGTCTAATTGGCTTCTAGTAAAGAGCAAACCAAAGATGCATGAAACATGACATTTCAATTAGATTTTTACCTTACAAAGTGCTACTTTTTAATTTCAAACATTCAATCAAGCAATAAACCTTTTTAAATCTCCATAGAGCTGCTAATAAGTGGCTACACATTGAGGCAAAAGCCAAAATATGCCCATAATTTTTTTTCTTTATTTAAATATATCATAAGATATAAAACTTGAATTTAATAATTATTTGAGAAATTGTTAACTAGGGAGAAATTGTTAACTAGGGATGACTATGGAGATTTTTTTCATATTTTTTTATATACACAACTATTTGATTTTAAAATATTTTTTTAAGTTAGAGTAATTTTAAGTTAAACCAGATCGATCTTGAACTACACATAGACATAGTCATCAACCCTAACTTAAACCAGACCAATCTTGAGCAAATTTTTTATTTTTAAGGGTCAAATTCATAAAACCTCCATTTGTTGCAATGAAAATGCAAAATTACCTTTGTTTAAATCAGCTGTTAAAATCCAATCAAATAAACATTTTTTTTTTTTTTGGGTTATTGACATTTCTTGATATGATTCAAAGGAAACCCACCATCAACCTATTCTTAATATAGCAAACCTTTTTACTTTTTGATGCAAAAAAGTCTCTAAAGCAATATATATATATATATATATATATGTATGAAAAGTTAGAAGATTGGGGTTTGTGTAGACATTTCAAAGTCTATGAAGCCACTTTCCTTTATAGTTTTTAGGGTTGTAAAGATGCCTCCAATAATGATAATTACATTATCATTTTTATGAGATGGAAAATAAAAAAGAATACTTTTTAGATAGATAGATAATATGTTGAGAGGCAAAATCCTAGACTAAATTTAGCTTTTGACCATATATATATATATATATATATATATTATATATTCCCTATGAACCTCAACCCTAAGCAACTGATGAACCATGAGAAAGACAGCAAATAGTCAATGTTCTTGTCTTAAAAATAATCAAGTTGCACATGTTATTGGGATGATACAATATTCCTAGTCCAAATCTGATTTAATCAGATCCTAATTTCATTATCAAGATCTCCCAATTTATGATTTCTCATATAATGAATTGTCGTTAATTTTGTACTTTTCAATCAAAATTTGGAATCGAAATTTGAGACGAGAGTTAACTCTCTACATTTAACGCTGAATTGTTCCGCCTAGGTGGTATGAATTTATACAATAAACGTCTCAACATACAATGATATCGTAATATCGTTCTATATCATAACCACTTATGTATCAGAAACTTGACTGCTCAAGACACTCAAAAGATGAAGAAAGAAAAACTTAAACACGTATGCACCAACTATATTCTATACTGACCATTTATATATATATATATAATTAAAGACAAAATTAAATATGATATTTAATTAAACTCTGACATAATGTTGAAATAGTAAGTGTTGAAACGTTTTATTAAACAAAATTATCTTGACGGTTGTAATTGACAACCAAGAATCGAATTTCACAGTAGTAACATAATCACCATTTTCACCAATATAATTTTTTTCTCGGATATTGAAAAATAATTTTCCAACACGACAGTTTACGTTTATATATCTATTCATATATACATGGTCACATATACATGAAAATCGATAATGCTGTAATACATTTATAATTTAATATGTGAAAGTATGGGTATCATATGTTAATTGATATAGCATATCAAATACCTACGTACACTAATAATTTAGTAATTTGGTATCATATATCCAAAGTACTCTGAAAGTATATACTTTAAAATAGGGGTAAAGATCACACTCTATATCCCAACTTTGTGGGTTTTTACTCTTTTTCAAAATAAACTTATTTTATACACTTTTTTTAAATTTTAACAAGGGTTTTATAATTTCTTATATATTAGCTCTTAATATTACATCGAAACTTCAGTATATGCATCTTTGTCATATAGCTAGTTCAATCTATCGGACATTTCGGTGGTCACGATGATCCCCATCTTTTTCCGACCAAACAATGAACAGAATGCAATGAAATTGAATTGTAATTTTCTGTTTCGATTTCGACTCTCATTGCAAATTATCGATGAAAATGACAACATTACAGTGAAAAACAGCACAATAGACAGAAGAATAGAAAAGACACATCCCTTAAATAATGAAGCTTTACATCAACTATCCTCAATTTGTCATATCCTGATCATCTGTTCTAAGTCAAAATTAATCTATTCAATCACAAATAATTACTAACAGACAAAAACTTACGTGATTTGACTGCTACAGTAATTTATGTTTCCTATGAAAACAAAAACAAACACTATCTCACCAAAAAATTCATCCAAATATTAGCAAATAATATGAAACCAAACATAATCCCACCAAATTTGCACGTGTCCCCAAAAAAATCTCATCAAAATACTCAACCAAAACAAAACCAAACATAGCCTAAGATTGTGAAGTTAGTTACTAAGACTTAGTTTATTTCACCTAGAAATTATTCTAACATTGACTTGTGTTTTCTAACCTACAACTCCTTAAAGAATAAAGGTTTTAAAAAATATAATGAATAATACACTTGTGTTCATATGAACTACAACAAATAAAATTGATACAAACCAATATGGGAAAATAAATGCATTGTACACAACATTCCAAAAATATTAAAACAAACGTTCGAAGATGCTTCGAATCAAATATAACATTATAATTTGCATATGCATAACACCATCATATAATAATATGATCTTTATATATATCAACTAATAATGTGTTATATGTGATTTTAATTCACTAATACCATACATATAAGCATTTGCAAAATGTTCCATAAAATAATTTAAAACCAAACATACTTTAAAATGAAAAATTACTACAACAAACATTGTTATTATTATTTAACAATTTAAGATTCCAACACATATTAATTAAATCCTTCCACTTTTTCTCCCTATAACAAATATAAAATAATTTTTTTATTCTAAAACAATTACCAAAATAAATAAATAAAAAGAAAAACATTGAAAGAGAAATAGTACAAGAAGAAGAAGACTTGTTGGCATCTTTTTCCCTCCAAAAGCCACTCCTCGTGCAAGGAACACGTGTCCCACTCCACGCGGCAGAATTTGATGTATGCCACGTCAGCAATCGCGAAGACTGTGGGACCAGTTCACTGGTCCCACATGTCACCTCTAGTGGCAATTATGTAATTTATGCCCAAAAAAATCAGTTCATAACAACACATACACGCGACAGGGTAATTTCATTTGGAGTGTTTAAGGAATCAGAAACTATGGACGCCGAGGAGGTAAATTTCGAAAAAGATTCCCGCCACCATCCGCCGTCTACACGGCGGCGCAATTGATTTTTTATTTTGTTTTACAGGCCCCCCATCAACTACCTAACTGTCTCCCCTTAACCGTTATTGTATTCCCTTCCCCCCTTTTTGCTGTACCTGCATTTACCTTTTATATGTTTGGATTTTGATTTGTGCTTTTTGTATTTGAATTCTTTCACGTGTCTCTGAGTGTTTGTGTTTGTATTTTTCAGAATTTCGTCATACCTTGTCTTTATTATAATTCTAGCGAAATGGTGGTTGATTTTGTGATTCTTTTTGGCACTTTATTTGATGATTTTTTAAAAGCTCTTTTCCTTTGCCAATTAAGAATGTGGTTTGTCTGTGTTTGTGCTTTTGAATTGCGGGGTAAATTTTTTGATCTTTTAACTGTGATTCTCTTTGATCTTCATACATACAGAAATTGAACATGTTCTTGGGATGTGATTCTTTTTTTGGTACTTTTTTTGTTGTTTACTTTTGTTTTTTCTTGACTGCAGAGATTGACGGCATTGAAGAAGGCGTATGCTGATGTAATACTGAACGTATCTAAGGAGTCAGCAGCGAGGGTAATGGCGTCGAATAGGAAGTCTTTGCAGTTTCAGCATGAGCTCAATGTGGCCAAAGAAGAGGGTTCACGAATGCTACTTCGAATGAAGCAAATGATGGACTCTAAGGTAAACTAATAGGATTTGAATTTGTGGTTTTCCTTGTTAATTGCAATGAGAACAAAAATAGATAAATGGAGTATGCTTTATGTTTGGTTTGGGAATGTTTTTTCTAATGATTTGGTTTGTTGAATGTTTTGGTGAAGAGGGAATTTGGTCTGTTTTGATTAGGTTTACGTGTTGGTTCTATATGAAAGAACCATGTTATGGGGTTGTTTATTGAATTAAGGTGATTTCTTGAATGGCTTGGTGTGAATCTTTTGGAGCTCCAAGGTTCCCAGGTTTCATTGACGGGATTTTGTTAAAATGGAGAATGACGTCTGAAGTTAATGAAGATTCTGGAGATATTATGTGTTTCTTTATGTGTATAAATTTAGGACCTGCATGTCTTTTTGTTCCTTTTGTGTTCATAGGTTGATGGATTCTCGTAGTACATGTGGACATGATTGTGTGGTCCAAAATCGTGTTTCCTGTTCTGACCATTATCTATTTACTTTATCTGAGTTAAAACAATGGATTTTGGATTATTTAGTTGTTTAATGCGACAAAATCTCGAAATAATATATTATGCTAAACTTTGCGGATCTTATGTCTAATTTTATCTCTGGTAGGCTAAAGTGTAAAACGTGTTCCGTTCTTGGAATGTATTAATTCTTTGGTCGGTTGAAATAAAACAACTATAATGTGTCATCATTTTCTGTTAATTTTTTCATTTGGGTTGCTTTTGTTGCGTTGTGATCTTTTAAACTATCTATTTTTTCTTCCAATAAAATGCTTGGTTCTAGTACGAGAGTAACCAATGTGGATCTCACCACATATAGATGATTCTAGCACTCGAGCTCCATAGAACGACACGTAATTAAGCTTATGCAGAGTTGATTTATGTATAAATTCCATAAAGCCAATCTCACGGGCTTTTGGTAAAGCAATTCACCCCACTTGTACAGATAGCGAAAAGAAATACTTAACCAGAATATCACTTCATGATGTTATTACAATGCGCATTAATTTATGCTGACGACCTATGCATAACTTAACATATCCAATGATTTTGTACACCTATAATTCAGAATCAATGCATTTTCCAAAACCTTGCCAGTTTTCTTCAAAGGATTTCTCCTTATAGAGATTTAGCTGAAATACACTTGACAAGTTTGATCTAACTTTTATTATGGCAATGATTAAAACTCCTGTTTATATCTTCCCACTAGATACTTTCCTTTCACTTATATGCTGCTCGTTTCTGTTATTTAATTACCGTTTTGCTCTTTCAGTTCTGCACTGAATTATATATCATCTATATCTTCTTTTAATTCTTTCACTATTAGGTTAGTCAGAGTTGTCTTTAATCTCATTTATTTCACCTAAATATTGGGCCAACTTTACAGATTAGTGAAGCCAAAGCAGCAGCATTGAATCAGCAAAAGAAAATTGAAGAACTTGAAGCTCAACTTCAGGAAGCTGAAGATATCGTGAAAGATCTCAGAGAAGAGTTGGTACAAGTGCGGGCTGAACTGGAAAAGGTTAATATCGAGAAATCGCAGCATGTAAATGAACCTGAAAATGCATGGTCGAGAGAAATTCAAGAGGGAAATGCAAATTATCCATATCAATCTCCAAATGAATCTTGTGTAGCATATGCATATGATGTAGGGCATAGAAACGGATGTGGTATGTACATTGTGAACCGAGATTTGCCTTCTATAATATTAAGAAGCAAAGAGGTGGGTCCATACAGAAACGGATGTACACAAAGAATCCGGGCTTGTGAGAGGAATCTTTCAGACAGGCAGTTGTGTTTGTCCGAAGAAAAAGGTAAAGAAACCTCAGAATCCCCAAATTCTGTGTCTGAAACACTTAGTGAACTCGAGAAGAAACTAGTGGCTGATATCGACCTCAGCGGGTCCCAATCTTTTCCGCTGAAAAGGAAGAGAGCAACCAGGCGAAGAAAGACTGTTATACCCTTATGTCCTGAATTGTCACTTGATAAAGTTGAATTGCAAACTCAAACGAGGTTTGCACAATCTTGTGAAGAAGATAGAAACTTCGATGAAACTGGATTAGCAGAGAGTTTGTTATCCCTTAACAGTAAAGTAGATGTTGAAAAAAATGATACGCCGTCAAACAACTTAGAGGCAAATTCGTGTGACATAATTAAAAGTTTACCCAGCCAACGTGTGAATGAAAAAGCTGTCAAAAATACGTATCAAAGGAGGCGTAAGAGACAAGCTTTGATAGATATAAAACAAGAGATGAGAAGTCAAAGTCTAGCCTTTCAATGGAGTCGTCTCGGGACAGAAGGAGATTGGCACAAGTTGCTCGTCAGGTTGGTGAATTAAGATCCATAACTTTACTTGGACTTATGTGGTTTTCTCGTTTTATGCTTTGATAGTTGGTGCCTGGTGGATTTACATTTCTATGCGAATTAATTATAGTTGTATAAATCACTTAATTTATGTTCAAGCGAATTCTATATATCCTTTTTGTGATCCCTTGCTTAATATGCTCTATCGAGTTGATCTTAATGGCCATTTCGTGACAAACTTTGGTAACTGAATTAATTTACCTTGTATGATTGTAAAATTGCAAGATCATGGAAATGTTTCATATGTGGCTAATGTTACATCAAACAAAAGGACGTAATTTATGCTTTGTTTGGATCTTGGTTTTTTGATGAGAAAATGGAAAATGAAAAAGATAAAGCACAAGGTATTGCCTATGGGAGGAAGAATTTCCCATAGATTTACTGCATCGGTTTGTAGGATATATCTGTCATATAGTGCAGCATTCTTCATATATTCTCTATCCATTTCCATATGTAGACAATCATGAGTTATTATTATATTGCTTTGTTTTTCTATTTCTCCATCTTATTATTTGAGATCTTGTATCTCACATTCTTTTTAACGTGCCCCGGTTTGCATTTCTTTACCTGTGATTCTTCTACTACTTGCACCAAATTTCCTTGTGAATAATCTATTAATCATTATAACTGTCTTCAATCATCTCTATCTTTCCTTTTCATTTGTTTGCATAATATGTATTCTGTCATCATCGTATACTGTTTTTTCAAATCTTACTACTGTTGTTTTTTGAGAATTTGCAGCTTTTATCTTTGTCTGGGAAGAAATGGTGGAACTGAATATGGCAAAAAACCGAGAACGCTGAGCTCAATACTGAAATGTCTGTTTATTTAAGCTGCGGAGAAGGGTAAAAGTATTCGACCTTCTCTTGGTCAACCAATTTGCCTGTCTGAGAGATAGAGATAGAGTTCTTGATCTTCATTTAGAAATTTGTGGATTCATATGTTTGTGTAAAGAACAAATATATATTGATGAATTTTTGAGATTAACAGCAGAAATAAAGGTGGGAAATCAGAGAATTTGGGGAAGATAATAGATAACTTTTTCCTTCCTTAACTCCAAGAGTTACAATTCTGGAAATATAAAAGAGGATCCAAGATCCGTACTGAACATAAAACAAAAGATAAAAAGGTTGACAGCTATCTTAACAACCTAAGGCTAAGGTGCTCCATTCCTAACGTTCAATTCTCGTACTCCTTGCTCCCATGTTGGCCATAGCTCGACTGCCACACGCTCTCTTCTCTTTTCCAGCTGTTTTGTTAAACAAACTTCCCATCCAACGGCCGATATTACATCTTTTAACTCCTTTGATCCGACGGCAGAGATCAATATCTCCAACACGATCCATGATCATGACAGTTTGGAATTTAATCATAGATTATTGCTACCTTGATTCTTGCTGTCCTATATCTTGATGCTGCATTGTTGTTGTGTTCTTCATTTGTCAATGTGCTAAGTTTTTGTTTCATCCTAATATGCATGCCATATACCACTAAACTTATGAAATAAATAAAAAGAATTTAATACAATAGGGTTCACATATCAAGTCAAGTTAAATAATGATATGAAACACAATTATTTAGTTTTCGTCCCTCACTTTAAGAACGACTACTTTTAAGAATTGTAAATTTGACAACAACATGATGTGTAATTTTTGGTAACTTTTGAATGAACTTTATTTAATACTGTCGTGTGAATATATAAATAAATATATAAGTCAAACTCTCGAAAGTTGCAAATAGCCAAATTTGTAAAAATGGTTCATCAAATGTATCATATATTCTAATTCAATACTAAAAAATTTCCTTCAATAAATTCACTTCTTAAACAAAATGGTCTACATCAAGAAAGAAAATATCTTAAGGGCAAATTGGTAATAAGAGCATATAACTGAATCGGCAAGACAAGTATTAATAATCAGTGGATCAAACAAAAGCCCTTTCTGAACCCTAAAAACAGGGTTTAATACAATTCTAGCTTTGTGATAATCGAAATGGCGGCGATCAGAGTAGGGGATTTGGCGTTCAAAGCGTTCACGGCGGGGCTGGGTGTTGCCACCATATATCTAACGGCTACCTTCTCCGTCAACGTATACCGTGGTCTTTCATGGCACTCTGCCCAATCGGTAATAAATATTTTCGATTATGTTATTTTGTTTTACAAATCACTATTATGTTTTTAAGAATAAACAGAGTGATTTCTAACGAATAGGGCTTTATCGATCTGATATCATTACTTGATATCAAGTGATTACTAACGAATTGGGCTTTATCGATCTGATATCATTACTTGAAATCATATATCTGTTTTTTCTGTGTCTTGTAACTATTGTTACTTTTGGCGTATGGTGTCTACTCAGTATTTCTTATGTTGTGTTTGTGTTGCTATTGCACTAATGCCAGATTGTTTTTTGGTATTTGCTTGTATTTTTTGCAGAAGGCTGAGAAGGAAGAGTCTACTGATCAGAAGGCTCAATGATAACCGGTGTAATTCACTTGTCCTCACTTTGTAATTTTGATTCCCAAAAGTTTAGAATAAAGACTGATTTCTATATCAGGTGAATGTTAGGAATAGTTTAAGTGTTACTATCCCTACTTGATTTGATTTGATTATTTTTGAAGAAAGTTTGTGGAAGTTCATCAAAACTTCATCTTTATGTTCATGTTTTGCTTGGAGACTATAATGTATGGATTTTTGAGTAATAAAGTATGGATTTTTGAGTTACTGTGTTCATGTCATAACAGGAACTGAGGACCTACTGGCAATGGAAAAGCATTACTCTGTTTGTGTTTTATATGACAGATACTAGTATAATTTTTGTGAGTTCTCTCAAGTTTCTTGTCTTAACTATTTAAGATATATCTTATTATGTAACTCTAGGATCACTTCCACTAAAAAGCATTGAATAGATATATCTCCTTACATACTCAATCATGTGTATCCATTTATCAAAATGGACATAAGATGAAACCCCAACTGAAAATGAGGATCTCAAGTGTAAGCAATCTTTAAAAAGGCAAACCTATCCATTTTTTTGTTGTTGGTATACAATTGTGTGAATGAGAATCATTATTTAGAAAGGAAAGTATTATGTCACTGGTTGATTCTTATATGATTTACTACAACAGATGAACATTTTATAAATCCATCTATATTAATCTATAAAAGTTGAAGTGGACATTTTGTCAATTGAATTTTAGTTATTAACCTTATCTGATGTAATCGAGTTGAGTATACTTCTGAATTATGCAACAACAGTAAAAACATATACATCTTTCTCTATCCATTGAAAAATGACTTGGACATGAGTTGCTTAAATAAATTTAGCCAATAATATTTTTAATTCTAGACTAATTGTACAACTTGTGACAGGAGATTGAACCTAAGACTTTCCATGTAAAAGTCTTGAGAAATGGACGCAAAAGTTATTATATTTTCGTATCCGGCATATAATGATTAATACTTTAGAATTCATTATTGATAATTATTTTTATAATAAAAAATTCAATTGAAAATGTGAGAAAAAGAGGGGAAGATGGGAAAAACTATAGAAAATCCAACGAAATAATTGGGGACTACTTTTTTGTCTCCATAATTGTTATTTATATCCTTAAACTACTTCATCAATAATAAAAGAAATAAAAAAAGGGATAATCAAATATAGAAGTATAATCAATATTATCTTCAACCCTCTTGGCCACTAGGTATGAAGTATGAACTCTCATTGTTTTTTAATTAGCATTTGCTCAATAATTTATATATCGATATATTCACTTTTTACAAAATAAATCTACAAGTAAAGTATATGTAGGAACTATAAACACGAATTTCATGTCAACACTAAAAATTACAACAAATAAAAGACACATAGAGCATCACATAATTCAAAAAAGATAACCCATTTTTAATGAACTCTAGATTTTCAAAATTTAAACACAAATATGGAATGTGTTACTAGTATAATGAATTAAGTTCATTATTTATTTAAAAAGAGGAAATTTCCATGTGCTTTTATTGTCTATAAACAAATGAGAAATATTGGTGGCTTATATTACATCTATCTTACTTCTTTCTGTGTAGGATATTTATTCTACGTGTACGTGTTAAAAGGGCATGTTTTCTCCAAGTTCTTTTTCCTTATATATTTTATTAATATTTGTCTTTAGTCCCTTCATTATTACTATTTTTTCCTTTTAGTATACTGATTTTCTCCAATCAACTATTTGAAACATGTGTTATTGTTATGGAGGACGCAAAATTATATGAGTGACGTTATATATTGTGGCATCATTATTTCTCACTATTTTATCTTTTTTTTTATTTTGGTTAGAAATGAAAAAAATACAGTTTATTGAATTTTGAAAATTTATGAATATTGTTTATTTATATTAAGAATCAGCGAAAATAGTAAATAATTATTAGTGTTAACTGTTATACATCCTTTTTTACAATATATTCTCTATTTGTAAATCCTAAAACAAAAGAAAATGCTAATTATATTTAAGGCAAATTTTTAAAAAGAATATTAAAATGACAAAATTAGGCAAATTTTTATGTTGGTCACACCTTAAATAATTTTTAGGGATTTACGAGCTGTCACAACTTCAACAAATGCGAGAAACATGTGCAGATGATTGCAATTATATTGAATTTAAAATCTTGAAATTCACTAAAAATTATATATCATCTTACTATGTAAAATCCTATTTATAAGAGCAATCATTGAATTATTTGCAAAATTCACGTGTAAATCAATACTTGAGCTTATTGAATTTCAATATATAATTTATCACAAAAAAAATTTAATGATAATTTTAATTTTTAATGATACACTTAACTTTCAAGCACATTAAGATTTTAAAATTCTCATGGTACAATGTGACATGGGAGTCAACTATAGCTCTTTATGGATTTTCCGTACAGTGACCTTTTGTGTGTTTTTTGTATAGCTAGAATATTATTTATTTATAAAGTCTAGTCAATTTGATTGCCTAATCTGTCTTAATTAACTCAGCCTAACATTTAATTAAGAGGGAGATCTTTATTAATGTTAATTAATTTTCATTTAAGAATGCGAAAACACTTACCACTGTATAGAAAATCGACTCAATATCGTACTATTACAATGCATAATGTCTATGTTGATATAAATATTAAAATCTAGATTTTCAAATGAGTCGATATTTTATGGTGCAAAAGATGAGTTGAATACTTATTGGGGTTAATGTGCAGAAACATCAAATTTGAGGGGGCAAATTGCAATTTACCGTTTCCGTTGCCAGTCCTTTTACATTTCTACCCTTTCTAGACCCCTCGCCTACCTCAAATCGGTATTACAAAAATGCCCCGCAAATCCCAAGTAATATTCGCAGCACCTAACAAGGGGCCACAGCGAAAATAAAGTGAAAGAACAAGGGTAAAATCGTCATAAAATGCCTTATATATAGTGGACACAGTCCCAGTCAAGCAGCTTACGATATTTCTTATTTGGTAGAATCACACAGCGTTCCGTTATCCATTCTCTTTCACTCAATCAATTTCTCTCTTATCTCCGATCAATCTTTTTCTAGGGTTCTTCGATTCGAGATCGAGTTGACTCAGCCATGATTTCTGATTCCATCCCCAACGCCTCCATCGCCATGCCCTCCGCTAACCCCAAAGATTTCGCCAAGAAAAAGAGGGTATTTCGTTTTTCCTTTTCTTTGCTTTTTAGCTCTTTTTAATTGAGTTTTCGTGACATGCATTGTACTTTCGTGCTTTTGGTTTATTGATTTTGCTTGCTTGTTTTATTTTCTTTAGCGAATTGAAAAGGTCAGTTCTGGTGGGGGAAATCTTGTGTTTGATTTAGGGATTTAATATTTCTTTCGATTTATTGTTAGTATGTTAGTTAATTTATTGATTCTGTGTGTTTTAAATCAATTTTCTGTTTTTTTAGTGAATTTGCAGATTTTTTTTTAAAATTTTCATATTTAACACTTTTTACTATTTATTTGGAATTTAGGCAAACCGTTCGGCGAAATTGAAGCAGTGCAAACTTGATGCTCGTCGTGAGCAGTGGCTTTCTCAAGGTTTGTGAAAGATCTCACTTTACTTGCATTTGTTCCTATTATGATGCATGTCAATGGATTAATTAGGGTGCACGAGGTCTGTAGACTGTAGTATTATACATAATTTGGAACTTCCATAAAAAAATTTATTGATCTACCATTTGTGTGTGTGCATTAAAGTTGTTGTCCGATAGTTTGGTAATAGTTATGGGGGTTTAATGATTGCAGTGAAAAAGAAGGGCGGGTCTAAGGAGGAAAAGAATCATGGAGGGTTAATACCCGAAAGGCCGATTGTGCATTTGAAGAACGAGAGGGGCCATCCGGTTGAAAAGCCCAGAAGTGAGGAGGAGGTTTATGGAGATGGATCACCAACTCATCATTGCAGTGATACCGAGTTCTCCCCCTCCAACAGCCCCGCCAGCCATACCAGTTGCTTATTGTGCAGTAATGATTCTGGGGTTAATTTTACAGGGAGCAGCAGCAGCAGCACCAGTGGTCGAAGCAGCATTAGTGGTAGTAGTAATGGTTGCTGTTCGGGTATCATGAGCGAGGAAGATGAAGGGGATGTGGGTGATGATGACGACTGTTTGGATGATTGGGAGGCTATGGCTGATGCCTTGGCTGCCACGGATAACAAGCAGCAACAGTGTAGTAGCCCTAACTCAGAGTTTTGTTCATCTCCTTCAAGGAAACATGAAAATGATGTTTCCAACCAGGAATTTTCAGGGATTGGTATTTCGAACTCAAATCCAGAGAGTGGTGGAACGACTAAGCAGGGGGGCCCGCTGAATCGCTGTGCTTGGAGGCCAGATGATGCTTATCGCCCTCAGAACCTTCCCAATTTGTCAAAGCAAAATAGTTTCCCTTTAAATTCGGAGTCTCGTTTTGGCCGAGGAGGATCTGTTTGGGGCTCTAAGAATCTTGGGCCAACACAAACATCATGTCCAATATGCTTTGAGGATTTAGATGGCACAGACTCAATCTTTCTTCCCTGTTTGTGTGGGTTCAGGCTCTGCCTTTTCTGTCATCAGAGGATTCTTGAAGAAGATGGGCGTTGCCCAGGCTGCAGGAAGCAGTATGAGTATGACTCTGTTGAGAGAGAAGCAATAGTGGAAGGAGGAAGCTTGAAAATTCGATTGGCTCGTTCGTGTAGCATGATTGCAAGGTCTTAGAAGAATCTCTGTTCCTTGAACTTGTATGTTTGGGTCCCTCTCTTTTCTTCAGTGTGTGTCTTGCGTGTGTTTCTTAATGCTAGACTGAACTTTGCAGCTTAGATATTGGTTTAGCAATGTGATTTTGAGGCACCGGCATTGAATCTAGTTCCGTCATGGTGTTTGTTTATATGCTTGTAATGTGATTGTGCTCATATAGAAAAGACTTATTATGTGAATATATAACGTGATAGAGAAATGGAATACATAAACTTCTTGAATATATTCTTTTAAATGTTCTTTGTAAGCAGGGTGATGCATAAACTTTCTTGATGTACAATTTATTGTTCCTAGTTGAATATGGATTGGTGTGCAATTTGAACATATATGTACTCTATTGTGAACAAAATCACTTGATTCTTGTGAAGTTATAGTTTATTTCTCCAGCCATCACAGTATTAGAGTTGATTCTGATGTTGGGAAAGCTTCAGTTGCCTTAATGGTTGACTGAAAACACTTGGTGACTTGATTAG
Source organism: Verbascum thapsus (assembly GCA_963669365.1). Taxonomy (NCBI): domain Eukaryota; kingdom Viridiplantae; phylum Streptophyta; class Magnoliopsida; order Lamiales; family Scrophulariaceae; genus Verbascum; species Verbascum thapsus. The sequence goes on from OY770118.1 coordinate 11,112,914, forward strand.
CAACCAAATTGGGATTGGTAAAGAGTACTACCTATACCATATATTATAATGACAGATATCCATCATCCGAGATCCAGATATATAGTAGTAGGGGTATTCAAACGGTTATAACCGAACCGAACCAAATTTTCGGTTAACCGAAAATTCGGTTTGGCAAAAATCGTAACCGTAACCGAACCGATCTCACGGTTACGGTTATAACCGAATTGGTTCGGTTAATTTCGGTTAACCGGTTCCGGGCAGATTTTGTTTTCTACCAACTCCAAGCCAACCACTGAACCACAAGCCCATTGATGTACAAACCGAAATCAAAATTGAAATAGCAGTGTTCTATTTTTTTATTCGATTTGTTTTTGTAAAATCCTAAAGAAAAATAAAAAACGTACAGGAACAAAGCAGCGGTGGCCGGTGCGCCGGTGCGGTGATGGTGGACAGGTGGGTCGAGTAGCTTTGAAAATCAGGGGCTGTGTGGCTTTGGATGTTCTACACTTCTACTTCTACAAACTTGAAATTGAAAGATAGAAATTAGAGTTAATGGGTTAAGTTATTAAATATTTCAAATTGACCGCCTATATTACAAAATACATTATATTATGCCCAAAAAATCGGTTACGGTTCGGTTAGACTAACCGAGCTCAAATAACCGAATCATAACCGAATTTTTTGAAAATTGTAAACCATAACCGAACCAAAATAGTTTCGGTTCGGTTACGGTTTGAACCAATTTAGTCGGTTTCGGTTCGATTCGGTCGGTTAGTCGATCCGTGCACACCCCTATATATAAGCACCATTACAGATATTATAAGTTATCTTGGACTTGTATAATGACACGAGAGTTTCTATGATTTTTTTATGGCATTTGGCTCTATAAACATAAAGATAATCAGGGAGGGGATGAGAATTGAGATGCTTAGAAGATAATCAGATTGTCTCAAATGTTTTCAGAAAAAAAACACATCATGCCAACCCACAAGAGCATCATACTCTGAGATATGTATATATCAGATTGGAATGAATAATCATTCTAAGCATGAAAATAAGCCACTAAACATTTCTCTCAAGATCAGGTTGCTCCAATTGTCCAGATCCACCTGCATCTTGACAGTTTGTATATCCCATTTCTTGAATTAATTTTCTGATCCTATCTTCAAAATTCTCATTCATTAGCTGAGCCATCTGTTCCCTTACTCGAACCTCGGCTTCCCTTTTTCGAAGCTCGCATTCTTTTTTTACAACCTCAAACTCCCTCCTCCAGACCTCCTCGAGCCTACGTCCATAATCTTCTTTCGTCTTTCGATATAATTCCCCCAATTTGTTTTGAAGCTCTTCTAATCCTGTCTTAAACTCTCTCTTAGGCACATATGAGTTTACTGAGGCTTCACTATGAGCCCTCTCGGGACGATGGCTACACCCAACTCCATGCAAACGAGCCTTGGATGGGGTTCCAGTAGATTCATACCATGATGGAAGATCAAATTGAGGTTGAGAGGAAGGATTACTGCAACCTTGTTTCTTTATGCACTCCTCCTGCAGATAAATGTCATAGCTTTTAATAAGAATAATGCATGTAAGTATTCTTGTAGATCGAATTATGTTTGGAAAGATGAACTTGAGAGTGAAAGGTACTAACCCTAACTCTTTTTGACTTTTTATCCACAAACACCCCATCCCTTTGGCTCCTACCATCACACTGTTCAAAGAGCTCGATGTTATCTGTCTTGCGCTTGAGATCGTTCCGCTACAATAAAGTAAACTATTCTTAGCAACGTGCAATAGAATTACGCAACAGAGAGTAAACAAATCTAGCTAAAACAATACCACTCCCTGTTTGTTTGCTTCATGAGGAACAGAATCACATGTATGCTTATCAGCCATGCGACTCTTTTGAGCTTGTTTACATTTTTCCATGCAGTCCTCTCTAAGTCGATGCATCTTTGATAGTTCGTCCCATAACTGTGTACTCATCCATTTTGGCCCTTTGCCCATCATGTCTAATGCATTCATTTTTTTTGCCCAGTTGCTTTCTGGAATTTCAATGGAACACACGGTACCAATTCTACTCCTACAAATGAAGCAAGCACAAGGCATGTATTGATGTGAGCATTTATGAAGAATGTAACAGAGGCAAATATGATTAACCAGTTGGTGATAATGTTGAACAATACATCGGTTACCAACTCAACCCTTTCAAAATAAATTTTTCGTAACACTAAAAAAAATTCATTTCGGCAAAGAAAAATTGTTTCGCAAAATTAGTAATCGGGCCAGGAACGGATTTTCTGATTTCCTCAAAAAGTTTTGCGAGGATTATAGCCCAAACCAGATCAATAACTGCACATAGCTTATCGTAATCACAGAACCCTAATCTTCCCATGGAATAGAATTAGAATATCATACCTTCACTTCGCATAGAACAAAACCCAGAATTTTCTGATGGGCAATTGAGATGAGCGCGGCGGGCGGCGGTATGAAGTAAGAGAAGGGTTAGGGCATAAATAAGAGGGGGGGTTTCTTTCGACTTTTTAATTTCGGTCTCTAATTCCATCGTCTCTAAATCGGTCGCAGAACAAAAGATGAAACTATTAAATTCTGATTTCTGTATCAGACTTGATGCAACTGTTGGGCACTTTACGAAGGAAACGCATTTCACATCAATCTCTCAATCACAAAATTTACAGATGGATTCGTTCTGTCTCTGAATTTCCATCTTCAGTTTCTTGTAGATGAATTCAGTTAACTAAGCTCATCTTTTTTTTCAAATAAAAATACTTAAATAGTCAAAAAAGAATTAAAAGGATTAGGGGAAGAAACCAAACAAACAAACAAACAATGCCTTGCTACACATTTTCCTTTTGTAGTTTAAAATAATGAAAAATATTTAAGACTATAGGATAATCCAATATTTTACTGTCACATGGCTTGGAAAATTTATAACAAATCACGTTCAATAATTTCGGTGAACAAGACATAATGGTGTGTGGTGAAAAACACGCATCTCATCTCAAAATGTGGGGCGTATACAACATCGAATATGGGGAACTGGAGAATTGGGTCCAATTCCATTCCATCACATTATTAATTTTTCAATTGTAAGAGTGTTTTTTTGAAATAAAATTAACTTTAATAATTTAAAAATATTTCTATTCACGAGTGGATTGGCTCAATACTTTGGGTATCCATACTTGACCTCAAATAGTTTGATGGAAAAAAAATTCAACCGCACCCATAAACGCATCACGTTTTGAGATATGTATATTTAGATTTCAAATAATCGTTATAGGAATGAAAATAAGAGAAATATTGAGCCTCCTCTTCATCAATCTACGTACGTTTACTCTATTCTTCCAATCTTTTAGGACAGTGAAGATTACTTACTATCTTTATGTATGGAATTAATCTTTAGACAATAATAATAATCACGACTCAACCAAACTTTTCTTTTCATTGAATATTGTATCATCTTGAAGCGTTTTATTTTCATGTAAATGTTAATAAAATCTCCCCATGGCTGTAGATCAACTACTAGAGATATTCTATATCCTAGCCTAGTATGCAAACAGGGCCTGAAATGGATAAGATCAACACATTAGAAAAAGAAAAATATTATAAAGTAAATGAAAAAGAAGAGAATATAAAAACATACCATATCAATTATTACTGGAAACGTGTTGCTTCTTGATTGGCCAAATGGAGACGTGGGACCCAAAAGTCAGGTACCCCCATCAACCAATCAGCTTGCGTCTTCTCCAATTACAAGAACCTTATCTATGGGCATTAAAAAATTACTAGTAGTAAAGTAAAGCACTGGTTATTTATTTCTCTCCTCTGGGTCGTAGTGAACTTAGATTATTACTGTCGAAAAAAAGAAAAGCTTGAAGATGGCTCCCTCAACAGTCAGCCGTTGGATCAGGCCCGAGGTTCTATTTTGTTTTTCTTTCGAGCCGTTTTAGTTAACTGAATACCACCTGAATGTGTGTGTATATGTATGCATATGTATATGTATAGGTATATCCATTGTTTGCAGCTATGGGTGTTGCTATGGGCATCTGCAGTTTTCAGTTGGTACGCAATATCTGCATCAACCCTGAAGTTCGGTAACTCTCTCTCTCTCTCTCTCTCTGTGAAGAAGAAGAAGTTTTATATTATGGATCACTTTTGCTATGCTATTTTCTTTCTTTTTGTTTTAATTTTTGAGTAAATTTATTCAGATGGGTACTTTGATAAAAATGATGTGATATTGATTAAGTTTGCTAATCAATATTGTTAGTATTGATTAATTTTTTTTTTTGTTATCCTATTGTATAGGAGGCTTTGCATGTTTGATCCAAATCTATATGATCTCTGCAAATTAAGCCCCTTAGTTTATAAATAGTTGTGGATTGCTTTAGATATCAGATTAAATAAGCCAAGCGAGTCGAATATGAATGTTAGTATGCCAATACAAAAAGGACCAAAATGCAATTTTATCATTTGTCAAAATGGCCCTAAAAACCATTTAATTATTCTCCAATCCCATTTCTTGTACTTATTCTAGGGTGAGCAAGGAAGCTAGAGCTGCTGGAGTATTGGAGAATTTTGAGGAGGGCAAAAAGTACTCAGACCATGCTCTTCGAAAATTCGTTAGAAACAGGCGACCTGAGATCATGCCGTCCATCAACAGCTTCTTCACCGATCCGCAAAACAACTAAATCTTGGCCGTTGATTAGAATAAGTTTGTAACATGAAGCTCATGATCTGATCTATGATCATATGATTTGACGATGTTTTAATACAGAAGTGTATGTTCTCTATGTGTGTGCTGTGTTGTATTATATTTGTGTAAGAGTGATGAACAAAATTATGGATCATGTTGAATTGAAAATGAAACTTATATGGGGTTTACCTATTTAAGTCTAAGCACTTGATGCTATTTTAACTTGTATAAGATTGATGCGGTCCAAATTTGCATCATCATTGTTTAAGATCTCCTCTTTGGTTTTAATCATATCTCACGAAGAATGTAGATTAGATTATAAACTGCACTTGATTGAATTAAGCAGCCTATATGCCTACTGTAGTAGGATCAAATCTTTCATAGTTCAAGTAAACTCTTTAGAGTCACGTTTGTAATTTTTTCCTCCGAGTCTCATTTAATAGATGACACACTTTATAGACTCCAGATCTCAGTTATCATAATCCGCAAATTATGGGAAAAGATAAAAGTGGATATAGTTACCCATCAACATGGAAATAGGGTCTGGCCTATTAAATTTTATAACATTTATGTCTTTGGTCCAAGAATTTAACTCAGCCTAATACATATAATCTACCTACATCAAAGATTTACCTAATTGATTGATTTTCGCACCTTATAAGTTGAAATTGGCAAAACAGAGTCTTGAACTAGAGTGATGTCATAGTTCAGATCAATCTCCAGTAAATTTCTAAAATTCATTGATTCATAAATTGAAAGACAGGAAAATAAGACGACTTTTATTCCGAATGTTCTCAGATGCATATTCTGTCACAGTTACAACACGAAAATGCAAAAGCACAAACTTATCATCTCAAACTGCATATTTTTCGGATGTGAAATCGGAAAAATAAAGTTTTTTCACAGCTTAGAAGGAGACTTGTACCAGCCCCACGAGTCATCGGAAACATACTGAGTGACTTGCTTCACGTTCAAGTAGTTGTTCAGCCCCCTGACAAAAAGAAAAATCATCTCTACTTTCATTCTTCTTTTTCTTGTGTTTTTTCTCTTATTTTACGTTTTTAGTAGAGATATAAAGGGATTTTGGTGGCAGGTTAGAAATTTAGAATATAATCGAAATCATTTACGATTGATGGAATGAAATACGAAAAATGAAATGATTATTAATATTACCATTCTCCAAGTTCACGGCCAAAACCACTACGCTTTTTGCCTCCCCAAGGAGCTTGGGCAAAGCATGGCTGTGAGCAGTTCACCCAAACAATACCCGCTTGAAATGCCTGTAAGAATTTCAATAAGGGATAAAAACATAAATACCCAACAACGGTTTGACGAAATTAAAAAAGCCCCCCACACCGATTGCATTATTACATTTACACCCCTAAAATTAGCTTTCAGGGATCGCCCTTCATCGAAGTTCTAGTATTCTTACCTTAGTCATCCGCTCACACCTTTCAAGATCTTGCGATAACACAGCAGCACCTAAACCATAGCTGAACAAGAAAATGCCAAAAATTTAAATATATATATATATATCAGATCATAAAGGGGTGAAAAGTTATATCCATTATGGATGATTAAAACTCACTGGGTGTCATTAGCTAGTTCAATGGCTTCTTCTTCAGTTGCAAACGTTTTAACACAAAGAACCGGTCCAAATACTTCCTCTCTCCATATTTGCATATGGGTCTTCACATCTGTTATTATGGTTGGTTGAATATAGAAGCCTTTTTTTAAATGCTGCGAGTCAATCACAGGGTTAGGAGAATAGCATTTGAAGCTAATTTAGAAGTAGCAAAAGACGGGGTATTTTTTCTTACCTGAGGCCGTGCACCCCCAGATAAGATGGTTGCACCTTCCTCCCTAGCTGTTGTGATGAATTTATTCACTTTCTCATACTGTAACATTCCCACATCGCATAATGAGTTACACCATAATTTCCGATATTTATTCCAACTCGAAATTCAGAAGATATTTAATATATAGCCTGGAAAGCAGTTTATCTTTCTACCATAATTAAGCAGCTTTAGCATGTTCATGGAATTTTTCCAGGGCAGAACAAGAAAACTGAGGCTTTGTTTCGTGTCATTTTCAAAAGTCATTTTTCTCCTCGATATAAAGACAAGTATATAGTATTCCAATTTTGGTTTCATTCCCAAAATATGCGCCATTTCTACCCTAACCATCACAACAAATAAATGGCATATTTTTGTGTCTCCCAATCATTATCCTAATACGATTAGGACATACAATAATATAGCAAACGGATATGCCACAAGTATGAGTTGCATGTATTTATATTTTCGAATCATTACCTTAATAAAATAATATAAAAACTTGATGTCATTACCACTAACCAGATAATTTTTACAACCCTCTCTACAAAAATGAAACCAAATATATTTTCATTGTCCGCATGTTTCCTAATATTTCCCCCAAACTCTAAGAAATGAAATCCAAACTAAGCCCGGGTATTTGGCATTTGTGATTTTGATTCAAGAGTTCTATACTCCACATCTTTTATCCAAAAGTAAAATGCCGTCACCACACATTCAAATAAAATATTACCTAGAAATTACTCAATAAATCTTTTAAATGGATATCTTGCTGAGCTATTTACGGTATTGGTAATGCAAAAACTTCCTTACCTGTCCACCGCTAACAACAGGGCCAAGCCGGCAACCTTCCTCTAAGGGGTCTGATATTTTGATGTTCTCGCACCATTTCACAAGCTTCTCCAAGAATGCTGGTGCTATGCTTTCCTGAAAATTTATTATATTATCAAAAAATTAGAAACTATCCAAATGTCCGAGAGAGCAAGTCTATAATAAGAACTACAAATCGCAAGATATGACATAGAGCTACTTTATCAGTGAACATATGGTGCAAGATCATAACGAGTCCACTGCATAAATGCTTGAAAATATATGGGGCTTCATATTTCGGCCCCTCCACAATGATAAATAAATGAGGTAGTAAACGTAAATGAGAAAGTCATATCTTGCTCTTTTTTCATTTAACCAAAATATTTCCCAAAAGTAGCTATTTATCTTTTGACAGCCTAGTATCCAGAAATTGTGCAAGTATAAATTTATAATATAAAACTTATCTCAAATGAATAAAACTGCTCTATATTGTAAAACCTGAATATTGAAATCAGCGTCGAAATGACATTAAAAAACTTCCAGACTTTTTGAAAGAAAAAATATGAAGGATCACAAGCATTCTTTGTGTTTTCTATCGTGAAATTTCCTGCCTGTTATATTATATTAATGGTTTCAAGTTCTAGCGTGACTAAGAAAAGGATACTCATTCAGAAGGTGCAAAAGTTATTAGAGAGAGAGAGAGAGAGAGAGAGAGAGAGAGAGAGAGAGAGAGAGAGAGAGAGAGAGAGAGAGAATTGAGATAAATCTACAGTCATCCTTCATACTCACATGCACCAAGAGTCGAGAAGTAGCACTGCATATCTGGCCATTTGTCCAAAAGCAACCAAAGAGTGTCCACTCAGCAGCTGATTAAACAGTAAACATAAAAGGTAGTGAGCGTGCTTTATGAAATATCAGTTGTTATTGATAATTATGCTACAAACTTAGGCCAACCCTACCCCCACAAAAATCAGTACTTGTTTGTCAACCAGTTCCTTAATTTATAATCCAAGATTGAAATTGAATCAAAAGGTAAATCGAAGGTAGTTTCTTCAAATGATGTGAATAGAGAATTATCATGATTCTAGATTTAACGGCTCACCTTTATCGAGATCAACATCCTCAAACACCACAATTGGACTTTTACCACCAAGCTCAAGTGTAACTGGCTGCAACCACAATCAAAATTAAAGAAAAAAATATGAAAAGCTAAAAGTTTGCATAATCAAGACAATCATCAGAAACTCCACTAAACATACTTTCACAAGTTGCGCGGCAGCAGTCATAATTTTGCTTCCTGTAGCACTACTTCCAGTGAATGCTATCTGTTTATCAAATATAAGATCATTATTACCATGTTGTTAATATCTAACCCTACACAAAAGTAGCAAAAAAAAAAAAAGAAAATGTGACCTTGTCAACATGAGGATGAGAAGCCAAAGGAGCACCGGCTTCTGGGCCCCACCCAGTCAGAATGTTGAGAACGCCAGGTGGAAGACCCACCTCCCTACAGATGTCACCCAACTCCAAACAAGTTCTGCAGTTAAAACAATAGGGGATATCTTTAGGGCCTACCAAACTATTTATTCCCTAATTTCCGCACAATTTTGATATTGAAAATTTTCAGTCCTCTTCCTTGTCATCTTACTTCTTAAAAAAAAAAACATGTTTCATATCCAGAAGAGAAATAATAGGTGCAAATGGAGAACACAAGACATTAGTTGCAGCCACCAAGATAATAAAGATCACTGGATACTTACACTGATGCTAATTCAGATGGTTTAAGTATTGCAGCACATCCAGCTGCTAGGGCAGGGGCAACTTTCCAAGTGGCCATTAACATGGGGTAGTTCCTATAAGATGAGAAAGAAGTTGTTCCAAAACAATCAGTACAGCTTATCCAATTTAATATGTGACCAGCCAAAATCATCTTAACTATCAACACAACTAATAAGCTTATTCAAGGGGGGAAGAACATGAACGAAATGCATAAGCTGTAACATGAAAAAAATTGACCATACTTTTTCATGCAGATGATAACATCCTTGAAAAAATATTCATCATTATGCTTCTTTAAATGAGCTAGAGCAAAATGCTCAGGGATCTAATTAAACAATACAAACAGTATCTTCGCAATTAGTACCAGTGTTAGATACTAGTGGAAAAATATAACTACAAGCAAATAATTATGAAGAATTCTTCTTGGAGGGAGAGATGTAATTGTTAAAAACATTCCTTTTCTTATAGTTATTCACAAAGAATATAAATTCATGAACGGAAGAAGCAGCACCGACCATGGTGTAATTAAGCCAACTACGCCGATGGGCTCTTTCAAAACATGACATTTAAATGCTTCCATTGGTAAAGAAACAGGAGTCTTTTGCTCTGTATCCAACCGTTCGGCAATTTCTGCATAGTATTCAAAACATCCAGCCACATCGTCCTGAATGAGACAGAATAATAAGCATATATAATGATAATGGTGAATCAGAAAATGTCCCCATTTGTATCAGAAACATACTATATCCCAAGCTGCTTCTTCCAATGGTTTCCCACAGTCAATAGCCTCAAGTTTCGCGAGTTCTGGTTTCCTTTCTGTAATCTGCATGTAATTAGATAGGTTAAATATCCAGACACTACAGCAATGTTAGCCTCAATTACCCACTAAATAAGTGAACATAAAAATGTATTCATAAATTGTTAAAACAGGGATCTACAACACGAAAAGTAGGTTTGGTATGGAAATGTTGTAACTGAAGTTACTTATTTTATGCATTTTGCAGACAGATCTGAACACATGAGGAAATAAAGAAAAACAAATACAAGGAGCAAGTGGCTAATACAAAAGATTCTCCTCATCTTAAAGATAAAATTTAGTAAGATTATACAACGGTAGTGAAACAGGTAGATGGTACTATTAGTCGGATGCATATTGAACTTCTCAGCTAGTTGTAATAGGGTGACATCTAATTATCATGAACTCATTTTAACATTTAACATTAAAAGGTTCTTCTCCCATTTGTCAAAAGATGGAGATTATCCACATTTTAACCAATATTGCTTTCCATGCATCAGTTTACATATTACTGCCTATGGAAATTTCATATTCCATTCCAGTTCCACAACATATACTTGTGACCATTTTCAAGAGCAAGAATGCCTATTTTCTTCAATCCCTGGATTCAAAGGCCAAAACTAGATGTAGCTACAATCTTGTGCCACACCTTGATATTTGCAAGTTGGGCAAACTTTAATGAAACAAAGGAAAATGATATACGCCCTAGAATACAAACTGAAATGCAAAAACTACATTCTCCACACTGACTTCTATAAAGCAATAACAAATAAGTGCAATCTCACACTACATCCAAAACGACAGAAATCCCAAGATAACACTCTACAAATCAGGTGAACCATAGATGAATATAACAAAATGTAAAACCTATGAAGAAGCCAATTTTCAGCATATATGAATGGTTTGAAAAACAAATCAAAATACTCAAAACTCTGCTGAGATTGGCTGTTAGATGACCATCCCTCTCAGTTTGCTTAACATAGAAACAAGCTTAAACACATTGTTATGTTCAATAAGGTTTGAAACTCGACTCAAACTCGGATCGATTAGTCAAAAAATGATAGGATGTGTGTGTTAAAATAACATATCATTTGAGCTTGACTCATGCTTGACTTGATCAAAATTCATACGAACTCGGCTCAATTAGCCATCAAACCAAACACAACTCAATTTTTAAAACTTGAACAAAAACTAATTCGACTCAGACTCAGATCCATTTACGCCCCTACATATTGAGCCAAATAAAGTCTGAACCAGCACACACAAATATCCCCAAATCATATAACAAAAAATAGACCTTTGCAGCAATAGCTCGTAAATACTTAGCACGATGAGCCCCAGTGGCTGTGGACCAGTCTTTGCCTCCATTTCTGGAAAGTGCTTTCCGAGCAGCTTCCACAGCAATATTTACATCTTCAGCAGTAGCAGCCGGAATATTCCCTGAACCACGCAAATTCCAGAAAAGAAAAAAAAACAGCATCAGATTTAAGCTGTAGGCTACTAACACAATGATATGACCTTGGGAGAACCCAACCCCAAAAGCTAGCTGATGAGGTGGAAGAGCCCAAAGCCATATAAATCCCACATTAGAACCCCATAATTCCGATGTGGGACTCAAGTCCCATACCTTGCAATTAGGATCATAACAATCCACCACGCTCCGCAGCCCCGGCGCCCACGCAGGCTGGCTGTGCGCTAGGCTACTTCCTAGCCCCGGGCGAACACTGCAATGCCGGCGTCACCACCCGCGGCGCACGATTGCAACTGGGAGGAGCAGTGGATGGCTCTGATACCAATTGATATGAACTTGGGAGAACCCAACCCCAAAAGCTAGTTGATGAGGTGGAAGAGCCCAAAGCCATATAAATCCCACATTAGAACCCCGATGTGGGACTCAAGTCCCATACCTTGCAATTAGGATCATAACACATAACAAGTAAAAAAACCAGTAGTTTCTCGTGTTTTTCCTTGTCTGTCAATTAAATTCCAGAAATAATTACATAAGTAAATGAACTAATTTTCCTTCATTTGCTCGAAAATCGGAGATCTAATAAATTCTCAAAACACACTGAGACTCAAATAGGCTCTTTTAATTTGAACCAAACGAAAACAATTTTAGTGTAATACATATTACTATTCCAATATATACTCCGATTAAGTTTTTCAGTTCAAGAACTAGATCGATCCGGATTGAAACAGTGAACAAAGAAAAGAGATGAACCGATGGTTTCTTCAGTGGCAGGATTAACAATCGGAATGCGATTCTTGTTAACAGGTTCTCGCCATTCGCCGTCGATGAAAAGTTGCCGACTTGGTATCGAGATTGATGCCGCCATTATTACTATTATAATTATTGAGCAAAGTCTATGTTACAGTGATGTGCGGTCCTAAAGCTAAGATACTATATACAACTACAAGTAGTCCATATACCCTGTAATCTTTAATAATTGTATGATAATATCTTTTAAAGGAAAATATTTGCTTTTGATACGATCGATTTTTTATCTTGTTTTATTAATAAAATATGAATGTAATAAATTTTATTAAAGTTAATTAATAATAAATAATTTCTTAACAAATTTACGGGATGTAATATATAAAAAAATAATATAAAACACAGTCTTCTTGAAATATGTATTTAGAGTGAAAATTTCATTTATACCCCAAATTTTATCTTTTTTGTGTATTATTTAGAATAAAAAATCTGATTCAGATTATTAAATTTTGTCCACTATACAACCCCCACGTTTTTGTCATTGTCATTATCATCTATTTCAACCACTTTGAATTATTAATTAATATATTATAATTATTTGTTGAGCTTTTATCATCGTTGAAGATTTGTTTCTAATCTTATCAAACGTCTTTTTAGCAGGGAAATTGGGTTCCAATTGAATATTAGACCTGTTTTATATTAATGATATATAATACGAAATAAAATATAATTTTGCAGTAAAATTGGAGTTCAATTTGTGGATCTTTCTATCATATGTTCCAACACTAAGAAAAGTTATCAACTACAATTCACACATATACACAACTCAGGATACAAAATACAGTAAATTTTGTATAAATGCAAATATATAGTATTTAAAACTAAATTTCGATTCAATTGACATAAATAAAATTTCGTCTTCGTAATTAATTAATTATCGTGTGAATCGGGATCTTTCAAGTACTTATCATATAACCAACGAGAGACGTTAAGTGCATCGCCAGAGCTTTTGGTCGGAAATATATCTGCGCCGTTTTGCCAATCATTTGTTAGTTTAATCCATTCCTTTCTCCATTCTCTTAACCGGAACCCATCGCCTTTCTCCAAGCTCTGTATCAGAAACTTGAAATAAAGAGCTGCACGAGGGCCGTAATAGTCTCGAACAAGCCCACTCCAGTACTTGTTTCCTGCAACAAACAGGACTAATCCAATAAGCTTTTCTAGAGTATTTCTTCCATTTACACAATACACACTAGAAGACCAAACAAATTCATTATTATTATGCACAATATTTCTAGTATATGAATTTATACCGACAAAAGGAGACTATAATACTAATACAAGACCTTGGTAAGCTTAAATGGAATCTAGATGTGACCAACATTATCGATTTGTTTCACATGTAGTCCCAGGGTTACATTATCGAGTCGAGTTGTGGGCTTCTTGGATAGACAAATCTCGGGACACCATTATAGGCATTTACTCGAGTTCAACGAAAGTAAGGCCAATGGTTTTGTATATATGTAATAATAACTCGTAAATCCCAGAAGATCCAACCCCTCTATGTATGGGCCCCACATGTGTGATCAATCAGATGAAGGGTGTTGATCACTTGGGACTCGCCAGTCTTTGGAACTTTCAAGTATGACATGTGGATATCATACCCTTCAAGGGTATAAAACAATCAAGGGCTGAAGCATTTACTCAGGTTGATCATGAGGGAGGTCAATGATATTGTGTATATATGTACAGATGGTTAATCCTTGTTTGAGATTTGACTCATAATAATAAAAAAGAAAATGTGCTACTAATTAAGGTTGAAATTACCATAGTCACGAAGAAGACTTGCTTCGTCCTCAGTGCTGTCGAACCACATGGTGATTTGGGTTCGGGCATTCCACTCGAACTGCGTATTTGTCACAAAAACTCAAACAATATACCAGGTTTAAAAGGTCAAAAATCCCGATTTCAATCAGTTTAGAAGGATTCTAACCTGTTTCTTCTGTTCTTCATTTTGAGCAAGTTGCTTTGCACTTTCTAGCCAAGGTCCTAGTAGAAACCCGTCATGGCATGCCAAAAGCGTGTCCATATCTTCCACAAGACCAAGAAACTTGTTGCTAAGTCTCTTGACGACATGCAAATCACCTAGCTGATACGCTTCTATAACCTTTAAGAAGAGATCATTTGTGTATTTCGCCAAAACTTGTCTTGTGAGATCAACAAGGTCATACCTGAGGTTACCAAATAGCCCAGTTCATGAAAATACGAATAATAGAAGAAAAGGGTTTAAAATAATAAATAAAATATTCAAAACCTGTAAGTGTTGCTTTCTGAGAGTTGATCACCACTTGCGATAAAAAGTTCTAGTGCTCGTTTTACTTCTGAAGTCGAATACCAGAGATGAGGACGAGTATAGGAATCACTTGTTTGTTCATAAATAGCTCTCCTGAGACCTTGGAGATTATTATTGGGGCCTTGTTTTTCAGATAATGATAATTGAGGTGATACAAGAATTAAATTAGGCTCAATGTCGGGGAAAGCCACAATGACATCTCTGTTTTTATCCTGTTCAAGAAAATAAACTTCATTTCACTTGAAGTGTATCAATGAATAAAAGTTGCTTACACTCACATGTAATCCATCTGTGCAATTGTAAACTGTATGATATAAGATGTTCCAGGCATCTTGTACTGATGGAACCAATCTTTCATATCGTCTCTGGACGTATATATCGATCCATTTCTGGAAGAAAAACAAGGAATTCAATTAGAAAAGATAAAAGATGCGAGAATGTGGGGTTTGTGCTTGTATTCATAAAAAAATCAGATTACCTTGACGTCGACTCTGTCCTGTCGAAAGACCATTTCAGACATAAGATCATAAACGATGGGATTTTGCTCGATACCTTCCATTGCCATTCCAACACCAACCTGATAAATACAAAATTGCATAAGCGTGAGCATGATAACTGAAATGGAACATAAAGATATTTTATCATAAATTGTACATAAAAGATCAAAATACACTACATCTATTTAATAACTTGCCATGGTTGAGTTTGCACTAAGACGAGCATCTACAGGTCCAGATCCAACTGTATCCACAATCCCATACATTTCAATGTTCCCAGCAAAGTTGTGCAGCATACACCTGACGGCCATATTGAATTCAAATGATCAACTATAGTGTGGAACTGTGGATGTATATGAGATATATTACAAGAAATGAAGATAGGAAGTACCAAATATAAGGTATGCCATAGAACTGTTCTGAAGTGGACCAAATTGGTTTAACTTCAGCATATAGATCAAGAACAACCAACTTTCCCACAGGAACTGAATGCAGGAGCGCCTGAAAATGGGATTACAATTTTTTAAATAAAAATAATGAAAATAAAAGCTTATTTGATGCTTGATGAATAGTATTCTGGCGATTAAGGGTCAAACATGGAATTGGAAATAAAATTTCACTTATGCTCATGACTTTGTCATTTATGTCTGATGATAAACTTGGCATCTTTTAGCCCAAGTTTCAATTTATATGGCCTTTAGATGTTTTAATTATCAGCCTATTTTAGGAATTCTCTAAAATAAGACGTATAATTATATAGTATACATATACATACATCCACATTAAAAGTATCATAATTATACGTGCATATAGCTGGACATAACGACATTAAAATAGTCAGATATGCATCGCACAGGATAAGATTTCACCTTCATCTGTGGAGGCTTCCAAAATGGATCATCTGTAAAAAGCCATCCCTACGTAACATAAGAAAACTTATTAGATATCATCATCAAAATGAATATTTCAGGTTTCTTTATAAAATATCTGTAGTATGGCAAACATATTGATATCATCATCAATCAATGATTCTTGTGAAGAATGAGTATATTCACCTGCATCAGCCAAACTGCATTATCATCACCACTTTCCATTCCCCTAAATACTGCAGCAGCTAATGAAGAGATATATTCCGGGTCATCAACCGGGGGTGTGTTCTCATCAAAGGTGTCACTGCATTAAAATTTTCATAGAAACCGAGGATGCATGAAATAATTCCTAAAGACTATCGGCACAAGAAAATAAATGATAAAATAAAATATTATGGCACTCATTATCAACGAATGATTGTATTTGCTGGCATACCTAGAGACTGAAGGATATTTAACAAAGAATATTAATAGCTAATTACTCTGTCATTAAACAAACGTAGAACATAATTTGAATAATGCAAACCCTGTGAAATGAGCTAAATTGAAGCAGAAGAAACAAAGCATTGCTTACCAGTTGTAGATATGGCTAGTCCTTCCATATTCTGAATACAAAAAAGAGAGATGAAAAATTCAGTAAAACTTTTTCTATACGAAAATTTAAAAATATTTACTTGTTAATAAAAAAATTGAATGACAGTGAATAATAGCTGATTGCAAACCTTTCAACTGTTGCAGAATAAAAGCCCTCCCAATTTCAACAAACAATGGATCTTTTGCATCGAGAAGATAGGTACAGCACCATCTAGGGTCGCTCCTAACAGTAAACCTAAACAAGATGCATACAAAGGAACACGACTTAAAAAGAACTTCAATTTTTGTCTCGAGTAAAAGATTATTTGAATGAATCACATAAATTATATTGCTTATATCGCTTTTAAAATGTTTGAATGCAAATACATACACTAGAACATATGACATCAGGACTTACCAGTTTCCGAGTCGTGTTATTTTTGCATCGGGATATACACTTTTAAGAGCTGCTGGGACATTACCAGAGAAGGCTGGAAGGACTGTAATGCAAGTAAATACAAAAAAAGTAAATCATAACATTGTTCTCAATTGACAGTAGCCAAAGTTTATTTCAAGCATAAACTGAATTGTGGTTGGGATTTACTTAGCATTATTGAGGTGTAATTTTTCTCTCAGGCGATATTGGTTTTAATATTTTGTGTATTTCCACTAGTAAAACCGAAATATTAAGAGCAAATTGAATTCACTTGTATGCCTTTGATACACTGAGTGATTAGATTTATAATTTTTCTTGTAAATATACATATTTTTCTTAATTATACACCTACAGGCATCCTTATGACAAAACATGAAACATATCACCAAAAGACTCTGTAAATTATTTTGTGCATATATCAAGAAGTTTAAGTTGCATTGCGCTAAAAATTACTGTACCTGGAGTCATTCCCAATTCATACATTCTGGCAAGAATTTTCTTTTGCAGTATCAGTTGTTGATCTAACCAGCTTTGTGGCAGTGGGCCACCCCACCTGTATTAAATTTAGGCCGTATGAGACAATAGAAACTAAGCTGAGAAAAGAAAATCAGGTTTGAAGAGACTTTCCACGAACAAGTTTAAAAAATTATCTAGCTTTTGTTTAAATGAAAAGGATATGGTGTCCTTTAGAAGTTACTTCACAAACTAAGTGAAAACTAGAGCCAAAAGTAATATTTATAATGACATCGGATTTAGTTGAGTATGATTTCAGAAAAAAAGTGAAAATCGATATAGTGTACTCAGAGGTAATACATTGAAATGAAAGCCTTATGAAAATGAGACAAGATAGCACCTGTATAGACGAGATAGATGTTTCGATTGTACATGCCGAATGATAGAAGATGAGGATTAAGAAATTAACAAGACATAACTCTCTATTAACACGTTTAAGGCCTATAAGTTTACCCATGCAGATTTCCCATTCGCGACCATGCAAGAAAAGCTGGACCTCCAAAGAAATCATTCAAATTTCGAGCACTTATATTGAAGCTCTGCACAAGAATATTTCTGTTGAAGTCAATAGCTAAATTAAAGAAAGACGTAATAACCTCAAAGTGATACCTGAAAATATGCTGCATATTAAAGAGGATAACAGAAAGAACCTGGAACACTTTCTGCCAGATAGCTTCTTGACCGGTAAATGCCAAAGGCAAATTGATACCTTGGAGAGCCATCCAGTCAATTTCCTTCTCCCATCTTTCCCAGTCCCACCATGCAAATGTATCTTCAATGTAGCATAATCGATACGTTAGTATTTTTGCCTCGGTTCAAAAATGCACTTTCAATCCTGCAAGTTGGCCTATTTTCAAGTTTCACCATTACTAACTTAGTTTCAATTTAATTTGGCTGAAAATTCCAAATTCAAAATTTGGAAAGGCTCTATGCAATTTATCCCGAAATTTTGGAACTTCCAGTAACACGTCAATTTTAAGCCAATATTTGAAGTTTATTGTTATTTTTGAATTTCTGTTCAAATTAAACTGAAATGACCACTGAGTAGCTATATTGTGGACTAAATTGCAAAAGGGAAAGATAAAGGGTGAAACTTGAAAATAGGCCAACTTAATGGACCAAAAATTAAATGTTGACCCTATGAGAGCATAGAAAACAACATGAAGATACAAAAAGGTGGCTCACAGCTAGATGAAACAGCATTCTGATAGTAGCTCCAAGGAGTAGACCTCTTCATTGTAATCTCAGTATTATCTTGAATACGAGGTAGAGAACCAGGTTTTGGTACTGAAGAAAGTTGTGACCCGCCCGTTTTGCTCCAAGATATATGGGCCCCACACCAATATTTTAGGTACCAATGCAGGCCAGACAAAAGCTCCACTCCAGTAGTTCCACTTATTCTGTGGAAGATATGAATACAGAGATTATTCACAAAATGAGTTTGTGAAACTTTGGAAAGTATGTGAACTAAAATTCAAATACAAAATTGAACAAAATTATGAAAAAATAGAAAACCTTCCACATGTATCTTATTCAGTGAACCAACAAAAGATGATGAACTTCAAAGCGGTCAATTATGTTCATGTGCATCAATGAAGTAGACCAAAGTGAAGCGGAGAATGATGAGTGGGATAATATTCTTTTAGCAAAATTTCTGAATTTTTAGAACAGTATACAGTAATGCAGTAAGGTTTATACTTACAAAATCTCAGGAGAACCATTTAGAGTGAGAGAAGGATGATTGCTTAGCTTAAAGCAAGATTCACCTCCACAATAATCCTGCATAAAGAAAGAATAAGAAAATGATTATACTTATACATGAAGATAAATGGCACAGGGTCTAGAAATGTTAGTATCACATTCATAAAACTCTCTTTAGTAGGCTTTCATGTAAACCACCCCATTACTACTATTAACAGTCTGAAAGTAACTCCGGTGAATCAAATCATTCCCCTATTTACTGCAATAATTAATTGGGGGGAAAAAGAGCCCTCTCCCCAATATTACAAACATACTCAACTTTCTGCACAATTTACAATTATTTGCTGTCAAAGTTTGTTCCTTCTATGATTTTTGTTTTCATTTTTTAGTTGCTGAATTGTTTTTTCTTTTTCTTTTTTCTTTTTTCAGCAAAATAAAAGTTAACGGAAGAAAATGCAGTGGCAACATCTAACCCGAAGAAACAAAACGGTATAATACTTAAGAATCTTGTGCTGGTCAAGATACATTTGCCAATAAACTCTCATGTTATGTCCATTTCTTTAATATCAAACAATGTGATATATTTCCATCACAATCGTTTACGCATTGAAAAGTATATTGATCGGGAAGTACCCAGTAATTAAGTATTACTCTTTTTGACATGGGTATTTCATACATCAAGCGTGAGCAACCACAAGTGATCATTAACACAGAAAGATAAAGAAAATAAAAAAAAAATCGAAAAGTATTGATATAAAGAACATAGAAAAGAGTAAGTAGCGTGCCTTAGAGATGATGGTGAACTGGAAGCTAGAAGACTGGGAAGGAATGAGGCGGTTGAGGGCGGAATAAGCGGCGGAGATTTGGTGAGACGGCGGCGCTCTCTCCCGGTCTTGAATTTCCAGAACCCGCGATATGTAGCCCACTCCAAGGGTTGAGGAATCGGACCCATCAATCCCAAAAATGAACACGAAAACCAAAAATCCTACAATCATGGTATGGTACTGTTAATCGATATGAAGCTAAGAAAAATGACGATAAAGAATAAGAAGAAGAAGAAGAAGAAGAATAGGGGGCGGCCATTGATGACGTATTATTGATAGAGAGAGATTACCTGCACCGAATGAAGACAAATTTGCAGGCCGGAGAGAGAGAAAGAGAAGTGTTGTTTAAATATTGCATGATCAGATGATCAAAAATTCAAAATATATATTGATGCTTTGCAGTTTGCACCCTTGAAATAAATATATTTTGCAGTTTGCCCTTAAAATAAATATATTTTGCACTTTGCACCCCTCAGATTGTACTTTTCATAATTTACATTTTACCGCCTTGAAATCTAAAAGAAAATCTTGTCACAATATGGCATGGAGGGACTTTTGGTAGATTTTTTTCAAAGAAAAAAAATGCACCGTGTTCGTTAAGTGAATGACATTTTTGTTGTCGTTTTTATTTGTGATTTTTGTATGTATAAGTGAAGTATAGTATAGAACTCGAGTCCACTTCACTCAAAAAAAGATTCACGAGTTTTTTAAATTTGTAATATATATTTTTATTTTAATTATAAATATTAAATAATTACAAATATTTCAATCTTCAAAATTGTCCTTTTAGAATTTTACATGCACGAGTTGGGCTCGATCTCGAACTAATATTTGAACTGTCGAGCGCAAAGCTCAAACTCATGTAACAAAGCTTGAGCTCGAGCCTAAAAAATCTCATCCTCAGCTTGTTTATACCCCTGCCCACACCCCACCTCAAACAACACTAAGGACTGCTCAAGTCCTTTTCAGTAGTGTTTGAAACTTATTTACAAAGTGATTTTTTAATAAGATTCAAAGAGTAAATTTTTTAATATAATCCCAATAATAATATAAAATTGAAGACATAGTTAATAATAATTGTAATTTCTCAACCAAATAATGTGAAATATAACAACATATATATGGCTCCACAAATTTCATTGGCATGCAGATAAATCTGCCATTTCCAAACAGCATCCATCTTCTCAACAATGTTACAAGAACAATAACAGAACAAAAACAGAGAGACAAAAAAATCAAAACAAAACAACAGACAGGATTAAAAATTCAATAAAAATCCTACAAATATTAACTTGTCAACCATTTTATGTTGAATCAAAGGTAGCTTTGAATCGAAAACTTGGCTTGAGCCCCGCCTTGAATGTACACACAAGCGATCTCTGAACCAGGCTCGAGTACTTTTATCCACTCGGGAAATCCGTAAATGTTCTTCTCATGTGTAGGAGATAGACCCCAGATTGAGCCTGTTAGATTTTCCAAATACAGCTTCATTCCTGATATAGGCTTATTCGAAACGTTCTTGATTATGACCTTGTGACGATAATAAGTTTGCGATCCAACGGTCCATGTGCTGGTTATGGAGTGAAGAAATTCAACTGGGGTAGCTGCAAATTGTGTGAAAATGAATGTTATGTTTTCGTTTCGATATTTACATTATCGTTTTAGCTTGTTAAATTTTGGTAATTCGGAAATGAGTTATGTTTATAAGTAACTAACCTGGATTGGGGTTTAAAGCTGGATATGAACCTGGAAAATCGAAGGGAATCGTTAGATATTTCGTGAAGCAAATTAGTTAACTTAGTACAAATATATCAGGGAAACTTATAAAAAAATTTTGTGCTACAAAATGTCACGATTCTAGTTTTAGTCATACACTTCAAAACGCTTATAAGTAATCTAATAAAGTTGCAATTGCAATCCTTATTTTAATCATAATTACTTCAAAATTATATTTTGCCCCTTAAACTATATAAAATATATCATACATACCCTCAAACAAATATTATTGTCACTTACCCCTTTTTTAGAAGAAAATAGAAAATGGTTGAAACGATGATGTTTGGGCGAGATGTTATGAACGTCCCAATAAAAATTATATTTTCTCCTTTTTTAATTTCTAAATTATTTTTCAGGGGGTAAGAGACAAATAATATTTCTTTAAGACGTATTTTATACATCGTGTTTAGTTGAAGGGGCAGAATGCTTAATTACAAAAATAAAGTATAAGACTAACATTATCATAAAAAATGACTAATATTGCAACTAGTGTGAAATATTGGTCCATTTTCTACACGTAATGTGTTAAATTAAAACTAGAATCGCAATATTCAGTGGTAACTAAAATTAGGATTTTCCCAGTATTATCACTTAAAAAGTTCATGCCAGGGAATCATACCTTGTGGTTCATGGGCAGGAATGGAAGGTTTTGGTAATCCTTGAACATAGGGACCTGAAAGAAAAATCACGACATTATAACGACAATACAAAATACAAGATGAAACATTTCGTAATATATATAGAAATTCAAATTTATATTTTTCTAATATAGTTTTTTTACCTGGAGAATTTCCAGGCAGGCTATGCAATTTGCAGAAAAGGCCTACAAGAGGGGCAGTGCCAGATAATGTCGGCTCGGTTTGTTCATAACTAGACCTATCGTCTACGAACTCGTCGTTAGCATCTGGTCCTCCAACTAAGCCTCCAAATACAACGTTCGGATTGGCCACGGGAAGTTTGTACCACGATTCAAATCCTTCGACACATCCAACTGGAGATTTGACAACGGAAATGGAAGAAATTGAAGCGCCTCGATGATGGACGTGGATCGGGTAGTTTGGACCGTAGCCCACCAAATAGCTCAAAGATTTCGGGTTTTTGCCGAGAATGTATTCAGCCTGAGCATACCAAATTAGCTCGATTCAAATTCAAACAAATTTCGAGAAATAAAAAATCAGTTTGAATACTCTATTTCAAACTAACTGATATAGATAACGAATTGGAATAGAGGATATAAAGCGATTAACAATCCACAATGGACAATCAAGTGTGATTCGAGATCAAATATGTATCACGTGAATAACACGTGATGATGAAATCTGATACGACCCATAACAGACTAGTTAGTATTTTAATGGATTGGGGCTGCACTTAGTAACTAATAGGATTTAGGCCTTTTTGTAGTTGTCAGATATTGTACTCCTAGATTTTGAAAAGAGTATTAAGTAATTCTATTAGTTTTTAAAAGTGTAAACATGATAATCCGATTTTTCATTTATTAAAGTTGTATTTATATCAAGCCTTGTTGGGCAATGGGCTCGCTTTATTGGCCGTCAGCTCGGTTTTTATTGTGCGGCCATAAATGTAAAATATTAATGTTGATGGTATACAATTATTTTATTAAATTACGGAAATACCCTTATTCATAAGTGAGAGCAGATGATTAGAATTAGTAAACATACTTGTGATTTCGCGAAATTGATAAGTTCTTGAGGTTGGAGTTGAGAACTAGGACACTTGACGACACTTTTCGCCTTAGTGAGATAATCGGAGTAGACGGCAAGGAGAAACGAAGCAGAGGCAGTATACTGCAGATTGTTCCACTCATGTAGATACAAAAGGCCCCCTAATAAATGTTACAAATTATAAGTACATTATACTATTAAACCAAATTCATAAATAGAGTATATGATTTACGATAACAAAACAAAAAATCAAATAAATTATACGAACCTGGAGTCATGGGCGCATTGTATCCATCGTTCTTTTGTAGACAAGCGCATGTAAAATAATCGGCTTTGGCTTGGTATTGTTGTAGCGTGGAAGTGTATGCTCCTCCGGCTCCATCCAGCAAAATCTACGCGTATTTACACCATATTGTTCGATTTTAGTACCATTTTCGCATGTTAAAATGTCGTATATAAGCCATTTAGGGTGCAAATGAAAAAAAAAAAAAAGGAAATATTAATATGTGTGTATATATATATATCACCTTTGAGAGAAGAATTTGAATTCCAGCATATTTGTTGTCCCATGAAAATTCTTTGACAGCCCATCCAGTTCCACCCAAAGAAACACAATTATCCACAACAAATTTCAAGAAATACTCATCATTTGTAGCTCTGTAGAGCCATGTAGCAGCCCATAACAATTCATCCTACATATCCAAAAAAAAATATATGATAAATGAAAATTAGAAGAAATTATAAGTAATTTTTGGAAACAAAATAAAGAATTTTATTGAATAACTCACAGAATAACCACTTGATTTGTAGAATGGCTTGACATTGTCTATTGAGTCATCATAGAAGCCTCTGAATCTATTAGCAAATGAAAAAATCTGCAAAATAAAAAATAAAAAAATTACAATTTGAAAATACATATATACACTTTTATCTGTAAGGCTTTGTGGAAAAAGAATTATGACCTGTTTGGCATGCACAAGCAAAAGATCAGAATAGGTAGAATCATACGGCCGGAAAGCAAGAGCCGCCGCCGCCAGGGCGGCGGCAGTTTCTCCGGCGAGGTCCGATCCCGGATTTTCCGGGTCCAATTTATATGCCGTTCTCGACGTAGTCATATCTTCGGCTCGTTCCCAACAGTAATGATCGGATGCTCCATCACCCACCTAAAGTACACGTTTTTCGTTATCAATATTAGTGGTATAAATGATTATTCGAATCGATATATAGATTATCATACTTTAACAAAATGATGAAAATAGGGAGATTATTATTTACCTGTCCCCAAAGGACATAAGGCTTAGGATGGGCTTTGATGAAGTAATCAGTTCCCCATTTGATTGCTTCAAGAGTATGTTCCATTTGGTTGAGATTTACCAATTCAGACTTGAAATCAATGGCGCCCCATGATAGCATTGTCATACTAAATGCCATTGGTAGACCAAATTTCACATGATCCCCTGCATCATAGTACCCTCCTACCAAGTTCACCTATGAAAAAAAACGACGTTAGTTAACTCAATTTATGACACGTGTCTCATTATTTTATTTAGCAGGTTGGAAATTTCGAATATTTTCATGTAATGAAGTGTCTTGTGAGAACAAATCATATATTCATTTGGGGGAAATGGGTGTTATTTAACTTAATTTATGACACGTGTCTCATTATTTATCTTACTTGGCTGGTGGAACATTTCGAATATATCATATAAGCAAGTGTTTTGAAAAAACAAATCATATATTCATTTGGGGAAAATAGGTCTTATTTAACTCAATTTATGACAAGTGTTTCAAAAACAAATTTTATGGTAAAAGAAGTGTATTGAGGCCTTACCCCTTGAGCATAACCGTCGTTGAGGCCAGAATCACCGCGCCATTTTACGCGTTGGTTCAAGGGTAATTTCCCGGACCTTTGGGCCTCGAAGAACAAAAGTGTTTTGTCGAGTGCATCGCCATAGTCGAAAGAGTGCACAAGGGTTGCCCCCAAAGCAAGTAAGCCAACTAACAAGGCCAAGCTCTTCATTTCTAATTGGTTTTTTTTCTTACAAGTTATGAACTATTTTGAATGAAAATGAATTCTAAATATATATATTCATATTGAAGAGGCTAAGAAAGATTATTATATAAGAATAAGTGGGAGAAGAGCAAAGGTTAGTAGCATCCACGTTCATTAGAATAAGAAATTTTTAAAAAAAAAAAAATTGAATTCAATGGTCGATTGAGCTCCCCACGTTGTGTACAAATCATATTAGTTGATATTTAGAGGGAAAAGTGTAATGTATCGTGTATGCTAGTATAATTTGTTGGGTCAATATTTGGGCCAAAAACAACTAGAAATGATGCTTAAATCACACGATTTAGGGAAATGATAAAATTGAATTTTATCGAGAATGATCGTTTTGTGGAAGATGATTTAGTAGAAAATTACGAGTAAATATCTCTTGGAATTGCAGCTCCTCGATTTAATTTTAATCATTTAGTTGATTAACTAGTAATTAATGTATTAAAATCAAACATAAACTCATGAGTAAATAACAAAATATGTATCACTCGAAAATGAGTAGTTTAAACGTAACCCAGCTGCAAAAACACAAAATACAGATATCCCAAAACAAAACTAAAATGCCCAACAAAAGAACACTATTTCCCAATATTAGGAGCCACAGATCACGTTTTTGCTGTTTTTTTGTTAAATTTATATTATACCAATAATTGTAGTATTAGATAGCTAATGATTGAAATCGGATATTTTGAAACCGATACCATTACATTCAGTATTATGTGGTTTAGGTACGATATGGTACCGTTTTGCGGGTTTTTTTATAGATTCATCTACATAAAGTTATGTCCAATTTTATGCACAAACGTATCATGAAATTTTATCCTATATTCATAATTTATAACATAATCACATGAGAGTTCGACATATATTATAACAATAGAAAAAACATCATATATACAATGAAACATATCCAAGTCACATGAAAATAAATATCTTAATAATTATTATTATTTGATATTGATGAAGTTTAAAAATATTTGAGAGAATAAAATTTTACGTTACTATACTAAAAAAGAAAGAAAGTTATTCCCCATAGAAACGACAATAAAATTAAATAGAATCCAATTATTATAGTTTTAATCAAATGCAAGGGTATTAAATACTAATCAATTGTACCGAATTATATATACATAATTAAGTTCAACATAAATCAAGTAAAGAGATTTTGAGTGCTAAATTCTTCTAATGGCCCAGGCCGGCCCATTCTCCGTTATGGCATGGGCCGGCCTGACAGGCCTTAACAGGCCGGTCTATTAGGCCAACTGTCAAGCAGGCCTTGGCCGGCCTGCTTGACAGCTTGACACCTTTAGTCTTGCCTCATACTGAACTCTGAGTTTTTATATAAATTGATTGATTATGCTTTCATAATTGGAATTACATAATATTTTCAATCATGATAAGGATTTGATTGTAATATGCCATATTAAATCATCATGCATGAGATGTGAAGTGTATTCTGGTATAATAATTAATATACTATTAAATTTGTCTATAAAAAATTAATGAGCAATTATCTAAAGTTGAACTTAATAAATAACATTCATAATCTCGAGTTAAATGCTAAACTTTTTATACATACTTCATGTTAAATGAAACCACCTTATATTTTCTTTTAAATCTGTAAATTATGTGAAAACAGATTTATAAGTGTTAACTGGATATTATCACATTAAATAATTATTTAACTAATTATGAAAATTAGGATAATTTCAGTCAAAATCATTTAAATACCAACCAAAGCTTGTCAAGTTTGTCCCTGTAAACAAGGTGGTAACAGTCATATATTTTTGCTTCTCAATGGAAACCATAACAACAACCCATAAGGCCCCAGAAACATGCGTTCTACCACCACTCCCTTCATTCACCATTCACCATCGCCACCGCCGCCGCTTTCGCCGCCGCCGTCGCTGCCACCACTCCTCCTGCTCCGTAGAATTTCGAATTCCATGGACTGAGTCCGCTGTGTGAATCATGGCGGACATAGTCAAACAAATCCTCGCTAAACCCGTCCAATACGCCGACCAGATCTCACAACTCGCCGCCGGCGCCGTCTCTTTCCGTCAAGATTGCGAAGAAATCAAGAAGAAAACCGACAAGCTCGCCGTCCTCCTCCGCCAGGCCGCTCGCGCCAGCAATGACCTCTACGAGCGCCCCACGCGCCGCATCATGGACGAGACCGAGAAGGTCCTCGACAAAGCCCTCACGCTTGTCATGAAATGCCGCGCCAGCGGCATCACCCGCGTCTTCACCATCATCCCCGCGGGCTCCCTGAAGAAAATCGCGCAGCAGCTCGAGAACTCCATCGGCGACGTCTCCTGGCTGCTGCGCGTGTCCACACCTCCCGACGAACGCGACGACGATTATCTCGGCGGTCTACCGCCGATCGCCGCCAACGAGCCGATCCTGTGTTTGATCTGGGAGCAGATCGCGATCCTGTGCTCGGCTTCGATCGAGGAGCGTACGGATGCAGCTGCTTCGCTAGTCTCGTTGGCTCGGGACAATGATCGGTATGGGAAACTGATCATTGAAGAAGGTGGGGTGCCGCCATTGTTGAAGCTGGCTAAGGAAGGAAGAATGGAGGGGCAAGAAAGTGCTGCTAGAGCTATTGGGTTGCTTGGGAGGGATCCTGAGAGTGTTGAACAGATAGTGAATGCTGGTGTTTGTCAAGTGTTTGAGAAAATGCTTAAGGATGGCCAAATGAAAATTCAAATTGTGGTGGCTTGGGCTGTCTCTGAATTGGCTGCTCATCATCCCAAATGCCAGGATCATTTTGCTCAGAACAACATTATAAGATTGTTAGTTAGTCATCTTGCTTTCGAAACCATTCAAGAACACAGTAAATACGCCATAGCTACTAATAAACAAGCCATGTCGATCCATGCAGTAATCGGTTTAAACAGTTCTTCGAACAGGAAAAACGATAATGAGAATCATGAAGAAGATAAGCATTTTGGAACTAAAACCATGCATCCTTTGGGTGATCAATCCACAAACCATGTCCACAATCTGGTGATATCCATGAAAGAAAACATGCAAAACAGTAAAACTCACGAATCGCCTCACAAACCCGCGAAAACTAACCATCACACGAGCATTAAGCGTGGTCGAGAGTTTGAAGATCCCACAACAAAGGCAGAAATGAAAGCCATGTCTGCAAGAGCACTAAGATACCTTTGTGCAGGAAATATCCCCATTTGTCGAAGCGTAACAGAATCGAGAGCCCTTTTATGCTTCGCCGTGTTACTAGAAAAAGGCCCACCTGAAATTCAATACAACTCAGCCATGGCATTAATGGAAATCACAGCAGTGGCCGAACAAGACGCAGAATTAAGACGTGTGGCCTTCAAACCCACTGCACCAGCTGCTAAAGCCGTAGTAGACCAATTCCTACAAATCATTCAAAAACCCGAATCAGAACTAATCATCCCCAGCATTAGATCTATCGGAAATCTATCAAGAACGTTTCGTGCAACTGAAACGAGGTTCATAGGGCCATTAGTGCATTTGCTCGATGATCGAGAGCCTGAAGTTATCAGTGAGGCAGCTATAGCACTAGGCAAATTTGCTCATCCTGATAATTTTCTGCATGTCAATCACTGCAAGTCCATAATCAATGAAAAGGGTCATAAGCATTTGATCCCATTGGTTTACTTTGCTGAGCAAATGGTGCAAATTCCTGCGTTTATATTACTGTGTTATCTTGCCATGCATGTACCTGATAATGAGTCTTTGGGACAAGAAGAAGTGCCTATATTGCTGGAATGGGCCACAAAGCAAGGTGGTTTAATGCAGGATAAAGAGATCGAGAACTTGGTTTACGAAGCAAAGAAGAGATTGGAGCTTTATCAATCGAGAGGGTCGAAAGGGTATATTTGATTTTATTCGGGTCGTATTATAGTATTTTTTTTTTTGGTACATTACAAGGTTGAAAATGAAGTTCTTTGATTAGTGTAGATAGGATGGATTCTGTCTGTAGGGTTAGCATTCTTGCAGTATAGTTATGCAACAGTATTTATCCGACGATGATATATAGGTTTTGGTATTCCGCACATTGAATCATATACAATTTGTATTTCAGTTTATAAATGCACGCGAATTGTACATGATTAGTAAAACGAAAATTATGTTTTAGAAAATCATTTATCATTTATTGACTACTCTTATATATTCCTCGTCCAATATGTATATGTTTGTGTCTGCATTGTTGTACAAACTACGAACAAAATGACAGCTTTCAGAAATTAGGAATATCCGAGGCGAGATGAGCTCTTTCCTTAACACGAAATTCCCCCCCGCTACAGGTGGTACGGGTTTGTGCAAAACGTGTCCCAAGATATATACAACGAATTCAGTTATTCAGTAAGACCACTCCACACTCAAGAACACAATCGACCTTTACTAACTGCTCGAACTCTCGAAGGAGGAAGAAAGAATAAACATAGAACGCCTTCTATGTTTGTTAGATCGATTACATTCTAGATACAAAATTAAAGACATAATTAAATTCTGATATAATGTTGGCACTGTAACTGTCGAAAAACTATTGCTCGATTTATACATTGTTAATATTTTATACAATTTATTAAACAAACAACAACCACATTGGTTTGTGAGAAATATCTACAATTCTATATAATAAATCATTTGACTAATTTGCGTTTTGAGAATATATATATATATAGAGAGATATACATGAAGAACAATAATCAATATGAACAGATGTAATTTTGTTGGTTTCCTACAAAGTCTTTTAAGTTGTACTAAAAATCCAGCTGTCTTCAATTATGATATTTTTCATCCTTTTGTTCCCTCATGCTCCTACAATCCTCTGTTGCTCACAAATCAATCAGTTTTTCAAAATTTTTTGGTATAATGTCACTTTTTAAGTATCAATTCTATTTTTCTTGCATTATATTTTTTTTTTTGTATCGCTTTTTAGTAGGCACCTAAGCATAATTGAAAACTGATTATTTTAGTAAAAAAAAAAACAGAAGAAAAAAAAATTAAGTGAGACGAAATATAAATTTGAAGACGTAAAATAATAATTTTTTTAAAAATCATTCTGAAAATAAACATTAGAAAGCAACTTTTTCAAACTTATATTAATGTATTTGAATGTAAATATAGCAATCCGTTCACTATCAAACTTGATTTCCTAGACTTAATTTAGCAAGTATATGTACATGTGTAATTAAATTGACTAAAATTACACTCAACCTCCACAAGATCTAATCATTATATGACTTTAATTCATTGAATCTCTTCTGCAAATAAATAAATAAATATCCAACTGTGAATATACTGTAGGCATTAACTGAAGGACTAAACATAAATTGTGTTTAAATACAAACAATTATTTGTACTACAAATACAAAGACCTTTTTCAACTATTTTTTTTATTTTCTTTTTTAATTTGTTAAAATAACTTTTTAAACCCTAAATAAATAATTAATACTATCTTCCAGAATATTTTGGTGGGCATTCTTGGAAAAAATGAAAATATATCTTCCTCTATATAAGTAATGAGCTCTGCAGTGCTTTTGTATTGTCACAGCTGGAAGAAGATCCATGGCTGCAAATTTGATTTTTGCACTGCTTTTTTCTCTATTGTTCATTTCTCAGGTTCCCCATTTTATTGCAAAACAAATATATAATTATATATATATATATATATATATTTTACTAAATTACTGAATGTTTTTCGTGCAGGTCTCTTCAGATTTTGAGAAAAATGAAGAAAAAAACCATGTTAGCCAGGCATTACATGTGATTCCACCACCTTTTATTTATTTTTACTTTTTTTCTGTTAAACAAATACTTTTTTATTTTTTTCATATTGTAAATCTTAGAATTTAATTTGGTTCAGCTAAGCCAAATTCTTAATTTCTATGCTATTATTATTTTTTCTCACCAGGTGTTCATCAAAGGATCAAGAGACAGAAAGTTAATGCACAACTTAGGTCAGTCTTTTTATTAAGTTAGAAAAAATTCAAAATATTTTTTACAAAGTATATGTGCTAATCATCTATGTTCTCTATCAAATTCAGATAAATACTAACATTTATTTATATTTATATATTAATTTTCATTTTTGTAAAGTTTTTTTTGTTCCCTAGTGACTTGACATAAATCACTTATGCCCACTTCTCTAATGACACCAACCAAATCCATAGATCTATATAGTAATGAGTTTCTTTATTATTTTCTCCCGAAAATTCAAGAATTAATCCAAGTGTTAAAATGCTCTTAAATAATCTCGACCCTATTTGATTTGTATCAAGAATATATATATATATATATATATATATATATATCACTTAATATGTACTAGGGTTACGATTTGATAACATATGGAATTCGTTTCTTAGCCCTTTTCTCTACTAAACATAGCTCGAATGTCCTTATTGTGGTTAAACGAGTAAATCTCTATGTTCATTTATGTGATATACATCATTTATTAACATATATATATATATATATATATATATATATATATATATATGTCCATTTCACTTTATAAACTAACCATTTATATCTATATTACGATTTGAGATTTGTATCGTAACCCTATCGACTGAACCTATTTTAACATATATACTCATTTATGTGATATATATCACTTATTAACATATATATATATTCATTTTCATGAAACTAACCATAAATTTATATTACTAAATCTTCATATATATAGTGCTAGACGTATCGAAGTATTTCAACAACCGGTTCGTCTCGGTTCTGGCTCCAGCACCGAGTCCTAGCCCTAACAAACTAGACTGTGATGGGCTATGCAAGAGCAGATGCAGCCTTCATTCAAGGCAAAATATATGCTTGAGGGCATGTGGAACTTGCTGTGTTAGGTGCAAGTGTGTGCCCCCAGGGACTTTTGGTAATAGAGAAAAGTGTGGTAAATGTTACACTGAAATGACCACACATCACAACAAGACCAAATGCCCTTAATTTGTTTGTTTATTATTTGGTCCCATTTTGCCTTGATTGCATGCAGCTGGAATATGGATGTTTTGTTTGGGATTGAGAGTACTACTATTAGTCTCTATTATTGTCCTTATGTATTTAATATTTGTAGAGGTGTTTGTTTGATGAGTGGAGTGGAGTGTTTTACTTTTTAGTTGGATTGTGGTACTATTTAATCACTTTCGATTTTGGTTTGTTTTTTAACGTCGTTAATTTGAGGGTTTTGTGTGTTTATTTCGATATAAACATTATCATTAAAGGGATTTTATTATAAGTTTATGTCTTTGATCTCACCATCGAATTTAATTTGGACTTTATTAATGTTAATTTAGAAAAAATCTAAGTTGGTCCCGGTGCACTTATAACCACATGTTTGCCAAAAGGGGGTGGTTTACCGCCTCCTTTGGGGAAACATGTGGTCATAACTGGACCGGGACCAACAATCCCAGTCCAGCTAAGAATTACCCTGTTAATTCATGGGTTTTGAATTGAACCCCTATTTATAGTTGACTAGAAGACTTTTTCATAATCATCTTATGATGCAACGTGATTTATTTGGCCAACATGTTTTGGTTTGCAATCACCACCGTAAATATGATTTAATGGTCATTAAATTACCATAATTAAGTGATTTGATAACAATAATCATATATACCAAAAGAAAATGACAATCATCATTTAATTTGTCAAATTTATGTCTTTCTTAACACGTGTGGCACCTTTAAATTTGCCGTAAAATTAATATACACATATCAATTATTTAACTTATTTCATAAATTAAATTTAAATAAATTCTTAAAATATAAATATAAGAATTTAATTGATATTTAATATTCTTTTATTTTACATGCATCACCCTTTAATTGATTATAAATTTAAATTGTCTACACTCCTAACACTGAGGGGCTCTAATTGATGGGCAGTTCTTCATAGGTTTTTTTCCCCCTTAATTGGATTGGGCTTTTTTCAACTTACACAATAGCATAACTTGTGGGCTTTGAAACATATAAAATTTGCAAAATCATTTTGTATCATAAATTATTAGAAGATAAAGACCATTTTACCCATCACTAAATGAGCTTAAAATCTTTAATCCAATTAAAAATGGGTTAGCCAAAAAAGATTATGAACTAAATTTGGACCTATGGCTATGAATTATGATCATTATGTTCAATTGTATTAAAAATTTAAACATAAGAACCCCAAAAGTATGGGGTTAGAAGTGAAAATAGAGGAAAATGAATGGGTTTTTTTGGAAATAAGAAGTCTCTTTTTTCCAAGGAATTTTCCCCTAATTCGTGCTAAAGCATATCAGAGAGAAAGACTGGGATCCCTTCGACAAAGGAAGAAAAAAATGGCCTTTTTACTCAAGAACAAAACTGCTCTCTCTGCGCTTCGACTCCATTCCCAGGTACACAAACATTCATAATTTATGTTCCGGCTCGATTGAGTGCTTGCTGATTCTTTTATGTTTTCTTTTTTTAATGGGCAAAATAATGTGGGAATGAGCTGTTAAAATTGATGGGTTATGTGTGAAAAAAAATTACGCAGAAAGCTGATGATTCGTTGACACTCTCAAGGCGTGGATTTCATGTGGAACCAGGCGCACGCGAGAAGGCTGTGAGTACTTGCTTAATTTTTTGGATTGAATTTTGGTATTGGATTTGCGTATGCTTTGAATTCGTTTCGCTGTTTCTTATAGATCATAACATTCAGTTATTAGAATAAATGATAAGAGGGGACTGAATGCAAATGTGGGTTATGGGAAAAAAATGTTTTTTCTGGTCAATGGGTTAAATATGGCTTTCCATATATATATATATATATATATTATATGGTTGAAGAAGATATCTTTCTCCTTTTATTGTTCTTGTAGATGTCATAATTGCGCAACATGAAAAAATGAAGAAGCTGAATTAGCTAGGTAGGTGGTTTCTTATTTGCTTATGGCTACCGTAATGGAGCTTTTGGTTAGGGTAAGTTGAATTCAGATTTTTTTTTAATCAAAATCCTCTAATTCCAAGATATAACACCAGTTTTGGATATAAGAATTCAAGCTTGGTAGCTTTTTTCTAATTTAAAAACAATGGTGCAAAGCTACGCCATGTTTCTAAGGTCTACTTTCTCCTATCACAAAAATGCCCAAAATAGAAAAGAAAGATGGTTACACAAGGTCAAATTCGCCTCGCCTCTCAGATGTGTTTGAGAATTCCCACACAGTTGACACTGTTTCTTGCCGTTATCTTGAATTTTTAAGGTGGTAATGCTCCCCCATGAATCATTTACAGCCGTGAATGAATCTGTTTTGATTCTTAAGAGCTCGCTCTCGAAGAAAGGAAACAAGATATTTTGACAACTTACTTCCTTTTCTCGGTTTGTAATCTACTTTTGTCTTCTAAGTAGAGCTAGGAGAATGACCTCTGTCTGAAGAATTAGGTCATGTATCATAGGATTGCCAATTTCGTCTCGAATAATATATCCTCCAATTTGATTTTCCCGAATGTATCCTAATTCTTCTTCTGATATGGTCGAATTTTCCATCTCCAAGGAAAAACCAGTTATTAGCCTCCATGTTATTTTCACTCTGTATTTTTTGGTCAATTTTTTCAACATTTATAATTTTATTCTTTTATGCATCACTTTAAAGACAATCTAACTATTTTTCAGCTATTAGCTGAGGACCCATCTCTAAAACGCTTCAAATCACATAAGAAAGGAGTGCGGCGTCTCAAACTAGCGGGAGACGTTCTTACTATTGTAGTTGTAGCAGGTATGCTTATCTCTTTAGAACAACTTGGGTGTACTTTATGTTGCTGAAACGAGTGCAGTAAGTATGGAAAATGTGAATATGAAAAAAAAAATATTGTTCTATTTTCAATAATATGAAATCAGCACTCGTTTATTTGATTAAAAAAATTGTTACCATAAAATGTGCAATAAGTATAGACGTCAAAACAGCTAGTTTTTATTTCACATCGAACTTTTCTAGTCTTATATACCGTTCCATTCGTGATGTATGTACTCTCAGGATGCTGCTATGAGATCTATGTTAAAGCAGTCATGCGAGAAGAAGCCCGTAAACAAGTGAAAGAGAGCGCATAATTGTTGAAATCATCTTAATAATGCTTATGAATGTCACATTTTCAGTCATTGAAAGGTATCGAATTAGGTACAAGAAGCTTGCATTTTTTATGTTTTTGGTGGAGTAGACCTGTATTTTGAATCGACTTGGTGATATTGAAATAAAGTCGTGCTTTTTATGATAATATAGATATCGACATAAACATAGATAGATGTATATGTGGATTATTAATGCATAGTGACTCTTGAAAATGAAAAAAAAAAAAAAAAAAATTGGATCTGATTGCATGCTGCATAGGTGTACATAAACCTGGCCAACCTACACCAAAACCGACCCGACCCGACCCGCCCGCAAATTGCCGGTTTTAAACTTTTAAATAATAGCGGTGGTTTAATATTCTTGTCACCTACCACTTTTGGGGCAGGTGCTAGTTTTAAAATATGCAACCCGCTTAAACCGCAACCTGACTGCTAGTTATATACTTATATATAATGCACATGAATGATTTATAAAATTAACAACAAAAATAATAGATAGATATATATTCTATTACAATGGTAATTTTATTCATATTTATATTACACATTTTACTTTTATTTGAGAAAAGAAATTAAATATCTTGTTTGAACACTTATTTTTATTTTACTTGAACAAAGTTTTATTTTCGCAACCAAGAAAATACGATATACATATTTATGATTAAATTTTTTTGATATTTTACTTTTAATAATATTATAATTTTCATTCATTATAAATTATGATTATATGAATTTTTATCTACAATCCACTTGGTTTTCTACATCCCATCAATTCAATTAATTCAATTTTTAAATTAAATATATAAGGAGTAATATATTTTTTTAAGTGAATTGGTAACTATTTAATAACAAAAACTCGCTATAACATCATGCTAACGTTCAATAGAAATAATGCAAAATGCAATATAACCAAAGAAAACATCGTCATAGAAGCAACTTCCAATCAAAAGAGAAATTCATTTTCATTCACAATGAGAACAAATTTGGATTGCTTCTTATTACAATTGCGAAAACGGGTACTCAACATTACTTGGTAGTTGGGACAAAGTCTAAAGCGCCAGAGAGGTTCCAGTGTAACTTAATGTTGAACTAACTACACCATCCCCAAGCTATTCATAGCCGTTGGATCAAGGAAATCGATCGTTAAAACTACATTACCCTCCTATAATCCAACGATCAGCAGTGCACTAGAATCGTTGCTTCTGGTTCTATAGCTCGAGTTTTTTATTCTCTTTTTAACCATGGTTAGTTACTTGTTTCAATTGTCAGTTAGTTATCAGCACATTGAGTCATGGAAATAGGCTCAAGAAACTTGTTTTTAAAGATTAGAAAAAAAAACCCATCAGCTTGCAGCCTCAGAAATGCTGTTTAAAGATGGCTGCCATT
The DNA here is from genome assembly GCA_963669365.1 of Verbascum thapsus. Classification (NCBI taxonomy): domain Eukaryota; kingdom Viridiplantae; phylum Streptophyta; class Magnoliopsida; order Lamiales; family Scrophulariaceae; genus Verbascum; species Verbascum thapsus. The sequence goes on from OY770118.1 coordinate 11,149,809, forward strand.
GCCTGGATTTAGATGCAACAGAGTTTACAGGTTTGTTATTGTTTCTTTGCTTTACCTGAAATACACATTTCAGAAATTAAACCAAATATCATGAGATAACACAAATTAAAATTAAAATTAAAATGGTAACTAGCTCATAATACATTAATCAATATAAATTAAAGTTAAAATACTATTAATTCACCTGTTTGATCCTCTTCACTTCAGTTTTCCTAACTACTTCAATATCTGAACTTTGTTTGATCTCTTGTTGCTGCTTCTTGCCCTGTTTCTTAGCCCACAGCTCTTTCATTACCTCTGCAGACAAAAAAACAGAGCCATACAAGAATCAATAAGTAACTACATCTATAGTGAGCAAAAATCGAAAATTCTTGTTTCAACACGAATATGTTTCGACAGATAATTATATTTGAATGGAAAAAAACTAACCTTTGGTGGTGACAAGTCGATAAACATGGCCAAGAAGAAGCGTATCGTTTGGCCTAAGAAGCTTAATTCTCGTAACACGAAGAGGGTTCACGTTCGTTTCGAGCGTGGATGAGTATAAGGTGGTGGTTAGCAGAAGGGCAACATAATGGCCAGGATTCATGTTCATGATTTGAGTTGCAGAAACAGGGGAATACAAGTTTTCAACTTTACCATTGGGATGTTGGATTATTATAGATGCACTATCAATGGCTTGGCAATTTCCCATTTTTTTGAATTGAATTATTTGTAAGATTTTGTTAATTTGTGTGTGTGTATATTATGGAGTATGATGTATATATAGAGAGAATTATGAATGAGAAAAGTAGGAAGAATATTGTAATAATAGTCTCTTATTTTATAGACATGCCAACAACCTTTCTATCTTTAAGAATTAAAAAATAGTATAATGTGTTACCCTATTGCATGGCAAGAATAGATGCACCCTTGATAAGTCACCTACAAGATATTAATTTGTTATACTAGGATTTCAATAAAATCATTTTTGGTACATTAACGTAACACATTAATATAGGGATGACAATTTGGGTACAATAATGATTAATGCAGGGTATGTCTGTCAATTTGAGTACAAAAATTATTAAAAAATATTCGATTTTGGTCGTAATTGAAGAGAATTAAATGATTTTGACTGAAATTACCCTAATTTTTACTCAATTTTGATTCAAATTGACCAAATTGCTAATAGTTATCCCAAATTTAAACTATTTTTGTCCAAGTCAAGCCTAAGTCAATAAGACATTCAAAAAAAATCACCACTTTCTCAAAACACTATAAGAATATGTCACTCAATTTAAGTCTTTTAATATAGAATTTACTTTGAAGTTAATTCAGGTTTAGTTTACATACAAATTTACTCTTGAGAACTGTTTCAAGTTGAATGTTCACTCAGAATGTTTTATATGTGTATTTAAAATATAAACTCCATGAATTTTAAATTTTATTCATATGATTGGATCTTGATTCATTTGATCGGGATTGCCATGATATTTGTCTTGTGATTAATTATTCAATTCGACGTCACAGTATTTATAAAATAAATTTGATCCACTTCTCAATAATTAAATCAGATTCGATTCAATTCAACCTGAATTTAATTTCCAAAACTCTCAGGTTTGTTGTGCACTCATGCTCTCCACCATTATCTTAAAAATAAATAATAATAAAATAAAAAGCAGTTTCAGAGTTTTGTCCATAATTATCAAAAAAAATTAAACATCCCTTTGTTAGTTTCTGACTTAATCTTGATCTTGTTTTCCATATGTGGAACACAAACTAACCCCACTAACTATTTTTTAAGAAAAAAAAATTCATTTATTTAATACAAAATAATGAAGATGGTTTAAGAGATTATAAAATATTTAATTTATTAAATATAGAGATAAGAAATTGAAATATTTGAATAAAACAAAAATAGGATAATTACACTGGCCAACCTACATTTTGCTAAAATATTATATTCTATAATAATTGAGTATGACCTATGTATCACTGGTCTAAATTATGATTTTATTAAATGCTCTAATATCTCCAAGTGGTTTACATCTATAATAAGAAAATATATACATTTTTATTTTATTATTTTGTAACAGAATTCCTGTCTTTAAGCATTGTTTTTAGTTGTTAGTCAAGACCTACTAGATAATTAAATCATTTTATTTAATTAATTGAAATGGTCAATAATATTATACAATAGTAGATAATTTAGACATTTGAAGAGCCATATTATTGGTGTTTGGAGGGCTTGAAAACAAACAAAGGAGGAAAAGATGAAGTGGTTTCCTTTCAAACCCAAAAAAGAGAAACAATCAAATCTGATTTGATCAGTTTATGTTTTTCTGTCTTCAAATCTCAAAAATGACAATTCATGGTGCTCCATCAATTTATTTGTCATATTCAGAAAATTATATTTTTGCTACGTAATTTAGTTCAACTTCAGTTTTGGTCATATTTTATTATGAGTTTTTAATATTTCATCTTATAATTAGTTTCATCATCCAAATGGTCAATTTTTTTCATAAAATACACATGATATTGAATAAAAATATTATATTATTAAATTTAATTTGTGTATAAGTGTATTTACGCATGAATTCTTCAATAAAAAATTACTCAAAATGTTGACCAACGAAGTTAAATGTAATACATTTTAAAATTTATTTAGATTAAATGTCACGTATCTGGGATCAAAATTAAATTGAGCTAAAATAAAAAGACAAAAAATACAATTTTTTCCATTATCTATATCAATAAATTGAATTATAATATGGTCACAAAATCTGGTGAGATCACAGTAGTGCTATTTTGGCAGAAAAAAAAAAAATAATTCATGAAATCATCTGTATTTGAACCAGTTTCCAATATTAGTGGTTGGTTTGGTTCTGAGCTAAAGCTGCAAGATGCATACACTTTAATTTTTATATCTATATTTTTTATTGCCAAAGGAAGATGCACAGAATCATTTTGACGTACGTATATATAATTTAATAGTCCATTTTATTTTTTATCAAAAAAGTACCAAATATTTTTAATATTAAAAGTAAGATGATACAGAGAAGAATCAATATTCTTTTCAGTTTCAATGTGAAACTTCACGTGTGTGTGTGTGTGTGTGTGCGCTCAAATATGAATGCACACAGTTATGGGCACATGAAAACAAATCTGAAAAAATAATGCTCATCCCTTTTTTTTTGGTAAGTTAAATAATGCTCCCATTTTATCTTAGTGATGTCAGTGGGGCCGGGTAAAATGAATACCCGTTCTGTGTGTTTTGATGGGTCGGATTCAAGTTAGAAAATGAGATTGGATCCGAATTCGGGTAATAATAAGCAAGACTCGGTCGGTCCAGGTCCCGGCCCATCGTATACCATAAACCGGACTGGAACTCGATTATTTGTATATATATTAAATTAGTATTTAAGATATGATAAAACTTAGGGTTTAGTCATTTGGGCCATTAATTTTATTGAATGTGAATGATTTAAGTATTATTGTGAAAATTTTATTTACTTGAATAATTTTACCTATTTAATTTGAATTGTTGTGAATGATTTAAGTATTGAATTAGTTTTTTTCTTGTGAGTTTTTTTTATTCTGGTGTTATTTATATTTATTTTGAATGTGTTTGTAAAAAATTTGGTATGTTAAATTTATTTTGAATTTTTGGATTTAAAATCTTAAAAATGGAACTTGAAAACATAAACAAACAAAGCCTGTGTTTCAAATATGCAAAAGATGACATTTTCTGGGCATAAATTAGCCTTCAGGATCCTGCTAAAACTAATGTGCCAAATAGATGAAAATTCAACCAATAAATTTACAGCAAAAATAAATGCACATTAACAAATACTATCTATAAGACATCTTTCAAATGGTCAAAAACTATATTTATCTCTATTCCCATGTACCAAAAGGCAGAAATCAAACTCACAGTGGTACACTTAGTTGTTCCAACTATTTTTACCAACCAAGATTCAACAAGAACCCTTTTTTTTTTTATCTCTCGAGACGCGATAAATTACACAGATGGGAAATATTTGTTGAGATTAAAGGGAAGAGAATAGAATTCCTCACTTCTTGTATCGGTTTTGAATGAGCGGAATTTATCCCACCAGTGTTTGCCTCTATCTTTCCTTATTTGGCTATCTTTCTTGTGAAGTGTGTTATCCAGGAAATACGCAAGTATACCAGCCACAAACGCTTCTGATGAAAACGGGACGTTGATCATGTCGTTGAACTGGTACAAAAAATGGATAAATATTATTATTCGGAAACAAGAAAAAACTGAAACAGCAAAAGACAAATCAGTAAGGTTGTTCTATTCCACTTAGTGTTTCTTAGGCCTGTCCATGGGGGGGTCTTGCCCAGACCCAGACCCATAATGTAATTTGGGTCTCGACCCAGACCCAAACAAAAGACGAAAAACAAATTGGGATGAAGGGTAAATTGCAAAATTGGTCCCCAGATGACGCAGCCTATTTCAATTTAGTCCCGTTGTTTTCAAACTTGGTCCCATGTCAAATCAGATGAAATCTCACGTGACATGCAAGCGGGACCAAATTTTTTTGTGAGATTTATGCAAATTAAGAGTGGTAATGTGCAAAGTACGTGATAAAACAAACGTTCCCTTAAGATTTTAATGACAAAATAAAAATGTAAAAAGCAGGTCCTACGGAACTAATTTTGCGATATTGTAAATAATGGGGGTGAGATTGCAATAGGACACAACATAAAGGACTAATTTTGCAATTTTCCTAAAACGAGAATCCAAAAATGAATTATTGAAAATAGCAAAAAAAAGTCGAATCTTGAAAGAGTTGGTCCCTTTTATACATACCCATCTGCCTGTCGTGTGGACAGGACCATATCCTTGAATAGCAGTGTACTCGTTAAAGTATTGGGGCACCGATAATCCGAGAAAAATAGAAAAGCCTAATATGAATTTGGTCCGAAAACTGTTGAGGTTGCAGAACTGAAGAAAACTTAAACCAGCCGAACCTGTTTATAATTCATAATTTCAAAAATTAAATGATCATTTGGTAAAATGTGAGAATTATTTCAAAAGATTTAGTTGGATTGTATATTTACACACCAACATATGCAAAGAAAAGGCAGTACAAAGCAGCTACAATTGGAGCTGGAATTGAAGCAAAGACGGCTCCAAATTTCCCTGTAAGAAATTGTCGATAATTAAGACATTCACATTGGAAAAAATTCGATTTTTAAAAAAGAATTAAATTTGTTTAAAGATAGTTTACCGAGAACGGAAAAGAAAATCATGAATCCAGCAGATATTTGAACTACTCTTCTACTGCCCACGCGAGTTAGAGCTAATAGGCCAGCATTCTCACTGCATATCAAGAATTTAATCAGTAGCATATTTATGGAGAATTTATTACTGTTATTACAAAAATAATTAGGCAATAAATTATTTTAAGAGCTTTACATAGATACGGATGATCCGTTGCCAGTTCCAAACAGCCCGGACAACAAGATACCAATGCCCTGTATATGAGTCAAAAGAACAAATATGCTTCAATATTTATTCTGTTTCTTTGAAATCATTAAGACACGGTGTGATAAAATGGTATAAATCAAATCATTCAATTATAGACATTGGCGCCCCATATGATGTTTTAAAGAGGCGATCATTAGATAATGAAGCCTAATTTACTAAATAATTAAGTGACCGCATCATTAAGTAAAGCATTTTCTTATGTGATAAATCATTAAGATAACATGTTTGCAATGACTTCAGATTTATGCCGATTGTGAATCATATTTTAAGTCATATATATAAGATTTAGAAATCTAACCTAAATGCACTAAATATTAAAATAAATAATAAAGAAGTTAGTTGTATCTTTAAGACATAAATGTTAATAGATATTTTACCTGCCAGCCTACACCGCGGCTGAGAATAGACGGAGGCAAGGGGGTTGCACTGGCGTATCTGGATACAGCAATAAAGCCACCAGTTGACTGCAGATATGGGAGAAAAATGTAAAACGTTAAATATTGAATAATTAAAAGAAATAATGTGACATCTTATATTCGACTTCAATTATAAATCTCCAAACCATTTACAATCCAAAAGGAATATTATTATATTAACAAAGACATAAAAATATTACAAGTAAAAGTAAAAAAACAAACTTCTATAAGAGCAACAAATGCGGCCATCATCATCGCAAAGGCTTCACCAGCGTCAAACGAAGGCGCTCCCCATTGAAAAGGGTACGGGACTCTTATCCTGCAAGTGCACATACACGATAATTATTCCAATTTTGTTGCTTTGAAATCCTTTTGGAGAGATAAGTCATTATTATTTTATTAACAACTTAAGTGCTACAAAGATGAAATGCTGTTTCTTAAGCAAACCGTACCCGATCACTATAGATTAACATCCCAAATTAACTCAAGAAGTGCTTTTTTATATACATTTATTGTCAGCAGTCATATTTATTTACACTCGCACACACATAACTATAATGATTCAAGAATTAATTCTTGATCTCCAATGCTATTTTAGATCTTTGAATTTTATTCGCAGAAACACTAAGGTAACATACATCACTCATAATGAGGGAAAAAACGAATCAACACTTTCAAATAACACATTTAATCAACCAAGTCTAGAGCGAAAAAGTATAAGGAAGTTATTACTATCACCAAGAAGAAACCTGAGCTTACCAAGGAGCAGCACCAATAAGTCCAGAACGGTCAGTTCTGCAGGTTGCTTGGGTCTTTGGTGGCTTCCCATTGTAGGCCCCACCCACAGTAAGTAGATGGGCGTAGATCCACACGATTGCAACCGAGAATATAACTGCAAAGCGGTCAAATATATTCTTTCCTGGGCGAATTATGTGGGCCAAATACTGCAAATAACCAGAGGAATATATGTATCAGATAATGCGCAAACCTAACACAGCATGCTGATAATTTTAGCTACAAGATTGAGTGGGGTTACATGGTCCATTGAATTTTATCAACAATTCTTTTTCTGAATTTGGCTTCCAGAATTTACTCAAACAATTATGCAAAATAACCTGTCATTTAAACTTTTACCTGAGAGAAGAGGACCAAAATGATGAGCTGTGGCAACCCAATTTCAACACATTTTGCGACCTGAATCACCAAGGAAAGTTATTAAATTCAACACTTAGAGAAAGTAAATTGAATTCAAACACGGGCTGGAAAAGTATGTCTCCGTGTGTGAGATAGAGAGATAGAGAGTACAGGACACACCCCAGGGAAACCAAACTCATAGAGCCCAAAACCGGCAAGAGCAACCAAAGGAACAGCTGACAGTGGGCTCAAAAACCTACATCATTGTTAAAAATAATGCATCAGTAATAATTGGAGAAAAGAACTATAGTAATTAACAGATTTGGACGTATGCAACAAATCTCATTGAATATCAACAATATCTCTGAAAAGTAAATTATGTGCTTTGCCAGAGAAGAGTATAGCATTTGGATACTTGTACTTAAACTATATTAGTTATAAAAACGAAACTAGAATATTGACTTGAGATTAGTCCTTAAAAAATGTCATGATAGTCTTTACTTAACAAGCCCATAAACAGCAAATTTGCTTGATATCAATAAGGCAATGCAGATAACCTTGCAACGTTACGCCAAAGACCACTAAAACCCAAGACTATTTGAATGGTTGAGGCAACAATAAGAGCACCCTGAGTAGCCCGCATTATCTTCCTGAACCTCTGCATAATCATTTACAATAAAACACAAATTATGGAAGGAAATGAACCAAATATAAAAAAGATAAATCAAATTCTGTGATTCTCTATATAAATATCTTTCTGTGATGTTAATATCCTCAATATTTGATCATTTTGATTTTGAGTTAACATACAGAAGCAGCAATAGAACAAAGATCACTAACCGAAATTGGATCCTGGTCGCTCCATCTACCAGATAAGATAATTGAAATTGTGGGCGCAACAAAGGTGTATGAACCTCCAATTACAGCAGGTAGTCTGGTTCCGAACCATGTTTGAAATAGGGTGTTTAACCCCGCAACAAACAGTAGAGTCTGAATAACTTTTGCTTTCTCCTCCTGAACGAAGGCAAGTGTGTTTAAAAGTAAGCAGTAGAATCGAAAAATCGAATAGAACCAAACCAAAAAAGTGGCACTGCATGTTTAGCACTGTAATGACGCACATTTCCTCCTCCCATTTGAGGAACAAGGGCAGTGGGAATGATGACTGTTGTCCCAAGCATCACCAGATAATGTTGAAATCCAAGAAGAATGGCCTCAGCTGCAATTGAAGAACCATAAGGTCGAAAATAAGGATCGTGCATATATGACTCATCGAGAAAAGCTAAAACGAAAATAAGCATATTAAACATTTCAAACCCAATAGATGGGTCCTTCTAAGAAGCTCCAGGACTTGGATTCACATAGAAATCGCAGCTATCCATATATTGGAAAGTGTGTGTGACCTACCAAATATGAATAGTTGTCTATATATCGAAATTTCGAAACATAGGAGCTCCTAAGAGAATTTATTGCTCCTTAGAATACCTTAAATGAGGATAATGATTATTTGAGCTCGTAGACTTTTAAATCAAATCAATTCTGGGTTTTCTTATGTACCAATGTAAATAGACATAAAATAGAAAATGAACAAGGCTTCGCAAAATTGAACAAGTCCACAACCAAGAAAAAAATTAATGGAGTACAAAATAAGGAGTGGCACCAAACAGAGTATTTTTTCGATCCAAAAAAGTACGTTAAACCCCACAAATTCACTCGGAAATATGATTTCTAATAGTGTGCACTAAATAGTAAGAACAAGCATACATTTAAGGTAAGTGGATCAGAATAGATTCTGTAGAAAACAAACAAAAGAGCAAAAGAGAGAATAGAATAACATGGACAAGCAGGGGAAGAAAAAAGATTACACAAGAATTAGAATAAACTTTATATAATCAAAAATGATATAGCAAACATCTGAGGCTCCACATAAATATTCTGCAAATACTTTCTACCAAAACCTAGGAAATAATTGGTATTTACATATACATATACATAAAGTATAAAAGAGGAACTAGATTAGATATCAATTCTTTAAAGAACAAGGAATCGACAAGCATTTACTGAACTAAAAAGAGCAGCAACAAAAGAATATCTAAAACAATAAATAAACAGAAACAAAATCCAATTCAAAGACTAACGCCAAGGAGGAGGGCTAGTAATGCAGTAAGAAACATTTGGAAGCTGATCCTTAGGTGGGTGTGGTGCTGGCTCATCTGCTTTTGCTGGACCGCCACCTCCTGCCATTTCTTCTAGCTTCAATCTCTGTAAAAAACGAGAAAAAAAAAATTAGTTTTTTTGTTAATTTTATCTGAAAACCCTTTAAGCAAAATGCAAAAGCCCCAAATCTGCAGATACCCCAGATCAAAAATCCTTCCAAAAAGTTGAAAAAGACAGCAGAAATAAATTTTCTTTGTAAAGAAAAAATGCAACTCTATGTAACCCATTAAGGTAAGATTCAAAGCATCACCAAAACCCACCTCTTTTCTGCTAAGTGTAAGAAGAAAGTAGAAACACAAAATCAAGGTAAGAGGAAAGAAGATTGGAAAATGAAACTCTAACAGAAGAAAAAACTTTAGGTTGTGTGATGTGTGTTAAGGAAGTGTCATTATTGCAACAAAATTGACATAAACAGAGAATAAAAGGTTGAAAAAAAAACATATACCTAATTGTTAAATGAAGAAACAAGAAAATGAAGTGAGGATTTTGAAGTGAGCTAAAGTCTAGAAACCAAAAGACCCCACGTCAAGAAAAGTTCTAGCGAAAAGAAAGTAGGGCATGAGAGAGAAAGAAAATATAAAAAAGTTAACTTTATGGTGATAATGGTGATGTATATATTTGCATATAAAGGCAAAAAATAAAGAAAGTTCAGAGAAAGAGCCATAGTGGGAAATAATATGACATTGTATATGTTCATACATCATTAACTTTAAAAATCAAATTAAATTATTTGATATTCGAATCGAGCTCGATCGATAAAAATTCGTTCAAGTTCATATTGTTAATCTGTTTAACCAAGTTTGGACATCATTTTTGTGTTTGATAAGTTTGAAATTCGAGCTCGACTCTATTAGTAAAAAATAATAAAAATATGTACAAAATGATCAAACTACTTGATCTCGACTCGTTTTCAGTTCAATTTATGCTCGTTTAAGTTCGACTTGATCAATAATCAAACGAAACTCAAACACAATTTTTAAAACTCGATTGTAGTTCAAACAAGCTTGAATAACTATGTATTCGATTCGACTCAGCTCATTTACACCTTTATACAACATGCTTGGAGAGGGTCTTTTCATTAATTTAAAAAATCAATTTCAATCTGAAATATTTAATGTATATTATATCGATTATGTTAAATCTAATATGAAGTAAAAGGGAAAGTGTAACAAAGCATTGTGAAACCCTTTTCTCTTTCTTAAAGTTTTGAAGCTACTCTCTATAGAATTTTTTTAAAGAAAAAATAATAAGAATCAGATCTCAAAAAAATGTTATAAAAAGAGAAACATACGGTGAGGAGAATCTTTAACAAGGTATTGTTTAATAACATAATTAATATTTTATTATTGCCTTTGTTTATTTCATTTGTGCAATTACTCACCAACACACACATGCTATCTTGATAAGATTTGCTGACAATTTTTTAATTAACAAACATCAAATGATTTAATAATTAGAGGAAAATTAGGGAACTTATTACTTTATCATTTTTACATTAACCCTGATTTTTCTCTATGTAATAAATATAGTTAGTATATTTACATAATTATTTAATTGTGGGACAATGGAAAAGGGACGTGATGTTGAACAATGACCATTAATAAAGAAATAGGTTGGATTTGACCAATTGATAATTAAATGGCACCTAAATTCAAAAGGGAATTTTGAGATACCAAATAGAATACACCGACACATTATTTTCATCCGTTTCAAAACTTGCATCAATAGAAATTGAGAGAAAGAAAAAGAAGAAAAAAATACTAAGATTTTTTTAAAATTAAACATATGATTTAGATAAAATAATGACAATTTATTGTAACGAAATACAAAAAATGTATTTCAAATAATTAGAAAATTCAATATAACTCAAAATTATCCTAAAAAGGTCAATAAATTCAAATGATAAATTTAGAATTTATAGCTTTCATTTACCCCAACTCAAACACAAACTTGTAGCATTTCAATTTCCATTAAAAAAATGAAGTTTTTGTTTTTAGTAATTTAGCCTGTTTTATTTTTGTAATAAAAAATATTTAATCTCTTCTGTTTTATTTTTGTTATTTTATGAAGAGTGGTATGAATTTGTTGAGGCAAATTGACAGGTGGTACAAATGAGAATTGCATGTGTGACAGCACAAATCGGTGAAAATTGTGTGTATTCTGATGGGGGTCTTTTATTATGCAACTAAGTAATTAAATTTGATTGGTTAACTGGCCTTTTTCACTTTTAATGCTTATCCCTATTCAAACCATCACATATTTTCTAGCATTATTGCTCACTTTTTGAGCTATTTATTTATTTATTTATTATCTAAATCACAAGTATTCCTAAATTATATTGAAATTGAGCTTTCGGGTTCTAAATTTTATTTGATAATTAGAAAAAACTAACTTCTTTTTATGTGACATAGATAGATGATATATTTGATACTATATTTATATTCAACTCAATTAAAATCCGTTCAAACTGAAAATTGACACCAAGTTTAAATCCTAATTTGTTTAACACAGTTGGGCTTATTTTGGATTTTGGGTCCTCAAAATATGATGGACTTATCAACCCAGAATAAACTGGGCTGTTTAAACTTATCATTTGGGCTGTTTTTAGCTAGTTCAGTGTTCCATCGGCCCAATATCCACACAAATCATCGTCAATAGGCAATATTTCGACCCAGACCCGAATGGCCCAAAAGGTTTTTGGTGATTTCTGAATTTGAGATTTCAAGATGATTTACATTGTTAACATATAAATATAAAATGTATGTGTAGTGAATGTTGTAAATCATTCACAATTTTAAATCACGAGAGACACCAAAAATTACCTAAACAGCAATCAGTTTGTCAACTTGATTAATCATGACATGCACTAAATTTGACTATTATAAGTCACAATACACACAAAATGTGTTCAAGTTTGGTTTAATAAGTTATTGAATCAAATTTAAACGATTTTTTTCCGATTGAGCTCGAGCTGAGTATCGAAAAGTTTGAATTGATTTTCAGCCATATTAAAAGTTAAAAATACGTGTTTTGTTAAAATTACATAGTAACAAAAATATAATCTTAGAAATTCCATCCTTCTAATTAAATAAAACCTTTTCTATATTAATTAATTTAAGATCTTCCTACTATCTTATCAATATTTTTCCTAAAATTTATATCCATATGGGTTAAGTCTATCTAATGTAGCACCTTTCTCTATGCGTAATTTTTTTTTAATGGTAAAAATGTGATTTATATTGAAAATAAAAGAAAGAATAATAAACAATTTCATGACCTCCTAATAAACAGATTAAACAGTCTCTCTCTCTCTCTCTCCGGCACGGCGGCGCTACACTCTCAGTCCTATTCTCCGAGTAATCCTACCCTCCTATTTAGTCCTTCATTTTTATATATATAAGTATTCCATTCCGTACTTTATCTATGAAAATCATATGTGTAATTTATGCAATTTCGATGTCTTATGCATAAAAAGGCTGTGCTAAATGAGAACTGGAATTAGGGTTTCAGGAGGGTTATAAACCGTATTCCCTTTCCTGATTTTGCAAAAATTGAATAACTTTAGCTAATAATTTTTTACTCGAGTAGCTTGGTTTCGTTATTGAGTGTATTATGATCTTCGCATCATTTCAGACAATGTTGAAAGTGTTCTCTTGATTTTCATTTCAATTGTTCAAAACGCTCTCGATTTTTTTTGTGCTTTTGGTTCATTTAGTTTTCCTGATCTTTGTTGTTTTTGTGTAGAAAGTTGATAGAGCTTGTGAGTTGTGATACTATAATGTTTTTGAGGAGGGTATTTGGGAGGACACTCTTTGCTGCAGCCAGATCAGAGTCTGCTGCAGCAGCAGCTGCTTCTTCTACTGCTCATCATAATCCACTCGAGGAGTTCTTCGAGGTGGATAGAAATCCAGATGATGAGAAGCCTGTTGTCTATGGTAAGATCATTCTAAATATATGTAATTGGTCGAAATTTCACTGCTGCAAGATATTTTCACACAGTTTTGCGTGTATAATATATCTTCCTCAGGAAGAGCAATGCTCAATAACTGCCTTATTTCATTGTTCATCTTTAAAAAGAAACACATTTGTTCACAGGATAAAATGCTTTTTAAATTATTGTTCAGGTAGGAGTTGGAAGGCTTCTGAACTGCGTCTCAAGTCTTGGGATGATCTTCACAAGCTCTGGTATGTGCTTCTCAAGGAGAAGAACATGTTGATGACTCAACGCCAGATGCTTCATGCTCAAAACCTACGCTTTCCCAATCCAGAGCGTATACCGAAGGTTCAGCTTTTTTCCACTATTATGTTTGTTCAAATAATTTGCTGCTGTTAAGTGCCTAGTCATTTATATTTTTAACTTTATTTATTCATTTTACCTCGCATTCCTCATCATGGAAGAGTTCCATCCAGGCCTGAGATACATATATATATATATATATATATATATATATATATATATATCACTGCTTGCATTGAGGTCATGCATGGTCTTTGTTAATTTAGAAGTTCGACAACTAGACAGTTTCATTGGCTCCTTTAAGATAGACGAATAGCTAAAGCCAAGTGGGATTTTTCATTTATGATGATAGATAGCTATGCAAGAGCTTTTAGACTGAATGATATATTCAGCTGCCATGCGGTTAGTTGGGTATGACCAAACCGGATTTAGAGTAGAATTTCCCCAGCCCGATTGTAGCATATGGATTCCCAGATGGCTACATAATATCTTCTCAAATTCCCTTCTTTTCCTTTCTGAGCCATACTTTTCCTAAATTTATTCACTTGATAATAATTGAGCAGGTACGTAAGTCAATGTGCCGAATCAAGCATGTGTTAACTGAGAGGGCTATTGAAGAACCAGATGCAAGAAGATCAGCTGAGATGAAAAGGATGATCAATGCTTTATAATTTCCAGCTTTTCTCTTCAGTGTTAGGTCGAATATGGCTGTTTTCGCAATGCTTTTCTTCAATCTTTCACTGTCTCGTTTTGTCAAAGCAACCTTTTGTACCGTAGGGGGTGTTTGGCGTTGTCTTGGGTGCCGAAGAGTGAAAGTAATCTCTTGTTTATGCTCTACCTAGTAGACAACTTTTTGTTGGATTTTAACTGAAGCTTCAATAATATTTGATTGGAATTTGATATTGAGAATAATTGTTTGCAAAATGCTAATGATTTTGGTCATATTTGGGAATTATTCATTATTATTATTGCATTCATTTTGGTTTCAGATCTTAGCAACATAAACATCATTGACATTTTGTTTAAATTCTTTTCTTTTTTGAAGTGTGGTGGTGAAGAGAACGCATAACTGAGCATTACATAATGCACAGAACAAACCAATTCCACAGATTCAGGATTGTAGTAAAGTAGAATTTCCTCTGGGATTGAGCAGAAGCCAACTGAGATGTGCATAATAAATGATATTGACACACTTTATTTTTTTTAAATATATATATTTGTGTAAATTGACACAATTGTTATTTAATAATCACAAAAAAATATGGATAACAAAAATATAATATAAAATCGACCATTTCCCCCTGCTGGCACATACATGGATGATTGTATGCTAATATTCATTCATTTTTAGTCTCTTTTATTAGTCCTAGAGTTCTTGTCAATATTCACCAAGTTTTAGAGTCATTGCTAGGCTAGCTCCATTAAAATTTGGAACCAGCATATCATAGAATTTTTTGAAATTTTACCATATTACGTAACTAAAATTTGTCCAAGACCCACCTAATCATCTAAAAATTTACCTCAATCATTATCATCCCTATATTTATTGCTAACAACTAGGGGTGTAATTCGAATCGAGCATAATAATTTTTTTAACTCGAACTCGCTGTTTCAACCTAGCTCGAGCGTGCAAGCATGAAGATGATCTAATTTATTAATTTATTTTTAATTAAATCATAAATATACTTAATAATATAAAATAAATAAATATATAAAAAATAGAGAAACTCGCAAGCCTAGCTAAGGAAATTTGGTTCGACTCGAATTGTTAATAATATACTAATAAGTAATAACTAAATGAGTTGTTAATAATAGGGTGTAGAATGCTATTACTGTATTCCTTAGGGGTATATTTGAAATTTTGGGCTTAAAGCGCCATAAAACCTCAATCATCACGTTTTCCCCTTACAATTTGCAGAAACAAATCAAGAAAGAATACGGATTCGATTCATCCTCTACAATATAATCTCTGTATGTTTATATCCTTTACAGTATTGATTCCCAATTTCCTTTTAGTATTGTATTTTACAAATCTAATCTTAGATAAATATTTGTCCATGAGAAACTAGCTAGGGTTTTTTTAATTATTGAATTTGATCTGAGATTCATGCATATTTTTGTGCATATATGTTATGGTATTTACTAGAAATTGTCTGTTACAGGCTGTAATGGCGACTGAACAAGCAAAGGCCGCTACTGAGGAAGCAAAAATCGATCTATTTGAAGACGACGATGAGTTCGAGGAGTTTGAAATCGATCAAGGTTTGAATTTTTTGTCTCAGAATTATTATTTTGATACACTCTGTTTAGGAATTGCGGATGATTAATATACTTATGGATGATGCGTGTTATTGAGCTTTAATTTGGTCTCTTAAGTATATAAAAAATAATTGAAATTGGCTCCCATTTGAAACTAGACATAATGAACTAGTCTTTCGTCAGTGACTTATTGAAGTTACGATTTTGATGTCTTGTTTCGATTGTGTATTGCTGCTCTTGGAATAATTTGCTATTTATTATTTGTGAGCTGTGGACTGATTTGAGTTGCTTTCAAAAGATTATACTGAATCTATTGAAAATTGCAGCTTCCAGGGTGTATATTAGGAAATGAATTCATTAACCAAAGAGCTGATCTGTTAGAATATCATATTTACGCTTCTTACTTGAATACAGTTTTCAAACCTCTGTTGCAATTTTTTACCCACTTATATACCTGCCCATGAATTCAATGAACACTCACCCGAGTAATACTCAGCTTAACAAAGTTTCAAGTGAAATGCGAGTTTCGAGTTTTAAACCTTGATTAGTTCGTGTGACATCCACTTCTTAATGTTTGTAGACTTGATGATGATGATTTCAAGAATTCTAATACTTGTTTTTAGATAATTGGTCTCATTTGCTTTTGCAAACACAGGGTATCCTAATTATCCAATTGCTGTATCCTAAGCATAAAGCTTTTATTTTATCTCTGTGATCATTGAGTTTTCGCTGAATAATCCTATTTATTCTGGATTATTGTTGAATGTTGATGTAATCATAAAACATATCGAACCCTAGTTCTTTAAGTACAAACATATTTTCCGAAAAGTAGGAACCTTATTTGTTATGTATGGCTCAATCAATCCATGGCCATTAAATCATGCTACTTTCAACTGATGGGTTGTCTATGAATATGTCTAGTCAATATTAGGAATAGTCATTGAGGAGGAAATTTTTACATAACGTCCTTTATTGGGTTTTTGTGTCATTAAAGTGCGGATTCGAAAATTGAAAATGTTTTGCCACTTAGCTATCAATTGAAAATTCAGCTTGCTGTCTGCAGATGCTTATCTGTGCCCATCAGTTCTTTAAAAACCCTCAACTCTAAGCTTCATTACCTAACATTTTCGAAATTATGGTGGGCACTTCAGATTTGATCTTGGATTGTTCTATTTTTGCAATGATTTCCATGTCTTAACCTTCCTCGTCTGAATTTGTTTATAACTTATCTACATATCTTGTATTTATTCATCTGTTGTGCATTTTCTTCTCATGTGAATATGGTAGAGTGGGAGGACAAAGAGGAAGGCAAAGACGTAACTCAGCAATGGGAAGATGACTGGGATGATGATGATGTGACTGATGATTTCTCCCTGCAACTCAAGAGGGAATTGGAGAGCAACTCTGAGAAAAACGAGGCTAAGTCTACATGACTTAGTTACTTAGTTACTGTTATTCTTCACCACCATAGCTTTGATCTTTAATTCTGACTGCTGAAAAGAGCCTTTCTGAACATGGTTTAATTTTTCTTTCTTGCCAAATCAATGCTGTGAACTGTCATTCTAATTACAAAACTTTTTTAGTGAACAAATTTCTGGGTTTTTCTGGGTTTATGCTCTCCAAAATGTCATGTATGATGTATCTGCATAATCAATGAGTATGTCAATGTAAATGTGAAGAAATATTTTCTAGCATTTACACGACTCGGAAATTCCAATTTTCTCTATGCATAATTCAGATTCTGTATATTATACAAGAAACCTAGTACTTCTTAAAACACGGGATCGAGTATAGCTTTTTCAAGGGCCACGAGTCTTCTGGAAACAGAGACAACCTTGTTGCTGATCGACAGGTATCATTCCTCCACCTTTTGATGTGTCGATAGCTTCCAACATTGTGACAACCTCATCCATTTCATGCCTTTTGTCGGGGTTGGCATCCCAGCATCTCTTCATCACGTTAGCTAAAGAGCTCGGGCAACATCTAGGTATTTCTGGCCTCAAATTCTGGTGAAAAAATTGCAATTAGATATAGGACTGAAAAACAAAAAAGCTATGTAATAATCAACTCGAGATCAGTTACTGAAGAGTTCGTTTATGCTCAGTTCATCAAGTAAACAAATCAAACTTCCAAGTTTGATAAATAATTCAAAGTAAGTTTAGAAAGTACATTGCTCAACTCGATTCGATTAGACTGATAAACGAACTATATGGATTCCCATTGAGAACCTGCAGATCATTTTATTGAATTAGAAACACTCTTTTGTATAATTTAGTTGTTTATTGATCATAATCGTGATTACTCATTCAGAGATGTAATAAGAAAATTAGACGATAAATGTGATAAATAGCATAAAGAAAGCACTTCAGATCCTCTGTTCAATTTCAGTTTTCACATTCGTATATTTTACGAAATATTTAGACATTTGACATGCACTTGTGACGCGTATAAGAAGATGGAATCCAAAATTAAAATTGAATAATACGAAAGTAAAAGAAATGCGAAAATTATCATTAATACTACCTCTGGAGCCATGTAACCAAGGGTCCCAGTCTCCCCTGTCATATCATTAGGATTTGAAGCTTCAACTCGAGCCACACCAAAATCAGCTATTTTAACCGTACGGCTCTTATCTAACAACATATTTTCTGTCTTAACGTCTCTGTGAACAATCTTCTGAGAATGAAGGTAACATAGCCTACAAAGCCAAAAACATTCCTCAAATTGAAAACGAGATGCACTCAAAACGACTAATTATGAGAAAAACTGCAAAAACGAGATAGAACGAAAAGTACCCTCGAGCAAGATCAAGTGCCATTTGCACAACTACTTTAAACACTAGCTTTCTTCTTCTGTTCTTTACGAGGTAAGATTTCAAGGCACCTCCTGGAAGATATTCCACAACGACACAACATATATTACTCGGCATGCCAATGTGACCATTTTCTGTTTGAATGTTAAGATCTGACGAGCCCATTGTTGCCCCTATAAACTGCAAAAAAGGGTTTAAGGAAAATGTCAATATGGGTTTCGAGTGATATTCATAATGATATTCGACATGGACCAAAAAAAAGAATTTTATTGTGAATGGGAAAAATGGTAATTCTCATTCTACCATCAAAAGAAATATACTTCATTTATGCAACATGGTAAATAAGAGTACGAATGAACTTTTAGTAATAACCTCGGTAGAACTATTTACATAGTCATAATATTATAACCTTCTGTCCTGTGGCCCTCTTCCCCCCAGTCCAGCAATTTAACTGAGGATCAAAGGAAGCTCACTAAGTCCGATAATTTCAAAATTATTGAAAATCCATATAACGGTTATATGAAAAGAACTGTAAATCACTTTGCATGTGTTACATATTTAAATTTGAGGCAAAATGAGGCTTGAGATTTGTAGTTCATGTATAAATGTTTTCTCGATATATAAAGAAAACGGTCTTTATCAAGAGTAGGCAACACCATTTAATTCCAATCTTCACCTTGCCATGGCGGAGTAATTTGATTTTACAATCAAGCAGATTGATTATTATCCAATAGCCACCACCATAAAGTATGACCAGAATGCAATGAACAAAAAATTTAAAAACATGTTAACATGGACCAGAAGCTGTAGACTATGTTTGTCTACGTTTTTTGAGTTGAAAAATTCTTGGGAACTGCGTACTACGATTTCCATTGAGAATTGATTAATGTATTTTCTATATATTGTTAGGAATAAATTGTGAGCCTCTCATGCTTCATGTCTTAAAACAAGTTAAAAAAACTTGAACTATTTATATATGGTTGAAATTGAATCACACAAGTTATTGCAGTCACCTTCAAAACCGTGTCACGGATTGCATGAGAATGCATTCATTGTGCTAGTCCACACCCTTCATATACATCACCTTCTTTAACCATCCCCACATTATAAAACGAAAATGAAGAGTAAAACTAATAATAAAACGGATAAAATTACGAAAGGACTAATGAGATTGTGAATCGTTAGATTACGTAGTAATTTTTGTATTTCACTTTATCGTAATGTTGTATACACATCCAATGACCTTTAAAGTATAATAATTTTGTCACATTATTATATACACATCCAATACAAGCAGCATTAAATTTTTAGGAAAACAAAATTAAACCAAACATGGAAGTATGAAACAAATCAAATATGGCACTACCCAACAAACAGGCATAGAAAGGGGCCTACAAATATGAATTTGGACAAACCAGAATTGTGATGGCCCTGAACACACTGTTTTACTCTACATCTTGCTTCAGATTAAATAAATTTAATCTAAAATCTGTCAAATTTTAATCAAAAGAATTACTTTGTATATAACTTCAATCTGATTATGAGATGCATATTAATTTATTAGAGTCACATGAAAAGAAAAGCTGAAAACACCCAGAATGTAACAAAATGGGAAGTAAAAGAAAAGCATCAAGGAAAAAAGAAGAGATTTTTAACTTTAAAATAAGTTGAAACCGGAAAAAGGGTAAGAGAGAGTGAGGGCGGTGACTGACCGGCAACGTCCTGGCCGTCGTATACGCCACGGTGGACGGTCCCAAAGGTGCCACGTGCAATGACACTTTTGATGATCAATTTGGATGGGTCAATCTCCCACTCGTGCCTCTGCCTCCTGGCAGTGGTGGTGGCAGGGGCGGCGTAAATGGGGGCGGCGACGGCGGTGGTGGTGGTTGTGGAAGTGGAGTAATGATGACTTTGATTATTATTATTACTATTTCTGTTGTTCTCCATAGTTCGTACCCTGTTTAAGTGCCTTTCGAGCTGCTCATCCAAACTCTTCAAATCTATCTGATCTGCTCTCACAAACCCATCACTGTTTTTGTCCATTTTTATACAAAATATGTGTATGTATATGTGTATGTCTTGGTTTTGAGTTTTGATTCAGAATCAGAAGGAATTAATGGAAGAATGGAAATGAGATTTTGAAGAGAGTGTTGAGATTTCAGTGAGAGAGACAATTCTATTGTCCAAACTTCTTACATCATGTATTTACTTCTTATTTGACTTATATATTATACAATTCATTTGTTCTTAAATTTTCACTTTTTTTAAATTAAAAATTACATAGTTAATTTGATATCTGAATCTGATATAATTATATGAATAGACTCTTTTTTAAAAAAATCTAAAATATCTAACATAACATTAAATTAAAGAAATTTTTTAATTCAAACTCATCACAAGTAAATACAATTGTTTTGGTTTGTTTTATTGGTATTCATTCAATCAAATCGGACTTGGTAAAATATATGTCATAATTTCTTGCTCCATTTACTAGCCAATAAATTTGGTTAACTATTATACTATGACAATAAAAAAGTAATACTCTATAGTCTATACAAATGTATAAAGTAATTCATCTTTTTCTCCCATCTATTACATTTTCACTTTTTTTATTTTTATATTAAGTTATATTCATTGCTATAAATTTCATTTATTTAGTTTTTCTGAATATTGTAGGATCTCAAAATATTTCTTAAATTTCAACTCTTGAAATCTTACTTATAATTCGGGATGAGATTTTTATTTTAAATTTATGTTTTAACGTGTCCCCGAAATAATCAGAATAAAGAGAGTACAGGGTGTGTCGAATATGTTTTAGGATATAGCAGGGATTAAGGTGTAATTTCCAAAACTTGAGTGGTTAAAATGATTAAAAGCTCTGTTCCTTTCACAGCGCCATAGGCTCTTCCTTGGGCTCTTCTTATTTCTTCATCAACATTTGTATTCAACTTCGGCTATTGAATTAAATTTAGTAAGTACCCAATTTCATAACACGTATATTAATATACATTGAATTTTTAGCGTTTAGTGTTGAATTATGTATGAAATAATGCATGAACTTACACATCCCCCAAGTGTTTGATGAAATATCCAAGAGAAGGAAAATAGAAAAAAGAGGAATGGCGGATTGGTTGTGTAATGATTCTATTATTGAAAACATAGAAAAAAAATTGATCTTGGTATCTCATAAGTCGCAACACATATATGTCTGCAAATTGATCTTGGTATCTCACTTTCATGTGGCTTTGTAGTACACGAGTGAAACACACCCGGTGTAGCATGTTATATTAGTTCCAGAAAGTATAGGGAATTGTTGGCTATTGTATTTTCTTTTGGGGTTTGTTGGGTGTCAATTATTTACCACAGGTGGAAATTGCATTGAACTTTTTTCTTTTTAATTTTTCTGCTCTCAGTTCAAATATGCATGCCTTTTGAATATTGGAGAACCCTCGTCACCAAAAAGAAACTAAGTTAAATTTGTGAGTTTTCAATCCCATCAAAATGTGGAGTTATAGAAGACTTGGGTGGATTTCGAGAAGCTTTGCCACACTGTCTTCAGTCCCTTTGCGCATTTGTGTTGTTGGTAGTGGACCTGCTGGATTTTACACAGCTGAAAAGGTGCAAATACTATTTCATTGCTGTGATTTTTAATTTTCTTTTCAATCCATCCCGTGAAACCCCCCAAATGAAATTAGAAATTTTGAATCTTTTTGCTGAATACTTCCATAAAGTTGTGATCTTTTCTTGAATTTATGGATTTCTGATAGATTCTAAAGGCACATGAAAGAGTAGAAGTTGATGTAATTGATCGATTGCCGACCCCTTTTGGACTTGTTCGGTCTGGCGTTGCACCTGATCATCCTGAAACAAAGGTCTGGTTTTTCCTTTATCTTTTTTTTTAGAAAGAATTCTTGAAATTTGTTTGCCTTGAGAAATGATGTTTTAAGTGTTAATGTGGTATTGGAAATAAGTAATTCAAAAGCAATTTTTAATGCATAAATAATTTAACATAGTAATTAGTAGACTTTACCCAATATGGTTGTTTGGAATGGATTCTCTGTCCTATGTGCTAAAACTACGTCATTGAAGGAAATGGGGATTTTTTCGCTTAATAATGACAGATAACTTGTGATAGAGATTTCGCCATTTGTTAATTTCCAATTTATGGGCTAATGACCAATAACAAGTAGTATATGATTTCTGTATTTCTAGTGTAATTCCAGCTTATGCTTTTTCACTTTCATCATTATCTATCCTCTTATGGGCTTAGTTATTCAGAAAACTTCCCACAGATAGTGACCAATCAATTCTCCCGGGTTGCCCAAAATGAGCGTTGTTCATTCTTCGGGAATGTGTCTCTTGGAACCTCCATATCTTTGGCTGAGCTACGTGATATGTATAATGCGGTAAGCTACTTGTTGTGAAAAGGGTTTTTCCCGGCATAACTGTTCTGTTCCTGTATAAAGTTGCTCATGATTTTGACAATCATGAATTGTCCTTTGCCAGGTGGTGCTTGCCTATGGTGCTGAAAGTGACAGATCTGTTGGCATTCCAGGGGAGGTTTGTATAATTAATAATTAGGTTAAGAATCTCCTGTGATTATGATTTTGCCTTCCTTTGTGAATGCATTTTCTTATATTCGAATTTATAATGAAGAACTTCCTTTTGTATATTGTTTGATGCAGGATTTGGCTGGTATATATGCTGCCAGAGAGTTTGTTTGGTGGTATAATGGACACCCAGATTGCAGAAATCTCGCCCCAGACTTGAAAAGCACTGATACTGCTGTTATTCTTGGTCAGGTATCTTTGATTCATTATCTAGTAAGAACTTGTTACATAAGAGATTCGAATACTGCTATTTATTATTTATTAGAGAATGTGACAAAATAGTGA
Organism: Verbascum thapsus; assembly: GCA_963669365.1. Lineage (NCBI taxonomy): Eukaryota > Viridiplantae > Streptophyta > Magnoliopsida > Lamiales > Scrophulariaceae > Verbascum > Verbascum thapsus. Next base: position 11,173,279 of record OY770118.1, read on the forward strand.
TGAACTTTTCCTCGGATTGACCAGATCACAGAATGGTTCCAGAAAGTCTCTGATGTTTGATATCTATCTGTTCTTTGACTATATATATATTAGCTCAAGTGCTATAATGGATAATAGTTTTGCATTGACTAATTTTAATTAACTGAATTAGATCAATTCCCATGTTTTAATCTTCAAACATATCAGAAAATTCAATTGTTCCGACTACATTTTGCATTTGCTTTTAGGGTAATGTGGCTCTTGATGTTGCTCGAATTCTTTTACGTCCAACAACGGAATTGGCAAGAACAGATATTGCCTCTCATGCATTGGCTGCTTTAGAAGAGAGCTCTATAAGGTTTGTTGTCTTCCATATGATACTATAAAAACACAATTCAATAAAATCTTCAGTTCTGTACATGAGTTAAAAATGTAATTGTAGGAAAGTTTATTTGGTTGGAAGACGTGGACCAGTGCAAGCAGCCTGTACTGCGAAAGAACTACGAGAAATACTGGGTAATAGTTCTTCCTTTTTCAATCTATAGGATTGTTTTGTTCCATATACAACTTTTTATTCTGTTCCAAGAAACTTTTTGAGCAACTCATACGTGTATAATGAAAATGAATAGTGTACTATAGATAAACAAAATATTCACTTTTTCAAATTGTTCAGTCAAAATAAGCACTATAAAATTGGAATGTAGGGAGTATTCATTTCTCATTCCCATATGAGTGTAGTGGAATCTGAATCGACCCGTGTGGTAAACTGACACAAAAACATGTCTTAAGTAAATTGAATGTTATATATAGCTTTTCTATACCTTATCTGGATTATTTTTGGCAGGAATTAAGGATTTGGCTATTCATATCCAACAAGCTGATCTAGTTACAACACCAGCTGATGAGGTATAATTTAGCTGACATACTTTTATGGTCCTTGTGTAGTATCCTTTTCAGGCAAGATTTGTCAAGTTATCCATTGAACTGATTCATTGTTCTTTTACATTGTTTATTGGGCAAAGATAGAAATGAAGAATAACAGGATCAGGAGACGGGTTTATGAATTGCTCTCTAAGGCTGTAACTCCGGGGCTTGCTCCTTCTCACAGTCAACGTGTGCTCCACTTTGTCTTCTTCCACAAGCCAGACAAGTTTCTAGAGTCAGCTGATATAAGTGGTCATCTTGGTGGTGTTCGGTTTGAGAAGACAACACTTAAAGGTAATTATGGTCAATCAAATTCTTCAATAGAATGTGTGTATATGGATTTTTTTACTTCTGATTTTATTGCAGTTGTTATATGTTCTTTAGGACATTAAGCCATGTGAGTGGAACTTGACATGGAGCACAAGCATGCAATCACGCTTATTTAGTTATTTTATTCCAAAACTTGAAAGCAAATATTTTACGTATAAATTAATCTTTTTGAACAAAGGGAAGAACAAATAGAGACCAGACTCATTCTTTTTGTTTTTCTCTTTTTGTGGTTTATCAATGGATGTTTTGGTAATTACCCAATAAGTGGTTGGAAGGGGGGGGGGGTGTATGTAATTTTCTTTTTTATATATATAATGCTGAAATATTCACTGTCAACCATCTGGGTTCTACTATTCATCTTTTGCTCGCAACTAGTTTTCGAAAAGTATATATTTTATTTTCGACATTACGACCTGTGTTCATGAATATGAAACTTCGATTAATGAGGCTCCCTCGACTAACTTCCCTTGGCGGATGATTGAATAGAACATTTCAATGTTTCATATCAGTCTAATTTTTTTATTTATTTGAGTACTCTTCGTGTCTGTTAAATCTACCAATTAGTTGTGTCTAAATATGTCTTGCTTTTATAGGAGATGATGCATCAGCGAAGCAGGTGGCTGTTGGTACTGGAGTATATGAGGACATATCATGCGGGCAAGTTCTTTAGAGCTCAACCCTCAAATTTTACTGCATGTTATTATCTCCTGCAGTTTAAGGTTTATCAACTAAGAAAAGATTGAACGGAGAGGAAATACTTAGAGATGTTGAATCGACTTTGTTACTCTTGAGTTTTAAATGTTATATATTTCGCCCGTTTTTTGCAGCTTAGCACTGAAGAGTATTGGTTACAAATCTGTACCAATTGACGGTTTACCCTTTGATAACTTCAAAGGTATATACACTAACTACAAAAAACACCCGAGGTTTTAGAAATCAATATTCCTTCTATTTTCCTACATATCGCGTAATCAATATTGTATTTTAGCTTCTATATAGTATAACAAGTTTGAAAAAGATGTATTTTCTGATGAACTTGAAATTCGACATTCTGTTTATGTCAAAATGATGGTTATGAATACACGGCCATGTCGATATCTTAATATTTTATATCGGTTTCTTATATAGGAATAGTTCCAAATCTTGAAGGCCGCGTCTTATCTAATGCTCCACAAGATCATATTCAATACGAAACGGGCTTATATGTGTGTGGATGGTTGAAGAGAGGACCAACCGGAATTATTGCTACAAACCTCTATTGTGCCGAAGAAACTGTGAGTGATAGTTGCTTATTTATTTAGTGTGGTTAAATTGTAATATGCTTCTTACTTGTTTGGGGTGAAATTGTAATGTATTTTACCGTTCACGAAAATTATGATAATTCCTTAAACCTTGGGGGTGTTTTTCGTAAATAACGAAAAATGTATTGCAGCTTGCGTGCATATCCGAGGACATTAACAAAGGAGTATTAACGACTAACTCAGCAAAGCCCGGGAGAGAAGGGCTGTTGCAGTTATTAGACAGTAGAAATATCAGAGTCGTCCCGTTTGATGCATGGCGAAAAATTGACGACGAAGAGAAAAGGCGTGGAGATTCGAAAAATAGACCTCGAGAAAAGATTACTACATGGGAAGAACTAATGAAAGTTGGCGGTGAATAAGGCAGTTTGTCTGTCTGGTTCGGTTTGAACTCGACTGAAAATTTTGATTAACTGAAATTTCGGTTTCTTGAAATTTTAAACTGAAAATCGAACCGTATTTTTTGGTTAGGTTTGATTTTAAATTAGAATATTTGGTTTGGTACGGTTTGGTTCGGTTTGATTCGATTTTCAATCAACCGAAATAAAAAAAAAAAAAAAATAATCTTTATAGGCGTGATAGAATAAAGTTGGAAGAGGGTTTTTATTTTCTTTGCAAATAAAGTTGTCCAAAAGAAAAAGGCTAACTTCCTGTCCCAAACACATTTTTACATCTAATTTATTCTATATATGTTTTAATATTTATAGTAATTTTGGATTTTGGTTCAATTCGACTAACCGACCATTGGGATAGAAAACTGAAGTCTTATATTTGTTTACGTTTTCAATGTTATTTTTTAAGATTTTGGATGTAATGAATCCTATATTTAGTTCTGCCCAAATTATTATCATTTTTTCAATCTCCTATATAAATACTATTAATCATTGTATCCATTATTTCATTTAATTTATCAATCAATAATGTTTTACTCTACCAATATTTTTCTCACTCTCTTTCATACTTTATAATTATTTAAAATATTATAAATTAATTAATTATTAATTTATTATAAATTTGACACATTTCAAACTCGCCTATATTTTAAAAAGTACAAATAATCACATCAAATCCATACATACTAATCCATGTAGCATGTATGCTATTCCAAAAAAAAAAAAAAAAAAAAAAAGAACACAAGCAAACTTTTAAAAATGAAAAGTGTAAAATTGAACTGAATTTTCAAATTCAATCTCAAATTAAGACCGAAATGTCAATTTTTTTATTCGGGATCGATTCCTAAACACCTATTCACGAAAATAGGCGTCCATTCATCAAGGGATTAATGCGTATAATATTGAGATTATCCCAACAATTAAATTATGAGAGTACCAAAGAAATCTACTTAAATTTAGAAATAAAATGATCATTTATTTCCTCCCAATTTATTCTCCAATTGGAACCTCTAATTGATAATCCTAACCACTTAGTCAATAGTCATATGATCAGCTACTCTGAGTAATAAATCAAAATAAAATGTGAGACAGATGAAATTCCATCTAGTATTAAAGAAAAAGTCTAATTCAATAAAGAATATATCCACAGAAATATCAAGGAACAATCCAAAATTTCCCTCAAATTGCATTATATCCCTAATTATTATTAAAAAATTTAAAAAAATTGGATAATAGAGTATAAAATTTGAATACAAGTTAATACATTCTCATTTATCAATATAAATATATTTATTATAAAGCTAATTACTAATAGCAAAATTTTATTCAACTTATGTTCTAAAATAATTTCACTCTATAAAACTCACACAAAATTTAATTCATCCAAACATACTTTGATTTATAATTTACACATTAATAAATAATTTATCTGAAAATATTTTCACTTTCAACACAAAAAAAAATTGACACCTACTTTTTATACGTATTTAAATTATAATGAGTAATTAATTATGAGCCAAGAAAGTAGATATCGTTTTGCATGCCATCATTAATTACTATTGTAGATATAAGCATTGTTATGCAAGGAATGAATGTATGGGTAAGAAAATAGACATCGTTTTTGCATGATATCATTAATATTAGTAATTAAATGTTTGTATCAATATAATTTTGGAAAAATAAATTAATGAAATTTTGGTGGAATTACGGGGATATTCAAAATTTTAATTTTAGAGATATTATGAAAATTTTGTTGACATATTCGGAATTTTTAAATAAAACTTTGAATAATTTAATTTAATTAGCATTTATCTGTATTTTATATTAATAAAATTGTATATTTCAATATATAGTGAGTTTTGTTGAGTAATATGACTAAAATATATTGCGAAAAATATAAAATAAATAGTGTTTTAAAAGTAAGATTATATTAAAATTTCATATGAACTTCATTAATAGAAAGCATTTTAATTTTACTTTAAATTATCAATAGTGTGTGCCCCGTGCTACGCACGGCATATCATTCAATCGTACTTTACTTTATTAATTTTTAGTGAAAGTCAATCTCAATAATATTACATTGGATACCATTAATGTAATGTCAAAAAACTATTTGGCATCACGCTTTCTTCTTCTCAGTGTTGGCTTTCAGATTTATGCAAAAACATTAAAATTTATTTCTATAAGTAATTAAAATAAAAAATGGTCATATTTCTAAAATCCGGCACTAGATAAAGTATGAGGGAAAAATAAATCCCCTATCAATCATATTCCATTTGTGAAATGGATTGGAATATATAGTTAAAATAGTTCATATAAATTGAATATTTAGAAATTATAGTCTTGTGGAGGAATTATATATTTACCACTACTATAAAATACATTTCACATATATGAACAAAAATATATAATGATTCAAATTTGTAATAGTTACATATATTTGCTAAATCCCAATTATCATTGACAAAAGAATCATTATATAACTGCTACTGCTACATAAGACAATGTCAAAGTTAATTATTAAATATAGAAAAATAAACAGTTATGTACTACATAATTCATTAATTGAACATGTCAAAATGTAGTTTCCAGCCGAAGGCGCATATCAAAATTTTTATTGAGAACCTGTGTCAATTTTGCTAAAAACAATTGGTCCCTCAAAAGGTAATATCAATCCCAAAAATAAAAAATATCCTTGCCCTCCAATAATTTTGTAGTGTTGGTCACAATAAAATTGGTGTTATTTTCATAAAACTTGAAACTTCAATATATGTATTTTTATATCTATATAATAAATGTTTCAAATGAGCTATTACAAAAAAGAAAAATTATTTTTATCTTTTTATCTTCTTCAACAGAATGTTTCCACTTCTTATGTGTCTTTGGCGTTGTGAATCTACAACCCCGCTCCGTCAATATATTTATAGGTTGCCGGTGGACTCTTCAACTATATTATTTGAGAGCACCTAAAAGTGGAACAAAAATAGTTTAGAAAAGTAATAAAGATAAAATGAAAAGAAAAAGGAAAGTTGGTTGAAATAGAAATGAGGAAGTAACAATGTGAACTGATCTTATATCTAGTATATAAAAAAAAAAAAAAAAACTGATCTTATATCAAAAAGAATAGAAATGAGATATAACTCTTAAAAAAACAATGATTGTAAAGAAACATTCATGAAAATAAAGAAATTTTCTGATTCACGTGTATTGTAATCATTTAGAAACCACAATTTGAGCAAACTATAAATAATGTTCTTTCCCAAAATGAAATATTGGATACTAAATAGGTAAAATATATGTATATATATATATATATATATATTGATCAATTTACATCTTAAGATATTATTACAACAAAAGGCTTTAGAATTTGACTACTAAAAGTGGTAATTGCAACGGCAAATTTGAAATTATGACAGTGGGTTGAAACTTGTAAATAATCTATTTTATTGATAATTATTAACTCGAAAAACCAAAAGGTTAGGTTAGGCTACAATAATTATTTTATATATATATTAAACTTGTTTGTAATTTTTTTGGTTAAATGGTTTGCTTAGAAATTTCAACTACATTAATCAAAATGCACACGAAAATATCGATATAATTAATTTTAATATTTGATTAGTAAACTTAAATTGCAAAGATCCTAAACCACGTATAAGTTCACCAAACTACTACTTCAAGAATAACAAACTTAAATTGTAGATCGCCTATAATTGCAAGAAAAAAGATCATACAAATCAAAACATTAAGACTTACAATAATACGGCCTACCATTCTCAGATCCTTCTGCTCAAAAAGCCATATCTGAATCTGAGCTTTCTGCACAAAATTCAAACGCGCAAGACAATTATTAGCTTCTTAACATAATTACACGAAAATAACAATTATTTCATACAAATTTCATCTGCAGACTTACACTTTGCAGAAATATGAATATGGGATTCTGCCAACAAAAAAAATCAGTTGTCTTAAATCAACAGTTAAAATGATTTTAGAGAAAAAAAACTATGAACACATTACAATACATTGGGTCATAATCCTCTGAACTTTAGTGCTACCCATGGCTGCTAAGGTGTCTCATAAATTTCCTTTCCTTTTCTTCTTTTTCTACAAAAAGCCCTAGCAAAATGGAAATAAAACCTGGCCATGATTCATGGGACCCACTTTCTCTAAACTCATCTGAAACTTTATCACTTCACCATGAAGCATTATTATCATTTCGCCATTATAGATACCTTCATTCTAAAAAGCTGGACAAATATTTACAAATAAATTATAAATAAAACCTGGCCATGATTCAAACTCAATTATGAAAATTCTGTGAATATTAAAGTGGGTGTCTATGCAAGTGTTGAAAGAATTATTTTAGCCTCATATTCGCCTTATCCTGGATCGAAGCTCGCCACTCTATCTCACTGTGGCTACATTGATGGAGAAGATTACTGGGCCATTCTCTGCAAGTTCACTCTGGTTGGTATTTACGTCAAATGTGTTGAATTACTCTGGAAATGGAACTATCAAATTAATTGGGAAGTTAATGGGGTGGTTGAGAATATCATGGGATAAGATTAGTGGTAGTTTACGTAGGAGTTAATAATTTTTTATATTAAATTAATTTAAAATTCAAAATAAAATTATGATTATTATGAAAAATAATTCAAAATTCTGAGAAATTAGGATTAGGAAAAAATAATCGTAACCTTGTTTTAATATAGTAGAAGATTTAAAACTACAAAAAATTAGAATTGAATTTTTGTAATTTTTTTTAATAGATGTTTGAATTTAAATTTAGATTTGAATTTTGAATTCATTATCCAGATAAAGTTGGGGAGTTATTTATATTTTTGTCACGTATTTATTGGAAGTGAGATAGTGGAGGAGTTAGTTATCAATGGATAAAGATTAATTATTATTTAAAAAAAGTCAAAATTTGATCAAGGAAAAAACTAACGTAGAAGATTTTTTGATGGAAGTTGAGAATTGAGATAGCGGAGGTAGTTATGATTGGATAATTATGAATTGTTAACTAAAATAAATCAAAATTCTGAGAAAATTCTATTTGATGGAAAAGTAACCATAACCTTGCTATAAATAGTAGATTTATAACCACTTGAACTGTTTATGATGATTTATTTGTTATGGTTAAAACTTGAAAAATACTCCATGTTCAATCTCATGTAGAACTTTTGAAAATTTGTAGAAATATTTGGAAAGTTTCAAGAAAATAAAATTGTATTACTTAATTATCATATTTATGCATCTTTTATATTAATAAAATTGTATATATAACATATGCATCTTGAATTTTGTTAAGTGATATGATTAAAATCTAAGATTTGAAAACTAATAAAAGTTTAATTTGTGGGGTTGAATTGGAACAATTCACATTAGGTGAGCCCACATAAGTCACATATTAATTACTAGAGGGCGATTAGTTATAACACATAGACCCCACAGCTTAACCAAAAATGGAAAGTCCTCTAGGCAATTTTCTATCATTTGTACACTAGGGTGTGCCTCGTACTACGCACGACATATTATTCGAATATGATGTTATATTAATTGTTAGTAAAACTTGAACTCGATGTAATTAAATATTATAAAATAATTGAAATAAACAAAGATAAATATAAAAAGAAAAAAGCCACTAAGCAAATCATATCTATTATCTGATGATAGATGCAATGAACATTGACATCATCCTTAAGAAATTGGATTCAATGATTTTTCAATGCATTTTTAATTATCCAAGTTACTCATCGAAATTGTTGATATAATGGCTTTTAGTTTATATTAGTGCCAGAATTAAACCATTACCTTATATTGAGAGTATTGTTTACTTATTTTGAGAAATTAATATATTGTCAATCTAAAATGATCAACTATATAAATCATTAGATAATATAATTATACTATTAATTTAAAGTGAATTAAATCTTTTGTTCTCGAAAGTAATAAAGTTTGCGAAACGAACACATCAAATTTTGAATGCTAAAAATAATTCACTATAGCATGCTCGACAGTATTAAGATAAGAAATTAAAAAATAATAATAATATTTTATTCACACAAACACCTTAATAATGTTCGATCATCATAGCATATCCAATGAATTAAATCTTTTGCTCTCGAAAGTAATAAAGTTTGCGAAACGAACACATCAAATTTTGAATACTAAAAATAATTCACTATAGCATGCTCGGCAGTATTAAGATAAGAAATTAAATAAAAATAATTATATTTCATGCACATAAACACCTTAATAATATTCGATCATCAAAGCATAATGGATATTTAATTTAATTAACTTTTATTTATTATTACAAATTTTCAGTTATTTAATTTAATAAAAGATTATCTAAACTATTATTCAAAATCCGGTGGCCCCTCCATTTTAAATACACAAACAATTAGCCTACCCCAAACCAAAAATAATTTTTTTAAATAAATGTTGTGAAGACCATGCAATATCTCCTATCATTCCAAAAGAACAAATCAAACAACCCCACTTAGTTTGTTTCATATTTTGTTGAGTATTATTTTTGTTTCGTTGTTTAACAAAATTTGTTATTTATTATCTAATCTCATTTTCATTGGCGCATATGTATTCAAAAGTTTTTCTCTTTGCTTTAGAAGGTACTCAAGAACAACAACATTCATTGATACAGTTACATCACTTTCAGAATTTATCTCACTATAAAATATTGATTTCCACTAATCTCAGTCTTTTTTTTGTTCATATTGAAAATCAAAGAATAGAAATAGACTAACATGAATGTTTTTTTAAATTATATCTGGTGATCTGCAAATCTTTTCGGCTTTGATCTCGAAACTCCTAGACACAACAAAATTTTTGATTAAGTCAATATAAAGAATGATATAAAGACATTCATTTTTTTATACAAATTATAGTAATACTTTCCCATGACAACCACCACACTCTACTTTCTTGAATCACAAAAAGGGAGTATAATAAATTTGAAATTTGTAGGTAATTAATGCAACAATAATTTGTGATGGAAAGTTGAAGATTTTGAATCCAATAGAACTTGGTTAATGACCCGATGATGATAAGGTAAATATTAATTAAATTTTTAATTTGAAAATTTGAATTATCTAGTGGTAACCATAAATTTATACTCATGGTAGTGGGTGGAAATTAAAACTAACATATTTTCTTATAATAAATTAATTTAAAATCATAAAAAATTAGAATTATAGCCGTGGATTAGGATTGTTAAACTCTAAAATAATTCTAATTTGGAAATTTAAAGACATAAAACTATCTAAAATTTAGGAACGGTTGTGATATTTAAAAATGAATTCTAGATTTTACTATTCAAATTTATTGATCACCAACAAATAAAATTTTTTCTTTGGAATTAAAAAATCAAAATTATAAGTTGGTTATGAAAGTTGAGATAGTGGGGAGTTGGTTATGAAAGGATAATTACGAATTATTAATTAAAAAAAATTCAAAATTCTGAGAAAATAGTATTTAGAGAAAAATAACCGAAACTGTGCTATAATATAGTAGAAGATATGGGGCATCCTTTAGTAGTTCATTGAATAAATACATTGAACTCTAGTGCCACTATTTTAAAACATTAAGAAGAAAAGGATTAAATATAGCTTTCGAAAACATCATTTTCAAAGTTAATACATGTATTTTTTTTTGGAAACTATATAATTGATATAATTTTGATAAAAATACAAAATAAAATATTATTTTAAAATAAACAATTAATATGTTTTAAAAGTGAATATCTATTATCTATTAATCTATTAATATATATATAGGAGGGCTGTCGGTTACTTTTGTTGACCCTCCAAAATCTTCTAAACATTAAATTCTATTTTTTAGATAATTGAGAGTTAATTTAATTACAAAAAAGAATTAATAGTTTGTTTCCTCCACATTCTCAACCGCCTACCACTATCTAAACCATTTAAACTTAAGACACATTTAAAAATTCAAATTTAAAATTATATCCAATACATATGAACCGTTGTTTCAAAACGTCCATTTGGTTGTCTCTAAACTTATTATGTTTGTCCATTTAATGGAATCCATTACCTATGATATTTGTCTCTATACTTCTTAACTTTGCAGGCTGCATAAAAGGAAATTTGATTTGAGTGGGTCACTTACAGCCTACAGGTAACTAATAATTGTAAATCACTAATCTTTTATTTTAATTTCATAATAGTTAATTATTATTATTTTTACTGTGTGAATGTTTGTTTTACTTTTCCTTTCTTGGGTTTCTTCGCTAGCTTTGGCAAAAAATTATTATTTGTCACAGTTTCTAAGCATATTTGATTACACCTTTTGCATAGTATATATAAATCATTTGTCATGTAATTATCTCGAATTCGATCGGAAGATAAATATACAATTATGGTAACATGTTCCAAGCATGAAACTGCAACGAAAAGATGGGGAAAGGCCAATATTGTTGAGAGTCTGGTGAGTTTGAATAAAAAAATTATTGATGACAAATGGTGAAGTTTGTGGTCAATAGTTAGGAGTTTTTTAAAAGGTTAGGAAAATAGTTATGAAATCAATTAATATCATTGCAGTTACTTTCTAGCTATAAAATGATGTCATATTTATTTTAATTGTATTTTAATCAATTATTTGTGTTCTAAATCTCAATCATATAATATGATTTTTCTTTTTATTGGGTGGAATATATCACCAAAATATTATCGCATACTAATTAAGACTATTAGTTTTTGATATCCCAATTTATTTGAGCTAATTAATAAATGTTTTTCTAGCGATATTTTTTTTAAATATACGTGAGTCAATGATAAACATAATTGTAAATAATGATAATGTGGTTTTGTTAGTTAATATATTTGATGAATAATTTTAACAATAATATATATTGTATTTCATTTTTTGGGCATTTACAATACACATTTTAATTTTTTGATAAACGAATACAACTCCATCAAATCTTTTACAATTCATATAAATTTTTATAATGTATTTTTAATTAAAAATTGGTCGTGCGTAGCACGAGTTACACGCTAGTATAATTATATAATTAGGATGAATGAAATGTTTTTCCCATTAATTAACCCTTATTGGCTTCAAACCTCAAGTAAACGGGCTTAAGTTATTTAGAATTTATTGATACTTAGAATAAAAGAAACCGACAAAAGTCCCAAATTTCATATATTTTGTTGCTCTTTCCTTAAAAGAAACCGACAATAGTCCCACATCTATATTTTATTTATTTAATCCTTAAAACAAACTCACCAAGAGACCCACATTTTCCAAATATATATTACTTTCACCTTTCCAAAAAATATGTTCATTATTCTATTTTTATTATCAAAATATTTATCTATTATTATAAAAGTAGTTACTTATTGTTGTAGCATGAAACACAAAATGAAATACTATTTCGGGAATGAAGATTTAAAATTATTAATAATTCATCATTACTAGTTATGTTTATCACCTTTCAAATGTATTTTGGAAAATTGCATTTTTCGCCTCGTATTTTTATTCATTTTAATTTTTGGTTACACATTTTACAAATTTTTCACATATAGTCAAACAGTTTCAAATATGTCGTACGTTTAGTCTTAGCAGCTAAATTTTTTCGTCCAAAATCTTACATCCAAAAACGCATATATTTCATTAGTCAACATTTCGGTTGATTTTTTGAGAATTTGTGCATGAATGACAATCACACGTAAATTTTATTCAATATCTTAGTGTATTAATTCGATATCACAATGTTTTTCACGAATAATTTCTCTTCAAAATTTGATAAAATTATTGACTAGGGAAAGTATATAAATTTGACCATATTCCCGGTGATAAGATACCATATTAAGAGTATGTTCAGTGGCTAGAGTTAGGGTAAGCATAATTAATTATATATTGAATTTTTTTTTGTACATCGTCTACAAAATCTAAAACTACCATATTCTTAACAAGATTTAAACCTAAAACTTGTACTATTTATTGAACATTTAATCAAAATAGCAACTTAATTCTCATAGGTAATGTATAATATATTAACCTGATAAAACATTTATTTGATTGAAACTTGGTTCTGGAAAGTTACAACAATATATAGGAAATACATTAAGAAATTAAAACAGCAAATATTAATTATAAGCTTGGTAATTTAATTAAGAAATCAACTCCTGAATCCTCTCACAAATCCTTGAAGTATCCGCACCAACTCGTGAAACTTTTACCTGCCATAAAATGAAGCACCCTTAGTTATCATTAATGAAAATTCATTGCTGAAAAACAATTTTAACAACATATGAATTTCCAATTTGTATAAGATTTATTCCAAAAATTGTAATTAAAAATTATTTAATTTGTTGATCATGATATAAACACCTGAGCCCGGATTATGTTGAATTTCTTGTCACCATTATTGTAAAAGCTAGCATAGATTACTTCAGCTCCCCCGTCTTGAATAATACGTATGATTTCATGCAGCATGAAATTATGTCCACTGGTCAAAACAATTTCCAAATTCGAACCAAAATCTCTTACTTTCAGAACTGGTGAGTCATTTGAACCAGACATTATAGTATTATTACAATTAGCCCTTAATGCTAATTGTGTCTTTTTTCTCTTCAGTTCTTCGATCCGTTCTTTTAAATTTTTAATATAACCAGCTGCCTGATCCAGTTGATCTTGCTGGGACAAGAATTCCTGCATCAAATTTTAGATAAAAGAGAAGATAAACTGAAGTACCGTATATACCCTAAAATATAATATAATATATATATATATATATATATATTAATGGGATAAATTTTTAAATGTTTATGGTGTTTCTAAGTCAACATAAGAAAATAGCTAGGGTTTCAGAGTCCAAAAATATATATCTTCAAATTATAAATAGTCAAGATCTGGAAATGGAAAATTCAGTCGAGAAATTCAGTTCGTACCCTGAAATTTAATGGGTTTATTATCAAGAGCTGATGAGTCTTTGTATGAAAATGATAAAAAGGGTTTATAAGAATGATACTGGTAATTAAAACCCTAACCCTAATTAGTCACCAATAAATCAAAAGACAAACTTCACTTCATTTCTATATATATATACATATATATATAAAACGATAGTCTAATCTGATAATAGAAAATATATATACATGCATACCTTTGGTGGGTTGAATTGATGAGGGGGAATGAGTGAGATGAGATTGGAGCAAAGACCATTCATATGAATTCGTCTTCTTCTTTCAATATCTTTTCTCTCAAGTTTCTTCCCTCCATTATCATTCTCACCGTTGTTCATCGGATCAGATCCAAGAAGAAGAAGAATTTAATTTATTTTTCAGTGAGCTGTTGATGATCAATATTTGATCATATATATAGAGAGAGATTAATTACGCGGATAGATATGCAGACTTTGAAAAATAAATTCATTACAGGAAGCTGCTGATCAATGTGGTCGGTTTTCTTGAAAGGGGCCCACAATGTAAGAGAATTTTGTTTTGGAATTCCATTTTCTGGAAACCTACCAATTAGGTCATTTGCGGGGCTATATTGTAATTTTAATTCTCAAACCAAAGCATGTTTAGTAACAATTTAGTGAACAACTACAAAAGTTTAGTTATAATTAATTATTTCTGTAGTCATTAAAATGTACTAAATATATAATTAGGAATTAGAGTTTAAATTAACCTAATTCATGCATCATAAATATACACTCCAAATTAATAATTAACTAATTCAGAGTATAAGTCTAACGGCAATAATTAGAATACTACGTTTTACCAAAATTTAAATTGTAGTTCAGGGGGCAACCCCCAGTAGAGTTGGTAGGGCATCTGAATGTTGTGGCCTATGTCACGGGTTCGAATCCTGATGAGGGAATGCCTATTTGCCTTCTCTACTGTGAGCCTGTCAGCTATGGGCAACCTAGGCTGGTTTACCTCTCTTGTGTGGTTTGCAGGCTATTACACAAGAGCGAGTTTACTCAGTGTGCACTTAACGGGGCTGCGGGTTTTCCTCGTCATCCAAAAAAAAAAAATTTGTAGTTCAAAACTAGGGTTTGATTTGAGACAAATCTTATAAAATTTAAATCATAAACATAAACAAATATAATCAATATATTTTTAAATTTTTCTCATATTATCTCTATAAATTTGTGGCGTCACCCATGATGATACATCTTGTGTTTCTAGACTATCTTAGTTGGTCCCACTAAACATAGCTATGCCGTCCCTGTCCTAATAATAGTATATACTTTCTCAGTCGCGCTTTCAGATTGAATCTTTTTTCTTATTAAAACGTCAAATCTTTGTACTATAATTAGTGATCTAATTAGCACCCTTTTTTATACTTAAACACTATTTAAAAAACTATTAATGCCCTACGCCGCCCAGTTTAAGCCTGAAAGACCACTAGAATTCAAGTTGACTTTTTTTTTTCATTTTAGCAAATTCATGTCTTAATTAAGTAATTACCACACAAAAATTGAATAAGTGATGCTATGTATAATCGATTATAACATATATATCGTCTTATTATTTATTTAGAATATGATAAAAATTGCATGCTTTAATGCATTTCACTTGATTTTCATAATTCATATTTACTATAACAAAAAGATAACTTATCATATCAAGTGCAGATATAAAATAAATAGTGATATATAACATTTTTCAAATTAAATACTAAAACAATATATATGGAAGGCTCTTTTCAAGACTATCTTCTTTACGGATATTTGAAGTTTGAACGTAAATATTATATTTACAGTGATGTTATATACTATTTATATAAATCGATTTTTACCTCTTTTAGTTTTGTTAAGAAATCAGATGCAATTAATAATATTAAAATAGTGATATATAACATTTTTCTTATGATTAATTTCCATGTTAACTTTGTAATTAATTTTGAGAGAATAAACATTATGTCGAAGCAATCTTTGGCATTGGCCCGAAAATTGTCCATACAAAGAGATCAGTTTGATGAACAATTTCAAATGATTGTAAACTAAATAAGTTTGAAATTTACTGTAATAACGTCAGAAAAGAAGCTCAAAATGAATTTCAAACAATTTGATTGTTATAACTAAAACCTTCCAAACAAATTTTGATGAATCTTCATTAGTTTGAATTAACCTATTTCGGATTTTTCAATCCCAACACGTACGACTTATGCAGTGTACTAAAAATTGATAGTAAGAAAACAATTCGATTGCTTGCTCATCGTACAAATTCGATTTCGGCTAACGGCTAGAAGTGGGAAAAGATATTAGGAATGTGTTTTTATTTGCTTGGAAGAAGCATGATGTGACACTAGCAGATATATAGTTCATAGAAAATTATTCAAAATCATTCAATTTCTTTTTATTTTAGTTAAAATATTCCATTTTTCTATCATTTTGGATATTTTTAATTCACATTTCAATTTAATAAGTCATGTGATTCATACAAAATTGTATTGCGCCGAACTTCGAATTTTTTAGTAGCTTTTGTATTAAAAATTTCAACCTTACCTAGGGGTGTTCACGAGTCGAGCTGGTTCACGAGCTCGGCGAGCCGGCCGAAAATAGCTCGATTCGAGCTCGAGCCTAAACATGCCTGTTCGCCAGCTCGCGAGCGCTGGAATTAAAAAAATAATTTTTAATTAATATATATAATAAATATTTATTTATATATTTTTTATATAATATGATATATTATAATAATATATGTATAAATAATAATATTTTTGATATTAATTATGATTATATTTAATAATATACAAACAAATATAAAATTAATAATATATTTTAGAAAAAATTATTTTAAAAAAAAAATTATTTTTTTGAGCTCGAGCTTGAGTTCGGCTCGAGTTCGAACGAGCTCGAGCTTGAGTTCGGCTCGAGTTCGAACGAGCTCGAGCTCGAACTCAAAAATTGTGGCTCGAGCTCGAGATTTTTGGCCCAATTCGGCTCGAGTTCGACTCGTGAACACCCCTAGTCTCCCACATACTTATATAATGTAATCAGATTATCATCTCCTATAGTAACATACCAAATTAAGTACGTACTCTTTGAAATACATTTACATAGCAAAATAAAGTATCAAATGTGATCAATAAGAGTAACCTATTAAAAGTGAGAAAATTTTAGGGGTTAAGAAATTATACACTTGATATTAATTAGGACATATTCTAATCAAATTGTTTTATAATTACCTATATGTACTCATGCCAAAATTAATATGACCCCTTTTCTTTTTTCATCGTTTTCACACTGTTTTCATTTGTTTTGCTCATTTTTTTGATCCGATTTCACTAACTCAAACTCTATGATGATCACTGCAAGACATATAATTATAAACAAATAAACAATTCATGTACTCCATTAATTATTATTATCTAAAACAAAACAATAAAATAAAAATACAATGTCACATGATTAATTTTACTAGCTAGTTTGTAAACATATAAATGAAAAATGTAAGATACTTGTTAAATATTACTTGTAGTAAATTGGAGGGGGAAATCATTCAATAGGACCCGTGGTGGCATACTTTGTTATGTTGTTTCGTTCTTTGCTATTCAATTTCGATTTTTGATGAAATTTTCAGATATTTGTGATGAAATAGGAGGTAATTACGAGATTTTCGTAACGAATGAAAATTAAAATTTAATTTGAGCTGATTTAATTTATAAATGAAATATGTATTTGATTTATCTTTCAATGCCGTTTCACATATTCTTTTCGCAAAATCGTATTCTATATAACTTTATATTTTACTTGACTTATGTCCAGCCGATGCAGCATGAAACACAAAATGAAATACTATTTCGGGATTGAAGATTTAAAATCATTAAATGACTCATTCACATATTTGGGAATAATTAAATAGGGTTTTTCAACGGGAAAATTATATTTTTGGTCTCATAATTCATCTTAATATTTGGTTATAGCTTTTACAAGTTTTTAGCATTTATGCAGACAACTTTCAATATGTCACAAATTTAGTCTTACCAAAAAATTTCGTCCAAAATCTTACAAGCAAAAATCCACATGTTAGTCAACATTTTGCAAATTTTTTGAGAATTCGTGCATGAATGATAATCATACATGTATCTAATTCAATATCTTGGTGCATTTATTCGAAATCACAAGTTACTCACCAATAAACTCTATTCAAAATCTAATAAATATTGACTAACAAAGTATATAACTTTGACCATATTCCCTGTGATAAAATACCATATTAAAAGTATGTTAAGGGGCTAGAGTTAGGGTAAATATAATTAATTATACACTGAATATTATTTGTACATGTGACAAGATATTCCATCGTCATCGTCCTGAAAGGAGTGTAACAGGTACATATCTATACTTCCATATTCTTAACAATTGATACAAAAACTTGTAATATTTTTTTAACATTTATAGTATTATTACAATTAGCCCTCAATGCTAATTGTGCCTTCTTTCTCTTCAATTCTTCGATCCGTTCTTTTAAATTTTTAATATAGCCAGCTGCCTGGTCCAGCTGATCTTCCTGGGACAAGAATTCCTGCATCAAATTTTAAGGAAAAAAGATAAACTGAAGTACCATATAACCCTAAATATATATATATATATATATGTATATTAATTAATGCGATAAATTTTTATATGTTTACGGTGTTTCTAAGTCAACGTAAGAATATAGCTAGGGTTTCAGAGTCCAAATATATATATCTTCAAATTATAAATAGTCAAGATCTGGAAATGGAAAATTCTGTCTAAAAAATATGTTCGTAACGAGAAATTTAATGGGTTTTTTGCAATTGTACTCATAAAAGCTAGAGCTGGCCGGTGAGTTTTGTATGAAAGTGAAAAGAAGGGCTTATATATAAGAATGATGCTGTTAAAACCCTAACCCTAATTAGTCACCAATGAATCTTAACACAAACTTCACTTCTCTCTCTCTCTCTCTCTCTCTATATATATATATATATATATATATATATGTGTGTGTGTGTGTGTGTGATTATATATATATTACGATAATCTGATCTGATAATAGAATTTTGTATGATCCATGAATGGAATGAACATATACCCTAAGTCCACTTCCCTATATATATTTTTCATGATATTGCACCATAAATTAAACTTGTATTTAAACATAAAACACACACACACACATATATATACCTTTGGTGGGTTGAAATGATGAGGCGGAATGAGTGAAATGAGATTGGAGCAAAGACCATTCATATGAATTCTTCTTCTCCTTTCAATATCTTTTCTCTCAAGTTTCTTCCCTCCATTATTATTCATCTCAGATCAAAGAACAAGAAGAAGAATTTAATTTGTATATATCTTCAGTGAGCTGGTAATGATCACACATATATATATATATATATATATATGTATAGATTGATAGATCGATAGATTAATTACGCGGATATATATGCAGAGTTGAAAACCAAATTAATTCATTAATACAGGAAGCTGCGCAATGGTCCGTTTTCTTGCAAGAGGCCCACAATGTACGAGAATTTTGTTTTCACATTCGATTTTCTGGGAACCTACCAGTGGGGGGCTAAATTGTAATTTACACAGAACTAACTTCTTTTAAAAAATGACAAAATTTATAACATACTCAAGACATTTTGAGCTGTATAAAGTTCTAAAAAATATATAATTAAAATTAGAATCGTTATTTTATGATATTAAAAAATTTTAAAAAAAATTAGTTTCATATTTTTGCTATTTGCATAACTAAAAATGTCATTTTAATTTCTCACAACTTGTATACAACTTAATACATCTAAGAAGAAGTTACACTTTGGGTCCATTATGTCACAATAAGTTGCATTTTATTTCACAAATTTGGATTTTTCCTTTACACTAAAATTCATTAATATAAAATCTTGCATAGTAACGTGACTATATATTGGACAAAATCTATATTTTTGGATCAAATTTATGCTCTATATAGCACCATAAAAAAAATTAAATTAGTAACAAACTGTAAAGTGACAATAACTAGAATTATACATATAAAATGACTGCACATAATTTTTTATCTTTTTTAATGATATTCAAATTGTCACTAGCTATTCATAAGTTGTCTACATGTTTAGTAACAATTTAGTGAACAACAAAAGTTTAGTTATAATAATTTGTGTAGTCATTAAGATGTCCTAAATATACAATTAAAAATTAGAGTTTAAATTAACATAATACATACATCATAAATATACACTCCAAATCAATAATTAACTAATTCAGAAAATAAGTTTAACAATAAAACAACAATAATTAGAATATACCACAATTAAAATTGTAGTTCAAAATTAGGGTTTGATTTGGGACAAATCTTATAAAATTTAAATCATAAACATAAACAAATATAATCATATATTTTTAAAATTTTCTCATTATCTCTATAAATTTGTGGCGTCACCCATGATGATACCTCTAGTTCTAACTTGTGTTTCTAGGCTATCTTAATTGGTCCCATTCAACATAGTTATGCCGTCCCTGTCCTAATAATAGTATATTCACAAATGCGCTTTCAGATTGAATTTGGGGAACTTTTATCTTCTTATTATTAAAACGTCAGATCTTGTACTATAATTAGTACTGATCTAATTAATTAGCACCGTTTTTTTATGATTAAATACTACTTAAAACAATTAATGCTCTATGCCGCCCAGTTTAAGCCTGAAAGACCACTAGATTTCCAGTTGATTTTTTTTTTTTTTTCAATTTTAGCAAAGACATGAATTAAGTTACGTACTATGCAAAAAATGAAATAAGTGAGAAAATAAATATTATGTAAAAGCATTCTTCAGTCTGAGCATTGGCCCGACAAGAGAGTTTAATGAACTATTTTAAATGATTCTGAATTGAATGAGTTTGAAATCTATTGTAACGACGGGAGAAAAGAAGATCAAAATAAATAACAAATTATTTGATATTCGTTATAACTTAAAATTATTCAAACAAAATTTGATGAATCTTGATTGGTTTAAAATAACCAATTTTAGATTTTTCGATCCCAACAACGACTTATACAGTGCACTAAAAATTGATATGAGAAAACAATTCAATTGCTTGCTCATTGTAAATTCGATTTCGGCTAACGGCTAGAAGTGGGAAAACATGTTAGGAATATGTTTGATCAAGCTGTGGTTGTATTTGCTTGGAAGAACTAAGAAGCATGATGTGACAGCAGCATGCATAATTCAGTAGAAAATGAAATAGAAAATTAGTTAAAATCAATCATTTTCATTTTATTTTAGTCAAATATTCAATTTTTGTTTCATTTGGGAGATTTTAAGTTAACATTTCAATTTAATAAGTCATGCGAGTCATACAAGATTTTTTTGCACCGAAATTCAAAGTTTTGAGTAGCTTTTGTATTAAAATTATTTTGAAGTATATATATACTTTATATTAATGTACTTAAATTATCGTCTCTCATATTATGTACTAAAATAATGTAAATGACAAATCATTATATTAGAAATAAAAAAAAAGTCTCGTACGTAGAAATACTTGTTACATAGCAAAATAAAGGTTTCAAATGTGATGAAGTTACAATTACAGAAGGCAGACAGAAATATTGTATCTAAGTTATGATATGTTACAATCAGTAGTAAATAGGAGTAACTCATTAAAAGTGACAAAAGTTTATGGGTTAATAAGAAATTATTCCCTTGATATATATTCTAATCAGATAGGCTTTATAATTAATAAAATGTTCCTAAATATAAGTATAATATTCGTGTATAATATATTAATATTGCATATTCATTTTAAATTCTAGTTCAAATGTTCGTATTTAGGTTAGGATTAATGAAATCGAAGTGAGTCCAACAAACTCAGAGACATGGTAAGTGGTAAAAAGCCAATACCATTGTCCATAACATCAATAGCTAAGGCGTACACGAGGCAAAATACTACACATTTTCGAGCATCACGTTTTGAGGTACACTTCATCTCAAAGCATGGAATAAATAAATGACATGTTTATAAATAAAAGTATAAGAACTTGCGGAAAATTGTAAATTTGATCCTTCAAAGGTACAAATATTTTAGTTTTAGCCTTACATTTTATGAAATTTAATCATAATATTTTGAATAAGTTGCAAAGTTCGTGTACTCGAACAAAATTAGTCACCTAGCTACTTTACTTTTCATTGAATTTAATGGAAACTAACAAATATAATCTATAAATAGTTTGATACAAGATATACAATTTTAAGGGGTAGTATGCTATTTTGTTTTATAATAATAAAGTATGGGTTGTAAGACGAGTCGAGCTGGCTCGGCTCGTCTCAAACGAGCTCGAGCCGAGCTCCGCGAGCTTGAGTTTTTATTCGAGCTCGAGCTCACTTTTTTTTCTAAAAAAATGCTTGGTAGCTTTTTTATTTTTTTTAAATATATTATTTTTTTTATTATTATATTAATAAATATATGTTAAATAATTAATAAAAATATATTAAATAATTAATGAAAAATTAAAAATTAAAAATTTTCATCTAAAATTTGAATTTTCAAATGGGATCGAGCTCGCGAGCTTGGGCTTGGTACGAGCTCGAGCTTAATTTTTTTCAATCTCGACTCGAGATCGACTCGTTTACACCCCTATAATAAAAATAAAGTGTGCCACTCAAATTACTTAAAAGGGCTAATAGTGCAATATTATTAAATTTATTGAAACTATTTCTAAAATTACGTAAAGCCCTTCAACAAACTAAACTTTTAGGCGTGAGAGAATAAAGTTGGAAGAGGATTTTTAATTTCTTTGCAAATAAAGTTAAAAAAATCCTAACTTCCTGTCTGGAACACATTTACATCCAATTTATCTTATATATGTTTTAATATTTAAGATTTTGAATGGAAAAAAATCCTATATTTTAGTTCTGCCCAGACTGTTATCATTTAAATTCATTTTTTTCAACTGCAGATTTTCAATTTTCAATATAACTACTGTCTATTATTACATCCATAATTTCACATAATTATCGATTAATACTCTTTTACTTTATAAATATTTTCTCATTCTTTTCATATTTTATAATTCTTTAATATATTATAAATTAATCAATCATTAATTCATTATAAATTTGACGCATTTTAAACTCACCAACATTTTTAAAAGCATAAATAAACACATTATATATCACATTAAATTCACAAGAATTTTCATAATATACGGTTCGTTTAAAAAAAAATTGACTAAAAAACATAAACAAACACAATCAATTTCAAAAATAAAAAATCGAAAACTGAATCGAATTTTTCGCTTCAATCTCGAATGAAGACCGAATTGTCAATTTTTGATTCAGTTCGATTTCTAAAAACACCCTATTCACAAAAATAGGCCTCCATTCATCAAGGGATTAAATCTACTTAAATTTAGAAACAATATGGTCTCTTATTATTTCCTCCCAATTTCTTCTCCAATTGGAACCTCTAAATTGTGTTTGGATAATAATCCTAACCACTTAGTCAATAGTCATACGATAAGCCACTCTGAGTAATAAATCAAAATAAAATGTGAGACAGATGAAATTCCATTACTATTGAAAGAAATGAATGAATGAATGAATGTAGACATCGTTTTGCATGATATCATTAATATTGGAGAAAGAAGTGTCTAAGCATTATACATGTAATTAATTAATATAATTTTGAAAAAATAAATTAATGAAAATTTTTGGTGGAAATTACGGGGATATTCAAGATTTCGATTTTAGAGATGTTATGAAAATTTTGTGGACATATTTGGAATTTTTCAATAAAACTTTGAATAATTTTAATTCGCATTTATCTGTATTTTATATTAATGAAATTGTATATATAGTGAGTTTTGTTGAGTAATATGATTAAAATATATTACGAAAAATATAAAATAAGTAGTGTTTTGAAAGTAAAATAAAAATAAAATTTTGTATGAACTTCATTAATACAAAGCATTTTAATTTTACTATAAATTATCATTTATAACAACTTGAACTTTTTATGATAATTTATTTGTTATGCTTAAAACTTGAAAAATACTCCATGTTCAATCTCATATAAAACTTTTGAAAATTTGTAGAAATATTTGGAAAGATTCAATAAAACTTTGGATAATATAAATCATCATATTTATGAATATTTTAGGTTAATAAAAATATTTAATATATATGTATATATTGTGACCAAAAAACAAGATACATTGAATTTTATTATGTGATACATTAAAAGTACCTAAGATTTGAAAACTAATAAAAGTTTAATTTGTGGGTTGAATTGTTCAAATTCACATTAGGTGAGCCCACATTATTCACAAATTTAGAGGGCGGTCAATTATAACACAGACCACCTCACAGCTTAACCAAAAATGGAAAGTCCTCTGGTCAATTTTCTATCATTTGTACATAAGGGGCATCCTTTATTAATTCATTAAATAAATACATTGAACTCTAGTGCCACTATTTTAAAACATTAAGAAGAGAAGGATTAATTATAACAGGTTTCTTTTTTTTTTTTTTGGAAAATATATAATTGATATAATTTCTATAAAAATACAAAATAAAATATTATTTTAAAATAAATAATTAATATGTTTTAAAAGTGAATAGTAATAAAATTAGGATGAATGAAATGTTTTTCCCATTATTAATGTTTATTGGCCTCAAGCCTCAAGTAACAGGCTTAAGTTATTTAGGATTTATTGATAGTTAGAATAAAAGAAACCGACAATAGTCCCAAAATTCATATATTTTGTTGCTCTTTCCTTAAAAGAAACCGACAATAGTCCCACATCTATCTATTTTCTTTATTTAATCCTTAAAACAAACTCACTAAGAGACCCACACTTTCCACATATATATAACTTTCACCTTTCCAAAAAATATGTTCATTATTCTATTTTTATTATCAAAATATTTATCCCTTATTATAAAAGTAGTTACTTATTGCTGTAGCATGAAACACAAAATGAAATACTATTTCGGGACTGAAGATTTAAAATGATTAAATGATTTATTCCCATGTTTGGAAACAAATAGAGTCAGATCCAACTTCCCTAGTTATGTTTATCGTCTTTCAAATGTATTTTGCAAAATTGCATTTTTTGCCTCATATTTTTACTCATTTTAATTTTTGGTTACACATTTTACAACTTTTTCACGTATAGTCAAACAACTTCAAATATGTCACAAGTTTAGTCGCTAATTTTTTTTCGTCCAAAATCTTACGGCCAAGAACCTATATATTTCATTAGTCAACATTTTGGTTGATTTTTTGAGACATGAATGACAATCACACATGTATTTTAATCAATATCTTGATGTATTAATTCGATATCTCATGTTACTCACGAATAAATTGATTCTCTTCAAAATTTGATAAAATTATTGACTAACGAAAGTATATAAATTTGACCATATTCCCGATGATAAGATACCATATTAAGAGTATGTTCAGTGGCTCGAGTTAGGGTAAATATAATTAATTATATATTGAATTTTTTTGTGCATCGTTTCTATTTATGAGAACAAATTTCATCGTCATCGTCCTAAATTTGAGTGTAGAAGGTACATATATATATATATATCTATACTACCATATTCTTCACAATATTTAAAACTAAAACTCAGTACTATTTATTGAACATTAAATTATTTAGCAACTTAATTCGGCATCATAGGTAATGTATAATATATTAACCGAATAAAACATTTATTTGATTGAAACTTGGTTCTGGAAAATGGAAATTACAATAATATAGGAAATACATGAAGAAATTAAAACACCAAATATTAATTATAAACTTGGTAATTTAATTAAGAAATCAACCCCTGAATCCTCTCACAAATCCTTGAAGTATCCGCACCAACTCGTGAAATTTTTACCTGTCATAAAATGAAGCACCTTCAATATTGTTAATGAAAATTCACTGCTAGAAATTTTTTTAGACAACCTATGGAATTCCAAATTTTATAAGATTTAAACTCAAAAATTGTAATTAAAAAATTATTTAATTTGTTGGTATAAACACACCTGAGCCTGGATTATAGTGAATTTCTTGTCACCATTATTGTGAAAGCTAGCACAGATTACTTCAGCTCCCCCGTTTTGAATAATACGTATGATTTCATGCAGCATGAAATTATGTCCACTGGTCAAAACCACTTCAAAATTGGAACCAAAATCTCTTATTTGCAGAACTGGCAAGTCATTTGATCCAGACAATATAGTATTATTACAATCAGCCTTCAATGCTAATTCTGTCTTTTTTCTCTTCAATTCTTCGATCCGTTCTCTTAAATTTTTAATATAGCCAGCTGCCTGATCCAGCTGATCTTGCTGGGACAAGAATTCCTGCATCAAATTTTAGATAAAAAAGAAGATAAATCAAAGTACCATGTATATATATATATTAATGGGGTGAGATTTCTATATTTTTGTGGTGTTTCTAAGTCAACATAAGAAAATAGCTTGCTAGGGTTTCAGAGTCCAAAAAATATATATCTTCTAATTATAAATAGTCAAGATCTGGAAATGGAAAATTCAGTCGAAAAATTTGTTCGTACAGTGAATTAAATTTAATAGGTTGATTGCAACTGTACTCATAAAATCAAGAGCTGATGAATCTTTGTATGGAAGTGATAACAAGGGTTTATAAGAATGATACTGTTAAAACCCTAAACCTAATTACTCACCAATATATCATAAGACAAACTTCACTTCATTTTGCGAACACACACACACATATATATAATATATATATATATAATTATATCTAACGATAATCTGATCTGATAATAGAATTTGTATGATCCATGATTGGAATGAATTACATTTACCCTAACTTCACTTTCCTATAAATGTTTCAATATTATTGCATCATAAATTAAACTTGCATATATATACTTACAAACATACATATATATATATATATATATGTATACCTTTGGTGGGTTGAAATGATGAGGGGGAATGAGTGAGATGAGATTGGAGCAAAGACCATTCATATGAATTCTTCTTCTTCTTTCAATATCTTTTCTCTGAACTTTCTTCCCTCCATTATTGTTCATCTCAGATCTAAGAAGAAGAAGTAGAAGAATTTAATTTGTATATATATATCTTCAGACTTCAGTAAGGTGATGATGATCATATATATAGATTCATTACGCGGATATATATGCAGACTTTGAAAACCAAATTCATTACTACAGGAAGCTGCGCAATGGTCGGTTTTCTTGAAAGAGGCCCACAATGTACGAGAATTTTGTTTTTGCATTCGCCTTTCTGGGAACATACCAATCAGGTCATTTTCGGGGCTAAATTGTAATTTTACTCCTCAAACCAAAGCATGTTTAGTAACAATTTAGTGAACAAAAGTTTAGCTATAATTATTTGTGTAGTCATTAAAATGTCCTAAATATATAATTAAAAACTAGACTTTAAATTAACCTAATTCATACATCATAAATATACACTCCAAATTAATAATTAACTAATTCAGAATATAAGTTTAACAATAATTAGATTACTGCATTTTACCACAATTTAAATTGTAGTTCAAAACTAGGATTTGATTTGGGACAAATCTTAATTATAAAGTTTAAATCAGAAACATAAAACAAATATAATCAATATATTTTTAAATTTTTCTCATATTATCTCTATAAATTTATGGCGTCAATGATGATAGATCTTGTTCTAATTAACTTGTGTTTCTAGGCTATCTTAATTGGTCCCACTCAACATAGTTGTGCCGTCCCTGTCCTAATAATAGTATATAGTATATACTTTCTCATTCGGCCTTTCAGATTGAATTTTTCATCTTCTTATTAAAACGTCAAATCTTGTACTATAATTAGTGATCTAATTAGCACCCTTTTTTATAATTAAATACTACTTAGACAACTATTAATTCCCTACGCCGCCCAGTTTAAGCCTGAGAGACCACTAGATTTCCAGTTGACTTTTTTTCATTTTAGCAAATTCATGTCTTAATTAAATTACCACACAAAAATTGATTAAGTGATCCTAATATACAATATAGCATATCGTCTTATTATATACTTCAAATATGATAAAAATTGCATGCTTTAATGCATTTCACTGGATTTCCGTAATATATTTTTACCGTAACAAAAAAATATTTTATCATATCTAATGCCAATAAGAAATAAATAATGGTATATAACAATTCTCAAATTATATATACTAAAACAACCTCTCTTCAAAACTATCTCAAATTATAGTACGCAGAAATGGGATTGTGGGCTTTACTGAGATTTAAAGTTTGTACATAAATATAATTAGAGTTAGAGTGATGTTATATGCTACTTATTATAAATCATCGATTTTACCTTCTTTAGTTTTGGTAAAAAAATCGGTTGCATTAAATAATTTTAGTGAATTTATTATATTTAAATTTTCTGAATTAAGAGACAGTAAAAAGTCGATGATATATAGTATTTTTCATATAATTAATTTCCATGTTAACTTAGTAACTAATTTTGAGAGAATAAACATTATGTAAAAGTAATCTTCGGCACTGGCCCGAAAATTGACCATACAAAGAGAGTTTGATGGACAATTTAAATAATTCTAAATTAAATAAGTTTGAAATCTATTGTAATGACGGGAGAAAAGAAGCTCAAAATAAATACCAAACTATTTAATATTCGTTATAACTTAAAATTATCCAAACAAATTTTAATAAATCTTGATTAGTTTAAAATAACCGATTTCAGATTTTTCGATCCAAACATGACTTATACGGTGTACTAAAAATTGAATGTAAGAAAACAATTCAATTGCTTGCTCATTGTACAAATTCGATTTCGGCTAACGGCGAAAATAGGGAAAACATATAAAGAATGTGTTTGATCAAGTTGTGTCTTTATTTGCTTGGAACAAGCATGATGTCAATTAGCATTATAATTCAATAGAAAACTAGTCAAGATCAATCAATTTCGTTGTATTTTAGAAATATTCCATTTTTCTTTCATTTGGGATATTTTCAATTAACATTTCAATTTAATAAGTCAAGTCATGTGAGTCGTTCAAAATTTTATTGCGCCGAAATTCAAAATTTTCAATAGCTTTTGTATTGAAAATTCAAAATTTTCAATAGCTTTTGTATTAAAATTTTCAATCATACCGCGTATTTTTTATTGGTATACTCAAATTATCATATTTCATATTAATATACCAAATTAACGTATTATTTGAAAAACGCATTACATAGCAAAATAAAGTATCAAATGTGATAAAAGTTACAGTAGTCAGACAAATATATGTGAATTATAATATGTTGATATAGTAAGAAATAGGAGTAACTCATCAAAAGTGAAAAAAAGTTTATGGGTTATAAGAAATTATACACTTGATATTAGGATATATTCAAATCAAATAGGTTTTATAATTAACTATATATACCCGTTCCTCATGCCCAAATTAATATGACCCCTTTTCTTTTCTCATCATTTTCACATTGTTTTCATTTGTTTGCTCCTTTTTTTGATTCGATTTTACTAACTCAAATCCTATGATGATTACTGCAAGACATATAACCAAATAAACAATTCATGTACTCCATTAATTATTATCTAAAACAAAAGAATAAAAAAATACATATTATATAATTAATTTTACAAGTTTGTAAACATATAAACAAAAAATGTAAGATACTTGTTAAATATCATTTGTAGTAAATTGGAGGGCGAAATCATTCAATAGGACTCGCGGAGGCATACTTTGTTACGTTGTTTCGTTCTTTCCTATTCATTTTCGATGTTTGATGAAAATTTTAAGATCAATTTTATGGTGAAATAGGAGGTAATTATGAGATTTTCGTAACGAATGAAAATTAGAATTTAATTTGAGCTGATTACATTATTATGAAATATATATTTGATTTACCTTTCAATGGCATTTCACATATTCTTTTTGCAAAATTGTATTTTATAACTTTATATTTTACTTGACTTATGTCCAGCTGATGCAGCATGAAACACAAAATAAATACTATTTCGGGATTGAAGATTTAAATTGATTAAATGACTCATTCCAATATTTGGGAACAAATAGGGTTTTTCAATAGGAAATTTATATTTTTCGTTTCATAATTTTGACTCAATTTAATTTTTTGGATGACTGGAGAAACCCGCAGTCGCTACGTGCGCACTGGGTAAACACCGCTCTTGTGTAATAGTCTGCAAACCACACAAGAGAGTTCAACCAATCTAGGTTGCCCATAGCTGACAGGCTCACAGTAGAGAAGACAAGTAGACATTCCTTCAATAGGAGTCGAACCCGTAACCAAAGCCACAAGATTTAGTTGTCCTATGCTACAAGTTTTTAGCATTTATTCAGACAACTATCACTATGCTACAAATTCTTACCAAAAATCTTCTCCCAAAATCTTACAAGCAAAAATCCACATATTACATAATTAGTCAACATTTTGCAAATTTTTTTGAGAATTCGTGCATGAATGATAATCATAAATGTATTTAATTTAATATCTTGGTGCATTTATTCGAAATCACAAGTTACTAGATAATAAATTCTTTTCAAAATCTAATAAACATATTGACTAACAACGTATATAAATTTGACCATATTCTGTGTGATAAAATGCCATATTAAAAATATGTCCAGGGGCTTGAGGTAGGGTAAGTATAATTAATTATACATTGAATGTTATTTGTACATCATCTATATGTGACAATATACAGTAGAAACTCGATAAATTAATACTCGATTATTTAATAAACTCTCTAAGATAATATTTTTGGCCGGTCCCGACTCGGGGATAGGGTGCTAAATTAATAATTCGCTAAATTTATAAGATAATACATTTTTGATAATTTCTATAGACCCCATATAAAGTATAAATTAATAATTCCTTATATACTACATATTACATGAATGATTCATGAAGATTTCTTGAAAAATGACTCAATTGTCTTTTGTTTTTTTGTTGAAATCAATTTCATCTTGAATCTCGTCTCTAGTTTTCCTTATCATTATAAGAACTTTTGGTTAGGGGTGAAAATGGGTCGAGTCGAGCCGAGCGCATAAGTGTTCAAGCTTGTTTGAATTACAGTCGATCTTTAAAAATTGTGTTTGAATTTGGTTTGATTGTTCATCGAGCTGAGCTCAAACGAGCTTTAATCGAGCTGATCATGAGTCGAGCTCGAGTAGTTTGAACATTTTGTACATATTTTTATTATTTTTTGCTAATCGAGCCGAGCTCGAGTCGAGTTTTAAAATTTATCGAATAGAAAAGTTGTTCAAGCTTGGTTTAGTAAAACGTCGAACCGAGCTCGAACCGACCTTTTAGCGATCGAGCTCGAATCGAGTATCAAATATCGAGTTAAATAACACCCCTACTTCTAGTGTTGTTTTACTTAAGGTGGGAGATTGAAGAATTATTCCAAATTGGGCCCTTAATTTGACGTATATGCATTGTACAATAATCAAGTGGAAGTTTGAAAGGTGTTTGTAAATTGAGTATTTCATTATAAATTAATAAAATATTAATTAATATATAAATTAATAATTATTAATTTATCGATTAATTAATAACTCTTTTAATTAATAAATTTTGGTGGTCCCATGAGTATTAATTTATAGAGTTTCTACTGTATTCCATCGTATGCATATTCCAAAAAGGACTCTTTGAGTCATGTAACAGGTATATATCTATACTTCCATATTCTTAACAATTGATACAAAAACATTTATTTGTTTGAAACTTGGTTCTGGAAATTACAATAATACATAGGAAATACATGACGAAATTAAAACACCAAAATATTAATTATAAGCTTGGTAATTTAATTAAGAAATCAACTCCTGAATCCTCTCACAAATCCTTGAAGTATCCACACCAACTCGTGAAACTTTTACCTGTCATGAAATGAAGCAGCTTCATCATTATTATTTTACTGAAAATTTACTGCTGGAAACAATTCTGACAACCTAAATTAAGCTGTATAAATTCTCTATGAAATTCTAAATTGTATAAAATTTATTCCAAAAATATTAATTAAGAAAAAATTGTCGATAAACACCTGAGCCAGGATTATGTTGAATTTCTTGTCACCGTTATTGTAAAAGCTAGCATTGATTACTTCAGCTCCCCCGTCATGAATAATACGTATGATTTCATGCAGCATGAAATTATGTCCACTGTTCAAAACGACTTCTAAATTGGAACCAAAATCTCTTACTTTCAGAACTGGTAAGTCATTTGATCCAGACAATATAGTATTATTACAATCAGCCCTCAATGCTAATTGTGACTTCTTTCTCTTCAATTCTTCGATACGTTCTCTTAAATTTTTAATATAGCCAGCTGCCTGGTCCAGCTGATCCTGCTGGGACAAGAATTCCTGCATCAAATTTTAGATAAATAAACTGAAGTACCATATATATATATATATATATATTAATGGGATGAGATTTTTAGTTATATGTTTGTGGTGTTTCTAAGTCAACATTAGAAAATAGCTTCCTAGGGTTTCAGAGTCCAAAAAATACCTTCAAATTGTAAAACCAAAATTCAGTCGAGAAAAGTGAAAGTTAATGGGTTTATCGCAGTTTTTGTATCAAAGAATGGTTTATAAGAATGATACTGTTAAAACCCTAACCCTAATTAGTCACCAATCAATCATAACACAAACTTAACTTCACCTCTCTCTCTCTCTCTCTCATATATATATTTATATATATGTGTGTGTGATTATATATCACGATAACCTGATCTGATAATTGAATTTTGTGTGATCCATGATTGGAATGAACATTTGTACACCCTAAATCTACTTTCCTATGTACATTTCAATATTATTGCATCATAAATTAAACTTGTATTTAAACATAAAAGACATATATACATTATACATACATATATATATATACCTACCTTTGGTGGGTTGAAATGATGAGGCGGGATGAGTGAGATGAGATTGGAGCAAAGACCATTCATATGAATTCTTCTTCTTCTTTCAATATCTTTTCTCTCAACTTTCTTCCCTCCATTATTGTTCATCTCAGATCTAAGAAGAAGAAGTAGAAGAATTTAATTCGTTTTTCAGTGAGCTGATGATGATCAATTGATCATATATATATATATATAGATAGATTAATTACGCGGATATATATATATATATATACAGACTTTGAAAAATAAATTCATTACAGGAAGCTGCGCAATGGTCGGTTTTCCTGAAAGAGGCCCACAATGTAAGAGAATTTTGTTTTCGCGATATTTCATTTTCTTGGAACCTACCAATTAGGTCATGGGCTAAATTGTAATTTTACTCCTCAAACCAAAGCTTTTGACCATTTCTCGTCTAACATAAATTTATGTTACAATAACATACACTCCACCCCACATATATAGGATAAATTTATTTTTAAAAAATCCTATAACAATAACAGCCAATACCAAAGGTTCTATTTTTAATTATTCTTAGTTTAAAGATGAATTTCACCAAATATTGTGGTATGTGTTGGGTAAATGTTTATATCATGTTTTGGGTAGTTTTTCAAGTTTGAAGGTTAAAATTACATATATTGTGTGCATTAGTTGCATGCATAATTTTCGTATATGGTGAGATTAAAATTAGAATCATCATATATTGTAGAACTAAAATTAAAATTTTGCTATTTCCTTTTTAAACAAAAATGGGTACTTAATGGCCCCGTGAAACTATTCCACCAAAATTTAATGAAAAATTTATATAGGACTAACTTCATTTAAAAAATTAAAAAAATTATAACATCCTCAAGACATCGGGAAGTTTTCTAAAATTATATAAAGTACATGATTAAAATTAGAATCGTTATATCATAAAATTAAAATTGAAAATTTTGCCATTTGGATAACCAAAAATGTTATTTTATCCTAACTTATATAGAACTTAATTATAGTGCAATAACAAAAATTATACATATATAATGACTGCACATAATTTTTATCTTTTTTAATGATATTCAAAATGTCACTATTCATAATTTGTCTACATGTTTAGTAACAATTTAATGAACAACAAAAGTTTAATTATAATTATTTGTGTAGTAATTAAAATGTCCTAAATATACAATTAAAAATCAGAGTTTAGATTAACCCAATTCATACATCATAAATATACACTCCAAATAATTAACTAATTCAGAATATAAATTTAACAATAAATACAAACAACAATAATTAGAATACTACGTTTTCCCACAATTTAAATTGTAGTTCAAAACTAGGTTTGATTTGGGACAAATCTTATAAAATTTAAATCATAAACATAAACAAATTAATATAATCAATATATTTTTAAATTTTTCTCATATTATCTCTATAAATTTGTGGCGTCAGATCCATGATGATACATCTTGTTCTAACTTGTGTTTCTAGCTAGGCTATCTTAATTGGTCCCCATTCAACATAGTTATGTGGTCCCTCTCCTAATAATAGTATTTTCTTAGTCGCGCTTTCAGATTGAATTTTTCATCATCTTATTAAAACGTCAAATCTTTGTACTATAATTAATTAATTAGTGATCTAATTAGCACCCTTTTTTATAATTAAATACTACTTAAAAAACTATTAATGCCCTACAGTTTAAGCCTGAAAGACCACTAGATTTTCAATTGACTTATTTTATCAAATCCATGTCTTAATTAATTTTACTAAACGGAAAAATGAATAAGTTAGAGAATAAATATTATGTAAAAGCAATCTTCAGTCCGAAAATTGGACATACAAAGACAGTTTTATGGACAATTCCAAATGATTCTAAAATATAAAAAAAAAAATTGTAATGAGGGGAGAAAAGAAGCTCAAATGAATATAACTTAAAAGTTAAAACTATCCAAACAAATTTTGATGAATCTTGATTGGTTTAATTAAATAACCCGATTTCAGATTTTTCGATCCAAACATGACTTATATACAATGTACCTAAACTTGATTGCAAGAAAACAATCCAATTGCTCATTTGCTTGCTCATTGTACAAATTCGATTTCGGCTAACGGCTAGAAGTGGGAAAAGATATTAGAAATGTGTTTGATTAAGATGTGGCTGTATTTTTGCATGTAAGACAATAAAGCAAAATAAATCAATTTTTTTTTTTTTTTGTCAAAATATTCATTTTTTCTTTCATTTGGGATATTTTTAGTTAACATTTCAATTTAATAATTCATGTGAGTCATACAAGATTTTTCTTCGCCGACATTCAGATTTTTCGATAGCTTTTGTTTTAAAATTGTTAAGCATACCACATACTTTATATTATTGTACTCAAATTTACATCCCTCATATTAATATATCAGAACAACGTAAAAATCAATTTTCTCCTAAAAGTACATGCTACAAAACAAAATAAAGTATCAAATGTGATAAAAGTTACCGAACGCAGACACAAATATGTATCTGAATTATGATGTGTTGCTATCAGTAATAAATAATAGGACTAACTCATAAATAGTGATAAAAGTTTATGGGTTATAAGAAATTATACACTTGATATTAGGATATAATTCTTATCAAATAGGTGTTATAATTAACTATATTGTTCGGAAAAAATGTAAATTTGGTTTTACGAAGGTACAATTTTTTTAGTTTTAGCCTCGTATTTTAAAAAAATTAAAGATAATCAAGGTATTTTGAATAAGACTGCAATATTCGTCCTTTTTAAATTAAGTTAGTCACTTATTTTACTTTTCATTTAAATTAACGGAAACTAACAAATATAATCCATAAAGTGTTTGATATAAGATATACAATTTCAAGGGGCAATATGCTATTTGTTTTACGATAATAAAGTGTGTGACTAAAATTACATAAAGGACAAATAGTGCAATTTTATTAAATTTTGAATTATTTCTAAAATTACGTAAAGCCCTTAAACTAAACTAACATTTTCATTTCTATATTAGACTAAAATTGTATATCTTTTTTCCACTTGCATCCAATGAATTTGATGTACAAGTCGAGTCCAACATATCAGCAACGCCATGTCTCTGACATAAATTCAATTACATACTGTTAGAATAAATTTGAATTAGAAAATTAAAATACATCAGTCATAAATCAAATTTCTAAGGAAAAAAAGGAGAAAAAATCTATTATATTTTTGTTTTTAAATTTCCACATTTTCTTTACGTGTTACACATGTATTTTCCACTTGTACTTATAATACCATAAAAATAGGGATTATTTTCCATATATAGTGGGAGGAGACCAAGAAGAAACTCTGATAACATTAGAGCACCATCAATCTTTTAAAGGACAATTGTTAATACATAATTTAATTACTACTCATATATTATCTTAAAAGTTCCAAATTAAAGCTCTAATTAATCTAACGTTTAATACATGAATTTGATTAAACGAAGTTGATTTAATTTGTTAATCTTATCGTGTTAGGATATTAAAAAAAAGACAATAAATTAAAAGAATAAGATAAGAGATAGTACAAAACCTTGCATGTTATCTTAATTGTGATGTTTTCTCCTTAATTAAAAGCCAATACTCATTGTTAGTGTTACTCTATCTCACTCTTTTAACTTGGATAAAATGTTTAATCTATCACATGCCATCATTATTGTTGAGATATTTTTAAAGCCAAATTTTGAGGGTTTTAGCTTAATTCAGATCTTCATTCTCAAATTCCCCAACTTTACTTTCAAATATCAATGTCTTATTATTTTTTCTACTTAAATAGGCACAATTTTCGGAAAAAATACAATTGTGGAAGTAAGTTTACTTGTGAACGTAAAGAATGAAGGATAACCCAATTTAATGTTTCTTCCTTCCAAAGTCGATTATGCAATGAAATGGGGCTCGTGTGTGCATGAATAGATCTTCGTCTTAGTTCGAAGCCAATTAGTGTTAGAATTTGAATAGAATTAGGGTTAGAATTTATAAGATTTTGGTGAATTTTTGCTGCTCACGTGATAATTTTTCCACCCAAATATTAGACTAATGGACATGTGATTAGCATGTGATGTTGACCGTTAGTCAACTAACGACGGTATCAAAAATATTTATAAAAAAAACTAATTAGTATCAAAAATGAATTTTGCATATCCTATTATATAAGAATTGAGAATTGAGATTTTATCTTAATTCAATTGATAACTGAAAATGCAAAATGTCCCATTGACTTCATTTTTTCTGCACAAAAAGTCATTTTAGATTGCCAGGGTTTTATCCACTTCTCTCTCTCAAATCCCATTTATTATGTTATATGTTTTTCTTTTATTAATACATGTTGGATTTTATATCGTTACATAACCTTTCAATGCAAATCCGTGGTGGATGTGTTTAATAATTAATGACAAGGTTTCATTAAAAAGATGCAATACATATTATAAAAAGAAAAATAATCGAAAAAAAATCGGTTTGAAATTACTTATAAATTAAAATTTAACCAGAAAACATCATGTATAATAGAGAATTTAAATAAAATTAAGATGCAAACACATTATTTTCGTAGGGAAGGAAAAAAAGCGTTTTATTTATTTGGACGTAGTAAGGATTTTAAAACATACCACAATATAACAAGTTAATTAATTTGACAAATTAAACATACTTCTATGATCTAAAGGTTTCATTTATTATTAATTTTTTAGTATTTTGATATATTTTTGTGTGTAGTTACGTGAATTACGGGGTTTCGAATTAATTAATCATATAGAGTAAAACGTTACATTAAATATGATATGAGACGAAGTATCAACATATATTAAGATGCAAATGACAATCATAAGGGAGATAACTGCAGTTTTACACTGTAACTAGATAAGCTTATCAACTATATTGTCATGTTTTCAATAATTGTACTACCAACTTTCTACATACTTGACCATGACATTTGAATTGTTAACAAACTTAGAGACTAACAAAAGAATCCAAATAAGACGGTGAAGTAGTAATTGTTTTCTTAGTGTGTTTTTTTTTTTCTAATGTTACGAATTTGGATATTACAAAGAAGGCAAAATTTATAACCATATAGGAGTGTATTACGAGCTGAGGTTATTGACTTATGACGGGTTTTTTTAATTGGGAAGCATCACAAGTTTTATAACATCTAACTTATTGGAAAAAGATCATAACATTTACATATTCACTTATATATATATATGGAAAATACAAATATGTATTTGTTTGTCTATATATATACACACACCGGATGAAATCTCTATTCCAAAATTATATTTCATCTTCTACTCTATTCATTAGATTATTGACATGTGTCATGACTCTTAATGCCTATTTAATGTTCTTATTTTTATAAACTTTCTAATAATTTACAATTTTTCTCTAATTACAAGCATAAATTAATGGATATTCTTCATCTTTCAATTAAAGTAAATTTCATCATCCCCGAATTTTCTCTAATAATTATCTGGTTTGGCATAACCCTCGCCCTTTCTTCTTCGATTCTACACTTGCAAGATAATTTTCAGTTAAATTCAACAAAAACTTCAAGCCAAAGTCGTTTCTAAGGCCGCAGTATATTTTGAAGAAAAAGGGTGTTGGAATGAAGAAAAGCTCAACACTTTCATAAATATAAATCTATGATAAATAAAAGTATTTTTTTTTATTGTCTTCAATTCATCAAGCCAAGAAGTATAATTTGCT
Organism: Verbascum thapsus; assembly: GCA_963669365.1. Lineage (NCBI taxonomy): Eukaryota > Viridiplantae > Streptophyta > Magnoliopsida > Lamiales > Scrophulariaceae > Verbascum > Verbascum thapsus. The sequence continues at coordinate 11,211,827 of OY770118.1, forward strand.
TACACAACCATACTTCAAGTAAAAAAGCCCCATTTGTAGTTTTGCACCACTGTTGTCGGGGAAAAAGAATTTAATTTTTTATATGAAATTTAGAATTTAGAATTTCTGGTACAAGTATTTTTTTTAGAGAACATTGGCACAAAAATTCATGTTGATTAATGCATGATAATTGATAGACGGGTAATTTCGTATGCTTCATTGCTTCTGAACTTGTAATTGGAACTAGAAGATGTTTGAATTGAAATATGGAAGAACAATATCAGGAAAGAAGCTAAAATTAAGGAATTAATTCAGGTTTATAATCTATTTCCTTTCTCAACAAGATTATTTTAGGTACTTATGCCAATAAATCTTTTTGGCAAGTTTTAATTATACTAAAACAAACAAGAATTAGTAAGATTAACATATTTTTACACATGTCAATAGTCTAATGGATGGAGTAGAAGATGAAACTAGGGGTGAAAATGAGTCGAGTCGAGCCGAACGCATAGGTGTTCAAGCTTGTTTGAATTACAATCGGGCTTTGAAAGTTGTGTTTGAGCTTGGTTTGATTATTCATCGAGTCGAGCTGAAACGAGCTTTAGTCGAGCCGATCACGAGTCGAGCTCGAGTAGTTTGAATATTTTGTACATATTTTTGCTAGTTTTTGCTAATCGAGCCGAGTTTCAAAATTTATCGAACAGAAAAGGTTGTTCAAGGTTGGTTTGATATATTATCGAACCGAGCTTTTAGCGATCGAGCTCGAGTCGAATATCGAGTTTAATTTTCACCCCTAGATGAAACATAATTTTCGAATAGAAGATCTCATCCGATACACACACTATAGGGGAAGTGAAGCAGGATTGTCGGGTAATTTTATGATGGACTGGTCTTAATAGAACCGGTCCATCATTCAACCCGCTCCATTAATACCAGTTTATCATGGAATTTCTCATTGGAGCCTGCAAAAGTTTTTTATTAATTCATCAATAGTGTTTTGAATTTAGTAATTAGATATTATAACTAAAAAAGATATGTCAATAAATCAGAGGGATTTGGGGAGAGGGAGGCAATAAAACAGGGAATGATACATAATACTAAGTCCTTGTCTGTATATGAGCTTGAACTTTTGAATTCAATTTTAATTTAAGAAAATATATTTTAAAATGAGTTTATCATATCAAAATAATATCTAAAGCCAATTTTCTCAAATAACTTTTTATTTTTTATTTTTATTTTTACTTATACACTGTAAGATGCATCTCTCTCTCTTTAAGTAATTTTAGATTTTAACCCAACATTAGAGACCAAATGACAAGGCCCAAATTCCACCGTAGAAGCATAAAAGCTAAAATCGATACACGCCAGGCCAGTCTTTAATGTCAAAATGGGGTATTTACTAGGATGGGCTTGATGATGGGCTGCCTTGTGAGACCAAACCGAATTACATATGGGCCTCAAAATGGATACTTTTAAACACAAACGACAAAAAGGCGGCATTTAATATGTACGAGTATATTATGATTTTTTTTTCCTTAAATTCACGATTTGAAAATTGACTATAAAATATAAATAAATAAATTAGAGTTTCAGAAAAGAATGAATTCGTAGGCACAGTGGCACACAAATATGAATAATTTAATAAAATGAAATTCGTATTGAGTAACTAATTTGCACTAATTAATATTTTGACAAATTATTAACTTTGTATTGTATATAATCCAACTACTGCTTATAATAAATTTAATTTAATATTATATTCGACTTTTAAATAAAAACATTCTTTAACCTAAAATTAAGTACAATCTAATAAAGTCTAATAGAAGTGTTAAGCCTAAAAGCGTGTTTTACTTATTAAGGGCTTAGAGTTGCTGTTTGTTAGTTATAACCGTAGCATCTGATATGTGTGTATATATGCAGTCTTTGATCATTATGTAAACATAACTCATATTTTTCTTCTATCTTCAATAATGATCAGATATATTTTCTCTTTTATCTCTTTTCTCAACATGGTATCGAGAGCTTGGTTGAAGTGACGTACTGTTACTCCGATCTGATCGTTTCGCCATTCATCTGCCGCAGATCGTCATTCTTTTGCGTTGTGGTTCAAGTTAGGAAACTCTTGCTGCAACAACATCGATCAAGAATCACTTCTTGATTTTGCAAAATCTGCGGTTCAGATCTCAATTTGCGTCCCGATTACCATATCTAGGGTTTGTGAATTCTTTGTTCATTGTTCTGTTTCGATTGATCACTCTTTTTCTCAATATGTCAAAAACTGATTCGACATCATCTTCGCCGCCTACTTATGAGATCAATGATCCTTTATATGTTCATCCTTCCGATACGCCCAATCTCTATCTCGTTCCCCACGAATTACGTGGATCGGAGAACTATGGTGTATGGTGCAAAGCCATGAAACTTGCACTCAATTGCAAGAGTAAAATTGGATTTATCACTGGAAAATGCAAGAAACCTTCGCAAGATTCTGCAGACATTGAGCAGTGGGAAAAATGTGATGCACTTGTACTCTCATGGATCTTGAAATGTGTTAGCAAGGATATATACAATGGTTTAGTGTATTCTGAAAATGCTGCCAATGCCTGGAAGGATCTCGAGGAGCAGTTCAGTAAAACGAATAGATCAAGAATTTTTGCACTTTTTAAGGATATAAACTCTCATGTTCAAGGCTCCAGTACTATCACAGCTTACTACTCAAAACTAAGACAAATGTGGGAGGAATATGACTCTCTTGTCAATCCTCCAACATGTGACTGTAAAGCATCGAAGGAAATTTTCAGCTATGCTCAAGAGCATAAATTGATGCAGTTCTTGACAGGCCTACATGAGTCCTTTGGACATCTCAGATCTCAAATCCTCATGATGGATCCACCACCCACACATAAACAAGCATATTCCATGCTTTGTAATGAGGAATCTCAAAGAGGCATCCATTCTTCATCCACCGCAGACAATCCCATCTCTTTTTACTCCAATGTTCCCAAGAATGGCAATGTTGATATTATCTGCGAGCATTGCAACATACCTGGTCATACTAAGGACTCCTGTTACAAGTTGATAGGGTATCCACCCCGCGGTAGAGGTCGAGGCGGCAGAGGTAGAGGTGGTCGAACCAATAGAGGTGGTAGAGGTTTTTCCTCGAATAATGATGTCTGTAACAACTCTAATACTTCTGAAGAGCAAGGAACTGCTATCATTGGTGGAATCTCCCAAAATAACACAAACATCACTGCTGGAGCACCAAACAACACTAATGCTACACCTGGCCTTTCACCACAACAATACCAACAACTTCTGAATATTCTTCAAAATCCTGGGATGCCATCTAATGCTAATCAGGGCCCACCATCATCAAACACTGTGACAGGTATTGTTAATGCCTGCTCAGGTATCTCTAAAACTCCTGCCTCCATATCATCTGCCATAGAACAAAGTACATGGATCATAGACACAGGTGCTAACTATCACATGTGCTGTAGCATTGATTTTTTTAGCTCTATGAATGATATGGTTAATCAATGTTCTGTCAACTTACCCAATGGAGATTTAACTACTGTGACACACATTGGAGCTGTACATGTGGGAAATAACATAACCTTGAAAGATACCTTATATGTTCCACATTTTAAATTCAATCTCATTTCAGTGTCCAAGTTCATTAAGGACAATAACTGCACTGCCATTTTTTACCCTCAATTTTGTATTTTTCAGGATCTAAAGAATGGAGAGATAAGGGTGATTGGTAAAGCCCACAATGGTCTCTATACTCTCCAGCACTTACCTGTTCTCTCAAGTTTAAATTCCAAATGTACTCTTACTGAAAGTTCCTTTCATAAACATTCTACTGATAATAAGGAGTACAATGCTTGTATGAACATTGCTGAAGTTTTACATTGTAATAAAGATTGTTCAATAGTCTCTATGCCTAGCTGTTTTGCTTCTTTTGATTCTCATATTTGGCATTTAAGAATGGGCCATATGTCTCACTCTAGGCTAAAGATGCTACCTCACATAGGTGATTCTCTCATTGATAATACTACACACTGTTCCATTTGTCCAATGGCAAAACAATCCAGAACCCCTTTTCCTGTTAGATCATAGTTCACTTCACAAATTTTTGAACTTGTTCACCTTGATATCTGGGGTCCCTACAAGCAGCCTACTCATTCTGGACATAGGTATTTCCTTACCATTGTAGATGACTTTTCAAGGGCTACTTGGGCTTTCTTGATGATTCACAAAACTGATGTGCTTCCTCTCATACAACAGTTTTTCACCTATGTGCAAACTCAGTTTAATACCACCATCAAAACCATTAGAACTGACAGGGCTTTAGATTTTTTTAAGGCTTCTTGTACTCATTTTTTTGTTTCTCAAGGGGTGATACACCAAAGTTCTGTGCCATATACCCCCCAACAAAATGGCATTGTTGAAAGAAAGCATAGACACATCCTTGATGTGGCTAGGGCTCTTATGTTCCAATCTCACATACCTATCAAATTTTGGGGAGAATGTATTCAAACTAGCATTTATCTTATTAACAGAACTCCCACTCATTTGTTACAAGGAAAAACACCTTTTGAGATTTTGCATAACAAACCTCCTGCTCTTTTGCACCTTAGAGTGTTTGGGTGTCTTTGCTATGCAAAGGTTCTTCCCACCATTGATAAGTTTTCACCTAGAGCTAAGGCATGTGTTTTTATGGGCTATGCTCCTAATCAAAAGGCTTATAAACTTTTAGATATTGCAAATGAATCCTTTTTTACTTCTAGAGATGTTGTGTTCCATGAACACATTTTTCCATTTGCTAATGTGAATGCTCCACCTATGGATGATGTTCTTATTGATGACACTCCTTCATATGTTCATGAATTTGTTACTCCTTATTCTCCCTCACCATCTCTTGTGTCTGAAGATACTCAGGTTGAGCCTCCATTACTGGATGCTCACTCTCCTGCAGTCAGGAGATCCACCAGGATCACATCTAATCCTATTTGGTCTAAAGATTTTGTTTGTCCAACCTTGAGATCATCACCTTCTGCTGACAGTAATTCTTCTGTCCTTTATCCTTTATCTTCTCAACTGCAATATGATCACCTTAATCCCACACACCAGGCTTTTCTTTGCTCTCTCCATACATATATTGAACCAGCCACTTTCAATGAGGCTTGTAAGGATCCTCACTGGAGACTTGCAATGAATGAGGAACTTAAAGCCTTGGCTCTCAACCACACTTGGGATATTGTTGATTTACCACCTAACAAGCAGGCCATAGGCTGCAAATGGGTGTTTAAAGTGAAACTTAAGTCAGATGGAACCTTGGACAGATACAAGGCAAGACTTGTAGCCAAAGGTTATACTCAAAAGGCTGGCTTAGACTACCATGAGACCTTTAGTCCTGTTGTCAAGATAGTGACTGTCAGAACAGTCTTGGCTTTATCTGCTATTCATGATTGGCCCTTGTTTCAACTTGATGTTACCAATGCTTTTTTACAGGGGGAGCTCCATGAAGAAGTTTACATGCAGCTTCCAGAGGGACTTGGCAATCAGGGGGAGTTTTCTCTTATTCATCCCTCTATGCTTAATAATAAAGTTTGTAGATTGCACAAGTCATTATATGGTTTAAAACAAGCCTCTAGGCAATGGAATGCAAAATTTTCTTCATCCTTAATTGCTATAGGTTATGTTCAGTCAAAGCATGATTACTCCCTTTTTGTCAAGCATGTTGGAACAAAAATGGTTATACTACTAGTTTATGTTGATGACATAATTATTACAGGGAATGATCCAAATATGATAGCAGATTTGAAAATACATCTTAACAGCATGTTTCACATTAAAGATCTTGGTTCTTTAAAGTATTTCTTAGGCATTGAACTAATGAGGAATAAAGATGGAATACATTTATGTCAAAGGAAATACATTTTGGATCTGTTAAAAGAGACAGGATTAACTGGATGCAAGCCAGCTTCCACACCTCTTGAGCCTAACATCAAACTTACCAGTGTTGATTATGATGAGGGAACTAAGTGTAATATTGATGATCCTATATTAAGCAATGAGAGTGAGTATCAGAGACTTATAGGAAAACTTATATACTTAGGAATGACAAGGCCTGACATAGCTTTTTCTGTCCATTTACTATCTCAGTTCATGCATAGGCCAAAGAGGTCTCATTGGCAGGCTGCCTTGAGAGTTTTAAGATATCTGAAGGGCACTATTGGCCTTGGCCTTTTTATGTCATCTAAGAGCTCACTTAAATTGAATGCTTATTGTGATGCAGACTGGGCTGCATGTGTCATGACAAGAAGATCGGTTACTGGTTTCTGTGTGATGCTGGGAGATTCTATTATTGCCTGGAAAACCAAGAAGCAAAAGACAGTGTCAAGATCTTCATGTGAGGCTGAATATAGGTCTGTAGCAGTGGCAGCTTGTGAAGTTATATGGATCATTGGACTTCTCAAAGATATGGGAGTTAATGTCACTGATTCGGTCAAGCTGTGTAGTGACAGTAAATCAGCAATAAACTTAGCAACAAATCCGGTCTTTCATGAGCGGACAAAATATATTGAGGTCGATTGTCATATGATTAGAGACCTTGTGCAAGATGGAGTAATTCGTTTGGAATATGTGAAGAGTGAACAACAGCCAGCAGACTTACTTACGAAAGGAATTGGAGCTGAACAGCATGAAAGGCTAGTATGCAAGTTTGGTCTGATAAATGTCTTTAAGGATGACCAATCTTGAGGGGGAGTGTTAAGCCTAAAAGCGTGTTTTACTTATTAAGGGCTTAGAGTTGCTGTTTGTTAGTTATAACCGTAGCATCTGATATGTGTGTATATATGCAGTCTTTGATCATTATGTAAACATAACTCATATTTTTCTTCTATCTTCAATAATGATCAGATATATTTTCTCTTTTATCTCTTTTCTCAACAAGAAGGAATGTAAAATTTATTTAACGGTTCAACACGAAAATAAGAGTATTAATTATTATTTATGGAAAGTTCTAGTTCGAATTGAATTCGTTCAAATTTTAGTGAATCACATTATAAATGTAACTTATTTTTTTGGTTAAATTGCGTCTGAATTAAATTAATAATTAAATTATAAATGAATACTTAAAATAGAAGTATTTTTTAAATTATATGTAAATATATTATGAGTGTTAATTGATGGAGTTAATGGAAGTTAATGATGTCACGAGATTGTACGTCTGAGATGAACATTGCCATCTATTATCTATTATCTATTATATATATTATAGCAAAGCGGTCTGTTGACCAAATTGCTATAATTTTGACCAAAATACTGAATTCTCATAATTTTGGATTATTTTATTATAAAGAAAAAACTTCATTGGTTAGTCCATTTTTAAAATATTGATTAATTTAAATTATTAATGCCAGCTACATTTATTTAGAGAATATTCGAATTATTGACTTTCTATGTTTTGACCAATTTCTAAACAGAACTTTTGGTATGTTTGATTGGTTATTTACTTGAAATGGGCATCCTAATTAGATGGTTAAAACATGTAGACATACTCTAAATGGTAATGAATACTATGTCTGCCGTAAATTTTGATGAAATAATAATTTTCTAAAATTTAGAATATTTTCAAAAGCTTGATTAAACCACTTTATTCTCAAAAACATTAATTGTCCGCTTTAATCAAGCTTTTGAAAATGGTTGGGGACGACAATTACTCTTTATTAAGATGTAAATTCTAATTCAAAGGAATTTAATTGTTTTTAAATTTTAATTCAAATTCAAAAATAAATTACTAACTATCTATCTACATGTTTATAGTGCTTATCGGATCCAGATTTCTCCATCCATAATTTTAGAGAAGCCTTTTCTCCCTTAGGTGATGCTTTGCCACCATGAGTGGTTTGTATTTTTTTCTTTAGTTAACTTTGAGTTTTTTTTATTATTTATTTAATAACGTCTCTATTTAATTTATGTATTTTTCATCTGTAATTTATCATCTTTCTGTTCAGATAGTTGATTTATATTTCACTTTTTGCTCCTCTATTGCAACCAGAAATGTCTATTCGATGGTAAAAGAGTGTAATTTATTCAAAACTACATATAGTCATTTTCAATATGGTTTTGGGCATTATGTTTTGTGCTATTTGTTTGCCATTGCAGGCTGGACGCTTATATATATGCAAGAGTTCAATAAAATTTAGCCAAAAAGTTTAGGGTAAGTATATTTCCTATATTTAAAGTTGTCCAATCTTTCACATATATGATATAGTGATTATCATTTTTTTAAATAATGTGAATGTGTACTGTTTTCTTCTTATGACATTTTTTAAAGGTAACTCACCGTCGAAATAATTGGCGTGACAAGTTACACTAGAAGTAATTCAAAATCTATCAAAGTTCATTTTAAGTATTAAAATTTCTTCCAAAGTTTCTTTCAGTTGCACAATATCACTACGAACAATACTACCAACAATAAAGTGGTGTATTTACATTCATATGTTATGATTTTTGTCTGCAAAATATTTTATACTAAATTTTTTCTTTGTTAGTGTAGTATGTGTAACTTTGATACGAAAATACTATTTTTGAAAATTTTTATTTTTATTAAAATTCACATTAGAATTAATTCATTTTTAATGATAATTATATTATATTTATTCAACCAATCAAGACAATATAATATACAATATTAATTTTGTGTATACGTTTTTCTAACCATCATCATTAGTGTGTATATAATATAAATAAAAGTCACACAGAAAAGGTGGTGGTTTTAGGGGCACCCTGACAATTGAATTCTTGGTAATCTCCATTATATATATTGTGTTATATATTTTTGAATTTGTCAACGACTTGATGTTTTGTATGTGTATCATATATATGCACTCATTTTTTAATAAAGTATATTCATGGATTAATTATTTTTATATATTCTTAAAATAGTTGATGATTACAATATTCTCTTACTATTTGTTGGTTAATAATTTTTTATTTAGTCATTTTTATTTTCTTCATTATATTAATAATGAATTTAACTAATATACTGAGAATGTCTTAATTATTAAGGTTTGTAAGATATTAAGAATCTTTTTGTTATAAGTATTTAATAATTTTGTATGTTTCTGTTGAACTTTACTGTTTAGGTTTTTTCTTTTATATTACTTATTAACCATTTATTATGCTAACGTACGCAGTATGAATTGTCATAACATATTTAGTCTTATTAATTTTTTTCACTTTAAATTTACTTAAAATTTTGGACTAATATGTAATATAGTTTTTAGTTATACTCTTATAATTATGATTAATACTTTGAGTAAATTTAAAAATAGTCTCGATATGTTATAATATTATAGCAAAGCGGTCCGTTGACCGCAATGCCAATTTTGAATTATTTTAATTTCATAAAAATTTCTTATTGGTTGGCTTATTTTTAAATATTAATTATTTTATTAAATCAATCATATACTAATTGATACTTCCCTAATATATTATATAACCGAAATGAAAATATTTAAATTAGGATATTTGCAATTATTTTGTTTTCAAATTTAAATTTTGTCAAAGTTTCTTTATATATCTTTAATATATCAATCATATATATGTATTCTTTATATATCTTTAATATATCAATTATATTTTTTTTATTATTATATATTTTTAAAAGGTGTGTGGCCCAAAATTATTCCATGTTTACCATTTTATTTACAAAAAAATTTTGTTCCAAATTTTTTGTATTGCACGACAAATAACTCAAATTTCATTATGGTAATTAACTTAAATTTAAATTTTGTCAAAGTTTCTTTATATCTCTTTAATATATATTTATATAACCGAAATGGATTAAGAATAATTAATTTAATTAACTCAAATTTAAATTTTTTCTTTGGTTTTTATCTATGGCTTTTGAGACAAGAAGATTAAGTTATCTATACTATGTTAAATTGTTATTATATCGTCTAATAATTTATAAATTTGAAAAGTTACTTAATAGTTTAACCATTAAATATCCATTGTCAAATTTATTAAGATTATAATTACTTTGCGTTCACGATGTTTTAGAAGATAAAGCTCACTTTTATTCTCAAATAAAAATAAGTTTACATTAAATATTCAATATCAAAACAAAATAATATGAAATCTTATAAGTTACATATAATTAATATAGGTTGTGCATGTCTATGACAATCCGATTTTTTACTTTAGGTTGCTCGATTTTTTTACTTTAGTTTCATATTTGGTAATCAATTTTACTTTTTGTAGGACAATGAATGACAACCGGGTTCGTTGTAAGCTCGCACGACTAAAAAGAAGAAGGGAAATATATATTAAGCGTCACAGAGGAGTCAATGATCATGCTTTCACTGAAACTTTGGCATGCCTGGATAGAGAATGTCAACAAATAGTTGAATCACATGGTAGTTCATTAAGTGTTGGTGAAAGATCTCATATTTACACATCAGTACCACGTGTTAGGCGAACCGCTGTAAGATCTTCGACACGTTCCAATAGAGGGTCGTCCTCACATGCAACAAATGTAGAGCGTGGTGTTCGAACTATAACAAATCAATTACACCACTTTCATGATGTAGAGAATGGTATGCTCATTCTGACTAAGGATTATCATTTAACATGTGTTGTACTTGAGATGTAATATATCTTACATACTTTTAAATAATACGTATTGACATTATTGACTTTAAATTTCACGAAACTTATTTATAATCTTCATTATTTAACATGTGTTGTACTTGAGATGTAGCATATCTTACATACTTTAAAATAATACACATTGACATTATTGATTTTAAATTTTGCAAAAATTATTTTTATCTTCATTATTAAATTTTATGCAGGACAAGAGCCTGCAAATGCAAATGTTAATGGTCAAAACCCACCAACAATGACTACAGTACCAATTGCTCATGACATAAATGGTAAAATGCTAGATTTTAGTGTATATATATTTCTATATTCTTATTTATAGAAAATCAATATACTTCTATGAATGAATTTCATTATGTTTATGATGATATGTTGAGGACTTATTTTAATATTCAATATTTTAATATCAATATATGATATTTTAATATAAGATTTGGTGTAAAATAAAACACTTTTGCAGAAAGATCTGATATTGCCCCATCAAATTGCGAGCCTTTTGTTGGGCCTCCTTCACCAACCTATCATCATGGCAACACGAGTATAACTGAAGAAGTGCATGTGAACCCAATACTAGATTGTAATATTTTACAGCGTAAGTTTATATTTTTATTTTATTTCACCTTACATATTTCGTTACCATTTATAAATTATGGGAATATAATAAAATCTCTTATACATTGTTGCAGAAAGATCTCATCTTGCCCCTTTAACCTACAATCCTTTTCATGGACTTCCTCCACCAATCTATGGCCACGCAAGTACAAGTAGGATTGAAGAAGTGCATGTGAACCCCACAATTAATAGTGATGTCTTGCAACTTAAGTTTATAGTTTTGTTTGATTGCACATTATATATTTTATTGCTATTTGTAAATAAAAACAAAACAAATTTTTATATGTATGTCCATAAATTTTTAGGAGATCTTCCATGTCATCATTCTGATTCGGATGATGAGATTTTGGTATCCTGTAGCATACGTATGCAAGATGCTAATGAATGTGATGTGAATCATTTATCTACACATATGGTTCAAGGTAATAACATAATATTTATTTTTTACGAATTATAAAGTTGTGATAGAACGGAAGCCTAAAAAATTAGTCTCACTACTACGCATGTCAATTATTTTATATTTATAAACAATATGTATTTGAATCTTGATAGGTTTGCTATAGAACGGAAGCCTCAAAAATTAGTCTCACTACTACGTGCATGTAGCTTTACCATATCAAGATCTTTACAAATTTCAAATGCTAAGAGAATCTTGATACGTGATTATGGGCATAAAAAAGATGTAAGATTTCTTTTTTTTATTGTTTTTTGTACTTTATTATTTAAATATGTTATGATAATTAATTATGTAGCTTATTTATAGGTCAAATTTTTTCGGATTATTGCAAGTATTGAGAAGATTGACATTGATAAGTTATGGTATGCGACATGCAAACGTTGCCAAAACAATTGCAAATCTTATTATGGGAAGATCATATGTCTCAGTTGCAATGATATTGTAAATGCAACTATTAGGTAATACTTTTTTCATTTGTCACCGCAGTTTTATCTTATTAGTTCATTGACAAAAATTGATTTAATCTTTAAATTCAGGTTCTGTGTTCATCTTAGTGTAAGAGACAGCAGTGGAATTATTGACTTAAAGTTAACTAATAAACAAGCTGAATTTATGTTTCACCAGCAAGCTTCTTATTTCAAGAGTTTGGAAGACAAGGTACAAATATAATTTTCTTTGAGACTAAATAATGTGTCAGATATATTAAAAGCTCTGAAATCATAAATAATACTTACAGGATAACGGTAGAAGGCGATTACAAGACCATATTAGCATATTCTATAGTCGCATATTTACATTTATCATTCCTGTACCACCGAATTTTGCGAGACCAAATGTTCGTTGTCCTGTGAATTTTATTTTACCTGTGGACTGGTCTGAAGAATGTTTACACCTTCCAGAAAGATTACGTCTACGTGCATAAATGGTAAGTAATGTTATTATCTATCTTTTTGTTTTTTCTCTCAATACTATACCAATTCACAAGCAAACTATAAACAAATTCTAATAAATTATTTTCATTACTAATTTGATTTATATGTATCTATTCATGACATACCTTTTCATTTTGCAGAGATTATCGCTTTAGAGACAAGACGATTTGGGTCGTTTTAATTTGATAAGTGTGATCATATTATTTAATAATTTATGAATGTAAATCTTTTAGATTTTCATACAATATATTTGAACAAGTAGTTCTTTTTATAAATTATATTTAAATTAATATATGCCGTGCATAGCACGGGTTATACGCTAGTTTATTATTACTGGAATTCAAAAATAAAATAAAATTGTAATGTACAAAATAATAAAATCTAGAATGAGGCAACCCATGTTATAAGTGGAATATTATTTTATATTGCCCTATTTGCAAGGTAAGCTACGTGAGGCATCATTGTCTAGACAGGATCTTGGGACCATACTCGTGAAAATATTTTTAAGTACCAAAATTTAATATATATTCAAATTAAGAAGCATAATTATCATTGAATTCTAAACCATGATGATAAACATTCGTCATCAAAGGAAAAGCATAAACAAAATTTGTTAAGGAGAAAGAGTGAACCCCTGTCATCCATAAGAAAAAATAAACAAGTTCTAGCTAGTTCTAGTGGTGATGATAGCATTGAGAAAAGAAAAACGAGCAGTGACGATGATGACGATGACGATGACGATGATGATGGCCATGATGGCGGGGGCGGTAGTGGATATAAGGATACACAACAGGGAGGTGGCACACCGTGGGCTGAAGGAGATGACAATTATTATGCAACACAAGATACAGATCATGGATACCGTCCTGGCATAGAGAATCAACGTCGTTTCATGGAAAATTTGACTAATTTCTCTAGTGGTGATGATCGTTCACAATCTCAAAGGCATGGTTCAAGACAAAATGACATTGCGAATTATATGCAAAATTTGGATATAGATCATCGACAAGTTGGACCATATGGGATGACTACTACATATGACAATAGAAATGTACCATATCTCATGAATGTCCAAGGGTTATCGAGGAGTACTAGCACTAGAGAAAGCTATGATCGTTCCCGACGAAAAACTCGTGAAACAACTTCAAGTAGTATATCCGGGGTAGCTGGATTTAATGATGCAAGTGGAATTAATCAATCAAGTTTCAGATCCTCTCATAGTAGTACTTCTAGTACTCATTGTGATGGTTTGGGTTATTTTCACCGTACGGATCATGTAGGACCACCCCAACAATTTTCTCAGGGCCCGTATGGATTATATCAGGCCACATTCCAACATCGGCCGTATGCATTTCCAACTGAACCTGAACCGATGATATTCAGTGGTTCTTCAGGTGCTTATGAAAGCAGGAATGACGGTAGTGATGAAGATGACGATTATTTTGAGCTCCCTCGACAATCATCTTACTTTTGATTATGCAGGTAATTTTGTATTATTTTAAATAATTTATAAATCATTAGATTATGTATCATACTCAATATTTAGAGTTTGAAAATACTATTAAAAAACTCAAAGTAGTAGAACAATTAATATATAATAACAATGTAATAATTATATATGAACATTTCTTCGAATAACATTACGTTTTTCTTTTGGACAGTTATATTTCATAAATTTGAGAATAAACTTGGATGCACTTGAAGTATGATTTGGAAGGATGGTGTCATTGGCATCAAGCACTTTCTTGTTTTCATATGTAGAACTAAGTACCTTTATGTCTATTTCTATGTATTAAGTACTTAAGCGGCTAGAATGAGAAATTTACCTTTATTGATGGTGGATCTACATAATAAGTTTTTAGAGAAAATGTCAAAATACATACCATAGGATAGGCCCAATCCACTTTTGATACCACGCTTTAGACCTGTAACACTTTTGGTACCAAAAGACTTGTTTTTTAACACATTTGGTACCTCCGTCAGTTGACTAACGGTCAAACCCATGTGCATGTCACATGCCCGTTAATTCTTCCATTTTCCCACTCTAACTAAACGGATTTGTCTATTTTGGAGGGAAATAAGTAAAGGAAAAGGAGGGAAATGGAGGAAAATTGCCCTTCTTTATCATAAACATACGATTTCATTTTCTTCCTCTTCACTTCTACTTTCTTTCTCTTCTTCTTGTTCCAATATTGTTCTTTAGAATCAACCTCAATTGTTTTAAGTGCACTCCATTTTGCCTTGTAAGCTTGCTGCCTAGAAACATGCACCCCCATTTGTTTAATGATATCTTGTTGAAATCCCAACACCCTCCTCCTAGGATCAGTTATAAAAAGATCTTTGTATTTTTCACCAACCCATGAGGATTTAATATTTCTAACATGATATCTTGTTGAACAGTTGTGGACAGATTTGTATTCTCTGATTTGGAAGGTTGATTGGTCTTTAGATGAAACTAGTGCATGTATTTTCCATTCACACCCCTCTTCTGTACACTTGGCATATACCCTTCTTTTATCATTACTTGTTATTTTTATGTTTCTTTTGATTTTAATAGCATGACAGTGCACAGCATTAATGAACTCTTTTTTGGTACTAAAATACATGCCAAGTTCAAATCTAGGCTCATATAAATCAACTTGAGGAAACACAGGGTAAGTAGGACCACGTTCTTCATCATCACTATCCTTTCCAGAGTCAAAGTCAGATGAATTTGACACTATGTCCCCCTCATCAGAACCATTAGCCTCACCTTCTTCATTTTCATTCTCATCCACAGCCTCACTTCCCCCACCAACCCATTCTACTCCCTTATCAACATGCCTAGTATACATCTCATTATCCTCACTTTCATGACCTTCATTACTGCTCATATTGTAGTCACTGTCTGTGAACCCCCCACTATCATAACTGTCTTCATTGTCAGTTTCTACTAGTTCAGAAATGTGCCTGCTAGATGATCCTACTTGATTGCTAAAAGAGTTTTTTTTAGCTTCTAAGTACAAATGTACTTCTCTATCAGAATAATGTGACATGCATAAATCTAGAATTTGTTGGCCATGTGCAAGCAATACAAAACCAGAACCATTCCCTTGAGACCTATAGTATCTTTTAACTCCCATGTACCCTATTAATTCACATAACTTATCAACATAAGGGATATTAACATACTTTACCTCAACAAAGTCAAATATGCTAATTGTGCCCCCAATATATTCTGGTCTTCTAGTTATGAATTCACCCCCATGATGTATAATCATTGTAACAAGTGGCTCATCATCATCTGAAAGAACAATAAAACACAAACAAAAAATGATGTAAGTAATTAATCTACAAACTTACTAAGAAATATCCTACGGTATGAAACTCAAAATGTTGCAAATACAACTTACGGTATATTGGGTGAGGATATTTGTTGTATTCAGGGCCGCGTAGACTCATTTTGTGAACAAAATCGATCTTTACCGGTTGTGTATGCAGAATTTGGGTTGAATGATTTGGCTGAAAATTGCTGAAAATGATTGAACGATTTGGGGCTATAAGAGAAATTAGGGTTCAAAATGGTTGCGATTTAGGGCTGAACGAGAGCTGGAGAAATGGTTGTGATTTAAGGCTGAACGAGAGCGGGAGAAATGGTAGCGATTAGGGCTGAACGAGAGCGGAGAAATCTTTGTGATTTTAGGGCTGAACAGGGCGGGAGAAATCTTTGTGATTTGGGGAAAAATGGAAGAATTAACGGGCATGTGACATGCACATGGGGTTGACCGTTAGTCAACTGACGGAGGTACCAAATGTGTTAAAAAACAAGTCTTTTGGTACCAAATGTGTTACATGTCTAAAGCGTGGTATCAAAAGTGGATTGGGCCTATCCTATGGTATGTATTTTGACATTTTCTCTAAGTTTTTAATATGTATTAATTAGTAGCAATTTGTATTATTTATATTCCTTGTTAATTTTTCTAATTTTTTAAAATTTTTAGCCCAATAATATCCGATATGCCGCGACCGATATGAAACAGCACCCGCCGATATTATCACCGATACCGCGACTTTGAACCATGCTCGTGAAACTTTTACCTGCCATGAAATGAAGCAGCTTCATCATTATTATTTTAATGAGAAACCACTGCTGGAAAACAATTATGACAACCTAATTTAAGCTGTATAAATTCTCTATGAATTTCCAAATTGTATAATATTTATTCCAAAATTGTAATTCAAAATTTTTTTGGATAAACACCTGAGCCCGGATTATGTTGAATTTCTTATCACCATTATTGTAAAAGCTAGCACAGATTACTTCAGCTCCCCCGTCTTGAATAATACGTATGATTTCATGCAGCATGAAATTATGTCCACTGGTTAAAACAACTTCCAAATTCGAACCAAAATCTCTTACTTTCAGAACTGGTAAGAAATTTGGTTCAGACAATATAGTATTATTACAATCAGCCCTCGATGCTAATAGTGTCTTCTTTCTCTTCAATTCTTCGATCCCACTACTAGAAAACAGAGCAAACGCGACGGTCGAAACCGTCGCTAAACCGTCGCAAAAGCCGAAATTGCGACGGGTTCGCGACGGTATCGACCCGTCGCAATTTCGGCGTCGCTAAAATAATTCCCGTCGCCATCCCGTCGCCATCTACCTAAACACTTGACCCGATTTTGGCCGGGTATTGCCCGTCGCAAACCCGTCGCCATAATTTTAAAAATATATTTATATTAAATTAATAATTTCATATATTTTATTATATACCGTCGCCATCCCGTCGCCAAATAATAATAATTATTTTTTGAAGCCCGTCGCAAACCCGTCGCCATATGTTTAAAATATATTTATATTAAATTAATAATTTTATATATTTTATTATATACCGTCGCCATCCCGTCGCCAAATAATAATAATTATTTCTTGAAGCCCGTCGCAAACCCGTCGCCAAACATTTGAAGACCGTCGCAATCCCGTCGCGTTTCTGGTAGATTTTGTAAAAAAATATGCAGCCGGGTTGCTGCAACAAATCGAGCAACCGGCTGCAATTTCAGAATTTCATCAATAATTGGAGATATGAACCTCTTGCACTGATTCAAATGTATCAAACATCAAAAGATTAAACATCAAAAATAATAAATCAACATAAACACTAATAATTTATCTACTTCAACATAAATATCAAGAATATAGCAAAATACATCAACATAAAAAGAATTGGAATTGATAATAAACATTAAGCCTTAAAAACGAATTAAAAAATATAATACATACCTTTTCTTTTCTCTTTATTTGTATTTAACAATTTTTCCTATAAGAAATATAAAAAAATTAGGATTCATAATAGAAAGTGTAAGAATATTAATACATAGAATTCATATCATAATGAATAATTAAAAAACAAAATTGAATTGTAAGGGATTGATTTCGTAATTACCCTTTTTAATTGTCCTACACAATTAAACAAAACAACAAGATATTAGTGCACATTAAAATCAAAATATAACAAAATATAAATAAAAATATTAGATGATACATGTAATGAAAAATGGAAGAAGAAATTGAAGATTTGGATTATGAAGTTGTGAATATGAGGCTTTATATAGAGTAACAATTTGTAAAATTTTCGAAAATTTAGCGGGAGTGAAAATTTTCGAAAATTTAAAACCCGTCGCCAACCCGACGCTATCCCGTCGCCACTATTTGTGAAAAAATTGAATATGGCGCCTAATAAGATTTAGCGGGAGTGTGAAAATTTTCAAAAATTTAAATCCCGTCGCCAACCCGTCGCTATCCCGTCGCCACTTTTTAGCGGGAGTGTGAAAATTTTCAAAAATTTAAATCCCGTCGCCAACCCGTCGCTATCCCGTCGCCACTTTTTAGCGGGAGTGTGAAAATTTTCAAAAATTTAAATCCCGTCGCCAACCCGTCGCTATCCCGTCGCCACTTTTTAGCGGGAGTGTGAAAATTTTCAAAAATTTAAATCCCGTCGACATCCCGTCGCTATCCCGTCGCCACTATTTAGCGGGAGTGTGAAAATTTTCAAAGTGGTATGATCCTGAGTTTATATCTGTCAAATATCTTATATAAATTTCTAATCACACATTTCTTACAAATATATATATATATATATATATATATATATATATATTCATTTAAAAGTAATGTTCTCTTAACATAATTAATATTCGTTTATGAGTGAGTTCTTCACTTATTTCACCAATCATTTAAAACAATTCATTGTTTATTTATCATTTTTTATATTTTTAGGTACTTGTTCGTTTCATTTTCATTTCATATTCACTCAAAAATTGTTTAAAACTTAATTCATCACCTCCTAAATAAATTTGAACTTATATATTGTAATTGGTAGTTGTAAGATGTGACACAAAAATAAAATATTATTTAGTGAACTACTAGTCGTTGTGACTAATCATTTAATTATGCAAAATATAAAAAAGAAAAGAAAATTTGTTAGTGATTATTACTTTAAGTTAACTAGAGAAATCGTTACAACGCATAGTATTTACGAACTACGTATTATAACCAATAATATATATTTATATTTTATCCTAAAATATATCAATAATAATATTTAATTTATTTTAAAAATAAAAATAGCGTCGGTATGGCGTCAGTAAGTCAATGAAATGGTTTAAAAATAAAATTTTAAATTATTTATTTATCGTACCGTCGCCATCCCGTCGCCAAATAATAATAATTATTTCTTAAAGCCCGTCGCAAACCCGACGCCATATTTTTAAAATATATTTATATTAAATTAATAATTGTTTAAAAATATTTTATTATATACCGTCGCCATCCCGTCGCCAAATAATAATAATTATTTCTTAAAGCCCGTCGCAAACCCGACGCCATATTTTTAAAATATATTTATATTAAATTAATAATTGTTTAAAAATATTTTATTATATACCGTCGCCATCCCGTCGCCAAATAATAATAATTATTTCTTAAAGCCCGTCGCAAACCCGACGCCATATTTTTAAAATATATTTATATTAAATTAATAATTGTTTAAAAATATTTTATTATATACCGTCGCCATCCCGTCGCCAAGTAATAATAATTATTTCTTAAAGCCCGTCGCAAACCCGACGCCATATTTTTAAAATATATTTATATTAAATTAATAATTGTTTAAAAATATTTTATTATATACCGTCGCCATCCCGTCGCCAAATAATAATAATTATTTATTAAAACCCGTCGCAAACCCGACGCCATATTTTTAAAATATATTTATATTAAATTAATAATTGTTTAAAAATATTTTATTATATACCGTCGCCATCCCGTCGCCAAATAATAATAATTATTTCTTAAAACCCGTCGCAAACCCGACGCCATATTTTTAAAATATATTTATATTAAATTAATAATTGTTTAAAAATATTTTATTATATACCGTCGCCATCCCGTCGCCAAATAATAATAATTATTTCTTATAAAATATATTTATATTAAATTAATAATTGTTTAAAAATATTTTAGTATATACCGTCGCCATCCCGTCGCCAATGGTTTAAAAATAAAATTTTAAATTATTTATTTATCGTACCGTCGCCATCCCGTCGCCATACCGTCGCATTATTTTTAACCCATTTAAAAAAACGGGTTGGAATTTCACCGACGCCATACCTTCGCCATACCGTCGCAAAACTTAAAAAAAATGGCGACGGGCGAAACGCCCGTCGCATTTGCTCTGTTTTCTAGTGGTGTCCGTTCTCTTAAATTTTTAATATAGCCAGCCGCCTGGTCCAGCTGATCTTGCTGGGACAAGAATTCCTGCATCAAATTTTAGATAAATAAACTGAAGTACCATATATATATATTAATTGGATGAGATTTCTAGTTATATGTTTGTGGTGTTTCTAAGTCAACATTAGAAAATAGCTTCCTAGGGTTTCAGAGTCCAAAAAATACCTTCAAATTGTAAAACCAAAATTAAGTCGAGCAAAGTGAAAGTTAATGGGTTTATCGCAGTTTTTGTATCAAAGAATGGTTTATAAGAATGATACTGTTAAAACCCTAACCCTAATTAGTCACCAATAAATCATAACACAAACTTAACTTCACCTCTCTCTCTCTCTCTATATATATATGTATGTGTGTGTGATTATATATCACGATAATCTGATCTGATAATAGAATTTTGTGTGATCCATGATTGGAATGAACATTTGTACACCCTAAATCTACTTTCCTATATACATTTCAATATTATTGCATCATAAATTAAACTTGTATTTAAACATAAAAGATATATATGCATATTTATATATATACTAGGATGGCAAAATGGATCAGACGGTTTCAACCCAATTTGGGTTGAATTGGTTCCTAAGAAAATTTTATTTGGTTCCAACTTGGTTCCAAGTTGGGTCCAACTAAATTTCAGCTTAGGCCCAAATCACTTGCTTGTCAATACTCTAAATTAAAATTAAAGAACGAAATATAAGTATTGAGTTGGGTTGGGCTTGGTTCCCTTTCAAGTTGATTTTGGTTCCCTTTTGGGTTGAGTTGGTTCCTTCTTAAAAACCATTTAAGAACCCAACTCATTTTATAACAAAACCGTTGGATCCGACCCAAACCCAACCCAACCCGCCCATTTGCCACCCCTGATTATATATATATACCTACCTTTGGTGGGTTGAAATGATGAGGCGGGATGAGTGAGATGAGATTGGAGCAAAGACCATTCATATGAATTCTTCTTCTTCTTTCAATATCTTTTCTCTCAAGTTTCTTCCCTCCATTATTGTTCATCTCAGACCTAAGAAAAAGAAGTAGAAGAATTTAACATATTATAAATTAATCAATCATTAATTCATTATAAATTTGACGTATTTTAAACTCACCAACATTTTTAAAAGCATAAATATACACACTATGTATCACATTAAATTCACAAGAATTTTCGTAATATACTTTTCATTTAAAAAATTTAACTAAAAAACATAAACAAACACAGTCAATTTCAAAAATAAAAAATCGAAAACTGAATCGAATTTTCCCAAATGAAGACCGAATTGTCAATTTTTTGATTCTGTTCGATTTCTAACCACATAGTCAATAGTCATAAGGTAAGCCACTCTGAGTAATAAATTAAAATAAAATGTGATACAGATTAAATTCCATTACTATTGAAAGAAATGAATGAATGACTGTACGTAGACATCGTTTTGCATGATATCATTAATATTGGAGAAAGAAGTGTGTAAGCATTATTCATGTAATTAATATATAATTTTGAAATAATAAATTAATGAAATTTTTTGGTGGAAATTACGGGGATAGCCAGAATTTCGATTTTAGAGATATTACGAAAATTTTGTAGACATATTTGGAAATTTTCAATAAAACTTTGAATAATTTTAATTAGCATTTATCTGTATTTTATATTAATGAAATTGTATATATAGTGAGTTTTGTTGAGTAATATGATTAATACATATTGTAGATATTGAAATTTTGCAAGCGAATCAAATCATGCCACATGGAAATATTGACCAATCAAAAATCGTCTACGACAAAAGATATTTATTTATTCAAGATAAGTTTTGGATAAATTTAAGTTAAGTTTTGGATAATTATCAATTCAAGTTAAATTTTGGATAGTATCTAGAAGATCTATCTAGATCTTCTATCAGCCAATCAAATGACTCTGAAATTATGATAATTATTTATTAAATCAAATAGATAATTATCAGTGGATTCCAAATTATCCAAAACTCTTCCATCCTACACCTATAAATAGGGTCCTTTGGAGTTCATAAATTACACACAGAAGTTCAATCAAAAAGCTAGAGAAGACGAATGAAGCTCTCCAAATTTTCTCTACGAAGATTCTTCGAATATACAAAGAAGATTCAAGGCGTTCTATGCGATATTCAAGGCGTTCTTGAGGAAGTTCATCAAATTATAGCGTTTGATTCGTAATTACAGTGCTAAACCTACGAATTAACGTTATAGAAATTCAAATCAAATTCAAGGAAGATCAAAGTCACAAAGTCAACCTTGAAGATTTCAAATTCCATATCAAATTCAACGTTTGATCCGAGATTAAGCTGCCAAGCCCTCGAATTAACGTTATAAACATTCAAGTCAACGTTGGAGAAGATCAAAGAAGCAAAGTCAACTCCAATATTCAAGTCAACATTCTTGAAGGAAGAATCAGAGGATTAGAATCAATGTTTTGAAACCCAGCCCGTTCAATGAACCGGAAAAGTGACCGGGTCACGGGTCATTGGTTCAACCGTCGGGTCAATACCGGTTGAACCGGTAACGTCATAATTATGCAATAAATAATATATTATATTAAAAGTATAATAAATTAATAATAATTATATATACTTCATATATTTTAAATTATACATAATTAAATCAAATGAAAATAAATAAATTTATTGTATACATAATAATAATAAAAGCAAAAAGAATAGAGAGACATGTGTGATGTGTTCCTCTACAAAAGAAATATATTAATATAAATAAAATAGAGTATATAAAGACAAAAACCAATACTTTCATTTTAAAACCCTACAATCTCTTACCAGCGCCGCAGTCCTCACGTAAAGCTCCTTCCTTCTTCAACTTTTCTTATCATTTTCTTATATTCTAATTTTAGTTTTGTTTTCTTTTCTTTCCTCAAATCTTCCATCTATTTTGAGTTTATTACTTAGTGCCCTATATCAAATAAACCTTCTTCTATAATTTCTACATTATAACTTGCATAAATTATAGGAATTTCAACAAAAAAGAGGAGAAGAAATGAAGAGTAAAAGCTATGGCAACAGGCATAACCGGTTCTATCGACCCACGACCGGTTCGAACGGTTCAGCGGTTGAATCGCGGGTTGGAACGATTCTTGACCAAAAGGACGATTTTTGACCAAAACGATTTTTGAGATCAACTCGGCCCGTTTTTAGGTCCGGTTCCCGGTCCGACCGGTTCGACCGGCCGGTCCGGGCCGGGTTTGAAAACACTGATTAGAATAGAGATTTGTACCCTATATTTTTATTTTGATTAATATAAATTTCTTTGTCACAATTTTTTGTGTTTCTTGATTTTCAGAATTACAAATTTGTTGTGTACAAATTTTTGGCACGCCCAGTGGGACCATCTCTACCTCTCATCTCTTCACTTCAACAAGTTCAAATGGATGCTCAAGTCAAAGCTATGAAGATAGTGGAATCCAAGATGATCATCTCAAATCCTTCAAACTACACGAGTGAAGTCATTGGCGTCACCACAAGAAGTATGCCCATAAAGCTACAAACATCTTCGAAGGTGGTTCCCCTACTTGAGCATGTTGAGGATGACGCATTCCGCTTTGGTGATGAAATCAATCATGATGAAGAGAAGTATTCATCCCCACAACGTTCTACATCAAGTGACTCAAACATCGCATGTGTCATGATGACAAATGTTACCACTCCGGAGGAGCAAATTGCAAACTTGACAAAAGCTGTTGAAGGATTAACGAAGCATGTTCAAGAGCAAGCCACTCTAATTGCAAAGTTGATGAAGAAAGCAGACGACGTGGATGCCATGCACGAAATTGAAAAACAAATTGAGGCGTAAGATGAAGCTGAGACGTCAAAGAATCAACATCTAGTTGAGAAGGGAAATTCCATTGTCGAGGAGCTTTAAGTTTCAAGTGATGGGACGATTCCAGCTGCTCGACTAAAGGAGTTTATCATGAGTACTATCCAAGACAATCGCGATGGGAGATCCAAGATGCCTTTAACTTATGTCAAGCCATATACTCGAAGAATTGATAATTTGAAGATGCCAACTGGTTACCAACCCCCAAAATTCCAGCAATTTGATGGCAAAGGCAATCCAAAGCAACATGTGGCTCACTTCGTTGAAACATGTAATGATGCTGGAACTTATGGCGACCAACTAGTCAAGCAATTTGTTAGATCACTGAAAGGCAATGCATTTAACTGGTACATTGATCTTGGTGCTGACTCAATCAACAATTGGGGGCAATTGGAGCAAGAATTCCTCAATCGCTTCTATAGCACTCGTCGCATAATCAGCATGCTTGAACTCACCAATTCCCGTCAATTGAAGGATGAACCAGTCATCGACTACATTAATCGTTGGAGAAATTTGAGTCTTAACTGCAAAGAAAGATTACATGAGTCCTCTACTATTGGAATGTGTATTCAAGGGATGCATTGGGGTCTTCGATATATCCTTCAAGGAATACAACCGACAACGTTTGAAGAGCTGGCCACTCGAGCATATGATATGGAGTTGAGTATGGCTGCAAGTGGAATTGATGAGTCATATATTCAAGAGCCTTGGAGACAAGAAATCAACAAAGGGGGCAAGCCATTCACAAATGCTTCTAATGATGAGCCCATATTTGATAGTGATGAACATATGGAAGAAAGTGACGTTCAAGCTCGTCATCCAAACTTTGACTAAAGATGCTAAATCAACGCTCCTCGATAAGAGCATAAACTGTCATCAAGGCTCCTTGATAAGAGCATAAACTATCAGCAAGTCTCCTTGATAAGAGTTTAAACTTTCAATAAATACAAAAGCAAATGCACTCCTTGACACGAGTATAAACGGTCTACATGTCAAAGCAAATCAAATGAAGCCCTCCTTGACACGAGCATAAAAGGTCTACAAGTCAAATCAAATCAAATAAAGTTCTCCTTGACACGAGCATAAAAGGTCTACAAGTCAAATCAAATCAAATGAAGTTCTCCTTGACACGAGCATAAAAGGTCTACAAGTCAAATCAAATCAAATGAAGTTCTCCTTGACACGAGCATAAAAGGTCTACAAGTCAAATCAAATCAAATTAAGTCCTCCTTGACATGAGCATAAAAGGTCTACAAGTCAAATCAAATCAAATGAAGCCCTCCTTGACACGAGCATAAAAGGTCTACAAATCAAATGAAATTCTCCTTGACACGAGTATAAAATGTCTACAAGTCCAACCAAATCATGTACTCCAAGCCTTGAAGAGTATAAACTAATTATGGCATTTCTATGAGAAAAAAAAATTGAACTACGTTATGACTTGATCCCTTTTTCTTAGGGTACGTAGGCAACTTAAATATATCTAAGTTCAGTCATAAATTCAAATCAAATCATATTCTCTCGATGGAGTGACGTCACTCATTCAAAAGAATTTTGAAAGAAAGATCCCACCGTGACATGGGGGCATGTTAATCTCGTTGTGACACAAACAACTTGCGGTGGAAGCCAACAAAGTATTTTCGAGAAGACACCAAACTATGCGAAAGACTTTCATGGTATCGAAGCTCAAATGGAGGCTATTCTTAATGCATGATTTTTATGTTGAGACGTTGCGACTCATCCACTACGAAGTATGCTTTGAAATAACCAAACTTCCGTGAACGAGTCTCAAGGGGGCATTTGTAGATATTGAAATTTTGCAAGCGAATCAAATCATGCCACATGGAAATATTGACCAATCAAAAATCGTCTACGACAAAAGATATTTATTTATTCAAGATAAGTTTTGGATAAATTCAAGTTAAGTTTTGGATAATTATCAATTCAAGTTAAATTTTGGATAGTATCTAGAAGATCTATCTAGATCTTCTATCAGCCAATCAAATGACTCTGAAATTATGATAATTATTTATTAAATCAAATAGATAATTATCAGTGGATTCCAAATTATCCAAAACTCTTCCATCCTACACCTATAAATAGGGTCATTTGGAGTTCATAAATTACACACAGAAGTTCAATCAAAAAGCTAGAGAAGACGAAGGAAGCTCTCCAAATTTTCTCTACGAAGATTCTTCGAATATACAAAGAAGATTCAAGGCGTTCTATGCGATATTCAAGGCGTTCTTGAGGAAGTTCATCAAATTATAGCGTTTGATTCGTAATTACGGTGCTAAACCTACGAATTAACGTTATAGAAATTTAAATCAAATTCAAGGAAGATCAAAGTCACAAAGTCAACCTTGAAAATTTCAAATTCCATATCAAATTCAACGTTTGATCCGAGATTAAGCTGCCAAGCCCTCGAATTAACGTTATAAACATTCAAGTCAACGTTGGAGAAGATCAAAGAAGCAAAGTCAACTCCAATATTCAAGTCAACATTCTTGAAGGAAGAATCAGAGGATTAGAATTGAGATTTGTACCCTATATTTTCATTTTGATTAATATAAATTTCTTTGTCACAATTTTTTGTGTTTCTTGATTTTCAGAATTGCAAATTTGTTGTGTACATATATTACGAAAAATACAAAATAAACAGTGTTTTGAAAGTAAAAAAATAAAATAAATTTTATATGAAATTCATTAATACTAATCATTATAATTGTATTATAAATTATCATTTATAACGACTTGAACTTTTTATGATAATGTATTTGTTATTGTTAAAACTTAAAAAATACTCCTTGTTCAATCTCGTATAAAACTTTTGAAAATTTGTAGAAATATTTGGAAAGTTTCAATAAAACTTTGGATAATATAAATCATCATATTTATGAACATTTTAGGTTAATAAAATTGTATATTTAATATATATATATATGTATATATTGTGACCAAAGAAAAAGTATACATTGAATTGTATTAAGTGATACATTAAAAGTACCTAAGATTTGAAAGCTAATAAAAGTTTAATTTGTGGGTTGAATTCGAACAATTCACATTAGGTGAGCCCACATAATTAATTACTAGAGGGCGATTATTTATAACAATTGGACCTCACAGCTAAACCAAAAATGGAAAGTGCTTGTTAAATAATATGAAACCCGTAAATAATATTATTGATGATGGAACGTATATATAGGATTACAATTGAATCTAACGATATCATAACTTACCCTAACCTACCCTACAAACAAGAAAATAAAATATTATTAACCTATATATAATATATTTACCATATGTCTAAATAAGCAACAAAATATGAAAAATTATTATTATAGAATATGATTCTCTAACACTCCCCGCAATTGAAACGTGGGGATCTTGAACGTTGAAACTGATCTAAATTCAAAAAAATAAAAATCGGCGATGTGCACATAAGCTAAGCATGGTTAGGGACAGGCTTAACCACCTTGTCTTAGGTCTTGGTGCAGGCTTAACCCCCTGCACTGGGTCCTGGTACAGGCTTAACACCATGTACTGGGTCCTCGTACAGGCTTAACCCCATGTACTGGGTCTTGGTGTAGGCTTAACCCCCTTATTTCCAAGAGTGAGGGGTTGACTCTAACTCCTTATTTCCAAGAGTGAGCGGTTGGCTCTAACTCCTTACTTCCAAGAGTGGCTCTAACTCCTTATTGTACATAAAAAAAAGACTAAAAACCAGCGGCACCTAGATGGTGCGGTGACAATAACTCAAACTCTTTATTTGTCAAGGGTGAGCGATGATAACATAAAAATAAAACTAAACTGAAATAAGGTGCGTCGGACGGGGTCGGCGACTTAAAAATAGCGGAAGCAAAAGATCGAGAGACCAAGGCTAGAAGCCATGGCTCTGATACCATGTTAAATAATATAAAACCCCGTAAATAATATTATTGATGATGGAACGTATATATAGAACTATAATTGAATCTAACGATATCATAACTTACCATAACCTACCCTACAAACAAGGAAATAAAATATTATTAACTTATATATAATATATTACCATATGTCTAAATGAGCAACAAAATATGAAAAATTATTATTCTAGAATATGATTCCCTAACAGTCCTCTCGTCAATTTTCTATTATTTGTACATATGGGGCATTCTTTTTTAATTCATTAAATAAATACATTGAACTCTAGTGCCACTATTTTAAAACATTAAGCAGAACAGGATTAATTATAACTTTCGAAAACATCATTTTCAAAGTTACTACATGTATATATTTTTTTTGGGAAAATATATAATTGATATAATCTTTATCAAAATACAAAACAAAATGTTATTTTAAAATAAACAATTAATATGTTTTGAAAGTGAATAGTAATATAATTAGGATGAATGAAATGTTTTTTCCATTATTAATCTTTATTGGCTTCAAACCTCAAGTAAACGGGCCTAAGTTATTTAGGATTTATTGATAGTTAGAATAAAAGAAACCGACAATAGTCCCAAAATTCATATATTTTGTTGCTCTTTCCTTGAAAGAAACCGACAATAGTCCCACATTTATCAATTATCTTTATTTAATCCTTAAAAGTAAAACAAACTCACAAAGAGACCCACATTCCAAATATATATTACTTTGACCTTTCCAAAAAATATATTAATTATTCTATTTTTATTATCAAAATATTTATCCCTTATTAAGTAGTTACTTATTGCTCTGGCATAGAACACAAAATGAAATACTATTTAGGGACTGAAGATTTAAAATGATTAAATGATTCATTACTATGTTTTGGAACAAATAGCGTTAGATCAACTTCCCTAGTTATGTTTATCGGCTTCCAAATGTATCTAGGAAAATTGCATTTTTTGCCTCATACTTTTACTCATTTTAATTTTTGGTTACACATTTTAAAAGTTTTTCATGTATAGTCAAACAACTTCAAATATGTCACAAGTTTAGTCGCTAATTTTTTCGCCCAAAATCTTACGGCCAAGAACCTATATATTTCATTAGTCAACATTTCGGTTGATTTTTTGAGAATTCGTGCATGAATGACAATCACACATGTATTTTATTCAATATCATGGTGTATTAATTCGACATCACAATGTTTTTCACGAATAAATTCTCTTCAAAATTTGATAAAATTATTGACTAACGAAACTATATAAATTTGACCATATTCCTGGTGATAAGATACCATATTAAAGAGTATGTTCAGTGGCTGGAGTTAGGTGTAAGTATGATTAATTATATATTGAATTTTTTTTGTACATCGTCTACAAATTCCATTGTCATCGTCCTAAATTTGAGTGTAGAAGGTACATATCTATACTCCTACCATATTCTTAACTAGATTTAAACCTAAAACTTGTACTATTTATTGAACATTTAATTAAACTAGTAAACAACACGTGCGACGCACGTGAATTATTATGATGATCTTGTTAAAATAATTTTTATGTATTAATATTGTTTAGTTATAAAAGATTTAAACAATAATTTGATTAAT
Source organism: Verbascum thapsus (assembly GCA_963669365.1). Classification (NCBI taxonomy): domain Eukaryota; kingdom Viridiplantae; phylum Streptophyta; class Magnoliopsida; order Lamiales; family Scrophulariaceae; genus Verbascum; species Verbascum thapsus. The sequence continues at coordinate 11,241,625 of OY770118.1, forward strand.
AAATTATTAATTCCTATAATACAATTATTTAAAAATAAAATATTGATTGATATCAAAGATGCATGAAAGATAAAATTAATTGAAAATTGAGACTTATAAGATATAATTATATTCATTCATTCATTCATTTCTTGGTTTTATTCAATGGAGTGTTCAATTTTTTTTCCTTCTCACTAACTACTTATAATAGTGTTTTTATTATGGCTCAAAAATTAAATATTTGTATTTTTTTAATTCATATTTTGTTTGTCTATCCTTTTCTGTCTAAAATCACCATAGTATAATTTTTACATAACTTGATCGTTATTATTGTTGTATTTATTTTTTTAATTGCTAGTTCTATTTTCAATATATAGCGCTAACCACATTTTAAATAAATATTTTTCTGATAAACTGGTGATTTAGTTTTACATATATTTGGTGAAATATTAATCATGTTCGTTTATGTTTTACTTTGTCACAAGAATAAAATAAATGAGATAATTGACGGTATCCACTCATTTTGAAAATGATTAATATAGAATATATAGTAACAATTATGAACTTAAACAAAAATAATGTTGTGGTTTTAATAAATAATATAACATTTATTCTTTTTAGATTATTTTGCTAATTATTTATCATTTTAGGTTAGATAGAAGATATAGTACTTTTATAACATATGTTGTATAAGTAGATCTCTTTCTAATATAATATATGTGATTTTATTATAAAATTCAAGTGTAACTATACATTATATTTTTGTAGATATTTAAGATTTAGTTATTTATTTTGTACTCTCATTGAAACGTATAATTATACATATGTAATTTATTATATACTTTTATTGTTAAAATATTCAATACATGGTTTATTTTTACTCTTCGGCTCTTTGGCCTTAGACTCATTACGCAACACGACTGAACTCGTTGCAAGAATGAGATAAGAACAATCTAATCTATATCTAATTTCACTATAGAGTCCTATTGTAATTATATTGTTATAGATACTTAAAATTCTTTTTATTATTTTGTTTCTCACTCTTTTGTCATTGAAAAATAAAATTTACGTAATAATATTATAAATACGCCATAATCACGAAATTTTTACAATCAAAGTTTGAATTACAAATTTATGCCATGTTAGAATTTTAAATTTAGAGTAGATCAATTTTGCTTGATTTTTTCATCTATATCCAAGTTAGCTTACAATATATAGATGAAAAGGTTTAGTGGAATATGTATTCATATTCCTGGAATTTAATTTATAAATGAATTTCTTTGTAATGTTCAATACGGTACAAATATTGGATCCTCTATATCTTTTCTTACTTTCATCAATAAATAAATAGGAGTAGTTTTATCTATTGTAGAGTTCTAAGATAATTATAGTTCTAATATAGTTATGGTTCTTATTATTTGTCTTTTAAATACTTAAAATTTACTTTTATTACTTGTTTGTGACTTTTTTACCATTAAAAAATTAAATTCTATAAGGTTATATTAGGTATATCAAAAATTCAAAGAAACACCCATACTTTTATAATAAAATAGATAGATAGATAGATAGATAGATAGATAGATAGCAACTTAATTCTCATAGGTAACGTATAATATATTAACCTGATAAAACATTTATTTGATTGAAACTTGGTTCTGGAAATTACAATAATATATAGGAAATACATGAAGAAATTAAACACCAAATACTATATAAGCTTGATAATTTAGTTAAGAAATCAACTCCTGAATCCTCTCACAAATCCTTGAAGTATCCGCACCAACTCGTGAAACTTTAACCTGCCATAATTAATGAAGCACCTTCATTATTATTAACGAAATTAAACAATTTTAACAACCTATAAATTTCCAAATTGTATAAGATTTATAACAAAAATTATATTTAAAAAATATTTAATTTGTTGATATAAACACCTGAGCCCGGATTATGTTGAATTTCTTGTCGCCATTGTTGTAAAAGCTAGCATAGATTACTTCAGCTCCCCCGTCATGAATAATACGTAATTACGTATGATTTCATGCAGCATGAAATTATGTCCACTGGTTAAAACCACTTCAAAATTGGAACCAAAATCTCTTATTTGCAGAACTGGTAAGTCAGGATTTGATCCAGACATTATAGTATTATTACAATCAGCCCTCAATGCTAATAATGTCTTTTTTCTCTTCAATTCTTCGATCCCTTCTCTTAAATTTTTAATATAGCCAGCTGCCTGATCCAGTTGATCTTGCTGGGACAAGAATTCCTGCATCAAATTTTAGATAAAAAAGAAGATAAACCGAAACATATATATATATATATATATTAATGGGATCAGATGAGATTTCTATATGTTTGTGGTGTTTCTAAGTCAACATAAAAAAAATAGCTAGGGTTGCAGAGTCCAAAAATATATATGATCTTCAAATTATAGATAGTCAAGATCTGGAAATGGAAAATTCAGTCGAAAAATTTGCTCGTTTAATGGGTTTATTGCAACTGTACTCATAAAATCAAGAGCTGATGAGGCTTTGTATGAAAGTGATAAAAAGGGTTAAAACCCTAACCATAATTAGTCACCAATATATCACAAGACAAACTTCACTTCATTTTGCACACACACATATATATATATAATTATATCTTACGATAACCTGATCTGATAATAGAATTTTGTATGATCCGTGATTGGAAGAACATATACCCTAAGTACACTTTCCTATATATATTTCAATATTATTGCATCATAAATTAAACTTGTATTTAAATATAAACACACACGCGCACACACACACATATATATATACCTTTGGTGGGTTGAAATGATGAGGCGGGATGAGTGAGATGAGATTGGAGCAAAGACCATTCATATGAATTCTTCTTCTTCTTTCAATATCTTTTCTCTCAAGTTTCTTCCCTCCATTACTGTTCATCTCAGATCAAAGAACAAGAAGAAGAATTTAATTTGTATATATCTTCAGACTTCAGTAAGGTGATGATGATCATATATATATATATTGATTTAAATCGAATCTCGTTGGGTTAATTCGAACCAAATCGATCTCTTGAGAAAATTATAGACTGCACTCAAGTGTATTGAGTTGCCTACGTACCTAATTATTTAGGATCAAGTCTATCGTAGTTCTAACAAATTAAAGAGAGCTTTTATATCAGTTTGCCTCGTATAGAGTATGAGGTGTTCTTTTTAGAGAGAACCCCCCTCAAATGAACTAGTAGAGGGGTATTTATAAGCTCAAGTGGTTACTATTTATGATGTGATGGTTGGGACCTGAAAATTACTGCCATGTGTCATTATATCTATGGACCATCTGTCCTTGGGTTATCGGGTCGGGTCGTATGATGACCCGACCCATCCTTTTTCTGAATGGGCACCTCGTATACAAACTACCTCGTACGCAAAGTACCTCGTATGCATATTGCCTCGTATGCAAAGTACCTCGTATGGCTAATTTATAATCTAGAGATAATATTTGAACTACTTTAATAATATTGCAATTTTGACACACATCATTTAGTCCCCCAGGTCGTAGAGTATACAACGCACGACGTAGACACTTCGACCTATAAGAGAAACTTTTTAACCTTGTCTTGTATTAGAGACACACATTTTGTGACCACCTTCATGGTGCAAGTCTATGTTTTGCCTCGTATTAGAGGCAAGTGTTGTGCCGCGTCTTAGAGACACATTTTTTAAGATAACCTCGTATTAGAGGTAAATTTTAAGATAAATTTCAGCTCGTATGAGAGGAAAATTTTTGATAAGTGGTGCCTCATATTTGAGGCAACTTTTTAAGATAAATTTCACCTCGTATGAGAGGCAAATTGTAAGATAAATTTCACCTCGTATGAGAGGCAAATTTTTGATAAGTGGTGCCTCGTATGAGAGGCAACTTTTTAAGATAATTTTCACCTCGTGTGAGAGGCAAATTGTAAGATAAATTTCACCTCGTATGAGAGGCAAATTTTAAGATAAATTTCACCTCGTATGAGAGGCAAATTGTAAGATAAATTTCACCTCGTATGGGAGGCAAATTGTAAGATAAATTTCACCTCGTATGAGAGGCAAATTTTTGATAAGTGGTGCCTTATATTTGAGGTAACTTTTTAAGATAATTTTCACCTCGTATGAGAGGCAAATTGTAGGATAAATTTCACCTCATATGAGAGGCAAATTTTAAGATAAATTTCACCTCGTATGATAGGCAAATTTTTGATAAGTGGTGCCTCATATTTGAGGCAACTTTTTAAGATAAATTTCACCTCGTATGAGAGGCAAATTGTAAGATAAATTTCACCTCGTATGAGAGGCAAATTTTTGATAAATTTCACCTCGTATGAGAGGCAAATTTTTGATAAGTGGTGCCTCATATTTGAGGCAACTTTTTAAGATAAATTTCACCTCGTATGAGAGGCAAATTGTAAGATAAATTTCACCTCGTATGAGAGGCAAATTTTTGATAAGTGGTGCCTCATATTTGAGGCAACTTTTTAAGATAAATTTCACCTCGTATTAGAGGCAAATTGTAAGATAAATTTCACCTCGTATGAGAGGCAAATTGTAAGATAAATTTCACCTCGTATTAGAGGCAAATTGTAAGATAAATTTCACCTCGTATTAGAGGCAAGTGTTGTGCCTCAGAGGCACATTTTTTAAGATAAATTTCACCTCGTATTAGAGGTAAATTTTAAGATAAATTTCACCTCGTATGAGAGGAAAATTTTTGATAAGTGGTGCCTCATATTTGAGGCAACTTTTTAATATAAATTTCACCTCGCATGAGAGGCAAATTGTAAGATAAATTTCACCTCGTATGAGAGGCAAATTTTTGATAAGTGGTGCCTCGTATGAGAGGCAACTTTTTAAGATAATTTTCACCTCGTGTGAGAGGCAAATTGTAAGATAAATTTCACCTCGTATGAGAGGCAAATTTTAAGATAAATTTCACCTCGTATGAGAGGCAAATTGTAAGATAAATTTCATCTCGTATGGGAGGCAAATTGTAAGATAAATTTAACCTCGTATGAGAGGCAAATTTTTGATAAGTGGTGCCTCATATTTGAGGCAACTTTTTAAGATAATTTTCACCTCGTATGAGAGGCAAATTGTAGGATAAATTTCACCTCGTATGAGAGGCAAATTTTAAGATAAATTTCACCTCGTATGAGAGGCAAATTTTTGATAAGTGGTGCCTCATATTTGAGGCAACTTTTTAAGATAAATTTCACCTCGTATGAGAGGCAAATTGTAAGATAAATTTCACCTCGTATGAGAGGCAAATTTTTGATAAGTGGTTCCTCGTATGAGAGGCAACTTTTTAAGATAATTTTCACCTCGTATGAGAGGCAAATTGTAAGATAAATTTCACCTCGTAAAAGAGGCAAATTTTTGATAAGTGGTGCCTCATATTTGAGGCAACTTTTTAAGATAAATTTCACCTCGTATGAGAGGCAAATTGTAAGATAAATTTCACCTCGTATGAGAGGCAAATTTTTCATAAGTGGTGCCTCATATTTGAGACAACTTTTTAAGATAAATTTCACCTCGTATGAGAGGCAAATTGTAAGATAAATTTCACCTCGTATGAGAGGCAAATTTTTGTGACTTCACCTGGAGGTTCCTGTTTTCTTCTCATATATAGCTTCTACCTCGTACGTAACTTTCTCCTCGTTCCTCTCTCGCAGCGATCTTCCCTTTGTTCCCCATTAGGGTCAAGTTTGGGAATTGCCGTCTCCGAGTACCACTCTTGTGGCGATATTCCCCTTGTTCTCCATTAGGGTCAAGTTTGGGAATTGCCCTCTCGGGGTACTCGGGGGAGGATGGGTAATTCCGATGTTCGGAGCCGTAGTTAGCTTTGAAACCCACTCTTGAAACTGTTGCTACATTCTTTGATCAAACTTGATTTTTGGTCGTTGTAATTACCCTCTGGCACCTCTGAAGTTGTACGATGCAGAGTGACCTCTCTATGCTCATCTCTTGTAGAATCCATTGGCTCTTTACTTGGTCGATGGTGTTCGTTCTCTATGTCAATTCGTTCGACAGTTTTTGTGGTTTCTCACAGACGGCGCCAAATGATTTAGCTCGAATCTCGTTGGGTTAATTCGAACCAAATCGATCTCTTGAGAAAATTATAGACTGCACTCAAGTGTATTGAGCTGCCTACGTACCTAATTATTTAGGATCAAGTCTTACGTAGTTCTAACAAATTAAATTAAAGAGAGCTTTTATATCAGTTTGCCTCGTATAGAGTATGAGGTGTTCTTTTTAGAGAGAACTCTCTCTCAAATGAACTAGTAGAGGGGTATTTATAAGCTCAAGTGGTTACTATTTATGATGTGATGGTTGGGACCTGAAAATTACTGCCATGTGTCATTATATCTATGGACCATCTGTCCTTGGGTTATCGGGTCGGGTCGTATGATGACCCGACCCATCCTTTTTCTGAATGGGCACCTCGTATACAAACTACCTCGTACGCAAAGTACCTCGTATGTATATTGCCTCGTATGCAAAGTACCTCGTATGGCTAATTTATAATCTAGAGATAATATTTGAACTACTTTAATAATATTGCAATTTTGACACACATCATATATATATATATATAGATTCATTACGCGGATATATATGCAGAGTTTGAAAAATAAATTAATTACAGTAAGCTGCGCAATGGTCGGTTTTCTTGTAAGAGGCCCACCATGTAATTAGAGAATTTTGTTTTCGCATTAGATTTTCTGGAAACATACCAATTAGTCATTTTCGGGGCTAAATTGTAATTTTACTCCTCAAACCAAAGCATGTTTAGTAACAATTTAGTGAACAACAAAAGTTTAATTAGTTATAATTTTTTGTGTAGTCATTAAGGTGTCCTAAATAAAATTAGGGTTTTAAATTAACCAAATTCATACATCATAAATATACACTCTAAATTTATAATTACCTAATTCAGAATATAGGTTTAACAATAAATACAAACAACAACAATTAGAATACTAAATTTTACCACAATTTAAGTTTGATTTGGGACAAATCTTAAAAAAATAAAATAAAAAACATAAACAAATACAAACATATATTTTTAAATTTTTCTCATAATATCTCTATATATTACAAGAAAAGATAAAATTCGCAACGATTATTTAAGCTATAAAATTAAATTCGTTGCGATTTGTGATGTTTTGGCAACAAAAAATGAGTTTTGTAGCTTATTGTCATTTACCTAGGACGAAAATTATGTTTTGTTGCTAAATGTGCATTTTTCTATGATTTCGCAACGATTCTTTAAGCTACAAAATTAATTTCATTGCGATTTGTAATGTTTTGGCAACAAAAAATGAGTTTTGTAGCTTATTGTCATTTGCCTAGGACGAAAATTATATTTTGTTGCTAAAAGTGTATTTTTCAATTATTTCGCAATTTTTAAGCTACAAAATTAATTTCGTTGCGATATGTGATGTGTTGGCAACAAAAAATGAGTTTCGTAGTAACCAAACTTGCAAATTGTGATAGAATTAAAAACTTTTTAATATTTTAACCTTAAAAAAAGATTATGTAACAATGTTTTAATATAATATTCAATTAAAGTTAATAAAAGCATTCTCATATGCATATATCTCCAACAGGCAGAAAATATAAATACAGCAAGAAACCAACAAAAAAAAATGAATTTCGGCGGCAAGTGAATTATTTCTCCCTCTCTCAGAATTAGTTCTCCCTCTCAATAAACTTCCACCAAGTCACGTCTTCCAACCCAAAACCCATTACATCTCAACTTCCTTCAAATCTTACATAAATTCTTATATTTGATAATTTTTCTTGTACTCTTATTCTACAGACGGTAATATTAGAATTCTTATTTATATTTTACCACTTTGATTTTAGTATTAAAAATATATATTTTCTTATGATTTCAGAACCAAAAGTAGATTGTATTTTGGAGAACGAAACTAGTTCATAGTAATTCATTACGTACAGGTATGTCTTCTTAGTGCATTTTTTGATTATATTGTGGTGATTTATTTTATATTTTGATCTCGATTTTGATACATAGATTACACGTTATTGATGTGTGTATTAAGATGTGTTTGTCGGCTATTTATTTTTGAGCATGTTGTTTTAAAATGGTTAAAATTATTAAAGTTTTGCATAATATTTTTAATTTTTTATTATTATTTGTTAATAAAATTTTTGTGACTCTAATTTAATTATATTGCAATCTATTATGTTATGCAGATTCGGGGATGGTGACTCTAAGGATGAAAGAAGAACCAATGCTCATACATGTCCGTTTAGATTTAGTTGTTTTTTTAGTTTGTACTAATATGGTTAAGTGAATCTTTCATAGTTTTATTGTTGCATATTTCATTTGTTATTTTTAAGTATTTTCGTTTATTTTGTTATAAAGACATGGTATCATATGTTCCCTTTATGATGTGTTGTTTAATTATAATATGATTTGTCAAAATTTAAATGCTTTATTGGATGTTTCTGAAATTTACAGTTTATTAGAAAAATATATGGAAAAGATATGAAATATAAAAATAATATTTCAAATATTACCGACAATTTAAACAATCATCACTGATATTGGCAACAATATATTTTTTGTTGCGAAATTTGATAATTTGGCAACAATATTTTTGTTGCCAAATATAATAAATATTGAGTATAATATGTGATTATAGGCAACAAAATATCATTTTATGCAACGATATGCATATACTTTTTAGCACGATTATAATTGTTGCGTATAGTATATGTTTTTGCAACAATTTAATTGTGTTGTCTATAATATACGTATACGCAACGAAATTTCATTTTTCGTTGCCATGAACTTTTAGCAACGTGGATTGCGCCACGAAGCTGGCAACGAAATATTTTCGTTGCCAAAAGTTTTAGCAACAAAAATTTCACTTTTTCGCAACGAAAATTAGCGCGGCTGCTAGTAAAATTTCTTGTAGTTCTAGGCTATCTTAATTGGTCCCACTAAACATAGTTATGCCGTCCCTGTCCTTTTAATAGCATATATTTTTTCAGTCGCGTTTTCAGATTGAATGTTTTATCTTCTTATTGAAACGTCAAATCTTGTACTATAATTAGTGATCTAATTAGCACCCTTTTTTATAGTTAAATACTACTTAAAAACTATTAATTCCCTACGCCGCCCAGTTTAAGGCTTTAAGCCTGAGGCTCCGTTTGTTTGTCATGGGAATATTGGAATCAAAATAGGGAATATGATTCCCAAAAATCAAATAACCTTGTTTGTCATTTTTTATTTGATATTATGGAATGCAATCTAATTCCCAAAATATGGGAATTATCATCTCAAATAAGGGAATCACAATACCTTGTTTTATGGAGGTAATGTGATTACCATATCAGGTAATCATAAATGCACTACTTTAATGTCATTACTACCCATATATCAAATATAATACAAAATCAACAAAATAGTTATTTATTTTTTCATTTCATTTAAGTTATTATTTATGAAGAAATAGTTTCGTATTTTTAATTTATTTAGAATATTTTTATTGTCAAAATAGATTGTAATTTCATTTTAGTTGATATTTATTTATTGAATGAAATTGAAAAATTGCTATGTTGTTTTTGTGATAGTACTTTTGAAATGGTTGTTGGTCACATATGATTAATATATTTTCTTTGTTAACAATAATATGTTCCCGGCTTAAAATAATTATCAATGCATTGGTATATGAAAAATGCATACATGTAATCTTTTTAAAAGTCGAACAACTGTAAATAAAAAATAAGCATGTTCAATTTAATTATCATTTTTCTAAAAGAGGATAATGCAATTGAACCAATTTGATATCTTATTTATTTTTTTATTATTTAACCAAATTAAATATATATATATATATGTATATACACTTATGTATATATATAATATCAAATATTCTACTATGGTTGAAAATTTATAATTAGATTATACAAATATAGTTTAAAATAAGGGTATTTAAGTCAAAATCTTTAATTTTAAATTTCATTCTTTATTATATGTGTTTGAACCAAACATAGAAAATGAAAAAAATATATATATCCTTTACCCAATTTTTTGTAGACAAGCAAACACTATTAATGAAATCAGATTACCAGAAATCTTATTCCCATTTTATATTCAATTCCCTGTCAAACAAACGAAGCCTGAAATACCACTAGATTTCCAGTTGACTTTTTTTAAAAATTTTAGCAAATTCATGTCTTAATTAAGTTACCACACAAAAATTGAATAAGTGATATTGTATACAACCTGTTATAACTTATTTTGTTTTATTATTTATTTCAAATATACTACAAGAAAAGATAAAATTCGCAACGATTTTTTAGGCTACAATATTAATTTCGTTGCGATTTATAATGTTTTTGCAACAAAAAACGAGTTTTGTAGCTTATTGTCATTTGTTTAGGACGAAAATTATATTTGTTGCTAAAGGTGTATAAAGATAAAATCCGTAACGATTTTTTAGGCTACAATATTAATTTCGTTGCGATTTGTGATGTTTTGGCAACAAAAAACGAATTTTGTAGCTTATTGTCATTTGCCTACAATGATAATAGGACGAATATTTTGTTTTGTTGCTAAATGTGTATTTTTCAAAAACTCCTTAATCCTTAAATTTTATTTGGTGGTAAAATTGCCGCCAATATATGTCTTATTAATATTTTAAATTCTTTTCTTATTTCTTAAAGAAAAAAATAAAACCTTAGGTTTGAACATGCATTGTTAAAAACAGCAATTAAAAGAAGTTGTTTTCTCAAATCCCTGTATTTCCACGAACCAACATTAGAAAAGGGGAAAACTTGAAACCCTAGACACCAAAATCCAAATTGGTGTAAACCACAGAGGCTACCACCACGACATCTACTCTGCTGCGCAAAGCCATATTGGTCCACCGTCGCCCAGCCCTTGAGCCACCATCTCCTCTGCTGCGCAAAGAATTGAAGCGATGTGAAGATGAGGTTTCGAATCTTGCTCTTGACATCGGAGGTATAATCGCTTGCTAATTATTGTGTTAATTGTGTTTCCTTAAAAAAAATGTTTAATTAGGTTACAACCCAGTTTGTGAATTCAGGTTTTGTAAATATTTGAGGTTTTAGGTTGAAATCATCTGTTTCTATTCCTGTTATACGATGCTAGTATTCTAATTGCTGTTATTTTGTACTGCTTTTTAATTTTCCGCATCAATTCATGGCGGTATTGATTTTGTGGATTGATATTTAACTACTCTGAGAAATTATTTTTGGTTTAATAAGTTGGAGAAATGTGTGATTTGCATGCATTTTACTTCGTTTTAAATGATCAAGTGCGAGTATAAGTGAGTTCAAAATTAGTACTAAGTGAGTATTCTATCAATGTTGACGTACAGTGAACCGGATAGATCAAATCAGATTTGATTAGTCAAGTATAAACTTATGCTTTAATAGCGAGAGAGAACTGCATAAGGAACTTGTATATGAAAAGAGAATTATTCATAAAGTTCTCGAGTTAAACCGATCAAGATTGTTAATTTTCTCTGTTGTTTCTATAGGTACTCTGATTAAGATGGTATACTTCTCAAGTAGCAGTGGTAGTTCTTGCTCCACTAGTGCTCACGAGTCACGAAAGTAGCTCCTGGAAGGATGAAGTAGATAAATCAAGTGGACACTTAGATTATCGTTTCTTAAGTGGAAGGCTTCACTTTCTGAAGTTTGAAACGGAAAAGCTCAGTGAATGCATAAATTTTATATCCTCGAAGCACCTTCGACATTATGGTATGTATTTTTTTTCATGATCAACGCAATAAGATGTAATAAATTTCAAAATAATTATCTAATATTCCTGTGAACTCATGTGGTTTGGCTTTATCCTACCTAAAACAAGTATGTTGTTGCCTGCTTCTGCAGTGCAATATTCTAGCTATGGTGATGCACTACTCTAGCTATGCTAATGTTCACTGAAACTAATATTTATTATATGAAGATTGATAAATTTTTAGTTAGATAAACGTTATGCTATGTGCACTTAAATTTCTTTGGCTCTTTGTTCTACTACCATAGTTCACTGGCCATATGTACTAGGATCTTAAATACTTGTCTTTTATCTTTTTGATTGAAATACCTTCAGACTTTCTTCCCTTTTAACTTTTTCGGATCCTTTATTGCGGTGCATGGGATACTATAATCTCCCGAGAAATTTCCTTCAATTGCATGTATAGTTCAGGTTGGGGGATTTTGGTCTCTTATTTTGGTTTTGATGTTTATAAAATTTTAGTGACTCTAATTCAATTTATATTGCAATATATTATGTTATGCAGACTCAAGGATGGTGACTCTAAGGATGAAGGAAGAAACAATGCTCATACATGTCCGTTTAGGTTTAGTTGTTTTTTAGTTCGTACTAATATGGTTAAGTGAATCTATCGTAGTTTATTGTCACATATTTCGTTTGTTATTTTTAAGGATTCTTGTTTATTTTGTTACGAAAACATGGTATCATATGTTTCCCTTATAATATTGTGACATATTTCATTTGTTGTTTAATTATAATATGATTTGTCAATATTTAAATGCGTTATTGGATATTTCTGAAATTTACATTTATTAGACAAATATATGGAAAAGATATCAAATATAAAAATAATATTTCAAATATTATCGATAATTTAAACAATCGTTGCGGATATTGGCAACAACATATTTTTTGTTGCGAAATTTGATAATTTAGCAACAATATTTTTGTTGCCAATTATAATAAATTTTGAGTATAATTTGTGATTATAGGCAACGAAATATCATTTTATTCAACGATATGCAAATACTTTTTAACATGATTATAAATGTTTCCTATTGTATGAATTTTACAACGAAAAAATTATGTGGCCGATAATACACATATACGCAACGAAATTTCATTTTTCGTTGCTATGAACTTTTAGCAACGTGGAAAGCGCTACGAAGCTGGCAACAAACTATTTTCGTTGCCAAAAGTTTTAGCAACAAAAATTTCACTTTTTCGCAATGAAAATTATCGGGCTGCTAGTAAAAAATTTCTTGTATGATAAAAATTGCATGCATGCTTTAATGTTCACTTGATTTTCTTAATTCATGTTTATTATAACAAAAAGATATCTTATAATATCAAGCACAAATAAAAAATAAATGGTGGTATATAATATTTCTCAAATTAAATACTAAAACAATATATGGAATATGGAAGCCTCTCTTCAAGACTATTTCAAATTAGAGTAGAAATGGGATGGTGTGCTTTACGGATATTTGAAGTTTGAACTTAGATATAATTAGAGTGGTGTTATATACTACTTATTATAAACCATCGATTTTTATCTCTTTTAATTTTGGTAAGAAATCGGTTACAATTAAATAATTTTAGTGAATTATTACATCTAAACTTTTTGAATCAAGAGGCGATGAAAATAGGTAATGTTAAAATGGTAATACATAGCATTTTTCATATAATTAATTTTCATGTTAACTTCGTAAATAATTTTGAGTGAATAAACATTATGTAAAAGCAATCATCATCATTGGCCCGTGGCCATACAAAGAGAGTTTGATGGATAATTTCAAATGATTTTAAATTAAATGAGTTTGAAATCTATTGTAAATTGTAACTATTTGAGAAAAGAAGCTCAAAATGAATATAAACAATTTTATATTTGTTATATATAACTCAAAAATATCCAAAAGATTTGGATGAATCTTGATTAGTTTAAAATTAATAACCTATTCCAAATTTTTCGATCACTTAGACAGTGTACTAAAAGTTGATAGTAAGAAAACAATTCAATTGCTTGCTCATTGTACAAATTCGATTTCGGCTAACGGCTAGATGTGGGAAAACATATAAAGAATGTGTTTGATCAAGTTTTGTTTTTATTTGCTTGAAAATGAAGTGACAAAAGGATTGATGATTCATTAAAAAATTAGTCAAAATCAATCAATTTCATTTTATTTTAGTTAAATATTCCTTTTTTTTTCTTTCATTTGGGATATTTTCAATTAACATTTCAAAGTTGATAAGTCATGTGAGCCATACAAAATTTTATTGCGCCAAAATCCAAAAAATTTAGTAGTTTTTATATTAAAATTATCAATCGTACTGCATATTTATATTAATGTACTCAAATTATCATCATCTTTCATATTAATGTACCAAATTAACGTACTACTTAAAATACGTATTACATAGCAAAACAAAGTATCAAATATGATAAAGCTACATAAGGCAGACACAAATGTATGTGAATTATGATAATGTTGCTATCAGTAATATAAATTAAGAAGTAACTCATTAAAAGTGAGAGAAGTTTATGGGCCATAAGAAATTATACACTTCATATTAAGATATATTCTAATCAAATAAGTTTTATAATTAACTATATATACCCGTTCCTGATCATGCCAAAATTAATATGACCCCTTTTCTTTTTTCATCATTTTCACACAGTTTTCATTTGTTTTGCTCCTTTTTTGATCCGATTTCACTAACTCAAATCCTATGATGATCACTGCAAGACATATAACCAAATAAACAACTTATGTAATCCATTAATTACTATCTAAAACAAAAAATATAAAATATAAAATACATGTTATATGATTAATTTACAAGTCTGTAAACATGATATAAATCAAAATGTAAGATACTTGTTAAATATCACTTACTGGAGGGGGAAATCATCCAATAGGACCCGTGGTGGCATACTTTGTTACGTCCTTTCGTTCTTTGCGATTCATTTTCGATTTTTGATGAAAATTTTATGATCAATTTTGTGGTGAAAATAGGAGGTAATTATGAGATTTTCGTAATGAATGAATATTAAAATTTAATTTGAGATGATTTATTTATAAACGAAATATGTATTTCATTTACCTTTCAATGGCATTTCACATATTCTTTTTGCAAAATTGTATTTTATAACTTTATATTTTACTTGACTTATGTCCAATCGAGGCAGCATGAAACACAATATAAAATATTATTTCAGGATTGAAGGTTTAAAATGATTAAATTTGTCTCATAATTTTGATTCATTTTAATATTTGATTACAACTTTTACAAGTTTTTAGCATTTATTCAGACAACGTTCAATTTGTCACAAGTTTAGTCTTACCAAAAGAATTTCTTCCAAAATCTTACAAGCAAAATACACATGTTTTATTAGCTAGTCAACATTTCGCAAATGTTTTGAGAATTTGTGCATGAATGATAATCATACATGTACCTTATTCAATATCTTGGTGTATTAATTTGATATCACAAGTTACTCCCGAACTAATAAATTTTCTTCAAAATCTAATGAATATATTGACTAACAAAGTATATAAATTTGACCATATTCCCTGTGATAAATGCCATATTAAAAATATGTTCAGGGGCTAGTGTTAGGTTACGTATAATATTATACATTGAATTTTATTTGTACATCATCTATATGTGAGAAGAAATTCCATCTTCATCGTCCTAAAAGGACAATTTGAAGTTTGAATGTAACAGCTACATATTTATACTTCCATATTCTTAACAGTTGATACAAAAACTTGAAACTATTTTTTGAACATTTGAATAGCAACTTCTCAGAGCTAATATATATATATATATATATATATTAACCTAATAAAACATTAATATATGTTTGAAACTTGGTTCTGGAAATTACAATAATATATAGGAAATATATGAAGAAATTAAAACATTAAATATTATAAGCTTGGTAATTTAATTAAGAAATCAACTCCTGAATCCTCTCACAAATCCTTGAAATATCCACACCAACTCGTGAAACTTTTACCTGCCATGAAATGAAGCAGCTTCATCATTATTATTTTAATGAAAATTTACTGCTGGAAAACAATTCTGACAACCTAAATTAAGCTGTATAAATCCTCTATGAATTACCAAATTGTATAATATTTATTCCAAAATTGTAATTAAGAAAGAAATTTTTGTCGATAAACACCTGAGCCCGGATTATGTTGAATTTCTTGTCACCATTGTTGTAAAAGCTAGCATAGATTACTTCAGCTCCCCCGTCTTGAATAATACGTATGATTTCATGCAGCATGAAATCATGTCCACTGCTCAAAACAACTTCCAAATTCGAACCAAAATCTCTTACTTTCAGAACTGGTAAGTCATGATTTGATCCAGACATTATAGTATTATTACAATCAGCCCTCAATGCTAATTGTGTCTTTTTTCTCTTCAATTCTTCGATCCGTTCTCTTAAATTTTTAATATAGCCAGCTGCCTGATCCAGCTGATCTTGCTGGGACAAGAATTCCTGCATCAAAAGATAAATTGAAGTACCGAATATATATATATATATATATATATATATATTATATGTGTATTAATGGGATGAGATTTCTATATGTCTGTATTGTTTCTAAGTCAACATAAGAAAATAGCTAGGGTTTCAGAGTCCAAAAAATATGTATCTTCAAATTATGAATAGTCAAGATCTGGAAATGGAAAATTCAGTCGAAAAATTATGTTTGTATCGTGAAATTTAATGGGTTTATTTGCAATTGTACTCATAAAAGCTAATCTTTGTATGAAAGTGATAAGAAGGGTTTATAAGAATGCTGCTTTTAAAACGCTAACCCTAATTCGTCACCAATAAATCATAACACAAACTTCACTTCTCTATATATATAAATGTGTGTGTTTGTGTGTGTGTGATTAAATATTACGATAATTCTGATCTGATAATAGAATTTTGTATGATTCATGATTGGAATGAACATTTATATACCCTAAGTCCACTTTCCTATATATATATTTATATTTCTACATTATTGCATCATAAATTAAACTTGTATTAAACATAAAACACACACACACACACACACATATATATATATACCTTTGGTGGGTTAAAATGATGAGGCGGGATGAGTGAGATGAGATTGGAGCAAAGACCATTCATATGAATTCTTCTTCTTCTTTCAATATCTTTTCTCTCAAGTTTCTTCCCTCCATTACTGTTCATCTCAGATCAAAGAACAAGAAGAAGAATTTAATTTGTATATATCTTCAGACTTCAGTAAGGTGATGAATTGATGATCATATATATAGATTCATTACGCGGATATATATGCAGACTTTGAAAAAACATTAATTAATTACAGGAAGCTGCGCAATGGTCCGTTTTCTTGAAAGAGGCCCACATTGTAAGAGAATTTTGTTTTTGCATTCGATTTTCTTGGAACATATCAAAAAGGCCTTTTTGGGGGCTAAATTGTAATTTTACTCCTACCCATATCAGTCCAACAAACCTGCTATAACATACACTCCATCCCACAAATACACCATGAATTTATAGAATTTTTTTTCCCTATAACAATAACAACCAATAACTAAAGATTTTATTTTTTTATTATTCTTTAGTTTAAAGATGAATTTCACCAAATATTGTGGTATGTATAGCATACATGATTATATCATATTTTGGGTAGTGTGCATGGTTGCATGTATAATTTTATATAGAGTGAGACTAAAATTAGAATCAACAAATCTTGTAGAACTAAAATTATAATTTTATTGAGCAAAATATGGGTACGTAATGGTCACGTGAAACTATTCCACCAAAATTTAATGAAAAATTTATACAGGACTAACTCCATTTAGAAAATGACAAAATTTATAACATCCCAAGACATTAGGAAGTTTTCTAAAATTTTATAAAGTATATGATTAAATTAGAATCCTTATATATATCATATAAAATTTAAATTGAAAATTGTTAATTTGATAACTAAAAATGTCATTTTCTCCTACCTTATAAAGTACTTAAAGTGCAATAAATCTACGAAGAAGTTACACATTGGGTCCATTATATATATATATGTAGGAGTGTAAGGTGGGTCGAACCGGCTCATGAGTTTCATGAACCTGTTCGATTGGGGCATGGTTCGAGCTCGAAATATAACGAGCTTGAGCCGAGCATTTTCAACTTACTTGTAGTTGTTCCTAAGCTAATGAGCCGGCTCGTGAGCTTTTTATTAATATTATTTTTAATTTTTATATATGATTGTAAATATTCAAATTTTTAAAATTAATACTTAAATTTTTATTTTAAACATATTTTAATGATACATAAGTAATATTTGAATTTTTAAGTGTCACGCAAAATATATATAATAATAAATTATAATATTTCTATGTATGTATGTTATGATATATGTTTATACAAATTGGTTCAATTAAATTATATTTTTATATATTATATCATACATATCTAATTAGTATAAGTTAAAGAAAAATAGTTTCAAAAAAAATTAAAAGTAATTAAATTAATTTTTTGTTCAAGCTCGATAAGTGCTCGACTAATTTTTAACGAGCTCGACTAATTTTTAACGAGCTTGAGCCTAAACATTAAAAATTAGGCTTGTCACGTTCAAGTTCGAGCTCGAGTTCGGAAAAATATAAATGAGCTTGAGCTTGAACATGAAAATTTTATCAGGCTCGATTTAAACTCGACTCGTTTACACCCCTAATTTTATGTCACGATATATAGGTGGCATTTTAGTTCAGAATTTTTTAATATTTTCCTTTAAACAGAAATTCATTAATATGAAATCTTGCACAGTAATGTGAGTATTGGACAAAATTTATGCTCAACATAGGAGTAGGACCATAAAACAAAAGGTTACATTATTAACAAACTGTGAAATGGCAATTACTAAAATTATACATATATAATGACTGCACATAATTTTTATTTTCTTTCATGATTTTCAAATTGTCACTATTCATAATTTGTCTGCATGTTTAATAACAATTTAAATTTTAATTATAATTATTTGTGCAGTCATTAAAATGTCCTAAATATACAATTAAAAATTATAGTTTAAACTTTAAATTAATTAACCTAATTCATAAATCATAAATATACACGCCAAACTAACTAATTCAGATTATAAGTTTAACAATAAATTAATACAAACAACAATAATTAAAATACTAAATTTTACCACAATTTAAATTGTAGTTCAAAACTAGGGTTTGATTTGGGGCAAATCTTAAAAATTTTAAATATAAAAACATAAACAAATACAAACATATATATTTTTAAATTTTTCTCATAATATCTCTATAAATTTGTGGCGTCAGATCCATGATGATACATCTTGTTCTAACTTGTGTTTCTAGCTAGGCTATCTTAATTGGTCCCCATTCAACATAGTATTTTCTCAGTCGCGCTTTCAGATTGAGTTATGTTTTATCTTCTTATTAAAACATCAAATCTTGTACTATAATTAGTGATCTAATTAGCACCCTTTTTATAATTAAATACTACTTTAAAAACTTTTAATGCCCAGTTTAAGCCTGAAAGCCCACTAGATTTCAAGTTGACTTTTGTTTTTCATCTCTAGCTAATTCATGCCTTAATTAAGTTACTATATGAAAAATAAATAAATAAAAAGTGAGAAAATAAATATTATGTAAAAGCAATCTTCATTCTGAGCATTGGCCCGAAAATTGGACATACAAATAGAGTTTAATGAACAATTACAAATGACTCTAAATTAAATTAGTTTGAAATTTATTATTCAAGCAAGTTTAAATGAATTTTGATTAGTTTAAAAGTACCAATTTTAGATTTTTCGATCCAAACATGACGTATACAGGATACTAAAAATTGATATGAGAAAACAGTACAATTGCTTGCTCATACAAATTCGATTTCGGCTAACGGCTAGAAGTGGGAAAAGGTATTTGGCAATGTGTTTGATCCAGCTGTGGCTGTATTTGTTTGGAAGAAGCATGATGTGACAAGTGGCATGATAATTGAATATCGAAAATTAGTTAAAATCAATCATTATCATTTTATTTTAGTCAAAATATTCCATTTTTTCATTTGGGACATGTTTTGTTAACATTTCAATTTAAGTCATGTGAGCCATACAAAATTCTTTTGCGCCGAAATTCAAATTTTCGGTAGTTTTTGTATTAAAATTTTCATGCATATCGTATATTTTATATTAATGTACTCAAACTATCATCCCTCATATTAATATACTAAAATATCGTACATGACAGATCATTATATTAAAAATAAAAAAATTCTCATAAAACTACGTACTTATATAGCAAAATAAAGTATCAAATGTGATAAAAAGTTAAAAAAGTTATGGAAGGCGGACACAAATGTATTTGAGTTATGATATATTGATATTTGAAAGTGAGAAAAGTTTATGGGTAAATAAGAAATTATGCCCTTGATATTAGAATATATTCTAATCAAATAGGTTTTATAACTAACTATATATACCAATTCCTCATGCCCAAATTAATAAAATGTTTGTGTATAAAATTATATATATTCATGATAATATTGCATATTCGTTTTAAATTTTAATTCAGTTACGTTTAAAGAAATCGAAGTGAGTCCAACAAACTCAGAGACATGGTAAGTGGTAAAAAGCCAATACCATTGTCCATAACATCAATAGCTAAGGCGTACACGAGGCAAAATACTACACATTTTGGAGCATCACGTTTTGAGCTACACTTCATCTCAAAGCATGGAATAAATGACATGTTTATAAATAAAAGTATAAGAACTTGTATAAAAATTGTAAATTTGGTCCTATGAAGATATGTTATTTTAGTTTTAGCCTCGTATTTTATAAAATTTAATCACAATATTTTGAATAAGTTGCAAAGTTCTTAGTAATTTAAACAAAATTAGTCACCTACTTTATTTTTCATTAAATTTAATGGAAACTAACAAATATAATCTATAAAGTTTTGATACAAGATGTACAATTTCAAGGGCAAGTATTTTATTTGTTTTAGAATAATAAAGTGTGTGACTAAAAATACTTAAAGGGCCAATAGTGCAATTTTATTAAATTTATTAGAACTATTTCTAAAATTATGTAAAGCCCTTGATTAAACTAAAATTGTTGTATTTATTTTTTTCCACTTTCATCCAATAAATTTCAACACATCAGCAACCATGTATCTGACATAAATTGAATTACATATTGTAAAAATAAATTTCAATTAGAAAATGAAAATACATTAGTCATAAATCAAGTTTCTAGGAAACTAAATGAGGAAAAATCTATTATATTTTTTATTTTTAGATTTATGCCTTTTTCTTAACGTGTTACACATGTATTTTTCCACTTGTACTTATAGAATCATTAAAAAAATGATTATTTTCCATATATAGTGGGAAGAGTCAGAGTTCAGACCAAGAAACTCTGATAACATTATTACAGCACCATCAATCTTTTAAAGAACAATTGTTAATACATAATTTAATTACTATTCATATAGATTATCTAAAAAGTTCCAAATTAAAGCTCTAAATCTAACATTTAATTTCATACATGAATTGAATTAAAAGAAGTTGATTTAATTTGTTAGTTAATCTTATCGTGTTAGGATATAGAAAAAGACAATAAGACAACAAAAGAAAAAAATAGTACAAAACCTTGCATGTTATCTTAATTGTGGTGTTTTCTCCTTAATTAAAAGCTAAATACTCATTGTTAGTGTTTTTCCTATTTTGTTAGGGTTAGATTTAGAGCATCTCCAATGGAGATCTCTAAAATAGCGAAAGTTTTTCACCATTTTAGTGACTGCTACAGTAATTCTGCTCCAATGTATAACTCTATATCTCACTCTAAAAGTATATTTCACATAATATTCTTTTTTAACCCCATTTACTATTATTTCTTATATTTTACAAATAACACCCTACATTTAATTCTTTATTACATATTCATCCAAGTTAATATTTTTTTTATATTTTATACAATGATTATTTAATAATAATAATACGTAGTATATATATTTTTAATATTTTATCGACGAAATTAAATATCAATAAAATTAAAATTGTACGTAATATATAAAGCTCGAATTATATTTAAATAGGAATGACAAAAAACTTGATAGGATTTGACAAAAAACTTGATAGGATTTGACAAAAATCTTGATACGATTTCACAAAAATCTTGTTAAAGAAGTGCCTTGAATCGACTATAGTGCGCTTCGCAGAGTTTGTCGGGGGTATGCATGGATTACTAATGGAACTCGGATTTAGACCTGTGTCTCTTATTTACGTTTTCAGTTCCTTTCTTTGATTGCTCTGATTAATCCATCATAATAAATCTTGATAGGAATAATAAACATATTGATACGATTGACAAAAATCTTGATATTGATAGGGGCTTAATTATAAAATTTATAAAAATAACATATATAATAAAAATAACATATATCTAATCGTAACATTTATAAAATTTAGGGGCTTAATTATAAATGGACCAAATTGTACTAAATCATAAATATATATACTAAATTAAAACAAAAAAAAACAAATAAAAAAAAATTAAAAATCCCACGGCAAATTTGCCGTGGGCCCCCCCTGTTTTGCCGTTCCATTGGAGCGGCATTTTGGCCCACCAACGCCAAAATGCCGCTCCATTGGAGATGGCCTTACTGCAACTATTATAAATAGCAAAATTCACATTGTAATTAATTTATTGCTTAATTTTCACCTAAAATAAATAAATATGTAATTTAGGTTGGTCCGTGGATATATATAGAGAAATTATTTCGAACCACGTTAAATCTTTAGAAATTATTTATGTTGGTCCATTTTTTGTATTTTAATTCGATTGATAACTAGCATGCAAAATGTCCCATTGATTTCATTTTTTCTGCACAAAAAGTCATTTCAATATGTTACAACATAAATTCAGATGCAAATGACTTTTATGTTACAAAAAAAATTGGCAATCATAAGTGAGATATAGCAGTTTTACACTGTAACTAGATAAGCTTATAAACTATTGACATTTTTTTCAATAATTGTACTATCAATTTTCTACACATTTGACCATGACATTTGAATTGCTAACAAACCTAGCTTTTTTGGAGGAAAAAGATCATAATATTTACGTATTCATTTTTATTTGATTAGGAAAAATATAAGGGCCTGTTTGGATGATTGTGTTTTAAAGTGTGTTTTTGTTTCTGCAACATAAAAATAGAAAAAATGCGTTTGGTTGAGCTTGTTCCCACTTTATGTTTTTGAAGAATATAACTCCAACATGTGTTATTTTGCAGAACAGGTTTTATCTGTTTTTAAGTTTTATAAAACACTTTCACACTTCAAACTAAAAATATATGACAATTAAACCTCTCATTGAAAAATAATATCTTTTTTCTCTCCTCATTTCACTCATCCTTTCATCAAAACACAAAAAGAGAGAAGAGAATAGAAGAGAAATGTTCCAGATTTTTTTTTCAGAATAGTCAACCAAACAAAACTTCAACATTATTTATACTGCAAAATTGTTTTGATAAAACTGTTCTACAAAACTATTTTGCAAAACATCAAAAATAAAAACAATCCAAATTTATCTCTTAATATATCTATATGTATACATATATGTATATGTATATATATACTAGGGTCTAGGAGAAGTGATATATGATTATTTGATGATGGGCCGACTTGTGAGACCAAACCAAATTGCATATGGGCCTAAAAGATGGATCCTTAAGCACCAACTCTAAAAGTTGTATAGTAATAAGTCTAGTTTGTTAAACACAAACTACAAAAAGTCGGCATTTAATATGTACGAGTATATTATAATTTTTTTCTTACATTTACGACTTGAAAAATCGACAAAAATAAATAAAATAGAGTTTCAGAAAAAAAAAATGCATTTGTAATTATATTGCTTGCTTTCGCTTCTAATTTATAAAAATGCAATTCGTATTGAGTCACTAATTAGCAATCAAGTAGCCAATTGTTAACTTTGTATTGTATAATATTCAGTTACTACTTATAAAAACTTTAATTTAATATTATTGATTTGGCTTTTAAATAATAAAAAATCATTTTTTTACCTAAAATTAAGTACACTACAATCTAATAAAGTCTAATAGAAAGAATGCAAAGTTTATTAAATGGTTCAACACAATATAAGAGTATTATTTATTATTCAATGAAAATTCTAGTTTTGTTCAAATTTTAGTACATTAACAAAATAAGTGATAAATATAATTTATTTTTTAATAAAATACATGAATTTGGTTAAATCGGATCTGGACTAAAATTAATAATTAAATTCCGAATGCATAAGTAAAAGATAAATATTTTTGAATTATATCTATATCTATTATTATATGTATATTTTAATTAACAGAGTTAATGGAAGTTAATGATGTCACGTGATTGTACTTCTGAGATGAACATTGTCATTTATTATTTATGGAATTCAAAAATAAAATAAAATAAAATTGTAATGTAGAAAACAACAAAATCTAGAATGAGGCAACCCATGTTATAACTTATAAGTGGAATATTATTTTATATTGCCCTATTTGCAAGGTAAAGCTACGTGAGGCATCATTGTCTAGACAAGATATTGGGACCATATCTCGTGAAAATATTTAAATACCAAAATTTAAATATATTCAAATTAAGAAGCATAATTATCATTGGATTTCAAACTAATTTATTAACCTAAAGTACGCAGCAAACTAAATGAATAATCATTATCTTAATCATATATTCTTTCATATAAATAATTGACAACTTTGAGGTTATTCAATTTTTATTTTTCTCAATCCACCATTAAAAGAATTAATAAAAAAAAATTATTCGAATTTGATATATGTTTAACTCGAATAAAGCTCGATCTACTTAACAATTCAAGCTAAATTCAAACAAAATTTTGACGTTTAATATTATTTCAAAAATTTGGTTAATAATTTTTTTTAACTCGATTGGATTATGTATTATTTTGGGTAGGAATACTGAAAACCGACTAATAATGATACATCATGTTATTTTTCTAATGTTAATTAGCATGATTTTATTCACGTGTATACATTACGGGAAAGCAGTCACCTTTAATTGCATAATTTTATTATAATTATTCGTCAATGTACAGTACACCATATTACGTGACATATAACGTCAAGTCAAATTTAATCTTCAGCAGGGTATTCTTCACAAACAATATAAATATAAATATAAACATAAATCAGTTTCTTTTATTTTTTATTTGCAATTTTATGTTTTTAACAATATAATCACCACTTATGCATATATAGAAAAATAATAACATTTGGTTATTGCTTTTCGTATTATAAACTTTTTATTAAACAATATTTTAATAAATCAATGATAAATCGATTTCATTAAAATTGATTCATTGCAAAAAAAAATTGTATTTATCAATTTGTAATTTTGAGAAAGACACATGACCAAAATAGATCAAGGCTATGACCAACTCTACCCATTAGATCATATGTATTTATTAAAGAACCCTAGTTCATACCTAATTTTAAGGCATTTAATTATAATTTCCTAAAAACTTAGGGCTTGTATTTTTGAATTGATTGCTATTTTACCATTTTAGCTTCTTAATATTTTGATACATAAAAATTTGAGTAGGGTCATTTCAAACACCTACTAAGGGGCAGACATGTCAATAATGTCTTCACATCCACAAATGAAATTAAGTCCATAAAATTTTGATATAAAGTTTTAAGTTTCTTACCTATTGAGTCAATGAGTGTTAGTATTAAAATTATCATGTGACTTTTAAATTATGATGTACGAATACGAAAATACGAGTATGATGCATTACTAATATTAAATTTGATAAAGTTTACAATTATAGAAAACGATACGTTGGATATACAAATATATATATATATATATATATGCATAATATTATATGTATATATATATATAATATTTATTAATTTAAGTGAGAATGTTCACTAACACAAATAAAATAATATTACCTACAAGACTACAATAATTATTTATTAAAAAATATTCAAAAATAATAAATATTCATCTTTATGCTATATGAACATCATTTGAGTGATACCAAAAAATATTTTCTTATTCAAAATTTTATGTAATAAATTATAAATGATAAGTTTCACGTGAAATAAGAAAAAAAATATATTATAAAGATTATAATATGTATGATATTCAAGACGTGTTAAATAATTCACAATTTATACTGAATACGCCATCTGGAAGTATTTGATTCAATATCCATTTTTTTTAAATTTAATTTTTCGATACGTCAAATTAGCATTCAATATGTATCTAATGACATCCGTTACATATCGTATTCGATATAAATACGAGAATAAACCAGTCATTTTTAGGAGTTTTCGGTATGATTTTTAGGTAAAAGTTTTTAAAATCTACCAATCAAAAAAAGCCACGTGGCAAGTTCTTAATTGGCATAATAAAGAAAACCATAGAAACAGCAAAGCGGCAGTTGCAGAGGCAAAGAGGGTTGGGGAGAAGTCGCCTTCCTCTTTCGTCTGACATTCCACCTCTGCTCTGCAACTATTTTACTTACCATAATAAAATAAATAATATTAATAATATCTCCAAAAATTCTATTTACACACCCATAAAGACAAGATTTTTTCCCCACTTTTCTCTCTTTCTCACACACACAAGTTCACCGTCTTCTTTTTTTGACATGGGTTTTTGCTGAAGGTATGATTTTTAGTCTTTTTGTCATAGATGAAATAAAGTATTGTAAGTTTATTTGAGTTCTTGTTTCTGTTAACGCTTGGCTTTCTTTGTTCTTATATGACCTTGCGAAGGTGTAAATCAATTGAAATGAGGTCAACTTTGATACTGTCTTTCTTGCTAATGGGATTCACTATTGACTTTTCTTATGTTAATTTCACCTTTTAGTGTGTTTTTGTTTTGAAAATCGTGTGTGGGTCAGTCTATAATTAAAGATCTGATAAACAGAGCTGAATCTGTTGTTTTTCTTGCTTAAAATATGTGATTGTTCTGTTTTCTTACTTCAATGATTAAGTCTGTGTGAGTTCTGAATCATCATTTGTTGGATCTGTGTTTTCCCTTTATGTTTGATAAATGCGATGCTTAACTATTCACAAACTTAACTGGCTTTTGTTTGTACTGTTGGAATTCTGCAGCGGGTGATTGCCTTTGTTTCTGAGATACCTTTATTGGTTTGTCTACTGTTATCATGCCTGGGAATGTCGAGGATTCGATTCATGAGATTCATGAAGATGGGATAGTGAATCAGGAGAATGAGGATGTAAACTCTACTCCTTGTAAAGAAAATACGATTACAAATAACTCTCACGATGCTAATTTAGCTCCACAAGCTCCTAAAAACGAAGATGCTGGAGAAAATGCTGATGTGGCAGTGGATACATCCATCGATCACCTTTATGAAAAAGTGTGTGAGATGCAGAGTTCTGATCATTCACCATCCAGGCATACTTTTGGATCCGACGGTGAGGAATCTCAAATTGATTCTGAGTTGAGGCATCTTGTGGGAGGAGAGATGAGGGAAGTGGAGATAATGGAAGAGGATGAAGAGGTGCAAAAAGGCGAGAATGGTGATTATCACAGTGATTCTGGTTCCAAGAAAGCGAGCCCATCAATAGAAAAACTCGATAACACTGAATCTGCAGATGTGAGTAGTATCCCTTCTGCAAAATCAAAGAAAGCTTCTGAAAAACCGAGCCCGAAAAGCAAAAGTCCAGCAAAACCTCCTAAAAACGATAAAAAGTCGACAGCTTTGAAGAAATACAAGAATTTGGCTGGTGGGAATTTGAAATTGCAGAACGGGTCAGAAGATCCGGTAGACAACCCTGATCTTGGCCCATTTCTGCTTAAGCAAGCCCGTGATTTGATGTCATCCGGGGATAACGCCCGAAAAGCTCTCGACTTGTCTCTACGTGCTGCTAAGTCATTTGAAAAATGTGCTGATGGGAAGCCTAGCTTAGATGTTGTCATGTGTTTACATGTCACTGCTGCAATATACTGTAACTTAGGACAGTATACTGATGCTATCCCGATTTTGGACCGTTCGATCGAGATTCCCGTGATCGAGGAAGGCCAAGATCACGCCCTCGCGAAATTCGCTGGCTATATGCAGCTCGGGGATACTTACGCTATGTTGGGTCGGGTCGAGAATTCGATTTCGTGTTACACAACCGGTTTGGAGGTACAAAGACGAGTTCTTGGAGATAACGACCATAGAGTTGGAGAGACTTGTCGTTATTTGGCCGAAGCTCATATACAAGCGATGCAATTCGACGAAGCTCAAAAGCTCTGTCAAATGGCTCTTGATATACACAAAGAGAACTGTTTGCCAGCTTCACTTGAAGAGGCGGCGGATAGAAGACTGATGGGAATGATCTGTGAGTCAAAGGGGGCCCACGAAGCTGCCCTCGAGCATCTCGTATTGGCCAGCATGGCAATGGTGGCTAACGGGCAGGAAGCTGACGTGGCGTCCGTGGATTGCAGCATTGGCGACGCTTATTTGTCCCTAAACCGATATGACGAAGCCATTTTCGCTTATCAAAAGGCGCTCACATCTCTTAAGTCCACTAAAGGGGAAAACCATCCGGCCGTTGCTTCGGTTTTTGTTCGTCTGGCTGATTTATACAACAAAACAGGAAAGTTAAAGGATTCGAGATCGTACTGTGAGAATGCCCTTCGAATTTACGAAAAACCCCTCCCGGGAATAGCTCACGAGGAAATCGCTAGTGGCTTAACCGACATTTCATCTATTTATGAGTCGATGGATGAGCTTGAACAAGCGTTGAAGTTGCTACAAAAGGCGTTAAAGTTATATAACGACGCGCCAGGTCAGCAGAACACGATTGCCGGGATCGAAGCTCAGATGGGAGTTATGTACTATATGATGGGGAACTATTCTGAGTCATATGCGTCGTTTAAAAGTGCAACTACAAAGCTTCGTGCTAGTGGAGAAAAGAAATCAGCTTTCTTTGGAATTGCACTTAACCAAATGGGCTTAGCTTGTGTTCAACGCTTTGCGATTAACGAGGCTTTACAGTTGTTTGAAGAGGCAAGGGGAATATTGGAGCAAGAGTGTGGACCATATCATCCTGATACGGTCGGGGTTTATAGTAATCTTGCCGGAACCTATGATGCTGTTGGCAGGTATAATCATATATTCATGTTCTATATAAGTTATATATTTACAGCATTGCATTTTGTCGTGTTGGATCATTTTGCCATAAATTTAGCTGAATATCCGGCTTGATTAGAGACGAGGCTCCTTTTTGCATACTAGATCGAAATTTCTTATAATTCAAAATTTGCTTATGAAATCTTACCACAATCTTTGCTACCAAATAGAAGAACACATATACAAAAAAGTAACAAAATCTAGTAATCTATATTTAGCTCGTAAACACGTACCGGACCAAATCAAGCTGAGACTCGTATCTTATCTAACGGGGGTTGTAAATTATTTATAGACTGCACTCAGGTTCACTTAGCTACTTACGTACTTTCTGTAGGGTCAAGTCTAAACGTAGTTCAGTAAGCATTAATGAGTTGACTTAGCTCGGGTATTATAATGGGATCCTACTATCAGATCTCTTAAGTCGTAAAGCCTGTCATGAATCAACTTCCAAAATTCCTTTTTTTGTCTTTAATGAGTTCTATTTATAGAACTGACATGTTGTACGGATGGAGGAGTGACATATGGAATTACCGTACACGTGTACATAAATGGAGGTGTCTGATTACTCGGGTCATACATATTTGACCCAATCTCTAAGTAACAAGCGGGTTAAGTTGTGTTTTGCAAATAAGTACTTTTAAATAAGGACCTTTGTCTAAATATTATTAACTTCAAGTACTAGGGTCGTACTCTACGGATTAGGCGCATGCGACCGTCGACCTGTAAGTTATATCTAGTATATCACTATCTAAACAAAACGGTAATTAGGACTTGTTCTGTTGGTCAAACTAGACTGAGAGGGTGTTTGGCTAAGCTTATAAGCTCTTTTAAACATCTTATAAGCTCTTTTAAACATCTTATAAGATGTTTGAGAGCTTATAAGCTCTATGTTTAAAAGAGCTTATAAGCTCTATGAAAGTGTTTGGATAATTTCTTTTAAAAAGAGCATATAAGACCAAAAAATAGTGTTACAGTTG
Organism: Verbascum thapsus; assembly: GCA_963669365.1. NCBI lineage: Eukaryota > Viridiplantae > Streptophyta > Magnoliopsida > Lamiales > Scrophulariaceae > Verbascum > Verbascum thapsus. Next base: position 11,271,625 of record OY770118.1, read on the forward strand.
ATTTAATATATTACCATATAAATTAAATTTTAGTTGTTTTGTATATATATAAAGAAATATACAAGTATGGAAAAATCATTGTATATTCTTTTTAAAATGACAACAAAAATTAAAAACACTCCATAAGAAGCCTTAGTTTAATATGTATATACAGTAAAAACTCTATTTAAATTTGAGCAATTTATGAAACCATTTTTCTTTTATTTCCATTTTGAGCACAACAAACTTCTCTGGTCACCTGCCAGTTATGATTTCTCACTTTCTTTTTTGAGGTCTTCAAATTTTATATATATACATATATATATATATACACACATTTATATATATATATATATATATATATATATTACGCAAGTGGAGGGAAAAAGGAGAGAAATGTCTTACATTTTCTTTTTTGTTTGAATAATGAGTGGGGCCACTGTCAGACTTTTGCTTGACCAAGGAGACAAACTTTTTTGGCCAAATAACTTAATCATTTTCTTGTCAAAATATGTCAATCCAAACACTTGTTGGTGAGATATTCTGACCAAAAGGGCCTCCAAAATAAAACCAAACATAGCCAAGATGTTTGGGTCTTATAAGCAAATAAAAAATAAGTTGGCCAAACCCACCTTATTTCAAAATCTTAAATTTTAGATGTTGTTTATATTTTTAAAATGCACAAATAACTCTAGTTAACTTTTTCCTTTCCAACAATACTTTTTTCCGAAAAATATTTATTTTTATTATTGCACAAATTATCTCGTATAACATTTGAAAACATCTTATAAGTCCAATAGTCTTATTTTATCCAAACACTTAAGAACTTATTTTTTAAATAAGACCAAACATCTTATAAGCTCTTAAAACATCTTATAAGGTGTAAGTAAGAAGTTATAAGATGTTTTAAATAAGCTTAGCCAAACACCCTCTGAATGGGGTTGGGTTAGAATTTAGATACTACTGGTTTTAATTTTATGGTAAATTACATATACATACACACCTTTGCTTGAGTACTTAAGATAAATTTCATAATTTGGAGTTAATTATCCGTTTTTCCAAGTTACGACGATTTAGATATATAACAAGGGCGTATCTTGATAATTTGCAAAACTTTAGCTGGCTCGAGTATGCATGCAATTATTACTCTATTTTATATGGCATATACTTTGTTTCTTTACACAGAGTGGATGATGCAATCGAGATTCTTGAATTTATCGTTGGAATGAGAGAGGAAAAGCTCGGAACAGCAAATCCAGATGTCGAGGATGAAAAGAAGAGATTGGCCGAGCTTTTAAAGGAAGTTGGTAGAGCTCGAAACAGGAAAAATCGATCCCTGGAGAATCTTCTAGATTCAAACCATCATACAAACACTACAAACAATGGTGGAATCCAAGTGTGATCATTCAAAGGATGAAGAGATGTACAGGGAATTACAGACAATATATTTATACAATATTATTACAGAAAACAAACAAAAGAGGAAAGGTATAGTTTGATTGAGTTTGGTGTTTAAAGGTTCTTGTTTTGCTGTTCAGTGATATGATCCAGGTTGGCTTCTCTTTGTGGTATGGAATTATGGTGAGAAATAATGTTGTCTGGTTTTAATTGTTAATTTATTGTGATGTTTTTTTGTACAATTATTGTATATTGTAATGTATGATACTTATAAAAGTTTGTTTCGCTTTTCTTTAAGAGCTGTATTTATCTTTTCAGTTTATATATATATATATATATATATTGATCTTGCAGAAGTGATATATTAGAATCACTATTTATATGTTTATTTGGCAAATCAACATCAGTGAAAAAGAAAATATCAAAATAGACTACTGTCCATTATTAGTTTCTTATGTAATCTATCATAACCCATGTAAAAGACATTGATATCGTTATAAAAAATATACCAAATCTAATATTAAGTGAATCTAAATATATAAATAATTATGAAATTTAAAATTCTTGATAACGACACTGAGGAGACAGTAATTCAAGAACTAATGCCAAATTGCAATGATTCAATCATTTAGTGATGATGAAGATGGGTAGGTAAAAAGTAAGTGTATTTGGTTGTTATTAAATCTTTGTTGCTTACTCTGCTTCTTATGTTCCTCTTTGGATTTGACATCAATAAATTCCAGCTAAAATCTTCTATCTTCAGATCTGTCTTTGGCCCCCAATACTTATCTTGAAGATGATAGTGGCCTAGTATTTGAGGGACATAATTGCATTCTTGGTCCCACTATATTGTGAGCTAGGTGAGTGTTTGTTGTATCGAATTTAATATACTCTTACGTATTTAATATCATAATTTAAAAATCGGGGATAAATGCAAAAAAAAAACCCTGTGAAATAATTTATTGGCTGAAAACCCCCTGTGAAATAAATATAGGCTAAAAACCCCTATGAAATTTTTTCGTTGCAAAAAACCCCTCGGTCAGTTAGGTGAGCTACACGCGCCGTATGTGCATTTTTTTGTGATTATTAGACATTAAATGACTTATTCATTTACTTTTATGCCCCTTTTATGTATTGTACTTATATATTCATTTGGGATACACTTTTACTCATGTTTACACAAAAAAACAATATTAAAGATAGTTTTTCATAAAATGTTTCTTTTATTTTTAGTAAATATGCCTCATAATATTTAAATTTTAGATCATTAACATATAAGTACTTATATATTCATTTGGGATACACTTTTACTCATGTTTACACAAAACACGATATTAAAGATAGTTTTTCATAAAATGTTTCTTTTATTTTTAGTAAATATGCCTCATAATATTTAAATTTTAGATCATTAACATTATTGTTTTTACTATTATGAGGCATATTTACTAAAAATATAATAAACATTTTATGAAAAACTATTAATATATCAATTGGGGATAAATGCAAAAAAAAAAACCCTGTGAAATAATTTATTGGCTGAAAACCCCCTGTGAAATAAATACATGCTAAAAACCCCCTGTGAAATTTTTTCGTTGCAAAAAACCCACTCGGTCAGGGTTTTTTTTTTTTGCGCGTGTAGCTCACCTAACTGACCGAGGGGGTTTTTTGCAACGAAAAAATTTCACAGGGGGTTTTCAGCCAATAAATTATTTCACATGGGGTTTTTGCATTTATCCCTTAAAAATCGTGATGTATTTAATTTAGTATTTGGACGTGATTGGTGACGTGATAATATTTTGACTACTTGTTTTGTTGATTTTATGAGAAAAAGTAATATGAAAGACGTGTGGAAAAGGGATATGAGATTTTTAATAAGAAAAAGTCACGAGTTTTCCATGAGTGAAGAATACATTTTTCTCCATATAGTCCTCATGCAAAATCAATTGTGAGTCCCTTCAAACTCGACTCAGTTCGACTTGATTGACAATCACATAAATCTTAATGATAGGACATTTTATTTGGAATAAAAAGTACATTATTTAGATACTAAAATTTCATGACGTAAGCCATTTATTGGCAAATAATGTCAAATGAAAAATTCTTAAGTGCCCATGCAGTATACATCAAAGGTGTAGATTATATCGCATCAGCATATAATTCTATGCATATGGCATAATCTTCACCATTTGATCACCCGTCCGAAAAAGAAAGAAAAAGACGCAGTAGATAAGCACATTCAGTTACCGATAAATTTCGATCCAAACTCAACAAGTACAGCCTACAAAATACTCAAAACACCAATGTGCTTAACAAGTCAAGGAAAAACATCAATCCTAGGAATTTGATTCTAATCCTAATTTAGTACAACTAAAGATATCATATGTCACTAAAATGTTCATCACTTGTTTCTCCCTGTTACATTGTGAAGTCTTCTGTTCAATTGCACTTGTAAGTTCCTGCGCGTCGCTTTAATCTACAAACATAAACAAATCTCTCAATCAACTTACTTACCCCTTCTGAAAAAACGCGACTTTATTTACGAAACAAAACGAGATAAACATACCTTTCCGTTGAAAGATTTTATTACAGCAGTCAATACATTATCCCCGGCTATATGCCTAACTCGCTGAATCAATTCATGCCTTGTTATCTTCTGCTTCTGAATATCAATCAAAGATCAAAATCAATTAGTTTCATCGATTAAAAGAAAATTAAAAAAAAAATTCGCTATCTTTAAAATGTGTGGGACCCACGAAGATATACGTACTCGATAATCGCTGTGATACTTGGATATCAAGTCAGTCGCATCAGGTGGCAAGAATTTGGAAAGTACATTAATTAGATTCGCAAATGGCATCCAATCTGATTGTGGCATTCTTGGAGGCTGCTGCGTACTCCTTTCAAATCGAGATTCTGCAAATATAAAGTCGTAAAATTTTCCGTAAAAGAAGTTTTATAGAACTAAAAACTCGGGTTAAATACAAAATACACCAAGAACTATCTTCATTATCGCATTTATTCATCATAGAAATCCAATTTGGCCTATGTTAAGGACCATTTTGTTATCTTGGATATATGAGTATATGAAACAGTAGTAAGAATAGTTTAAGGGTACATTTTGTACTTAACCAAAAACATTGAAACTAATGCTCACCTCGAAAACTAACAACGAATTCTGGCAAAATACGAGTATTCATGCTCGAGCTCCAGATAATATACTTTCCGGGACCCACTAAATTGTCGACCCCGGAATCAAATTCTTCAGAACTCGGATTATATTGTAGAGAACCGGGACAAACAACCTCCATTCTCCCCAATATTACACGACAGAGTAACATGTGCCTTACCCCATCCTCATCAACTTCCGATGATTGTATACTGAAATAATAACACATAAATTTATGCAAATTTAAACAAAAACAACAAAATGTACCACTGTTTCAATCACATTGATATATTAAATCCATATAAATCAATAAATCACAATAATTCATAAGCAAAATTAAGGGAAGTGAAAAAAGTGATTGTACCTTTGAAGAGGGTGATCAATTGGAGAGAGATGAACACCATGGCCATAAACTCCATTACTCATTGGAAGACCAAAACCATGAGAAAGAATTCTACTAATCTCACCCTTGGATGCACCGTACCAAGCATACCTCACATTAGCATTGCCACCACACTTCATTTCAATGGCTTTTGAATATAAACTAAAACATTGGTGTTTAGCTCGGCTCATGATCCCGGTATCATAATCCTTCCTGAGAATCGTCTCGATTCGAGCATTAAACCCGTAATTAGCTGAGCTTAATTCCAGCTTTTTCTTGATAATTTCATAAACCCTTTCACCTTGGCCAATTTTGACCAAAACACTGTCGGAAATTAGATGTTTTTGCTCGTTTTCGGACCCGGAAATCCCACTTTCGCAATCGGAAGGACAAGAATCTGTTATTTGATACTGATGTTCATCAATCGATGCCATTGAATTAAACCCGGAATAGAAATAGAACCTTGATGCAAAAGTTAACCCAAATAATTCAGAAACTTGCAGCAGCAGCTGAAGAAAAGGCCCTTACAACAAGAAGATGGGTATGAATACACATAATAAGATTCTGAAAATGACAAACGAAAAAGGGAAATCGAACGGTGTTAATTGAGGAAGAACATATGCAAAGAGAAAAAATTCGAAGAATCAATACTCCTCAAAATCAATGATTGAAGAAGATTAGAACCCACGTGAGAATTTTTATGGGCTGTTTTTTCTTGCAGGTTAAGAATTAATTAAGGGGATTAAGGATTACTTGGAGAAGAGGGATGAATTTAATGCAGGTTAAGAAAGGAAATGAAAGATAAGAAGCCAACTGAAAACACCGCCTCAGGTTTTCTTAATTCAGTGAATTTAGAAGTCTTATGTGGTTTTTTTATAGGTTAATAAAAGTCTGTGGGATTTTGGTCGGTTATGTTAAAACCTTGGATTTATGCAAATTGTCCAAGTGGGGCTGGCTAGACAATTTGGATAAACTATGAAATCACATTTTTACCCTTCGACTTTTTTTTTTTTTTTTTTTTACTTTTTTAATTAATTTTTAACACGTCATTAGGGGTGATTGTTCGAATTTAGTCTAATCGAATCGAATTTTTGACTCATTGTAAATTTTGTTTAATAAAAATAGTAACTGTAACCGAATTATTTGGATAATGATTCGATTTGGTTCTAACTTATATCTATAATTACTAATCTAAAGTTTTTTTAAAAAATAAAGTTAAGCGATAATTATTTTTGTTTATACAATATTTATTTACCACTAACAATAATTATGTATAAATCATCGGCAATTGATGTCGCAAACAGTTGTATATAAGCTGTTGTTTTACTTATGAAACGTTGAAAAAAATTAAAATTAAAAAATTCAAACAATTGGGTCAGTATGGACGTAAGCAAGTACCGTGCAGTCGTTATTCACAAAAGAGTTGGATAAGGAGAAAACGTGTTTAAAATGTGTCGTGCTTTTTATGGGCTCTTCATTTTTTATTTTAAATTACATAATTAATTAATTAATGGGATTTTTTCATTATTATATTATATGCTATCAAAGTTTGCTACAGCTAGTGCTAGAAGTTTGCTACTTGTCCAATTGCTATTTTGTCACTACTTTGCTTTGGGATAAATAAATAAATAAAAATTTCATAGTTATTCTCGAAATCGTGGCTTGTTTGTCCACTATCTAATCTAATATTCCATCGTATATAAATATAAGTCTCAATCAAGTAGATTGAGTTTAGTTTGATATTATGCTAGCTTTTGAAATTAAAATATAAACTTTTTTTTTTTATTATATTAAACTTCTTTTTGATTCGGGTTCGATTTAATTTTTTACAAGTTTCGAGTTAAGTTGATTCAAATTTGTAGTTTTATAAAAATTATAAAATAATAACATAAATGTAATATATAAATTAACCAAAAAATGACAATCTACAATGTACTTAAAAACTTGACATCATCTACATCAATACATTTTTAAAATACATAAAAATAGAAATAAATTTTCGTCAATTTGTTGAATGTCCAAATAAGTTTGGGAAATTTTTAACGTTTAAAATGTAATAAAACCGATATGTATATATATATATATATATTTGTAGGTAAATCTATTCGTTGTGCATTAATAGTTACAAATTTTATTATAAGAAATGGTAAACTAGGGTAGAAATATGAGAAAAAATTGGACAATTTTATAAGAAATGAAAATAAACTTACTTATACAATTGATGGGACTAGTAGTAGTTGAGAAATATATGAAAGAATAGAATAATGATACTACATAATAATTCACGTTTATTGCATTTTAAAGTTAAATTAGGAAATAAGATTGAATTAAGGATAATAAAGACTATTGTGCAAAAAATATGAAATAAGACATCAATTTTTAATATTTAAACATTCAAAAGTCAAATTTTAAACAAGGAAAATTGTATATTCATGTGGAAGAATAATGAGAAAAAATTATCCAACTCATGTCAGATAGAACGATTTGTTGGTATTTATTTTAATTTACATAATATAATGTGGATATTGGAAAAAGCCCATTTATTCTTTATAGAAAAAACCCATTCATTATGTTAAGCCCAACCCATTTAGTAATTAGGGAAAAAGCCCATTCATTGGTTACGGTCAACCCAACCCATTTAGGAATTAAGGAAAGAAAGCCCACTAATTAAGGAAAGAAAGTCCATTCATTAATTATTGTAAGCCCAACCCATTTAGCAATTAAGGAAGGAAAGCACATTCAATATTTATGAAAAAAAGCCCATTCGTTAATTATTGTAAGCCAACCCATTTAATAATTAAGGAACCAAAGCCCACTCAATAATTATTTTAAGCCCAAATCATTTAGTAATTAAGGAAAGAAATGCCATTTACTAATTAGACAGCCCAACGAAGAGTTTATTCGATATGTGCCTAGCCCAACCCATTAATTAATTAAAACAGCCTATTCGTTGATAATGGTATGGCAGCCCAATTCGTTGATTATAATAGCCCATTAGTGTTTTTATGGTATTCCATTCATTATTTAAGAACAGCCCATTTAGTTAATTAAGACAGCCCAGCCCCATTTAATTAATAAAGGCCAAGCCGTGACCTATTCTTAAGTTCACATGGTTTTTGTTAAAAAATGACCCAAATATAAATAAACAGCCTTTTTAATTGTTTGATTTTTCTAAAATTGGTGTGGGGTCCACTTTGCTTTTAATTTTTTTTTTGATAATTTTGAATTTTTTTTAATATCTTAAATTTTTATTATGATTTGAATGTTGTATAACTTGTATGATTTATGTTAATTTAAACCCTACTTTTTAATTTTTAACTTTGTTATCGAACTTTAATTAGGAATAAATTAGAATATTTATTTAATATTATAAATTATGTCATTATTTACATGAGTAAATGAATTTATACGTATAATTTATATTTAATAAGAAATGATGTTCACTCTTAAATAGAGTATAAATGGGCCATGGCCGAAGGCCATTCAATCAAAACGTGCGCCTTCAGCCACGGGCCTTTGTTACTTTTCGAATTTTACCGAAATGTGTCACATTTTCCGATTTAATTTTCTAATGTATAACATTTTTTAAATTTTTACCCCTTATGCCCTAATGATTTTGGAACTCCCTAATACAATCAGATTTGGGTACAAGGCCCTACAAATCGAGGACAATATCAAATTTAAACGAGTTTGAATAATCTGAAGTCTAAGTAATTCCAACTCATTAAGAACATTTTTACTTCACGACATACAATTTAGTTGTCTATTAATATTGGATCTAGAGTTTTGAATAAAAAGGATTAAATTTGCAACTTTTGTAAAATTATTGAGATTTTTTTATAATTACATAAATGGTGAGGTGAAATTGAATCCCAAATATTATGTTGGACTAAAATTAGTATTTTCCTGGTCAAATTACAAGAAATATTTTTCCCCTAAAGTAAATTATTGAATTTTTTTAGTCCAAACTCCAAAATAAAAAATTGCCCTAAAACCCTGAAGCAAAAGAGCCCACATATGTTAACTCTTAGGTAAGGTTGCTTCTCTTTTCTTGTTCAAATTATACTCACTTTTGCCTTTGCATCTTGAAACTCTAATCTTGCTCAGTGTTTCTTGACGAAAATAACTGAAAGCAAAAGGTAAATTTTCGCGCACCAAGATTTGTAATTAACAGCTCAATCGGCCTGCACTTCATGTCGGAATATCCAACTAAATTGACTAGCGTAGAAGTATATAGAGGCGCTTATTAATGAAAATTCTATGTTTTTTGAATTTTTTAGATATGGGTTTTCTTGTTTATACCCTTTTTGATGCAGTTTATCCGTTTAATTGACGGTTTAGGCGCGTTCAGTCATAAATTCGTCCAACTTATGGGCTATTGTGCTTGTCTTGCTTGAAAAATTCAATCTTTATTTATTGTTTAACCCTGTATATACAAAGTTTAGTGCTTGAACTACTGGTGGTATTCATATTTGGCTCTATGTTGTGTGAATGTACGTGGACTTATTTTTTCTGGTTTAAACCTTTGTATGTGGAGTTGGATTGAAATGTTGTTGCAATAATTCATCAGATGACGGAAAATATGAAATGGATATGAGTGCTCTAAACTTAATTACCTACCTAAAAGATTAAAGATGAGCATTTGAGATTCTCCATGCAGTTTTAAGCAAAATAATGTAACATTGAATGAATGAACTTCTGATGTTGCTATAGGTTTCTACTTCTCAGTTAACAAGTTCGATGTATTGGGGGAGAACAAAGTATAAAAACCAAAGATGGACATATATGGTTCAACAAAGCAAATATTTTTACAGTTCAAAGGGCTCTAATTACTCTACTGGCCAATGCTTGAACTCTGCACAACGCACCTGCAACCATACTGCTCCAGGTAGTTTGATTGGAAGACGTATATCAAATTCTTTGTTTTCTTCAGAGAGGTGCACCAGATTGCATGGAAGGCAAGACATTAGTTGGAGAAGTTGTCTTGTAAGATTTTATGGTTCTAGTGGTAATGAAAGCAATTCAAACGAAAAGATTCACAGTCATAATACTAATGAAAAGCATGCTGATGCACATGCTCGTCTTGGGGAGCAAGATCAAATTGAGTGGCTAAAAAATGAAAAGCTTTCTATAGAGAGTAACAAGAAGGAATCCACCTTTCTAACTCGTCGGGAAAGATTTAGAAATGAGTTTTTGCGAAGGGTTGTTCCGTGGGAAAAAATAACAGTCTCGTGGGATACTTTTCCTTATTATATCAAGTACGTGTATCCCATAATTTTATTTTGCTTCTCTTGTGTATGTTAGTTATCATTTGGGACTCAAAGTCAATAACTCTTGCAGTGAACACACCAAAAACCTTCTGGTAGAATGTACAGCCTCCCATTTGAAACATAAAAAGTATACGGCAGAGTATGGTGGCCGGTTGACTTCTTCGAGCGCGAGAATTTTGCTTCAGAGTATTCCAGGTCAGTTTTTGCCCGCTTTGAATTTCAATTATTTTACAGAGATTTATAGTTCTTTTAACTTCAGGGATTCCAATTCTTTTTCTGATTAAGAACATACTTGGTTTGAAGGTACGGAGCTGTACCGGGAGAGATTGGTGAGAGCACTCGCAAAGGACTTAAAAGTTCCATTATTGGTGCTTGATAGCAGCGTTTTAGCTCCATATGTAAGCTCACAATTTTACTTCCCTCCATCCATATTTATGAGGCTTGACTCATGTCAAATTTTTTAATTCTTATTTAGGGTACTATTAAAATTAAATTTCTGAAGATTCTTTTTTTTTTTTGTTAAAGATAAGGTTTTACCCCCATATTATTTTTGTATAAATTATATCCTAAAGATATCCCTCCCCTTTACAAGTTACCTGGTGAGTCCAACCTCTTGGTTTACTATATTGTATATTTTCCTGTTGTTTTGTTAGTGACACAAATAGTTCTGATGAATTAATCTTTACTCTTGTTTCAAATTGTATAAACATTCTAAGTATGCTGTATGCCCCTCTATGGTTGACTTTTCAGGACTTCAACGAAGACTGTACATCGGAAGATGAATCCGAGTCGGAAGAAGAATGCACATCAGAGTCCGAAGCAGACGATGAAAATGATGCAAGTCAGGAGAGCAGTAGTGAGGCAAAAACCGATGGTAGTGATGATGATGAAGATGTCAAAGCATCTGCTGAAGCCTTGAAAAAGCTAATTCCAGACAAAATTGAAGAGTTTGAGAAGGTAACCTTTTCATAAAATTTCAAACTACTATCATGATCCTGATTTAAAATGATAAAACCTAGACCAGAGGACTTAAAAGTTCCACTGTTTCGGTCATTGTCCTAACATTCTTCTATATTATCCCATTTTCCCGTGTTCATTTTTTTTTAGTATTTTCTTTAGTTATCTTATTGGCCCAATATCGATTGCAAGTTTGCTCATGTGTGGAAGTAGTTTTAGTGAGTCAGTTCATTTTAGGTCCATTATGGGCTCCTTGTTGATTGACGATAGAATTGAGTAGTTGATATAAATTTTGTGTATTAAAGAAATTTTTAAGTTTCTTTTATTACCAATATAATCAATAAAAAAAATGTTGTGTTTGCACATACTTTGGGCATCCATGAGATTTTGTTGAAGTTCTTCAAACACTTCAAAATTTATTGCCTAAGATCCGTCATTGAGCATTTTAAAACATTAATATGGTTCGCCTAGGGTGTAAATCCTTATAATGATCTTTTTGTACCATGCACATGCATGAGCTAGGTACTAGATTTGTTTTGATGAGTTATACCCTGCATCCTGTATGACAGCGTGTCTCTGGAGAATCTGAAAGCTCCTCAGCATCTTCGCAATCGGAAACTGCTGACCCTACTGATAAAGCTAACCGTCCATTAAAGAAAGGTAAAACATTTGAAATTTTCATACCACAATTAACAATGTTATATTTCCGTTCTTATTTGAGCAAGACTACTGAAGAGTGTGAGCTGTATATCTTTTATCATTGTAAAAATGCTAATTGTACAATGTTTCGTCAGCAAATATGACAAGGATTTTGTTGGGGCTACTATTAAAATAAGAATAGTTCGCAACCTCTTAGGTAAAGCAGGGAAGTAATAAAGAAGTCGTTAGTGAGAACTCTCATTCAAATAGGTTACAAGGTTCATCTGACCTTGATAAACAAAGACTTTTGCATCCCTTTTGTGTGCAAAATTTGATCATACACTTTATGCTCGGGTAAATAATTCGCATAGGACTCAACTTCACCAATAAATGATGGACTTGATCAAGCTTCATATCTTTCTATAGTATCGTTTACATGAATATGCCTGCAGAAGGCCTTTTTTATTTGCTTGTACAAATCTTGATTTTCATTTACATAATTTTATCTGAGATATTCGTATGTACTATGCTTTACACACTCCCTTACTATGCTCCCACATTCTTGAATGTGGCAATGCATACTTATCTCTAGAGGAATTTACTGGTGATTTTTGCCACATCGACAATTTTTCGCCTTTTAGTTGTCAGTTCAGGGCTCAGAAACATCTTCTTTCTTCAATCCAAGTAACCTAATCCTGTTGTCCAACATTCCCTTGTTTAAAAATCCAGAAATCGTAACAAATATAAAACACAAATAAATCTTTGTTAGAACTGGGAAAAAACCAAGCCAAACCACATCTCAACCAAATTTACTCAGGAGTCAAGTGATCTACAGTTGCTAGAGAGTAGAAGGCAAGTGAATTGCAATGCAGTTAGTTCTGGGGCACAATTTAAAATTTTCCTTGAGACCTGAATGTTCTTCAAAATGTCATTGGAATAAGTTGCTTGTTTTCCTTTTGCAAATGAGTAGATTCTTTAATCATTCAATTCTTATTAGCCTTCTATTTTACATTGAATTTGGTTGCCAACTTGCCAGGGGATCGAGTGAAGTATGTGGGACCATCAGTTTCAATTGCAGCAACTAACAGGTTACCATCTTCTTGCAACAATTGTTATAAAACTCGTCCCTTTTAATTTTTATTATGGATGTTTTAACTGTGGACATGATATTGTGCAACATTCTTTAACTATGTTAGGCTGTTCTCAGCTACCATTGTTTTTTGTGTTTCTCTATTTCAGAATTAGTGAAGGTATCTTACAGTGATTAATCTCTGAATGTTACTTTCTTATTGATTGAATTGTAGTTTTTCACTAAATGCTTGCTGTTCATGTTCACAATTGTTATAAATACTCTATATCTGCAGTACTTTAGCTAGTGGTCAACAAGGGGAGGTTTATGAAGTAAATGGTGACCAAATAGCTGTTATTTTTGACATTACTGGTGACACAAGCAATGAAGCAGTAAAGGATGAAAAAAGTAACGAAACTGCTGCAAAGCCGTCAGTCTTTTGGCTTCATGGTACATATAATTTACTTTTGTGCATTCCATTGTTGTTATTTGATATTAATCTTTTGGTTGGTCTACTCCCTTTTGATATGATAAACTTGTAATCTGAATATTATTTTGCATCTTCTCTATTATATTTAATATTCATCTTTATGTCTCAAAATTTGATATTGCAGCTTTTCTATCTAGGTGTCTATCAAGGCTGTTGTAGAGGCTAAGAGTTAACTTATTATAGTCAAATTCTTAGCAAGTTTCATAGTGATGGTTTTGTTAATTACTTAGAGTTCTTGAAGTTCGTTCTTGATAATGTATAAAAACTGGAAGCACGTTAGCTCTTTTAAGCGTGTTGGTGTCTACATTTTGTAATTCTTTATATTATTCCTAACATTTGTAGGAGGCTAAAGTGAAAAGTATTTCTTGAGTTGTGTCACTCTGTAAACAGCGAGACACTTGATTTTCATAGCAAACGGCAAAAAATAATTTTTCATTTGAAATGCAGAAAGAGGGAAAAGAAATTTATTGTTTGTGGAACTGATCTTCTTGGAGCTTTAGCTATGACTTGGGTGATCCCACAAACAATAAAGGCTGAGATCCAGAGTTGAGCTATCATCCATTTGATCCTTTTTTGGTTGTTTTTATATAAGAGAATTGTTCATTTTTAATTTAACTTGAAAAAATTTACCATCCTTGTTTGGCTGGCATACTACTGTGGTAGATATTTTGATAAGATTTCTAAAATTCTATCTTAGAAGCTTATTGAAGTGCTATGATCTGTGATAGGCATAGGAAACATTTTTCATTTTTCCGAACTGCATGAGAACTGCAATATTTTTTTTGTTTTGTATCAAGGGCTTTAGTGGCTTACACGTAGTTACGATGAAAAATCATAATGACCATCACCTGCCTATTTTGCAGTAAAGGACATTGAACATGATGTTGATGCTCAAACTCACGACTGCTATGTTGCTATGGAAGTGCTCTGCGAGGTACTAGTTTTAGATAACTAGTCAACCACACACAGATGCATGTGCAAAGAAAAGAAAACGTAAATAAAGTTTTCGAGTTAAATCAAACAAAAGATAAAAACAATTGATGAGTAGTTTTTGAGTAAAAATCAACGAAATAGAAGATTAGAGAAGAGGATCTAAACTGATCATTAATATCATTGGAAAACAGAGAGAAAAAAGAGAACTTTTGTGAGTTGGTGATAGGAGAGAGAGAAAGCTAGAAGTTTGGGGAGATAAGAGAAGATAGATCAGTGATTAGAAAACTAATTTCTGTGATATTAAGACTACTTGACAGGTCAAAACTGTTTCCTATTTACTCCTGAACTCTTAACAGTGAGGATTATAAGCCTATTTTTATGTAAATTAAGAGTTCAGATTGATTGTTTTTGTACTAACATTTGTCGCTGTAATAATTGCAGGTTTTGGAGTCTCAACAACCAATGGTTGTCTATTTTACAGATTCTTCTTTGTGGTTATCCAGGGCAGTTTCAAAGTCAAATCGTAAAGAATTTGTCTGCAAGGTGCAAGAGATGTTCGATCGGTTATCGGGACCCGTAGTCTTGATTTGTGGACAAAACAAAGGGGAAACTGGTTCAAAAGAAAAGGGGAGATTTGTAAGTTTTAGTACACAAGAAACTGTTGTCATTTGTATCTCTTCTGAGATTTAGAGGGTTGATGCTTCAATGTTTGTGAGATAAATCTTTTTTCCTTTGTTTTTCAGCAGACAATGATACTTCCAAATATGGGTCGTCTTGCTAAATTGGTAATGTTTACAAGCTATGAAGCCCTTATATGTTCCATCGAAACTTGTTTAGCGTGACGTGATATGCTTTTCGCTCTATTTCCTTGTAATCTCTTGTAGAATAAATATAGTTCATGTATTTGACGGTTCAGACGAGAAGTTTCACCAATCTAAAGTATTTTATTGAAACAAAATATAATTAGATATGTAAGTTGCTAACTGGCTATTAAAAGAAAAGGACATAGGTATATTTTTAGAATGTTCTTATATAAAAATCCTATATGTTACAAGAAATTTCTTTTAACTCTGGAATCCATGAAATGGTTGCCCTTTTTAGGTGACAAATCTTGGTCCCTGTTATGATATCGTATGACTGTCTTGCTATAGCATAAGACTAGTAGTTTTGATATAATATCAGGATATATTTCTTCTTTCAGCCTCTTTCTCTGAAGCGACTTACTGAGGGATTAAAAGCAAATAAGCGACCTGAAGACGACGAAATATATAAGCTCTTCACTAATGTCATGTGTATAAACCCCCCAAAGGTAATTATTTTCTATTACCTTATGTGTTTTTCTTAAAGGAATTTAAGGACTTTATATTAAACTTTGCTGTTATTCTCCTGTCATGAAGATTCTTATAATTATGTTCTTTTATGCTGAAGCAGTGAAACAATATTAATCTAATCATATACAGATGCAGATAAAAAGTGCTAAAAATTAACACATTAGCTTGCATTTGAATTTGATTGATACGTATTTATGATATAATTTGGTATAGTGAGGTGGTTCAACAATAGTAATTGATTATTGCAGGAGGAAGATCTTCTGAGGATATTCAATAAACAGATTGAAGAAGACAGGAGAATAGTAATATCTCGAAGCAACATAAGTGAAATACATAAGGTGCATACATATATCAGAATTTTGTTTCTGGTGTCATGTTGAATTATCGTTTATCTTAATTTAATTCTTTGATTCTGTTGGCAATCCGGTTTTGTCTCAATCATGTAGTCAATTTGTTGTTTTTATTTGGTGGAGGAATTGGTTCCATAAAGTGGGTTAACAAAAATGGTATTTATTCATTTCAGGTTTTCGAGGAACATAACTTATTGTGCATGGACTTGTTGCATGTAAACACAGATGGTGTAGTTTTGACAAAACAGAGTAAGATTTCTCATTATTTCCACAACCATATGTAAGTATACATATATGTGCGATTAACACGGAAATATAGTGCTTTAACCAATTAGGCCAAAACTATTGAGACTATCCCATTGGAAGATCCGTGAAGACTACATAACACCACGGCAATTTGTTATACATACTTTATTTATTTTGCTTTAATTTCTAACACTCTCTACCAAATGGTAATGGAGTAATACAGTCCAGTTTCTATTAAATACAATTTTTGAAGACCATCTTTTTTAATTTAAAACCTCTTCATTATTCTTGTGAATTGAGTAATTTCATTTTGTTTATGGGATACAGAAGCGGAAAAAATTGTTGGTTGGGCCAAAAATCATTACCTTTCATCGTGCCTCCTTCCTTCTGTTAAGGGAGATAGGTTGAACGTGCCTCGCGAGAGGTAAATATATCTGCGCTTGTTATGTGAGGACCATTTTTTATCTTCTTCAACTTCGTTTTCCAAATACCAAATCCAACTACCATATTGTATCATGTGTAGCCTTGAAATTGCTATCCAGAGACTAAAGGTGCAGGAAACAGTATCCGCGAAGCCTTCACAGAATCTGAAGGTTTTTTCTTCTCTTATTTTCTCTGTTCTATTTATGTTTGTGCCGATATGTATGCCCACTACTACAAAAGTATATATTTATTCTATTATGCGATTCAATTACCTTCTAATTTAATTGAAAAGGATGAAATTAGTTATTTTTCTATGTAATGGTAACCATAATTTAGGAAAGAAGTTCTACAAATGATAATTGATAGTAATTATTATGTTTCTATTGTTATCATTATTATTATTATTACTGTTACATGAACACTCTTTTGCGTCTTTTGTGCTTATACTAATTGCTGAGATAAACTTGTAACAGAATCTTGCTCAGAATGAATATGAGAAAAACTTCGTTTCAGCAGTAGTTGCTCCAGGTGAGATTGGTGTCAAGTTTGATGATGTTGGTGCCCTTGAAGATGTGAAGAAAACACTGAATGAACTTGTGATCCTCCCAATGAGGAGGCCCGAGCTTTTCTCTCGTGGAAATTTGCTGAGGGTAACTTATTAATATCCTTAACAGGCAAATTTTGTTTATTTATTGCTATTTCAAATCGTAAACATGATACATATCTTGTGTCAGCCTTGCAAAGGGATATTGCTTTTTGGGCCACCTGGAACTGGAAAAACCCTTCTTGCAAAGGCTCTTGCAACAGAAGCTGGAGCTAATTTCATCAGCATTACTGGTTCTAACCTTACATCTAAGGTAATAGAAATCATGGTTAGGATATTTGTAATGCTGTCTTAGATAATTTTTCAATATTGTAGAGGTCCTGCTTGCAGTGATTAGCTAAATTTAGCTAATTAATCAAATAATAGGGTCATAATGGTTCATGTTATCAGCCTTGATTTCCTAATGAGTTCACTGCAGTATCCTGATGATTGCTTTAACATTATATATAGCAAAAGACATTCATTTATGTTCTCATAATTTTCTTCTTCATAATATTTTTTTGTACATATTCTCTTTCTTTTACTCTGAAGCTTTCATCATTCAAATTCTTCTGACGTTATCGATTTTTTGCTTTGCTTTTCATGCAGTGGTTCGGGGATGCAGAGAAACTTACGAAGGCACTCTTCTCCTTTGCTAGTAAGCTGGCCCCTGTGATTATTTTTGTCGATGAGGTGAGAAGTGCTACATTGGCTAGCTCTACATTTTCTGTGCAAACAAAAGGTCTCAATACGTAGTGCTATATTTAGACCATAGATTTTGGGAATGAAAGGGAAAAAGAAAATAGAAAGTGCCATGTACAGCATATGTCTTCGTGATAATCTCTGGAAGATTGTGGAAAGATTAGGTAGAGTGACTAGTAGGTATATATAAGATTGCGAACTTCTATCTAGTGTACATTACTTTTTGTCTCGTTGAGTTTCCCAACTTAAACATATAGTAAGTGAAC
Organism: Verbascum thapsus; assembly: GCA_963669365.1. Lineage (NCBI taxonomy): Eukaryota > Viridiplantae > Streptophyta > Magnoliopsida > Lamiales > Scrophulariaceae > Verbascum > Verbascum thapsus. Next base: position 11,289,809 of record OY770118.1, read on the forward strand.
TATGTCAATAGTGCTTTTCTGAATTGCTATCATATGAAGGAAGTGGAACATAATACTCCTTTACTGCTATTTTCCTTTTCTCACTGATGCGGGATCAAATATTAATGTCACGTGAAGAGCACGTGGGGATGAGATCCGACCCGCCTCACAGCAAACCAGATTAGGTGTTTTTGGATGGTGGGCTGCACTCGATGATATCAAGCTGCCTACGTACCTACTTTGATAGGATCAAGCCTCGTAGTTCAAGAATATAAGGCTCTCTAATATTTAAGAGCTGGATATGTTTAGGATAATTAGGATAATTCTCAGAATGATTAGGATCTTCTTAATTACTTAACTGGGGTGGTATTTATAACCATCTGTTTGGGTCATGGGCTCGCCCTGTTGGGCTTGGGCCCATATTATCCAGAAGTCTGTCCCTCTAAAAGGCGCTAATTTAGGCTCACATTAAATGGGTATTACCGAATTGCGGAAATGCCCCTGGGTTCCAGCGGGACCCATCACTCACTAATAGCCCATTTGAGCCCACAGTTGAAAAGCCAAATTCTGCATTTGGGTGCAAATGCGATTTGGATGAACGTTTAATTTCCTATTTTATAATCCGATCTGGACCTTTGTACTGGTGTTATCATGCCTTTTGATCATCTCGACATGTTTCTGAGTTTCGCTTGGTATAGCTTACAATGTTGTGTTTTCGTCATCAGAATTTATGCCTTTGAATGCAGGTTGACAGTTTGCTCGGTGCTCGTGGGGGTGCTTTCGAGCATGAGGCAACTAGAAGAATGAGGAACGAGTTTATGGCGGCTTGGGATGGTTTGAGATCAAAAGACAGCCAGAGAATCCTTATCCTTGGTGCGACAAACAGGCCATTTGACCTTGATGATGCTGTCATTCGCCGCTTACCAAGAAGGTGAAAACTATTTTTAGAATTCATTTTCACTTTCATTTTGAAAAATGTTTTGTTTTCAGAAGGTTTTATCGGGAATGTGTTATAATGAAATGTGTTTGGACGTGGACAAGTGACTAGGCAGATTGATTTGAAATATTATTATTTATGTTGTGTTTAGATTGAAGGATATGGGTGAGCTTAAAGTTACAATCGATTTCAAATCTTTTGATGCTCGGGGTTCAGCTATTTTTCCATCTAATGGTGGATCTCGAGTAATTTGAAATCCTTCCTCCAAATCCATCAATCCAAACACGACTTTAGAGAAAATATATTATGAAAATGTTTTGAGAAGATTGCATGGGAAATATGTGAAAATATAGATGTATTTTTGTTGAGAAAATTGAGATTGCTCATGCATGTAACATTTCATTGTGAGAATAGATGTTAATTTTGTTATCCTTAGAGGGTGTTTGGCTAAGCTTATAATCTCTTTTAAACATCTTATAAGATGTTTGAGAGCTTATAAGCTCTTTAAAAGTGTTTTGATAATTTTTTTTAATAAGAGCTTATAAGACCAAAAAATAAGACATTTGGGTCTTATAAGCTAACAAAAAAGAAGTTAGCCAAACCCACCTTATTTCAAAATCTTAAATTTTGAATGTCGTTTATATTCTTAAAAGACACAAATAACCCTAGTTAATTTTCTTCTTTCCAATAATACATTTCTCCGAAAAATGTTTATTATTATTATTGTACAATGTCTCGTATAACATTTGAAAACATCTTATAAGTCCAATAGACTTATTTTACCCAAACACTTGAGAGCTTATTTTTTAAATAAGGCAACATCTTATAAGCTCTTAAAACATCTTATAAGGTGTAAGAACTTATAAGATGTTCTAAATAAGCTTAGCCAAACACCCTCTAAATCTTAAATGTAAGTGTTTTTGAATAGTGGGGTATATGTCTTTAAAAATAAGACGTAGGCTTTGGCCATAGGGTTGTTTTTTGAAAATATTCTCTTGAGAAGGCATAACTTCTTTGAAAGTAGAACATAGTCTTTGTAAATAGAGTTGTTTTGCGAAAATGTTTTCAGAAACTAATTTTATAAAACAAGCAAAACAAATATGTTATTGGACGTAAAATGCCAATAATGCTCACAGAGATGAAAATGTAATCTAGTTTCTGTCACGATCAATATTTTCCCTTTTGTTCTTTTACCGTATGTTCATTGCATTTCGTTTACAGCTCTGACATAATATGTTTTGTTCCTGATGTTAGGATTTACGTAGACCTACCTGATGTGAAAAATCGCTTGAAAATACTCAAAATAATTCTTTCTCAAGAAAATCTGGAATCTGGATTTTCTTTCGAGCAACTTGCAACTGCTACTGAAGGTTATTCAGGGAGCGATTTAAAGGTAACTTTATCGTATTTCATACTGGCTGTGGTTGGTTAATATAACTGCTACACATGTCTAAAATCTTTTTCCTTTTTTCTCGATTTTTGCCAGAATCTTTGTATTGCTGCAGCATATAGACCTGTCCAGGAATTACTCGAAGTAGAAAACAAGGTAAACTACTACATCAATATTCCATTATGACATTATTATTTTTGTGTGTGTGTGTGTGTATATATATATATATATTTATTTTTATTTTTTTTACTTAGAATTTATGATGGTTATCTCCTTACAGGGTGACAGATTAGATGGATCACCAGAGTTAAGACCACTCAATTTGGAGGATTTTGTTCAATCTAAAGCCAAGGTAAGAAATTGAAACCACTACAATAAATGAAATATCTGCATTGGAATAATTTAGTTTTGATTTGGTCGAGTTTAATGTTAATCGTCTGGTCTTTGTAACAATCTGCAGGTGGGGCCATCAGTTGCGTTCGATGCAGCTAGCATGAACGAGCTTCGCAAATGGAATGAACAATATGGTGAAGGAGGAAGCAGGAGAAAATCACCATTTGGTTTTTGAAATTAGTATTATTTGAATAATTTAATGATTTCCTTTTTGGTTTCCAAATAGAATAGGTTCACAAGTAGGCATAGAAAGAAGAGGCTGAATATGTGACTGTATATGAGCAATTTATAATTTATTACATTAGTGACATTTTCCTTCCTTAAAATGACCTTAATGGTGCCAAATAATTTGGACTACATATGGATTTGCTTTAAACAACATTTAACAGCATTTGTTGAACTATATATCTTCCAATAGTATTTTTCTTTCAGAATTCAGGTAAAATCAACCTGAATTTTTTTCACTTGCTTACTGTATAATATAGGCACTTATAACAGAAGTGGCATTTTCCCATATTTTGAGGAAAAATTGATGAACTTGAAGTTGAACATACATGTCTAAATTGATAAATCCTACAAGTCAACCATATATTATATTTTTCTTTTCTTTTTGTAAGAACTACATATTGCCTTTCAAACCCTCCTCTTCAATCTATAATCAAGCTGCTACAAACTGTTCAACTAAAAAAGGATATGTTGAAAATAATCAATTTCCAATTGGGGTGCAATCCAATTATTTGATAATTGTTCTTTTTACCAGAATAAACTAACAAAATCACAGCCAAAAACATGCTAAAAGAAGAGCAAAAACAAAATCCCCACTAGTTATATCAGTTTTCGCATCACATACGAAACAGAGTTAAGCAGTCGTCTTCATTTCATTAGCTGCTTCAGAATTGGCATAGACAGGGTGAACTTCATGACCTTCCTTTGGCTCAACATGAATCCATTTGCGCCCCGTCAGCTTGTTGCGCTCGAACTTGACACAGCCTTCTTTAAGAGCGTAAAGGGTATGATCCTTCCCAATTCCAACGTAATTTCCAGGATGAAAACGAGTTCCCCTTTGACGAACAATGATATTTCCAGGTATCACTCTCTGCATCATAAGTTGTACCCCATTATATCAAATAACACAAAATTTATTTTTTGTTTTTCAATTTCATCAACTCACCTCTCCGCCGAATTTTTTAACTCCAAGATTCTTTGGCAGTGAGTCACGCCCGTTTTTTGTCGAACCTGCTGTTTTTTTGGTAGCCCAGCGCCTGAAAATTAAGCTTAATCCTTCTCCAGATACATCTATACCGTTCAAAATGATGTATTACAAATTAAATAATTTGAAAGCATCCTGTTGAAAATCATATTGGTGAGACATAGAAGGAAGATCAAATCATACCACTAACAGAGCTGTAAACGGGTGTACTTGCCACAAGATCCCTGATACTTAATCTTTTATACAGCGATGCTGTGATATTCATCGTTTTAGCTTACTATGCAAGAAAGGCGAACCTGAATTGGAAACAAACCACAGAATCAGAATTTCAAAAGGGCTAAGTATTATTATCTGGAAATTCGTATGAAAGTTTAAAGAGTTCAAGCTTCAGTAGTCAGATCAGTTAAATTATACTAAGGGAGTAATACTCAATGTAATTTATTAATACAGCATAGGACCAGCCAAATTACCAGGACACCAACCCGTTCTCAATCATGTGGTGATAGCAGATAGTCGATATAAAATGTATTATATTGCTAAAAACACTCAAATGTGAGATAGCAATAAGCGAAAATAAGCAATCATCGACTTTCCAGATCGAATCAAACATTTCCATCAAACAGCTTATAGCAAATGATTATTAAGACAAAATTTCTGCCTCACTCAAGCATCCTCACAGGATCAGATTATAGTGCTATAAAAAGTTCTTCTGGACAAGAGTGTTTAACATAGTAAACTGAAACATGATAAACAGTTTGTATCCTTAAAAATTATCCGTTTGGAAGTACCGTGAAAGTCTCCATAGAAACTCATAGTTAATGCTTTCTCCTCAAACTTTATAAATATTACAGTAAACACACTAAGCAATCAGTATCATTTGACAAACAATGAGATTAATTGCTTGGTAGTTAAATCAGAAAATTCAAATGATCTGAAATCGCTTCATTGATGGGTAGTCCAATTTTAAGTATTTTACGATATTGTGCTTAAGAGCACTAATTTCCAATAAATTGGACATTCAAACTCTATTCCAGATTCTTTCCCTAAAAATTACGTATAATTAAGCCCTCAGATTAACTCAAAACCAAAGTCTCTCGGTGCTGCGAAAAAGGTGTGTATTAATTCAAAATTTGTCTTTGTCCTTTTAACAAACACTTTGCTTACGCATACACCCCAAACCCATCAAACTATTGACAAATGCAATCAAATATCAAACTTGACACAGTCCCTAATCCAATATTCTCAATAAAATATGATTTCCTCAAATTCATTAGTAACACAAAAACCCCATTATCATGCCGATTTACAAAATATCTATTTTTAATATTATTCTAACTCAGTTGCTGAACCAAAACCCACCAAGCCCCCCCTTCAGTTTCACCAATACAGCTCGAATTGTCTCAATAAAAAGAAAATTTGAAACATGATTCAAAGTAGACATGCAATTCTTCAAACTCGATACAATATGCAATACACAAATACAATTGACAATGTATTTCAACTTTCTAGGTTTAATTCAACAAAAAAATAGTTAAATGAATCTTATTTTCCAAATATAAATGCAAGATAGAGATGAAGATGACGAGTTTACTTGCTACGAGATCTTTCACCCTCAAGCTCTCTGTTTCGTTCCACAATGTGCAAATATGTGCCGATTTCTAATTACTCTCTTTTCTCATTTGTTTTTCGATAGAAAAATCAAATAATATTTATTTATTTATTGCGTTATTCCACCTCCCTCCTTTCTAAATAACTTAATTACTAACTAGTCACTTGATACCTCAAAATTACAGAAACCTCCCCTAAAATTGATGTGCGTGGTTTAAAACCCAAACAAAAAGTGATTAAATGAATATTTTTGTCTTCTTAAATAACTAAATATATTTCGCAAAATTATCAGAAAAAATCTCTAATATTTTTTACCTCCATTAAAATTTGTAAAAAAGTATTGCAAATTTAAATTCTCATTCAACCAGGTTTTCATTTGGGGTTTAATATTAAATACTATATCAAAATATTTTATGGGATATTTTTGAGTTAACATGTTAATTAAATTTATCAAAGATATTTGTGCTATCATTAATATAATTAAATTTTATAACATACATACATACATATATATATATATATATATATATATTACTTAATCAACATCATTAGTTCATGTGAGTTTTGGTCTTCCAATTGCTCAAAGTATGTTTGGATCTTTGAGTGGACATTGTCTTTAAATTATTTTGAGGCGAAAAGCAAATTTTCAAACATTTAACTGCTTTGCAATTCTTGGGAAAATGCTAGCTTAATTTTGACTCGACTACACTTCACCAATCACATGATAAGTATAATATACATATTATACGATTTATCATTCTGCTTCTAATATAAATCAGGAGTGTTATATACTTATTGTATGAATACTATTAGTGTGACCAAGTTAAATGCATGCTAGAAACGTACATATAGTTTAATCACGTGTAAACAAGAGACAAATCAATCAAATTTCATTATATCTTAAGTGGATTAATCCTTCAAAATATTTCTTATTATATATTCGTACTGAATTATTATAATCAAACATAACTCTATTAACAATCGTTGACTACAAATTATAGTACCATAAAAAAAAATAGTATCAAAATATGATTTTGTAAAAGCAATTGGGAGCCATTTTAGCTTTGGTTGGATCAGAGTACAAGAGTTAAAACCGTGCAATTTGATCACTGAGGAGGAAAAGAAAAGTAGAAGGAGAAAAGGGGCATTCCGAGAATCGAACTCGGGACCTCTCGCACCCAAAGCGAGAATCATACCACTAGACCAAATGCCCAACTTATGATTAAACGTTTTACATAGTAATACAGAAACATAAATGAAATTAAGATGTAAAACTTTGTTTCTAATTTCTCATGTTAGGACATATATAATGTTTTTTTGGTAGAGAATGCATTTTATCAATATCAAAATAAGTAAATTTACATATAATGTGTGGAAACTACAAAAAAACATACTTATAGAAGGATAACGGTCATAAAATATGTTGTGACACATATGTTATTTTTCAGGATATGAAATGAGTCTAGTTTCTATATTATTTGTAAGCTTGAGCAAAATGTATTCTTTAAAATGAAAAGATAGAAGAAGTCATTAACAAGCAAAGTGAGAAGACTGGTTGGTTTTTTAAGTCCATAAATTAGGCTCCAATTGATTGGTATTTTTATTTCTGAATCACGAATAGTAAAATTTTTAACCTGTTGTGTTAACTGTCAAATCATAAATAGTAAAAAAAATATATTTTTTTTTTTTTCAAATTATCTATAATTTTATGAGATTTTTCATAATTTTGTTTTGTCACGTAACAACCAAATGTTCTTTTAGAATACATTTTTTTACTTTGAAATACTTTTTTTTGGGATAAATATAGCCAACCAATTGTACCCCTAGATCCTTAGTGGAAGCATATAAGACTTGGCCGAAGGGACACAATATACAATTATAAACTAAACCTGAGTTCGCGGGTTAAATCGGTATCTCTTATTATATTTTTTTTTTAAAAGACAAAATGAGATATATTTTAATTTTCAAATCACCTTTGTTATATATGTAAGGCAATTAGGTCTTCACTTGGGAAATTCTATCCCGGACCCTGCCCAATGGAGCCGGTCTGGGATAGCCACACATTTAGGGTGGGGACCACACATTTGTAGGGGTGGGTTAGGGTGGGGACCACACATTTGTAGGGGTGGGTGTTGTATTTTAACACCCACCCCACCCTAAATGTGTGGCTATCTCGGATCGGCTCCATTGGGCAAGGTCCGGGATAGAATTTCCCGTCTTCACTCTTCACTATGACACTGTAATTACCGAAATACCCCTTTTCAACAAAAAAGAAAAGGTCAAAACTTGAAATCCCCGCAACCCTAATTCGGCGTATGAATTGATAGATATAAACTCGGCTGCCACTCTCACATTGTCGGCGAGTTCCATTCAAATCTGGACAGTTGAAAAGAGATGGCAGTTCCATATACAAATTGCTTTCAACTCCCAAAAGTTTCTTCAAAATGCAGTCTTTTCTGCTCTACTACCAGGCTCTGCAGCCGGGCTTCTCCTGTATATGCTTGCCTCAAAACTTCAGATTCAGCTATCCATTTAGAAGCCAAGGTAATGGCTTATTAATTTTGTTTATACTTTGATTTCAATTTGCTTTTTCTTCAACCATACAGTTAGATAGTCTTCTGGGATGGTGTTTCATATCTATTTGTGCTCATTTTAAATCTTTTCATTTTGGCGTGATGCTTCTGTGTTAATCTGTTTTGCATCTCAGTACCTATTTAGTACTGTCATGTATAGCATAATTGTATTTGGCTTTGTGGGCTCAAGTTGGTTCTATAGTACTTGTTAATTTTATATGCACATTTACCTTTTGCTGTGTTATTAGTCTCAAATCCAGATGTTAGTCAGGTGCTCACCACTTTGTATGGTGAATACTGTTACATATCTGGGAAATAAAAGATAGGGAAGGAAGATGATAGATGAGTTTCTCATCTGTCATTTTGCTTTCTCTAGGAGGTGTCTGTCGTTTCTCAATAGTTTTCTTTGTAACTACTTGAGCTCCATTTGGACCCCATATCACTTTCTTTCGAATGTTTGGTTTACACAAAGAACATTACAAGTTCGTTAACACAATTGCTTATGCCTGCTGTGATTGATTAAATTGAACTGTACCACCAAATTACTTCATATTCAAGCTCGAGTCGATGCAATGGATCAATTTCAACTCAACCAAAATGCGGCATGTTGGCTAGGTTGTGTTACATGCTTAAAGTTTTGGGTTTCAGATTGATTCTAGCCTGAACCATCACTCTTGTTATGGCCTCACTCTTGTGCGTTACTACATTTCACTTTTGAGTAGTACAATTTCCTACATTTCACCAGACATTGGCAGGTGTCTACCGCTGTTCTGGTTGCGGAGACCGTTGATTGCCTGGTATAGAAAAAAGCGTTCATCGTTGTTTGGTAATCAAACTTCAATGATTACATGAGCTACATCTGAACACCATATTTCTTTTCGCTATGACATTGTAACTTGGAAGCTTAAGCTTCTTCATGTAGTATTTGTATGGAAATAGGATCGTGCTTGTTTGTTGGTGAAATCTAGCTAGATAACCTTATTGTTGCTTTTTTGTTAAGTAGGCAGGTTATGATTCCATGCTGTTCTGTTTTATTGCAATTTTCTACTGGAAGATGATTAAATGCAATATTTATTTCTTTTTTGTTGATCTTTTCATTTTTGTCTAACTAGATTAATATAGGTTGAACCCTTGTTGGATAGTATTAAATGGGACGACAAAGGTCTGGCGGTTGCAATAGCTCAAAACGTCGATACTGGAGCCGTCTTGATGCAAGGGTTCGTCAACAGGGAGGCCCTTTCAAAGACAATTTCCTCCAGAAAGGCAACTTTCTATAGCAGGTCAAGGTCAAGTCTTTGGACAAAAGGCGAGACATCAATGAATTTCATCAATGTTTCTGATGTCTTTCTTGATTGTGATCGTGATTCTGTGAGTTTAATGGCTTTTTTATTTGTGGATCTAATTTTTATTCTGTTATATAAGATAATAGTTTGTTTTGTCTAACAGATAATTTATCTTGGAAAGCCTGATGGACCGACTTGTCACACAGGCTCTGAGACTTGCTATTATACCTCTGTTGATGTTGTAAACAACCCACAGGTTCAGCTTTCTATTTATATCTTATTAGTTGAAAGTAAAATCGATTTACCTTTGTGTCCTTCTAAAGAAATTTCAAAACGTTTATCTTATATATGTTTTATTTTATTTAGGTAGAAGAGGAGAAGCTTGCGTTAACCACACTGTACTCATTAGAGTCAACAATATTGAAACGAAAAGAAGAATTGCCTGCAAACACAGATGGCAAACCATCCTGGACAAAGCGCTTGTTGCTTGACGAAAAGTTGTTATGCTCGAAAATAAGGTGTGATTTGCTTCTTTATTGGATAAATAATTAGCCATGACATGATCTCCTCTCCATTACGAAAAATCCTAAATTTTAACTAGGGTGGCAATTGGGTTGAATGGGTTGGGTTTGGGTCAGGTCCATTTGGGTTGGGCTTAAAGTGGGTTGGGTTCAATTGGGTCCAATGTCAAAAAATACGTATTATAGTGAGACCAAACAAGGACCTAAAATGGACTCAATAAGGACCCATTATGAATCAAAGTGGTGTTGGAGGTTGTTGCAGAGTGTAAAATGTAGATTATTTATTCAAAGTGGAGAATATGTTGGATTTGGACCCGGGCACAATTTAAGACCCAATTGGACCCAATTATTATTAAAAGCCAACCCAGTTGGAACTAAAATGTTAAAATGTTAGGACCCAGCCCATTAAAAACTTAGTTTGATTTGGGTCCAAATATATGAATGGACCCATATTGCCACCCCTATTTGTAACATATTATGTGCCTGTACATGCTTTCTGTTATATTTTGTCGAAAATACGAAAAAAAATAGTAAAATGCAAATTTCCCCTAAAACATTTAGTTGTATCCCTTTTGTTCTAGGGAAGAAGCTGATGAATTATGCAGAACACTAGAGCAAAATGAGGATGAGTCAAGGACTGCCTCAGAGATGGCAGATGTGCTATATCATGCCATGGTTTTGCTGGCTCTAAAAGGCGTAAAGGTCGAAGATGTTCTTCAAGTCCTCAGACTGCGATTTGCACAATCTGGCGTTGAAGAAAAGAAAAGTCGCAAATCATAGTGTTAAAAGTATTTACGACTATTTTTTGTATATTTGTATTCGTATCTTGGTAAAATCTTATATTGTTCGGTTATTATGCCTTCAAACAATAAAAATTGTTGTAAGTTTTGCTTGTATGATGCTATTGAATTGTTGACAATAGATATCAATAATCACTCCCATTGCATGAGAGGCTCACAATAAATTCCCCTAGTTTTGGTTAGTCTAATCATTGACCACAAATTGTTTTATACATAATACTTACATTTTTGTTAAATACATAACTCTATTTCATTACACGTGGGTTACATCTAACGATCATTACACATTTATTAGTTAAAACGATGTTTTAAATGACAATTGGCATAAAAGCACATGGAGTCAATAGCTTGAAGTATTAAACTTTTGAATTAAATATTAATATGACAATAAATATCAATAAATCGACCAAATTTTAATTAGGAGATTGACTTTTAGAAGTCAACTAAAACTGATATATAGTGTGAACAACCCGAATGAAAAAAATTGAAGGAATTATTACACATTTAAAAAGTCACGTTTGCTTTTTTATTTTTCTTGAAGAAAGTCCAATACCAAGTGAAGAAGTCATTAGAAAAGAAAGAGGCAAGAAATATCATTACATTATTAACACGCAATTAATACACGGTTTTTCCACTAATATTCATTCCCCCACTATAAATTCTCGAGAACCCAGATCTCTGCCCTTCACACCAAATCAAAATTCGAACGTTAGAGCAAAAAGAAGAGAAAAAAATGTCATCTTGTACAGTTGCGATTTCAAACACACCTGTGTTCTCTCCATCTTCATCATCATCATCTTCACTCTGCTCTCCTAACTCTTGTTCTCCCCGGCTTCTTCGGCTTAACAAGGCGAGTGGGCTCATCAAATCTTTAGACTCGTCGAAGAGGAAGAGGCCGCCGAGGCTGGATATTCCGGTGGTTTTCATGGCTGAGAAGGAGGCGGCGAAGGCGGTGGTGGAGGATGAGGGGTTTGTGGAGGTTGAGGGAGATGGGTTTTCTGTGTGTTGCAAGAGGGGCAGGAGAGAACAAATGGAGGATCGATACTCTGCTGTGGTTGGGCTTCAAGGTGATTCGAATCAGGTATTAATTTTATCTTATTCTTTGTTATGCCTTTTTTAGATTAGATCTTGGTGTTTGTTATAGTTGCTAATTGATGAAATTAGGAACAAAATAATTATAAGAATGATGATGAACTAGTTTTAACTGGAAATAACCTGAATACAGTCCACTAATACATACAGTAGCTTGTATTGAAACTAGTTATTGATGGGCTGGCCATTTTTGTATCATTATGTAGGCATTTTTTGGAGTATTTGATGGACATGGAGGATCAAAAGCTTCCGAATTCGCAGCTGAGAACTTGAACAAAAACATCCTAGATGAATTGAAAAGAAGAGAAAGTGATGACGAAATTGAGCTAGCTGTAAAGAGTGGTTACTTGATCACTGATTCTGAATTTTCGAAACGAGATCTTCGAGGTGGAACGTGCTGTGTGACAGCACTAATCATGGGAGGGAATCTAATAGTATCAAACGCTGGTGATTGTCGTGCCATAGCCAGCAGAGTTGGGGTTGCTGAGGCGCTCACTTCCGATCACCGTCCATCTCGTGAAGATGAGAGAGACAGAATCGAGAAGTTGGTAAGAAGCTACAACCTTGTATTACTACATTCTAGTTGTATATCTAGTTTAGATTAGCTAGCTAATCAAAAAACTTGAACTTGATAAAACTAAGAAATGATAATCGATTTTCATAGTATGATCTTGATTCTTTCGCTATTTTGCTTGTGTAGGGTGGTTTTGTGGAAAACCGGAATGGTGTTTGGAGGGTTTTAGGATCTTTAGCTGTCTCAAGAGGTATCGGAGATCAATACCTTAAACAATGGGTTACGGCTGAACCAGAGACTAAAGTCCTTAGACTTGAAGCCGAACATGAGTTTATTCTCCTTGCTTCTGATGGATTATGGGATAAGGTAAATAAATTCGCATTGAATTAAAATTTTATTCGAAATGTTCATCTAATTGATATTGTAATGTGATCCCAAATGTCTTTTTGCTGATTTGGATGTTCATTCTTTGCAGGTTGATAATCAGGAGGCGATAAATATCGCTCGACCATTATGCATAAACGTTGATAAGCCTCAGCCATTATCAGCCTGTAGAAAGCTTGTTGATCTCTCTGTTTCGAGAGGCTCTACTGATGACATAAGTGTAATGCTCGTTCAGTTAGGAAGATTCGCCAACAGTTAGCATTTGAAACTCGGGTTTTTTTTTTCTTTGCTCGTGTTCGTGTTTGTTTACGGATCAAGTGCCTATTTTAGGAACATTTTTTTCACTTTGCTTTTGAAGTTTCCGGAGAACTGGATGATCCCATAATATGGGACAAATTGGTTCTCTGATATGAGCATTTTGGATTGTGACTTAGACTTAATCTAATTCTTTTTACCTTTTGGATCTTCTATTGGAGATCAAATACTTGACCTAATTGTGATTGATTCATTCATTTATTTGAGAATTCTTTAAATAATGAAAGATTTACTATTATTCTTTGCACTTATTGTGATTCATTCATTCATGTATAACGTATTTAGCACAAGGATTCACTTATTGCAGGCACCACAATGTCCATTTTATATCCTCTATTTTTTGTCTGTCTATTTGACATGGATCCTAAGTGATAAATCACGCCCAAGTGCATATTTTACATGCTTATATGTATATAGATTATAAAATATATGATGAAACACCAAAAAAGTCAATTTGGGCATATTTGACATGCCTATGTATATAGAATATATGATGAAACACTAAAAAAGTCAAAAACTGACAAACTGTCATCCACACGAATCCCAAAAGGCAAATATGTATAATTTGTTGTAAAGACTGAATTTTTCAAATAGAACCATGTCTTTAAGAGAGCATTTTCACAAAGGACTAGTCTCTAGCAAAGGTTAACAGAAAAACAAAAACAATTTACAGTTGTTCGACGATTGATTATCACCAGCTTAACCATTATAATGTTCCACAAAATCATCCATATAACTATACTACATTCTCCCTTAAAAGTTGTACAAGAGGTGGGGAATGAGTATATAAAAAGCAAAAGCTTATTCTGAATTACAAACATTATTGTCATATGATTTGTAACAAACAACCTTTGAACGTGTCTAAGAACATCCTCAAGCATCAGCAGCTTTCTCCATAGGAGCAGCTTCTTGACTGCCATTTGATTTTGAACGCTTTGCTTCGTAATCTTTCACAGCAGCCTTAATTGCATCCTCAGCAAGCATGCTGCAATGGAGTTTCACTGGTGGAAGAGAAAGATGTTTTGCAATTTCCCTGCAATTCCATTATAATTGAGAACAAAAAAACCAAGATTTTGGGGAAGATAAATAGTATAAGCCAAAATCACATATCAAAACCTAATGCTACACTTCGCAAAACAGGATGGCAATGAATATACGGATAACTATTCGGTAATGGGCATAAAACCTGTTCCTCTCTCTTGAGAAATTTGTTTCATATTTCTAGCATAACAAGATTTCACTATATAAGTCCTAAACTATCTATATGCCCATGAGCGTTTCCTCCAGATAGTGCCTCTAATGGACCCATAAGAAGTCTCATGATCTAGTTTATGTATGTAGAGAAAAAATTATTACACATCTCAGAAAAGGTTAAATATCAGTGCAGATGGAGAATACAACGGAATGACATATAAAGCCATGACTTATTCCACAGAGGAAAAATGGTGCAATAACCAAGACGAGGAGAGAAGATTAACAGAAAACAGCAAACCAAAATTTCAACTTATGGAAGGAGAAGTATCAAATTTAAAATGAAAGAATGCAGACGAATGGTAGTATTCTAGAGTTCACAAGATGGAAATTGAAGCACAAACTATAAGCATCAAACTACGTTGATTTTCTAGAGAACTCCCCAGAAGAAATTCTACAACAACTAAAAGATGCATGCTGAACAGGTTAGCAAAGGAGTTTAGCTTACGTGTTTTTGATTGACAGGACTTCTTCCATTTGTTTACCTTTCACCCATTCAGTTGCTGAAATGGAAAAAAAAGTAAGAATTTTGTAATAGGCAGCAATAGTTCTTTGAAACAAACAGGTAAAACAGCAAAAATGAGAATAAGATGAAAGTTTAATGAGGACTTTCTTCTACACAAATTCATGCCTCCTGAATAGTGAGTAGAGCAAGATTCATTGGAAAATTATATTTCATCATCACAACAACATGTATTCTTTGAAGTGGTATATTTTAAAGGATTAGGGCATTACAGAACTATTAGTTTACATGGTATCAAATGCAATGGAATGACAAACAGAACTAACTATCAGATATTGCCACATAATAAATACAAAGCACATGATATGAAACAGATGAATCCCCAGAAAAGCTTTACACCGAAAATTCGGCAACAAGGAATTGACGGCATCTTCTATCCTGGGAAAAAGTTACCGAGAACTTGCAGAAAATGGATGGTCCTAGTGATAATAAAACAGGAGGCAAGAGAAGTTCTATCTCATTGACACGTTTTGACAAAGCAGTCATCTGACAAATCTACCATGAGCAAAGATCCCAATTACTCCATACCTAGAGAACGCATCAAGTATAAATCCCAATATGCGACAAAATCACATCCTTCGAAAGAAGCCTTTATGATCAATCAGCTCCACAATAGAGCAACAAAATCACTAGGTACAAAATGGAAATTACTTATAAACAATTTTAAAAAAATATAGAAAGAAACTTCAGTCAATAATTGAATTGCAAAATAATAAATCATATCAATACCCATCCCCCGATTACAATCATCTCCACCAGAATCCAGAATCAGCAACTTAAAAAAGTCAATCACTTCGCGAATCAATACAATTTACCACAGAGTACTCAAAAATCATCTTTCCAGACATCAAATTCCAGCTCAACAATTACCTAACGAGCTAAAACTTCACCATATCCAAAGACAAATTTCCCCTAAAATCAACTCCTAAGTATTCAATCATGCAATCCTCCACATATTAACAAACACAGTATTAAATTCACAAAACACATAAAACCCCTAACATTCCAGCAAGACTATGGAAACATACCAACAGATGACGAAGCAATCGCGGAGCCGCAACCAAAAGTCTTGAAACAAGCATCCACGATCTTTCCGCTCTCCTCGTCAACCCTAATCTGCAATTTCATGACATCACCACAAGCCGGTGCTCCGACAAGACCCGTTCCGACATTCGGATCGCTCTTGTCAAATGATCCGACATTCCTGGGGTTGTTGTAATGGTCCACCACTCTCTCATGGTACATCCTCCGCAGACCAACGGCGGCAGGGGGTCGAAACGATTGACCGAGAACTCCATTAGATACGTGCCTCAACATGACTGTCAAATTTGATATGATGAATTGAAAAGGCTTGCTTTTTAGGGTTCGCACTTCGCAGTGTTGAATTGATGATTGTGAAGGAAATATAGATAGATAAGGACGTTTAGAATGGGAATAAAGATAAATACATTTTGCTCCCTTCATTTAATGTTTTTTCATAAATAAGCATAAAAGATTAGAAACAGAATTAATTTAATCCAAAATTTATTTTAAATTAGTTCAACTATTTCACAATTCAAATTTAAAATTTAATCATGATATTTCAACTAATTGATGCTATTATAAATATAACGTGATAGTGAACATATATGATAAAATTCATGTGTATGTTACCAAATACAAAAGTTTTTTTTCTAAAAATAAAACAATTTGAAATTCTAAAAATTAGTATATGATCACTACTAGTGTATATATATATATATATATATGCTAATGCAGAAATGTGTTACATTTATATTGTATTTTTATCAATGTATACACACTTATTTACAAACATATTTTTTTTTACTTAATTATTGGTAAATGCTTCTTTATTTTACTCTTTCATTAATTAGTATAAGTAATACAAATCAATTTATATTAAATAAATTTATTATAATTAGTTAATTAATAATAGATGAGGCAAAATATTAAATAAATTGTATAAGATGAGTTCATAATACTTTTATCATTCTGGACCGAATGTAATTCTTATTTATTAATGCATGTATAGGGTGTGAGGGTAATTTGGTAATAAAAAACAACGGTCATAGTAATAGATATTTGGTGAGAGAGGGAGAGAAACCCTAATCTCCGGCCAGTCCGCCTCTACCGCCGCTATCGCATTCGAGCTTCAGGTAAGCTTCTTCCTCTCTTTTCTGGATTATTCTTAATAATCGTATGTATGTTTGTCGTACTTCAGATTCTAGGTACCCTAAACTTGTGTGCATGTTCTAGTCTTTCTTGTAATTCTGAGTTTTTGAAGTTGATCAATCCGTCTTTAATTTTCTATGGACTCTCATCTTGCTTGACATTAGTTCTGGGATTTGTGAATTTTTGTTTTTATCAATATTTTGGTCTCGTGGTTTTTTTTACTGTGGTTGTTACTCTGTTATTTTATTTTTGGTGCATTTTAATTTACCCCTTATGGTGTTACTGTTGTGATTTCGTTTGTTGTAGTTTCAGTTTGTTTTTAAGTTAGCTAAGTTTTCTAATATGGAGTATATTGAATTCATCTTTGTATTTTGTATGAAGGCACACAGACACGTGGAAAATTGGGGGAAAAGGGGTTCCAGAATCGAGCGAAAAACGGGTCTTTTTGATGTATGGTGAGTTGTTAATGGGTCTGCTTTCATATAGTTACGAATTTTCGAATTCTTCACTCTCAATCATTTGCAACGAATTTTAACAAACAAGCAGAAAAGTGATGCTAAGAGATGACTTAAGGAAATAATTAGTTGTTATTTTGACCTTAGAACGGTGACCACATATCGTCAGTTCAATGGCAATATTGCATCAGTTGCAAGATTCATGCACCCAAAAATAGAAAATCCTGATATTGATTGTACCTTATTTCCTTTTATACATGAAATACTTTGGGGATATTCTTCAATAAATATATTATTTATTTTTTAAGCTAAAGAATGAATTTTATTGGGAGAGAACTTCGGCTTTAACTTCTGGCATTTTCTTATATCTCTATATCTGTTTATTTTTCTTAACTATTTTGTTCCTTATTTCATTCATTTCTTTCTTCCAGATTGACTAATCAGTGGGAGAGGGGTAGTTTATTTATGGTGAACACGCTACATAAGCATGGGGAAAGAAGGGGCAGTGGAAAATGTGGCCCGAAAAATAGAAGAGAGGAAATTGTCAAAGTCTAAGAAACACGAAAATAATGAAGAGAGCTCCACTGGGATGGATGAGGCTCAGAGTATTGGTAAAGTGAAGGAAATAGAATACATGCGAAGATCTGAGAGCAAAGATAATGCTAAGATAAAGCATAATAAAAGGGACAAAGAGAAGAAGAAAAACAAGGGATTTATAGATACTGAAGAGGTTGCAATCAAGAGGAAGTGTGCAAAAGAAAGCAATGGTGTATCTGGTGAGGATGGCAATGAAGATTTTACTGATAATGCTAAATGGAAGAAAAAGAAAAGAGAAAACAAGAATAAGATTGAGGGGAATGAGAGTAAAAACCATAAAGATGCTGAGAGTGAGAAGATGGGAGAAAGAGAAGACGGTAAACAGGTTGGAACACATAGGGAGAATGTTGAAGCTAATGTTACAGAGATGCTTGAAAGAAAGAAAAGGAAAAGAGAAACGAAAAGGAGTAGGGATGAAGATGAAAAACCGTTTGAGACGTTGAATGAGGCTCATTGTGAAGATTTTGCTGAGAAGACTGAAAAGAAGAAGAAAAAGAAGAAGAGAGCTAGAGAAGAAAACAATGAGGCTGATTTTGTAGATAACAATGGCAATGGCAATGGAGTAGAGAATGTTGATAAAGGAAAGAAGAAAAAGAATAAATTAGTGGACAATGATTTGATTAGTCCTACACCCAACAAAAGTAATAAGAAAGTGAGATTTTCAGGTGAGGATGAGGTTTTCACTCTGCCTGGTGATTTTAATACAGTCGGGGAGTACGGTGAAGATGGTCTTTTGAGAGGTAAGCGTTTCACGCCTGAAGAAGATGAGATTGTCAAAGAGGCTGTTTACAAGTACATAGCCGAATACGACTTAGGTGATGAAGGTTTACACATGGTGTTGAACAGTAAACAGTTCAATAAATTGAATGGGTGTTGGAAAGAAATAGGGTCCGCCATTCCCTACAGACCATACAAGGCTATCTATTGCCGAGCTCAAGTACTATTTCGAAGGTCTGAGGAACGAAAATGGACTCAAGAAGAGTATGAACAAATTCGAGAGTACCAAGAAAAGCATGGTAATCAATGGAGTGCATTGGCTGATGATCTTGGCAAACATAGGTGGCACGTTAAAGACACCTGGCGTAGAATAAAACTGAAAGACATGAAAAAGGGACATTGGTCACAGAGTGAGTATCAGAAATTTTTCGACCTTGTAAATAACGATCTGAAATTGAAAGTATCTGAAGAGAAGAAATCGAAGCACGGAATGTTACGCGATAATATCAGCTGGGGGGCGATTAGCGACATGTTGTCCACTCGAAGTAATTCAAATTGTTGTCGTAAGTGGTATAAACAGTTGACTTCGCGTATGGTGGCTGAAGGTGAATGGGCTGATACAGATGATTATCGGCTCGTTGGGGCGCTTTATGACTTGGATGAAACCTGCATAGAAGATGTGGATTGGGACGATCTTATTGAGCATAGGAGTGGAGAGGTATGTCGTAAACGTTGGAGACAGATGGTTTTGCATATTGGTCGCCATGTAAATAAATCGTTTGCTGAACAAGTTGAAGTAATGGCGAAACGTTATTGCCCGCATATTCTCGAGGCGAGAGAGGTTTGGGATAACAAACCAAGGGTTCCTTGATGTGTAGTTAGAAGATTGTATTAAGCTTGAAACCTCAAGTAGAGTGAAGTACTTGTATAAGTTTATGTGCTTTTCTAATGTTCTAATGCCATTTGGTCCTTTTATAGAGTGTAACAATAGTGAATACACATATCTTCTGGAAAGTTTTGGTTTTCGTTTCTAAATTAGTAATACTTAGGCTTTGTTTGTTTATGTTTTCGAGAATCGCGTACAAATTCGTGCACGTGTTCTAAAGTTTTGGTTTTTGTTTCTAAAATCTTCATATCTCATTATCTTTAAGGGCCATTAAGTTTTATTTACTTGTCATTTTGATGCATTACTATCTTATGAAGTATGTTTTTTTGACTTTGACTTTGCTTTATTATTTGTCTTGATTTTCTTTTTCATTATATATATATTTTTTTCAATTTTATTTGATCAACTTATAGTATTTCTAGTTGTATATTGATAAGTTAATTCATAATTTTATTATATAATTATGCTATTTATATTTTGGTAACACAAATTGAACTGGGGTTTGCTACACATTCCTTCCAAAAAATGATTTTCCCTTAATTTTAGTTAGAAGAATAATACAGCCATATATCTGATTGCCACAAGTTTGTTTACTTGCATATGTCAAAATCTATTGTTATTTGTTATATATGCAAGTATTTGATACTAAGTATCAAGATAAACGTTGCATTTTACTAATCATATATAAATGTTCATACTTTTATAATAGAAAATAAAATTAACGATAAACACACACACCACATGTAAACTCGAAGATAATGAATTACAAACGTTAATTTAACAATGCAATTTCAATCTCTTTGAGGCCCTGATCGAGGATAGCTGCAAATGCATCCATTTTAGCCTTGCTCATCGACAAACAAATCTGTAAACCCTCTTTGAACTCCCCAGATTTACCAAAGTATATGGATCCATCACTGTCAATACTAACAAGATGGAACTTTTTCATTTTTCCCCATCCAAAATCTGCACCATACGAAGAATGTCTCGGTGATCCAGCTACACCTACGACCCGTTTTCCCATCATTTCTATAAGCTGTTCTAACGTCTCTTGATAACCCTCCAAGATTCCCTTCCCATTGTTTAAAGTCTTCTCAATGGACCCCATAATTGCCTCAACTGCAACTATAAATCCCTCTTTTCGTTTTAACCTTCCATGAGTCGACTTTGTACTCACGGCTACCAAACAGTTGCCAAAATAGGTGCTGGGCAACGGGGGATTTAAACGCCCTCGACAATCGACAGGGAAAGTGAAGTACTCAGTCTCATCATCAGCCAGCACTTCCCCTGCATCAACAGCTGATTTGACCATGCAACTCCACACATAAGCACAAACTACTGTAAAAGACGATACTGAGTTATGAGCCATGGTTGATGAGGAGGATTTGACATAGCTCTTAAGGTTTTGGACATCGGTTTCACTGAAAATGAAACTAGCACGCACTTTATATGTGGGCAATGAAACGGTTGAAGAAACCGTTGGCTCATGATGTTTCATGTACTCCCACCATATTGCATCGAGCCCATTAGGCTCTTCGACAACACTTCTATCATAGAAAGGCAACCACTTATCAGCCAAGTGTGCATCTCCGTTGTATTTGTTGATCGAGGCCCACACGTGGATAAACTTGACGAGTGAAGACCCATCAGCTATAGCGTGATGGCTGATGAGTCCAATGCTTATACCCTGGTTCGGGAAAAATGTCACTTGAACGGCCCCAACAGGGATTTTGATGAACTGATGAGGTGAATAAGTGGATGGTGGCAATTGAGGCACGAGATAATGAAATTCATCGGCATCCTTCTGATGGTTCCCTGTCAGGTGAACGAAATCAGAATTCGACTCTGTTATCGTTACAGAAACAGAGTCACCCGTTTTGTAATGAATAACTGGCCTTGTGCTGGAGTTATCGAGAGGGAAAATGATGTTGCCTGCAAATGGAGTAAAATGCTTGAGAGCTAGAGATAGAGAGTTTTTAAGGCTTGGGACGATGATTCCCAGGAAATGGGATTTCGTAGAAGTACAAATACTGTAATGGATTGGTCAAAAGCCATGGTATGTCAAAATGTACGAGGGGGAGCAATTGCTCGGCGATTGCCCCCGATGAAGGCGCAACATGGCAGTGCTCCAAAATATTGGTAGCCATTAAAGGTCCTTGATTTGAAGAAAATTTTGAAGGGCTTTTGTGTAAGGAAAATTGTGATCATTGAGTTGGATATAAATAATAAGAAAGAATAATTCACGAATCTCGATAAACCAATACTTTATCAAAAGTCAACTTCACTAAAAACGTGATGAAATATTAAATTAGCTAGAAAGTATTTGAAGATGTTTTACTATTAGCTAGAAAGTTTAGACAATTTTCATAATTAGATTATTTTGTTTATCTATTTCAACATTTGCCGTACAAATAATAATATAAAAATATAATAGAAAAGGGAAGTACAAATTTATGTTAACATGAAGTCACGTAACTAATATATTACAATTTTCTTTATGATGTTCACGAAATCGGTTATTATCACAAAATACACTAATAACAAAGTTTTTACTTGTTAGTATCTAACACAAATCAACAATTTTGCAAAATATTTCGTGACTCTCATTTAGCTGCAAATGGAACGGATGCATCGACTTTTTCCCAAGAAATATCTTAAAGAAAATTTTATAGAATTAAGAGAGCATAAAAAGTGTTATATAAATATTATTTTTCTAAATCACAAATTTCTTTAAATTATATTGAGTTGGTATACTATGGCGTTAATAAATGATGATTAAGAAGTTAATAAATGATCAAACCTCAATCATTACTTAGGCGATGAGAACGTGGGGGGACACTCACAACGACGACTTGTTGGGAGTATAATATATTATTAATGTTTCACTAATCTACGCTGTAATTGGAATTTGGATATTATTTATAATTGACACTTGGCTAATGAAAAATTAGATGATATTTATATTTGAAATATCAGCATTCTATTTAACAATTAATTTGACATAATTTGTAAAACAAGAAATTATTTGGTTGATATAATCCTGATAATGAAGGATTGACTAATCAAATGACGCTCTTCAATTATATATATATATATATATATATTATACAATAGTCATTTAACTTAATGTGCAGATACGTGCATTTTTTTAATGTGAAATTAGACCAACCACATCTAATATACTTATGTGATTATTAATTTAATTGAATAATTTTTTATAATTAAATGAAATTATTTTAAATAAAGATTCCATATTCAAATCCTAAACTTGGACAACATGGCAACCATGAGGGATTATATTTTCTCTAGGGTTCTAAGTTTTCAACAAATCTTCAAGGGTTTAATTCTCAAAGTATTCCTTGTTTCTTCATCAACAAATTTGGAAGTGCATTTTGAATTCAAGAAAGAGTTCCAAGCCCTTGACTTACATTTTGGAAGAATGAATAAATTAATCATTTTTAGGATGTTTTTTCGTAATTTTCAGTTCAAAATTTATATTTATTTTCTTATTTAGCAAAAAAAAAAAAATTTACGTAGAAGTAAAGTTCGGCTAGAGTTCGATCAATTAATTAAAAAAATTGGATAATATTTAACAATATATATTTTTTTAATAATTTCTGTTAAATCCAACCCCAAGGGCCCAAGGCAGCTTTGTCGCTGGCATGGCATGTTAAATTCAGGGAAATTCTATCCCGATCCCATACTAATGGAGTCGGTCCTTCTCCACCACACAATTGTGGTGGGGTGGGTGGTATTTACCTCCACCATCCATACAAATATCACCCACCCCACCATAATTTTGTGGTGGATAAGGACCGGCCGGCCCATTGGGTATGGGACCGGTATAGAATTTCCCGTTAAATTCATTATCGATTTTACTAGGTCTCGTTGATAAACAATAATACTCTCTCTTAAACTATCAGTCATCCATTCCATATACACAACACGCGAAACCCTAACTCTCTCTCTCTCTCTCTCTCTCTGTCGCCTTTGAAATTAGCCTCTGATTTTCCCCAGTTCGCCAGAGAAACAGAGAAGAATCAAAAAGGTTGGTGATGGGAACGAAGAGGAAAAGGAAGGTGAGCCTGTTTGATGTAGTGGACGAGGCGGCGGTTTCTGGTAAGACCTCCATGGTTAACGGCGACGCAGGGATGTTCACTCAGGGGGCGTTGTCGTCGAGGATTAATAAGTGGAATGGAAGGCCGTATTCTCAGAGATATTTAGATATTCTTGAGAAGCGGCGTTCTCTGCCGGTCTGGCATCAGAAAGAAGAGTTTCTGCAGGCGCTTAAAGCTAATCAGACTCTCATTCTTGTTGGTGAAACTGGTAGTGGTAAAACTACTCAGGTTAGTATTAAGGCCTTTTCATACGGATTGTAATGTGTTCATATACTCGTACCATTAGTATATTAATCTATGCAGGTTGATATTACTTTAGCAAAAAAATTTCTAGCTGATGGAACTTTTATTGTTCACATGGTGACATAAGTTTTAAACTTTTCAATTGCTGGAAGGAGGAGTTCTTTGTTAAGATGGAGAGCACGACTTTTCAGCTAATTACTAGAATGAGAAGTGTTCCCCTTCTCAATTCTCCTTCTAACTTTCAAATTCGAGTCAAATCAAATTAGGCATGTTGTAAATTTGCTGCTGTGAATTTGATTGAGAGGATATTAGCCAAAAAATTTATGCTCGTCTGAAGCAAGAACTATTGCAACTTCTAGTTAAATCTCCTCTAGTATCATCACAAGAAGTTTGTAGACAAAGCCGAGGGGTTGTTTTTACATGTTGCAATCGTTATAGCTGATGCTAATCTTAAATGTCCCATGCGCCACACTTGCTCCATGAATTACATTTGTTGAAATATTTTAACATTTTTTTTCCTTTGGTTGAACTAAGTACTTGATTCTAATTGATTTATTTTGATCTCTTTACAGATTCCCCAGTTCGTGCTGGATGCTATAGAGATAGAGACTCCAGATAAGTGCAGGAAATACATGGTTGCATGTACTCAGCCTCGGAGGGTGGCTGCTATGTCTGTTTCGAGGAGAGTAGCTGAAGAGATGGACGTTACAATAGGGGAAGAAGTAGGTTATAGTATTCGTTTCGAGGATTGCAGCAGTGCACGAACTGTTTTAAAGTGCGCTTCTTCTTCTTCTTCTTCTTCTTGTTCTTTTAAAATGCTCCTTTCGTCCCCCCCTCCAGTGATCTATCATTTGAAGTTATCTCGTCACTTCTTTAATGTTTATTGTTTCTGATGCATGTTCTTCTGGATCCTAGGTACTTAACGGATGGTATGCTTTTGAGGGAAGCAATGACAGATCCACTTTTGGAGAGATATAAAGTTATAATTCTTGACGAGGCCCACGAGAGAACTCTGGCCACGGATGTTCTATTTGGACTTTTGAAGGAAGTATTGAGAAAGAGGCCCGACCTCAAATTAGTAGTTATGAGTGCTACACTGGAAGCTGAAAAGTTTCAAGGTTACTTTAGTGGTGCACCACTCATGAAAGTTCCTGGAAGACTTCATCCTGTTGAGATCTTTTATAGCCAATCTTCAGAGGAAGATTACCTTGAAGCTGCCATAAAGACTGTTTATCAAATACATGCCTGTGAAGGACCCGGTGATATACTTGTTTTCCTTACTGGTGAAGAGGAAATTGAAGATGCATGTAAGAAGTTAGCAAAGGAAATAGCTAATGCTGGAGATCAAGTAGGACCTGCGAAAATAGTACCACTATATTCCACACTTCCTCCTGCAATGCAACAGAAGATTTTCGAACCTGCTCCACCCCCTACGGTGGAAGGTGGCCCGCCTGGAAGGAAAATTGTTATTTCCACAAATATTGCTGAAACATCTTTGACCATAGATGGCATAGTTTATGTCATAGACCCTGGTCTTGCAAAACAAAAGGTGTATAATCCCCGAATTCGTGTTGAATCTCTTTTGGTTTCTCCTATATCAAGGGCTAGTGCTCATCAACGTTCAGGACGTGCTGGACGAACACAACCTGGGAAATGTTTCAGGCTGTATACAGAAAAGAATTTCCATAGCCTACTTGTATCACAAACCTATCCAGAAATATTGCGGTCAAACCTTGCAAATACGGTTCTTACTTTGAAGAAATTGGGAATAGATGATTTAGTCCATTTCGATTTTATGGACCCACCTGCTCCAGAGACACTAATGAGAGCATTGGAGATCTTGAATTACTTGGGAGCCCTTGATGATGATGGGAACTTAACCAAATTGGGTGAAATCATGAGTGAACTTCCATTGGATCCCCAGATGGCGAAAGTGCTGGTGGTTAGCTCAGAATTTAATTGTTCAAACGAGATTCTCTCAATCTCTGCTATGCTTTCAGGTACAATTTGGCTATTCTATATTTGTGCGGTCTTGGGTTTTTCCCAGATCTACATAAAAGTAGACCCTCTTGGTAGAGTAAATCTTCACCTGAATGTGAAGTTTCTGCTCAGGTTCTCTTACTTCCACAGATGTTTCTGTGGATTGTAATCAAATCATTAATTGCATACATGATTGTCCAGCACTCGCGTATGTAATTTATTATTTGACTGGTCAGTTTAGGTTGTCATCAGCATGGCTTGTCTGGGTTTCATGCCTTGAGTGGCATGCACCAAGGAATTCTAAGTAAGTGCTGGTGCAGATATTTGCAATTTCTCAGTATTCTCTCTCATGAAGCAAATGATGTCATCTCGCCTCTATGCATCTACTGACCTTCCGTGGGCCTCCTCTGTGATAACAAATTTTTTTACTAGTACCCAATTGTTTTGTCCGGCCTAGAGAGGCTCAAAAAGCAGCTGATGAAGCAAAAGCTCGGTTTGGCCACATTGATGGGGATCATCTCACGCTGTTGAATGTGTACCATGCGTATAAGCAAAACAGTAAGTAATAAAGTCCTTTCCTTTCACTTGCTTACCCTTTATTTGTTTTTTTTACTAATATTGCCCTGAATGCTACATGATTGTAGAGGAAGATCCAGAATGGTGTTATGAGAATTTTGTCAATGGAAGGGCGATGAAATCTGCAGACAATGTCAGGAAACAGCTAGCTCACATTATGGCCAGATTCAAATTGAAGCTATGCAGTACGGATTTTAACAGCCGTGATTACTATGTGAATATCAGGAAGGCTATGCTAGCTGGTTACTTCATGCAGGTTGCCCATCTAGAGCGTACTGGCCACTATCTTACAGTGAAAGACAACCAAGTATGTTATCCATATCAATCTTAAATGTTCCATTTGGAAGGTCTAATATGCAATCCTGAATCAATGTTTATGCGATGGTGTGTGTGCATGCAGGTTGTTCATTTACACCCTTCAAATTGCCTGGATCATAAGCCAGAGTGGGTTATCTACAATGAACATGTCCAAACACCCAGGGATTTCGTTAGTACAGTAACTGATATTCGTGGGGAATGGTTAGGTTTTTAACCTCAATCTAATATATTTTTTAGCATTTAATTCTGATAAAATATTTAGTGAAACATATTTTGTGGTGCTTGTTTTGCAGGTTAATTGACATTGCACCACATTACTATGATCTTACAAATTTCCCAAATTGTGAGGCAAAGCGTCAGCTTGAGAAGCTATATAAGAAGCGGGAGTATGCCAAGGAGGAGAGCAGGAATAGGAAGTGAAGGGATGAGCAGCTTCGTTAATGTTTTAATTTTGAAGAATAGATTGTAATGCGAAATTATGTTGCGAGGTACCATAGTGTTAAGTATTAACATGGACCATTGCTGATGGGGAAAGTAAATATGGTGAATGGTAGGCAAATCCTCAGCAAACAAAGAAAAGGTTGCTGAGGGGGGATCCTGAAATTGCTATACACTTGTTCTCCTTTTCATGGATTTATGTGTGGCTTTAGGCGTTCTGATTCTCCTATACAAAATCTGTGTATGACGACCCTTTCCTCCTACATATGTGGTATTTCAGTAATTTCTTCCATTATAGTTATAGATGCAGCTCAAATTTCCAACAAAGTTCACCTGTCCATGTTCAGTTAATCCATCTTTTACAAATGATAGGAGAAGTGACTGTGAGTTATTTTGTGATTCCAGCTAACTTTGCTTCATGGTCATGCAATCGTTCCAAACAGACCTAACTTTGCTTTAGCGTGTAAAAACCATGGTATCAGCCTCACTTCTCTATACGGCCAGATTCCTGGTCTGCTCGTCTTTGTTTTCTTTTGCTTTTTTTTTTTTTTTTAAATGAAACCTCATTCAGAGGTTACTTGGAGTTTGCTATAGGAGCAGTAGGAGTCAGCAAAACTGTTCTCCTCATTTAGTTTATACATAATGAACAGTGAATGTTTGGAAATCAACTGTTTTTCTCTGGAGTTGCCTGGAATATCCTCTGTATGTGCATGTTCATATACGAAAAGATATGGACATATGTGTTCATTTGTGTGCATGTTCGTGAGCTGGTAATCTGGTATTAAGGTCGCCATATGCACATGGACTACAAGATTTTAATGGCATGATTCCACAAAGACATCACATATACGTAATATTTCCGTGGCTTAGGTATGTTTAGATAAAGACATCACATAATATTTATATTTTCACTATTCTAACATGTAGATTGAAGGGAATTGGAGTTTGTAAATTTATTATTTATAATTGGCACTTGGCTTTTGAAAAATTAGATGATTTTTAAATTTGAAATATCAGCATTCTAGTTGACAATTAATTAGACATAATTTATAAAACAAGAAATTATTTGGTTTATATAATCCTGATAATTAAAGATTGCCTAATCAAATGGTACTCTTCAATTATATATAATATATATATAATAGTCATTTAACTAAACATGCAGGATGCGTGCATTTTATTAATGTGAAATTAGACCCAACCACATGCTAATCTACTTATGTGATTATTAATTTAAAGAAGCAAATAGTCAATTAATTGAATAATTTTTTATAATTAAATGAAATTATTTTAAATAAAGATTCCATATTCAAATCTTAAACTTGGACAACAACCAAGTGTGGCAACCATGAGGGATTATATTTTCTCTATGGTTCTAAGTCTTCATCAAATCTTCAAGGGTTTAGTTTTCAAAGTATTGGATGTTTCTTCATCAACAAATTTAGAAGTGCATTTTGAATTCAAAAAAGAGTTCCAAGCCCTTGACTTATATTTTGGAAGAACAAATAAATTATCATTTTTTTAGAATGTTTCTCACATATCATAATTTTCAAAGTTTATATTTTTGTTTTTGTTTTG
Organism: Verbascum thapsus; assembly: GCA_963669365.1. Classification (NCBI taxonomy): domain Eukaryota; kingdom Viridiplantae; phylum Streptophyta; class Magnoliopsida; order Lamiales; family Scrophulariaceae; genus Verbascum; species Verbascum thapsus. The sequence continues at coordinate 11,318,660 of OY770118.1, forward strand.
TAGTATCTTTTTTGCAAGCAATTAAAAATTTATTCAAACAATAACATTTCGCATCTCCAACCTATGGCATGGGTTGAGAGCAACAATCTAGCCCCAATTGTTGCGCTAAATATGGCCCACCAAACAGTGATGTGCCATATCTAGTGTTGTTGTGAACCTAATTTCTTTTTTTCTTGTATTCTGTAGTTTAGTCCTTTCATTTTTCAATTATTTTTTATTTAATTTCTTATAAGTTTATAAAGTTTGGATTATTTTTAATTTAGCCCTTAACAATTTAATTAGTTATAATTATATCCTATTGATTATATTTTTTCAATCACGCATCAATTTCAGTTTATAATTCAATTATAAATAAAAAATATGATAATTATATAAATTGTATATTAATTATTTCGAATTTTATTTGTGTGTTTTAAAATATATATATATAATAATGTTATTTTTTTGAATTTTATTAATATAGTATTTTTGGGTGAAAATGCATATTATGTATAAGTATTGCGTTTTTATTTGTGAAAGATTGTAAATTATAGAAAAGATGGGAAAAAGAATATTATGAAATATTCTTTTTGGTGCACCGAATAGTGTTTTGGGTTGTAGTGAATTTATTGTAATTGCAACAAATTAGTGCTAATGTTTGCACCAAATTGGTGAAAAATGGCTATTTGGGTTGGAAATGGCCTAATTACAAATTATAATTACATGATTTTATTTGATGAGACCTCTTGGTAGTGTAGTGTAGTGTGTACATTCCTCCAATTCATATTCTGTAATTAAATTTATAAAAAATAGAATGTTATTGACGTTTTTACTGTCTAGCTTTTAACTATCAATAAAACAAAAGAGTTATATTTATAATTTAAAAATAGTCAACTCGCCCGCTAAATATATCAAAAAATGACCGATCCAAACGGCATGATTTGAAAAGATAACTTTCTGATTTTGATTTCACATTTTGTCAACTAGTATATATTAAGTCAGTTCTTTTTTTATAAATAAAATTGTCCAAAAGCGACCACAAGCACTCCTAAACCGAAGTGTAAATGGAAAGAGATTGTGTCACATGAGGCTTGAGCACTACACATTGATCTTACCACATGATCAATAACTGTAATTAGCTGGGGGCAACCCCTGGTAGAGTTGGTAAGGGCATTTGAACTTGTGGCCTAGGTCACGGGTTCAAATCCCATTGTGGAAATGCCTATTTGCCTTCTCTACTATGAGCCTGTCAGCTATGGGCAACTTAGGCTGGTTTAACTCTCTTGTGTGGTTTGCAGGCTATTACACAAGAGCGAGGTTTACCCAGTGCGCTCCCGAAAGGGTAGCGGCTGCGGGTTTCCCCCGTCATCCAAAAAAAATAACTGTAATTAGCTAGAATTTTCTATGTTCGCATTGGAACTAAAGTTGCAAGAAACAATGTGAATTGATTATTAAATTTATATATATATATATGTATATGTATTTCTTTTCAATTATGAAAAATATTAGTGTCCTATACTAACTTTACGTGTAATTTTATGCTGGTCCCGGACTAGTTTTAACCACAAGTTCTCCCTAAAGGGGTGATTTTTTCACTACCCATATGGGAAAATCACCCTCTCATGGGGAAATATGTGGTTATAACTGGTCTGAGACCATTACATATAGATTTTTCCCTAACTTTGATATATTACTATTACTTTTATATAGAAAATGAAATTAACATTAAACACACATTTTAACAAGCATGCACATACACTCGAAGATAAGGAATTACAAACGTGAATTTAACAATGCAATCTCAATCTCTTTGAGGCCTTGATCGAAGATAGCTGCAAAAGCATCCATCTTCGCCTTGTTCATCGACAAACCAATCTCTAAACTTCCATTGAACTCCCCAGACTTGCCAAGGTATATGGATTCATCATTGTCAATACTAACAAGTTCGAATTTTTTAGCTTTTCCCCATCCAAAATCTGCACCATACGAATACAGTTTCGGTGATCCAGCTACTCCAACGGTCCGTTTTCCCATCATTTCTATAAGCTGTTCTAACCTCTCTTGAGAACCCTCCAATATTCCCTTCTCATTGTTCAAAGTCTTTTCAATAGACCTCATAATCGCCTCAACTGCAACTACATATCCCTCTTTTCCTTTTAATCTTCCATGAGTCGACTTTGTCGCTACCATTACCAGACAGTTGCCAAAATAAGTACCGGGCAACGGGGGATTTAATCTCCCCCGACAATCAGCAGAGAACGCGAAGTACTCAGCCTCATCATCAGCCAACACTTCCCCTGCACCAGCTGCTGACCTGACCATGCAAATCCACACATAAGCACAAACTACTGCAAAAGAAGATACAGAGTTATGAGCCATGGTTGATGAGGAGGTTTTAACATAGCTCTTGAGGTTTTGGACATCGGTTTCACTGAAAATGAAACTGGCTCGCACTTTATATGTGGGCAATGAAATGGTTGAAGAAACCGTTGGCTCACGATTTTTCATGTACTCCCACCGTGTTGCATCGAGCCCATTAGGATCTTCGACAAGTTTTCTATCATAGAATGGCAACCACTTATCAGCCAGCTTCAACAAGTGTGCATCTCCGTTGTATTTGCTGATCGAGGCCCATACTTGGAGAAACTGCATGAGGGAAGCTCCATCAGCTATAGCATGATGGGTGATGTACGTACCCAATGCTTATACCCTGTTTCGGAAAAAATGTCACTTGAACAGCCCCAACAGGGATTTTGATGAACCGATCAGGTGAATGAGTGGATTGTGGCAATTGAGGCACGAGGTAATGAAATTCATCGGCATCCTTCTGATGGTTCCATGGTTCAAAGTATCGGCCGATACGCCGATATTATCGGCGATACGTAACTGGAACGGTGGGTGCCGATCCGATAAAAATGATAGATACTAATATCATCCGATTATTTAATGTATCGCCGATATTATCGGATATCGCCCGATAATATCGGCGATACAATTGATAATATCGGCCAAATCGGATATTATCGGCCGATACAATAGATAATATCGGCGATACTAAGATCAAAGCATATATCGAAGTCAAGGATTTACATTTTAAGCATTTATTTAAAATAGTTTTAAAAAACTAACTATCCAATTAAGTAGTTAAAGTAAGAGTTTACTTTAATTAAATAGTTTAATTAAGAGTAGCATTTGAGTGTATGTGTGTAGATGCCAATGTATTTAGGTAAGTGACGTATGTGTGCTCGTGTACTTTTTTGTGGTTGAAGTAGTAAAAACTTATGTTATTTATTAAATAGAAGTAATTTGTGTTATTTACACTTATCTATAATTTTTAGTAATTTTTTTAGAATTTATGGAGTATCTATAATGATTTTGTATGGTATCGCCCGATAATATCCCGATATGCCGCGACCGATATGGAACAGCACCTGCCGATATTATCCCCGATACCGCGACTTTGAACCATGGATGGTTCCCTGTCAGGTGAACAAAATCAGAAGTGGACTCTGTTATCGTTACAGAAACAGAGTCACCCGATTTGTAGTGAATAAATGGCCTTGTGCTGGAGTTATCGAGAGGGAAAATGATGTTGCCCGCAAATGGAGTAAAATGCTTTAGAGCTAGAGATAGTGAGTTCTTAAGGCTTGGGACAATGGCTCCCAGGAAATGGGATTTCGAACATGATGGGATTTCGTAGAAGTAAACATGTTGTAATGGATGGGTGAAAAGGAATATAGCACGTCGAAATGTACGAGTGGGAGCAATTGCTCTGCGATTGCCCCCGATGAAGGCGTAACACGGCATTGCTCCAAAAGCTTGGTAGCCATTAAAGATCTTTGAAGAATTTTTTTGAAGGGATTGATTAACTAGCTAGCTTGTGTGTTAGAAAAATTATGATGGTGATGATCTTAAATAGAGTTAGATTGGATAAAAATAAGAGAAAGAAAGATTTTCGAATCTTGATAAACTATAGTTTATTGAGTTGAACTGGAGTAATGGGAATCATTACCAACTTATATGGCAAATATTGGCTGGAGGAATGTGGTTTAATTTAAAGGTCAACTCCACGAGAAATCGTGATAGGTTTAGTTTTTACTATCCTATCAAGGAGGAACTTTTTGACAATTTTCAGTTTTTCTAAAAATCCATTTCAATATTGTTGGACAAAAAATAATAATCTAAGAAATATAAAAGAAAAGGGAAGTACAAAATTATGTTAATATGAACGCGTTTAATTAATATATTATAAATTTTTATATGTTGTTTATGAAATCGGTTATTTATCACAAAATAACTCTTATTTAGTTGCAAATAAATAGGGCATGTGAATGTTGTAGCCTTGATCACGGGTTCGAATCCTGATGAAGGAATGCTTATTTGCCTTCTCTACTGTGAGCCTGTCAGCTATGGGCCACCTAAGCTGGTTTACCTCTCTTGTGTGGTTTGCAGGCTATTACACAAGAGCGGGGTTTACCCAGTGCGCACCTCACGGTAGCGGCTGCGGGTTTCCCTCATCATCCAAAAAAAAAAAACTATCATTTTTTCTGAAATTAACTTAAAGAGAATTTTATAAAAGAAATAAAGTATATAATATAATATTTTCTTTTACATTATAATATCTGTATTTTTTTTCTAATCTAACAGTGTGAACTACTCACACCAATATAATATTTGTATTTTCACTAATCTAACATATAAATTTAATGAAATTGGAATTTGTAGATCTATTATTTATAATTGACACTTGGCTTATGAAAATTAGATGATTTTTAAATTTGAAATACCAGCATTCTATTTGACAATTAGTTAGACACGATTAAAAAGTAGAAATTATTTGGTTTAAAACCGGACCGGTGATCAAACCGTAATTTACTGGGTCACTGGTTCGAGCGGTCGGACCGGTATCAAAAATCGGTTAACCCGAATTATACATTTATATATTATATATATGTACACTTATAAATGTTTATAATATACATATTTATTTTAAAATAAAATAATTTTAATTTATTTTTAAATAAATTATTTGTGTCAATTAAATTTAAAAGAAATAGACAATAATGTAGTCACATTGATATAATATTGAATATGTTTATCACACATGTACCTATAAATATTTATATCATTCTAAACTAAAAAGTAAATAAATCATGAGGCCATTAAATATAAAAACGTATTTCATATTCAACTCATTTATAAATGAGTTATTTAATAAAGTAAAAAAATTAATATTTTTATGAAAAACTAATGAATGAAAAATTAATATAATGTATAATGTTACAATTTTTAATAAAAAATAATTTTGGTGTAGTGGTAAACTTCTTCCCTTTCTTTAGAGTAGGTCATGAGATCAATTCTATACCAATACACACATGTATATCAATTTTTAATTGAGGAAAGAGATGAAAAATAAAAAAATCGATTTGATATCAAATCGATTCGACTGGATTTCAGCCGGTTTGATCGGGTTTGGGGCCAGTTCACGTTGGGTCAAATGTGAATCGGCCAACCTACACAGCCGGACCGGACCTCCGGCTGGTTCGCGGTTAAACCAGCCGAATCGGCCAGTCCGATCCGATTTTAAAAACAGAGATCAGATGGCGCTCTTCAATTATATATCTGTTAATATATATATATATATATATAATAGTATTCTAACTTAATGTGCAGGAGCATTTTATTAATGTGGAATGACCCAAACACATGCTAATTTACTTAGTGATTATTAATTTAAAGAAGTAAATAGTTAATTAATTGAATTATTTAACAAATTAAAATGAAGTTATTTTTAAATAAAGATTCCATATTCAAATCTTTAACTTGGACAATGATGGGTCCCCAATGGGGCCCGAGCATTAATACAGTACGACCGTGAGCCGTATAATGGGGCCCGAGCATTAATACGGTACGACCGTGAGCCGTATAATGGGGCCCAAGCCGACGATCCAATAAGATGACCCCTTAGCTAAACCGAACTTATTATAAATACCATCTTAATCTGATAAGTGAGGATTATTTGGTTTAAACTCTAAAAACTGGAATTACTTAATACTCTCTGAATCTACAAGATCGAGGACTACAATATCTAAAAACTACAAAGAGGCTTGATACTTTCAAAGTAGCTATGTAGGCAGCTCGATGGTACCAAGCGCATCCCCCAATACATCAAAACACTAACTAGTCTGTCGTGATTCACTTCAAATCCCATCCCCACGTGTAGGGCTGTTCACGAGTCGAGCTCGAGCAGAGCCTTACCATTTTGACCGGCTCGAGCTCGAGCTCGAAATTTTCTAAGTGAGCTCGAGCTCGAGCTCGTCGAGCTGTGAGTATAGAGGCTCGAGCTCGAGCTCAAAAACTTTTAACGAGCTCGAGCTCGAAAGTTCGATTCCACTACATCCATGCTTCCATTTCCACCCACACCACTCTCCCTTCTCTGTGCCAATTTTCACGTTTCAGGGGTTCTATAAAGAACTTGAGAATAATTATTCAGACCTGGGTGTAATTGGAATATTGGATTATATATTACAGAAAATAATATCTACTTGATTAGGATGGTGGGCTGAAGGTATTTTGTTCAGAGAAACTATTGACAAGTCTAAATTACCTTTTGTTGCAACGGTGAAAACGCCGGTGACCGCCAGTAGTGGTGGTGGGCAGCTTTGGGCCGTTGGCGGAAAGGAATTTAGGATATGGGAGAATGTAGAAGTATTACGGTTCTTTCTAGGATTGGGATGGATTTGGTAATTTGGGAGTGGTTCATTTATGTATCTAATTAATATTATATATATATATATATATATTTTTTTTTAATTAAAAAATATGGGAGCTCGCGAGCCGGCTCATGAGCTCCCGAACAACATTAAACGAGCTCGAGCTCGGCTCGATGGCTGGCTCGAGCTCGTTAGGCTCGAGCTCAAGCTGAGCTTTTTTCGAGCTGGCTCGCTGAGCTCGCGAGCCGGCTCGACTCGTGAACAACCCTACCCACGTGCTATTCACTGATATATATTTGATATCGCATCATTTTGGTGTCATCTTTGGAAAAAAGATTCGTCCATTGGTACGTACCAACGGTGATAGGATGGGCAGTAGCCCCTCGGAGAGGTCAGAAGAAGAGCTCCCGATCTGACGTCTCAACCAAACCCTACTATCGGTGAAACTCTAAATCTGCCTCCTCCACTAGTCACTTCGGCGGTGATCCTCCCTCTAAGAGGGTGATCGAGATCATGCAAGAGGCACTAATGATCCCCCCTAGTGTAGGACGCTTCTGTCAGAGTAGCGGCACGGACACTCGAGCAAGATGTTACACACGAGGCTTTAGGGAACCCCTCTAAGAGTAAATGAGTATATACGACAATAGAGAACCTCCAAGGATCCGACAAGAGGTCAAGGATTACTTTAGATTCACCCATCTAAAAACATACATGAGGTTCCAAAATACGAGAGCCCCCCATATATGAGGTTTGAAGCTCCCAAGTGTGAGAGCTCACCCCAATAAAAATAATACTCTAGGTCGAGGTTACCATATGTAACCTTCCTATGAGCATATATGAGGTTCAAGGCTCCCAAGTGTGAGACTCTCTCCAACAAAAATAAGCCTCTAGGTCGAGGTTACCCCATATAACCCCCTACAAGCACATACGAGGCTTGAGGCTCCCAAGGAGGGGTGTTCACGAGTCGAGCTCGAGCCGAGCTGGCCAAAAAATTCGAGCTCGAGCTCGAGCCATAATTTTCGAGCTCAAGCTCGAGCCACAATTTTCTAGCTCGAGCTCGAGCCAGACTCGAGCCGAGTCGAGCTCGAGCTCAAAAAAATATTTTTTTATAAAAAATATTTTTTTATAATTTTTTTATGTAAAAATATTTAATTAATTTTATATTTATTCATATATTATTAAATATAGTTATAATTAAAGTCAAAAATATTATTATTTATAAATATATTATTATAATATATCATTTTATATAAAAATTTAATAAATATTTTTTTTATGTATATATATATTAATTAAAAAATTATTTTTTTTATTCTAGCTCGCGATAGGCTCAAGCTCGGCTCGATAGAAAGCTCGGCTCGATAGGCTCGAGCTCGAGTCAAGCTATTTTCGAGCTGGCTCGCCGAGCTCGTGAGCCGGCTCGACTCGTGAACACCCCTGTCCCAAGTGTGAGAGACCCCAAAATGAGGTTCAAGACTCCCAAGCGTGAGACTCCCCCTAAATAAGATTCAACGGTCCCAAGTGTGAGATCTCCCAGAAATGAGGTTCGAGGCTTCAAAGTGTGAGAGCCCTTCGAAATAAGGTTCAACGGTCTTAAGTGTGAGAATCCCCGAAATAAGGTTCAACGGTCCCAAGTGTGAGTGCCCCGCGAAAATGAGGTTTGTGGCTTCCAAGTGTGAGAGCCCTCCAAAAATGAGGTTTGAGGCTCTCAAGTGTGAGAGCCCCCCGAAAATAAGGTTCAACGGTCTCAAGTATGAGAATCCACGAAATAAGATTCAGGGTCCCAAGTGTGAGAGCCCCATAGATGAGATTTGAGGCTCCCAAGCATACTACCTTGTGTAGCCCCTACAAGCTTAATTGAGGATTAAAGCTCCCATGTGTGAGAGCTTCTCCCATTAAAAGCAAGATTCTAGACGGAGGTACTACCGGTATGCCCTCTGTGAACATACGTGAAGGTTGAAACTCTCAAGTGTGAGATGACTCCTAATCATCGCCACGCACTGTCAAACGCGTGCTCGCCTCTTATAGGAGTGGGGACATAGCTACTACGTAATTACTATGTACATACCTACTGCATAATTACTAGGTACATGTACACATGTCCTTAAGTTTTCGCACTCCTAGCAACGGAAATGTTTTTCGCACTAGCGACGCAAATGTATGAGTTTGCATCACTGGCATACCGAATGAATTGAAAATTCAGGAGAATGAGGGCCTTGAGGTTACCTTGCCTCTACTAATGGGCGAAGCCTCGGGGTAGGGGTAGCTATGCCTTGAGGCAGCAGCCTGACACAGCCCCATGCCTTGGCCTCAGTTTCCGTAGGTGGGGCCTAAAAAAAGATGATGAGTTTTAATCTCGCTGACTTTCTACTCCTGAGAGTTCTTATTGACGAGACGCGTGGGAGTGGGGATAATATGATGGATCCCCAATTACAAATAGGGGTATTTTTTTAATTTAATAAAATAATTTATATAAGAGCACGTTAATACGTTATGATCATGGACCGCACAATGGTGCCCAAGCCGATGATCCAGTAAGACGAGCCCTTGGCCCACCGAGCTTGTTATAAATACCATCTTAATCCGCTAAATGAGGATTATCTGGTTTACACTTAAAAAACTAGAATTACTTAATACTCTCTGAATCTACAAGATCGAGGAATACAATATCTAAAAACTACAAAGAGGCTTGATCCTATCAAAGTAAGTAAGTAGGGAGCTCGAAGTTACTGAGTACAGCCCCCAATAGGTCAAAACACTAACTAGTCTGTCGTGGGTCGTTTGAGATCACATCCTCACGTGTTATTCATGTGATACATTTTTTTATCTCGCATCAGACAACAACCAAGTGTGGCAACCATGAGGGATTATATTCTCTCTAGGGTTCTACATCTTCATTAAATCTTCAACAAATATTCAACGATTTAAATAATTCACTCTAATTCAAAATATTATTCACTGCATTAAAGGGAAATATTTCGTAATATTCCTTCTTCCCATCTTTTCTATAATCTTACATTCTTTCACAAATAAAATCCGTTACTTTTACATGATATGCATTTTCACCTAAGAATATATACTATATTAATAAAATTCACAACAATAATATTATTTTGTATATATTTAATAAAAATAAAATTCACACAAATAAAATTCAAAATAATTAATAATAAAATATACATTTTAATAAGTTATTATATTTTGTTTTATTTATAATTGAATTATAAACTGAAATTAATGTGTAATTAAATAAAATATAATTAATTAATATAACTATAACTAATTAAATTTTTAAATGTTATATTGAATTTATAAATTTACATTGAACTAAATAGAAAACAATTGAAAAATAAAAAAACTAAACTGTAAAATATAAATAAAAAAAAGGATTAGGTTAACAAATGCGCCAGGTGCATCACTATTAACCTAATTTCTTTTTGAGTAAATATTAATATTCATACCGTAGGATATGTGGAATCCATTTTTGATATCACAGTTTATACATGTAACACTTTTGGTATCAAATAAGTTTTTTTAACACTTTTCATACTGCCGTTAGTTGACTAACGATCAAAGCAACTGGTACGTTAGTTCTGTCGTTTTGTGAGCCTAACTAATAAGATATAAACATTTTGGAGGTAAATTGATTGGTCAAAATGGATGAAATGTGAATTTAATTACTTTTATAATCAAATTTGGGTGAATTAACTTATTTGAGTTCTTCATCTTTCAAGTTTACAACTTTCCTCCTAAATATCAATGTCTTCTTCTTCTTCCTACTCGAGCAGGCACAATTTTGAAAACAAATGCATTTATGGGAAGAAAGTTTACTTATGGACATTAAGAATTAAAGACAATCCATTTCGAAGATTTGTTGGTTGCCTTAATCTACAAAATTACTAAAAAATTTGTTGTATGCAGAAACCCTAAAAGTTGCAAATACAACTTACTGTATATTGAGTGTGGATATTTATTGTATTCAGGGTCACGTAGACTCATTTTTATGAACGAAATCCGGCTTGTGTATACAGAAATCGATCTTCTTACTCCGCCATCAACAATCACGAAGAGAAATATGGGAGCGAATTTAGGGGATCTTTGGGAAAATTGGGGAAATTGTTGGAGAACTAAGTTTATATCTCATTCTTTCCCACCCAAATTTTACACACTAACGGGCACATAACTAGCATGTGAGGTTGACCGTTAGTCACCTACAGTAGTATTAAAAGTGTTAAAAAAATTTATTTAGTACTAAAAGTGTTACATGTGTAAATCGTGGTATCAAAAATGGATTCCGCCTACTTTAAATATTCACATTTAAAGGGTCAATTGGATGACACCCTTTGTTATAAAAAAATATGTCCAAGATAAATTTTTTGGAGAAATGGTATTTGTTTAGCATGTCTTGGAAAAATTTTTATAAAAAAATCTCTCAAACTTACAATAATTTAAAAAAATTCTTACAACAAATTAATTTTACAATTCATGATTTGTCAGTTAATACAATCAAATTAAAATTACTTTTCCGACTATCTTTTAAAGCCAAAAATTAAATTAATTATATATTCTAATACAAAATAATATAACGTTTAAAATAAGATCCATTGTGACTATTTTTTGACGTCTAAATCAACGAGTTTGACTAAACACATTTAATAAAAATTATATTTAAATATCAACCAAAACAATTTTTTCACAACAAAAAACATATCACATCAACCACAATTATTACTTATTTTTCTCTTAAAAAATCTCATCTTTCAAATCACATTTCTCATTTTTATCATGAAAAAAATTCTCGGAGATGGACATACAAACCAATTGGGCCTAATCTTTCTTTTTTTAATATTTTGAGTTGGCAAAATATTTTGTGACTCTTATATAGTTGCAAAAGAAACGGATAAAGGCATCGACTTTTTTTTAGAAAAAATAACTTAAAGAAAATTTTATAGAATTAAGAGAGCACAAAAGGTGTGGTATATAAATAATATTTTTCTAACTCACAAAAATCTCTAAATTATATTGGGTATGTTTGTATTGGGTTGATTCACTAAGGCGTTAATAAATGATCAAACCTCAATATTTACTCAAGTGATGAGAACATGGGACTACTCACACCGACCACTTGTTACGAGTATAATATAATGTTAATATTTCACTAATCCAAGCTGTAAATTGATGGAAATTGGAATTTGTAGATATTATTTATTATTGACACTTGGCTTTTGAAAAACTATATGACTTTAAATTTGAGATATAAGCATTCTATTTGGTAATTAATTGGACACAATTTATAAAACAAGAAATTATTTGGTTTATGTAATCCTGATAATGAAAGAGTGACTAATCAAATGGCACTCTTCAATTATATATATATATATAATAGTCATTTCACTTAACATGCACGATGCGTGCATTTTATTAATGTGAAAATTAGACCCAACCACATGCTAATTTACTTATGTGATTATTAATTTAACGAAGCAAACATGAAATTAATTGAATAATTTGTATAATTAAATGAAATTATTTTAAATAAAGATTCCATATTCAAATCTTAAACTTGGTCAACAACCAAGTGTGGCAACCATGAGGGATTATATTTTCTCTAGGGTTCTAACTTCTAAGTCTTCATCAAAACTTCAAGGGTTTAATTTTCAAAGTATTCGATGTTTCTCCATCAACAAATATAGAAGTGCATTTGTAGTGCATTTTGAATTCAAGAAAGAGTTCCAAGCCCTTAACTTATAAGTTAGAAGAACGAATAAATTAATTATTTTTTAGAATGTTTCTCACATATAGTAATTTTCAATTTATTTTCTTGTTTTATAGTATCTTTTTGCAAGAACTTGAAAATTTGTGCAAACTATAACATTTCCCATATCTAACCCATAGCATAGGTTGACAGTAACAACCCAACGCCATTTGCTGCGCTAAATATGGTGCTGCTGTTAACCTTTTTTTGGGTACTTTTCTGTTTAGTTCTTTTATTTTTAATTATTTTTTATTTAATCCCCTTGTAAGTGTATGAAGTTTGAATTATTTTTAATTCAGCCCTCAAAAATTTAATTAATTTTAATTATATCCTATTGATTATATTTTTTCAATCACACATCAGTTTCAGTTTATAATTCAATTACAAATAAAAAATATTATAACTTATATAAATTGTATATTAGTTATTCGAATTTTATTTGTGTGAATTTAATTTTTATCAATATATATATAAATAATATTATTTTTGTGAATTGTATTAATATAGTATATATTCTTGGTTGAAAATGGTATCATGTAAAAATATCGGATTTTATTTGTGAAATTATTGTAAGATTATAGGAAAGATGGAAAAAATGAATATTATGAAATAAATCTCTTTGATGTAGTGAATAGTATTTTGGGTTGTAGTAAATTTACTGTTGTTGCAGCAAATTAGGTTTTTGCACCAAATTGGTAAAAGTTCACTACTTGGATTAGAGATGGCGTAATAATATTACAAAATATTTACTAATTACACATTATAATTACATAATTATTTGAGAGTATTTACTCATTACAAATTATAAGTATATGATTTTATTTGGTGACACCTCTTGATAGTGTACCTTGATTCATATTTTGTAATTAAATTTATAAAATTAACATGTTATTGAGGTTCTTACTTACTAGCTTTTAACTATTAATAAAACAAAAAAGTTATATTTATAATTTAAAAAATGGTCAACTTGCCAGCTAAATATATCAAAAACTGACCAATCCAAAACTGCATAATTGAAAATAAAATTGTCTAGATGCGACCACGATCACTCATAAACCGAAAGTGTAAATAAATGGTATGAGGTTGCATCACATAAGGCTTGACCACTGCACATTCAAAAGGTTATCACATGATCAATTTAATTAGCTAGAATTTTCTATGTTCTAATGGAATTAAAGTTGCAAGAAACAATGTCAACTGATTTTTTTTTTAGATTCCGCTCTTGTGTAGTTACACAAGAGAGGTAAACCAGCCTAGGTTGCCCAAGGCTCACAGTAGAGAAGGCAAATAGACATTCCTTCATCAGGATTCGAACCTATGACCAAGGCCACAACATTCATATGCCCTTACCAACTCTACTGGGTTACCCCCAATGTCAACTGATTATTAAATTTATATATATAATATATATATATATATCAATTATGAAAAACATTATTGTCCTTTTATATTACTATTACTTTTATATAGAAAATGAAATTAACACTAAACACACATTTTAACAAGCATGCACATCAACTCGAAGATAAGGAATTACAAACGTGAATTCAACAATGCAATCTCAATCTCTTTGAGGCCCTGATTAAAGATAGCTGCAAAAGCATCCATTTTGGCCTTGGTCATCGACAAACCAATCTCTAAACTTCCTTTGAACTCCCCAAACTTACCAAGGTGTATGGATCCATTACTATCAATGCTAACAAGATGTAATTTTTTCACCTTTCCCCATCCAAAATCTGCACCATATGAATAATGTTTAGGTGATCCAGCTACTCCAACGGTCCGTTTTCCCATCGTTTCTATAAGCTGTTCTAACCTCCCTTGAGAACCCTCCAAGATTCCCTTCCCATTGTTCAAATTCTTTTCAATTGACCTCACAATTGCCTCAACTGCAACTACAAATCCCTCTTTTCGTTTTAATCTTCCATGAGTCGATTTTGTACTCACGAGTGCCAAACAATTGCCAAAATAGGTACTGGGCAACGGGGGATTTAATCGCTCTCGACAATCGACAGGGAAAGTGAAGTACTCAGCCTCATCATCAGCCAACACTTCCCCCGCACCAGCAGCTGATTTGACCATGCAACTCCACACATAAGCACAAACTACTGTAAAAGATGACACAGAGTTATGAGCCATGGTTGATGAGGAGTATTTAACATAGCTCTTGAGGTTATGGACATCGGTTTCACTGAAAATGAAACTGGCTCGAACTTTATATGTGGGCAATGAAATGGTCGAAGAAACAATTGGCTCACGATGCTTAATGTACTCCCACCGTGTTGCATCGAGCCCATTAGGATCTTCGACACCACTTCTATCATAGAAAGGCAACCACTTATCAGCCAGCTTCAATAAGTGTGCATCTCCTTTGTATTTGCTGATCGAGGCCCATATGAGGAAAAACCTGAAGAGTGAAGCTCCATCAGCTAAAGCATGATGGCTGATTAACCCAATGCTTATACCCTGGTTCGGGAAAAATGTCAGTTGAACAGCCCCAACAGGGATTTTGATGAACTGATGAGGTGAATAAATGGATGGTGGCAATTGAGGCACGAGGTAATGAAATTCATCGGCATCCTTCTGATGGTTCCCTGTCAGGTGAACGAAATCAGAAGTGGACTCTGTTATCGTTACAGAAACAGAGTCACCCGTTTTGTAGTGAATAAATGGCCTTGTGCTGGAGTTATCGAGAGGGAAAATGATGTTGCCTGAAAATGGAGTAAAATGCTTGAGAGCTTGAGATAGTGAGTTCTTAATGCTTGGGGCAATGGTTTCCAGGAAATGGGATTTCGAACATGATGGGATTTCGTAGAAGTAAACACTTTGTAAAGGATCGGTGAAAAGGGGTAGCATGTCGAAATGTACGAGAGGGAGCAATTGCTCTGCGATTGCCCCCGATGAAGGCGTAACACGGCATTGCTCCAAAACCTTGGTAGCCATTAAAGATCTGGGATTGATTAACTAGCTTGTGTGTAAGAAAATTTGTGATAATGATGATGTTAAATAGAGTTAGATTGGATAAAAACAATAAGAAAGAAAGATTTTCAAATCTCGATAAACTATAGTTAACTAAGTTGACCTGGAGTAATGGGAACCATTACCAACTTATATGGCAAATATTGGCTGGAAGATGTGGTTGAGTTCAAAGGTCAACTCCACAAAAAATCTTGATGAGATTTTAAATTCAGAGTCGTGTGTTGAGGGATATATTTATGATTAGAATCGTGTTTTTAGTTTTTACTATCATATCAAGGAGGAAGTTTTGACAATTTTAATTACGAGTTTTTTTTAAATTTATTTCAATATTATTTGACAATGATAATAATCTAAGAAATATAAAAGGAAATGGGAAGTTCAAAATTATGTTAATATGAACACATTTAGCTAATATATTACAATTGTTTTATATTGTTTTGATATCGTTTATTTATCACAAATATATCTATGATGAAGTTTAATTAATTCTTTTTGTAGTATAAAATATAAATCAACAAATTTGCAAAATATTGGTGACTCTCGTTTAGTTGCAAATGAAGCATATAAAAACATCAAATTTTGCTTATAATATAATATATTTTTTTCTAAACTATATTGGATTAGAGCAATCTTGTTCGCATTGGGTCGATTCACTAAGGGTAAAGTGTTTCCAGCAAGCCGTAAAATCACTCGCGCCAATCATCTATTGTATAATATAATATTTAGGGTAAATTGCTTTTTTCGTCCCACAAGTGACGCCATTATCAATTTTGGTACCGCGCTTGTTGGTTTTCTCACTCTCAGTCCCATATGTCGTCAAATCTCTCACTTTTGGTCCGTTGACCAACTTCCGTCAAGAAATAGACGGAGCCACACACGTGAGACGTGCGTGGCCGTTAATTGGACGAAAATAAGCGGGAATCAAGTCCCCAATTGACCGAATTTTGACCCTAAACCATTTGGGGGGAAAATTAACCTAATTTCTTCCAATTTCTTCCCCAAAATTTACTTTTTTTCAAGTGTTTTATCATATTTAACTAATCTAATTGAAACAAACTAACCTTCATCACCATTTTCCTCTTCTTCAAACTCATCTTCATCTTCCTCACCTTCAAATCCATACCTCTCATTCAAAAACTCGACAGCCCCTTTAGTCAGAACCAAATTCTCCGCATCCAAAATATTAAACAGATTCAACGTCCTGGGCGTCAACATTTTCAGAGTCCTCAAATTCCTAATCGAACACCTCACATTATCCGAAACCTCTGTCACCAAGAACGTCGATTTCTTCTTCGGGTCCAGCCCCAGACTTTTCATCATCGCAATGAACTCTTTCGACTTCGGCTTCTCGAACTTGTAATTATATGCAGAAAAAACGAGAGAACAATATGAAGATGAACTTTTATAGTGATGTTGCTTAGCAAACTCATACAGATTTAACATCGATGTTGATATTGGTAGCTCATTCTGATGAATCCGAATTCCCTTCTTCAACCTCCTCAGCTTCTGATCACAATTTTGCAAATATAAGTTAGAAGCAAATCAAGCTATGCATTTCAATCATAAATCGATAAAACTTTTTCTAGGAGCATTAACCAAAACCATAAAGTATCGATCTTGACAGATGAGAACAGCGAAAGAGAACACAAAAACCCAACTACCATTAGGCTGCAAATGAATCGAGCCAAACAAGCCCCAAATGGTTAATTTCCCCTCCAAATGGGAAGAATTGGGGAAGAAATTGGAAGAAATTAGTTTAATTTTTCCCCCAAATGGTTTAGGGTCAAAATTAGGTCAATTGGGGACTTGATTCCCGCTTATTTTCGTCCAATTAACGGCCACGCACGTCTCACGTGCGTGGATCCGTCTATTTCTTGACGGAAGTTGGTCAACGGACCAAAAGCGAGAGATTTGACTACATATGGGACTGAGAGTGAGAAAACCAACAAGCGCGGTACCAAAATTGATAATGGCGTCACTTGTGGGACGAAAAAAGCAATTTACCCTAATATTTACGTTTTCACTTTTCTAGCATGTAGATTGAAGGAAATTGGAGTTTGTGGATTTATTATTTATAATTGACACTTGGTTTACGAAAAATTAGATGATGTTATATTTCTTTCAAAGTAAATGTTGGTAAAGATTCAAAACAGCTGAGGTGTAGAATTTATTTAAAGCATTATTCAGAAGAAATATTATCAAAAACTCAAAAGAGTTAAGGTATAACAAAATAACGTAAAATTTCTACTAACTTTTATATGTTATACTAATATGCATGTTTATATTTTTGACTTTCATATAAAAATATAAAATAAAGAAAATTTTTAAAAATGTTATTGTTGTGATTATTAAAAATCACTATAAGTCTGCATATAATTATTTAATTATATATTTTTCATATTTTTATCAAAATAGTATATTTTAATTTATATTTCACTCAATTGGAGAAATGATTGGCGTTTTAGTTAAATCAATGATATTTCAATAAATTTTACTGAGAGAAACGATCAAGACCAATAATTTAAATATCTTCAAATTTCTAATTGATCACCACCTATGACTTTTAGTATGTTAATACTTTTCTCATTTGAATAATATGTAATATGATGTGCCTAAACCGCAAGCGCACGGCTTCGGTGCAGTACAAAAGATATCGTTCCCACGAAGACCGAATAATCAAGCACTAGCCTATCAATTATCAGTAATCTAAGCCTAACGAAGTTATGAGATAAAAAATAAAGAAAACGGAACAGAACGTATAAAACTGGTTTTGATTATATTGGATTAGTAATTCCAGAATCAGGTTTTACCACGACATACGTTATCAGTTAAATCATACAATCAATTCAGTTACAATCACCACTTATGAAGGACATTATCCAATGATACTTATTACCTTCTGTCGAAGCATAACAATTTACCCAAGTTAATTAATCAACTACTTTCGTGATGATTAGACTAAGCTCAGATTCATTAATCTCAATGATAATGTATCGATTCCTCAAAAGACCTAAAACTACTTTCGTGATTTAGGATCCTAGGGTTGAATTCTAGGGTTCCGATTTAGATGTCACCTTTCAGAATTTTCATCTAATATCTATGAACATGCAAATATGTGGCCAGCAAATTCACAAGCATTAATAATCAAGAATTCAAATCATAAGCATATGCGATGTAACGTAAACGATAATATAATTCAAGTTGATAACATATTATCGGGCTATTCCCAATTCCAGAATAAAATAGACTACTCCATAGATGCAAGGGCACAATCAACGATGATGAAAATAAACATGATAGATAGACGAGAATTAAAAGAGATTAAAAAGATAAACTCGATAAAACCCGTTGTCAAAGATCCTGTTTACAATCAATTGTCGAATCTTGTTCTTGAATCCCTAATCTTTACAGCCAAAATCCGAGAAATAAAGTTCGAACCCTAAAACAATGTTCGGAAGTGGTATTTATACCTAATCTAGAACATAAACCCGAATTTGGGCCGAATATGGGCCTGCTCGTATTAAACAGCATCTGTACGCCGTTTTGAATGGCGTCTGTACGCCGTTTATTTCGGCGTCTGTACGCGAGTTATAACGGCGTCTGTACGCCGTACAGAATGGCGTTCGTACGCCGTGTGTTTCCGCGTTCGTACGCGAGATGGCCTAAATTCTCTGCCTTCGTTGTTCGGGCGCGATTTAACACGGCGTACGTACGCCGTGTATTCCGGCGTTCGTACGCCGTGTATATTGGCGTTTGTGCGCTGTGTATTTGCAACTTTCGATCAAATCATTCTCGATTTCAACCTACAATTGATATTTTCCTTTCGCATCATAGAAATTCCCTACGGCACTCAAAAGTGACATTAAACGCATTTGCGGGATAAAAATATGATGCAAGTCTATAATAAACGTGTCGAATGCATGATGAAAATTGCGTAAAAATGAGGTTTATCATAATACAATCATGAATAATATATTGAACACAATTTAATAATTTAAAATTATATAGCAAACATCGAGAAATAATTTTCTAAATTAATTTATATAATATTAAATCATCATATCCTACTATTAAAATAACTATTAATCGAAATCCAAGATTCACCCACTCCTAATCTATGAATTCATATCTAATCTCCATCAACACTAATTAATTTAGTAATATTTAAAAAAATTAACATTTACATAATTTAATAAATTTTATTGTATTTTATCCATTATCCAATTGTTGTTTTACAATTTTACCATCAACTTTCAATTGAAAATAAAGGCAATATAATTCATTTGGTATGCATAAAAATCACCACTTCCCTCCAAGATCAGTGAATCATAAAAAGAAAACCTCATATTACTTCAAATTAATAATCATTAATGAGAGTTAAAACTAACTTTCAATAAAAGTATAAAGGTCGAATACTTTTAAATTATACAATTTTAAATAATTATGAAAATAGTGTTTCTTGCTTATTTCACGATTCTAAATTTGAAAGCTTGCACCATTTTGCATTATCATAATGATTTTCTACTTATTGAAACCTCACATTGCTCCAATGATTAGCCAAGTTTTATTTTTCATCATTAGTAATTGGAACAATTTGCAGCTTGTCCGTTTTCATTGAAGCTTTAATTTTTAGATCACTTTTGTGAAAATGTTTGAATTTTATAATAGTTAGAGAGTCATTATAAATAACTCAAGATGAGAAAAAAGCCCTTACTTACTAATTATATATTATTATCATAATAGTAATTTTATTACTGGAAATTCCTTTAAATAATATATATTTGTTTAATTTGTAAATACAAAAAAATAAGAAATATTATTTGAATATATAATACAAAATACTTAGGAACTTTGAATTAAATACATAATAGTTGTTTATTCTTATTATGTACAAAAAGAATATGTATATACTATAAAAGACATAGAGTAACTATGTATAGATTTTCAATAATTTATACACATTTGTTTTAGTCTCAAATTCAAAGCCTTAAAAAATAATGTATATCGATATAAACTTGTTTTAGGATTATCAAGCTTAAAAGAGCTAGGTTTTTGTACAAAATTTTTATATTGATTTTTATTGTTACTCAATTTAAACTTTATATTAATGATTAGGTCCTTACTATTACTCTTAATTGTATGTGAAAATTTTATTTACTTTTTAGATGTATGCTTACTGGATTTGTGTGAATGTGAACATTTGCTAAATATTTTCTTACTTCTTTGCTCTCTTTTTTTCAGTCTTATAGGCGCCTCGATTTTTAAAAGATGAGAAAGAATCAATGACTTTGTTTAATACTTGACATGTTGATGAAAATAGGACATAAATATTTGTACTTTCAAAAACTTTTATCAGGAAGATGAGTTTTTAGTCCAAAAATCCAAGAGTCACCCACTCCTAATCTATCAATTCATATATAATCTCTATCAACACTAATTAATTTAGTAATCTTTAAAAAATTAACATTCACGTAATTTAATAAATTATATTGTAATTTATTCATTATTCGATTATTATTTTACAATTTTACCATCAACTATCAATTTGAAATAAAGATAATATAATTCATTTAGTAAACATAAAAATCAATACAACCTTCTAAAGATTATAGAATAATAAAAAGAAAAGCCCACATTACTTCAAATTTGTCTAATTTATAACTTTCAACAGAAATATAAAGGTCTAATTTTTTAAAATTATTATGAAAATAGTAAATCCTAACCAATAGGAACTAAATGTAGGATTAATGAGAGTAAATGTTAGAGGTGTGTATTAATATTAGTACATAAATTTTCAACGAAAGTTTTAATGATAGGATTAGTGGGAATGTTAGAGAATAGAGATGAAAATTATTGCATTCATTATCAATAAAGGATTAATTGGTCTTTTCATAATGGGAAGAAACACATCCATACTTTTATATTAGTATATAGATAGATATGTCATTAAAACATTAAACACACATTTTAACAAGCATGCACATAAACTTGAAAAAAAGGAATTAATTACAAACGTGAATTCAACAATGCAATCTCAATCTCTTTGAGGCCCTGATTAAAGATGGCTGCAAAAGCATCCATCTTCGCCTTGCTCATCGACAAAGCAATCTCTAAACTTCCTTTGAACTCCCCAGACTTACCAAGGTATATGGATCCATCACTGTCAATGCTAAGCAGTTCGAATTTTTTCACTTTTCCCCAACCAAAATCTGCACCATACGAATAAAGTTTCGGTGATCCAGCTACTCCAACGACTCGTTTTCCCATCATTTCTATAAGTTGTTCTAACCTCTCTTGAGAACCCTCCAAGATTCCCATCCCATTGTTCAAAGTCTTTTCGATAGACCCCATAATTGCCTCGACTGCAACTCCAAATCCCTCTTTTCGTTTTAATCTTCCATGAGTCGACTTTGTACTCACGACTGCCAAACAGTTGCCAAAATAGGTACTGGGCAACGGGGGATTTAAACGCCCTCGACAATCGACAGGGAAAGTGAAGTACTCAGCCTCATCATCATCCAACACTTCCCCTGCACCAGCTGCTGACCTGACCATGCAACTCCATACATAAGCACAGACTACTGTAAAAGACGATACAGAGTTATGAGCGGTGTTTTGTGAGGATTTAACAAAACTCTTGAGGTTTTGGACATCGTTTTCACTGATAAAAAAACTAGCTCGAACTTTATATGTGGGCAATGAAACGGTTGAAGAAACCGTTGGCTCGCGATGTTTCATGTACTCCCACCGTGTTGCATCGAGCCCATTAGGATCTTCGACAAGTTTTCTATCGTAGAAAGGCAAAAATTTATCACCCAGCTTCAACAAGTGTGCATCTCCGTTGTATTTGTTGATCGAGGCCCATACGTGGAGAAAATGGAGGAGTGAAGATCCATCAGCAATAGCATGATGGCTGATGTACCCAATGCTTATACCCTGTTTCGGAAAAAATGTCACTTGAACAGCTCCAACAGGGATTTTGATGAACTTATCAGGTGAATATGTCGATGGTGGCAATTGAGGCACGAGGTAATGAAATTCATCGGCATCCTTCTGATGGTTCCCAGTCAGGTGAACGAAATCAGAAGTCGACTCCATTATCGTTACAGAAACAGAGTCACCCGTTTTGTAATGAAAAACAGGCCTTCTGCTGGAGTTATCGAGAGGGAAAATGATGTTGCCTGCAAATGGAGTAAAATGGTTGAGAGCTAGAGATAGTGAGTTCTTAATGCTTGGGACAATGGTTCCCAGGAAATGGGATTTCGAACATGATGGGATTTCGTAGAAGTACAGATGTTGTAATGGATGGGTGAAAAGCCATATCATGTCGAAATGTACGAGTGGGAGCACTTGCTCGGCGGTGGTACCCGATGAAGGCGCGACATGGCAGTGCTCCAAAAGCTTGGTAGCCATTAAAGTAGCTTTGAAGAAATTTTATGAAGGGATTGATTAACTAGCTTGCCTGTAAGAAAAATTATGATGGTGATGATCTTAAATAGATTTAGATTGGATAAAAATAGTAAGAAAGAAAGATTTCGAATCTCGATAAACTATAGTTTATTGAGTTGAACTGGAGTAATGGGAACCATTACCAACTTATATGGCAAATATTGGCTGGAAGATGTGGTTGAGTTCAAATGTCAACTCCACAAAAAATCTTGATGAGATTTTACATTCAAAGTCGTGTGTTGACTTGAGGGACAGATTTATGATTGGAGAATTGGAATGAGTCGTGTTTCCTGTTTTTACCATCATATGAAGGAGGAAGTTTTGACAATTTTTATTACGAGATTTTTTTTTTTTTAAATCCATTTCAATATTGTTGGACAAATAATAGTAGTCTAAGAAATATAAAAGAAAAGGGGAACTACAAAATTACGTTAACATGACATTTAACTAATATATTACAAATTCGGTAATGTTGTTTATGATATTGGTTATTTATCAAAAAAATATATCTAGATGAAGTTTTAATTAATTAATTTAGTAGTACTAGAAAGAATCATCTGCTACGCACATAGATGTATAATGACAAGCTAAATTGGAGTAAGTAAATTTATGGGTGTCGTATATTGGAATATGTATAAACATATTAACTTTAGTAAAAAAAAGAAATTGCATTAATAGTTTATTTATAGATGTTTAAGAAAAATAATAAATTATTATTTTTATATATTTTTTATACTTTTTTATTTGTTTAACTATCATTTCGATTTCTTTTGATAAAAATAATTATTATTTTTAGTATGCTGATATGGACATATTATATTAAAATTTTTTTTAGTTTTCTTATATCATTGTTAAAGAAAAAAGAACCTATTAATAAATTAATAGAACACTATTTTATAAAAATAATAAATAAAATAATCCAAAAAGCACAAATCTGCCGTGAAGTAGACTTTTGCAAAATTAATATAATAGTCAATATTACTAGAAACAATTGTCAATTTAGCTTTTTAATATAATTCTATTAGGTATTTATAATTAAATGAGACTTTATCTTTTTATAAATTATTAATTAGTGGTTTAACACTAAAAGGTTTTTAGTTTCTATATTAATAAGGGTATAAAAGTTTTTTCACATATAACAAAATTTTATTATTCAAATATTTATATAGAGTATAGATAAAATATAAATCAACAACTATGCAAAATACTGGTGACTCTTATTTAGTCGCAAATGAAGCATATGAGAACATCAATTTTTTTTAAAAATAGCTTAATTAAAGAGAATTTTAAAGAAGAGAGCGAAAGTGCAGAATATAATTTAAAAAATATATATATTGAATCAGAACAAGTTTGTTCATATTGTGTCGATCTTCTAAGGGATAAAGTGTTTCCAACAAATCGTGATTACATTCACAAATGATCAAAACTAAACCTTTACTAAATTTGTAAAAGATTCATCGGATGCAATGTTTGTACTTTCACTAATTAACATGTAGATTGAAGGAAATTGGAATATGTAGATCTATTATTTATAATTGACACTTGGCTTTAGAAAAATTGGATGATTCTTAAATTTGAATATTAGCATTCTACTTGACAATTAACTAGACACAATTTAAAACTAGAATTTATTTTTGGTTTGTGTAATCTTGATTATGAATGATTGACGAATCAAATGGCGCTCTTCACACGTTAACGAATTATTTTTATTTTAGGATGTGTCTCACATATCGTAATTTTCAGTTCAAAGTTTATATTTATTTTCTTGTTTTGTAATATCTTTTTGCAAGCAATTGAAAATTTGTGTAAACAATAACATTTCGCATCTCCAACCTATAGTGTGGGTTGAGAGCAACAACCCAGAGCCAATTGTTGCGGCAAAAATGGCGCACCAGATAATGTTGCGCCATATCTCCCACTGCTGTTAACCAATTTTTTTTTGTATTTTGTAGTTTAGTTCTTTCATTTTTCAATTATTTTTATTTAATCCCTTGTAAGTTTATGAAGTTTGAATTATTTTCAATTTAGCCCTTAAAAATTTAATTAGTTATAATTATATCCTATTGATTATATTTTTTCAATCACGCATCAATTTCAG
Organism: Verbascum thapsus; assembly: GCA_963669365.1. Lineage (NCBI taxonomy): Eukaryota > Viridiplantae > Streptophyta > Magnoliopsida > Lamiales > Scrophulariaceae > Verbascum > Verbascum thapsus. The sequence continues at coordinate 11,343,633 of OY770118.1, forward strand.
TTTATAATTTAATTATAAATAAATAAATAAATTATAATTTATATAAAATGTATATTTTATTATTAATTATTTCCATTTTTATTTGTGTGAATTTCACTTTTATTAAAATATATATAAAATAATATTATTTTTTGTGAATTTTATTAATATAGTATATTTTTGGAGTGAGAATGCATACCATGTAAAAGTATCGAATTGTAGTGAATTTACTGTAGTTGAAACAAATTAGTGAAAATTGCACCAAGTTGGTGAAAAATCGCTATTTGGATTGGAGATGACCTAATAATATTAGAATTTACTCATTACAAATTATAGTTACATGATTTTATTTAGGACACCTCTTGATAGTATACCTTATGTCGATTCATATTTTGTAATTAAATTTATAGAAATTAACATGTTATTGAGGTTTTTGCTTACTAACTTTTAACTGGGATAGGATCTCCTATTGCAAAATGGTGTTTCATCTCCTATTGCAAGCGATGGATGAATGCCACGTGTAAAATTAATATATTCCTATAGTAGAGAATATAATCATATTAAACTTTATATGGAAGGAGCAATATTTGCTGAAATTAATATTAGATCAAGGAAAGTCAAAAAAATCACAAGAAAAATAAAAATGGAAATTAAAAAATCACAATCAATAATTTTTCTTTTCGTGTATGTAAAATATATATATATATATATATTGAAATGATATATCTTATGTTTCTTTTTCCAATGCAATTTCTCCAGCAGTCAAATAAGAAAAAAAATGATATATATCTCATGTTTCTTTTTCTTTCTCTAACTAGCATTTTAATTTCATGAACCACTAATAGCGTTAGAGTTTCAGTTCTTGTGCAGCGAAAATTCAACACAAATCATATTTGACACGATTATTTTGAGTTAGTCTTGAATATTTAAATTGGGAACACTCGAGCTAGAAATTCAAAAAATAATTTTGAATTTATTATGACTCTCAGCCATCTGTTACGTAATCATGTAATAATATTTATTATACACAGATAACTGTGGCAAATGCATATATATATATATATTTAGTTAGGATGAAATAAGAAATTTTATGCAGTCCAACTTTTGTTAAATTCTTGTGTAAAAAATTCATAAAAACACGTTAAATGAAGTAAAAATATGGAAAATAAAGAAATTGAGAAAATGTCAAAATACATACCATAGGATAGGCCCAATCCACTTTTGATACCACGTTTTAGACCTGTAACACATTGGGTACCAAAAGACTTGTTTTTTAACACATTTGGTACCTCCGTCAGTTGACTAACGGTCAACCCCATGTGCATGTCACATGCCCGTTAATTCTTCCATTTTTCCCCTCTAACTAATCGGATTTGTCTATTTTGGAGGGAAATAAGTAAAGGAAAAGGAGGGAAATGGAGGAAAATTGGATTTCTATGATAAATGTAAATGATTATAACTACAAATTATACATCTTTTCAAATCATTAAATCAAACACACACATATATATACATCTTTTCTACCACATAATCACGTACACTAATATTTATAACTACAACATTCTCATAGTTTTCACAAGTTCCCCATACTGCATGCTATATATATATATATATATATATATATATATATATATATATATATATATATATATATATATATATATATATAAACCAAATTCAGAGAATAAATCACACAAATTTCAGATGAAAACTCGAGCTGTTATCATCATAATCATCATTGACAAATCTCATATCAGGCACTCCTCCAATAGAATTATCGAAATCGAACAAGAACCCATAATCATCATCATGATTATAACTTGAGAAATTAGGCTCATTAATCATCTGAAGGTAGCCAGTCGGGTCGAGCTGAGCCGATGAACTGCTAGGCTTTTGGCAAGGATGGTCCATATCATGAGCCAAATTAGCAGAAGTGGCCACATTTGTGGAATCATAGAAATTACTGTAATTATTAGCAGAAGTGGCCACATTTGTGAACAAAATCGATCTTTACCGGTTGTGTATGCAGAATTTGGGTTGAACGATTTGGCTGAAAATTGCTGAAAATGATAGAACGATTTGGGGCTGTAAGAGAAATTAGGGTTCAAAATGGTTGCGATTTAGGGCTGAACGAGAGCTGAAGAAATGGTTGTGATTTAAGGCTGAACGAGAGCGGGAGAAATGGTAGCGATTAGGGCTGAACGAGAGCGGAGAAATCTTTGTGATTTTAGGGCTGAACAGGGCGGGAGAAATCTTTGTGATTTGGGGGAAAATGGAAGAATTAACGGGCATGTGACATGCACATGGGGTTGACCGTTAGTCAACTGACGGAGGTACCAAATGTGTTAAAAAACAAGTCTTTTGGTACCCAATGTGTTACAAGTCTAAAGCGTGGTATCAAAAGTGGATTGGGTCTATCCTATGGTATGTATTTTGACATTTTCTCTAAAGAAATTATAATGCCAATAAATAAATTAATTTTCTTTATGCACTTGTTATCCGAAGACTTAGATGGCAGTGATTGAAATGGCTGCTATTAAAGTTCAAGATTTTTTAATTTCCATTTTTATTTTTCTTGTAATTTGTTTTGACTTTCCTTGATCTAATATTAATTTCAGCAAATATTGCTCCTTCCATATAAAGTTTAATAGGATTATATTCTCTACTATAGGAATATATTAATTTTACACGTGGCATTCATCCGTCGCTTGCAATAGGAGATGAAACACCATTTTGCAATAGGAGATCCTATCCCCTTTTAACTATCAATAAAACAAAACAATTATATTTATAATTTAAAAATGGTCAACTCGCCCGCTAAATATATCAAAAACTGACCGATCCAAACCGCATGATTTCGAAATATAACTTTGGAAAGATATATTAAGTCAGTTTTAAAAAAAAATTGTCCAGATGCGACCGAAGTGTAAATTGTAAGAGGTTGTGTGTCACATGAGGCTTGAGCACTGCACATTGAAAATCTTACCACATGATCAATAACTGTAATTAGCTAGAATTTATTATGTTCGCTTGGAATTAAAGGTCCAAGAAACAATGTAAACTGATTATTAAATCAATATATAAAATATTAAAAATAGACGTTGCAATTGACTGACTAGTCATAGTACTTTTATTATAGAAACTTAAATTAACGATAAACACACACGTAAACTCGAAGATAAGGAATTACAAACGTGAATTCAACAATGCAATCTCAATCTCTTTAAGGCCCTGATTAAAGATGGCTGCAAAGGCATCCATCTTCGCCTTGCTCATCGACAAACCAATCTCTAAACTTCCTTTGAACTCCCCAGACTTACCAAGGTATATGGATCCATCACTGTCAATACTAACAAGATGAACTTTTTTCACTTCTCCCCATCCAAAATCTGCACCATACGAATAAAGTCTCGGTGATCCAGATACTCCGATGATCTGTTTTCCCACAATTTGTATAAGCTGTTCTAACCTCTCTTGAGAACCCTCCAAGATTCCCTTCCCATTGTTCAAAGTCTTCTCAACAGACCCCATAATTGCCTCAGCTGCAAATACAAATCCTTGTTTGCCTTTTAATCTTCCATGTGTCGATTTTGTCGTTACCATTGTCAAACAGTTGCCAAAGTAAGTACCGGGCAATGGGGGATTTAATCGCCCCCGACAATCAGCAGAGAACGTGAAGTACTCAGCCACATCATCAGCCAACACTTCCCCTGCACCAGCTGCTGCCCTGACCATGCAACTCCACACATAAGCACAAACTACTGTAAAAGACGATACATAGCTATGAGCCATGGTCGATAAGGATTTAAAATAGCTCTTGAGGTTTTGGACATTGGTTTCACTGAAAAAGAAACTGGCTTGAACTTTATATGTGGGCAATGAAATGGTTGAAGAAATAATCGAGTCACGATTCTTCATGTGCTCCCACCCTGTTGCATCGAGCCCATTAGGATCCTCGACAATACTTCTATCATAGAAATGTTGGGATCGCCTAGACCCTCGGGTGAAACCTCGCAGCGGAAATAGAGTTCAAAATTTTTTATTAGAGTCGTTTCACCACATTAATGCCTAGCATTTATGCACAATTGAAATAAAGATTAAACGTACCGTTTTTTATCAAATCTCGTAATTTAATCAAACTCCTTGATTTCTCCTTGATGACGAATATGAATAAAGGTCTTGAGCACCCCAAATGTTGTGCTCTAGGCGTTGTATCCACACCTTGAATGTTTCCCTCGCTAGTAATAATCGTGCTAGCGATTCAAAACTACGACTACGAATATGTAAGATCATATGTAGTTGATGGAATATTAATTCTTCCAACTTGAAGAATATGAGAGTAATGAAATTAAGGAATAAACCCTAAGGATTTTTGGGAGATCTATTTTTCTCATTGTGTCTAACATTTCAAAGAGATGAAGAACAATGAATCGTTACGTAGAGACTCGAAAATTAGGTTTATAAAACCCTAATTTTCGTCCATGCCCATGTAGCCCTTAAAAAGTGGACTCTTTCAACTAGAATCCATGTATGTCTCTACTCTTCCATATGTGAATACATATCAAATCCCTTTATTTTAGGAACTAATTCCTTAAATTTGGAATTCTATAATGTAAATAAATCTCCACCAAAATCCAAAAGTTACTTTCCTAATTTAAATTGTCTTCTAACAATTTTATTTCAACCCATTAATTAATTATATTAATCTCCAAGACTAATTAAATTAATTAACTCTCAAGATTTATTAATTGGGCTTTCATTAATAAATCCCTTGGGCCTAGCCCATTAATTAATCAATCCCCGATCAATTAAAAAGTCCAATTAATTAATTCAAACCCAAGGCTTAATTAATTAATTTATTCCATCATGAATCAATATCCAATATTAATTCATCTAGGCCCAATTCGAAATTGGCCATCTCAAACATACAACCGGGAAACTTATTCAAGTTAGTGTGTGACCCCTTAGGTTCATTCGAAAGCTAGCAGTGAGACCATTTCCCAAACGGCTCGGTAATAATTAGCCAATCATTACCTCAATTAATCATCATGCCAAATGATTAATCTTGGTCATGAATTAACCACCAATTAATTCACAACTCCCACAGATTGAGTTCGATGTCTAGCAACGTCGACTCAACCCCTAGATTCAAATGATTATAACAGACCTCTCCTGATCACGATCGTAGCATGTGTCTCATCCTTCTGTCAGATCTCCCGATTAAATCTAGGATTTGGTTACCAGTCGAAATCCTACTAATTTAATCATATGACTATGTCAATTGGCAAATGACGACTCATGTCAACTAAGCAAGGATCACACCTTCTTATTGACTTACTTTGGCCAAAGATTTCCAGTCAAGTCATTTCCAAGACAGCATAGGAGATTCACTAATCATAGATTAGAGACAGATCCCATCTTGGAATCGCCTGCCAAATCACATAACCAGACTACACCCAAAATAGCCCATTGTTTGATTATCCTGTAATCATGAACTAAATCAAAGTGCAGTGGGTCATGCATTTGAACAGCCGCGATCCCTCAAGTCGTGAGGATCATCACAAGTCTACGTGACCGTGGAATTTCATATTCGACACGTCCACCAATATGAATTTCCACTGGGGTTGCTCAATTCACCATCCCCGATGTGAACCCTCATACGTTGCATAGGTTCCCAACCAATACCCATGTAACAAGGTACATTCCTCCAAGGAAATGCAACGCACAAGCAAGTCTTGACGAGTCATTGATATCCCTATCTCAATGACTCTATGACTTGGAACGCTTTTAGGATTACAGCCGTTCGAGTACATCCCATGATCACCATCCAATGCGTGACCGTACCCATAGCTCTATGTAACCCAAGGGACTTCATTACATATATGTAAAGACATAGATATATAATAAAGAAGATGCCATATATAAATAACGATTTAAACAAGACTGTTCTCATAGTGTTGCTAAGTATTTGGCAACCAATTGGCTTGCCGGGCACCCAACACTAACAAGAAAGGCAAACATTTATCAGCTAACTTCAACAAGCGTGCATCTCCATTGTATTTGTTGATGGAAGCCCATACGTGGAGAAACTGCACAAGTGAAGATCCATCAGCTAGAGCATGGTGGCTGATTAACCCAATGCATATACCCTGGTTCGGGAAAAATGTCACTTGAACGGCCCCAACAGGGATTTTAATGAACTGATGAGGTGAATGAGTTGATGGTGGCAATTGAGGCACAAGGTAATGAAATTCATCAGCATCCTTCTGATGGTTCCCTCAGGTGAATGAAATCAGAAGTGGACTCTGTTATCGTTACAGAAACAGAGTCACCCGTTTTGTAGTGAATAAATGGAGTTATCGAGAGGGAAAATGATGTTGCCTGCAAATGGAGTAAAATACTTGTAAGCTAGAGATAGGGAGTTCTTAAGGCTTGGGACAATGGATCCCAGGAAATGGGATTTCGTAAAAGTAAACATGTTGTAATGGATGGGTGAAAAGCCATATCATGTCGAAATGTACGAGTGGGACCCGATGAGGGCGCCACTTGGCAGTGCTCCAAAAGCTTGGTTGCCATTAAAGGTCCTTGATTTGAAGGGATTGATTAGCTAGCTTTTGTGATAGAACTAACTTAATAAACTGTTAAAAATAAGCTGTTGGATAACAACCAAATAATAACTCTATTAATAAGGAATAATTCAAGAACAAGTCTTGCCCAAGCTCGCATAATACTGAATTCTTTCCCTCCTCAATAAAACGGCCCCAACAGCCTTATAAATACTAGCAGACTCCTAACCTATTAAAGACTCCTTTTCCCATAAATAAAAGACTTCTAAAGCAACTGACCACTAAGAAAATAAAATAATAATTAAAAGACTCCTAAAGCAAATAAAAGACTTCTAAAGCAACTGACCACTAAGAAAATAAAATAATAATTAAAAAGACTCCTAAAGCAAATAAAAGACTTCTAAAGCAACTGACCACTAAGAAAGTAAAATAATAATTAAAAAGACTCCTAATCCGACTCCATTACGTTTCCAAGTTCCCAGCTTTTCCTCGCCTCTGATAGACCCGAATTGGTGGAGCCTTCTTGACCTGCTCTACATCAGATATTGGGTTGACCCGCTCCACATCATTTTGTGTAAGAAAAATTATGATGGGATAATCTTATATAGAGAATTAGATTGGATAAAAGTAATAAGAAAGAATGACTATAGTTTCTTGGAGTAATGGGAATCATTACCAACTTATATGGCAAATATTGGCTGGACCTATTATTTATAATTGATACTTGGCTTTAGAAAAAATTTGATGAGTTTTAAATTTGAAATACCAGCATTCTACTTGACAATTAATTAGATACAATTTAAAACTATAGATTATTATATCTGTTTTGTGTAATCTTCACACGTTAACGAATTAGTTATAGCCATTTAACCTTTTGTACAGGATGCGTGCATTTTAATAATGTGAAATAAAATCCAATGGCCACATGATAATCTACTTAAGTAATTATTAATTTATATAATGAGGAAATAATTAATTAATTGAATAATTTATATAATTATTGAAAAAAATATATGAAATGATGAAGAAGAAGAAGAATTTGAGTCCACTGCTCAAATAATATATATATATATATATATATAGTATTAAATTTAAGTATCAGTATAGATATTAGGTAGTAAATTTATTAAAATTTCGGTGCAAATTTTGGGATGTTTAAATTTTTGATTTGATTTTAGAAAATTATGAAAATTTATAGAAATATTTGAACATTTTAAAAAGAAATTTGGATAATTTTATGAACCTTTTATATTAATAAAGCTGCGAATTTTATATATGTATATTGAATAATTTTAAATAATATAACTAAATTTATACGAAAATATAAAATAAATAGTCTTTAAGAGTAAAAGTAATAACAAAATGTATAGGAGTTTCAGTTAATAAAGCATCACAATTTCATATAAATTTTCATTTATAACAACACGAAAATTTCATAATCATTGATTTCTTATGGTTGAAATTTGAAAAATGCTTCACGTTTAATCTCATAAGAATAACCTGTAAAGTTATCTTTATCAAGTTTTTGTTAAAAATGAAAATTAAAAGGGTCTTATAATTTATTAAACATAAGATTGACGAAATATTTTAAACAATTCAAATTTGTAATATGAATTGTAGGCCAAATTCTAGTGCTTAAAATTTGCATTATGGAAGTAAATACACCTCTCAATAAGGCTATGTACATCAGTGGGTGAATTTTGGGGAAAATGGAGCGGAAATGAAATTGAGTGATTTAGTAGTAGGGGAATTTGGTATGGAAATTTTTTGGTAGGGAATTTTTCACTTTAAGGAATTGGTAGGGAAATTGGTTTGTGGGGCCCAATTAAATTATTAAAAAAACAAACAAAAAAAGGCAGCCAATGAGATGCTGCCATGTGTCCCATCTTTATTTTTTTCTCTTTTTTTAAATTATTTTTTTAATATTAATTATGTAAAATAAAAATAAAAAAAATCACAATTATTTTTCTTTTTTTAAGCTCTATAAATAGAGCCTAAGTTTGTGTCATTTGGACATTAAATTTTTTTAGAGGTTTTTACTCTATATTTTTATTTCAATTTTCAATTTAATAATTTCAAAATTAATATTTTATTAAAAAATAAATATTTTAAATATTTAATTAATAAATATAACTATAAAATTATTTTTTATTAAAATTAATTGTAATTATAAAATTAATTATTAAAATTAGTGATGTGGATGAAAGAGAAAGTAAAAATCTTTTAATTGAATAGCTGGAGTTGAAATGAATGTGATAGGAAATAATACGATAATAGTCGAAAGGAATGTGAACGTTGATAGGGAATGAGATAGGAACTAAACGGCAGGAGAGGAGAAGAGAAAGTGAAGGCATTTTGGGATTCTCCTTAAACCCTAAACCCCTAATTCTCCTCTTCACTGTAACCATAATTCACCGCCATGCCCGCCATCGCCGACACAGGTGGTTTGGATGCGCTTCACCGGTTAAAATCTACAGAACCGCCTCTGTATCTTACTCCGTCGCCGGAGCTCTCGAGGGCTGCTCGATTAGCATCGCAGCATTTATTCGCCTGTAACAAACCGTATGTTCCTAAATCACCATTCAGTCAGCTCTTGACTGAAGGATTCGATGCCGAGCAGATATGGCAGCAAATTGACCTACAGGCGCAGCCCCTGCTCTCCTCCCTCCGCCGCCACGTCAGAAGCTTCGAGAAGAATCCGGAAGAAATTGAAAGGCAGTTCAATTTGGAGAAAGCAGCTAGTGTGAAGTTTGAAACTGCGATTGGGGATCGAGAAAGTAAGGAAATCAAGGAGATAGAGAGTGAAAGCGACGATCTTGATGGTGATGATGATGATGATGAAGAAGAAGGAGAGGATGAGGAGAATAGTAGTGATGAGGAGGAAGATGAAGAGATGGAGCAAGAGGAGAAGGAGAATGTGAACGGAGTGGAAGATAAGTTTTTGAAGATAAAGGAACTTGAGGAGTATTTGGTGGAAGATGAGGCAAGAGAGTATGGAGGAGGAGAGAAGAATAAAAGGAAGAGGGGTAAACCTGCGGCCAAGGAGAGTGAAGATGAAGATGTTAATGAAGACAATGACGGTGAAGATGAGGATGACGAGGTATAATTGCATTCATGGAAAGTTCATGGGGATTGATATGATATGTTGTGGATTTGTTAGAATATTAAATGGATTTCATTATGCTTTCCGGAGTTGCGAGATTGTTTTGTTGTTAATTTGATGTAACTGTCTATGGAATATTTTGAGCTAATATGTATGTTTTTTCCATCATGATTTTGACAGCTTGGACTTATGGGGCTTGATGATGATGAAGATGGAAATGAGATGGACAATGCAAGGTCTGACCTCCTCTCTCTATTACACTTTGTTATTTGGCTCTCCGTTTGCTCCAATTTTGTGATGTGGCCTGGAATTACTAAGCGCACAATCAGGATGAAATTATGCACAGTAAAATTAAATAAAACGTAAACAGAAAAGGACTCAAATGAATGTGGGTAAAGAGGAGCCAAGGAGATACCATCTTGCATTACCTTTTTGTCTTCACTATCTATTTTCTCTATGATATTCTTGATAATATGGTTGCTTTCGAGATGCAATTCTTGCATAACCCAACACTTGTGAGTTGCTGATGATCTCTTTTTTTTGTTTCAAGAGATTGCACCTCTGCCCCAATTGTCACGCATGCGTCTTTTCATTTCTGAATTTATTTTCGTGTATGGTAAGAATGAATCTTACTCCACTTTGATAATATAGAAAATTCTTCGAACTGAGGTGATTCAGCTACAGAAACTGGATAACTGGATTCAACTTGATAAGGTTGAAAACCTTCTAGAACTTTAAGTTAGATGCACTTTTTGGTTGGTCGTTGTAGTAAATGAAATCGCATGAAGTAGAGGAGTGAGCTAAAATGTCTTATGTAGAACTTGTCACGGTTCTGAGTAGTGATTGCTCCCGGTTAACTCATCTATTTATGATTTTTTTTGTCTGTCGTTATTGTGTTTATATATGCCTAGACATTCAAAATATATCAATCTTTGTGTTTGTGGATTCAGATACGAGGACTTCTTCGGTGGGCAAAAAACTGTCCAGAAGAAAAAACCTCGGCGTTTTGATGGATCAGACGACGAATTAGATATGGATGATGACCATAAAGATGGCATCAACAATCAGGTCATCTACTTTTCTCAGTATACCCGCCTCTGTACTGTATAAATTAGTGTACTTGTCCTTCCATTTCATGTAATTTTATTTTCTACAGAACACACAAAATCTTTCTACACATGAAAAAGATCTACAGAGGCTTCATTCTGAGATAGAGGAAATGGAGAAAGCAAACTTGGAACCAAAGACATGGACTATGCAGGGCGAGGTAATATTTAGCGATTTCTGCATGTTCTTTCATGTCCCTACCAACTTAGGCCTCTAGGCCATTGTGTTTGTTGTATGTTCATTCATTTGAGTGATTTTAGGTCACCGCTACTAAAAGACCGAAAAATAGTGCATTGGAAGTTGATTTAGATTTTGAGCACAATGTGAGGCCTGCGCCTGTAATCACAGAAGAGGTCACTGCATCTCTTGAAGAATTAATTAAGAAACGTATCCTTGAGGTAAATCCAAAATGTGTACAGCGGTTTAGATTTTATTTTTCTTTCATGTTTTCTTAAGTCTTCTTCTTCTTCTTCTTACATGTTTAAATCTCAACAGTTTAACTGAGTCATATTTATGTAGATACATTTAAACTATTTTTCTGTATAGTTCTGTTTCCTGTTAGAGTTATAACATAAACAATTGTGTTCTTGTAATCATGCTCTATAGTTCTGCTATTTCATTGTTTTGGAGTGAATAAATGTTGCTTTGGTTGCGATGTTTAGGGCCGATTTGATGATGTCCAGAAGCCGCCTACTTTACTAAACAAAGGACCGAGAGAGAAAAAGGAATTGGTAATTCTTTAACTCAGTAAAATACTCTCTTTTCCAATCGTTTTCTCTTAATTTAATCAACTTCAAATATGCAGGATGAGAGTAAGAGCAAGAAGGGCCTTGCTGAACTTTATGAGGTGAGTGCTTTCTGTGGGAAACTTCACATACAAATTATCTTTTCTGATTGCATTATTAATTTGTTTTGCAATATTAGAGATCTATTAGAAACTTTTGACCTTGTGAATTTTTTATTATTCATCTATCTTTTACTGGAAGGATACTAAACAATTTCTCTCCCTCTCTATTTGATACAGGACGACTATGCTCAGAAATCTGGCCTCGTGTCTGCAGCATTGACTTTTTCCGACGAACAAAAGAAAGAAGTGTGTACATCACCTTTAATTCTAGTTTCTTATTATTTTTCATTATTTTCTCGTTATATTCTCATTATTATCATTGAAATAAGGTAAATATTTTTCAACTGAAATTATGCAATTACTTATACGCCTGGTATGTTCTCAGGCAAGTGTGCTCTTCAAGAATCTCTGTGTGAAGTTGGATGCGCTATCTCATTTCCACTTCACTCCAAAGCCGGTATGTGCTTCTTGCATTTATGCCAGAATTTTCTCGAATTCTGAATCATATTCTCAAATATTATTGGTATTTAATTAACGTGAGCAGGTTATCGAGGATATGTCTATACAAGCTAATGTTCCTGCTCTAGCAATGGAAGAGGTAAAATATTCGACTTATTTAATTCTTTTTCTTGCATTAATAGATCTTGCCAAATAAATCAATTACTAAAATCTTCTCTTTTTATAGATTGCACCACTGGCGGTGTCTGATGCAGCCATGCTCGCTCCTGAAGAAGTGTTTTCTGGCAAAGGAGATGTCAAAGAAGAAACAGAGCTTACAAAGGAAGAGAGGAAAAGGAGAAGAGCCAACAAGAAAAGAAAATTTAAAGGTTAATATCCACTTAAGTCTAAGATATGGGTTCAAAATTTAAAATGAAATTTGTTTGCACTATTTCTTATGTCTCGTATGAATTTCGAGCTTTATGTTGTCCTCCTCTTAATGTTGTTTTTGCCTACAAAAGATGCTAACTTTTGCTTGAACCAATTACAGCTAAGACTGCAAAACAGAAAGCCGTAAAGGCCCAGCTCAACACATTGACTAAGCGTGATGATGGTAATTTTGCCGTGCATCTCATAATTAGTTTTCTTTTATTTTATCATTAGAATAGTAATTTAATTGCGTATGCATGAAATTACAGGCAATGAAGACTCCTGAGATATAGAAGCAAAAAGATTGAGATTGGAAGTGGAGTATAGGCTAACATGGTAGAGTCGTAAGCTCTTCTGCAGTCGTTGGATGTGTTTTCACGGGCAGATTCCTTTTCTTAGCAAAAATTACTACATGAAATTGGACCAGGTGAACATGTTGAACAAAGATGGAAAGAATATTGCTATGCATATTTTATGAGTGATGGATGATTCTCATTTGCTATTCTTTTTACTGTTTCAATGGAGAATTGATTAGCTGATTTTATTATCAACTTCATTTGGTTCTCGTTCCTGCTTGGTCAACTAAGACGGTCTTGATAATTTAGAGTTAAAATTTTATTACCATTTTACCTTTCTTTTATACAATATTGGTTTATATTTGATAACAATGTAAACTTTTTCAGTATACATGAAGTGTATACTGTTCAATAATACCGTCTACGCAAATGGACATAACTCAACAGGCTCAAAAATTATTAAATTCTGAAAACAATGTACATATAATACATGATCATCTAATAACATATAATACATGATCATCTAATAACAGCGCAATTAAATAGCACTTGGTGTCAAAATTTTGTATCAAATCACATCAGCTGAGGCAACTCAGTTACTTCTGTTAGCCAGTTGAATACTGTATCAAAAAAATAAGAAAATATGTTATTATGACAACAAAATTTAACCTTTACATTCTATGTGCGAACTCCCCTGTTGAGATTAACCATCCGGGTCAACCCGTCCATCTGACCGCCTCTACCTGATGAACCCATCTGGTAAATTCAACCCGCCCCATCTTGATGCCTAGAACCCTGATATCCACTTGATCGCCCTGTTCGATCCCTTTGGTAACCTCTGCCACCACCGGAATTATATCCTCCACTACTGCCTTGCCTGCCCTGTGAAAATGAAAATTCCGGCCACCTACTACCACCACCAGCAGCAGCAGCAGCAGCAGCAGCATAATCTTGCCCATCTTTACGCCTTAGAGGAAAACCCTCCAATCCACCACCACCAATACGTGACTCAATTGCTCTCTCGTTACTTTCAGCAAGAACCGTGAGCTTCTCAGTCAACAGGAAAGCCAAAGCCTGCAATCTACTGTGCTCAACATCTTGGAACACAATGCATTGTGTCGGTTGATCCCAACTTGCATGGAGCTCCTCATTGATCATCATCTTGCTCACGATACTATGAGTTTGAGCCTCAAATAGGTCGAACATTTTGGAGAGACGATTGAGGCTTAGGGAATCGTACGAGGCGGAGTATGTCAAAAGATAGTTCTTAAAGCCTCTGCCTTGATTTTAGCCTTCAACATCTCGAGAGAATTGTCTTTGTTTTTAAGTAGTTTCCAAACGTCTAGAGATTTGATAACATCAAAGGCTTTCTCAAAATCTCCTTGTTTGAGGGTTCTTGTGGCAGCCATGATATGGTCACGGACGCTTTCAGGAGGGATGGCCTGTGAATGTTTGACGCTCACTCACTTCGAGCAACCTTCGGAAAGTTTAGCTTATGACCCTGCGTTTGGCATCGTGCACATTGGCTGCCATGTTAGGGACCTCTAGCAACATGGCACAACTCAGATGTACAGCTTCTAGAAGCTCAAGGTTTATATGCATGTGGTAAGGCATTTGACGCCTTCTCTCGAGGCGTTCCTGCAAATATTGAGACTTTAATAAGATAGGTGCTATTAAAACAGATCAACAGGATACAGGCCACATATCTAAAGAATGCTAATATCAATCTATACTCCTATAAAAGTATGGATAAATTTAGTTGTTTCTCCTCATTGTGAAATTACATTTTTGTCCTCACTTAATTGATATCTAACTATATTAATAAAATAATTATTATATTAATAATCAATTTAATGATTATAAATAACTTCATTATAAATAAATCATTATGTCCATTCAATTATTCAATTGTAACATCCATTTTCATAATGAATCATATACACTAATATAAGAGAAGTTAAATAGACAATAGTTCATATTAAATGAAATTAAAAGATACCATTATAAATAAAATTAAAAGATACCATTATATTTATATATGCAAACACTCATTAAAAGCATATTATGTATATTATTTCATAGTAAATGATATTATTTTTATTATTCACTTATTTAATTCAATGCTTATTATTATATTATTATTAATATTATTATATATATTTAGTTTCTATTCACTCTTCAATTTTGTAACATTAATATTATTATTATTATTTTATATATATTTAATTCTATCCACTCTTCAATTTTGTAACATTCATTTTCCTACTAAATGATATTATTTTATTATTATTATATATATATATATAATCTCTTCACTTGCTAACACTGTTAGATTCAATGGTAATAAATGATATCATTATAAATAAATCATTAGGTCCATTCAATTATTCAATTCTAACATCCATTTATCCATTTTATAAAAGCATTATTATTATACATATTTAATTTCTATTCACTCTTCAATTTTGTAACATTAATATTATTATTATATATATATATATTTAATTTCTATCCACTCTCAATTTTGTAACATTCATTTTCCTACTAAATGATATTATTTTTATTACTATTATATATATATATATAGTCTCTTCACTTGCTAACACTATTTGATTAAATGGTAATAAATGATATCATTATAAATAAATCATTAGGTCCATTCAATTATTCAATTGTAACATCCATTTATCCATTTTCTAAAAGCATATTATGAATATTATTTTCATAGTAAATGATATTATTTTTATTATTCACTTATTCAATTCAATGCTTATTATATCATTATTATTATTATATATATTTAGTTTCTATTCACTCTTCAATTTTGTAACATTCATTTCCCCACTAAATGATTTTTTTTTAATATTATATATATATAGTCTCTTCACTTGCTAACACTATTTGATTCAATGGTAATAAATGATATCATTATAAATAAATCATTAGGTCCATTCAATTATTCAATTGTAACATCCATTTTCATAATGAATCATATACACTAATTTTTAGATAATCCTTGAATAAAAGACCAAAATTACTTAATTATCTTTCATCCAAACATAGATTATTTGTATTGAATTGATTTTATCATGGTTAGAAAACTAACAAGTTCCTCTTCCAAAAGGTATGTCATTTGTTTTTGTTTCATATTAGTGTATATATATATATATTATATTATCAAATAATAATGTTTTGTCACAAAATTATATAGACTCTTGCCTCTTTGCATTATATTATATAGACTGTCAATTTACACTAATGAATTGACATTTTTTACGCAGATTATTGTTTGCTGGATGTGTTGATCTTTCAACAAAGACAAATGAACATGACAATCAAGGTTAAATATTATTTCTGAATCTTTCATTTTTCCCATTTTGTTGTTTTTTTAATCTATTTCCCTTTTCCTTATTTTAATTATTACTTTGAGGAGAAGTTGCTGCAAAAAGGGAAAATTTTAAGTTGAAGCAAAATAATCTAAGAAACTTATAATTTTTGAAGCGTTATGATATCTTATTAAGGTCAAAAATGATATTTAGACAAGATTTGATGTTGAACGGATTATGGTAATATATTCAAGTAAGCTTTTGGGTTTAATTAATGACTCTTGTAAAGAAGGTTGGTGCATGAAAAAAAATATGTATAAATCTGTATTTTGAAGTTGAGCTATGGTTGCTAGAAAATTAATATTATGCCAAATTAAGGTTTTATTCCAAAATGTCTGAGTAGGGAAATGCTGCGTTTACACGATTCATATATGGATAAATGTAGATGGTTTGATGCATTGGAATTTACTTATTATGCAACACGCGACAGACGTATATTTTAAGAAATTGAATCAAAGTATTAACTTGTGAGTTGTATCTATATAATTGTATATATTCCAATACTATCATTTTTATCATTTATTTACATTTATCGTAATGATTACTAGCTTCAGTTCTATTTTACATCCATCAATTTTCCAAAAGTGAAATTGAAAAATCATCATATTAGTTGTTCAGTATATATTAATTATTACACTAAGAAATATAACCATTTTACCTACAATAATATATTTAATTATAAGCACTTTTTTCAAGGCCTAAAATGATTTCTAACTTAATAAAAATGTCTTCGAAAACTTGAACTTCGACTAATTAAAATGAATGGATGATGTTAATAGCTTTATAAACAATATTACTTTTGCTTATAACGTCACAAATAAATGTTATTATTAGTCTATACTAACATTCACTTTACTAATATATATGTTACTATTAATTTATACTACCATTATTACCATTCATTTCAATTTAATCCTTGTGGTTAATAGTTTGAATCTTATGGTACATCCATCCATTTTTTAAAGTGAAGTTAGAATATCATCATTTTGTTGAGTATATATTATTATACTAAAAATATAACCATTTATACCTACAATAATATATTTATCTATTAGCACTTTATTTCAAGGCCTAAAATCTATTCTAACTTAATAAAAATGATAACGAAAAACTTGAACTTTTAATTAAACTGAATGGAGTATGTCAAAAGCTTTATTACAATAAATTCTAAGACAATATTATCTTCCTTATTAGCTTAATAAATAAATGTTACCATTATTAATATATAATATCATTCATTTTACATGTATATTACTATCAAATTATGCCACCATTATTATATCCATTAGATTTAATGGTTAATAGTTTGAATCTTATTGTACATCCATCTTTTTTTAAGTGAAGTGGTAAATTTATCATCCTGTTGCTAAGTATATATTATTACACTGAAAAATATAACTATATATACTTACAATAATATAATTATTAAATATTACCACTTCGTTTCAAAATTAAAAATGGATTCTAACTTAATAAAAATAACTATGAATATTTTATCTACACCTAATTATTAAAATGAATGAAGGATATCAAGAGCTTTGTAAATAAATTCTTTGAAATGGTATAAATAAGTTATTAATTATACAACCATAATAGTTAGTGGGGATCTTCTCATCTTCTAATTTCAGCATTTGAATTGACATAACAAAGATGACACTTAACTATCTCAATTAATATTTAAATTTTATTATACTGTATATATTTTATTATGATTACTTTCTTTTAATTTGTATTATTTTAATTCTATTTAAAACCTTGTATCCATATAACATAATTAAATTGGTGGAATGGAGAACTCAATTCCGAATGTCATTTAAATCCAATTTTGAATATGAGAATTGCATTTAATTTCCAATGGCCAATTGCAATAGCTTAAAAAAACTATACGAACACCTCTAACTATGGATGGATCAAGATGGACTTGAAGTAATATAAAAGATGATCAACTAATGTACATTTATGTCACTATTTTGAATTGATTGTAAGAAAATAACAATTACGACTTTTGGGGGTTAAAAGTTGAAAATAATATAATATTTAAAATAAGAAAATTATTTTATTTAAAACTTAAGTGAGAAATGTAGATGCTTATTATTTATAATATGATACAAATCTAAAAGATGTATATAAGACATAGGCTTTAGTGATTAAATTAAAAAATAAAATTTTTTACTTCAAAAGTTGGCAATATTTGAATAAATGAACTGTTTATAGGTTTTACATTATTTTAAAAAGTTTTTGAATATTTTTAAGTGCTTAACATTATAAAATTAATTTTCACGTGCGAATGCACGTGCACTTTGCTAGTTACTTTAAAAAGCATCACAAAGTCATGATGTAGTTAGTTCATTTATTCACAATAAGTTACAAAAGTATATTTGCTCGCACAATCAAAATTAAGGAATCTGATATCATACTCTCTTTCCAAATCAGATATCATGCAGAAAACAATTGCCATTAGCAAATATCCTCATATTGTACATACTATAATTCCATAAGAAACAATGAATTATGCTGAAACAATGAATACAACAGAATACCTGTTCTGGAGTTTTCTCATGATATCTGCTCTGAGAGAAACCCTGTGCAAGTAATTCCTTCACCCTGCCAGCAGAATGCAGTTCCGCGAGACAACCATGAGCTTCAGTAACAAGTCCTGCCCTGAACGAACATAAACCAAGTTGTGCCATAGCTCTATTAAAAAGGATTTGGGTAGAAATATCCATGTGCTGAATACTATCCTGGAGGTGACTCATAAGCAACAAATCCCTGGATGTCGAAAATTCATCCAAGATGGCGTGGTGATAAATATCACAAAGCATAGCACGAGCCTTGGTCCTTTCATCACCATACTTGTATATGAGAGAAACAAGGATATCCATCAAAGCTCTACTACTTTCTGGAAAAGTAGGTTTTCGAGGTACTACCTCGGGAGTTACAACAAAGGCAGCAGGGCCCCTACTTTCCTCCACAGGTTTGTTTTCCTCACCAGACTCTACTTCTCCTCCATTGTCCAGCTCAGCGAGTTTTCTCATAGCATCATAGACCTCCTGCGGCTTATAATATACAAGTTCAACCCGTTTGAGTGCTACCTTTGAAGCACCTTTGTAATCCCCAACTCGTTCCAAATATTCCTGGACATTCTGCGCTAAGACTAAAAACGTGGGCTCATCTTTAAGTCTCTCAACATACTCACGCGTGTGTGGATCTATAACCTGAAGGCTCTTAAAATACTCCACATCAACCCTTTCAAGGAACGCTACCAAATTTCCCCAAATCCTAATTGTACCGTTAAACTCAGCTCCTTTTTGGGTCTCATTCTCATCTACCTCAACCATATCATCAACGACTATATTAGGATACTGCGTTAAAATATCAAGTATAGTAAGTAAATTTTGCACACACTGTTTCCATACATTGATCGGCATGTGCCCACTCAGGCTTGTATTAACATCAAACTGTGCAGAGACAACACTGAAAAGGATTTCAAGCTTCTGTGCAGGGGTCTTGGCAACCCTTGTTAAGAAAGTGAGCTGCTCAACTAACTCCATTCTGCCAGTCCCCTTCTTACCTCTAGCAGCAAAAACCTCCTTAAATTTCTGGTTTACAGTGTCCCATGTAATTTGGCTAGGGTCCTTGAACTGCTTATCCATCATCTTGTCTTTCTTGCTCATCATCTTCTCCCATCCACTCTCACGACCCTCCTTTCCAGTTTCTTCTTCATCATCACTCTCTTCAGATTCAAGAGTCGCCGGGTCCTCATCAAAATCATCATCCTCATCTTCATCGTCATCCTCATCCTCAGGCTCTTGTTCATCCTCAACTTTCTCATCGAAAAGTTCAGGCTTCTCCCTACACTGGTTAATCAAATCCTCATACAGTTTATTGTTCTTCTTTAACTTCTGCTTCATTGAATTCAAGGCCTTCGCATTACTACTGCTCATTTTCTTTTTTGCCTCCTTATTGGCCAAGGCCTGATTCAAGAAATCTTCCAACATCACAAGAGCCTTAATGTACAGATTTGGGTCTTTATCAGACTCAGTAACCCTCATAACCTTCCCCAATTGCTTATTGATCTTCTCAAAGCTTTCTTGCAGACTGACCCAGTCGTTGATCTTCATTGCATTTTTCATCTGATCAACAGTAGCAACCATCTCATCGAACCTTTTGTCTTTGACACGACGGACAACACGCTTCTGTCCGTCAGAATCATCACTATCGCTAGCATTGCCAGAATAATATCTGCTAGCCGCTGTTGCTGTGGTGGTCTCCGCTGCAACATTATCTTCCTCCTCATCATAGTTGCTCTCTTCCTCCTCACTCTCACTGTTGTTACCCTATAATCCCCCCAAAAAATATTATAAGTACACAAGAAAGAAAACTTTGGTAGATAATTACAAATTTTGTGTATAATCACCTCTCCAAGTCTAATACCATTGAATTATGAATTATATTTAAGCTCAACCAGGAAAAAAAAAACTAGATTACATTATGGTTTCGCTTATATTCAACAAAATCGACAACGTAAAAAATCAGAATTTAAGAGATTGAAATAAAATCCGGTGTTCAACAACAATATAAAAAGCCAAGAAGTATTTTAAACAAATAAAACGGCGTATTTAAGAAACACAAGATACTGATTAAGATCCATAGAGAAACAAACCCGATCCCAAAATCTCAATGCCATGTTTCTAGTAAACTAACAATAAATTTCTGCGTACGAAGAAACCTGCATTCGATCAGTAAGTTAAAAAATGCTAAGAAAAACCTAAAATTAAACAGAATATTCAATTATAACCGACATTTCTGAACGGCAACAAATTCAAATCCAAAAACATAATTTATCTTAATAGCACGTTGATCGAACAGAAGACTACCAATAAAGCTTCACTACAGAGGCGAAAATCCGTATAGATACACCTATACATAAATTAATACTCTATAAATTAACTTGGGCCTTTGTAAAAAAATCATCAAATTCGATAAGATAATAATTTTTCGAAAAATTTCTTTATAAATATGAAGTCCCATTAAAATTTTAAATTAATAATTCATAAATATTACAATTATAAATATTATGGTAATTTGCTAAAATATGAATCTATTGTTACTTAAGAGTGTTTGATATTGTATATTGACTAACTTTCAAATGATATTTTTTATCAACCCACTCTTGTAAATCTTTTTGAGTGCATGTGGGATGGTCTCTTTTATACTCGCATAATACTTTACGCATTTGATCAATCATGAATGATTTTGCGATGCCTTTTAGATGAAAAGACATGGTTGTGTGTTATGAATTATTTTATTTCCATATTGAGATTTATATAGTATATGTTTCATTCATTATGCATGAATACATTTAATTGGCTATAATAATTATTTAAAGAATTAATGTAAATATGTATATTTAAGTAATTCCAATGAATTGATACATGCGTCCATGATTATAATAGTTAATTGTATACAATGAATTTATATTATACATGAATATATTTAATTAGTTTCAAAGAATTGGTTGATGCATGAATATAATCAATGAAACATATATGAATTCATTTATTTTCAATACATATGTACTAAATTTGCTGAATTTAAAAATTCTCTTTTAATTAATAAAATATTAATTTATCGATATATTAATATCTCTCTAAATTAATAAAACTTTATAGTCCCATTTATAGAGGTTTTACTGTACATACATACATAAATCAATCTAGAACAAACCTGATTGCCGCGATCGTGTGTGAGAGAGAATAACCAAGATGGAAGCTCTATGAGCAGTAAACCCTAATCGGAAATCTTAGTTCTATTTCATATTATTGGGCCAGGCCCATTAGTCAGTTTGCCTCTGGATATCGCTTTATTTTAGCCCAGAAACTAATTTGGGTCAGCCCAAGTCTCAAATTACTTCACTCCTGATCCAGTTCCTAGAATCCCGTCTAAAAGAATGATTATAGACAATTTCTTGAAGTACAATGCAAATAAGATCATCTGCAAGAAACAATCCTACGAGGCGTTATGCGGCCAAAACCACGAGCTTTATGCCAATTGCCAAGTATCATCATATGACAATAATTAAGTCATCCAACATAAGACGACCCAGCATGCTTTATGAATAATTTAACTATATCTTTCAATAAAACATTCTATAAAATGCAATGAAAACTCTAGTAAGAAAGCCCTCTATTTTTTCTCTGCCTCCTTTTGCATTCTCATTCTATCGTAACTCTTACAATATTTAGGTTATATTTGCAACACATATATTAATATATATAGAGAGAGAGAATCATGTAAGGTGTTATATAATCATCATATAACTCGATTTGATTCTACGTTTTCAAAAGTTAATAATATGAAGTTCATTATGTTCTATAATTGATACATGTATAAACGAGATATATACAGAATATATGTATTATCTTCATTTAATACGTGGAAAGAGGGAATACATAAATATGATATATCTTGAAAGAGAGTTAACCAACAAACTAAGCGTCTCCAGAAAATAAACTAAGAACAAATGCTCAAATTCTCGTAGAGACATCACTTTAGAGAGGATAATAAACACCAGTAATTTAGGATAATAATGAACTTAAAATGCAGATATTCCAAAAAGAACAAGGCATTTAGCAGCAACAGCAATTCTGAACCCAGCAGACAAAAAGGAGACCAGCTAAAAAACATCAACGAAATATATGGAATATTAGCTACACAATCTTCTTTCTACTTTGTTAATTGGCCTGCTATATAGAGGCAAAAATCTAGCTCTACCAAATACACAAAATGCCATACTTGACTAATCGCATCCACACAACACAACGTATCAAAATCAATTTGCTACAATTATAAAATGGATGTTTGCGTCTGATACCCAAACACAGCCCTCAATCGTGTGCCCTAATCCTGCTCCATGCACATCACCAGTCAACAGAGAGGCTACTTTTCTACGTGAAATTGAAACATACATCAAACTTACGACTTAGTAAATCCAGTTACGTACCTAAAATCAAGCTAAGACACTGAATTTGGAAGATTGGCTTCAAAAGACACAAAAACGGCACAGCATCATCACTCCTGCTGACCAGATTCAACACGGATAGCACCACTTTGTCGCCTGTTGAAATTTCCTCCACTTTTGAAGTGACTCTGGCCCCTTTCCTTAAATCTCGTGTCCACACTATCAGCTGGCTCCTCAGACTTTTCGGGTCTGCTACCCTTATATGGACCAACTGGCTGGTACTCATAGTGTACATTCGGCCTCGATCTTTCCCGGAATGTCCCCGAGGACCAATCACGAGAATCATGGTTTTTGACAGGACGGCTGTGTTGACTCAAATTTCTCCTCGAACCCGATGAAATATTGCGCTCAAGATGCTCAGAGGAGCCAACTGTATCTTGGTTTGGGGAATAGGGACGCCCTTTTTGTGCTGTAACATGCATCTTTTCTCTATTCAAAAATTGAGGATGGCCTAAAATTGACTCCTCGGCGACATTACTTTTGACAGATTGACCTCCATGAGGTTGATCAAAGTTGCCGCTTTCCTTATGCATAGGACTATCCTTCTTTGGGAGCCGGTTACTTTTTGTGGTCACAGATTCAGTTTCATAAGTTCTGTTTCCATGTTCATTATCTGCAGCATTTGAGTAAGATTTGGGTTGCCAATGAGCTGATGTACGCTCCCCAAAGCTTCGGTTCTCTTTTGAAACAATCTTTCTGTCATCAGACTGTATACATCTTTCATCCATTTCACCACTAGAAACATTCTGAGGGTCATGATTGTTACTTCCTGCACTTCTAGGGACCCTAGGCTGATATCTCTTCCCTCTGCCTGTTGCTCCTTGATCTTTCATCGCTGGATGTTTGCTAAATGCAGCTTTGGTATTACTATTTGAAATATACCCATCAGTAGTGTTGATAAAGCCAGGGGCCTTGGTCTCAGCACTTGCTAAATCTATTTCACCTTTGGTTGGCTCAGATATCGGAGACGGCTCAAGATTTGCACCCTTCATGTCAGATAAATCTGTAGAACCCCTTTGTTGCCACATACCATGTTCTTTTCTATGCTTGCCATCCCCTTCTTTAATCTCCACACTTGCAGGGTCCACAGATTGTCGCCTCCCAAAATCCTCATCTGATCTAACTGAAGATGAGGACAGTGGAAGACTTCCTTGCTGCGCAAGCTCCTTTGCCACAGGCTTCGGAACATATCTTTCCATTTCAGCCCTCTTACCTTTCGAACTATTATGTGCCATACTGTCAACCTTTGTTGAATTATTAGCTGATTCTTGTACAGATTTTTGAGTTGCTTCATCTGAACCCTTAGCTTTGTTCTGTGTGCCCACAGGGGCCCACTTAACAGAATCACCCCCATGAAGCTTGTCCACAAATCTATTAGGCAGTTGACTTCTTGGCATTCGGCGGGAAGGCTGAGGTTTCCACTGATGATTGCTTGCTCTGCTTTGGGATTCTTCATTGGGTAAAGAAGACCACCCGTCATCAACCTGCACTCCTCTATCAGGCTCAATTACTGTTGAGGCTGAGCTATCCAAATTTGACAAAGAATTCTTAGGCCCGCCAGTTTCAACTGGGTCCTTTCCGAGATTAACATCAGGCAAGTTTTCATCCGGTTTGTGCTTACTTTTAATAGTCCTGTTACTTTTCCTTCTCTGATGCGCTGATGGCTCAGTCACAGTAATTGAGGAATCCGGCCCACTTGATTTGATTTCACGTGAAGGAACCTCAGAAGGAGTAATAGCAATAGTACCTACAAGAATATGATCTTTTGGTGCTTCAGATGCAACAACATTGGTGACTGACTTTTCATTCAAGCTTTTCTGGGATGAGTTATTCTGCTTCTGTTTATAGCCCGTTCTCTTGTGCCTAGAGTTGCCACCATCATTCAGTTGAGACGATGTTACTTTTTTAATATTCCCGTTTCGGACATCTTCATGCACAGGGAAAGGATGACCATGTGACACATCAGATTCTAATAAACCTGTCTGTTGCATCTCCAGGGGCGAATTTCCAACAGATTTTCCGTTTACAGCAATAATGACAGGGTTATTGGAAACTTGACTCACACCAGGTTCTTGAAACTTGGAAACAACCATCACAGATTCACCAGGTGTGCGTGATTCTTGCTCTCCTGGGATCTCAGGATTGACATCAATTTCCTCAGCCTTTTGGCTTGCAACTTCACTTGATAGTGTTCGCCGATTCAATTCTTCCAGTTTTGCTAAGGCTTTAGCATTCTGCTCTGCTGTCCTTTCTTCCTCTTCCTTCTGCAGTTGCAGGGCACGTTGCTTCACTGACTCTCTCATCTTGGCACGCTAGGAAACATAAAGATAAGGTCACAAAGAAAGTAGTCCAAAATGTGTCTGGTATCTATTTTCATTTGTCCTAATTAACTTGTCAATATCCAAGAAAGATGTATGTCGTACAAAATTGTTTTGCCCTTCAGATTATAATTAAAAAAAATTACCAAATCATTCTCTCATATCACCATATTCTCATTACAAAAAGGCACTTTCATGTATGGGAAAAGCCAACATATACAAATAAAACTAAAACTCATTACCATCTGCACAAAAAGCAAATAAGGGTATTTTTTGGAATAAAGCGAGAAATTTTTGGGAGAGAGTAACACATACACTCAACAAGTGAAAAGTAACAAATATACAAACCTGTGCTTGAATATCAGTTGAATCATCATATGTTTCTGCAGAATCTCCTTCGTTCATTCCTGCTGAATTGATCATATAATTTTCAGAGGCTTCACCAACTAAAATAGCGCCTTGAGTTTGGGTATCAGATGCCTGTTCAATTTTTGAAGCTGTGACCCCAGATGGGGGTTCAGGGGTATGAGGTTTCTTCCTCCATCCATCAGCATCCTGACCTTTAAATTTTCCTTTACCATGATGATCAATTATATCTTGTGAACCATGATGCGATCTCCTGTATGAATAAAAGAGTTGTTTAGAAATGCGCATAGATGTAAACCAAAATCATAATTTCGCATCAGACCTAGACATAATTGTAGCTATTGGTTGAATTGGCTTATGACCAACTTGAACAATCACTTCATGTTGAGAGCAATTCATTTGTTCTTCCTCGATATAGCCACATGGGGCATCGCTCCATCCATCAGAAACACGGATTTTTGCATTTAAACCTTCAACTTTCTGCAATAGAGCTGGATTTTTTGTTGCAGCTGACAATGATGAATCTTTATCACTAGCAACGGGTGGCTGATGCATTTCTGGAGGGAAAGATGCCACATTTTCTGATTTATTTGTCAAATTATCATTAACTGCTTTTACCTTACCCATGCCTTCAAAAGACTTCACTTTCACACTGTCTGCAGAATGACCTCTATATTCAGAACTGCGGGAAGATCTTTCACTTGGTCTCCTCTTGGAAAACATGTCTTCTTCTGTATCCTCCTCAGCCCCCCACTCATTCTTCCGGTGTGCTATCATAGGTATCGAATATTTTGCATGATCTGGGATATTAGGTTGCATATCCTGCTCCCAATTTTCTCCCTCCTTACGGTCCCACGCATCACGGTTCCTTACAGGAAAACCTCTTGGACGTTGCTTATCCTCGAAATGACCACCTTCCACTCGTTCTGATATTGTATTCCCCCCAACAGGACCACGTCCACCAACTCTGCCCTGAGAATTACCCATATCAGGAGTACCTGGGCCTGGATAACCATTATAGCCATGAGGGCCTGCCGCCATGCCCATATATGGAATATCCCGCTCGTTGTTGCAATATCCCATTGGTGGTCCATAATAACCCTCAAAAGACATTGGGCCAGGTGGTCCAGGTGGCACAGGGTAGAAGCCAGGCCTAAATGGCATACCTGGACGTGCATAGGCATCCGGCATCTGTGGCCTGAATAAATCTCCATTTTTGGGATGGGGCCCTCTAGGACCACTGGCTGATGGTGGGACCGGCTGTGAACCTGCTAAAGGCGGATGTGGAATCTGAGGACGATAATAAGGAAATGGTTCCATCTGAAAACCACCAGGACCCAGAGGAGCTCCAAATGGAGGTCCGGGAGGACGTCCACCGTACCAAACGCCATGTGGTGCATTAATAGGAGGAGGGCCACGCCACGCATCAAATTGTTGTGGAGGAATATTGGCATTATAATATTGCTGAGGTTCCCCTTGCCATTTCTCCATGTTAGGATAAATTCCATCCTCGGCACTTCGGGGACCATCTGTCCTCCATGTATTCACAGTTCCATGCTTTACATCTGCACTCAAAGGGCTTACCATTAAGTATATTTCTATAGTAATCGAATAAGTATCGGGCAATTTTAAAGGAAATGTGTGCAGACCAGCCTGGAATTTTGTATCCTCTTTTGCCTGAGATATTCTTCCGGAAGATGAGCTAGGACGTGCATGATCTGTCAAGGGATGTTGGCCAAAGGTCAGTATTAGACATGTTTGTACATCCATAAATATCACACTTTCCCAAAATGTGTTTATTATGCATACAAAAAATAAAGGGAACAAAAAAAGAGAGGAAAGAAAACGAGAGAAAAGCTTAAGAGTGAAATAATCAAGAACATTAAGTACTTCAAAAATTATTATTTAGTTCTCTACATTCAGGAGACCTAGAGTAGAGATAAAGGGTTGCCCGTCATGAAAAGCTGCACATATATGTTTGTATTTTTTACATAGCTCAGAAGGAAGACTTGAATAGCAGCTAAAATTAGCAATACACCACACATAAAATTCATTCAGACTATTTACTACAGCAGATGATATAAGGATTCAGAACATAAAAGCCAACTGCTCTCAACTAGAATCTAAATGCAACAATGACTCCAAAGCATCAACAAAGGCCAAAGGTAGGGCCATTCTGTGTATAAACACACCTTCTGATTCAATAGTCTTCGCTGAATAGTCTTTCTCAGAACCAAGAGTTGGAAAATCCCCAGAACTCAGAGAGAACCCTTCTTCTTTGGAGGATTTTACACCCTGCAAATGTTCCTAGATTTAGCCCATAAAGAACACATGCAGCAGTACGATATGCATTTCTTACATTTGGGATCCAGATAAATTGCTGACAAACAAGCACCATACAAACTAAATTGGTGACATAGATACATGCAACCAACATGGTCAACCACTGTGTCCAACATTGCTTCTAAAGTATAAATCACTGAAAAGTAGAATTTATTAGTCTTATATTACAGGTTGTGTTTGGATGGTAAAGTTTGGATTTGAGAAAACCGTTTGAAGGAACGATTTCAAATTATCTAGACTAGGTGGAATTGAAATCCACCATATTAATTGATCAGGTATTCCAAAATGAGAGCCAAGGGATTTGAAATTCACTGTTATTTGAGATCACTCAACGAGCTGGATGAAAGCATAAATGGATTTGAATTCTTCCTTCACTCTAACACAAGGATGCGTATTTCAGTGACAAGAAGTAAAGAGCAGGATACTCGATCCTACCAGTCTTTCTGCAGTATTACTTGGACTCCAGGCTACTGAACTTTCCGATACAGGCTCCGCAAACCTTGAAAGCTGAGAGCTGTTAGGTCTATTTTCTGCGCTTCTAGGACGTAATGGTGCCACTGACGTCTGATTTGTCAGCAATTTTCCAGAAGCCGATGAGGGTCTAGAATTTGGACCCCAAGCATTTGAAAGAGCTTCATGTGTTCTATCACTACCAGCAGTTGAAGGTCGAGTACCACTTCCACCTGATGAAGGCCGGCCACTGAGATGACTGGGTGAAGTAGTACCACCAGCAGCATTTGGTGACGACGATGAAGAAATCCAAGCATTTGAACTGGAGGAAGACGAGCGGCTTCCCCAGCTAAGAGTACCCCTACGAAGGGACACAGGTCCATTCAAATTGAAAAACAGAGCAGAAAGAAGTACACAAAGAAATGCTCAAGACAAATGAAAACCCTGTATTCAGGAAAGGGCAGACACATAATCATACTTAAAAAGCAATTAAATACAGTAGGTGTTGTGGCAGACAGCAAACGAACTTATCACTCACTTGGGAACAATTTCAACATTCGGATCCAAACCATGATTCTCCAACCTTCAAATAAAAACAAAATCATATTGAAAGCATCAAAATAAAATCGCTAAATTATAGGATGAATGTGATCAAGAAAAAGACGGTAAAACTGCCAATATAAAAGTACCGCTGGCTTGGTAAGTTCAAGGGTTTTGGAGCAGCAACTTTCCCTAAAACAGTCATGCCACCCCTTCTTGCAGAAGCCCATCTAAAAAGGAAAAGTCGACATAAGATGGTACACCAATAATACAAGTAATATTGATACATGAAAGAAACAAAGAGACACCAAACTGTTACCCAGTTCTTGTCAACTACAAATCAAGGGATCTATTATGTTCCCACAGGTATTAAACAAACCACACACATACACACACACATATATATATTACATACAAGTATAGACAATAGAAAATTAGAAGTTACGAAATAAATTGTAAAGAAAGAAAAAAAGAACCAGAAGAAAAGCGACACAACTATCAAAATGGTTCAGAACGTGTAATTAGAAATTGTAGCAAAATATTCAATAAATACTAGCACATGTGAACCTTAAGATCCCAAACTAAACCCGGAATTAGTCTTACAAGGTTAAATACCAACTGAAAAGTATACAAATTACGCATAAAACACAAAAGCAAATGAAGGATAAAATACATAAAACATGATATACATAAATACAAAAAAGATTATTTTTCTATGACGAAAAGAAAAAATAAGATCAGCAGAAGTTCCTCTTTTTGAAACAATTAGCAGGCCCTTCACGCATCAAGATCAAGTCATCACTACTGACATTTTATGGCTATAAGTACACATATGAGTCATAGAGCATGGCTCTTCATCACGAACCATGTCTCACTAACTGATCATACCTCACATTCAACAGATATCAAAACGGAAATCTACTTGATTAGGAGGATTGAGTACCTTCGCTCTCCAGTCAACCCACTTGAACTCATTATCCAAATGAAGAATCAATGTCGTCAAGACAACTCGGGGTAGCCTAAAAATTAAGGCCAAAAAGTTTTGATCAGGAAAGTTTCTAACTGGAAATAAAAAGAAAATAAATGTCAAAGGAAATAGGTAATCAAACATGTACTTCCAATACACATCAAAATGATCAAAGAATATACAAGGCTACAAGAAAATACGCAAAAATATGAATATCGAGTTTGTTTGAAACAAAACATGAGTAGAACAGCAGACTTCATATTCGTAAGTATGTATACGATGTATACATTACACACACATATATTACTACGATTGATGGTCTTAGAGTCGTTACTTGGGTGTATGTTTCTAACAAAATGAACGATCATCCTCGTCTATGAAAAAAGTCTCGAAAAGTTCATTGTCCAATGTCCTCTCTCCTCACCTTTTTCCTCTTCCTTATCTTTTTTCCTAAATCATATTATTTAACCTAATTCACCTAAACATCTCCAGACTCAGCCTGTATATAAATGTCCACATACAAAACACTTCGCAAGGCAATCAAGAAACCATGCACAAAATACCGAAACCCTAAATCCGATTCTTGTTATACTTGAATCAAAATTAGGTCTTCACAGTGAATACAACCGAATGGGCATAGAAAAGCGCCATACACAAATGGTGAGAGAAACTGAGCAAACCGGAAACAGGAAGAGCTTGAGTCGTCCGATCGATGCAAAATTTCGGTCTGCGAGGGGTACAAATTTGAACAAAAAGCAAATAAACGGAGGAATGTATGTATAGGTAACAGATACGGAGAAGGGGACGGTAAACGACGTCGTGCGGCGGAACGTGGCGGCGCGAGAAAGAAGGATGGTGGCGAGAAAGGATCGTAGGGAGAGGGGGGAAGAAGGGGAAGAGAGAGTTAATTGGGTGATTGAACCCAAATACTCAGGAGCCACTACTACTATTTATCAGAATTAACCATGGTTAAGTTTGCTTTGTTTTCTTTTATTTATTTATTTTATTATTTTTCAAATTCTATCTATTTTTTGTTTAATTTTGTTTTACAAGTAGGGGGCGTAAGATGAGTCGAGCCGACTCATTAGTTTCATGAGCTGGCTCGAATGAGGCTCGACTCGAGCTCAAGATGTCACGAGCTTGAGCCGAACATTTTGAGTTCGAGCTTTCTCGTGAATCGAGTTTGAGCTTACTTATAGTTGTTCATAAGCTTACGAGCCGGCTCGCGAGCTTTTTATTAATATTAATTTTAATTTTTATATATAACTGTAAATATTCAAAATTTTAAACTTAATACTTAAATTTTTATTTAAAATATATTTTAATAATACATAAGTAGTATTTTAATTTTTGTATGTCATGCAAAATATATAATAATTAATTGCAATATTTTTATTTATGTATGTTATGATATGTGTTTATACAAATTGATTCAATTAAATTATATTTTTGTGATATATATTATATAATATATATCTAATTAATATAAGTTAAATAAAATTAATTTTTAAAAAAATTAAAAAATAATTAAATTATTTTTTTATTCAAGCTCGACTCGTTTTTAGCGAGCTTGAGCTTGAACATTAAAAATTAGGCTTGTCACATTCAAGGGCGAGCTCGAGTTCAGAAAAATATAAATGAGTCGAGTTTGAGCATGAAAATTTTATCAGGCTCGACTCAAACTCAACTCGTTTACATCCATTACAAGTATGGATTATGACTTTTACAATTACCTGACAATTGTAAAATTGTTACATTAATTAAAAATTAATATGAAAGCAAGTAAAGACTTATTCCGTGGTGAAAGTGGATTTATAATATATAATATATTAAGCCTTCAACTTCTAATACAATTCTTTTATATCTAATTCTTTAGAGTTTGTTTTGGTCAATATTTTATAATTTCTAATTATTAAAAATATGATAAGTTAATATAAGACCAATACATGATTCTCCATTAGTGATCTACTCTATTCTTGAATCTTGATGCCTCTGTATTGATCCTTGTATTTGTGTAAGTTGTTCATATTTAAAACTCACGGGCCTTTATTTATTAAAAAGGTTTTAATATATTTAACACAATCATAGGAAGAAAACTCAAATTCTCTTACACTAATAATGAATAATTCAAATAAGATGAAAATGATGAGGTGGTAAATTGCTTACCATTATAAGGAACTTGCTTAAATTATAAGGAAATGATAATGAGAATATTTTTTTGGTGACCCCACAATAATAATGACATTCCAATGGGTAACAATTAATTATTTTATTCTACGCTAAGGAAAAAGTCCCAAAAAACAAATTATGTAAAATACACATTTCTTGATACAAATTTATAAAATTAATTTGGGCCTTTTATTTACAAAAGACATACAAAAACATATTTTTATTGAAAAATCAAATTGGTTCTAGTTTTAGACTAAGGCTCATGGGTCTGTTGGAATTGGGTCTAAAAAGATCCAAAATTTTGGGTCTGAGTAAAGACCCAATACTTTGGGCTTTAATTTGGATTTGATCCCAAACTTTTTGCTTTAGATCTGGGCCAGACCCACTTATTGACGGGCCTAGCTCAATTAAAAGGAATTTATGTTTTAGCTGATGAAATCGTTAGTTATGATTGGGCCATGGCCCATATTTTAGAAGTAGCACTCTAAAACAATCACACTCAAGACCGAAATAGCACAAAATAATATTCCCTCTTACAGAGTACGTGTAATCCATGATTAAAAACTATCGACTTGGATTTGCTGGTGAGTCATAATTAAAAATTATTGACCCAAATTTATCGGATTAGACTATTTTTTTTTTGTAGAATTTAATTAAAAAATGATATTATACGTATCTAATTAATATATATCTGGAAAAATTGCATTTTCAAAATCCTACAATTTAGGCTATTTTTTGTTTTTGTCTCAAAATTATGATGATGGAGACCATTGGTGTTTCCGTCGGTGCTGGGGATATCACCCGGCGCTGGCGGCAACACCCTCCGGTGGTGGGTTGGTGGTGAGGATGAGAGGCGGTGAGGTTTTTTATATAATTATTTGAAAATAAAAAGAAAAAAATAATGGCATTGTGTTATTAATTGGGTTAGTATGGATATTCTTATCCTTTTAAGTTTTTATATGGATTAGGGAAATTTAGGAGAAAGTTTAAACATAAAATGAAGAGTGCAATGTTTAATTTTACAACATGGAATGTGGATTTAACTGAAATTTTTCATTAGCTTATTAATTAACTAATAGTGTTTTTTGAAAAAATAAAATGTAATTGAGCATATATATATATATATATATACTAGTGTATGCCCCGTGCTAGGCACGGCATATCATTTTAAAAGTGTCACGTTCTTATTCTGATAAAGAACGACGTCCTTTTGAATTGTAAAAAAATCAGTTTTATATTTAATATAGTATATATATTATTATATATTTACAGAATAAGTTAATGTTATTTTTTACGTCTAAAGAATAGGTCTATAAACATTTATTAACTGTAAAATTTCATTGGATGAAGTGTAGCATGTTACAATAGGAAATATTTGGATTTATGGTATAAAATTGTAGTTAAAATAAAGAAACTGAAATTAAAAAGTTATTGTATAATCTCAAGTGTAATTTCAAGTGTAGTTACATATAAAAAGATGAAAATATAATTTTTCTCAAGTATATGTATTGGATATATAACTAAAACCTCTAAAAATGTCAAAGATTTTTTGATGTATTGCCATTAACACCAACCTCTATAATTATCAATCAATACTTTTGCTCTTATTTCATGTTTTATAATTTTTATATAATTCACGTAATCAACCAATTGTATTTTATTTGGCACATTAAATACTTTAATTGTTTATAAAAACATAACTAAACACACTGAAGTCATTTTCTCATTAAAAATATATATAACATGTATTTTTTAAAATATTTTCTGAATATTCACTCAATAACATAGACAAATTGATCAAACTCTATATAACACGTTAGAGAACACGAAGATCATTTTTTTTTTCTTCTTATTTATAAGTTTTGTTAAATGAATTTAGTTGGTTAATGTTAAAAACTATTTCTCAATCTCACACCAAAATTAGAAAATTTAATTTCA
Source organism: Verbascum thapsus (assembly GCA_963669365.1). NCBI lineage: Eukaryota > Viridiplantae > Streptophyta > Magnoliopsida > Lamiales > Scrophulariaceae > Verbascum > Verbascum thapsus. Next base: position 11,377,896 of record OY770118.1, read on the forward strand.
CATTTTCCCATATATTAATTCATTTCCTCGAATGAAACATAACAACAATCCCAGGCATTTCAGATAACCTTTTTTGGCCTATGGGTATCACAATTCTTCACCACCCACCTACCCCAAATATTCAACATAAATTCCTATTATATTTTTCGTGTGACATTTTAATATTACACATAATATTTAAAAGGAAATAAATAATAAAAACTATTGTACATTTATTTAATAATAATCATTATCAATGTAACCAAAAAAAATATCAGTGTAACATAACAAATCGTATAGAAGATCGCACGCAAATTAAAAAGAAAAAGAAAGTACGAAAACCCATTTTCTCACGTAATCTTTTATGACTTTAAAAATTGAATTCTTACAAAATAACAACACGAATATATATTTATAAAAAAAACACAAAATATATTACTAATATTTAAATTAAAACTTTATATGTTAATAAACATTTTGTTTTCTTTTTTGGTGTTTCAGAGGGTTGGCCAAAGAATCACCATTTTTCCTTAGCCTCCAAAGGATATCTCCCTTATATGTGTATCCGCCTCCAATTTCGAATTCAACATTTCATTCAAAACTTTCTTTACTAAGAATTGTTCTCCCACTTTCATCTCAACGGGTAATCTCTCTTTGGATTTCTTCTTTCACGTTGTCCCCGAAATTAATTTATTTATCTACTGCAAAAAGTAAAAATCCATTGCAAATCCAAAATGGGTTAGGAAAATAATACCTGAAAACACTACTGGTGCCGGAGCATAAATTAGAGAGTATGAATTGGAAACACGCATAGTAGTGAGTAATGATAACAAACAAAGGAAAATATATATATATACCTGGTGCTCTGCCGTGGATTATGAAAACAATAAAAATTTTTGAAGATGAATTCTAAATATAATTCTAGTGGTAACTTTTGATTTTTAAATTTGAAAAGTAATTGTATCAAATCATCTATCCAAAACCATAAATAGTGGGAACTTACGTGGTAATAATTTGAAAAATAACTATAATGGAAGTTTCAATTTGAAATTAACCTATTTTTTAATATTAAATTAATTCAAACTGCCTCCCATTATTTAAGCAACTATCGTAGGAAGTTAAGAATGTGGGAAAAAAACCAACAATTCAAATTTTTTATAATTAAATTAAATCAAAATAATGTAAAATTCAAATTTAGTGTTTTATGATGTTTTAGAGGGTCAACAAAACTAACCGACAGCCCTCCTATATATATATATACTAGTGTGTAACTCGTGCTACGCACGGCCTGAATTCAATAAAAATTGATTACAAAAAGTTTTCTGAGGTTTTCTAAATCCTTGATGTAGTCGTATTCTTTTCTCATCAATTCTGATTGTAAATGGAAAAATAATGAAATATATTGTTGATATTGGGCATCAGAAATATTTATAGACACATAAAACTAAAAAGAATACATTATATTATTTATAAAACTATATATTAAATCATATATGATATACAACACATACTTGATGGGGTTCAATAACAAATATATTACAAAATGTATAATTCTTTCTTTATAAAATTGAGATGTAGATTGTAAATGCCAAAATAATTAAATACAATATTATTACCATTATTGGGCATGACAAACAAAATTAAATTAATCAAAGTGAAAGAGTAAAATAAATGCAGATATTAGGTTGTTCATATAAAATATCATTCTCCAAATATCTTCCACCAGCCCTTTTATCTCACCTCATACCTGCAAATATCATGTTTGAATACCTCTAAGATCAGGAATAAAGGAGTGGAAGTAGATTATCACAAATTAAAATTCTGGGTAATCCTAAAGATGTGATTTTTATATAAAAGTTTGAATTCACCAAGCCAAAATAAAAAAAAACACATTAAAGTAGTTCAATTATATTACCATTTTGTTTTCATATAGTGATGTAAAAGAAATGAAGAATACACAAACAGAAAAGAAAAGAAAATAGCATCACAAAATGGATCACCTTTGGAATAGTTTTTGAAAATCCATTGGGGGAGACAAAGCCTGTGAAAAGAACAAATTGTGAGATGTGTATATATGTGTACATATGTTTAAGGCCAATGGATTGAACTGGAACTGGGCTTATGAAAAAACGAAAATGCGGAGATTGGATAATGCTAATGGGAGAAGTTAATTCTTAGATTAGATAGAACACTTAAGTTGTGGAAGGAAGTCAATTATTAATTTTCTATATTAAATTAATTCCAAAATAGTACAATTCTACGGTATGATTTAAAAGAATGACTAAATTTTGTATAGATTTGAAGAAGTATATTTAATTAAAATATTATTTTTTCATAGAAAAGCATATTTAAGTACAAAGCAAAAAAGAATCAACACTTATTGTGATCAAATCAAATTTTCATCTTCTGTATCGAATTACCCTCCTATAAGAAAGGAGAAAACCAACATTTTGGTTCTACAATGAAAAAATAATGGAGAAGTAAAAAATGCAACAATTTGGTTATATGCAAGATAAATGAATTTGGAGAAATACCTGTCATTCATGATCGGACCGATAACTAATGGTGAAGACTTCAATCATTTTTTTTGTAACTAAAAAGGAGTAAAGATAAATAATATCAAAAACAATAATGTGGAAAAAATTACACATAAAAAGAAATGTTGCCAAAAAATTAAAATTAATTCCATACACAAATGTGTCAAAGTAACATAAAAAGGGGGACAATACCTGGTATTTAACTACAAAGATGCTATATATTTCTCATAAATGTTTAAATTCTGTAAACTGAAAATACATAAAAGAATATAAATCACATTAGAATTTTGGACTAAATATATAATTTGCAAAACTGAAATAGAAAAACTTGTGAGTAAAACTTGAAGCAAGACCTCACCTCGCACAAATGATGCAGACTATTGTGTATATCCCCTTCCAAAGAACCTAAACATATAAAAGTGTCATCATTAGTGCTAGACTTCAACAAAAAAATTATTAAAAATTTACGCCTAGGTCTGCAAATATGAAGCAATTTCAGACTTTGTAGATGTCTTCGGTGGAAGTTATCCTTGATTACAAACGTAGATGATGATGAATATGGATAATGATATTGGAGAAATTAATTATTAGATTAGATAGTGGGCACTGGGCAGTTAATTTAGATAATGGGCAGTTAAATTATGAAGGAAGTTAATAATTAATTTTATATATTAAATTAATTCAAAAACAGTATAAATTAGGATTTCTATTTTAGAGTGTTTAAAATGATTTACAAAAGTAACCGACAGCCTTCCTATATATATATTAATAGATTAATAGATATCTTGTTTGCTAGCAAATTATGAGATGTACAAAAATGGGAGAAACATGAAAAAATGTGTATATAACTATGGGAGCATACCTATGATAAAAGAAAAAAAAATAAATAGAGACAGATCCAATGGGTAAAGCACTAAATAGCCTTTCTCCTCGAGATCTCCCCATTCCTTTATATGGAATTAAGTTTTAATTTAAATTACCATTTCAATACTCTCGAAAAATCCAATCTTAACGCAATTGATCACACTTAAATCAGAAACAAACTAAATTCACAAGATCATTTTCAAGCCAAGCCCAACTATAAAAAATATTTGAACAAATTCACACGAACCTCTCTATACTTTCACAAATAATAATTGCTCACTTCAAATCATACAATTTTCTCAAACTATAATATATTTCAATTTGGTGTACTATATAATTTATATAGTCAATTCTACAACATGTTGGTTCAAATGCAGCCAATCTATCATACTCTAATTAAATATAACAATACAGTAGAAACTCTATAAATTAATCGAGTATTAATTTATAGAGTTTCTACTGTATATAATTTATATTATCGAAATAGTATCAAAATCATTAAATGTCATTTCGATCTGTTATAAAATTTCTGCGTGTATCAATTGAGCACCATGTGAGCATTCATTAAGACAAGTAAAGGATCTAGACTAGGAATCTTTGTGAGCCCATAAAGTCAGTTGTCCATATACTAGTTAAATCAGAGGATCTGAAGTTCAAAGGGGGGGCCATTCTTTTGCTAAGGGGACTAACGGTAATTGTACCAATTACATTTTCCCTTCTATTGCTTTTGGGAATCTGACATGGCCTTCCAACTTGACCAAAATTTCTTCCACTTTTTTGGATGTAATAAAGAGCATTAATCGTTAAAATTGTAGAATTTCTTGTGACTTTTTTTCCCGAGTTTTTGTACTAATGTTTTCGTCACAATCATAAAGAATAATGTATATGAAATTTGTTTAAACGGGTTTATAAGCTCTTTTAAGGTAGCTTATGAGTTGTTTCAGAACGTATACATTCTTAGAAAGTGCTCTTTAAATTTTTGGTTACACAGATCTTAAAATAAATGTTAAGAGTTTATAGCTACCGAAAATAAGACATTTTAAAAAAAATTATTAGCATGAGAGCTTCACAAACTCTTAAAAAATAAGTTTGACTGAATGCTCTTTTGATATGTTTTAATGTATGAATATAATTCAATTACATACAACTTTTTCCTTCGTGAAATATAAGTTCAGAGTGAACCTCTCCAATATATCACTATTGTAATCATCCGATTGTTATAAATAAAAGTTTGAGGTCGTTTTGAAATTCTTTTAGGGTGTTCACAACTTTAAGAATAGCAAGCAAGTACCTGAAATGACATTGACTTGAATGGCACAGAGCTTCACGATTTACCAATTTCAATAAACAAAATCATCCTATGATTATAATAATTTTATTGCGGATCCAAGTAAACAAAATCAACCTATGATCATGATAAGTTTATAAGTTTACATTGGACTAATTTACGTTAGAATCAGTTTATTTTTTTTTACTATAAATATTATAGAATTAAATCCCAAGTAAATAAAATCAATTTATGATTATTATAATTTTACTGTGGACCCATTACTATAAATATCATAGAATTAAATGATGATAACGATCCCATCAAATTGACTAATAATGTCACATCCAAATCCAAGATAAATGACCCCTTCGTACAATAGAATGGCCCTAGGTTTCCTATGTGTTATGATCAAATGAAGTGGAAATGATAGGCACCAAATATCATCTTGGATCTTATGGATTTGAGTCCATAATTTCTCTTGTAAAGTAGCTCATGACTTGTTAACTACTTTATCATGGCTCCATTTGCCTATTTATAGCATGCTTATTATATTATCCAATGGGTTTTGATATGTAAAATCACATATGTAATGTTACACAATAGGACATAAGTTTGCTTGTCATTAAAGGTAATAGCCAAAGCCCCACATTGTCAATTTTTGCATCATCACTTTTGTATGTTATTTTGTTTGTATCACTTGTCACATGGTGGGGGTCCTTGACAGCCATGGAATGGAAGCAACTTCTTCACATCCTTGGACATTTATGGCATTAAAAGTTTTAGGGGGTAAAGGTGGGCCCACAATATAATTCTTGGAGGAATTGAGAAAAGTCAGAAAACTCTACGTCACATCGAGTTCAACAGATTTGATATGACGTATATTACACATTTAGGGTGCAGTTCATTATAGATTGGACATGATATGTTACAAATTTTATCGATAAATCAGATATAGTTATTTTAATATATTAATGTAAAACCGTGTTGCATACTATGCTTTGGTGGTCGAAGGTATACATATATATCAGGTGAAATCATCAAGGTATAATTCAAGTATGAGTTTGATGCAACAATCTTGATCCAACACTAAAAAAATTCTTCTTGCATGAAATTATTATCATACTAATACAAGATGGACATTATATAAATGTCATGTCGTCACCTAATAAATAATTAAACTCAATTCTTATTTGATTATCTCTAAATTAATTTAATCTTAATTGTCTAATAATTATAAATGTTTTACTTAAAGTCCAGTCATGTCTCGTAGAATCTATGTTGGCTCTCAAATATTTTTACGATTATTTGGAACTCTTTATTAAATGTGATAATAAAGAAGTGTTTATCAATAATATATAACACACCAATTCCATTAAACACAAATACACAATATATAAAATTACCTACGGCCCACCAAAACATCCTTGAGTTCCCTTTTCACTGAAATGATGGAAAAGGACTTCTATACAAAGCAACATAACAAAGTTACATCTCTTACATTAATGCACCCTCAAACATGCACACATGAGATGATGAGATACCTAAAAAGACTCATACTTAAAAAGTTTTATTGAATTTAACATTGCTTTTTAAGTAGTTATATAAAATTTCTATGATTTGATTCAAGAAATATAATTACTAATCTTTTAACATAAACTTTAAATTTAGAATTATCGAATAACACAGTTACACCAAGCCAATTCAAATTCAAATTATTAACTGTCCTTTATACATATATATATATATATATGCAATTGATTCTTTAATTACAATTTTTCCTTCTCAATGAGATGGACTCAAAGTCGTGTTCTTAGTTCTTACCTAAAACAATATCGATATGGATACAATGTGCTAAATACTTATTTTATTCTCCTAAAGATAAAAAAATTTAACCTTCCTAAAAGTTACACTCACAATGCAATTAGTTAAATCTACTAAACTAATTAAAAGAGTAATGCTATATACCACCGATTTTTCACCTACCTTAATTTTGATAAGAAATAACTTGCACTTAATAAATTTAATTATTCATTACATCTAAGTTTTCTAAATCAAAAGGCGATAAAACACAAGTGATGTTAAAACGGTGGTATCTAGCATTTTCCTTACTGAAAAACTTCAACCAACCAAACTACCCCTCCTAACTCTTCACATTGTCAACTAATTGCCAAACTATTCCTAAAAAGTTAATCTTATCACCCAACAATCTATCGATCCCTCGTGTCATTACAACTTGTCACACGATGAGGAGTACTCGAGGGAGCAATTAGACGACCTTTGGAGACGCAACAACTGAGCCGGGGTCACAGACGAGGATGAATACGAACAAACTTCATTATTCTTCGATGATTTGTGACCTTGATCACTTTCGTGCTTAATTTCTTTCAACAAAGCCACAACGTCTTTCATTGTGGGTCGATCCTCTTGTCGATTGCTAGTGCACAAGAGGGCTATTCCTAGGGCTTGCAGCATTTCTTGTATCTGTGTATCGGGATGGCCTTGGAGTTTCTTATCAATGATTTGAACGGGATCCCGTTTGCTCTTAAGGTGGTCCCGTACCCATTGGATCACGTGTTGTTCTTCGGGGAACGAGGGGTCGACGGGTTTTTTACCCGTTATGATTTCTAGTAAGACAACTCCGTAGCTGTATACATCGCTCTTTTCGGTGATTTTTAGCATGGAAGCATACTCTGCATGGCCAAACAACAAGGTTTTAGCTACTTTCAAATCATTCCAACTTCCGAAGTATGGAAAATAACAGAGTAATTGCTAGTTTAGAAGACAAATATGTGAAGACAAATTTATTTTGGATCAAATTTGAAGCAATCACATGACTTCACATGCATAAAAAATCTGATTTTTGCAATCAAGAGATACCAAAAATGACTTGAATGTGAATGTAAGTCACAAATAATTTTGTTTTAGAACATGATTGTGAATAACAATAAGAAGGGCAACAAGTTAAAAGATGAATTACCAGGAGCAAAATAACCATATGATCCAGCAAATTGAGGCACTGCTGAAAATGAAGCACCTGTTTCATCCTCAATGAACCTAGCTAGCCCAAAATCAGCTAAACACGGCTCATATCGATCGCCCAAGAGTATATTATGTGTCTTAACGTCCCGGTGGAGAATAGGCGGGACACAATCGTGGTGCAAATAAGCTAACCCCTCGGCTACTCCTAACGCTATCTTGAATCGAATATCCCACTCGACTCTCTCACCACACCCCTCGTGTAATAACGCACCTAATGTACCATTAGGCAAGTAATCATAGAACAATAGTTTAGTCTTCCTATTTGCAGCCCATCCTAATAGCTTGACAATGTTCCTGTGCCGGATTCTGGCCAACGTCGTAATCTCCGACGAAAATGCGGCGGCAGAATCTTTTTCCGATGACCGGAATCTTTTCACGGCTATAGTGGGTCCCATTGGGATATTGGCTCGATAAACGACGCCGGATCGACCCTGGCCAATGACATTGACAGCTGTCAAGCATTTCACCACGTCATTAATAGACAAGTCGAGTTTTTGGTAGAGTGTCACATCCCACGGGCCCGCCAACTCCATATCGTCCTCGTTGTCTTTGTGGGCCCAGAAAGTCCGTTTTCCTCCGAGGATAATGTAGAGCGCGGTCAAGAGGAGGACGCATGCGGTACAAAGCAACACCACCATTGCCACCCTGGCGGCCTTCGCGTGCCGCCCGGGCCCGCCCTTGTCGGCGGAGCACTTGTTGCTGGAGAAACAGAGCTCGGTGTTGCCAGCTAAGACGCTTATCGGGAGCTTGGTGAAGAATGACGTGTCAGGGACATGGCCCGAGAAGTTGTTGTGGGAGATATTGAGCACCACGAGATTTTGAAGATTGGCGAGATAATGGAGATCGCCGGAGAGATGGTTATGAGAGATGTCCAACACTCCTAGCTTATCCAACGCCTTGAATTCCTCCGGAATCCCGCCGGAAAGTTTATTGCAGCTCAAATTCAGGGCGATTTCCAACGACGGAATCTTCCCCAGACTCGCCGGAATCTGGCCCTCAAGGTCATTGCTGCCTAAATCGAGCAACTGAAGCCTGGAACACGAACCGAGTTCACTCGGGATCGGACCCGATAACCTGTTCTTAGCCAGGATGAGTTTTGTGAGTGAAGTCAATGAGCCAAGACTTGAACTCAACATACCTTCAATCAGATTCTCAGAAACATCAATAAATTGGAGATTAACTAGCTCATTCAAATTCTCCGGCAAGTTCCCAGATATCGAATTTGAATGCAGGTCAAGAAAAGTGAGATTTTGACACCCAGAAATCTCAACGGGTATGACCCCAGATATCCGATTCGATCCCAGATCCAAGAAATTCAAATTCTTCAACCTCCCAATATCCGCCGGCAAATTCCCCGTCAGCTTATTATCACTAGCCCTGAAACGAATCAACGATGAACAGTTCCCGATCTCAGGCGGTATGGCCCCCGAAAGATTGTTTGACAGCAACAATAGCTTGTTCAGTTTCTGCAACTCAAATATACCCGCCGGAATCGGGCCCGTCAATGCATTCTGCGACACGTCAATGGCTTCCAGGTTATAACAAGACGATAAAGACGGCGGAATGTTACCCTCCAAACGATTTTGCCACAAAAACAACAGAGTCAAATTTAACAAATTCCCAAACTCAGAAGGAATATTTCCGGTGATCTGATTATTATCCAGTTCTATATGAGTGAGCGCCGTACAATTCCCAAGCTGAGCTGGAATTTTACCCGAGATTTGATTCACACTCATTTGCAGTTCTTGCAGTGAGTTCAAGTTCCCGAATGAGTCAGGGATCACCCCTGTCAACGAGTTCATGGATACATCAAGAACAAGTAAATTATAGCAACGGCTAAGCTCGGTAGGAATTACGCCCACCAAATTATTCTGCCATAGCAGAACATTCTGAAGATTCACAAGGTCCCCAATCCGGGCAGGGATCGAGCCCGTTAACGAGTTTTCGTATAAATAGACACTCCGCAGTGAATAACAATCCCCAATTTCCGGTGGGATTTGGCCGGATAGAAGGGTGCTGTAAACGGCTAGCGTTTCGAGTTTCTTCAATTGGCCGATTGAAGATGGTAGAAATCCAGAAATGCTGGTTTCAGCTAAACCCAACATGATCAAATTAGTACAATTTCCGATTTCTTGAGGAATTGGGCCTTCCAGATTCTTGTTCCCACCAGCCCTGATTGTTTCAAGCCTTTTCAAATTGCCTATGCTTCCTGGAATTTGACCGCCCAGTTGATTATCATAGATTAATAACTCAACCAGAGTAGTCAAATTTCCAATTTCAACAGAAATTGAGCCTTCTAATCTGTTTGAGTGGAGATAAAGCTGCTCAAGCTTAGGCAAATGGAAAACCCTGACTGGAATTTCACCACTCAATGAATTATCACTCAAATCCAAGACCTTAAGCTCTTGAAGATTTCCAATCTGGTCAGGGATTGTGCCCGTGAGATTAGTCCCCGACAAAACAAGCTTGTTCAAAGAACTCTCCATGTATGTGAAATTTTCCGGGACTTTTCCAAGTAAATCCATGTACTTCAAATTTATCTCCACAACTTCATTCTTGAAGTTGCAGGAAATGCCGAACCACTGGCATGGAGTTTCATTGGTGGGATCCCAATTGTTTAATGCTTCAAGTGAGCCATTTAAGCTGGTTTTCCAGGACAAAAGGACTTGTCCCTGTGGATTGAGGCCGAAAACAGGGGAAAGAAGAAAGGGTAAAACAGAAGCAAAGAAGAAGAAGAAAAACAGGGGCCATTGATAAACAGGCATTACAAAAAAGAAAAAAAAAAGAATTGAATGATACAAAGTCCAATGTTAGAAGAAGAGAGAGATAGAGATAGAGGGGTTTGAGGAGCCTAGGGAGAGGCGATATCGGGAAGAAAAACAAATCATGTGGTCTTGTGGGTTAATGGGATTTCTTTTGAATAAATAGATATGTATATTATTTTAATTCAAAAGTGTTAATAAGAATCTCTGGATCCAAGAAAAACAGCTAGGCCATTATGTATTATTCTAGAGAGAGAGAGAATTTGATAAGGTTCTTGGGATTTGTTAATGGTGGTGGAGAAGAGGTGGTGTGTGCAGAGGAGAGGAGATGACGGTAATGGAGAAACAAAGATATTGCACTTTAATTAATTAGTTTAATTGTTTTTATTTTTTATTTTTCAAGTATGGAGAGCTTTTATCTTCTTTTTTATGTGAACTTTATCTATACACACATTCATTGCATAATAATTAAATTTCTTGAACTTTTAGGTGATTTCAATTTAATTTTTGAGTTAATTTAAAAAAAAATACAATACTGCGTATGTTATAAATTTGTATGAGAATAATAAATATTTATTTATGTTTTTAAAATTTATTAAAATTTGTAAGATATGTCAAATAAATAGTGGTAGATTGATGATAATTTGTTTTACGTTGGTCATGTACATAATGAATATAATAAAATATAAATTTTAAATTATAAACTGTGAAAGAGAAAAATAAATAATTATTACAATAAATAATTTTGATGGTAAATGTGTGAATGATGTATATATTACTGATATGTAATTATATAAGATTGAAAAATTAGAGTTAAAAAGTAATTTAAAAGAGAATCTGATGTGATTTATAAGGGATTTTGTGATCCAAATACTCAAAAATAAAATTTGAAAACTTAAACAAACAAGGCTTTAAAGCTCCCATAATTTTTTTTTTCTTTCAGACTTTTGGATCTCAACTTGCAATTGAAAATATAAAGACACAAGGCTTTATGAGTTTGAATGTTAATGAAAATATATAGCATGTATACTATCAGTATCATCTAGATTGATAATAACTGATTTATAATATTTATTTAAGTGCAAACTAACATTTACTTTCCAATGTTTTTGGCGGAGATTAAGTTGGGTTATGTATCTCAATAAAGAGTATTTTAAATTCTTTATTATGCAGTTATTACGAATTAACTCGAATTAATCTTTTTTGATTTCTTTATTATATTTTTAAGAAAAAAGACACCTCAATTTCTTTTTGACTTTAATCAATATAGATTGATTATCCTAGTCTATCAACAACCCAAAAAGTCATAAAACTAATATAGATTAATTAATATTACAATTTTTTAAAAGTATTTAGACTATTTTAAAATACAGGACAAATTAAAATAGTTGCATCCTATGGATCACATTTACATTTTTAATTTAAGTACAAAATGAGATTGGATCCAAATCTAAATCAAGATTGAAGAAATTTAAATAATATTTCCTTCATGCATTTCAGTAAGTTCCAAATCTAGATCTAGATTAAATCAAATTTCCTGATACCTAATTTATATATAATCCTGGACTAGCAGAAATATTGTTCTCCTAATTAATTCTAAAAAGAAAAAAAAAAACAGAAAAATGATCCCAATTTTGACTTATTAGTGGCACAAAGTAACGTACATAAAATCAAAATCACACGATACATAAAATATTACAATTTTTTAATTTAAAACCTTGTGGATAAATCTTGGAATCACGTGATGTCGCGTGACAGCAGGCTATATGTGAGAATATGATTTGGATTTCTTAATCATGTGACTTAGGCATGGAATTAATATTAATTTTACATTAAATTATCTTACAAGGATGTCGAATTAGGAATCTTTGCACGAGACTATAGGGGGCTGCACATGATGAGAGATGAATTAAAGAATGAGAAGATGCTAATATTATAATTAATATACTAGCATGTGCCCCGTGCTATGCAGAGAGATTATTTAATTAAATAATCTAAAATATAAATCTTTTATATGAATATTTTTTGTCCTAAAATATCTCTTCTAACAATACAATGTTATCATGAAAGAAGTTAGCTATCAATTGTTTTTGATTAACTTTTTTGTAGTAGATATATATTTTAATTAATTTTTATAAAAGCTATTATGAGCAATTAGCTATGAAACAGGAAAAAGAAAAAGTGATTATATTATGCCATTTGAGCTAAAAATATTAAATCTAAATATACAAATTTTGCACTATGTAATCTCTATTTAGAGTAAAATACCCATTGAACACTTATGAGAGGAGCATTACATCTCCAATATGAGTAATCATGTGTAGATATTAAAACTAAACAAATACTTAAAAAATTATATATAAGAAAAGGTAAATAAATGGTGGAAAATAACAAATAAAAGTGATGTCAAATCCACACAAAAATATTTATCAAATAAGTTTTAAATATTTGATAAACCAATAGAAAGACAAAAACATAATACCACGTAAAGTAAAATTATTCTCACTTGAATATGAAGAAGAAAAATATTTACAACTAAAATATTATATTAAATAAAATAAATCCAAAAATGACATGATCAAGAGGTTTCCATGAAAAATTGTTCTAAGAATATTATTCATGGCCATTATATAACATTATAAGGTGTAAACATATAAAATAGAAAATAGCAATAAAAATAAACATAACAAAAGATCTTCAATACAATAAGTTTTATGTCTTATTAGCGCCTAAAAATGTGGTTTGATTTGTAAATAAAAGATTCATATTTAGTTTAAGTAAGTTGATTACTAAGCTATAAAAAGGTTATCAAGAGTTCTATAACAAATAATAAATATAAAGAATGAGTCATCGATCTATAAATCATTTGAAATGACACCATGCCAAATATGGGGGTTGACCCATTACAACAGTCCTATATATTGGGCACAAAGTCTCTAATGTTAGATTATTAATATTTGGCTTGGAAAATATGGTATTATTCTTTGCCTTCTAAAAATTTAGAATTTAAAAACTCAAAAATAATTGCAAAAATTTCTTGTAATTGAAACATCTTATGAAAAAATCCATAAAAGTAGAAAGTATAATGCATGTATCATTTTTAATGAAAGAACAGAAATTCTTATAAAACCTGCATGAATACCAAAAGCATAAATATAAGAATTGACAAATTATTTGAGCATTTCTAGCAAAATGAGAGATATAATATAAGTGAAAAATTGTAAATGTTAGTGTGTCTATACCTAAATGTAATGTGTTGGTCCTTGAAATATGATATCAAAACTTCACAACTTTGAAAAACAAAATAAGAAAAAAAAAATGAATATTAGCTGGAATATGCAAAGGTTATATAAATTTAAAGAAGAAAAAAAATAGAGAAAATGAGTAACATTCTTATATTCTGTATAATACAAAACAACACTAAATATCTAGAAATAAATCAAATTAAAATTTAACTACAAATAAAAGATTCTCAGAATTCGTGGTATGAAAATTAAAAAAACTAACCTTCTAAATACTATGAAAGAGAAAACTTGTTCCTCTTTTGATCTTCGGATTTCCAACTACCAGAATCCAATTGATTAAAGTTATTGGTAGAATTAGATGTTAGTTAAATCAAAGAAATTAAACTTTTTATTTAAAACATATGTACCCGTGAGGTATTGGTTAGAATCCATAAAATCTGCTAAGATGAAATTGACATGCAAAATACAAACGTATGAAGGTTAAACTTAAAGATAAAAACAAACTATAACCAGGGTTTAGAATTGGACAAAAACATATTTGTATATATACTATAAAACGACTAAATGCTTAGGATACAATCAAAATTACAAAAAAAAAATTAATAATTGCTAGAAGAAATCATATCAAAACATAAAATTGTGTTGAGCAGTGATTGAGAAACATAAATAAAATATTAGAGATGGATAAATACATGTGTGACATTGTGTTTCACTACTCATTTATACCCGAAGGCTTTATCAATATAATTTGATTGGGAGTAGATTTTGATTGCTTAAATGGTTTATAAGTTCCTAATTTCTTGGTGTGATTAATATTCTTTCCTAATAGAAAAACTCTTTATATAGTAACTAATTAATGATACTTTGACCAAAATTTAAAATTTAAATATCATAATTATGGTAAAATTCGGCCCTATTAAAATTATGAATAAAATTATGGTAAAATTCGGCCCTATTAATTTATGAATAAAATTATGGTAAAAAAACTTCCCATATAATTAGATGCAAGGCATAAAAAAGGAAAATATCAATTAGGATTAATTGAATGATTTAAATATATAATCATTAGACTTTAATTACAAACCAAAATTTTAATATTAAAAAAAATTCAAAATTCTAGAAAATTAGTATTGGTAAAGTGGGTCCCACACCGCTTTGCTATAATATATATAATAGATAATAGATAATAGATAATAGATATCATTACTAGATTAATTGTTAATTCTTTTAAAAAGACATAAATATATTAATTATTCACACTTTATGTTTACGTTGAAAAAGATTTTGAGTACAATGGCACTTTTATTTTAGGTGAATTATATATAATTAAATGGCACTTTTATTTTAAGTGAATTATGTATAATCAGTACTATTTACAATCAAAAGTAAAAAAAATTGATAAAGAGATCAATAATAAGATTCTGACGTTAGTCGAAAAACTCTTTATTCCTAGAGAAATCCTGAATTAATTGCGGTCAAAATTTGTATATTTGGTTCCATTTAATAGAATTTTGAAAATCCCTATTTGAAAAATCTACACATTCAGTTTCATAATTTTAATATGATCACCCACATAGTTGGTGTTGTCAAATATCGTTCAAAATTAACCCCTAATTATTATACGTCTTAGTTTTGTTGCATGAAAAACTCTTATTAAAAGTTATACATGAGTACTTCAATTAGAAAATGATAGAAAAATTGTATTTTTATCACACTCGGATATGAGATTTTCAAATATGAATAATTTTAATTCTACAATATATGAAATTCTATAGCTATTAAAAGTAACTCTAATTATATCATTCAATTATATAAGATTAATGAGTAGGAAAATTGACCATCCAAGCAAAGTGCATATCAAAAGTACATTTTAAAGCCCAAATTATAGACTATTCAATAAATTGCATATATGGTCAACAATTTATTCATTTTTATATAATCTAATGACCTCACTTTTGCAAGCAATGATAATCTTTATTAACAAGCATGTATATTGATTAGAGAATATACACGTATAGAGTCGATGTCACTAGTTTAATAGATTAATCAACTTTAAATTATTTGTTAAGATATAATCATGGAGTAAACAATAGATAAATGATATTATTTTCTTGATGATATACGTATCCTACTTATTTATTGTTTTGAAATATTGTAACATGCAATTATTCAAGTTTTAGAAATATTAATGTTGCTTTTGCTTTCACTTGCAGCAAAATTTGCAAAAAAATAACTCTTATGCTTCTTAGGAATGTTCTTCCCTTCTTTCAAGGTAACTAAGGCCCCAATTGGATAGCCAACTCTACTCCCAAAAAAATATTTCAGAGTAAAAAAACTACGAAAATTCAATTGTTTGGTATGTTACGAAAAAATTCTTTAAGAAAATCTCACAAAATTTTAAATAATTTGAAGAAATTTTTGCAAAAAAAGAGAAAAATTTACTCTTACTATTCATGATTTGACAGTTCACACAATCGATTTATAAGGTTTTTTTCGGCTATTTTTCAACTCCAAAAATCAAATTAATCATATATTCTAATGTAAAATAATGCGACGTTTAAAATAAGATCCATTGTGGCTATTTTTTGACATCTAAATCGATGATTTTGACTAAAATGATTTATTATATACAACAATTTTTTCACAACAAAAAACATATCACATCAACCATAATCATTACATATTTTTCTCTTAAAAAATTCTCCAAACACAAATCTCACATCATATTTCTTACTCCTAAAAATATTTTTTCCTTACTTTTATCATGATTTTTTTTTCGTAGATGAACATGTCATCCAATTGGCCCCTAATTGGTTGGCACGTCTAACTCCGAGAATTTATTTTCATGATAAAAAATGAAAAATGTGGTTTGAAACATAGAGATTAGATGATATTTTTAAGAGAAAAAAAAGTAATGATTGTGGTTGATGTGATGTTTTTTTTGTTGTGAAAAATTTATTTTTGTTGATATTTAAATGTAATTTTTATTAAATGTGTTAAGTCAAAATCGTTGATGTAGACGTCAGAAAATAGGCATAATGGATCTTATTTTAATCGTTGGACTATTTTGCATTAGAATATATGTAATTAATTTAATTTTAGGCTTAGAAAGATAGTTGGAAAAACCCTTTTAATTTATTGTATTAATTGTCAAATCATGAATAGTAAAATTTATTTGTTGGAATAATTTTTTCAAATTATTTATAATTTTAAGAGATTTTTTTTGTAAAATTTTTTTCACGATGTGCCAAACAAACGAATTTCTCGAAAATTTTTACTCTAAAAAATATTTTTGAGGACATAGGTGCCCATCCAATTGGGCCCTAATGCAACTCTTTTTTTCTTCTTTTTTTTTTCAGCTAAAAAAGACAAGATTTACTTACATTTTTAAGTAACAAAACAAAACCCACCAAAGTTAGTTTAACTGCTAGATTTGCTCCAAAACTTGGCAAAGTACTTATATGTTTTTTTCTTTCTAAAATATACAAATGATTTGAATTTTATTATCATGACATGTACATATTGTGTTAGGATCGACGACAATCGATCCTAAATCGATTGGCATAAACATTGCGATTTTACAACTCAAATCACTAATTTGATTGTTACGAGAGATATCCATTCAATAAGAACTTGAATCACAAGCTAAACTTTCATAAACTGCTTCTATCTTCCATTTTTCCCCTTTTTATATTCATTGGTTGAGTAACTGATTTTCCCACCATTTCTTTTCACTTGAATTACCAAATTACCCATGTATTTATTCCGGAGCCTGACAATTGAACCTTACAATAATCGAATTGCCTACTCCACCTCATTGAAGTAAGTGTTAGATAATACTAGATTAATTTAGGTTGTATCGTATAAGATTATGATAAAAGAATGATACGATATAATTTAAATTAATTTAGATATTATCTAACAGTAAGCTTACGCATGCTTGAATAATTTCATGCTCAGCCAATGAAAATATATCCCAACAACGAGGATAGGAAGTGTCAACGGCACCAAGAAACAATAAAACCTGCACAATCACATAATAAGTATAATTTCATTTCTCTATCCTCGGAAACAAATAAAGGAACAACTTGCTTAAACCCACCAAACGGTCATACCATATCATCACAATGTGATTCGCTGCTAATGTGGCACAATTCTCTCAGTTCGATGTGAAAACACCCAATATAGGAAATAATTTTCGGTAATAATGGAATGATGCAACATTAGTAAAGATTAGTAGTCTTAAATGAATGGTTTCTGATTGAACTAAAGCACTAATAAGATGCACGAGTCGACAAGCTAAAACCATAACGTCTATGTCCAGACTGAGAAAGAGATTAGCTAAAGCATTTATCTGGTTTTGTTAAGATATCATTATCTATAGTTTAAAATTCGTCGAAAACAAGATATTCAGCAACAGACCACCAAAATGTGACTTCTATGATAACAACAATCTACACTTGAAAGACATCATTAGGCAAAAAATTTACCCTCAACCATCCATGTTAAGAAAACGAAATAATAAATGTAGATCAATTTTTTCTTCAGTAAACAGAGGTATCTCTTTTCGTACATTAAGACTGGTCAAAACTGCAACTATCTTGTTTCCACCCGAACAAAATATACGCATTCTAATTACCATTATAAAGTGTTTATACCGAGATTCTATCCTCACAAAAGATCGCTGCGTATAAATTATAATACAGGGAAACAACACTAGTACAAGAAACTAACTTAAATTTGCAACCAAATTTGCAGTTAACTTCTGTTTTCTGATTAATCATTCTTTCACATGAATCGAAGGTTTTAGAATCTACGGCTAAATAAACTCGATAATTTCAAGAATTCAATACGCTAACACAGGTTATCATAATTATCCAAGAGGGTTATTAACATTAGAACCATTACAGTGATAAAATTAGCATACATGTGGAAGAGAAATATACCAGTCATTTTGTATGGCTTGAATGACAACCTTATCAGATGGAGGCACAAGCTTTGATACTATGGCAGCATAGAGAAATCCCGCATACGAAAATGCACCAATTGTAAGAAAGAACCAACCCCAAAATGCTCTCTCGTTTGAAGATACAAACTTCGTAATATCAACCATTTTCTCGTGCATTTCACTTCATCTGCATGAAGAAGTATGTTTCAGATTATAATTTCATCCTACAGATACCTATAATTGCTGTACATGAAATTCAAGCATTATACACAAACTACTCCGATTGCATGAAGGTTACAAATTGTTAATGCACGTCAAAAAGAATTATTGCAGCTATTTAATACATCTTGTATATGCTTTACTGAAGAGCATTTTTTCAAGAAAAATAATTGAATTACTGTATCAATGTGTGTGAGTTAAAGATGTGCATTAGGGCTATAAATCATTTAACAAAAATATTTTTATCCTTTTTTTTTCATTTTTGGCATGCGAACAAATCAAAATATTTCCACTAGTTTACATAAGGGTACAAGGACTGAAGAAAATTGGATTTTTCAAGCATAAAGAAGAAAGATTCAAATTAGAACAAAATTTGCTATAATAATGAGACAAGCATCAGAACAGAACACATAAATTTTACTATGGCATCATAAATATTCAAACAATGTGAAGTATATTTAGATCGGGATGGTACACTTGTTACGCCGGCGACGGTGACGGGGAGACGGAGCGGCGATTATTGCGGGTTACGGCGGTGCCGGGTCAGGGTTTGGGACTATTTGTTGGGACTCAGGATGAAATCCGGATTTTTCAGAATATTTCCACGGGTAATTTGGGTCTAAAATGCTCGAACCCATTTTGTATTTCGAACGAATCCCGGTTCGGTCTCATTAAGCGGATATGGGCTCTAATCCAATGGGCTCTTTAATCATTTTTAGCTCTGGACTCCTTTCTAAAAAAAGTCATTCGACTTTTAAGTAGTATATATCAAAAGAGATGCTTCTTTTAGCCCATTAAGTATTTGGATAAAATTTTGTTGTCAAGACCAATGTTTTGAAACCCAACCCGGCCATCGACCCGGAAAATTGACCGGGTCACGGGTCACTGGTTCAACCGTTGGGTCAATACCGGTCGAACCAGTGATGTCATAATTACGCAATAAATATTAAATAAAATACTAATATTTATTATAAAATTTTAAAACATAAAAATTTGATATTTCCTATTTTCAAAATCATTTTTAGTTAATATATTTATATCAAAATCATGAAAAAAATTGAGAGTTTTTTAAATAAATAAGCAAAATTATGTTCAATTGATATAATTTTCGAATTCATGGAACAAAAATTAAATGTACATCACAAATGACATAATTGTTACATCATTATATAATAAACCAACAATTTTAAAGAAAAAAACTTAAAAGCTTTAATAATTTACAAACCAACAAAAACTAAAACGAAAAAGACTAGAGTTTTACAAATAATATATTTTGATTTAATTTGATTTGTTCGAATGAAAGATTTTCTTGAGAAATTTTCTTTGAATCATGTTGGATGAGCAAAATAATAGAAGATTGGTGATTTTTTGCGAAAAAATTAAGTTTTAAACTTGAATTTTGGTATTTATAAAAACCGAACGGTTCGATTGACCCGGGACCGGTTTTACTGGGTCACCGGTTCGACCGGTGGGTCGAACGGTTTTTGACCAAATTGACCGGTTTTTGACCAAAAACGGTTTTGTGGGTCTAACCGATTCGTTTTAAGGACCGGTTCCGAGTTAAACCGGTTGAACCGGGCGGTCCGGGCTGGGTTTTAAAACATTGGTCAAGACTACATATGCGCCACTATATTTATGATCCAATAAGTATTTTTCATTAATTATTTTTTGAAATTATGAGAAAATTTATTGCACCAATAATAAATTGTTTTTTGTCCAAGAAGGTTGAATCCCCAACCCCAAGGGCCCCCCATGCCCCGGCCCGACAGAGCTATGGGAGGAATAAATCATGGTAACCCAGCCAATCACAGGGGCTAGACCAGTGCCCACTGCGCACAAGGAGCCCCCCTCACTTGAGAGGTTGCTCCCACACTGCCGCTGGTGGGACTCGATCCTTGGTCATTGTCCAAACTTCACCCTTCTGTGACCAACTGGGCTGCCCATGCGGGCCCAATAATAAATTGTTTGGTACAATAGAATGTCTAGAATGGGTATCATAATTTGTGCTCCAAATAGTTGGGGGCCAAAGAAAAAAGGACTTAGAAACACAAAATTCTTAAATTAGTAGATTTAACTCGAGATTTGCATTAACTTTGTTTAATTTATAGTACAATAACTTAATATAATGGAAACTTCAAATTATAGGTAACATAATCTCCCATAAATTAGACCAGAAAAATAAGTCTATTTTTTTTTATTATAGATAAATTGGTAAAAGCTTATTTTAACTTGATTAGTTGATAAATATTCAAAATGAAAAGAAAATTTGTCAGTTTTGAAACTCATATCGAGGAATGGATCACTCAATAAGTTAAAACGAAAGATAAATTATAAGCAAAAAGAAGAAATTTTTGGAGCCTAATTTTACTTCATTGGAATATAAATTATCAAAAGGAAGAAAAAGAAGTCTTGTGTTCTTATTCTACTACAAAAGATGAAACTTTATATCTTCCCAAATCTTGACCTTTGGCAAATTTGTCCTAAAGCCTAATAAAGAAGCCCAATTAATGTGATAATCATTAGTTTCATCATTAATAATCATGCAAATTAAGGAACTTCTTTTAAGCATAGAATATGGAGGTATCTAAATTCTAATATTACATCATTGTATATATATATATATATATATATATATATATATATATATATATATATATTGTCAACCAAGAATATTATAAGTTATTTTTTAGTCAATAGCCCTTTTCTTGAAACTTATTCATGAAATAATTAAAATTATTTATATGATAAAATTTATTGTAAATATAAATATTTATAGTTATACTTCAATTTAAATACAAAATTGGTGTGGATATAGTCTTATTAATTGATGCAGACTCAAACTCTCCAAACAATCACTCCTCTCCATCTATTCTATAGTTGGTTGTGCATGGTCTTGTTGATCATAGATTTATTAATATTTTATCATTACAATTGAATTGAATATAATTTTTCACATTGTAAATTAGTTCAAAATAAAATCACGGAAGATGCTGTGGAAGGATAACAAGTGTGTAATTGATATTTTATTATCTTTAAGGAACATATTGACTTACATCATTCATTACGTCAAAATATATATAAAAAAATATATATTTGAAGTACAATTAATTACAATTAAATAACCAGCTCAATTCTAAAATTTTGTAGCTTTTGATTATTCCCCATCCAATGAGATGTGCGCCTGGCGGCGTTGAATATATACGGATACACTTTTCTCGGCGCAAAGCTAAAATTTATTGAATTATCAAGTATTTATTAATATTATTATTATTATTATTACTAAAAATTACAATAAATTATTTAACTAATGAAATGAAGGAATAAACTAAGCATTGGTTCCTTGGTAAGATTGAGTCAACCTGGGAGAAATCTCCTATACATTTGATTAATGATTATTTAATATTATGGTAATATAAATTAAGATTAGATATATCTGAGGATCCCATTAATTCCTTTTAGCACAATTATATTTGTTTATTGCCATATAATAAAACATTTTCTTCTTTTACTTTTGAACGATTAATTAAGAAAGCAATTGCTTTTTCTCTTCACTTCCTTTTTCTTTTGTGCATATGCATGCGCAAATATAAATTTGTGGAGTCATTTTAAATTATATAAGTAGTGGTACATACATATCTCTCTTTTAATAATTATAAGATCTATAGTGAAATAAACATATTATTATTTGAAATACCATATAAATTGCATTTTCTTGCGTGTTAAAGTTTATATAGAATAATTTTCTATTCTATTGATTAAATTGTTCCCGAGACATGTATATATTCTAGTTTTAATTCTATCACAATATTAGTCCTAATGGAATTACTTTAAACGTGAGACTGCATGCAAAAATATACTTATATCAAGATATCAATTGAAGCTGTTAAAAAATATATAATTTACCAAACTATTATTTTATATCTATAATATGTATATATATCATGTACGTATATAAGCAAGAGTCACTTTCTTATGCCCCATATATATATAATATGTATATATATATAATCCGAAATCCAAGAAAGAACACAATAAATTCAGGTGGGGGCATGGGCATTCTTTTTCACCTGCTCTTTCCTACTTTTCCACGTTTTGCAGAAAGAAAAAGATGGATGCATGGATTCTCAAATCCTTATACTGTTTTCTTTTTATTCTTGTCCTCTTAATTAATTCCACAAATAGATTTGTGTTTTCTCTTATATTAATGTTAGTATTTGGTGGTTTTGGGTAGTTTTGTGTATTTAATGCAATTTGCATTTTGTATAAAATAGAGGACACAATGACAATGCGAATTTATACTTGATTTATATATATATATATATATATATATATATATATATATATATATATATATATATATATATGTTTGTTAGGTTCTTCCAAGAATCTCGTAGGCGATACTTGTTTTGGAAAAGTGGTTAAAAAATAAAATAAAAAAATAACATGCGTGTAGATATCATAGGCAATGATCAGTGTAGATAGTAGGTGCATGCATGCGTGCACATGTTGAATATGGACGTATATATATGAGCATATTTTAGCTGTTATTATAGTATAATTTCCTTTTTCCAGAATAAAGTATACAATGAAAAATCACAGAGAACAAAAATAAAAACATGCCATATAATTTAAAATCTGCTTTACTTTGCTAAATGATTGATTAATTTTTAGTGCATGTAATTCAGAAATATAGGTAATAAAGTTATATAAATCATATGAATAATATTGTAGCAATACAAGAAATACAATTATTTTTATAACATTAAGATATCAAAAGTATGTAAAATTGAGGAATTGATTAACTAAGAATAATGTTAAAAGGGCTATCTCGCTTTAAAAAGGATGAATTAAACTCGTTCATTTATTTTTGATGGAAAAATTCATTCATCTGGAAAATAAAGATATTAATTAAAGCAATATAAATACATACTTTATATTTTGCTGCACCATTATAAAAATTAAAAAAAATTGCTGGTGCGGTACAATTTCTTCAAAAGAGATCTGGCAGATTAATTGATCATAATTTACTCTAGATTTTCGTTTTCACCTAAGATTTTTTTTCTTTTCATCATGCAATAAAAAATCCAACAGACGATATAATTAAGAAACAAAAGCTGATTCAGAAAACATTATTCTTGATCTCGAGAAAAAAACATGAATTGGAGGATGATTGACAAGATGGAAACATAACATTTCTGACAAAACACAATTTGAGAAGAAACAAATTGCCAGAAGCTCTACCCAGGTTTTGTATTTATAGCAGCTTTACACTGCTACACTCATATATATGCAACAAATGTACTCTCTCTCTCTCTCTCTTATTATATAACTGAAAACCCTAACCCTAGCTACTGTTTGGGCTGAAATTAATGCCTCAATTCAATTTGCTTTCGTTAAATATATTATGTTCATCATAGTTATACATTGTCTATATTATATATCATATATACTTACTTTTTGGGGTAAGGAAGAAATATACACATATATATATATATATATATATGTATTATATATGCACACAGATAGAAGTACTTAATAGTAAACTGAAAATTAGTACCACCACATTTATGAATTCAATGTGAGATATATACACCTGTTCTTAACCACTGTAGATGGCTAGAGAAAAGCTGAGGTTCACAAGCTGGAAAATGATACACAGTGCATCTTTTGGTACATGGGGATGAACTTTATTATCAAATTTCAGAAATTTGAATAAAAAAGTTAATAGTTGTGATTTTTTTGCTCTAATTTGGGACTAGCTAGCAAAACCCTTTATTAAAAAAGTGTTCTTTTCATTCCAATCAACTGAATTATATTCCTTATCAGTTATCATGCCTTTGCACTTCCATATAAAGAATTAAAATTGACACCTTTTCTTGTTCTAGCTTGTCCTATTAATTAATTTCCAACAGTCAATTGAGAGTTATTTTAGAGACCCTTTTCAGACCAAAGGCTATACAATAGAAATGAACTCCAAGCCAACACTTTGCAGTACTGAAGTTATTATAAAGTAGTAGTACTGGTCCTCAACAAGAAAGCAGGTTTTACAAATTACAATGTAATTAATAATATAATTCATGTATAGGTAATTAGGTTAATGCAGTAGACACATGGCTAGAGAATCTTCTATTACATTTAGCTTCACATTCACACACAATCACTTTTTATTCTCAATCATGATCAATTCATGTTAAGACTCTTCACATGGCCATTTCTAATTATGTCAAACTTGAAATATAAAATGAATTATTAAGACCCTTAATCAAGTCACATAAAACACTAATCAAGACCACAAATCTTGGTTTTAGCAATAGATTAATACATTATTTACCAAACCCACCAAGCAATATTCTTTATAAATAACATCAAAGGCCTCTAGCTAGAAGAATGCATGTGAGTCTAGCTAGCTAGAAAAGCAAACCATGGCTATAAATAAATTAGAAATTTATACCATATGATCAAAGAGCCACAAACCCTAGATAGTTGATCATGATCCCATCTGATCATCATCGATATAATCTCTCAAATATTTCCATCAAACCCTCCTCCATTATAGTTATGATCATTCCATGGCAAATAAGAATATGGAAATGTGAACCCAGAAGGTGCTGTTTGATAAAATCCACCACCACCACCACCACCACCAAGCACCCTTGTGTTCAACTCCGCCGCCCGTTGCCGAGGCGGAGCCACCATTGCCGGGGCGGGCCCCGTCCTGACGCCGCCATTGCAGGCAAACCTGATCAAATCTGCATTTGCAGCATCAAGCTCCTTCTGGAGGCGATCAACTTGCCTCTGTAGGAAAGAGATGGCCCCAACACAGCCGTAAACTGGGTCCCGCACACGTGCCTCAGCCTCATAGGCCATGGAATTGACGGCGTCATCACGCTGATGTGGCAGAAGCTCGTTGAGGAGCTTCGAGACGTTACTTGCCCCGAATATCTTGTGAACGTTGGAGAATTTTTGAGGCTCTTCTGGTGGGAAATATGGGGCGAAAATGCACCCAGGCATGCATTTTCTCCTCAAGAACTTGCAGGCTGCGCAGGGGGGATTGTAGGAGCCTGATGAGGCCATTGGGCTTAACTTTACCTTCTGCATATCGAGAAAATAACCATGAAATACCAAGTAAATTTTCTTTTGATTATTTAATCATTTTACTCTCTATTATGTTTTAGTTTCATTCCTTTTTGTTTTCGAAATTTATTTTTATGCATGTTTAGGGTTTACTAGGAAGATGGTTCTTCATTTTTCATTGCTTACTTATAGTGTATATATATATATTATTGAAAAAGCTATATAAATCTGTAATTTTTCACATTCTAAAAATTTGAAAAGTATCGGTGTATATTGAATTTATTGAAGTCAATTAATAGAAATAATTTCTGATCAAAACTAGGGTAGGAAATGAAAAATGTGGTACATAGAGGCTCGTATATAGGGATGAAGGTCAAGTAAACTACCTGATACTCGAATCGAGTTCAATCGCTAAAAACTTGTTTGAGCTAGGCACGTAATACATCAAACTTTTTTACACATATTTCTTAAAGTATTGAAACTTGACTCTATTAGTAAAAATTAATAAAAATAAATTAACGGCCTATTATTTTTAAAAATGAAATATTTAGATGTGTTAAACACTCCCACAAAATAAATATTTATGTCTTTTACCCATCAAAAATAATTAAAAAATATATTTAGGGGGATAAGTACACAAATATATGTTTAGGGTATATAAACGGAATGAAAGTTTCAGTTATCCATTCTGTCAAAATTTAAAATTTAAAATTAAAAATTGGAACGTCATTTAAAATTTCACAAAATGTTGGATAAAAACTAGAATCCCGATATTACACTGGACTAAAATTTAAATTTTGCCTATATCATATATGATAACTAATATGTGAATTATATATTATTTAATAGAAGATTGAAGGCTGTATATCTCTTCTTCGATGTCTCCTATCATCAGGTTCTTTTTCTCTGTGTTTAACAGTTAAAAGTACAAATCTTTCTTTCTTGATTTATGTCCTAGAATTTAATATCAAGTCTGAATTTTTATCTTCCCACTCTTGTTTTCATAATCCTCTTACATGGTTCTACAGATTTTGCAGCAAGTTTATTTCCTTTTGTCATATCAAATATCTCTACCTTTTTTGATCACATATCTTATCAATTGGTGACAATTCGTCACATATTTCATATCACATATATAAAAGTAATTACTTATAAGTGTAGTACTGAAATGTATTCTTACAAGTATACCCAGCATGGGTGTATGTATGTATATATACACACACATGTGACATGTTACATAGATTTCGCAAGAAATACTAAAACTACAACATGATATACTGGTCGAGAAGTGATTCGGACCCTCTACTCAGAAACAGACAATAAAGAAGCTGAAAAAAACTGGTTAAATTCTACAAAAATATTGTCCAAATTTTTGAAAATTGAGTTTTTAACAATTTCAAAATTTTAACTAATAATCTACTGAAAAGTCTTTTAGATTGAGACCTTGTTAAATAATGCAGTAATCCACACTTATACTATGAATTACAATTAATAGGGTAAGGATAAGGCATAAAAATCATGTGATTTAATAATCACTGCACAAGCAAGAGAAAAACCCTAGATCAAGAAAAGGTATATATTGTCAAGCAAACTATATATATACATATATATGTATATCTTTACCTTTAGCAAAGAAACATATTACAGGAAGAACAGTGAGATCAAACTTTCAAAAGCAACAAAAGGGCTCCATGAAGAAACTACCTTTTTGATAATTTCCTATCTGGGAGCTATAAACTGTACAAACTGCAGCCACTGGATGAAGAGAACTTCAGAGAGATTTATACTATTGAAGGATAATCCTCATTAATGAGGAAACCCTAAATTGAAAGAGAGGAAACAATAATTCAGTAGAAAAGGAATGAGATATTGGAATAAGGGCAAAGAGCATTTCAGTGGATGGGAGAAGGAATGAAGGCAAAAGACAAAGGGTAATTATAAATGAGAGGTACACTAAAAAAGATGACTATGACATTGCATCTGTGATTTTTGATCACATTCGAGAGTCCACTCACGAGAAATATTCAATACAAATATTGTTTAAAACGGACATTATATATATATATATTGGGTCACATACATGTTTTAAACAATATGGGGTGTATAATTCTCGGGAGCTACCAAAAATTGCATAATTTTATATATTTAGATGTGAGGATGCAAATAATTGCCTTATATATAGTATATGTATAATTATATTTAGTTATTTTTTAATGTCATTCCAATAAGTTGAGTTTGTATATATATATAGCCAACTCATTTTCCTGTGTTTTTGTTAAATGCATCTTTTTTTTCTTCATAAGAGTGCTTTTAGACACTGTGAGCTTGGAGGTTAAAAGCATACAGTACCATAGTTTGGCTTCTGCAAGAGAATATCATGTTGTGATGCATTTCTTTAAGTTCCAAGTCCAAAATTAATAGACCCTCTTATTGAAATATGAGTATTTATATACATATTATATGGGGTTGCCAATCAAACAAATCGAGTATTTATTATTTAGGACCACATTCAGATTGATATATATAAGTTTTGGCTCGAACTTATTCGAGATTTTATATTTATTGGTTGAGCTTGGTTTATAGTTTTCAGCTTCAAGCTAAGCTCGAGGCATTTTGTATTGCTTTGTAGATTTTTTTTTTCTTTTGTTGAAGTAATCAGATAAATCGTCGAAATGATGATTAATTGAAAGCTTAATAATCTTTAAAACTTCAAAAAAAAAATAAAAAAAAATCCACAAATACAGATATTCTCAAACTTGAATTCATTCTAAAATCATAATATCAATTATGTCTCTATAGTACTATACTATACTGAATTATAAAATGCTTAAAATTAAAATACTATAACTTAAGAGTCTTACTCTTATATAGCCCTGGAAGCCTTGGATTACTCTATGAATAAGTGGTAACTTTGTATAGCTTTACATAACATTTGATTTTTGATTACTTCTTATATATTTTATATACAACAATTATATATAGTGTCATTTTGTTTGTCGTTACTGAGTTTAAGCTCAATTCTCACTCGCGTTCAGCTTTAATTTTGAATCAATAGCTAAATTTTTTGACTCGATCTCGGCTTGATTGAATCACAATTTATATAAGATTTGCTCGAAAATTTTAGTGCCTGAGTTGGTAATCCTTAAATTAGCTTATGCTCATTGATATATAGTCCAAGTTAGTGTTATCAAAGCCCTAATACTAATTGTTTTCATTTTATATATTCCCATATCATGAATTTTTCCCCTACTCTCCATAATATATTTCGATTTGGCTGAACCACGTAGATAAATATTTGCTTCTATTTCAATTATGTGCTTGATTCCTATTTATTTCCATCAAATCATTAAAACATGCATAAGCTTTAAAAAATGATTTTTAGTGATGGAGCAGATTAATGGGAATGCACACTGCTAAATTAATTTTAAAAACTGAAAATTGTAACATGGAAAATGAGTCAATGTATAAATGTCAAATATATTCAGAAACCATATTACAATCCTGATCATAAATGAGAGAATCTTTCTCATTAAATCTTTATGTTTTTTGTTATGAGTTCGTTCATTGAAGGATTACCTATTTAACCTATTTTAACCTAATTTAATTATTTAATATAATTTGCAAGTTATTGCACAAAATTTACTAGTGTACGTCCTAGATGTAATGATTACAGGTTTCTCTTATTATTAAAAAAAAAAGATTGAGAGAATATGAATATGAATATGAATATAATGATTCTTAATAATACGAGGTCATGTAATATCATTTGGAGATTATCGATCATAATCCATACCAGAAAGAGGGTTCTGATTTTGTGCTTGGTCAAAAATTGTGGGCTCGTAAATGAATATATTCATTTTTGGTGATGTTTGCTTTTACAATAGTATCCTCACTTCCACTGTAACAAATAAATTTAATAAAAATCTCTCTATATATCAATATATATATATATATATAATTATTGTTATTTTTCTGGTTCATCAAATGTAATGGATGTATATGGTTAAGACACTAGGAATTCAATTTAAATATGAGATGAGATTGCTAGGCTATTTTTATCTAATTCAGCTGCAGTCTTGACAATTATGCAAGATAAAGCAAGAATTTATTTTCTTTTAATCATGGGATTATATCAATGCATGTTCTAAAATATTACTCAATCTACTCATCTTAATTTGAACGTGTAATTGGCTATATAACAAAAATTCAAATTGTAGGATCGTCTAATTGTTTTTAACTAAATTTATTTTTTGAAAATAATATGATGAAAAATTTAAAAATTAATGTTTGATGTAACAATTTGTTGTTATCAAATAAATTGTTCTACATATATGTAGAACAACTTCATGAAAACAAAAAACAGATAGATGTTCTCAAAGCCTTCATAACCAAAAACAAATAGTTGTTCATGAAAAAATGGACCTAGTAAAGAGTACAATGTACATATTAAATCATTTTCCTTATTGGCATTAATGATGCAAATTACGTTCATTAAATGGTAAATATAAATTATCAAAGCCAATTAGGAACGTAATTCATATTTAAATTAGATCTTAAAATTTTGATTTCTCAATAGAAAATATTAATCACTTTATAGAAAAATAAATTCATGAAGAATTTAGCAGAATAAACATTGACTATTGAGTAGCTCTTTTCAAAGATATGGCAGAAAGCTTTTCAGAAGGGTATAATATTAGCTAACTATCTCCAATAATATTCTAGCAAGATCACTCTTAATTCCTAAATACTTTTGTAAAGAATATTGATATATATTCTGCATCTTGACTTTAATGCCTCTCAAATAAATATTCTATTTTTATTTAAAACAAAGTGCTAATTAAACTATGCAGAAAATAACCATTTTTCTAAAGAGATTCTTGTGCCTAGTTTTATTGCTCCACCATCCAATTTAAAATTCAAGTTCTAAGATTGAAACCATATTGAGGTCTTTCTATATAAAAATGAATGTGATGGGGCAAAAATGGCCACATATTGAGAACTAATATACAAACAAAACAAACACCAGGTGACAATGCCGTACCTCGTATTTGCTAACACCTCGTATACGATTCGAATTGGACTTAGAATCGGGTTATAAGTCGGATATCCGTGATACCCGACCAAGATATATTATACACGTAGACCACCATCTTTAATTAAGACAGATAGCAGTCGGGCATTTAACCAAATGTCACATCATGAATAGTGGGATCATAAAACTATAAATACTTCATTCAATGCTCATGGTAGGGACGGATGTTTCTGTATGTATACGAACTGTCAATTACTACGACTTATTATACCATTTAAGAACTACGTTCGACTTGATCCTTTACGAGGTACGTAGGTTGCTTGTTATACGAGTACAACCATCAAAAACACCAATTCGAATATTTGACCAGATCATAATGAATACATTTTTTTCTGCTATAGACAATTGAATCTTGTATATTTTGTTATATTTTTAATTATGTATAAATGAATGTCGATTTGACCTCCTCGGCCTCCTCTATTGTGAGTCTGTCAGTTATGTGCAACACAAACTGATTTAATTCTATAACATAATTTGCATGTTATTACACATGATATTTACCTAGCGCACCTGATGGTAGCGATTACAAGTTTTCCTCGTAAAAAAAAAAAAAGCCATATAGTACTTTTGGTGTCTAACTTAGGCCAACTCATTTAAGCTAGCAATTTCAATTCTCATCCTTGAACTTTTCAAATATTCGAGATTTGAGGACACTTGTGGTTGGAAAATTTAAAATTGACCAAAACATTATTCTTAATTTATAATATTTTTAATTTGGTGGGTATCTCATTTTTAGCCAGCGGGACCACAATTGTGTCTACTTCTAACTTACGGGACTAAGCACCAACATCTCCAAATTTATGGACTAAAATTGCATTATTTTTTTAGGTATGAATTCCGATTATTCTTTCGAAGAAATTGCATAAAACATCCAATATTAGATTTCGAGAGATGTGTATTATGTACGGAAATTTATTTGAAAGTAATGTTGGTTGTGTTTGTTTACGTAGAAAAATATTAGAAGTAATAAAATTAAAATATATAGACAAACACGTTTGAAACTCCCTAATTTAACAAAATTCGATTTTGGGCCCCTCATTTTTATTGGGCTTTTATTTATTTTTCCCGTAATGGCACTCGGACAAAAATCTCATATCTACCGAAGTGAGGAGGCCTTATAAAGAGAAGCGAGGCGGGGGACTAGGACTAGGAGCGGCGATCAATGAGGCAGCCTGCCCTTGGAGTAGGGTCCGTAAGGAGTTCCAATCTGATTTTTCTTTGTGAAATTGAAAAAGAAATGGGCGGGCAGCTGAGACTCTTTCCCGAAGATATATGGGCTTAATTGGATGGAATATCCATCTCTGAAAATTATTTTTCATGATAAAAGTAAGAATTTTTTTTTTTTAGGAATAAGAAATATGTTGTGAGATGTGTGTATGAAAGAAAATTTTAAGAGAAAAATATGTAATGATTATAGTTGATGTGATATTTTTTTTGTTGTGAAAAAATTATTGAAATTATTATTTAAATATAATTTATAGTAAATTATTTAGTCAAAATCGTTGATTTAGATGTCAAAAAATAGTCATAATGGATCTTATTTTAAACGTTGCATTATTTTACATTAGAATATGTGATTAATTTGATTTTTGGAGTTGAAAAATAGTCGGAAAAATCTTACAAATCGATTATGTGAACTGTCAAATCATGAATAGTAAGAGCAAAAAATTTCTCTTCTCTTGCAAAAATTTCTTCAAAATTGTCTAAAATTTTGAGAGAATTTGTTGAAGAATATTTTTGTAACAACCAAACAATTGCAACTTTACAAATTTTTTTGCTTTGAATAAATTTTTTTTGGGATGAAGTTGTCATCCAATTAAGCCCTATGCTTCTTATGGCCCAATTGGAAAGGGTGGAGGCCCAATAGCAGGAAGAAAAATAAGGGGCCAATTGGATGGAATATTCATCACTGAAAATTATTTTTCATGACAAAAGTAAGAAAAAAATATCTTTAGGAATAAGAAATATGTTGTGAGATGTGTGTTTGAAAGAAATTTTTAAGAGAAAATATATAATGATTATGGTTGATGTGATATGTTTTTTTATTGTGAAAAAATTATTGAGATTATTATTTGAATATAATTTATAATAAATCATTTAGTATAAATCATCGATTTAGATATCAAAAAATAGCCACAATGGATCTTATTTTAAACGTTGCATTATTTTACATTAGAATATGTGATTAATTTAATTTTTGGAGTTAAAAAATAGTCGAAAAAATCTTACAAATAGATTGTGTGAACTGTCAAATCATGAATAGTAAGAGTAATTTTTTCTCTTTTCTTGTAATTTTTTTTTCAAAATTATCTAAAATTTTGAGAGATTTTATTGAAGATTTTTTTTTGTAACATGCCAAACAATTGAAATTTTTGGGAATTTTTTGTTGTGAATAATTTTTTTGGGGATGAAGTGACCATCCAATTGGGCCGTAACATGTCCACCTGTGGGCCGGGTCAAGGATTATGAGTGAATCCATAAAATTTAAAATTAAAATCTAGAATAAATGGAATATAATTAGGAATAAAAAGTATTTTCCCAAATGCAAACGGTTTGATTTTGCCTGGAAATATAACTCTTCCAATATTTATCAAATTAGAATTTGATTTATAAACTAAACAAAGATAAATATAAAGAATGCCAAATAAACTTAAACCTTTCTACAAATGAGATATATGGAAGTTTTACATTGTTTCAAGTCGGACACATTTATTAAACAAAAATCATTAAGCTGGAAAAAGTATTTCAATTTGATCAAGATTCACTTTTTAACTCTATCGTGAATCCTTAACCTTAATCAATAATTCAAAACCTCAAAACCCTAAGCATGAAATTTTGATCAAACACAACTAATGAAAAACAAAAGAACACAAAACATAAAATCAGATACTAAGAATTCACGAAAACTTCAACAATTACCTCTTGAATACTAAAAGAAACATGTTGCACATGGATATTGATTTTCAATCCATACTCAAGAAACTAAAGAAACCACAAAGAACAATGGCTTGGAAGCGAGGCCAAAGGCTAGGTTCCGAATGATTCGGATCTGTTTACTTAGTTGTTATTGATGATTCTTTGAATGTTGTAGATAACCTAATGGCAGTAAAAACTTTAGAGATTTTGATTTCGAAAACGCTAAAAAAAGAAGACAAATTGTTGCCCAAGGGTTGTCCACAGATTATTCGTTGTTACGAGGCTGATGAGACTCAAGAAAATGGTCGACGGTTTACAATGTATTTCTCGAGTATGCTCTAGGAGGGAGTTTAGCCGATTTATAAAGAAGTCGAAGATTTTTGGTGGCTTACATGAAACTCAAATCAAGAAACACGTCAAATCAATGCTCTTGGGATTGAGCTTCATTCATAGCTCAGGATATGGAGATAAATGCTCTTGGGATTGAGCTTCATTCATAGCTCAGGATATGGAGATAAATGCTCTTGGGATTGAGCTTCATTCATAGCTCAGGATATGGAGATAAATGCTCTTGGGATTGAGCTTCATTCATAGCTCAGGTTACAATACATGGAGATATAAAGCCCAATGATATTCTTCAACATTGGGACTGCCTCGCCGGAGATTTCAAAAGGGTTGCCGGAGGCACAGGATTTCGAGCATTTTATTATGGATCCTTATTTGTAATGTTGATGGGCTAAGATATTTAGTTCTATGCAATGAAAATATGTCAAATGAAAAGGGGTTGTTTTTAACTTAGAGATAAAATGGAAAATACATGTGACTAGATCCCAATAATTAAAAAAAATTATAATATAAAGGTTAAAAGAAGAGATAAAAGGAGATTTGATAACTATTTAATTAATTTATAATTTTTTTATATTTTATAACTATAATCATCTGGTTTTTTGCTAAATAGCCCATGTTTCATTTTAAGGGTGTGATTGCGAAACTTCAATACCTGAGTTTTTCATTTTAAGGGTACTTGAGGTTTTATAATATGCGCGATTATATTGATTTGATTTGATACTAGTTAGTTATCCGACTACTTATATTGATAAGGTGTGTAAGAAAATAAGATTAGAGAGCATTAGATAATGTTTGATGAAGTTTTAACTTAAACTTGAATTGTAATTGGATGATTACAAATGAAATAAATGTATGCCCTATTTATGCTACTTACTTCTCAATCGACGATTGACATCAATTTGATCTAACGGTGGAGTATTGATAGAGCTTAGGTCTTTCATACTTATGCTTCTACACTATTTTAAGAACAATTTTGAAATGGCCCTAGAAATTATAAGAAGAACCTACAACCTATTTAAATGGACAATTATGTTTTTTTTTACATTTAGTAACTTTAACCCTTCTATTTTTTCTTTATAAAAGATAGCCCCTCTATGATCAAAAGATTCATTTTAAGGGTGCAAGAATACACAAGAAATTGGAACACTGTACTTGAGCCTCCTATTTTCTTTCTTTTCATAAAAAAGTTAGAAAAATTTCCGTTTTTCAACTTAGCAAAAAGAAATTATGAAATAATTTCGAAATTACAATTTTTCAAGGTAATTTTTAATGTTTCCATTGTTTCCACCGAAACTTTTAGTGTTTCCATAGTTTCTACAAAACACAAAAAGTTTCCTAATTTTTTTCCGAATAGAGTATAATAGTGAACAAAATAAAAAAAATAAAAAATAAAGAGAAGAACATAAAAAATTTATAAATCTAACAATGTACTAACTTATGTTCAAAATAGAATCAAATAAGTTGTAAATAATTAATCAATGAAATAATACACAATTTTGTTTATATTCAAATACGCGAGTAACAAAATACAAAAAGCTAAGATATTACGATTTTTCATATAATGATTATATGGATTATTAAATGATTATTTTAACAAACAACATAATACATACTGCAGATTATAATGTCATATGAGCAATTTTTTATTTTAATAATTAAAAAATATAAATCGCAACACTTTTACAATTTTGTATTTTACAGGTTAAATTACTTGAATTTTGTCGATTATATATTATAAGAGCGCTAAATTTGAATCCAATTCTATCACTTAGTTCGTTGTTGAAATTTTATCAATTATTTGCATACTTGCATAAATTTTAACACAAAATATTGATTTTTAAAAATGAATAAAGACAACATTTGTTGTTTACTTTATTTCATATTGTTTCCGTCTTTTTTCTCGTATTTTACAAGTTTTTCCTAGCTACTTTTCGAAAACGTTTCTAATATTTAACAACTCGGAAGTCGGAACTAATGTTAAAAACGAAACTTTGATCCTTGTGTGTACTTTTAGATCAAAATTCGAATATTACTAACACTAGTGCATTTCATAATTGGATTGTTTTGAATTTATGGTTAAGTATATTCATTTATTATTTTTATATTCATTAAATATAAATGAATGAATGAGACACTCTTAATACATTTGCACGCGCACTTTATGTTCTCACTACTCATATAACTTTACATCTAATTGTTGATGTATGTGATTTTATTTTAGAATCATAATACAACTAAACATTTTGTTATTGTAAATATTTAAAATTTAGGGAAAATTACAAATACCTCCCCTAACTAATGTCGTAATTCCAAAAAACACCCAAAAATGACCATAATTACAAATACCTCTCCTATTTTGTATTTTGCCTCCCCTGCCCGTTTTTTTACCTGATCGAAAGCGTGAAAATACCAAAATGCCCCACAATTTCTGAGAAAAAACAAATTTAAAAATATTGAAATATGAAATGACCAAATTATCCTTAGTCATTCTCCACCATTCAACCACCATCTCCCCCACCATCTCTCTCCCCCTGTAAAAACGAAATCGCTCAAACACCATCTCCCCCCACCATCTCTCTCCCCCTGTAAAAACGAAATCGCTCAAACACCATCTCCCCCCACCATCTCTCTCCCAAGTTCGAAAAAGCCCAGAAAATTTGAGTAAACAGTTTCAATAATCCAATTTCATTGCGTATATGTTTCAGTCTCCGAAACGGCTACAGAAACACTCTGAAACGGCGAGGAAGCGGGTCTAGGGTTCGTTCATCACTTTTGTGGTTGTATTTTTGTTATTTAATCCCAATCCATTAAATTCGGGTCAGTCTATTTTTGTTAAAGTCAATATCTATAGACTGTTTCTGATTTTTGTGGGTAATTAATTGTACAAACCCTATGAGATTCTTGGGTTTTTTATTGACGTTTAGGGTATAGGGTTTGATTATCTCCGAGTTTTCTCATTGTTTGAAGGATTGCGATTAATTATGCTTGAAGTAGGGTTATAATCCAGTGGGCTTTTATTGAGGTTTCTTGTTACTGAGATAGGAGGCTTCTCTTGGCTTGTTTTTCCCTGAGCACTGAGGCCTTGAGCAGCTGTTGTTAATGTTGGTTCTAGGAGGTTGATTGTTGGCAGAAATTTTGATTTTGCAATTAATTGAGTAGAGGTGCTTTTGATTCGATTTTCTGTCACTTGGCTGTTGTTTTTTTCGCAAATCCGTCTACTGGGCTTTGTAGAGGATTTCAAGACGATCGCTTTTGGTACCTCGCACGTCCCGACACGATAAGTATATTGGAAGTAATTCGCGTTTTTCCGAATTTCAAAGGCGCATTCAAAAACCTATCGCTCAGCTTATCTCCGAATTTCAATCGTAGACCTGTGAAATCGAATATTGTGGAGGCTTTTGGTAGCTCGTCTTCAGCTGCAGCTCTTGAAATGGATCAGAAACCAGTAATCCAGGTTAATTTTGATTCAGATGTTGAAATTTTTCGCATTAGGTCGTTTATTATTGTTTTTGTTTTTTTTCTAGATTTAGTTTGCGAATTTTATTCGATTTGGTTTGGGCGTCCAAGTTAATTGCTTTTGTTGTTTCTCTATTTTTGGAAATTTGTTGCAGAATGGGGCTGTATTGCCGGAGTTACTGGTGAGTTCGGTCTCTTTAGTGATCCGATTAATTTGTTACTTTACAGTATTTTATGGTCATTAAATGATCTACTGTTTTCCTTTTTATTGGTATTTTAGGAGAATTTTCTTCCATCTCTCTTGCTGCGACTACAAGTTGTTTTGAGTTTAGAATTGATATTTGACTATCCGGCCTTTCAAACCTTTAAAGATTGAAGAAAACGATTCTGTTGATGATTAATTTGGTATATAAGTTTGTAACAATGGAATTGTAGTTAAGACTTATTGTAAGGTTTCAGCAAATGAGTCTATTTTCTATACTTTGTACTATTCTAACTAACACAGTATTCCGGAGACTCGTCCATGTCGCAGAGAGAACTTATTTGAAGAATCAGTGTCGATAATCCTGTCTCACTATAGGCGTGCAATCTCCTTTGGCATAGATCATCCTGTCTCACTTTGGCATTGATGTCTCAAAGATTTATATCCGTATCTACAGCTCTGATGCCAGGTGTTAGTGATGAATCATGCAAAATAAGAAATCTCTGAAATAAATCTAGTTTAGGATGATGCAGGGTTTAATGTGGTTTGTTCAAGACTGCCTACTTCTATAGCCAAACTAGATAGTTTTTACGGTTGATATGACATGTGAGGGAATTTAATGTGGTTTGTGGTTTGTGTTTCTGGTCAGACGGAATTCATGGTTGATATGTCATGTGAGGGCTGTGTTAAATCAGTCAAGAATAAGTTGCAGACAGTTGATGGTGAGGACCTTAAAAGTATTTTGGATCGATAATGTATTCTGGATCGATAAATCACATCCTTGTTCAGAGTTAATTTATACAATGGTGGATGATTTAGTTTCTGTAATGAGGTTAACTTGTTATAATCCTGATTTTGTGTATAATTGTTCCTTCGAAAGCAAAAAATCATTGTCAAAAAGAGTTTATAATTATTTTTTTAGATCTCTAAATGGAAATTAAATTACTTAGAGGTCGAATCGAGTCGATCACACTCATATAATATTTCATTAAATATAAAAAAACATGAGAAAGTTAATATATAAAAGTTAAAACCATGCCACTATAATTTATTTTAGCTTTTTCAATAAGCCCCCTCAAATGATCAAACAATAACATGGACACCCCCTATAACGGTCATATCATGGTCAAGAAAACAATATTACATTTACACCCCCTGAGGGTATTTTCGTCAAAAAATATATGACATTGGATGACGTCACCAATTGATGACATCATCAGGGGTAAAATAGGAAAATCACAAAAATTTATCGCTGACGTCAGCAAAAAGCTGACCGAAAAAACGGGCAGGGGAGGCAAAATACAAAATAGGGGAGGTATTTTTAATTATGGTCATTTTTGGGTGTTTTTTGGAATTACGACATTAGTTAGGTGAGGTATTTGTAATTTTCCCTAAAATTTATTATTGACTCATTCTCATTAAAAATATAAAATTATATAGTATATGTTAAATGTCAAAAGTTCTCAACTTATAAATTTTGATCAGATATAATTAAACATCTAATTATTGCAACTTGCATGTAATGTAAAAATAGTGACACAGTAATATGGTTCATTATTATTTTTTTTTCAAATAAATTCGATTAACCAATGACTCATATCCAAAGAGATCCAATTTTCAATCTAAACCAAATCCTGTAATTTGTTTCTATCTTAGATGCAATATTTTGTTGTATTAAACTTTTGATCATATTCAGTCTGACTACATAAACCCTAAAAAATGTCATTAGGTCTACAAAATTTTGTCCATTTTAAACCTATTATAAAGTTTTAAATCTAAATAAGCCTTCAAAATATTTCGATTAACCCATGACTCAAAATCTCAAATACAAACCGATCCAATTATTAATCGAATATAGTCGCACAATTTGATCCCGCATTTGATGGAATATTTATTGGATTGTAAATTTGAATCAATTATGTGACACGGTTAATGCATAGCCCTATCAAATAGTTCAGTATTTGTTTCTTCAAATAACCTAAGACCCAATTTCAAATAAATATGATATTTTAATCGACTTGAGTAATTTAATTTCAGATTTAGGTAAAATATTTTGTGGTATTGAAATTTCGATTCGATTTGGTCCACTATTGCACACTTTCTCTAAGAATTGATCAGTTTATTGAGTAAAATCAAAGGTTACCCGATTATTTAATCAAATCACTCGGCACAATTGTTCATACACGATTGTAATTAAGAGGAAAGTTTCGCTATGATATCCTACATGTGAATTAGGCAAGCATTCTAATTATCGTTAATCTACAAATGAGAAAAGGATTGGAGAAATCGGGAAAATTTCAGAAGAAGAGAGGAGAGAGGAAAGAATCGACTGCTATTCACGTCTCAAAATCTCCGATTTCACATTTGTATTCCCACCTTTTATTCTTGCGTTCCCTCCAATGTTTTAAAACTCAGCCCGTTCATCGAATCGGAAAACTGATTGAGTCATGGGTCACTAGTTCAATCATTGGGTCAACACCGGTTGGATCGGCTGACATCATAATTACGCAATAAATAATATTAAAAATATTATAAAATATTGTAAAATACAAAATATAAAAAAATAAGTATTTTTTTATATATATAAATTATTTTACTATGTAAAGTTATGACAAAATTATAGACAGAATTATATAAATCTAAGAATAAATATATAATATGTCAATTGATCCATATTTATGATTGAATAATATAACTTGAATGTATAATATAATTCATGCTGATCCATATTTATGACTGAAAGTATATTTATGTCAATTGTTTTCTGGTAAGTCTGAGAAAATGTAAAGGAAATAGAACTTGAAGATTACTTAACCCCAATTATTTTAAAACTCTCTTTGTGCATGAAAAAGTCAATTGTAAAACTCAATTTTTACAGCCATTTTTAAAATTAATTTCCAAAATTTTGGTCCCACTCACACATAATCTTTACATAATTGGGTTACATAAGTTCTCGGGAAATTATTTATCAAAAATAATAGATTCTTTAAGGTGATTTAGTAGAGAAGAATAATTAGGTAAATTTAAATTATTTCCCAAATAAAACAATGTGGAATTG
Organism: Verbascum thapsus; assembly: GCA_963669365.1. Taxonomy (NCBI): domain Eukaryota; kingdom Viridiplantae; phylum Streptophyta; class Magnoliopsida; order Lamiales; family Scrophulariaceae; genus Verbascum; species Verbascum thapsus. The sequence goes on from OY770118.1 coordinate 11,418,905, forward strand.
ATATAAAATTTAACTTGGGGTGAGAGTATTTTGGTGCTCCAAACATCATTATTTTATCTGCCATTAGAAGATTTGTCCAGTCTGAACTTTCACACATTCACACGCTATCTCTAAGCTTGTGAATGTTTATTGGGCGGTCCGGGCTGGGTTTTAAAACCTTGGTTCCCTCTATCCGTTTTTGCCATTTTCTACTTCCTTGAATTACCAAATTACCCCTGCATGTTTATTTGAATCCATTCATACTCGTGCTTCCTTATTCCCGTCTTTAGCTCGATCCTGACAAATCTCCCCCCTTATAAGAGGTTTGCCCCCAAACCTCTACTTGAGGAAATTGCTTCACACAGTAACTGAAATTTCCCTTAGCCTACGCATTTGTATACTCCATCCAACAAGCTCAACAGTGTGAACCGTCTCCATACTCCACCTAAAGTCAAACAAAGTCTTAAGATCGGAATAATAATCCTCTCCAACAAGCCCGAATCCAAGTTCTCAACTCCTCTCTTTTAGTGTGTCATTTGACCTCTTTCTCCTCCATCCAGCACTCATATTACCGTCTAGGCTTACATAAATCCTGATCAAAGTCTCTTCCTCCAAGGTTGCTGTCAAAACCATGTGACATTTATTACCGTCTAGGCCAGGCTCAATGAAACAACCTGTAGCAATCTATGTATCACTGTGACCAATATCAACAACACAACATTTGCTTCGTCTTCTTAAAGAGTAATGGTGGTGGAGGATCCGACGGTGGAAGTGGTTGTTCCGGCTGCCTTATTACACACTTAAGTTGATCTTTCGCTAATATTTTTTTAATTAAATTTCCTTCACCAAGAGCCTCAACCAGACAATTTATGAAATAAATTTTATCCTTGGTATCACTTGTAGGAATGTCTCCTAAATCATCCAAGGCTTCATCAACACCACGTATATATAATTGAACAACTCTACTTGTCCTTATTGTAGTATCCAAACCACTAGCATTTTGATAAGAGATTAAGTTCAATTTGAAGTAAAAGTCACCTTCAAGTCCAACGGAATATTCATTTGATTATGGATGTAAGGTGTCCTGTGTCGTAACCCCCAATGTTGGCAAAAACTTCGAGTGAACAGGGCGAATTCTCGACTCACGCATTTCTTCGAACACATCTGCTGCAGCTTAATTGGAATTCGTCTTTTTGACTGAGAAATGGCGAGCTCCGCATTTGCCAATTTGCTCATTATGGCTTCCATTTGCGCTTGCATTAAGGACTTCATTTCACTCTAAGTTCGTCCTTTTGTCTTCGCAATCTCATATTGAATGATGTGGTGATTTCATCCAATCGAATCAATTCCGCTCTCGTTTGTGCCTTTGTCAATTGCCTTGAATTCGCCCTTGGATCGAACGCTCCGATACCATTTGTAAGGATCGAATTAGTTTATTGAGTAAAATCAAGGATTACACGATTATTCAATCAAATTAGGCCAAGCATTGGGCGGGCCGGACCCAGACCCAGACCCAAAACTTTGGGTCTAGACCTGGACCCAGACCCAATGGGTCTCATGTTTTGGGTCTGGGTCTGGACCCAATGTTTTGGGTCTAGACTTAGACCCAATATTTTTTTTTATTTTTTTATCTAAAATGCTTTAAAAAAATTAAATTATAATTTTTTATTATTTTACAAAATTATAAAGTATTTTAAATAAAAAAATAAAAAAAATATATTGGGTCTAAGCCTAGACCCAAAACATTGGGTCCAGACCCAGACCCAAAACATGAGACCCATTGGGTTTGGGTCCAGGTCTAGACCCAAAGTTTTGGGTCTGGGTCCGGACCCAGACCCAAAGTTTTGGGTCTGGGTCTGGGTCCGGCCCGCCCAATGCCAGGCCTAAATCAAATCACTCGGCATAATTGTTCATACACGATTGTAATTAAGAGGAAAGCTTCGCTATGACATCCTACATGTGAATTAGGCTAGCATTCTAATTATCTTTTATTTGCAAATGAGAAAAAGATTGGAGAAATCGGGAAGGTTCCAGAAGGAGAGAGGAAAGAATCGTACATTGCTATTTACGTTTTCCTCTAAACGTTTTTGCTAGGGGTGTTCACGAGTCGAGCCGGCTCGAAAATAGCTCGACTCGAGCTCGAAAAATTCGAGCTCGAGCTCGAGCCTAAATATGCCTGTTCGCGAGCCTGAATAAAAAAATAATTTTTAATTAATATATATAAAAAAATAAATATTTATTAAATTTTTTATATAAAATGATATATTATAATAATATATTTATAAATAATAATATTTTTGACTTTAATTATAACAATATTTAATAATATGTGAATAAATATAAAATTAATTAAATATTTTTATAAAAAAAATTATAAAAAAATATTTTTTTATAAAAAAAATTTTAAAAATATATATATATATATATATTTTTTTTTTTGAGCTCGAGCTCGGCTCGACTCGGCTCGAGTTTGGCTCGAGCTCGAGGTCGAGCTCACATTTCTGCAGCTCGTCGAGCTCGAGCTCGAGCTCGAAAATTATGGCTCGAGCTCGAGCTCGAATTTTTTGACAAGCTCGACTCGAGCTCGACTCGTGAACACCCCTAGTTTTTGCCATTTTCTACTTGCTTGAATTACCAAATTACCCCTACACGTTTATTCGATTTTACTCATACTCGCGTTTCCCTATTCCCGTCTTTAGCTTGATTCCGACACCTCACAATTTGTTATTACTTGTTAGGTCTTAAAAAGAAGATTGTCCATTTGAAATCAATTTCAAAGTTTAAACCCTAAACAGTCCTTTCAATATCCCCTAATACTTTCTTACTTTTCCCTTTCACTCCCCACAAAGTAAGTCATGGATTCCGGTAGCGGCGGCGGCGCGTCGCTGCCATCCTCCTGCCCAGACGCACGGAAGCGGCGCGTTTCTTACTTCTACGAGCCAACAATCGGAGACTTCTACTACGGTCAAGGTCACCCGATGAAACCCCACCGCATCCGCATGGCGCACAACCTGATCGTCCACTACTCCCTCCACCGCCGCATGGAGATCAGCCGCCCCTTCCCCGCCGGCCCCGCCGATATCCGCCTTTTCCATTCGCCAGACTACGTCGACTTCCTCTCCTCGGTGGCCCCCGACACGATCCAAGACCACATCCACACGCGTCAGCGCAAGCGGTTCAATGTCGGGGAGGACTGTCCCGTGTTCGACGGCTTGTTCGGGTTCTGCCAGGCGTCGGCCGGCGGCTCAATCGGCGCCGCCGTGAAGCTGAACAGGCAGGACGCGGACATCGCGATTAATTGGGCCGGGGGTTTGCACCACGCGAAGAAGAGTGAGGCCTCTGGCTTTTGTTATGTTAATGACATTGTGTTGGGGATTTTGGAGCTTCTTAAAGTTCACAGGGTAAAAGGAATGGATAATTTTGTTACTATTTTCATATGCTTTCATTATTTACTTTGAGATTAAGTGATTCTCTATTTTTTCAGTTTCTTTTTTGCTTGTGTGAGTTGGGTTCTATGAGGTACTATTTGTTTGGTTGATTAATTAAATTTATTCCTAGTGGAGGGTTTCTGATTTCGGATATTAGGTTCCAATCTTTTTGCTTGTGGAGGGCTAATAGCACCAGCAGTCTAAGTTGAAATTGAGGAATTGTATTTGCCAACACTTACACGTATCTATATTCCATATGTTTGTGAGTGTACATGGACTAGAAAACATAACTTATCTATGCAGGACGTATATGGCTGAGAATTTTTATGTTTCACAATGGGTGCTAGTACATGGGCTACAAAACATAACTTATCTCCCACACTGACGTTTTCGAGCTCATTACATGTTTTTTCTTTAAATTCCTTGATGACAAAAAAGATAAATTGTTGGTATTTAGACAGGCATTTATTTCGATTAAATATTGCTATTGTATGAGTTTTGTCACCAATTTTTTCTAGTATATGATAATTTGACATATGTGAAAGCTTGTCATATTTGTAATGTTGAATAAATCAACTCTTGTCATAGGTTAAAATTACTTACTGATGCTCTTTCACTCACAGCGGATACTGTACATCGACATTGATGTTCACCACGGAGACGGTGTTGAGGAGGCTTTTTATGTCACGGACCGAGTAATGACAGTCTCGTTTCATAAATTTGGTGACTTTTTCCCTGGGACTGGACATATTAAAGATGTTGGGGTGGGAACAGGGAAATATTATGCTCTTAATGTCCCGCTGAATGATGGGTTGAATGATGATAACTTCCGTAGTTTATTCCATCCCATTATCCAGAAAGTGATGGAACTTTATCAGCCAGATGCTGTTGTTCTTCAATGTGGGGCAGATTCATTGTCTGGTGATCGGTTAGGGTGCTTCAATTTGTCTGTAAAAGGCCATGCAGACTGCCTTCGTTTCTTGAGGTCGTTCAATGTTCCTCTTATGGTTCTAGGTGGGGGAGGGTATACAATTAGGAACGTTGCTCGCTGCTGGTGCTATGAGGTATCTCTCTCTCTCATATATATATATATATATATATATATATATGTCTCTGTGTGTGTGTGTGCGTGCGCGAGACTGTACCAAAACTGTAATTTGGTTCATACTGAAACTGAAGTGAAAGTTTGGTTTCAGTTTGGTATCAGTATTGGGTTTGGTTAATCGTACCAAACCACCATTCTTATTTATGTTTTTTGTATTTTTTTTCTTTTTGACAAATATTACTAAAGTTTGACTTATCATGGCTCTTGTATTTCATTTAAGGCTGACTTGTGAAATTCTTTATAGAAATATTTTTGTGTATTAATTTTATTTTGAGAAAGTGACTTGGAGCTGTGGATTACTGGAGTTGGGGTGCTTGATATTGATTCCTAACTTGTGCAAGTGAGAATATGACTGGAATTTGAGGTTTTATACATTTCAACTTTTTTTAAAATTGATTTACCAGTTCGCCGAACCCAAAAAGCTAAATAAATTTCAGTTTACAGGGGTGTGCATTTGTTGTTTTTTCTGTATAATTATAGTTTTAGCTGGTGTAATAGAATCATTGACGATCCCTTAACTTTTGCGTGATATGTGCTGATAAATAATTTGATACTTTGTGGTAGACTGCAGTGGCAGTTGATGTGGAGCCAGATAATAGGTTGCCATACAATGAATATTATGAATATTTTGGGCCAGATTATACTCTTCATGTGGAACCAAGCAATATGGACAACTTGAATACAGAGAGAGATTTGGAAAAAATCAGGTTAAAGCTTTGCTCTAAATTTCATCCACAAATGTAGTTCTGCTAGAAGACTCAAACCTCCAGACAGCAATATCTTGTACTTGTCCAGAATAATATTAAGTCTGTTTGTGTTATATATGTTCTGGAAGTGTGTCTTTGCGTATAAGTTTCACTCATATTCATTACTTTTTGAACTCGATACATGCATATATGGCATCATTGATTTTGTTTTCTGTAGCATACATCTCTCAAATCAAATATTTCAACCCAATTGTGTGTGTGCATGTTCTTATATAAGTTTATTCCATAATCAGGGATAAATGGAGTTTTCGTCCCTCTTCTTTTTTCCAATCGCAAAATCGATCCCCCTTGTTACGGCCTCTACACATTGAGTCCCTAAATATAGAAAATTTGGACACATTGCGTCCCTGCCGTCAATTTACCGTCAATAGCTAACGGAAAATCGCATGTGCCACTCACATGGCTCTTAAAATTGGGGGAAAATCGATTTTGACCTCATTTTGACCTCATTTTCATTTTGACCTCATTTTCTTTATTGTTTACACCATACTTTTTATTTTTTATTAAATTTTATAAATAAATCAATTCAACTTAAACTTTTTTTATTAATTAATTTTTCTTTGGCTGCTACATCACTTGCTTGTATATGTATCACAGACGATACACAGTAACACAAGGCACAAGGTACCCCCAGCCGCCCCCTAACCCCCCAGGTGGGACCCATTTTCTGTAATAACTTCGCCCCCGTCTAATCTAATTTATCTGGTAGGCACAGAAATCTTGCAGCTTAGTCTAACTATATATATATATATTGAAACGCAAACCAGAAGAAAAAAGAATGACTTAGATGGTGGTTGCCGGCGGCGAAGAGTGCTCCGGCGGCCGGACGTTGGTGGTGGGGGTGAAGATTGACTTACACAGTAGAGAGCTGCTGACGTGGGCTCTTGTTAATGTCGCTCAGACTGGTGGGAAATGGAAATGGAAATGGGGGGAAATGGAAATGAGTAAGAAAATGGGTAGAAATGAAGCACAAATTTGAGTATTAAACCCTAATTTTTGATGAAAATGAGGTCAAAATCGATTTTTCCCCCAATTTAAGAGCCATGTGAGTGGCACATGCGATTTTCCGTTAGCTATTGACGGTAAATTGACGGCAGGGACGCAATGTGTCCAAATTTTTTATATTTAGGGACTCAATGTGTAGAGGCCGTAACAAGGGGGACCGATTTTGCGATTGGAAAAAAGAAGAGGGACGAAAACTCTATTTATCCCCCATAATCAATTATGTAAAAGTAGGCTCTTTACCTTCAGAGTGCTATTCCAGGGAATATAGGTTGAAACAGGTCCTGGTATTATACAGTTCTTTTTTTAGATCAAATAGCATTATATTTATGTTTCATCTATATTAATGGTTTCGTTTATTTGGTTAATTTACTACAAAATCCTTGTCTTTTTCTTTGGATAATCAATGAAATCCTTGTCTAAATTGCATCTTTTGAAAATTTAATTTGTAATTTGAATATCATCATTACAGATACATTCTGTGTTCTACAATTTACTAATCCTTTTATGTATAATTGTAAGCTTTTTTTTAAGCAAAACACATACTTATTCTACGGAGATTGATTGGAAAGAGTGCCCTTGTGGACTGAACATTTAACCACTTTCAGAAACATTTGATAACCCTTCTGCTTTATTTTGCTGATTTGTCTTCAATTTATGGGTTAATTCTTGTTATGTGCTGTCATCTTTAAAATCTCTCAACATCAATTGAAATTGCAGAACCGTGCTCCTCGATCAACTTTCTAAGCTTCAGCATGTACCGAGCGTCCAGTTCCAAACAATGCCTCCAACGACAGAAGTTCCAGAAGAGGTAAGGCCTTGTTTGTTTATGTTTTCAAAACCCATTTTCAACTTTTTAAATCGCAAAATTCAAAATAAACTTAACACACCAAATTCTCATTCAAATTCTACTTTTTTCAACTCTACTTTCCAATCTCCTATATAACTAACTATCAATCATATATACAACTTTTCACACATTTACCAATCAAATCAATCATTATTTCACTTTCTCTTTCATACTTTACACTTTTCTTTATCAATATTTCTTTATTTTTTATTTTTATAATCATTATCGACACCACTAACACAATTATTATACACACCATCCATCAACCTATCACTATTGATTTGACACATCTTACAACTTTTAATCTATTTCTAAAAACATAAACAAACACCTACCATTTTCACACGAATTTCCATTGTATACAATTTCCGAAAAAATTTCAAAATTTTATCTCAAAAACATAAACAAACAAAGTCTAAAATTCCAGCCGCATCCACTCTAAAACACTGCCCACTTACACATTCTGATCTATCTTGACTTTCAGAAAGAAGAAGAAATGGAAATGAGGCCAAAACCCCGCATATGGAACGGGCCCGAGGGTTATGAGTCTGATGATGGGGATGATGAGCCTCATCATCGAAGCTTGAACAGTGATTCTACGTATGAAAGAAGCACGACAGATGTAAGGTGATAATATTAAATTAGTTTGTTGTTGAATCATGATAATCTGTGAACCAAACAACAAAATATTTCATTTACTTAAGGGTGTGTTTGAATTGAAGGATTTCAAATTCATCAACAAATCCATGAAGTTCGTTTGGATGTATTCAAGTTATAATTGATTTCAAATCAATCGACATTCACTTTGAGCTATTTTCTCCATAACTACGATGGATTTCAAATGACTCCATTTTAGGGTGTCATTTCAAATCCTTCCTCCAATCCCCTCCCTGAATCCAAATCACTCAATCCAAACACACCCTAAGAGTGTGTTTGGGTTGAAGGATTTGAAATCTATGGATTTCAAATTCATCGACAAATCCATTTAAGTTCGTTTGGATGAATTTATGTTACGATGGATTTCAAATCCCTTGTCATTCATTTTGACTTATTATCTCCATAACTGAGGTGGATTTCAAATGACTCCATTTTAGGTGTCATTTCATATTCTTCCTCCAAATCTCCTCCCCAAATCCAAATCGCTCAATCCAAACACACACTAAGTGTTTTATCATAAATTTCTTTTCAAGAGTTTCATTAATCAGGTGTACGAAATAATGATGTAATGATATAACTCAGGGGTAGTTCCAAAGATGAAGATATGACAGATGCAAGTCATCGAAGATGATATTTATGAACGATAATCGTGGGCTCTGGATAGACTACTCTACAGATGTTTTTCTTCTCCCTTTAGATTCACCTGATGCTTTCGATACAATTCGATCTAAATACATATTATACCGATGAAAAGAAACCAAAACGTTAGAGCTTTTTGTGGTGGATTATGTCCAGTTTTTTGTTGTCGTTTATGTACTGTCTGTGATTTTGGTTCGCTTGATGCCGTTTTTTTTTTATGAATATGGTATTTTTGTAACTACTGATTTTATAAGTTTACAAATGGTAGGTTATTATATCATCACTTGAAATTGACAAAGAAAATAATAATAATAATAATAATAATAATAATAATAATAATAATAATAATAATAATAATAACCTTTGCCCTACTTTAGAGCCTGGAATTATGAAACTATAGAAACTTTTTAACATTTGCAACTATCATCCAAACATTCATATCAATTAGAAATGGAACAATGTATTTGGTATAATTACTCATGACGCATGAGTAACATGAGTAATTTTCTTTTGGTAAGTGACAATCATATATATTTTTTTTTAATGACAAGGAAACCCGCAGCCGCTACCGTTAGGTGCGCACACTCTTGTGCAATAGCCTGCAAACCACACAAGAGAGGTAAACCAGCCTAGGTTGCCCATAGCTGACAGGCTCACAATAGAGAAGGCAAATAGGCCCGTGACCTAGGCCACAAGTTCAAATGCCCTTACCAACTCTACCAGGGGTTGCCCCCACAATCATATCTTTCATTCGATTATGAGCACTCTATTCTTTAATTTTAACGAATTTTTCACAGTCATTTGATATGATTAAGATATTTATACGTTATAGAAAACATAAATTATGCGTATCACGTTAAATGTATGTATTGCATACAATTTTTACTGTATTTAAAATATAAATAAATGATAAATTATAACGAGTGGTATATAACTTCCATTCTAATTATATATGAGAAGTAAAGTGTTAGTCTATATTTCGATATATATATTATTTTAAGTCACATGAATCAGGTGTTTTAAAGTGAAAAATAGTGTCGGTAATTCCCTATTAAAACTTATGGCATTTTCCAAAGTCTCCATTTACCAACTTATAATCAATCGCTTCTTTTTCAAGTGATGATGATGATGATGGTTTAATGATAATGTGTGCAAACACACTTTTATTCCCTTTTAATTTCATAGTTCAATCACTTTGATTTGTTCCTTTGACATGGCTCCAAATCTTGCTTCTAGACCTCCGTACTATGTCACTTCTAGAACACGTTAAATTTTACCGGTATCTCATATATTATTAAATCGAGATATTTTGATAAAAACACTTCTATTAATTCATTTAACAATATATGATAGAACGATAACAAGCCTGATGTAGGTGATAGTCCATAGAAATTGAAATAAATATATTTTTACTTTCAATTTATTTTCAATTTGTTTCTTAAAAAATATAAGCCTAAACATTAAATTAAATGACAAATCGTAGGTTAAGTTAGGGGTAACCACGAGTCGGGTTCGAGCAGAAGTTCACGGCTCGAACTCGACGAGCTAGATAAAAATGAGTTCAAGATTAAAAAAATAATAATATGATTTCCATTTGGTATTATTTAATATTTATATCATAGTTGGGGGACTTGATTTTCCAAATGACCCCTATAATTAAATTTATGTCCATCAAAGATTGAACTATGTCGAATTCAATCAAGAAAACCATTACTTTTGTTATAATTTATATTTATTATGAATTATTATGATGCGTGCTTCATTTCTAGTTGGTTAGTTAGACTAAACTTGTCACATAATTTCCTTAGTTAACTTCAAACGAGGGTCATTATCTTATTAAGCCCTACAAATTTAATTCTGCATGTTAATTAATACTCTATGGGCCCTGTGATTTAAGTCAAAAGTTGTTTGTTTATGGAGTGCATAAAGAAAAGAAAAAAAAAGTTTACCTTATGCATCAAATCATCCATTTAAGGTGATGACACTAATTAAAGTTTTAAGTTTATAATTGTTTCCTACAACTTTGGATCGATTAGTCATAAATGTAATAATAAACAATTATCATGAATAATATTATGAATGATTCTAGATTAATATTGAAAGTAACATATAGGAGCATAAAAATAGTTTTGAAATCCTACAAAGTTACATGCCAATATTTTTGTATATTTGCATAATCAATCTAAAAATTGTATGTTAATACCAAGAATGTTCTTTGAGTTTCACTGATACACATGTTGGAGAAAATAAAAACTAGTCTTTAAATCGTGTGAATTTTGAATTGAATTTAAATATTTTTGTTCTTCTGAATTGTGGGTTTTTTTTTAATGCATTCATACAAAATTTAAGATTTTTTTAAGAGGTTTACGTAAGTTTTAAATAAAAATTTAATCGGAAATTGTATATTTAGTTTATGTTTTCCACCTACCTATGTACGTGCATGTGGTCCTATTATAGTAGTTTCTTTTACAATGTTTGAATAAGTTTATAATAATTGATTTCATTTGATTAATATGACCAAATGATGTGATTATAGTTTCTTGAATAAGTAATTTTTTTTACTAGTAGCTCATAAATTACGTTAATGCGTAATAACGACACATTTCAATTTCTTAAATTTAACATAACATCATTAATGAATGGAGGTCCCCAAACTTGATTACCATGCTATCCATGTTTAATCCGATTTAGGAGAAAAATCCTCTAGAACGAACGTTCAATTTTCAGTATAATTAAAATATACATGTAAATTGAACTTACATAATCATAATGTATAAATCACATCTACAATCGTTTCATATATATATATATATATATATATATATATATATATATACTAATTATCAATCACGAGCACTATATATAAATTACCTATTTTCGAAGTGTTAAATTGAAATAATTCTTTTTACCCCAACCGCAAATATAGTTGTGACAGCAATTTTGTTGTTATAAATACATCCCTTTTCATAGTGATATCTTAAATTCCAATCCATTCCAATGCAATAACAGCACAAGAAGTTGCTTATAAACCACTTGATCAAATTATACATCCTCAAAACACACTCCATATTACTTGCATTCTAAGAATGATTTATTCTGTTAAAACCCTTTAAATCATCATAAATCATCTTCAATCACAAGTCTTTTTAGCCCATAATTTAAGAAATGTTAGCAGACAAAAATCGAAACACGAAAATGGGGCAGCAAAGTTGCAGTAAGATGAGAAAAGGGTTATGGTCACCAGAAGAAGATGAGAAATTGTATAACTATATTACAAGATTTGGTGTTGGTTGTTGGAGCTCTGTTCCTAAATTAGCAGGTAATTTTTTTTTTTTTTTTTGGTTTTTTTCTAATTTTAACACTATTTTTTCTCTTTTATTTCACATTCCCTTTGTAAAATGATCAAAATATACTTGTATATTTGAAGACTCTCGAAAATCAATTACATTTTCATGGCGATAAAAATGTGGTTTTTTTTGTAGGTTTACAAAGATGTGGAAAAAGTTGCAGATTAAGATGGATGAATTACTTGAGGCCTGATCTTAAAAAAGGCGTCTTTTCTGAAGAAGAGGAGAGTCTCATCATTAATCTCCATGAAGTTCTTGGCAACAGGTTAAATATGAAAAAATTGTCAAGTTAAATGAAATTCTTACTATATAATATTAGACAAAAAATTGTCTAACTTTAAATTCTTTTTGTATCCATAATCATTTAATTCTTTTTGTTGTGTAATTTGGACTCAAAAAAATTACAGGTGGGCTCAAATAGCTACACAATTACCAGGAAGAACAGATAACGAGATAAAAAACTTATGGAACTCGAGCCTCAAGAAGAAGCTGATAAAGCAAGGAATTGATCCAAATACTCACAAACCAATAACACAAACACAAGGTTTATTTCTACAGGCGAAAGGGTTTTCAGATTCATCGTGCATTTCTCGAAAGGACACATTTGCAAACAGACAAGTCTATGATCATCCTCTGTTCTTGTCTGAGTTTCAAGAAAACACTAATCCTGATGGATATATTTATTCTCATTTTCATCAAAATCCGACGATCCAGATTAATCCCAGTTGTGGGTTCATCTCATCAATGCCGAATTTGACTAATTTCGATCAGCAAAAGATGATTGAACCAGATTATTCTGATAGTTCATCTTCAAGATTAAGTGCTTATGTGATGAATGAAGTAAAAGAAAGCTCAAGTAGCAGTACATTTTCTTGGAATGCTGATGAAAATAAGTTGGATTCACATTTTTTCAATGATTTTGGTAACTATCCGTTGACATCTTTGTCTGAAGAGTTCTTTCAGCAAATGTGAACTGTAAAAGTTTTCGTTTTTCGCCCTCTACATATAGATACAAATATATATATATATATACACAGATGTGATTTTTGTAAGGAAATGTCTGGTGAAAATCTTTTCTTCCTTTTTTTTTTTTCTACATTTTTCCTGGTCGGGTTCAATGAGTTTTCACAAGAAAGTTACAGATTTCATAACAGCTTGCAGCAAAAGTTCGTTATTTAGTAACTTTCTACTAGAAATGTTACGATTTTTACATAAGCTACGAGTACAATTTTTACTTCCAATTTTCTATAATGTGATAACAGGCTTGCCCTTCAGGCCAGTAACAATTTTTCATCTAGAAAACTATACAACAACGCAATCGAGCCCCAACAAACAGCACATATAGAAGTGCATAACTGGATCAGAAAAAAAACGATTTTGAATATCAAGAAACATTGTTAATACTCTTATCATTTTCATTAAAAACACCCACAAAACAGCAATTATTGAATTAATATATATATATATACTGATCAATGAACTTCAAAACAACCATAATTCAAATTAAAAAACTACCTAAACCTGCACATGAGCTTGATAGATAGTAAGTTGGTGTATAGCCTTAGCAAAAACCTCTCTCAACTCAGGATTCTGAGCCACAGCATGTCTAGCAGCACCCCCCACCACATTCAAAGCTCTAGCCTCTTCAAATTCCTTTCTATTCCCAACATTTACAGCAAGATTACACAGCAAAACAACCTCATCCAAACGGGACTTTCCTCGATTATCCCTTCTAATCAAACTCATCACCTTTTGCACCCCTTTGAACTCAACAATGGCCTTCGAATGCTCCACACGGTTATAATTCTCTTTACACACAAACTTGCCCAAAGCATTAGCCGATTCATAAGCAACATCGAGATTACTGTTGCTAAGCTGCGCAACCAAACGCGCCACTATCGTTTTCTCCTTTGCGGAGAACATTGTAGCCAAACAACCGATAGCCTTAACTGCAGGAATCACTAAGGGCGCGTTTGTTTCTTCGTTTATCACCCTCAAGAGCTGATCGAGAACGGCTTTTGCAGCCGGTGAATTTGGCCGGAAAGCGGTGCGTTTTAGATCAGCGTTCGACTCAGCCACCTCAGTCAACTCCATCACTACTTTCAGACAATTAATCTGCAAATCCCCTTTCTCATTTTCGATCATTTTTGCAAGAACGAGCAAAGCCTTTGTCTCGGTTATTTTCTTACTGTTCAACAAACTTCCTCTTGCTAGTTTCCATAACACAATTGCACAACTTACTTTAAGACTCGATTTCACCATAGGTGACTCTGTTTCCCTCTCCTTTTCCTTCCTGTTACTCTTACTACTGATGCTACTAATATCGTTCTTTGTCAACTCATCTTTAATCCGAACAAGTGAAATCAAACTATTAACACTTCTTCTTGAATTCATTTCCTTAAACTCACCTAAATCGACATCCATGCCTAAAATGGTCACAAGGGGTCTCGTTATATTTTCCCTCCAAAAATCTTCCTGCAAATTGACATCCATATCCAACATCCTCGATACCAAATTCGCCACTGTCACTTGCACCATCATAGGCGCTTCTGATAGCGTTTTCACGACAATTTGAACGCCTAAGGCATTCACAATCATCCTCACACGGCCTTGATCATCTGCCAAATTATACAAAGCGTTAGCAGCCGAATCCTGTGCATCAAGATTCGAGCTTTCTTTCAACAACTTCAAAAGCGGAGGTATCCCATTCTCCTCTACAATAATCTTCTTATTCCTATCATTATCCCGGGCCAAATTTGCCAACCCGTTAGCACCCTCAGCCCGACCCATATGCACAGCAGCTATATAAGGCCAAACCCAAGCCAAAATGGGATCAGTAGTGGCAATAGGGGGCAAAGACAGATTAATACTACTCCCACTGTCATTATCAGGACTCAGAATTGAAAGAACCCATTTCATATCGGCTACTGAAGAATCAATTAGAGTTGAAACCTTTTTGAAATCTGCAGTGGTGGTGATGGAGAGTACATGGTGAAGGACGTGGGTTTTCTTGTAGCGGCACTTACGGACTAGGGTTAAGGCGCGGTCAAGGGTTTTAGTTACGTCGACGGAGACGCGGCGGAGAGGGCGATCGTAGACGGCGGCGGCGGCGGTAATGAGACGGGCTGCGGAACGGAGGAGCTGGGAGAGATGGGTTACTTGGCAGGAGAGTTCTGCAGTCTCAAGCTTGAACGACTCGGATTCTTGAGCTAATTTTATGACTTGGTCGGAGAGGAGGATCGGGACGGAAAGTAGTTTCTGGATTGAATTGTGTTCTTCAGTCGCCGCCATTGACATGGAAATTTGGAGCTCAAATTGTAGAAATGTTTGATAAAGAATGATTGTGCATTGGCTGAGGAATATGATTATATAAACAATTTAAACAAAACTATATTTAGTAAAAGGTACATCAAAAGATTGGTGATTGTGGTTTATTTAATTGAGAAATCGACAAGATGACGAAGATTTTAAATTTTAACCTCACACTTTCCAGTTGGGTGCATGGAGGAGTTGATAAAAGACTTTTGCTTTTATAGTCAACGTGAATTTAATATTTAAGAAAATAATATAGTAATACGAGTTTGTGTTACAAAATTGACTTACATCTAAATACAATTAATTAATGAGATTAGATTAATTACAATTTATTTACACGGTATGACTCGATAGGTTTAGTTTGGTGGATATAATGCTACGATCTCTTATGAAATTGATTTGAATATTCATAACGTTAATTAGCGGATTTAGCATCACAATGACACAATTACGAATTTAACATTATTATTTGATGAGTTTTGTCAAGAATATTTTGAATGTAGTTTTAATTGCCACCAACACTGTCTTAATTGTTCTCAAAGTTGGATACCGAGTTGAGAAAATTTCAAGGTACTTCTTACAATCTCCTCTGCTTCCCTATTTCTATTTGTACGATGAGGGTAGCGCGATTTGATAAACTCGCAACAATTTAATTGACTATCTATATTATTCATTTAAAGATGCAATTTAGTTTGATTGAATTTGCTATATATTTGAGATTGATATATAATTTGGTTGCCTTCAATACTTTTTTTTATGATAACATTTATTAACATAAATTACTTTTTAATGATCGATATTAATTGGCGACGTCCTAAAACGACTTAAGTACTAGAAACAAATTCTAATTGCGTAACAAAGGGTACAATGCATCAAAGACCTCCAAGTCAAAAGTCAATTGTAAATGTGTGAATTTAAATTTGGAAAGTTCCTAGTCAGAAAGCAGAAAAGTAATCACACAAATAAACTATGGCAATTGGGTAAAGTAAAATTAATAATGACCAAGACCGATTATAGGGCCCCATTGGCGTCAATGGCGAGTTAAGACTCCAAGGTTTAGCAAATCAAGGGCCAGTCTTAAAGGTATCCATCCATACATACAAATATCTAATGCACATCACTTCAAAAAATCACAACATGTCGTGTCGAACACCTGATCGGACATAACACTCGCTCGACTCTCTCCGACACTGTGTCCAATATAAAAAGAAATTTGTTTGCTTAAATAAAATGAAAAAAATAAAATATGAACACCGTAATAGATGCGGTTAGAGTGTATTGTCTACTATGTATGCATTATATGTGACACTTGATGTTATTTCTCTTATTTTCTGTGATTTTGAAAACTCAAGTATTTATTTTTCTTTCAAACATATATAACTTTACAAATCAAATACAAATTTATAACGTACAATAGTCAATTCTTATAGTTTATTTCTCTAACCAATCATTTAAATTAGAACTAAAAGGACTAATTTATATATTTAACGTAAATAAACATATATATATATATATATTAATTTATATATACACATTTTATTAAAAAGTTGGAGGCAATATCGTGTCCTAATATTTTTAAAATGCCGTGTCCTGCGCCCGTATCCGTGCATCATATGTTCAAATCAATCACAATTCAGGTTAGTTTTTAATAGCTATCAAAATAATGAAATCGTAAATTTTATACTTTTGATAATTAGTTGATTACTAGTCAATAAGAATTCTTTTTTGTTTGTTGTAAACTATTCAGATGTTGTATCCTAATTAGCACACAAATTTAAGGGAGCAATTGGATGAAGTTCATTTTGTCTTGCAGACGAAGCAAATTTTAGAAATGTAGGGACATTTATGCAATGTTTTTGAATGTGAAAAATTTCAGAGAATGAGGAAAAATGAAAGTGTTATATCATGTGTAATTCCAAAGTTTTGAAATTTTGGAGGCTATAGTCATACCAGCTCAAAAAGAACTATGGCAAAATATTTGAACTTCCGAGAAGACATTTTCTTTGGATTTTGAGGGAACAAAATAACGTATGAAATGATAAAATGGAATTTTAAGACCGTAAATTTAAAACATCAGCATCCGTAATTGCGGTTTGAATAATTTTGATACCCTCAATGTGTCCTGAAAAGAGTAACCCACAATGGTAGAGGAAGAGATTAGCAACGATCAACATGCAGAAGATAAATGACAGGGTTGAACACTACCTGTCTAAAGGCAGATGATTGAGCTGTTGAGACTCAAATCAATGCACTTACACTATATCACTTTTCGAAAGGATGATTTAGCAAAGAAGAGCAATTTTGTATAGGAAAGAAAATGGAATTTCCAGAAGAAAAATTAGATAGCAAAAACTAATACTTGTCATACATGGGATAATCAAAAAGCATGAGCATTTTTTATTTATTAGATGCATTTCCCTTTTCTCATCAAAGAGCCTTAAACCAAATAATAATGTTCTGATGCATGACAAAGACTAATTTGGGAGTGAGAGGATGCCTTCATTACAAGTATATCACAAACTCAAACTCAAACTCAAACAAAGAGTTGGCACAATAGCAGTCAAGAACATTGTTTCAATTACCTGAAATCAGTTTCAGATTGGGCATACTTAAACAAATGATAACGCAGAAAATTTACATCGTTAAACATAATAATAGAATCTTAAAAAGGATCCTGTAACAAGCCTTGAATCATCCAATGATCAAATGCTGCCACAAAAGATCAATGATGATAAAGGGCATATACTAAACAAATGCAGAACAAAATTGGACCTTAAAAACAATCCTATAACAAGCCCAGAATCGTCAAATGATTATAAGGTGCCACAAAAACAAACGATCACAAATTTTATGCATGCTAATCTACATATGCTAAATGGTCAATGTCATGTATTACAGCATAAAATCATTTATTAACAACCAACCTAATGTCCCAACAAAACACACAAAATCATTGTACAAAATGCTGTCTAACTAAACCAAAACAATCACAGGTGCTCCCAATTGAAATATATAGCTATATAATCAACAGATATGATCATCATGCATTCAATTCAGACTATATGAAAAAATCACACATGAACTAATAAACATCACGAAATGCACAAATTAACACAATCAGAACTTCAAACCAACAAGATACGCATGATTTCCGAGCAACATTATTCACCAGAAAACTACTTAAATATAATCAACGCAGAAATCACTATAGTTCAAAGCATGCATTCATATTATGATCTCAATCAAAAATATCTCCAAAAAACAATAGTCCATAAAAGCCCAGACTCGCAACTAAAACAAAAAACAGAAATTAACCTAATTAAGCAGTGAGCACAACAGCGCCACCAGCCTCCTTGATCTTCTTCTCTGCATTCTTACTCACCAGCTTCGCCTTCACCACAACCGGCTGATCCGACGGCAGCAAACCTTTCCCCAAAACCTTGAAATACCCAAACTGCGTCACGTCAATCAACGGCACATTATCCTTCGATGCCTTATCCTTCACCTCCTGCGGCACCATCGACCAGAGCTTGTCGATGTTCACGGTAGGGCAGAAGAACTTGTTCCTCAGCCTGTGGAAGTATCGCATACCGACCTTTCCGAAGTAACCTGGATGGTACTTGTCGAACAGGATGCGGTGGTGGTGCATACCTCCGGCGTTACCTCTACCTCCGGGATGCTTGCGGTGCTTTCCGATACGACCGTGTCCGGCGCTTACGTGGCCTCTCTTCTTGCGGTTCTTCTTCAAACTGGTCGTCATTTTGGGTGGGGGGCGGAGGAGGTGATGAGAGTTTAGGGTTTCGTGGTATATTTATATGTGGAGGTGTGTGACTTAGGGTTTAGGAATTGGGTTGGTTATTTGACGATTTTGCCCTTGATACCTGATATGAATCACAAATTGAGCCACTTCCTTTTCCTTTTTCTGTTTGCATATTCTTTCTATATTTTGTAATCAGCCATATCATGACTTGATGAGACGGATAGCTTAAGCCCATTTAATTTTAGGCCCAATGGTTTAAGGGAGAGGAATTGAAATAACTTTAGGCCCAATAAATTTTTTTTTAATATTTATATTTTCCAGTGAAGGAGTTTGTGGGACCCAAGAGCGTTGAAGAACGTAAAGCCGGTAATGGGCCAGTAAAAGATTTGAACTAGGCCTGACTAGACTAAACGGGTGGGCATGGACCCACGTTGCATATGGGTCCAAAAATCCAGGTTAAACTTACATCCACGTGGCCCTTACATAAGTGTGCCACTTGTTGGATCCATTTAGCTACTGCCACTAATCCCAACCACGCTGGACCATCCGGGATCTCCTCTTTTCTTTTCACTAAGGCTTGTTTGGTGGCTAGTGAAGTCCACTAAGTACTTATCTAATCAACTTGCATATTAGGGCCGTCAATGGACTGGGATTACTCAGACACAAACTCGTTTAAATTTTACTTATCCCAACTCGACCCAGTCTCGATGATATTAGGTCGTTCGGGTCGAGTCCAGCTTTTACCCATGAGTATTTTTCTCAAATTTAACCCTTCGAAAATACTCACGGGTCTTTACCTGAACAATATCCAAAATTTACCATCGAGCCTTGCCCTACCCGGCCCCGGCCCAAATGTACCTAACCATCAGGTCTAACTATTTTTGGACCCATAAGTTATGTGGTCGGGTTTGGGTTGGATACTGCAAACATTTCGCGGGTATGGGCTCAGGTCAGAGTATTCTCGGCTCATTCACACCCATAGGCATGGTTGTACGACTTGTATCATAAATTGTCCAACATTCCGAAAAAATTATTTGTGCAGTGTCGGATATGTATAAACAAAAATATAACTTTAGCAATCCTAATAAAGTATTTAAAAATTGAAAGAAAGAAAAATTCTAACACGATATGAACATGATATGGACATATAATAATGTCGTGATTAATACAATTTAAATACAAATAATAATGACATGCCGACTTGACGCATCTAAAACCCGAAAATGTAACTACCTTTTCACATTTCAATAGAGTTTCCTCTTCAACCAAACATACCCTAGACTCCGAATTAAACATCAAATTGTCACAATCCTTCCCCTTGAAGAATTAGGATTCTTGTAATCTTTCAAGACCCAATACAAGACAAATTCTATATGTATATATATAGCCTACTATTATTCTTTCTTCTTCATCTGTGTTTCTTGCAAATACACTCTTCAACAATCAACATCATCATCTCATTCTCTAGCATTAGCATGGGTCGCAGTTTAAATTCAAGCTCCAGTTCTACGCAAATCATGAAATTCCTCTACAGCTACGGTGGTAAAATCATCCCCCGCCCTAACGACGGCCAGCTCCGTTATGTCGGCGGTTATACCAGAGTTCTCTCAGTCGATCGCTCCATCACATTCTCAGGTAACTTCACGCTTCTGCATTTGTGTTCCATTTTTATTGGGGGAATGGAAACACTGAGATCTTTCTTGATTTATCTTTACGCGCAGAGCTGATGGTGAAATTCGCGGAATCGTGTGGATCCTCAGTGATTCTGAAGTGTAAGCTACCTAGTGAAGATTTAGATCTGTTGGTCTCAATCAAATCGGATGAAGAGCTCAAGATTGTGATAAAAGAGTACGATAGAGCTTCGCCGGAATCGAAAATCAGAGCGGTGCTTTCTCCGATCAAATTGGTGAATAAACTAGTTTCTCAGCCGTTGTCTCCGGTCTCGTGTTTGAATTTTCCCTCCGCCGCTCCTCCTAGACCTAAACCGAGGAGGCTTCCCCCCGCCGCCGCTTGCTATTACGCGGCTCCGCCGTGTGTTGTCGCCGGGAATTGCCGTGATTACGGTCGGAGGAGTGTAAGACAATGCTGCTATGTGCCGTTCCGGGATTATTCTTGTTGTTCTCAGTGGCATTAGGGTTTTGTAAGGTCTCTTTTTCTAGTAGTAGAACGTGTACTGTGAATAGTCAGACATAGATATGTATATATAATATATAGAATCAATCTTCTATTGATACCAATTAATGTCACTTTAATGGGTATATATTGTTTTGTGAGTTTCATATATATTGTACAACTCATAATAATGAATGATATTGTTGGGCGAAAATAGAAACATTATATTGAGTGTTTGAGAGTTTGATGTGTTTTGTCTTTTTGATACCATATTTTATAACGAAGTTATAAGTTATATTCTAGAAGAAATGCTTTGAGATAAGATCCAGTGAATATATATATATATATATATATATATATATATATATATATATTATATGATAAAGGCTTACGTGGAGAAAGTGATTTCACAACCTACTCATCACTTTTTACACCACAAATATATGGTGTATAACACATCGAATCTGTTGGACCCAATATGTTATAATGTTTTCTTATGAACTTTATACTAGATCACATAATTTGTGGAACCCCTTGCCGCTCCGGCAACTTGAGGGTGTGGGGGCCGCCTAACGGCGACTTAAATTTTCTTATTCCGCGTTAGATTTTCGGTTTTTATCCTTGGAGTTGGGCCTTTTCTTCATTTAAAAAACCTTTTTCTTTGTTGGGCCCTTTCCTTATGTTCATTAGTTTAATAGTAATAGAGAAAGAAAGAACACTTGGGCTGGCCCATTTTAGTAACATGAGTAATGGGTTGAACCATTTTATTTTAATATGTAAAAGTGGATTAGTTAATTTATATAATATGAAAATAGGTATCTATATATAAATAGTAGTTATGTATATCTTGCGCGTCAACTCTCGCCCCGACTTATGTAACTTATACTATATAAGTTGTGGATTTGGAAAACGTCAAAGAATTTTCTTTAACAGAAAATTTGGTAAAACTTACAACAATAAAAAAAAAAAAAAAAACTACGCAATTCCTAAAAAAAACATATAAGAGTACATACATCAGCATTTATTATATACTTTTTATTTAAAGAAAAAAAAATCAGGTAAGCACGCTTCTAATATCATTTTTCTACATTATAAAAATGAAATCTTTTACCCAAGACTGGTTAGCCTAAAGATAATACGTTTTTGAATTTAATTCCAATCTAACACAAAGTTGTGATAGTTTATTCCTAGTTTTGAATGACTAATCCCATATTAAAAATTAAAATATAGCGGTTTATCGGCGAGGAAATTCCTTCCGTATATAATTAAAAAAATAAAAATTCAATTTTTTTTTTCACAAAATCAATTCTGTGAAACGCGGACTGTTCATGAACCTTTAATCTTATCTTTCCGCAATTAACTCCTAAATCTTATCTTACCTTAAATCTTATATTCCCATTACCCATAATGCTGAAAACTGGAACACAGTCCAAAGTTTTTGAAGTTATTAAATTGATGAGGTTTTAAATTAAATATCTCCAATAATTAACATCTGCTTAACATATCTATTTGATTAGCATATGTATCTTCATGAAATTGTATAAGAATTGTCATGAAATCAGACAATGGAGGACAATACTTTGTACGTATGTTATATATGGAATGACGAAATACAAGAATAAAATATATTGAGTTCGAGTTTGGATTAAAAAATTGAGCATTATCCCTCTCTAACTCCGGTCCGAGTTCATAGAAATAAGTTCGTAGAAGTAAAACATGGGCCTCGACACATTTTACTCGACTTGAAAATTCACAAATCTTATATAATTACAATCATTTATATAATTTATATAATGAAAAATTACATATAAATATCTATTATACACGAATAATTGTAATAATATTAAAATTCATAATTGAAGTCCTAAAGGTCGGTTAGGTTGATACCCTTTTCTTAATTTTAAAGATTTCTCATAACCATTTTCAAGATAACATAACTTTATATACGTGTACAAATTCTCAACCAAAGGATGATACATAGGAAAATGCTCCCTTAAATTTTAATTTTTTTTATCATACTTAACATTGGTAGATTAACCATAAGCACATACACTGTATACATGTCCTAGAAAAAATACTAATCAAGATTAAATAAATACTTTGATTATCGTCCATATTACATTGTCAACATTTTAATAACTAAAATACTAAGTTTGGTAGCCCTTATTGCCAACCTTGCCATGTGCACCACATGCCTTATAAATTCTTTCCCAATCTCCCAACCCATATCAAAAAATCTATCTCCAAACATTTCAAATCACTACTAGATGAGTAATAACATCACCAATAGAACAACATTCATGTTGTTCATCATCTTCTTCTACATTTTTCTCGATAGAAAAATCTACTCTGCAGGCTATTACGCGTCGTTTTTACCGATCTGTTTAGCGTTTTTGCTAGCGATTTTGATCATTTTCGCGGTCAGAACGACCATTGTGACGTGGATAACGGTGTTGGTGCTATTGGCTTTCGTCGGAAAGCGTCGACGGGTTCTTGTTAAGGAGGGAAGAGAGATCACAGCAGATGTGGCAATGTATTTGGTACAAGTGGTGGTTAAAGAGAGGAGCCTTGTGGCTTTTGCTTGTGCCACTATTATAAGTTTAATCACAATGGGTTGGCTAAGAATGGATAGCCAGATTTGTATGTGATTTTGGGTAAGCTGTATAATAGGTATATAGGATTGTAGAACTATTTGGCCTATGAATATATTATCTTCATTTGGTCTTTGGATTTGTAATAGCTTAAGGGTTTTCCAATTTTCTATTTGTACACTAGATGGAGTATATATACTTATTTAAGGAATGCAAAAAAAAATCTCATATGTACATTTGTTTTGTTTATAGATTTTCTTCTTGGGGCACAAAGTCTCTAATCTCATTTTTAACAACTATATATGATATAACTTTTGTAGTTTGCTTTTTATTGATAATTATTTTTACTTCTAATAGATTACAATTTTACAACCTTGGCTCAGAGAGGAATTAATGAGTCAATGGGGAAGCAAATGTAATAGTTTCGAGCTCGAGTAGAATATATTGAAAACCCAAATTCAAGGTCAACTTTTAGGCTCGTTTGAAATTGACAGCTGGAGTCTTGACTCGAACCTAAACTAGCTCAAACGAAGTTGACTTTGAAATCGAGCTAGGTAAGTCAGAGCTCCGATTTGGCTGCGACCAATGTCAATAAGACTTGATTTGAATCATAATTCATAAAATTTTATACTAAGATGGGAATATGTACAAATCTAAATGTGTAACATTGTTTTAAGAAGAAAATGGCTTCAATTAATGTTAAAGATGAGAAATATCCACACCTAAATTCTTGTTTCAATAGCTTCTGCAGTAATGCAAAATATATAGGCAATTCTTCTTTGAACCACATAATTGCATGCTTTTATGAATTTGGTTTCACTTTTAATGACCCAAAATACCACATATGACCATTCTCGATCAGGAGCATCGAATCACCAAGCAGGATGTTTGGGTGTAGTCTGGTTGTATAACGGAACATGCGATACCAATAGGGCATCTGCCCATTGAAATCGAAAATGTCCATAAATCAAAAATTTGGACATTAACGCCTATTGGTAAATGTGGAAATGTTTTCATTTTCACGAGGAAAAGAAAATATGCGCAATCAGATATACTTTTACAATTACAATTTGGTATTTCATCTTATATTTTCGATTGTTGTAGCATATAAAGTATATCTATTTAAGCAAAATATCTTATAAACATGGCATCTATGAATCCAAACACAAGATAGAAATACCAAACTGGAGTAGAGGATGTCAACCGCATGAAGCCTCCTTAACAAACTGACCACAGCTTTTTCATCATCTCCAAAAGGTGCAGAAAATTCTCATCAGTTCAGTGCATCTCATAGTACTAACCAAAGTATTTCTGCAGGCGCGTTAGAAATATTATAGAGATTAATTTGTCAATTACCTATATTATCATGCAATTTACATCCCGATATTTTCTTCTCACAAATTTGAAGAACCCTCTGATGAATCTCCTCTGGAAGTTCTTTTAAAAGATCCAAAACAGCTCATTCGTGCTTCTGCTTGAGTTCATCCAACTCCATTACCTGGTTTTCCAGTACAAGTTGGACTTTCTTCACCATACTTTCAATATCGCCCGATTCAATCCCACATGGCATCATATTCTCTTCCAATGAACGAGCCCCATTCGAAATTTGTGAATCATGGCAAATGTTAACATCTTTACGGTTAATAGGAGATTGTAGATTTTCTACAGACTCTGCTGGCGTCAAGTTAGATGGCCCAGGCCTTAGTGGAGAAAGGGCACCGTTAGCTTTGGGCGAATCTGACCAATACTTTCGACCCGATGGGAGCCTTTCCAGAACGAGCGGTCCAGATCGAGGGGAATCGTTTGTGGTGGGGGATAAACAATCGTGTGGTCCAGAGCCATTAACTCTTTCTGGAATTGCATCACCACTGAAATTGTCGTTGCCTTGGAGTTCTTTGGGTAACCAATCAGGAATGTGGGAACGGATTTCAGAATCGATCATTGCAGCTATAACTGAGACATCGTGATCTGTCAAATCCAGCTCTTTGACCATTTCAATAGCAACAGCAGTTGAAGTATCCTTCTCAATGTCGAATGGGAAGTGAATGTTACGAAAATTACCTGAGCTCCCACATAGAAAGTAAAAATAATCAAGCATTAAATATGGATTATAATATATACACTATTTTTGTATTTTAAATTTCAAGTTTCTTACTAAATATATCATATATACATATATAGTAATATATATTTATATTAATAAAAAAATATAAGTTTTAATATCTATACGCTGGCGAGCCCTGCGAAAAAGTACAATAGGATATGGCTCAGCTCGTTAGGCTTGGCTCAATCTTGAGTCAAGTTTTTATCCAGCCGGCTAATTGAAACTGAAATTGGCGAAAAGAAACAATAGCTTTTTTATAACCTGATGAATCTGCTATCCGGAGCTTCAAAAATATTGTGTTTTGGTCTTTTCTTTGACCTTCCACCATGAAATCTCGACTTCCCTCGAGCAAAGAGTCTTCTTCACACTGGTTGGCATCATCTGCACATATAATTGATAAACAAAAACTGGGAAACAGTGATACATAAGCCATTCACAAAAATAAGAATCCTGCAAATTGCACCTGCAGAAGAGGACTGTGAAGAATAACTTCTACTCCCGTAATCCTCATCTGACTGGAGAAATGGGTCCATCAGTAATTCTTTAGCGGACAACCGATCGGAGGCTTTCGAAATGCATTTTTCTATTAAATTCCGGACTTCAAGATCCTTCACTTTTCCTAAGGATGCAGGCTTGATTCCCTTTGAGAAGGAAACAATAATAAAGAATTTACTTCGATGGTACAGAGAAGAGAAATTAATTTGTTTTCTGATTTGTGCTAATTCACTATGAACTTAGGGGCAAAATAAATTAAGAAATTTATCCGACATGCGTGAGATTACCGAGGTTTAGATCTTCCTGAAATTTGGTTTTATAGTGGCAAGAAAATCAGTTATGTAGTAAGATCAGCCGACAAATCTACATTTTCTGCATGCAGATGGACCTTCACATACTTGAGAAACTCTTAGATGGTCCATCACAAGAAGACAGAATGAGACATAGTTGAAAGAGAAGAATTCGTGAAGATGGCGACTGTTCTATTTCATGATTTAAACAAAACTAATCTTTAATTTTAATGCAGAAGCTGAAGCTGATATGCTCAAAAGCCAGCACAAGAAAACAGAGCCAGAAAGAGTGAGAAACTTGGAGACTGTATGTATATTGGATCTGCAACAGGGTTAATTGTGAGAAGCTTGATTTTAATGGATTCATTGAGCTGAACCATGTAATTCGTGTGATCTCTCTTTTGCATTTGGTCAATTTTTATCCATATTCCCATATTATTTGGTAAGTCATAACAAATTCCAAAGCACCTTTTGAGATATAATATTCTCACAAAAAAAGAAAAACATTGTTAGAAAATTAAGAATATGACTTACAGCAGTCACTTTCTTATATATTTGAGCAGCATTGGCACATTCAACATATGGATACTCAAGGGTCACTAGCTCCAGCAAGCACATACCAAAAGCATATATATCTACAAGTTCATTATACTCCTCCTCATAAAGTTCCGGTGCCATGAATTCAGGGGTGCCTAGCATCAAAATTGCACTTTGCCGTCATCAAACTTCTAATGAATACCAAATTCAGATATGGACGCTTTGATTAACACATCAAATAGTTACCTATGACACTGTGAGCTGAACGAGCCTGTTGAAGAATAGCAGCGAGGCCTAGATCACCAATTTTCACCTCCCCTTGATTCCCATTAACAAATATATTATCACATTTCAAGTCTCGATGAATAATTGGGGGGTCATGACTATGAAGATAAAAAAGGCCCTCTGAGATTTGTCGAGACCATTTCTTCAATGCCCTCACATCAACATGCTTATGTTTCTTCCTGAACCTACACATGAACATGAACCTAACTTGAGCCTACATTTCACAAAGTGGATATCTCTAAGTTCATAGCGAAAGTCTAAAAGTTAAGACCAATGTTTCAGAATTCAAACATACTGTCGCAGAGTGCCAGACGTAAAAACTTCAGTAATGAAGTTGATATGCTCTTTCTTGGTATCGATCCACGAGTTGTAAAATTTAATAATATTTTTGTGCTTAAGTGTTTTTAGCAAGTGAACCTCAGAATACAAACGCTCCAAATCAACCGAATTTCTCAATAGATCCGTGACTTTAACCTGATTCCACGCCACCTCTATTCCCTCCCATTCATCAAACCCTCTATATCTACATTCCAGAATTAAAATCAAGGATCACAGGGAAACACAATCATTTTTCTACTTAAAATGTCTGCAAATACACACTTCTATAGAGATTGTAAAACCAAAAGACAAACAATTTCAAGAAGGATACACTTTCTTGAAAGCTCCTTTCCCTAGTAATTCTTTATACCGCAAAAAAACACAAAAGAAACATATTTGAAAAATAACTCAGAAACCAAAACAATTACAACTTAAAAATCAGAACATTAAGCTGATCAAATCAATAAACTTCGAATCATTTCAGAATTATCAAATTCAACATGCTGTACAAAAAACACAATATTTATATAAATAAATAAAAATCAGATATTCAAACACAAAATAAATGCACGCACCCGACCGTAGCGACCGGATGGATCAACCTCAATGAACTCTGCTTCAGTATCGGAATCTTGGTGATCAGGTTCCAAATCCGAGTCTTGCGGCATAATTTTCCAACTCAATTGAAAAATCAAAATTAAGAAATCAGATGAACACACACTCAGATTCGGATCAGGCAGTTTAATAGCATTGAGAAATGAAATAGAGTAATTCAGTGGCTGGTAGTACCTATTATGGAGGATTTGAATTCGATAATTTCATACTGCGCTTCACCATGTCGGTTATATATATATACATATATATATGTGTATTTTGACTGAGATGGTGATGGACTCTTCTTTTACTATATATTTTATCCTTCATTTTTCTCTCTTCTTATAATAATATTATTTTACACAAAAAGTAGTTAATAATTTAATTTAAATATTTTTTTAATCTATATCTATAATTTAATTATTCAAGTCAACTAAACTCAAAAAGTATTTTTCATATTCATAACTTGTGGTCCCTTACTATATATCAAATTAGTTGTGACATATATTATACTATTTTCTGTACTTGAAGTCTAATAAATTTGTAGTTATCGAGCAAGTTAAAAACATTAAATGTATATTTGTAAATCATTTATTAAGAAAACTAAAAAATAGGAGATATATTTTACTAATTATAATAAATAATTCTTTCTCTCCACTAAGTTTGATATCACTTATGCAGACATCAACATGCACATATATATATATATATATATACATGCGAATTCATGTGATATTATTATTGGGGTGTCTCATAAATCATAATTGTCCATATGGTTGCGGTCTTGCGGATATTTAATGTGAAACAAGATACTGAAAGAAATTTTGCATATTGGGTTAAATACTCTAATGCACGGACATTTCAAAAAATCACGACGTGTCGTGTCGGACACCTGATCGGACACGACACTCGTCCGACACTCCCCGACACCGTGTCCGACACTCCCGATACCGTGTCCAATATAAAAATAAATTTGTCTGCCTAAATAAAATGAGAAAAATAAAATATGGACACTATAATGAATATTGTTAGAGGGTATGTCTACTATGTATGCATTATTTGTGATACTTGATGTTATTTCACTTATTTTTTGTGATTTTGAAAACTGAAGTATTTGTTTTTCTTTCAAATATAAAACTTTACAAATCAAATACAAATTTATAACGTACAATAGTCATTCTTATAGTTTATTTCTCTAATTAGTCATTTAAATTAAAATGAAAAAACTAATTTATATATTTAACGTAAATTAATGAACATATATATGTTTATTAATTTATATATATATATATATTTTATTAGTAGTTTCGAGGGCCGTATCGTATCCTAATATTTTTAAAAATGTCGTGTCCCGTGTCCGTGTCGTGTCGTGCGCCGTATCCCGTGTCCCGTGCATCATAGGTTAAATACAACGGAAATGAATATTAATATGTAAATTTCTAAATGCTCTCGATTAGGTTATATTTTAATGTATTATACCTGACATATAATTAGTCTCTTATTTTATGAATTGAGGTATTCTTCGCCTTTGTTGAAAAAAAAAAGTAATCCCTTAATCTCGTTTAATTGTTGTTGCTACATTTCAAAGTAGAAATTATTTTACGAAGTTCTTATACGTTATAAGCAATAAAAATAGATTTTTATTATTATACTTCAGATTTTAAGAAAAAGATGGTACAAAAATAATATTCGCGTCCATGTCGGTCTCCTATCTTAAATATTTTAAATTGCCATATCATTATGTTAGTTCGTGTCACATACCATCATAAATTAGCATCATTCCACAAACTATTAGATCTCATTATGATCTTGCAGATCAACAATTAATTAAATACGTTCATATCGCAAGAAAAAGCGAAGGTCAAATTTTACTACAATTGCTTGAAAAGCATTTGGATAACATCCTTTTTCGATCGGGTATGGGTTTGATTATTCCGGCAACTCGCCATCTAGTTGTGGGAGTATTGCATTTTCAGTGCCACAATTTACACTATTTGCAATTTTAATCCTAATATTATGTAAGCCACATTTTTGGATCCCAAGTCTTAAAAAAGTGTGCAATCTCAATCCCAAGACCAACGTTTGTTAATTATTGGATGGAAGTAGCAAGTTCTTGTCATATAAACAATTAATCGATCAATTCATGTACCATAATATTGGACAAAATTTGGACACAAATCAAAATTATTAGACCAAATTTGAATTTAAGTTTTTCTGCAATTTTGATATATGACGAGCACAAACTATTTTAGTATAAAAACTTTTGAAAATTGAGCTATGGACCAAAATTGTACATTTTTTGAATCATCCAATGTGATATGATAGGAGATTTATAGTATGTGGATCAATTTTGTAAGTGGTTGAAAATGCAATTTTCCCTAAATGTCGAATTACAAATATTAATGTCATTGCATATTCAATGTTGTTTGTTGGTTCTTCCAAATTTAAGTTTTAACTACTCGACATGCTATGTATAGAGACCAAATTATATATTAAATCATAAAATACACAAATTCTACACACTATTACATTTAAAACTTAAATTATAACATAGTTTTCAACCATCCACAATTATCAACACAATTTTTAAGACAGAAATTCTCTCTTTAATTATATAAACCATAAGGATAGGATACGGTGAATATTTCACAAATTCACAAAGAGCTCCACTTTTCTTTATGTATCGAAGAAAATGATGAAGAAAATGACCAAAATACCCGTTTACGAGAATCTCAGGTGTGTTTGGATCGAGTGATTTGGATTTGGTGAGGAAGGATTTGGAGGAAAGATTTGAAATGACACCAAAATTAGAGTAATTTGAAATCTACCATAGTTGTGAAGAAATTAGCTCAAAATGAATACCAATGGATTTCAAATCTATCATAACATGAATTCATCCAAACAAACTTAAATGGATTTGTCGATGAATTGAAAATCCATAGTTTTCACTTTTCAAATACTTCAATCCAAACACACCATCAATGAACATTCAACAAAGATCTTTTTTCTTCCGTCTCGAAGAAAATGACCATAATGCCCCTTTACGAGAATCTCAACGAACATTCGACAAAAGATCTTACTTACTTACCATAAGGACAAGAAATTTGATCAAGTACTTGTATAGCGCTATTTACCTGGGCATGACCCAGTACTTGTACAGAACATTTTAATCATATATACCATTTTTTTACCTGATCAAAAAAAAAAAAAAAAAAATTTGATCAAGTAATGATCATTGATCTCCAGGAGCAATTACAAGCTTGAATCCACCCCTTTTGGCTACTTGTGGTCCTTGCGTCCGTTTCTTTTCCTCCTCGATTTTCCTAGCAGAATAAACAACGGATTTGGTTACACGTTCGATTTCCAATTTGTTAAGGCTTTTGACCAGACCAAACGGAACTTCGTAAAGATTATCACAGTTCTTGAGTACAAGACATCTTAGTTTCGGAAATGACTCGTTTGAGACCGTCCAAAACTCTAGATCCGCGCGTTCGATTTGCATGTATTCGAGAGCCATAAATTTGGAACCATCAACATTCCAATGAGTTCCTGCAAATGCACGTTCTTTAAGCTTGAGCACCTCAAGTTTATTAATGTTTCCTAGTATCGACATATAATTCCAATCCAAATACGTAGCTGATAACGTCAAGTTCCTCAGAGACGATGGGAATCTAACGGGCTGTGGAAGCCCGATTAACGGGGATGCTACATCGTTCACTAGCTTTAACTTTTCGAGATGCTCCAATTTTTCCAAGCAATTGGAATCTAAAAGAATCTCCAATTTCCCACGAACGCCTAGTTTTTTCAGATTCGGGGCCCGGTCAAACACTTCGTCCGTGCAACATTCAGGCGATAATCTGCTGAGAGTTTGAAGATATTCTGCTCTTTGGCCTTCCCCTTTCTTGCTTAGAATAACGGACGCTTTAGTTTTGAAATGCCTCAACAGCGTCATGTTCAATATATCTGCTTTGATTTCCAACGTACGAGCCGATGTTTCGACTGTGATGGTTTGTAAGTTCCATAGCTTGGAAATGGCTTCCGGAAGAACCTTGAACTCGTACCCACATAGAGCAATGTACCTCAAGTGAAGTAGTTGGGTAAGTTTAGTAGGAAATTTCGGGAACTTAATGGGGATTATATCTAAAACCCGAAGCAAATTGAATGCATCTGGGATAGTCGGAACGTTTTCCAGGGGCAAATTAATGGCTTCCTTGGAAAAACACAAGAACGAACGAACATGTGGAGCGTGGGGTCTTTTAGAGAGGAAATTTGTAACATAGGAATGAATACAAAGGCGACGGTGCTTTTGTACATCGGAAACCGGCGGCTCAAAAACGCCGTTCGACATTCGTATCTCTTGGAACAAATTCTGGTATTCAGACGCGGCCTCGATTTTGCAGAACTCACGGATCATATCATGAACACGGCAAGTTTTGATTTCACCATCGGGCTTCATTTTGTCGACCATCACTAAATTACGGTTAATAAGCTCCTTCAGATTATCCTCAGCAATTTCCTCCAATGTTCTTTTGGGCTTTGGTTGTATGAACCCTTCAGCAATCCACAAACGGGTCAATTTCCAAGCCGGGATCTCATAATCCTCGGGAAACATCCCCAGGTATAGAAAGCAATTGATCAAATCATCAGGCAATTTGTTGTAACTCAACGATATAATATGCTCCATTCGTTTCTCTTTGTCGTAACTATAAGAACTCACACTATCGGACACTTTTTGCCATTCTCTCTTCGTGGCACCATCTCCACCCGCGTTTGGGGATTTCTCGAGTAAAATTCCTCCTATAACCACTATTGCAAGTGGAAGCCCACCACATTTCTTAGCTATATCTTTACCGAGCAATTTCAAATCTTCAGGGCAATCGTCTAACTTACCAAATACTTCATATTGAAGAAGCTCCCAACTTTCCTCGTCGGTTAAAAACCGTAACTTGTGTGGTTTTCGTTTGGGATTCGCACGTCGACCAACTGACTCATCACGGCTCGTTATTAGTACCTTACCAAATCCATTACTTTCAGGCAAGATAGTGTGGATATCGTCCCAAGCGCCTTTTGTCCAAACGTCATCCGTGAATAGTAAGAACTTTTTTTTCTCTAAATAGGATCGAGCTTTTTGGGCCAATTCTTGATCGCTCAGTCCAGACATGTCATCTTGGGTAAACTTTGTAATAATGTTGAGTAACAGTTCCTTTCTGTTGAACTCTTGCGAGATGTAAACCCAAATAATGGTCGGGAATTCATGTTGGATTTTAGGATCACGAGAAATCTTCCAAGCCAGTGTTGTCTTGCCTAGACCAGGCATACCGATGATGGAGATAACATCGAGTTTGTCTGATTCTTCTGTGAGGTATCCGATTAAAG
This sequence comes from Verbascum thapsus, assembly GCA_963669365.1. Lineage (NCBI taxonomy): Eukaryota > Viridiplantae > Streptophyta > Magnoliopsida > Lamiales > Scrophulariaceae > Verbascum > Verbascum thapsus. Next base: position 11,452,456 of record OY770118.1, read on the forward strand.
TGTCTGCCTCGTCTTCGAAGCCTACTACATTGTCTTGCCTTAATAAGGGTGTCTGTGTACAAATCAATAAAGATAAAAGAAGCTGATAGTAACAATTAACAGATCAAGAACAAATAACTATAAGAACCAATACGGAAAGTGAAATCGAAAGCAACTTATTCAAGTTCTACAGATACATGTTTATGGTGGATTGAATTTTTGACGAGCAATATATAGTTTAATATGGGAAATTGCAAAATGCATCCTATAAGCTGGCATTATATTGATTTTAGTCCTCTGTTTTAGGAATCCGACTATTTTTGCAATTTTGCATCAAAATATCATGGCATTTTCCATTAATTTCATCTTCAAGTCAACAAAAAAGATAAGTTCAAAAGCAATACTGTAAATGAAATTTGATTTTTACCCTTCTGGCTAGATCTCTTGTATCCAGAGCCGTGGAGGCAGAGGCGTGAGGGATGCGAAGATTAGCAAACTCGGTGAGAACAGGTTTCACTTTATCTTCCCTGAGGGACTTCACCTCTTTGGCAAAGCTGATACGCTTTGTGCTGCTAAATCCGAATTTTCTCTTGCTGTTTGTCGCAGTCTGAGTGACCCAATTGTCGATCATATCTTCGACTTCGTAAACAACCTTTTTGATCTGTCCTTCCCATTTCTTTAACAGTGCGCCCTTCTCGTACTTGCGCGCTGAACCTTCGAGATACCCTTTCATCAATTCGAGCTCATTTTTCAACAGATTCAGCTCCTTTTCTAAATCTGATGTCAGATTTATGTAGTATACAAGTAGCTCCTTCATATTTTCCAGCAGGAATGTTATTGATGCTTCCGCCATTTTCCAGATCTGGATGGATACTGACGATGTGTGTAAAAACACACCTATAGGCTATAGAGAACTTGAACTTGTGGCTGGAATAATTTATGGGATGGATCAATAATGCAATTGCTATTCAATTCCACATACGTATTTCAAATATTAAACCAATATTTTCCAGTCAATGTCAAAAACCTTGTTGTCGTTGGTCTAACTTGTTAGTTGTTATGGAATTTTATTTTGGAAAAAGACAATCTATTACAGGCTGGAAAGTTTTGAAAACCTTACTGTCAATTTTCAACCACAAATTGTGAAAAAGTTTAAATAAATAATATAATTTTAATAAAAAATTCAAAAGTAGTACACATCTAGAAAAGTATAGAAATGGTTCAATAGGCCTGCCTACGGAAAATTCTATCCCGCCGGTCCTTCTCCACCACACATAATTGTGGTGGGTGGGTGATTTTTGTATGGGTGGTGGAGAAGGATCGGCCCCGGGACAGAATATGGATGTTCACGAGTCGAGCTCGAGCCGAGCTTTGCAATTTTGAATGGCTCGAGCTCGAAAATTTCTAGGTGAGCTCGAACTCGAGCTCGAGCTCGTCGAGCTGTGGATAAAAGGGCTCGAGCTCGAGCTCGTGTTTATATTTTTAGCTCGAGCTCGAAAGCTCGCCTCCACAGCCGAAAAAAAAAAATTGGATTCTTCATGTCTTGCTTTAATTAGTAAAAATTAATGTGAACATAACCTTTAATCATTTTGCTTTAGAACCTTTAATCATTTTGCTTTAGAATCAATTACAATAGCTTTTTGGGAGAAGGGGATGTTCAACTTCACTATCTAATTTAGAGATGTAGACATGTAGTTGTTATTTTAATTATTTTATATATATTATATATATATATATTAAAAAATAATGGGAGAGCTCCCGAACAACTTAAAACGGGCTCGAGCTCGGCTCGATGGCCGGCTCGAGCTCGTTAGGCTCGGCTCGAGCTCGAAAAACTCGAGCTCGAGCCGAGCTTTTTTTCGAGCTGGCTCGCTCTCGACTCGTGAACAGCCCTAGGATAGAATTTCCTGCCTGCCTGGAAGGCGCATTGTCTAATTTTTTCTCTGGTTTTGATATGATGGAGTCCTCCCCCGACGAGTGAAGCCATAAATAAATACAGGTTCAACAAGTTACAATTCTTTTTTCTTTTTAGTTTAATTATTTTGCAATATTTTATCTTATTTTTCTTGCCCTTTTATACTATTTTGGATATAGAGTTCAACATGAAAAATTTAATTTGACATATAAAGTTTTCAACCGCACAAAAATTAGTTTATTTTGATGTCAGTATAAAAAAATATGAACAAAATAAAATACTTCGGTAAATCATTTTTCTAAACTAAAATAATTTTTTCTTTATTTTAAACTTATTTTTCACCAATTTCTATATTATTTTGGGTCTTGAGTTGAATATAAAAATTGTAGTTTGATAAACAAACTTTTCAACGCCACAAAATTTGATTTATTTCGATACATGTGTTTCTTCACGAACAAAATAAAACACTACGTAAAGAAAATAGAGTTTTTCCTTATTTCAATACCGTTTTCCTTTTTCTATGCTCTTTTGACCCTCGAGTTCAACATGAAAAATATAACTTAACAAATAAGGTATCCAACGCCATAAGAATTGTTTTATTTCGATATTCGGATAAAAAAATACGATCCAAATAAAATAGTATAGTAGAAAAATATTTCCTCCCCCTATTTCTAACTCATTTTTCTGTGTCATTATAACCATATTACACATACACACAAATTCTTAAACATTATAACCATTAAACTCAAAACTATAACATAGTTTTAACCCATTAACAGTTATCAACACAATTTTTAAGACAAAAGTTGAGGTGATTTAATTAACACTTACTGTTCTTTACTTTAAAAAAAAATCAAATACAATTAAAAAAAAAACATAAATATTACTTCAAAATGTATTCTCACAAAAATAAAATAAAATACTAATTCATAAAAACAAGATCAAACACATTTTCACGACAATACACAACGCCCCTTAAACCATCTCTCACTAAAAACACATTTTGAAACGAAAACAAGCTAAGCTTTCGATTTCGAACTCGTTTACCTGATGTTTGATGAGACCCATTGGGTCTGGGTCCAGGTCTAGACCCAAAGTTTTGGGTTTGGGTCCGGACCCAGACCCAAAGTTTTGGGTCTGGGTCTGGGTCCGGCCCGCCCAATGCCAGGCCTAGTTTGATCACTCTATATATACCTGCAAAGATTATCGAGTGATTAACGTCAATTACATAAACAATAACCATAATGCCCATTTACGAGAATCTCAACGAACATTCAACAAAAGATCTTACTTACCATAAGGATAAGAAATTTGATGATGTAATAATCATTGATCACCAGGAGCAATTATGAGCTTGAATCCACCCCTTTTAGCCACTTGAATTCCTTGCGTCCCTTTCTTTTCCTGTTCGATTTTCTTAGCAGAATCAACAACGGATTTGGTTACACGTTCGATTTCCAGTTTATTAAGGCTTTTAACCAAACCAAACGGCACTTCATCGAGTTTTTCACACTTCTTGAGTACAAGACATCTTAGTTTCGGAAATGACTCGTTTGAGACCGTCCAAAAGGCTAGATCCGCCCGTTCGATTTGCATGGATTCGAGAGAAAGAAATTTCGAACCAACAACATTCCAACAAGTGCCTGCAAATGCATGTTCTTTAAGCTTGAGCACCTCAAGTGTATCAATGCTTCCTAATATGGACATATACTTCCAATCCAAAAACGTAGCTGATAAAGTCAAGTTCCTCAGAAACGGTGGGAATCTATCGGGTTGAGGAAGCCCGATTAACGGGTTTTCAGATGCCACATTAGGAAATACATCGTTCACGAGCTTTAACTTTTCGAGACGCCTCAACTTTACCAAGCATTTGGAATCTAAAAGGGTATCCAATTTCCCACAAATGCCTAATGTCTTTAGGTTTTTGGCACGGCCAAAAACTTCATCCGTGCAACATTCAGGCGATAATCTGCTGAGAGTTTGAAGGTTTTCACCTCCTTCGCCTTTACCTTTCTTGCTTAGAATAATGGATGCTTTAGTCTTGAAATGCCTCAACTGCATCATACTCCATATATCTGCTTTGATTTCCAACGTACGAACCAGTGTTTCGACTGTGATAGTTTGTAAGTTCCAGAGCTTGGATATGGCTTCTGGAAGAACCTTGAACTCATCCCCACAAAGAGCAATGTACCTCAAGTGAAGTAATTGGGTAAGTTTAGTAGGAAATTTGGGGAATTTGATGGGGATTATATCTAAAACCCGAAGTAAGTTGAAGGCATCTGGGATAGTTGGAACATTTTCCGGGGGCAAATTAATGGCTTCCTTTGAGAAACACAAGAAAGAACGAACATGTGGAGCGTGGGGTCGTTTAGATAGGAAGTTTGTAACATAGGAATGTATACAAAGGCGACGATGCTTTTGAATATCGGAAACTGGTGGCTCAAAAACCCCTTTGGACATTCTTACCTCTTGGAACAAATTATGTGCTCCAAACGCGGCTTCAAGTTTGCAGAACTCACGTATCATGTCATGAACACGGCACGTTTTAATTTCACCATCGAGCTTCATTTTGTCAACCATCACTAGATTACGGTTGATAAGCTCCTTCAGATTGTCCTCAGCAATTTCCTCCAATGTTCTTTCTGGCTTTTGCTGTATGAACCCTTCAGCAATCCACAAGCGGGTCAATTTCCAGGCCGGGATCTCATAATCTTCGGGAAACATCCCCAGGTAGAGAAAGCAATCGATCAAATCATAAGGCAATTTGTTGTAACTCAATGATATAATACGCTCCATTCGTTTCTCTTTGTCATAATTAAGATAAGAACTCACACTATCAGACACCTTTTGCCATTCTTTCTTCGTGGCACTATCTCCACCCGCGTTTGTGTACTTTTCAAGTAGAATTCCTCCTATAACCACTATTGCAAGTGGCAGCCCATCACATTTCCCAGCAATATCTTTACCAAGCAATTCCAAATCTTCAGGGCAATTGTCTAGTTTACCAAACACTTCATATTGGAGAAGCTCCCAACTTTCCTTGGATGTTAAAAACCGTAACTTGTGGGGTTCTCTTTTGGGATTTGCATGCTGACCAACTAACACATCACGGCTCGTTATCAGGACTTTACCAAATCCGTTACTTTTAGGCAAGATAGTTTGGATATCGTCCCAAGCTCCAGTTGTCCAAACGTCATCCATGAACAGCAAGAACTTTCCTATCTCCAAGTAGGATCGAGCTTTTTGGGCCAATTCTTGATCACTCCTTCCAGACATGTCTTGTTGGGTGAACTTTTTAATAATGCTGAGAAACAGTTCCTTTCTGTTGAACTCTTGTGAGATGTAAACCCAAATAATGGTGGGGAATTCATGTTGAATCTTAGGATCACGAGAAATCTTCCAAGCCAGTGTTGTCTTGCCTAGACCAGGCATACCGATGATGGAGATAACTTCAAGTTCGTCTGATTCTTCTGTCAGATATCCGATTAAAGTCTCGGCCTCGTCTTCGAAACCTACTACATTGTCTTGCCTTAATAAGGGTGTCTGTGTACAAGTCATAAAAGGTAAAGATCAGATAAAAGAAGCTGATCATGCTGATATTACCCATTAACAGATCAAGAACAAATAAGTATAAAGAAATATATAGTCCAAATATGGGAAAATAGCAAAACGCATCCTCTAAATAAGTACAATCTTTGATTTTAGATTCGGATATTTAGTTTTTTAGGTTACGACTCGGTTGCAAATTCAGTCAATAGGCTGTTAAAAAATTCAGAATTTTGACATTAACTCGTGTGAGTCATAAGTTAACTCACTGAATTGGATCAACCGATTTCTTTTGGGGTGTGTTTGGATTGAAGGATTTGAAATCTATGGATTTCAAATTCGTCAACAAATCATAAAGTTCGTTTGGATGTATACTATTTGGCGCGCCATATCATTTTGGACGAGAAATTTTCCTTCCAAAAGTTGTTCTTCGTTATAAAGACGAGTTTGACTATTTTCCGTAAAGAGAATGAATGTTTTTCTGGCGTGGAGGACTGAGTTTGCAACTGAGTCGTAAACTAGAGGCCAAATTTTTAAATCCCTAACACAGATTTTGCAAATTTCCATCAAAATATCATGGCATTTTCCATTAACTAACCATACGATACTATATTCTTCTATCTATAGATCAAGTCAACGAGAAATAATTTGTAAAGTAATCTTGAATTTGAACTTGTATCTCACCTTTCTGGCGAGATCTCTTGTATCCAGAGCAGTGGATGCAGAACCTTGAGGGATGTGAAGAGTAGCAAAGTCGATCCTAGTTTTCTCGAACACTGGTTTCACTCTATCTTCCCTGAGGGACTTAACCTCTTTGGCCAGGCTGATACGCCTTGTGCTGCTCAATCCGAATCTGCTCTTACTGTGTGTCGCGGCCTGAGTGACGCAATTGTCGATCGTATCTTCGACTTCGTAAACAACCTCTTTGATCTGTCCTTCCAATTTCTTGAACAGTTTGCCCTTCTCGTACTTGTGCGCTGAATCTTCGAGAAACCCTTTCATCAGTTCGAGCTCGCTTTTCAACAGCTTCAGCTCGTTTTCTGAATCTGATGTCAGTTTGATGTAGTATAGAAACAGCTCCTTCACATTTTCCAGCAGGAATGTTACTGATGCATCCGCCATTTTCGCTCTCTCTCGAGATCTGGATACTGATGATATGTGTGTAAAAACACACCTACATAGAACTTGTGATATGGTCAACACAGCTGGGATTTGTGGAATGGGGCCTTTTTGATCAATAATGCAAATTGCCATTCAATTCCACATGTTTCAATATAAAAGCAATATTTTCCAATCAATGTGAGAAACCTTGTTGTCGTTAGTCAACTTGTTATGCATGTGTAGATGGAAAATTTTAAAACAAATGGGTCAATAGATTCTGTTTGTTTTTTAACGGTTGGATGTTAACTCGGTGGTAAAAGTTATTCGCTAATCACTATATATGTACTATATATCACACTCGATTTATTGATTCTGGTGTGACGTAAAACCGTGTAAGAATATGAAAAAATGGGGACAACCTATAAATTGGGATCTGTATAATTTTAATTTTACCTAGTTCAGATCAACCTTGTATGGCTCGAGACCCAATTCCGATGATATTAGGAGGTTTCAGTCCAGGTTGAATCTATAGCCAATAATTCCCCGTGGATCATTTTCTCGAAATTATGTGTGTATCCCTTATTTAAACAAAACCTGAACTTTGCCATAATGATATTTAAAACTGACCTCATAAAAATACTCGTGGGTAATTTACATTTTTCGAGCTCTTTACCCGAATTGGACCCGACCCGAAATGCATCAAACAAATCAGCTTAAATTAGACCAATCTTATATGTGATCGGGTGTGGATTGAATCGAATTTTGAATAAAACATATTTTTAATCGGTATGTCACGGGTTCAACTCTATCTTCCAATATTCCAACACATGTAGTATGTGCGGCATAACATATAATTCAAATAATAATTAACACCCAAAATTTAACAAGATCCAGTATTCCAGTACACCCATAATCTAGAAGTTAATATGGGCTTTTCCATGTGGGCTGGGCTGTGGAGATGTGATTCATAATCAAGAAGGAAGTTGATTATGGGCCGGGCCTCCACTAACTCATGGGCCTGTAAGAAACTGGATCTATCATATCATATTTATATTGTATTTTTAAATTACTGTCACTATTCTTTCAACATTCTTTTCGTCTAAATTTGTTTCTTTTTTTTGCCTACATTTATTTTCAGCCTATAACCTCACATTTTCTGAACAAAAGTTCAGTCTAATCCTAAAATCTCAGCTGGAAAATCTCGATTAAATGTCTAGCCGCTATCGATAATTGAAGGCATTTGATCTCAATCTGTGGTTATTTTTTTTTCTTATGGAAATTTTAATTTAGGGCCTTGAAATTCGGGTCAAAGGCATTATTAGCCTTTCTCCATCTGTAATGTTATTTTGAAGGAAATAATTTATATCTGGATTGTTGCATTTTAGGATGGAAAGTACCAATGGAGGAGGGGATGATCAGGCAGCTTCTTCTGGATGGATGCAAGTTAAAAAGGTGAAATTTTCACTTACACCTTTTTTTATTTTGTTAGGGGTCAATTAATTTGATTTATTTGGATTATATATATATATATATATATATATATATATATATATATATATATTGCAGAGGCATGTTCCTTTTTGTTGTTTGTTGTTTGTTGTTGTTGCTGTTGTGTTGGTGTATATATGTATATAAATAATAATAAGATCTTTTGAGTCTTTTGAAGCCTTGCATATTTAATCTTGATTTTGTTTTGTGCTACATCACAATACATGGGGCAGCTGAAAACTATTACTGATTAATCTGAACTGAAATCTCATATTACATGCAATGAATTATTTGTTTTAGTTATATCTTGACAAATTTCTCAATCTGGTATTGGAATCAGCCAACTCTTACTATGATGTATTTGTGCATTAAACTATCTCCACTCTTATTGGATTCAGTTGTATATGTAGTCGAGATTATGATATCATGAAATCAATATCCGTGACATTCAAACTTCGTGATGGTTTCAAGCCTAACTTTGTTAAATTAGGAACATATAATTTCACCATTTCATGCCCTTTTCCCTTCTCTTTCGTCTGGTAAGCATTTTTGTACTTGTAAGTTAATCTTATTTTCCTAATGAACAGCAGAATAAGAAACTTTAGTTTATGATCGTCAAGATAATTTTGAATTTGGTTTATTTTGCTTTCTTACTTTGAGTCATTTCATGAATTTCTTGCCCAGAAACATAGAAGCATTTCAAAGTTCTCATTACACGGTTGGGTTGAAGGGCTCCCTAGAAAACAGAGTTATAGCAATCCAAAAAACCGGCTTTCGTTGAGTCACAAATTGGATAGTAGTGTGAAGAAAACCCAGACTTCCAATACAAGCAAAGATGGTTTGATGAACAATGTTAGTAATTCTGTGAACCCCACTTCTATGTCCTCTAAAGATGAGGCAGTTGATCATTGCCTTGATAAATGTGTTGTTAGTCAAAATAATGAAGACTCAGATTCATCTCATTTGGGAGCCACCAATACACTAGACTCGAGCCACAAATTAGTTACCAATCAGGAAAATACGTGTAAAGATAATGTCCTCCCGAAAATCAAATGGGGGGACTTGGATGAAGGCACACTCGTAAATTATGGGAAAACTTCTGGAGTTGGATTTAATTTCATGGAATTAAAAAATCACAATCTTGTTACCATTGACGACAAAGCAGCTAAAGAGGTGATTGAAGAGTCTTCAGAAGATGTTAAAGATCAAATCACTAGTGAGAAAATAGTTAGTGAAGGTATTCTTATTTCGGGTTTTGATGTCGAGCATGAATTACTCAAGCTGGAAAACGAGGACAGCAACGTCCTGTCTGGTGAATGTATTGAATGCACAGCCAATGAAGACGATGCAATAAGGAAATCAGAGAATTTTTCTGAACCAGTTTCTGTAATACCTCTTGCTGATGCAGCTTCAAGCATGGGAGTGATTACGCAGGATAATGTCGAACATGGAATGGTTGAAGATTCAACTATGGCAGCCTCAACTGAAGAGCTTAGGGATAAAAAAGACGAAGCAAGTTCTGATGATTTACTGGAATCCCATAATATGGATGCTATGAATTCTGATACCACAGGTGAAAGCAAAGAAAGATTCAGAGAACGTCTTTGGTGTTTTCTCTTTGAAAACCTTAATAGGGCTGTAGATGAACTCTATTTTCTTTGTGAACTTGAATGTGATCTTGAGCAGATGAAAGAGGCTAGTCTTGTACTTGAAGAAGCCGCATCAGACTTCAGAGAACTTAAGTCTAGAGTGGAAAAGTTTGAGAAATTGAAAAGGTCATTGTCTCGTGGAGCTGATGAGGAATCATTGATAATGCAGTCTGATCATCGAAGACCGCATGCCCTATCATGGGAGGTCAGCTTTCCTGCTTTTTGGATTCAAATTTACTGTTATTTAGGTTTTAAAGACTTACACATTTACATATACAGTATTTATGCCAACCTCCTTGATATGCTGCATTTACTTTATGCTTCTATTAATAAATAATGAATAACTAAAAGGAAAAATTGGTTGGTTGATGAGTCCATGTTATGCTGTATTCTTTATTTTTTCTTTTACCATGGTTCATCATATAATAGCCCCATAAAAAACTAATAATTGATTTCTGAAACATTTTAATACTTATGTATGGTGAACTGTGCATATTGTGGAGCAAGCTTTGAATATTGAGGTTTTTATACAGACATGAAGTGATAATCCTTAAAGAAGTATTTAAAAGAGATTATCTCATATGATGATATGGAGCATTGTCTCCGTGCTAGTCTCTCGAGGGTATCTGAAATTCATCAGTCCCATTAGTTCCTGATGAGTGACAGAATTGACATCAATATCTTCTTAATGATTATATTGTTACTCTGAGTGCAGGTCCGCCGAATGACAACTTCACCACGGAGGGCAGAGATTTTATCTTCATCTCTTGAGGCTTTTAGAAAAATACAACAAGACAGAACAAGTGAACGTGCTAAGATTGCTGATAATCTGGGATCTGGTTGTCATACTTGCCATTTCGAATCGATTGATACATTGGACTTGGAGAAGTACGACAAGAACGGTGATTTAATAGATGGTTCTAAAGAATTAACAGTTAAGGGAAGGAAGCAGACTGGATTGTCAGATATCTCTGAGGGCTCATCAGTGAAAGAAAAAAGAAATCTTGTCTCGGGTAAATCAGGTTCTGTGGCATCTCGATTAGCTGAAAAAGAGGGTTCTGCTACTGAAGCAGATAATAAGAAAAACAAAATGCTGACCGAACAAACGACTGAGAAAAATCTCAAATTCGCTGATCCCTTGAGAAGACGTGTTCCTTTTCCTGAAAGAGAAAAGAGAAACGTGAATTCAACAAAGTCCGTGGATGTTTGGAAAGAGAAGAGGAATTGGGAGGATATACTTGCATCTCCATATCGTGTTTCTTCCCGTTTCTCTTATTCACCAGGCATGAACAGGAGGAGTACTGAGCGAGTACGTGTATTGCATGATAAACTTATGTCTCCTGAGAAAAAGAAAAAATCTGCTCTCGATCTTAAGAAAGAAGCAGAGGAAAAACACGCTCGAGCCACAAGAATCAGAACTCAACTTGAGAATGAGAGAGTTCAAAAGCTTCAAAGGACATCCGAGAAACTAAACCGTGTAAATGAATGGCAAACTGTTCGTAGCATTAAATTGAGGGAGTCAATGTTTGCTCGCCATCAGCGTAGTGAATCGAGGCATGAAGCTTATTTAGCTCAGGTTGTGAGAAGGGCTGGTGACGAGAGCAGTAAAGTTAACGAGGTTCGCTTTATCACTTCATTAAATGAAGAAAACAAAAAGCATATATTGCGCAAAAAACTTCAAGATTCTGAATTTAGGAGGGAAGAGAAACTTCAAGTGATAAGAACTAAACAGAAAGAAGACATGGCAAGGGAAGAAGCTGTTTTGGAGCGTAGAAGGCTAATTGAAGCCGAAAAGTTGCAACGCCTTGTAGAGACTCAGCGTAGAAAGGAAGAGGCTCAACTGAGAAGGGAAGAAGAACGTAAAGCATCAAGTGCAGCCCGTGAAGCCAAGGCTATGGAACAGATGCGCAGGAAAGAGGTTCGGGCTAAAGCCCGCCAGGAGGAAGCTGAACTTCTTGCTCAGAAATTAGCTGAAAGACTCCGTGAAAGCGAACAGCGCAGGAAATTTTACTTGGAACAAATACGTGAAAGAGCTTCAATGGATTTTAGGGATCAATCTTCACCTTTATTGCGGCGCTTTGCTGGTAAAGAAGGCCAATCCCAAGGTAGATCAACTAATGGGGAAGATAATCTGGCAAATGACAATGGCTGCTCAGGGGGCTCTGGTATTCTAATCAGTGAGGCATTGCAACACTCGTTAAAAAGAAGGATAAAGAAAATCCGGCAAAGACTTATGTCACTAAAACATGAATTTCCGGAGCCTTCGGCTGGACTTGAGAGCTCTAGTCTTGGACATAGGACTGCTGTTGGTACTGCAAGGGCCAAAATCGGTAGGTGGATTCAGGATTTGCAAAAACTTCGCCAAGCCAGAAAAGATGGTGCTGCTAATTTTGGACTTATAACTGCCGAAATAATCAAGGTACTCCACCTTTATTCGAAGGTTTTTGTATTTCTTTTTGTATCTTTATATCCAGTGTTTCCCTTTTATCTTCATATCAACCGTTTATTCTTTCATGTCTTTTGAAGTTAGTTGTTCATTTTGATACTTTATTTTTGAATTCAGTTCTTGGAAGGAAAGGATGCTGAATTGCAGGCTTCTCGACAAGCTGGTCTTCTTGATTTTATTGCTTCTGCGCTGCCAGCTTCGCACACATCTAAACCTGAAGCCTGTCAGGTGACCCTATACCTTTTAAGGCTTCTGAGAGTAGTCCTGGCTACACCAGCGAACAAATGCTATTTTCTTGTACAGAATCTCTTGCCCCCAATCATCCCTATGTTGGCAGCAGTACTTGAGAACTACATTAAGATAGCAGCATCATTGAATATCCCTGGTCCTACAAATTTCATCTCAAGTAAAACCTCAACAAATTTTGAGTCAATTTCTGAAATTGTGGATTGTTTTCTATGGATAGTCGCAGCAATTATTGGTCATGTAAGCTGTAATAGTTGCCAACTCCAAATGCAGGATGGTTTAGTAGATCTTGTTATTTCATATCAAATTATTCACCGGCTACGGGATCTTTTTGCACTATATGATAGGCCACAAATGGAAGGTTCTCCTTTTCCTTCATCTATTCTCCTTGGTATAAACTTATTGGCAGTTCTGACCTCCAAATTTAGAGAATCATCTTCAATAGATTGGGAATCATTTCCTAGTTATGTGACACAAGAAACAAAACTAGATATGCCAAATATTTATGGTCCTGCAGATTCAAGGTCCAATATATGTCAATCTAGTCATTTGCCAGATGTACCAGAAGGTATCCCACTTTATGGAACTTCCAATGATCAAGGAACAAGTACTCCGATTCTCGTTTCTGATAACTCCCACGATGTCAAGCATATTGCTTCAGAGATTGACACCGTGGATGTCATGGATGAGTCATTGAGAGTTTCAACAGAAGATAAACGTGAGTGTTCTATTATTCAGAAGGACCGAAATAACTCCACAAGCAATGTTGCTGAGCATAACAATGGAAATAGCTCCCACTCAAAGCATCCTGCAGCCTTTCTTCTTTCAGCAATGTCTGAGACTGGCTTAGTCTGCCTTCCTTCGATGCTAACTGCTGTGCTATTGCAGGCCAATAACCGGTTATCTGCTGAACAGGTCTGAGTATACATCCTTTATTTTGCATGCATGTGTTAGTTTTGTTAGTAATCATCTGCACAAAGCATGTATTATTTTTTATTTCCTCCTCCTTTGTGAACTCATTAGTAATTGTACTTGAACAAGTTTCCTTGATGGCTACATGAAACGTGATAATAGTTTTCATCTAATTTGCTGCATTTTCTAGTTGTATCTGCATTTCATAATTGTTGTTCTTGTTGTGGAAAGCATTAGTGCTTCAGTTCTGGATACACATCTCGAATGTTTTCTTTATCTGGTTGGACAGAGAATAAAAAAGCAGGTTACTTCATTTGGTTCCTTAGGCCCTGTAATAACTGTATTTTGTTTGTTCTGCAAGTGAGCATGTGGATGCAGGTTTGAAACCACAAAGTGGCTTTTCTCCCCATGATCTAGTTAGTGTAGTTTCTAGTATCTACCTATCCAGATGGACATTATCAATTAAGAAATGCAGGGGAATGGAGCACGAATTTCAAATGGTTTCATCTGGAAATTGCTTGACCTTCCTACAGTTTCTTTTTCCTTTTATCTTGGTTTAATCTTCCTTCAGACTCATCACTCTGAAAAAAATATCGTGTTTGTGATATAGAGCTCCCACTCTGTTTATATAAGTTTGCTTAATCCAGACATAGTACCATGTTGCTATATCTTCAACTCTCCAAGAATTTCAAATGACGCCATATTATGTGGATTTGGGATCTACTGTAATGATTGAAAATTAGCTCAAAGTGGATGTTGGAGGATTTGAAACCCATTGCAACATGCAAATATCCAAGCAAGTTCAATAGTCTTGTTGTTGTGGATTTTGAACTTTAATTTTAGGTTTTCCGGGTAGATATTTTGAGGTAGTATAGCAATCTTTCATCCTGAAATAGACCTATATAAATATTTATTGAGACTCTGTCATGTGGGCTTTGCTATTTTATTAATATATTTGTGCTGCTGTTCTTTGTGAGATTAGAGTTAAAGCCCTCTTTTAAGCGATGAAGTCTCGAATACTTTCCACTGTTTGGCATTAATATTTATCTCGAACTATATATTTCAGAGCTCGTATGTCCTTCCATCTAATTTCGAGGAAGTAGCAACTGGAGTTCTCAAGGTGTTGAACAATCTGGCTCTAATAGATGTAACTTTCATCCATAAAATGCTGGTATATCCCACTCTTGCCTATTGGCATATTGACTAGTTTCATTCCCTCAGCATCTTCGATTTTGACCTGGTTTTTGGTCTATTTTCTTTTTGATTAAAATTGATTGTTTTTATATTCTGAATAAATTTCAGGCCCGGCCAGACCTCAAAATGGAGTTCTTTCACTTAATGAGTTTCATCCTTTCTCATTGCACAAGCAACTGGGGAGTAGCCAATGATAAGGTAACACTAATTAATTGGCATCTGAAGATGACATACCGCCAAACTAGAAATCTCAACTTTTTAGGATTCAGGTATTTTTTCATTAATGTGCGTGAAAGGCTTATGCCATGTCTAAAACTGAATCACTAGAACACCTACTAATTTTGCTTTGATGCCATATAAGGAAAGGTAAAAGTGTGAAGGTGTATGGGCTTGTTTGTTTATGTTTCCAAATGCCATTTTTTGTTTTTTATCTCTATTTTCTAAAAATCACCTCTACAATCTATAAATTACCTCAATCAATGCATCCTTCACTTGCACCATCTCTCAACGATAATTGATAATAACCTGCTCCAACTATTCTTTATTTTCTTTTTCTCACTTTTTCATTTTTTTAATCACATAATCATGACAAATATAAATAACTCCATTTTATCCATTATACATCAAATAATCATTTCTGTTCTGAGACATTTTTCTATTTCCAACCATTTTCTAAAAACATAATCAAACACAATACATATTACAACATTTTCACACGAATATCATGGTGCACATTCGCCTAGAAGTTCAAATTATTTACTGAAAAACATATGTAAATAAAGCCTATGTTTCTCTGTTTCAATATTTCTTTTGTTACGTATTTCATCTTATTTGTGTTCAAATTCTTATTTTAATTCTTTCTTCTTTTACCATGTTCTATGCATTTGCCAGATCGGGACATTGTTACTAGAATCTTTGTCACTGCTTGGTTACTTTGCGTTGTTCCATCCCGAGAATCAAGCCGTCCTCCGCTGGGGAAAGAGCCCTACTATCCTTCACAAGGTCAGTACATTTTTTAGGGAAAATTACTAAACCCCCCTTCAAACAAATTTACATCCAAAAACATCATGAAAATACTTTTAATTTAGTAGAATTTCAATGGGTTCTTTTATTGAAAAATATTACCATACTTTTTTTTTTTTTTGGATATTAAAGTTTATTATAAGGTGTTCTGAGGAATTTTCCCTACATTTTATAAACATCTCAATATATCCTTCAAATCTCTTGACAAATAGAATCTAACCTTGACCTCACAAAACAGGTATGCGATCTCCCCTTCGTGTTTTTCAGTGATCCAGAATTAATGCCCATACTGGCCGGCACATTGGTAGCTGCCTCCTATGGCTGCGAACAGAACAAGGCCGTCATCCAACAAGAACTCAGCATGGACATGCTCTTACCGTCCCTTAAATCATGCAAAAACAGTTTACCAGTTGATGATTCAGCTGGATCGAACGAAAGAAAAGCTTTGTCTGATACATTACAAAAATCCAACAGACAACATTTGAAAAACGCTCGAATTGTCTCACAAAGAGGTAGCAATGTAAGAACTGTAAAAGGAAGAAACCAGAGGGATGGGAAAATGGTGAAGGTTAGTGAAGAAATGCAGATGGGCAATAATGGTCAATCAGCTTCTGAAACCTCCACTTTGATGCTGCACTGTAGATTTCCTGTGAGCTTCATTGAGAAAGCTGAACAGTTTTTCTCAGCAGAGGTTAGTACGGATAATGGTGATTTGGTTTGATTTGGAGACTTTTTCGATGACGTGATGAAACACGAATAGGTGTATGTTAGGCTTCTGATTCGAAATGTCGACACGAGTTAACCGAAAAAAATAAGAAGAGAGATTGGGAGCAAGTGGGATTATTATAAGTTTGTCAAGATGAATAATGTTGAGATTATTTAATCCAAATATATCTTTAATCTTTATACTAACATGTTTTAATTTGAAGGTATTTACTATCACGTATATATATGAAATGGAGTTCTGAGGATGATATCTTAATTTTATTTTCTACTTTTGAGACCTATGTCACTTGTAAGCTCGATAAATAGTTGCATATTCTATAAAAAATATTCTGAGCTTTTAAGAGCAATCAATGAAAGCTATTTCTGTAAAATTTATGTTGGTAATTTTGAGTCATATGGTCATGCATCTTGTGTCTTTTTAACCTTTTTAGAAGGGTATTTGTGAACTCTAATTTTAAGTGGCTATTAATTTTTATATAGAACTAGATTATTTGAAAGTTATAAACTCTAATTTTAATTGACTATTAAGTTTTTATACAGAATTAATTTATTTGTGAGTGTTTATGCACTCAACTTGTGTTTCAAATTATTTTTTATAAATCAGTTTCTATTGTTTATGTTTTTAAGTTAGAATTTTGAAAATTTCTCGGGAATGGCGTACCATAGAAATTCGTGTGAAAATGATAGATGTTTGTTTATGTTTTTAGAATTAGGTTGAAAATTGTAATGTGTCAAATCAATGATGATTGGTTGATGTTTAATGATTGAATTAGTTGTTTTTGTAATGATTATTTAAATAAATAAATATATATATAAGTGTGTAAAATAATGTATATATTAATTGTAATTGATGAATGTGTAAAATGATTGATGTGTTGATTGATAGGTAGTTAGTATTGAAGATTGAAAAAGTAGAGTTGAAAAAAAAAATGAGATGAAAATTTGGTGTGTTAAGTAGATTTAAAATATTGTGATTTGAAATCTTAAAATTAAATTTCAAAAACATAAACAAACATAGCGATCAGTTTCTTATTTCTAACTTTTTAAAGAAAATCAGAATAGACTAAAAACACATGATATTCTGAATATGTTTTTGTAGATTATCTGAAGATATCATCTGAATACTCCAATTATTACAGTCTTCTCATCACTTCCAGTCGTAGGTACAAATGATGCTACCAATTTAACAATACATTATCCATAACGTAAGCCAGAATGACCATATATCATCAATTTACAAACAAACACCATTTAACAAAACAAATCAAGAACAATAGATCGATCATGTATCCACAATAATTATCCATAACGTAAGCCAGAATGACCATATATCATCAATTCACAAAAAAAACACCATTTGAGAAAACAAATCAAGAACAACAGATCATGCAAAACCAGCATACTCAGCCTCCTACATATTAGCATCAAAAATGGTCATCACAGTTGAGAACCAAAAGATTAATATCTTAAAGACGAGCCCGAAAAATCTTTACATCCATTAAAGCATTCATGGTTCGTTTTGAACTGCGTTTGAGATCAAAATCGCAAACATCTCCTTCTTTCAGCTTATTGGATACATAGAACTCATGCCAACCTCTATCCATTCTGCATCGAGATGGACCATCTTTTGCATGCAAAAGTTTCACGTCCCATTTTTTTCCACGAGGATCTCTTAAAGTTACACTTTTCATCCTCGTGATATTGTTTGATCTTGAAAACTCTGCTGGGATACTCTGAAATTTATCGATGACAAAATAGTATGAGAACATATTCGTTTGATATATAGTGAATTAAGCGCTATGTAACTCACCACTTTCCCACTCTTGGAAGCGTGATACGGTTGCATTGTGATGATAAAGTGTGTGTTTTGGCTGCTGTGTTGTGTACCTGATTCGTTCTTTGCCGGTTTTTCTGCAAAAACGAGATTTGTAGTGGTAAATCAGTAGTTATCGAACTTGCACAATCGATACATAAATGAATTTTTTCAAAATTTAACACGAAAATAAATTTTAATTTCAAGAATATACCCAAATCAAATTTAATTCAAAAACTAGATCAAAGGACCAGTTGTTTTGGCTGGTGCTGAACAACCCAATAGGTCTAGGTTGTTCAGAAATCGCCAGAGCAACTGGTCATTTGATCTAGTTTTTGAATTAAATTCGATTTGAGTATATTTTTTAAATTAAAATTTATTTTTGTGTTAAAATTTGAAAAAAATTCTACATAAATGCATAATTGGCAATCTAGTTTTCAAGAACTTGTCTTTATGTCTATTCCTTTCACAGATATGCATATTAAACATATATGGATCGTTGCTCGTGCCCTTTATCGTCTCCATTCTGGAAAATGTAGCCAAAAAACAAAGCAAAACTCGATTCTGATGATGAAAATTTGCAGACAGTAAATAGAAGAAACTCTCATTATATGAAAGAAAACTCACTCTCTGAGTTTACTGGCTCGGGCTCCTCTTCGTGCTCGTTTTTCACCTCAACGAGAAACTCCTTTTCACATGCACTTGGATCGAATACGAACGCGTTGAAATGCAAATCACCGGAGTGCTCAAACAGCACAAAATCTCCAATGTTAAGGCCATGTTGATGGACAAAAATAGGCCATCCATCTTCAAAACATATTAGACCATCATGGTTTCGGGAAATGCTGATGTTCCAAGTTCCTCGACAACTTTTTACAATGGCCCGTTTCGATTTCTCTTCTTTTAGCTTCTCACAAAATGCTGGTGGCAGGTTCTGTGCACAAAGACAAGTGAGAAAAGTATCTAAGAAAAAACCAAACCTCACTTTTTCCTCATAAATATCAACTATTTTATTTTTACACAGGCATCGAGTCTGCTTACGATAATCTAACAAGAATTTATCGCAAATTAAAGCATTATCCAGCATTCTTCAAGCAATAGTACAAAACCACACAATATTCAGAAATGTCCTGAGATCTACCATCTTATAAAGGACTAAAGAAATTTCTATAGGAAAAAAAAAACCCACAAAATTTTGAATAAAACATATAGAAATGAAATGAAAGTTTACAGACAATTTTTTGATGAAAACCAGGCATCATGAACTTGATAAAACGCCTATTTGTTGCAAGATTTCCCTCCATTTTTCACCAGAGAAATGAAAAAAAAAAAAAATTTAATTTTATGTATGGAGGAAGTAGATGGGAATATGAAAAGACAAACATGAACCCACCAAAGTAGTCACTTGATTTACAAACAGCAAAAGTAGAAACTTTTTGTGCCGCCAAATTCAGTAATTATTATCAACTTTTCTGGGTTCTCCAGATACTCACGTACACGTACAGCTGAAAGACCAATGAAACAAATATTTGGTTGTACTTGGATATTTAAAAACTCGTTTGAGTTAAAATTTAACTAATTTATTGAATTTTGATAAGTTTTAACTTTTGACTCGATAATTATAATATAATTAAAATATTTACAAAAGCTCAAATTATTCGAGCTCAATTTATGTTAATTTTGATTAAACTTGTTTATGCTTGATCGAAATAAGTTTAAACACAAATTCTAAAACTCAATCGTAATTCAAATAAATTTAAATAACAATATATTCGACTCATTTGGCCTGCTTACACGCCCCTTTGACATGACAGAAACTAGAGAGCTATCTCAATGTGATAAACCCCTTTTGTATCTCAATCAAAACAAAATTAAAAAATTACCACATTTTTTTAACTACGCAATAGAGACTTTTGGACCCGGGCTGAATAGATGATGAGTTCTATGATGCTCCTAATCCATTTATCACTACACAATTACATGATATGAAGTAGTTTTAACTTTTAATCAACCACCCCGATCTCATTCAAATCATTTAACAATAGTGTAAAAATTATTTGTCTTCTGGCAGTTAAAATAGTAATTGAGTGTAACGATATTATTGAAAAGTGAAAACTGAAAACATGATACATTATTCAACAAGACCATTCTATGTGGTGCAAATATTCTACACCATATAGAGAATTCAAAAACTTCAAAAAACATCTATATCCTTTTCAAGTCTCTTTAGAATCTCCTTCTCATTAATCTTCAGCAATGTACTATCTCACATTCACAAGTTTACATGACACAATCACCACATAGACATCAGATTATTGTCTTAAGGTATAAAGGCCTTGCAATATCTTTATTGATTTTATTTATAATAGTTCCTACACCCGATTATGTAAAGCTAGCTTTGCTGCAGGTATATATCAATTAGCATCAGAACATTGCATACACAATAAGCATAAACATACTGTTCAAGATGAAGAAAAACTAGGAAACGCGTGTTAGATAAACTTTATCGAATACAAAAACAAATAATGAGTTACATTAGGTCACATAATCCCATCTAACATACAGCTAAAACAGGAAAAGACGCGCCACAATAAATTCAAACATATCAAGGCAAAACAAAAACAAAGAGTTTCAATTTCCATATTAGAGAGCTTAGAAAAGGGATGTTCCTTTGCCCTTCTTATCTCCACCAATCTCAAAATGTTTGCACCTCTGCAACAAAAATCACGGGTCAGCCATTGTAAGTGTAACGAGGGATACAATCAGTACATAAATACAAAACGAAAAACTAACCTTGATAGCGTGTTGGGAAACATGTTTGCAGCCCTGGCACTGCAGCCTCAACACGATCTTCTTGGTGGTTTTTGCCTGATCAAAGAAGACAAGACTTAACTATCTATCTGAATAGTATTCATCAAATTCTTTCATCAACCTTTTCTATTATACTACAATTCTCAGGTGTCTACAAACACTGTGAATTCAAGTATCACAATGACATTAATAATAAAATGGTGATTACCTTCTTGTGAAAGACGGGCTTGGTCTGCCCACCATAACCTGACTGTTTACGATCATAACGACGTTTTCCCTGGGCAGCTAAGCTATCTTTTCCCTTCTTGTATTGGGTGACCTTATGCAAAGTGTGTTTTTTGCATTCCTTTGATTTGCAGTAAGTCTTCTTTGTCTTTGGCACGTTCACCTGTAAATACCAGATCAGATATAACTCAAGAGAATACTCCAAATAAATATATAAAACAAACCCAACAGATAATAGTGATCTTATACACAACCACAAAATGTACATCAATTAAGCAACAAATACTTAACCAATTCGGCTGTAAGCACATGTTCAGCAACTTACGGATCTTAATTTGAAGCAAACCAAGCAACATTTGGTTTTTCGACAAAATGAAAACATGATAAGGCCAATAGATACACAATATATTGTATTGCCATGAACAAATTTCACTAATAAGAACAAAAGATATCAATTCAAGGGACCCGGCAAACAGCCACAGACATCAAAACTCAATTACAAGATAAGCGTCAAATGATTAATAAGCAACTTCCTAAATCTCATCCACTCTCTTTAGATAACAATTGCAAACAAATGAAAACTTCTCGATAGATCTAAACAATAGCATGAAATTATACCATTGTTTACAGTAAATCCTATTAATACAAATGAATTCACCAACAAACAAAAAATCCGAATCGCATATGAGAAATCAAGGTAACTAAAGTTGAACGAGTGTGAACTTACCATGGCTGACGGCGCGTAGATAAATCGAAGTTTTCTGCAAAATACTGTGTCGAAACCCTAGCTGTAAAGTGTTAGCTGCCATTTATAACACGTGATGACTAGGGCTTTAAATGGGTCGGGTAGGATGGGGCTTTGCCTTGCCCATACCCGAGCACCCAAATATTTACTAGTAGGCTTTCCTAACAATTAATTATAAAAACTAGAATAATTTAAAGTAAAACACTTAAATGTATTTTTATTTATAAATAAAGAAAAGATTAATTTTTAAGAATAAAAAAGAAATTTATTTATATATAAATCAATAAAAATAAGAAGAAACTGTAGATTCATTTTCTGGTTTTACTGATTCGGGTCCAATGAATAATATCCAGTACCCGCAAGCCTCTAATCCAACGGTTGAAAATCTATTGAGCTCAAAACGCACGGCTGTCATCCATCCATCCATGATCCATTTCGCATAAATAGCTCACATATATTTCTCATACTCTGTTAAACCCTCATTTCATTTCTCTAGGGTTTAAGTTTTATACTTAGCACACTCAAGGAGAATCAACAGCTACAGCAAAAGCACCACAAGGTGATTTTTCTTCCACTTGGAGTCTGCTATATTCGACGTTTCTAATTTCTTCTTCGTTTAGTACAGTTTCTTGCTTCGGCTTTTGGTGAGCTTTTTCAATTTTGATTTTACGATTTGTTTCGTTTTTCTTTTTGTTTGTTTTTTGATCGATATGTTAGACTGTTACATGGTTTTTGTTAATTGTTTTTTGTTCGAGTTGGCTTAGTTTTATTCTTATCTAAGGAAATGAATAAGAAAACATATATATTTTTTTGCTTATTGGCTTCTTGTATAGGTCTATATTATTTGCTGATAGACTCGTTTCTTGTTGCAATTAGAACGTGTGCAGAATCTTAAAATGGGAATATGCGATCCTCTTGCTTTTTTCTCCTTTTTGTTGCTTTGCAGATTGGTTTAGGTGGATATCCCTGATCTGAATTTAAATTTGGAAGTTTGGCCTGGAATATATATTTTCTTTGCTTTCTAAAATCTATTGTGATGTATATTTTTTAAAAATAAGATGTGCTAGTGTTTCTGAATGGATGCTTGTCTTTGCTGTTCTTTTTGCCTTGTTAGTTTCATACTCTGGTTTTATTGTATAATCTCGGGAACATTATATGGTTCATATATTCTTCTTCGATATTTAGAAAAGCTTCATCTCTGTGTCAGGCTCGGAGCAATGGCTTTCCTTGGAAAAGCTGGGAGTATATTGAGGAGAACTGTGAGTGCTCACATCAATCAGGAAATCACATCATCCAGACCATCCATCTTTCAAGCAATAAGATGCATGTCAACATCAAAGATCTTTGTTGGAGGTGCAATACCATTTCTTATTTGGATCTATGAGTGAATAGGCCTTATTTTCTAACATCAAATTTGCATTTACTCTCATTTTGATATTGCAGGACTGTCGTACGAAACCGATGACACAAGTCTGAGAGAAGCTTTTGATAAATACGGAGAAGTTGCTGAAGGTAATATAAGCAGACTTGGTCATACACCTCCTCAATCTTGAACTATCTGATAGATTCTAATTCATTATCCAGCCACCACCATAATTGATTTTAATATTCAAGGCAGTTATTGAGTCATTTGTCCTTGTTATTGTGTGGATGATTGAAATATTTGTACTCAACAAGTATCAGACTGAAGGAAATAGATCTAAATAAAAATAATTGAATTGTGTTCTGTGCCTCCTGATTTATGGTGGAACTCATCTAAGATGGAGATTCGTTAAATTCGTAGGCACTTGCACATGCTATCTTTTTTCCTTGGTGGTCAATTCACATACTTACACAACAATAAAAGGTTTTTAAATCTTTCATCGCATTGGTGCAAGTTGACACTTCTGAAATTGGCGTTCTTAATAGCTATCTTATGAAATGCAATAATTTTTGATATTGATCTACATTGTTGGGCTATAGAGGCTTGAGATACTTGTTTTGTGTATATGTATATATTATAACCAATTATAAATATTGGTTTTGGAGAATTATTTTCTTTTTATCAATACTGACGACAATCGTGCTTATTTCAGCAAGGGTGATTGTTGATCGTGAAACTGGTAGGTCCAGAGGGTTCGGGTTTATTACGTATTCATCCACTGAAGAGGCATCTGCTGCCATCCAGGCTTTGGATCAACAGGTGTCATTTTCTTGCTATTGCTCCTTTTCCTTTAGGCTACATTTGTTTAATTTATTTTGCTAAGGAAAAAAGAAAAGGTGAATATGTTTCTTATTTCAATGTGTAGTATTTTCTTTTCTTTTTTTATAATAATTTTCATTTTCCTTTTCTTTTCCTTGTCAAAATCTGGAAACCAAACATAACTTAGTTTCTTAAATCATTTGAGAGAAGTTTGAACTCTTAACTATGTTTATTTGTATGTTAATCACCATTCCATTTGGCAATCCTTTAGGATCTTCATGGTCGTAGGATAAGGGTGAATTATGCTAATGAAAGGACACGTGGTGGTGGTTTTGGCGGCGGCGGTTACGGTGGCGGTGGTGGTGGTTATGGTGGCAGCGGTGGTGGTGGTTATGGTGGCAGCGGTGGTGGTGGTTATGGTGGCAGCGGTGGTGGTGGTTATGGTAGCAGCGGTGGTGGTGGTTATGGCGGAGGTGGTTACGGTGGTGGGTCAAATTATAATTCTGGGGCCAATAGTTATGGAAATGAAGCTGGATCATTTGGAGGTGATAGCCAAAATTTTGGTGTTGCTGGTGGTGCTGGAACGAGCACTGGCTATGAAGGGGAAACCAATCATGTCGGAGGTGCTGGTGAAGGTATAAGTCATGAGCCATTGGGAGGGAACTACAGAGACGATGCTGACACTTACGCTGAAAGAAGGGGTTGAGTTGGTGACTTGCTTGTTCGATCTCAACTAATTCGTTTCAAAAGAATGAACTCGTTTTATTACTTTGGAGTACTTTGTTTGTTGTCTTTTCACTTCCGACGTAGCTGAACCTTACTGTTGTATGCGTTTTTTGTGATGGTGTCTCAAATGTGTAGCATTTGATGTTTTAGTTTGTTTTTGATTCAGTATTTTGCTTTCTGTTGCATCTTGTCAAGTGTGGCAACGATAAAGCACTTTTGGAAGGCAATAAAAGATCAAGTTAATAGTATTTGGAGTATTGTTGATTTTGGAAAATTAAGTTTGTGTCACAAATGATTAAGGTTTTGTAATATTGTATGAAGCTAAGAGAGTTGGAGAAAATTTTATGGGATTCAAGCAATCTTTTTAGCAGTCTCATAAGCAGCATCAAGCCATGAGTTTGTGGCCCATTTGAAGATCAGTTATCACTTTGTGACTATAAAATTCACTAGTTTTGCCTCAAAGATTCACTATAATCACCAAATAAATGTAAGACTAGATTAGAACTTTGTGGTGGATGTAACTTACTTTTACTTGATGGCATGCTAACAAAATTTCATAAATTTGACCTTTTCTTTTCAATCGCCAAAAAAGAAAAGAAAAAATGCAGTTCAAAACCAATCAGTTCATCCGACAATGGCAATCGACAAAACCAAGCAATTCAATTCATATATCCTTCAAACTCACCTTTGTATTTCTTTCACTTGTTTTTCATAGAATATATCAATGTTCACATTCATCATTTGAATACAATGCTCTTTGAGCTTTCAAAACTGCAGGAGAACCTTGCTTTGCTTTCTCTATAATTTGCTTTATCAACAGCTTCTCCATTTCATCCTCACCATCTTCACTTTCATTATTGCTGCTCGATAAAGTATCATTCAACATTGTATATGAATCTTCCTCTGTTTCTCGATTCCCATTTGAAACCAAATGTTGTTTCATGTATCCATTTACACCACCATTCTTAAACCCGATATCCAAATCTTCTTCATCTGATTCAGACAACTTTGTCAAATCTTCATACGCCTCATTATACGCAGCCAGAGCTTCCCCAGATAAATTTATTACAACAGGAGGGTCAATCGAAGTATCTGTGGTGTAAGAAGATTCTATGTTATTGAGATTTCTTTGGGCACTGTGAAGGGCCGTTTCAAGTTCCTTTACACGTTCTTCTAGTCTTGATTGGATTACTTCGTGCAATCGAAGACTCAGTTCTCGGGGAGAAACGGGATAGTGGGCTGAACGGGGCGTGGATGTACCACTCCCGTCTCTATCAGCATACGGTTGGTTACCGTTTTTAGCACCAAACAAGTCAGCCCTTAACTCGCCCTTTATAACATCCGATACTAAATCTGGATCGAGCTGCAATTAGTCCAGAAGAGGATGTCAAATAAGTAAGTTTAACCTCTAAAAACTTGTAATAGTTAATTGATTTGGTGAACTCAAAGAATGTTATAGAATAATACATACACTTCCCGTGTGACCCTAGTTACGACTGTAATATAATTTACTATCTGGAGACTAAAAGGATTACCATATGAAACACAAATTTGAGCCGATTTTCGATGGGCCAATAGGACCCTCTCGAGGATTATAAACTTGCGTAGTTTTAACTTAAAGAAGAGGTTTTTGCTACCCCCTTGGAAAAACCTTTAACATGTGTAAATCTCTATGATCTTTATCATCTACTCAAGTCCTAAAACCTTCATAAAATTAGAACTTACTAGAAAGACGTCAAAAAGCAAGTATGATGGTGGCTAATGAGATTATATAAACATTAATGTCAGCACGGCTTGTGAACAAGGGTTCAAAATGACTCGAGCCCTATCAAACTCGAGCTCTTTAACAAACCCTGCTCAAGCCCAACTATAGGTATTTGAAAGCTCATGAACAGGTTTACATACTTTTAGTTTCATATTTTAAACATATAAATCTATTTCATAATTGTGAAACACTAATATTTGTTTCTCTTATTACAAACAATCCTGATTCTAATAAGTTTAGATATTGATAACAATAATATTAGCCATTTGGGACCCAACTTTTCTGAAGCACCAAAATGCATAAACAGGTAAACGTTTAAAGCCAAAAGCTGGAGCATAAATCATCAAGAAAACGCCCCATTAAATTAATAATCTCAGCCAAAAAGAAAAAACACGAGCATATTATTCTTACCTCAGCTACATTGGATACTTTGCTCTTCAATCTCGAAGAGTTCATATTCGATTCCAACCTCTCCAATTCGGCTTCAAGCTCTGCTTCAATTCTACTCAAAGATTCCTCCCCAGCCTTTTGATCACTATATTCTTCATTATGAAAACCCCGTGATTCATAATCCTCTGTAGCAAGCTCCTTCACAGTTAACGAATCTTTCATCTCAAGTTCATCCTGTAAATCTTGAACCAGATTCTCTGTTTGCTTCAACAACTTATTCAACTTCTCCACTTCTTGTTTATTTACCAAGAACGAAGAGATTATGCCCATAGTTAATCCATGATAGAAAAGAAAATCCCTATCAGATGATCCTGGTGAAGGAGATAATATTAGGACATGTCAAACATAAATATTCGATGTGGTAAAATGGAACATTAATTTTATGAGAATGAGGCGAAAAGAGAAAATCTCAAAAAGAAAAAAAGATGCAAATACGTACATTATAGATACAGCTGCTTCTGATAATGCCCAGTTCTTATACAATAATTATAGCCTCTATGTTATTCTAGAAATTTCACATAGATAGATTTCAGCTTTTCTCGAATGAAATGTCAATGGTTCACGTAATGGCACCAAATGCATAGATTGAGGCTTTTATTTCAGTTGTTAAAGCGCCCTCAACATTGATCTTCTATTAAAGGTTCATTTTCAGTTTCATCCACAAACTTCACTAATGTTATAAACTCATATCTACTCATACAAAAGCGTTAAATTGATATGTATCAGCTATAGCAAACACCATATAAACATCAACTATGTCAATCAAACAAATGTCCAGTACTTCTCTCCTAACACACATATCCATGTATAACATAATAACGACAAATCCATCTCAATGTAAATTAAGAAACTTAAAAGGGTAATATGCATATGCTTAAAAGGAAAGTGAGCAATAGGAGTAAGATAGTACAACCTTTTGCATTATTGTGATATCCATTAGCCATTTTTCCAAAGTCAATTCTTCTTAAATCATGCTCTTTTACTTTTCTAGGTTTAGCTTTCTTCTTTAACTCCGTAGGAACAACATTAGGCAGTCTTGGAACACCAACTACAGTACTATTCTCTTTTGAAAAACTATCCTTCCCCAATTTAGCTTTTTCAGATTGAGTTTGTTCACTGAAGGTTTCACGAGGCTCTCTGCTGATTATTCTACTTCCGTCCGTCACAAGAAATGGCTTCAAAATTGGTTCCTTTAGTGAATGGAGAGAATAAGTGTATTCTTCAATTTCAGCATGTTCTTTATACAACTGCGCCATAAGACAACTTTCAAGAGAAGTCTGAGGTTTTACTAATAGAGTATTAACTCTTCTACTCCTAAGGCTACTTCTAGTTCTTCTAAGACCGTAAGAAAATCCAAATTCTCTCGAAGAAGGCTGATGCGATGAATCATTAGTAATAATTTCATCAATGTTGGAAGGTACTCTACTACCTTCCAAATCTCCTTGAGTTTCTTCATACATCGAAAATCCATCTAAAGAATTTGAATTGGAGCTACAACTTGCAAAATTTTCCACCGTTACAACATTTTCCACCATTTCTGCAGTGGAATAATCTTCAAAAGCCTTTCCTCTATCTCTAGGCATTTCTTCCCCAAATCCTTTTCTTGATAATACCCTGCCAAATGGACAGCTTTTGTCCCGGACCTTATTTCCGATGATGGACTGAGAACATAAATTTGATGAATT
This sequence comes from Verbascum thapsus, assembly GCA_963669365.1. NCBI lineage: Eukaryota > Viridiplantae > Streptophyta > Magnoliopsida > Lamiales > Scrophulariaceae > Verbascum > Verbascum thapsus. The sequence goes on from OY770118.1 coordinate 11,481,083, forward strand.
ATGATTACTCTTAGCGAGATTCTTAAGACGCTGAGCTACATAACCAGCACCAGCAGCTGCAGCAACAACCCAAACATCCATTTTCAGAGTCTTTTCTACAAACAAAAACTATAAACTAGTTCCAACATATGAGTTCTTCTTTTTCAGTTCTGAATTCTTAGGCATGGAATCTCCATAAAAGAAACAGGTTCAAAACCAGAAAAACAAATGTCAATGAAATGTGTGAGTCCATACAGAGAGGCAAAATCCCCCAAACGAGTCAAACTAGACAATCCAGAATCAAAACTCAGCCCCTGCTCAAATAAACCCAAGATTCTAATAACTTGGTTCTCCACAGCACACAATTCTCAAAAAACCATTCAAGAAAGTAAACCAAAATACCAAACAAGAAAGTGTTATTAAACTCAAACAATCAACAAGAACCTAATTCAGAACCCCTGACTTCTCAATCAAATGCTGGAACCAAAATGAAGACTCTGTCAAATATTTGAAACTTCCAGATGAAACCCACGAGCATCAGCCGCCCAAAATGCAATCTTTATAATAATAAACCCAGTAGCCAGAAATCAAAATACTGCAAAACCCATCAACAAAAATCCCCCATTTTTCCCTATTCCCTTTGAAGATTTTTAATTGGACGCGGTCATGTTAACTGCAAAATCTATCTGAAAAGGGGACCCATTTTCTCACCAAACCAAACAATAAAGAAGTGAAAAGAGCGAAATGAAAAGGATTGATTCAAACAATGATTGGATTTAACGAGTAAAAGGTAGCGACTTTTGTATTAGTTGGTGAGACATGTCATGTGTGTTTGTTGTGAGGGCAAATCTAAAAGGGGTCCAAGATTACAAGAAGAAGATGGGAGTAGGAGAACGTCTTTTGGTGTTTTTTTGAAGATATTTTGGGCTTTTCTTGGTCATAATTTTCCATCGGACATTTCAAAAAGTTTGAGTAGAAAAGAAAACTTTTTTATTAGGAATTAAAAAAATATATGGGCAAATTGCACTTCACCCCCTCAAAAAATTTGTATTTTGCACTTTCCCCCTAAAAACACAAAAAAGAAACATTGCCCCCTAAAAATTTGATATATGCATTACTTTGCCCCAATTACTATTTTTCGGCTAAATTTAATCGGAAATCATTGAAATGATTTTTTCGTCAAGAACATTATTGTCTTTACCATTTATCCGTGATTCTATCACATATCCGGATTTGGGCCCAAAATCGTTGTGCTTCTCTAATATATCATCTTAGGGTTGCAAAATACTCACCATGATCTCATCATGCATTTGATGTGAGTTCCTATTCTGATAAACTTTTTCTACCATTCTTTATATGCAAGATGATATCATGGTGGAAATTTTGCAGCTCTAAGATGATATGTTAGAGAGGTACTATGATTTTGGTTCAAATTCATGCATGTGAGAGAATCACAAAAAAATAGTAAAGATGGTAATGCTCTTGACGGAAAAATCATTTAAATGATTTTCGATCACAATTTGGCCGGACAATAATAATTGGGGCAAAGTGATGCATATATCAAATTTTTAGGGGGCAATGTCTCTTTTTTGTGTTTTTAGGGGGGAAAGTGCAAAATACAAATTTTTTGAGGGGGTGAAGTGCACTTTGTCCAAAATATATATTAGAGCAATTACATTATTATTTACATTAATTGAAATAATGTATTTATAAGCATTATTAATAAATTCTTATTTAATAAATCATTATGAAATACGTATATAAACAGATAAATTAACCTCGAACCCACAAATATTTCGTGTTTAGAGTCTAATTTAATCTTCTAAGGAATATCAAAAGGAAAAATCTCTATTTGCTTACATATTTTTTTCTGTACTGTATCCCATTGTTATTGAAATTACTACCATCAAATGCTAACGAGGAACACAGTCCAAAGAGTTTGGTTGTTGAGCCTAGAAATTGAGATTCTTGTTCCGTATGTTAAAACTTCAGACCAAGACATTAACTTCTAGAAATTGAGATTCTTGTTCATCCAGGAGCTCGTCAACACCCACGAGACATACTGTTCTCGTCCACGCCAGCCGAAGCCGGTGCTGGGTCCGGTGCGGTGCGGCGTGTCTTGTGCCGGGTTTGTTCTCGTATTACGGGTACTCGGACGAGTGGAAAGGCTTCTGTAAGGTGTACGTGGATACGTTCGAGGAGATTTATGCCAGTGAACTGAATTTGTCGAAGAAATTAGGGCTAGGGTTGCCGAAGGAAGCTCCGGTTATGGGTAATTTGAGTCCTTATGCACAGGTATGAATTCATTGAGTTTTTTTTGCAATTAATTGTGGATCTTGGTTAATTGTGTAGAATTTTACGTTTAACCAGCCACAATGTGCTTGTTATGCTTGCTTATCCATTGGGTTGATATTGATGTGTTTAGGTTCATGAAAATTTGATACTTCTCTTGGTGATAATTTAGACACTTACTGCTCCTCTTTGGGTATTCCGGTGAACTTTCGATACATTTATGCCTGAAAGATTAGAAAAAAGTTAAAAAGTACAAAAATTCAGGCATCGAAGAAGCTTACAGAAAAATTGAACCTTCTTGGGGACTGTAACTTTAGTCTGCGAATTGTGAACTTGTTAGATAAACAGTAGCTTTAAGAGTAGTAAATACCGTCTTCATTACGCTCATGTGATATCCTTTGTTGCTACAATTCAACAATTACGACATTTTTCTGCCGGTTAATTCAGCCTGAATTTGTCACGTTATTCTATTGCTGAACTCACAAGAATATATGACTCAACAAACTCATGGATTTTAGGCTGCACTTATTGCAATCGAGTTTAAGATATGTTTTGAAATCATGTGTGCAGATTTACAGGACTGACTAAATCAAAAGATTTTGAATGGCATTGGTGGTTAATGGCAGCAAACTTTTGCCTTTGGTGAATGTGGTCTGTGTGTGATATTATTTCCTGAATTTTTATGATTTGATTTCGATATCCTTACTCTATTAATAGATTTCTTTTAGAATTTTAACAATTAGTAGTTTTTTAATACTGTCAACTCTAGTAGTAGAATTGTAGATCGATTGATTTATTCTAAGGATATTTTAGCTGGAATGGCACTACTACATCGTGTGTATCTGGAGAATAATCACTTCAAACCCGTCTTTTTATTTGTTTCTTAGGTGATGGAAATTTGTAAATCTTTCTTCAAAGTAGTTCAATTGAGTATGTCCAATATGAGTTAAACAACAAAATATCAAAATTTCGGCTTGATTATTTGTTGCTCTTATTGATGAACAAAATTCTGCATTTTCTTAATCAAATGCAATGTTTTTTAAATTTTGACATACCATGTTAAACTTTCAGCTTTTCTTGATCATATTCTATGCAGGTCACATCATTTTACAACTACTCGTTAGCGTTTTATTACAGTAGTGGAGTTCAAGCTATGCAATTTTACGCTCTTACAAATTTGGTAATATTTATGATATTCGATTCTTGCCATTTTAATATTGTATAGATGAGAATCTATCGTCTGAATTCTTGCAATATTAATCGTTGTTGTTTTACTATGCGTATTTTTTGATACACATCGAGATACATATTTTTTTCCATGATCATCTTCTATGCTGATTTGTGTATGTAAATCTTGTTAAAGTTCTGAATACGACTCATATACATTAGAAAACATTGAAAACATGCATGTTGAAATCCCCAAAAAATAAATTTGATAAATTAAATTTTGCCCCTTGAATTATGCTCTTTATTGACTTGTGCAATAATATACTTATCCCTTGAAAGAGTAAGCATTTCCATTGAATTAATCACTTATATTAAGCACAATTTCATGCCCCATTAAAGGCTGCAACTGTTATTGTAAATATAGTTTGTGTGTTGGGGGTATTTTGTACAAGGGTTATAGTTCATGGGGTAAACTGTATTTTACCCTAATTTTTTGTGTACAAATCAAAATATATCAGAGTTCATACAATTCATAAGTTAAGCATTGAGTTTTAAATTTTTCAAACAATAAATTGTATAATGCTAATTTCATTTTTTTTAATATTAAAGATTTTGACATGGTTAAAAACACTAACTTTTAAGATCAAAGAATATAAATTTGAAAATTAAATTATAACTAAAATCAAATATCTATACAACAGTCATAAATAGTTAAACTTCCAAACAAATGTACAATTTATTAACTCTTAAGCTAAAAGGTTGAAGGCAATGAATTTCACAAAGTTTTAGCCCTAAATGTTTGGGTCTTTTCTTAGAAAAAATAGTTGTTTGGAATTAGCTTTTGGGTTGAAAAACTTTCTCAAATATTTTAGATATAAATTTACTTTAGGAGGTTTTTACCAAATTTTCTTAGAGCTTTTAAAACAACCTCCATCTTAAAAGGATTTTAAGTGACTTTATCGACTAATATCTTAACATAGACATTAAAATAATTGCATATTTCGATTCATAACGACGGAAGAGGCTAAATAAAATTTAATTTGCAATTTTTGATGCTTTGATCTATAGTTTAACTTAGATATGTTGAAATTTTCTTAGAAAATCAATAGTTATCCCTACCAATTTCCTCAAAAAATATATTTCCTCGCCAAAAAAAAAAAAAAAAACCACATCACACTTAGTATCAAATTACTTTAACTTTTTTAACAAATCTCAATTTCTTGGACACTTTAAAAATTACTAAAATATCTAAATATTTGTGTAGTTGATATAAGAGCCGTGCTAATCTCACAGTTTAGTGTCTAGGGCAATTCTTTCATGGACCCGTACCTTTGGTCCTGGGCCATGCATACCATACATTTGGGGAGGGTGGTTTCTCACACCTACCCCACCTTGGAAAAACCACCCCCCCGCCCAAAACTTGTGGTAGGGAATGGACCGGGGCCTTTGGTCCCGGTCCATTTTAGAATTTTCCCGGGTGTCTAGTAGATGTTAGATATTATTAAAGAAATTCCCAAATCTTCCTATATCTACTAAATGACCCAAAATAAAATTTTTATCCTAATCAAACTCTATTATGTTAACTAAATGATTGCAATTAATAGTTCTATTATTATTACATGTCAAGATTAAGATACCCACGTGAGTTTTGGACTATTTAATTATGACAAGATTAGTTACCTTAAGTTTCTTTTTCCTCTATATTTAGAATAAAAGATATTAAATATTGAACAATCACAAATTATTAGTTATTTCTCTGTTAAGATATAGGATTTATTTATTATCTATAAATTTTAAAAAGAGCGCAAATTCGAGTACATTCAAATTCGATTCGAAGCTTTTAAAAGTTTCAAGTTGGAATTGAGCTTTGAGCAAAAAAGTTCGAACAATTTCAAGCATTAATAATAAAACTCACATAATATCAAGCCAAACATGAGCCTGATCAGATTATACTCTCTATATAAGTATATTTAATTTTGACCAAAATGAATTCGTATAAAAATTATATTATAAGTATTCACATATTATATCTCTATATGCATAATATTATTCTATTAAATATTCAATGACAAATAAAATAAAATATTATTTAATATCTCAGATTTAAGATTATATGGAAAGAGATTTTTTTTAATTGTTAAACCAAATTAATAAGGATTCATTGATGTGTACGTAGCTAAATATCACATTTGATTTTTGTGTGAGGCTGATTTAAAAATATAAAATTGTTGTGTCTAATTCTATAAATAATTTACATTAACACCAAGCAACCTGTTGTTGGCTGGAGATTGTCAATAATATTGTAAATCTTACTGTTATTTAATCTTTTTCCTTGATATAATTTAACATACTTGAAAAGTATTTGACTAAATAATCAATTAGTGTAAAAAAAAATTAAATAAATTGGTCGACAATATGAATAAATCTTTATTGGGTTAGATAGGAGTATCTAATTGTGCCAGCTTGTGACAAGGGAAGGGTGCGGTCCATCCATTCTTCTGTTGTTGCCAACACAACACCTCAATTATGTAAATACAATTTATTGGATTCTTTATGGAATATTTAAGATATTTATTTTAGTTTGAATAAGGGATTGCAACCAATATTATATATATATATATATATATATATATGGGGTTACATGCAAAATAATGAGATTTCAACTTTACATCAATAATGTAGGGATTAAGTCTAATTTTCCAATTGCTCTTCATTTGCTTATACATAGAGAGTGGAGTGACTTTGATAGTACTAATTAAGTTAATTCCTTCTCTCCCATTTTTTTTTTTTTTGGATTCTAAAGTGAAATCGATGGTAGGCAATGAAGTGGAAAATCAGAAATTTTATGTCACATCGGGTCCAACAGATTCAATATGATATACACTACATATTTAGACTGGAGTGAGTGATTTTCACTATCAGCTCACCACCACCCTTCGCACCATGAAAATATGGTATAATGTATACACCAAATTTATTGGATTTTTGGCATCATGAATTTGTGAGTGGTTTAACCTAGGATTTCCAAATTTGTTGCTAAAAACCTTGATTGAGATTTGGTACTTGGTGTAGTGCACTATTGGTGGTTCATGCATGAGAGACAAAGCTACATCAAATCTTGGTAAGAAGATTTATTGGTCCATACTAGTAGTAGTAGTACTAGTGGTGTACAATTAGAGTGTTGATACCATCATAATAAATAAATCCCAAGGAGGCTCCACGACTAGTATGACAATGACTTTTCAACTATTCTTCCAATCAAAACCATATAGACCTTTAAATATTCTTACAAAAAATTCTATATTTTAAAGATTAAACCATAAAATTGACCTTGTTATTTGTTAATCTAACACAATATTGTATTGATAAATACATGATCACAAATTCTGTCTCATTTGCAATATTGTCCATTAATTTGTAATGATTTAGAATATATGAAGAGACAATTTCGACTAGATTTTTTTTTTATTTTTCTACAATAATCTAATTTACGTAGGTAGTTATATATTTCTATAATTGAATTTTGGGTCCAATCCACGATACGATTGGAACGTGAACCTAAATATGTCAAGATATTAAAATAGGAGCTTCTACATTATTGGACCACTATATATATATATATATATATATAATTTAATTATAAATAAGCTTAAATATTATTCTTGTAGCATCTAAGAAGCTGACCCCTTCACCTTTACTTCTATCTCAATCAATTCAACATTCCCCAAAACCACTTTGTTGGTGCCATGCAAAATGAATGTAAGGCAAAATGAATTTTACATGCAAAAGGTGCAAAGTAAATTTATACAACATTTTACCCAAAATATATAATAAAATATAGAAAAGGCAAACCCTGCATAAGGGTTCATTAATTCTACACCAGGCCGATTCTAATGGAACCAATTTAGTGTACATTAATTAGACGAGTTCCATTAATATCAGCCTAATTTAGAATTTTGGACAAATATATATATATACGCATTTAAAGCTCAAACTATACGTGTGTATATCTCTATTATTCTTTATAAGTGGACCTCAAAGATAGAAATTTGTGACCATAATGCTCATACAATTGGTGGTTGAAAACTTGGAATTTAGGACCATTGAGAAAAACTGGTTTCAATTTCACACTTTGAAATTAATTAATAAATGAGGATATTATCTTATCTTCTTCAAGTTGAAGGTGACTAACTCTTGTGTTCTCTTCATGTCTTAGGAAATGTATTATTAGGGTTACATATGTACAAGCTTCTAATTTACAACCATTTTAAAGATTTTTTTTAGGTATCTCCATGAGTTAGAACTTGTTATCGAATTAGGGTTTTATATATGTATTAGCTTTACGAGTAATTTTCCTTATTACTAATTAAGATTGATGCATTTATAACTTTAATTTATATATTGATATTCTTGACAATAAGATCGATGCATAATAAAAATGATCGATAAATATACCATTTTTTCATGTTTTTTTTCTAAAATAGCTAACATACCATGCATATGCTATACCATTATTTTACTGAATTCATGTGTGGAATTAAGACCTAATCATCATATATATAACGTATATTAAACCATGACATTCTTCTTGATTGATTCAGTAATATATAGGATATTTCTCTTTATTCTTTTCTGGAATATTACCTAGATTACTAAGATATTCGATGTTTACGTATTTGCTTTATAGGTGTATTCGACTATGGTGTAAAGCAATTTTGATCTACTCATGATTTTGGAATGGCATCAACGAAATTTTTTCCTATAACAATGTCTAATATATTTAGTTACAACCAACAAAGGAAAAAACATTAAGAAGAAATAGATTTAATTAAAAAAATTAAGTTTTTAATGAATTTGAAATAGGATGAGATTTTGTGTTACTATATATCAAAGTGTAGGTATATGTACATATATAACTACACTTGCAAGTGTATGGTCAAATCTTACTGCAATATATGTAGTAAGAAAGTTTATAATCTAAGAAAGGTTATAGATTTATCGATCTCAAAGTGAAACCTCAATACTAGTAAGAAAGTTTATAATCTAATTAAGAAAGGTTATACATTTATCGATCTCAAAGTGAAACCTCAATACACGATGAAAAACTAGGTATTAAAATGGTGATAAATAACATTTTCGAGCTTATTATTACAATCCCTTTATTAGCTAAAATGTATTTTATTATTTGCTAATAAAATGATTGTTGTCATTTATTATTTTTCAGACCATTGTCCATGTTGATTGGTTTATCTGATTGTTGATTGGTCTGTTGTCCATAGAGGGCTGCCACTTTGTTGAAGAAATCCATGTTCATCGATTGCTGAAAAATAAAATGTAATCAAAACAGAAAAAAATCTATATGGGTTCTCTTAATACTAGTTCTTGAATATCAAATCAATAATAAAATTAAGAATTTCCAAATTCAAATGCTTTTACTATACATTTTAACTCTACAGATTAATTATGCTAGTTTCTAAACCACAAAGTTATATATATATATATATATCCAAGTGTTACATTGGCCAATTAACCTGACCAAATATATAGAAAATAAATATCGCACTTATTTTCCTCTTGGTCGTATTTCTGTCTTCATAAAGAGATTCATTTTTTGCAGTTCATGTGATCTATTTTTCTAAGTATAATAGAATACAGTTCAATCATTTTTAATTCCAGTGAATAATATTAATAAATACTAATTCAAAATTGCAATCAAGTTTAAAGTAAAAAATATAACATCACATATTAGGTAAATAATTAGTTTGACTTAGTTCCGGATAAAAAATAAAATTTTAATTATGGAACACATGAAATATTACTATTTTTGTTTTGGCCATATATATTTTCTAAACTCAACACGTATTTTATAAAAACACAAAATTAAACAAAAAAAATTCAAATTTCGTTACGTACTTGTGCAAGAAGCGTCTTATACGCCTCACCGAAATTAGGAACAAAGGCATTGGCAGCATCAACATTGGCTTTCAATGGTGATGGCGGTGGAACCACTGGCGGCATAGAAAACGAAGGTGGTAGAAACGGGGCGGTGCCGCCAAGAGGTGGTGGTGCTGCATGGCCAATGGGATAAAGTGTATTTCTTGCCAAATTATTAACATCAACCATTCCCATACCCATTCCCATTCCTATTCCCATTCGAGCCAAATAAGACATTTGAATTTGTTGTTGCATTCCCAAAGGCATCATCATTTGAGGCATTATGCTTCTAGCATTACTCATCATTCTTATTTGTGTTTGAAGTTGTTTTAAGTATTCAATTACCTCATCAAGCATTGAGGCTTTATCTGTCTGCATAATCGAATATAAATTGATATCTATATATATATATATATATATATAGTGATCATGTTGAAATACAAATACTCACCTTACTTGCGTTAGGGACCAGCTTCTGGAGGGCCTTCATTTTCTGGTTTATTCTGTCCCTACGTCTCTGCGAAAATATGAAAAAGTTAATTGTTTTGATTAGCATTTGCTCTAAGTAAATGACCATAATTTTATCTGAGTATTTCAAAATAAATTATATTTTATTTAGTAATGAAAATTTAATTGACTAGTATTGCATGTATATAATTACAAAACTACAAATAGGGTTTTATTTTAAATAAATACCCGTTCAGATTGATTGTGTACGGCTGCAGCACGACTGCTCCGAGCTGATGATTGGGAGCGGAAGCTTTCTCCGTTCAGAACGGGTCCATCCTGGTTTTCCTATTTAAAAAAATTATTGTACAACGTTAAAAACGTATTTTAATAATTGAATTTTCAAAAATCGCAATAAGTTGTTTGATCTAGCCAAGAAAAAAGATTATACCCTTTGAATACTGAGTATAGCAACCCTAATTTTATACCATAATTATCATATTAATTCCGAATTACGGACAAATAAACACTTAACAAATCGCAATATATTTAATTAATTCAATGGAAATACCAATAACCATCTTAAAGACTATACTCCCTTGGCTAAACTTGACTATGATTTTCTTACTATCTTGTCATTTTCATTAGTCAATCATAGATTTGCATAATAAACACTACTTTGAAAATTCACCAAAAGCAAGTTACATGATTAACATAAGCACGAATCAAACACCGGGTTTATTAAATACGAAAGTTTGAAACATATATAATTACATATATATATATATATCGGATTTTACATACCGAGGCAGCATGAGACGACGAGATAGGAAGAGATTCGAAAGAAGGCCAAGTCATCATAGTTGTATCTGTGGTTTGATCTCTACAAAATGTAGCACTTTCACTAGCACATCCACTTCGTCCTGATGCTCCTTCTTCAACCTCCTGATCATAACTATTTTTCCTCATCATACAGTAATTATTTTCTCCGTTTATCGCCTTTTTATTCTTCACAGATCCACCTGGGCTCGAATCATGGCCATATTTGCCACCTGAAGATGAGTTTTTCAACCCTTTCTCTTCACCTGCTATATGTCTCCATGGATTTGCTTGAGCTTTTATCTCGTTTTGTTTGATGTTTTCGTTCCATTTTGCACCAGAAGAAGATATGGGCAATATGGGATTTAATGATTTTACCTTATGGTCATCGTTTTTTGACTGATTCATGTTCATGAGGCTAGGGTTTTGCCTCCATTGATCATTTGAATCATTTTGTACTGGGAAGAGAGTAGCTTGATGAACAAGGGATTCAAGTGTGTCTCCTGATTTTAAACTGCCCCATGTTTGTTTCGATGATGGTTCATGGCCGAGCCCGTTCATGGCGACTTGTCCGTTTTCCCATCTCAGCTCCGTTACTTCGTAATCAGACCTGATTCGGGACAAAGGATTTTAGGGTTAGTCATGGAATTAAAAATGCAATTATCGAATTATAAAGGACGCATATATATATATATGTATATATATATATGCATGAAACGAAAGGCATGGATAGTAGAGCCTTAAATCAAGAAGGTATGAAATCAAGACATACATATGTGTGTGTGTATCAATTATTCGAATCATAACATGGATGAACTTGACTTTTAACAACTAGCTCGGTTTGAAGTAAAGAAAAAGAACCTTGAAATGGAACTCATCATATATATCACATATATGGATTCTTGTCAAGAAAATAGTACATAATTGTTGACAGACATACAAGTTTCTTCAAGAATCATGCATACACCAACTGCATATATGTGTATATAGATATATATTATAAGAGAAAAAGAATATTGGGAAGTAAATGGATAAGATAGCATATATATGTATTTACATGGGGACAACATAAGTGAGGCTTTGGTTAGATTGCACGTGAGGGGATCTGTTCCCTTCTTCTCCTTCTTGTCTTTGTTGCCTTAGATTCCAATTGGGCACCCTGCACTGACTCATGATATATATATATATATTTATATATATGCCCTCTCTCTCTCTCTCTCTCTCTCTCTCTCTAGATTTCTCTGCAAATTACAATATCATCTTGGCCAATTTATCTGTTATAACTTATATATATATATATATATATATATATATATATATCTTTGTTCTGTTCAGTTCAGTGGTCCATTTTAGATATGTGAGCTCAAAAAAGATAAAGATTTGGAAAGAAGACATGTGGTATAAAGGAAAGCCAGGCAAGGCTAGGGATAAGTTCTGGGCTCTCAAGAGACCCCCCTCATTAATTACTTCTTAATTTCGTGGTCTTTGATTTACTTCATAAATTTTATTAATTTGAAAAGGGTAGGTTTTTACAATATTAAATCCAGCTATTTACTCGTGTTAATTTATAGCCATGATTAAAATTTACTCAAATATGTTTATTTATTGTAAAAAAACTTTTATTACGAACAGTTACTCAAGTATAATATAATACATGAGATTTAGTTTCGGAAAAAAAAATGAAGCCTTCTCAAGAAATTGTTAGACTTAGAGTTATGATTTTTTGTTTCGAAGTTGATATTAACACTTCACGTTTCGATAAAGACACTACATATTTCTTTTCATCTTAATATGTTGACAAGAATACCTTTTAATGAATAAAATATAATTTTTATGATGAATTTCAATATATTCCGAAAGACCTTAATTTCTAGGAATAACACCATACAAAAAATAATTGAGCACATTTTTAACTATATTTTTGCATCGTTTCTACAATCTATATATTCGCGAATTTTCCATTTCAAATTGTGTGCTATTTTCTATAGTATATTTACGTTTTCTTCTTATTTTTTGCTACTAATATAATATACATTTTTTGTTTACAATGCAACGAATACGATATTAAACGTTGGATCAGGACATGGTTCATACATCTACATTGATGAAGCTAATAAAAACTGTAAATCAATTTTTCAAAATTCACAATTTTTAATTAGTTTAATTTTTATTAATTAATTTTTTTACTTCATCAAACTCGATTTCTTACAAATCATTCAAGTGATAAGAAAAGAACGTCACAAGAAAATTTCCTTTGTCACTAAAGTCTCTCTCTGTGACAAAATTAAAAATTGTTACTTAATACATATTATAGTTTTGACAACTTTAATGTTGCCACTTATATCATTTTGTCATTAAAATCATATCATGTTGTAGTGAATCTAGAGTTTAAATTTGGTTAATGTGGATACACTTTTCTCATATAAGAGATTAAAAGTGATTAAAGCCATTCTAATTTTACATATAAGGGATCAAAATCGATTGTACCAATAAAAGAAAGTACACCAATTTGGTAACTTTGGAGATTTAAACTTGAGTATATAAGTTAAAACATGGAAACTAACTCCCACTATTAGGCCATATAATCGTAATGATATAATATAATAAAGAGTAATACATAATTGGGCCAATTGGAAAATAAATATTTTATCTTGATTTTAAAATCAAGATAATCGTTCATACGGCATTTCTAAAATAAATACAATACAATATGAAAGAAAATAAATAATCAGAATATTTCCATGAGAAATATTTTGGTCAAATAAAGTCAAATTGATAAGAGAAATCTAATTAAATTTGTTCACCATCCAAATGGGCTATGGCAGCTAAAGCATAAATTCTTCATATACAGAGCTGTTCTACATACCCTGTATAGCCTTCATTCTTGTATAGATAGAATAATAGCATGAAATAAAGTCACAATTTTTCTTGCATTTTCAGGCCAAACTTAAACCTAGGCAAAAATCGTGAAAATTCCATTTCTGGGTCGCCCACTTGAATACAAGAAACAGTGACAAATGTACTCTACATTCTAGCAACACGGATGAAAAGAAAAACACACGGTTGAACAAGAAATCAGGACTATTATTCATCTTATTTTTCGTCTCAAAACAAAACCATGGCTTCATAATGTAAAAACGCTATAAAATAACGGACCAACAGAGTTGATATAATATAACTGAAGATTTACTTCCCTAAGAAAAGAAATAAGCGTACAGAACATAAAAAAACCCGATGTAGGTGAAAAGAAGCTTAATCTTGTGTTGCAGCACCTTGGTTCAGCTCTGCAAATCTCATGCCCACACGCATTGAATGCTTCAAGAACTTCTCAGCACATCTGCGAACACAAGTCTCCTCTTGTTTGTCTAGAGATTTGCGCCTAAAAGTGTCGACACAATCGGTGAAACATCTCTCAACCAATGAATTATACATCCTTAAACTGCACGAAAGAAAACAAAAAATTTCATCATTACCGAACAACATATTAATTTTCAAACACGAATTCAAGTTGGATAAGGTGGCTTGGTGAAAAACCAAAGAAAATAAAACGCTTAACAAATTTGTTAGATAATGACTTTTTTCGAGATATCACAGTACGATAGACCACCGTTATGTAAATATTGTTAAACATCATTCAATATATCTGCCAAGTCCTATTCTGAACATATGATTCTTCCAAATTGTTATCAGTTTCCTTCAGACTGAAACATCTGCAGTCTCAATTGTTGCCATGGATTTATGGCAGAACACCCCAATTATTGACATAATGCACTAAATAACGAAGTTTCCCTTCGAATGTCAAGTAACGTACCTGACCTGGTCATTCTATACCAAGTGAAACCCCATAAAAAAGTAGCCTTTATAAATCGACCATTCTTTACAATGTAAAACCACATAACGTGCCATAATTCCACACAAATGTTATAAGCATATCTAATGCAACAGCACACACCAACTATTCAGATTAAAACACTTTTCAAAGTAATAGCAAATGGTCACTGTAAAAAAGCAGTCGAATACAATAATCCAAACCGATAATAATAATTAAATCGGAAAATATAAACTCATCGAGTTCCACATTTCCTATTGTTTGTAAAAATTTGTATGACATGTCTAGCATATCTCTGTTCACAAGGATAAAAAGGGCCTGTCTTGAAAGATGAATCGACCGCACTTCCAAAATCTTAATGAAGCAGAATAAGAATTAATCCGCTCTCAATCTCTAGTCTCATCCAATTAACTCAAATAATCAGATCCATTACTTCTAATCCCCAATTAATAATCAGCTGTCAATCTCTAATCTCATCCAATTAACTCAATTAATCAGACCCATTACTTCGAATCCCCAATTAACCGTTGATAAAAACAACACCAATCATATAACTGGACTTAGAAAAGCAATTAATTAGCGCATAAATATATATATATATGTGTGTGTGTGTGTGTGTGTATATACCTGTCTCGGACTTGGAGCTGGTCGATCATGGAGGTCATACGGAGCTTATCTTCCTCTGGAAGAGCGTCCAAATCTCCGAGCATGCTCTTGTCCATTTTCAGATGATTTCTGAAGGTACCACTTGCAAGGCACTTGGTACAACAATGTGAGGGGTATAAATCCAAAACCCTAGCTGTGAGGAAGTAAGTAGAGATTGAAGAGACGAAAGACAAGTAAGTTATAATAAGGGATAATGAACGGATAGGATTGACACCATCTAACGGCTAAAGATGATTAGTGAGTCAAAAGCTTTTAACAAAAGTTTTTATAAACATCTAATATTCTCTAATAAATTTAATTATTTTTATAAATAGTTTATTAAAATTGAGTATATAGTACATTAGATTCTCCCCAAACTATTTAATTTGATTTTATTTCAAGCGTCTAATTGTGAGGCGCTTTTTCCATTTGTTAATAATACGTTACCAATATTTAATTTATTGACTAATAAACTTAATTTTTATAAGAAGTTTATTAATATGATGTGGATAGTAATTAATACACGATAGTCTCATAAAAATAACTGTTTACTTTAATTTTAGTTTGAAGTATATTTTTCATATGTTATTCATTAATATTATAACTTGAAGTACATACTTTATGGATTTTCAAATAAGATGATAATTCATTTATTCTACGTATGCATCTATATGAGCGTAATAAATTGTTCAGAAAAGAAAAACTTTGTTAATATTAATAAGGTAAATTAATATACTTATGTACATAAGTGTAACCGAACAAATCAACTAACAAAAAATTGTCATGAATCTAAAATTAGATAAAATTTTCTACCACAAAATAATATAATAATTTTATTGTAAACTATTGAATAAAAAATACTTATAATTATGAAAAAAAAAAAAGTATTATTACACACATGTCGTTCTTATATACAACAATTTATGCTCAATTATTAGTAGGCGCAAATCAAACACCCAAAATCTGAGTAAAGGGAATTATTAATCCCTTAAGTTTGTTTGAGAATTTGATGACATAAATGAGCCAAGATCAATAGAACAAGACATACTGAAATGCTTCAACTAGCAGTTAAAAAAGAGATTATATATACATATATATTATATATATATATATATATTCTGAGATGATCAGTGCAGAAGAGCAGGTATCTGTCTGCTGTGATCTTGAGTCCATTGATCATCATCAATAATGCCTTACTTATTGTCTGCAACTTATGGCGACGTTTCAAGATATTCACCTTTTTCCCCACTGTCTAAATCCATCCTAGGTCACACACACAATCACACACTTTTACACACACTACTATACAAGCCCAAATTATAAGAAGAAGAAGAAAAAATTCGATAAAATTTATTTATTCTTTTATTGTGGGTTGGGGAGACAAAACAAACCCTTCTGGTAATGACCTAGGAATTTTGTACATTTTCCAGCAATGGTTTTATGGAGAATTTAATATGATCATTTGTGAATAAAATTCATGCGTTTAGAACTGTTTAATTAATTTAATAAGTCTTGAATTCTTGACAGTAGATGATAATTAATAAAATATGACTGTAAAATCAGCGTTTTCAGTAATATATACAGATAAAATTATTAAAAATTAGCTTCCATCTTCGACCCTTTGTTTATAATAAGTAATGATTATTTGTCAATGATCAAATAGATTACCACATTGTGAGGGTAAAATCTGCTGTGAAGTCTTCAGAGTTTGTTATAATTAAATGTTTTAGCATCTTATAATTAGGGTTTGTAATATTAACTTGTCTTAGAACAAACTAGCTTAACTAAATCTCATGCTACATATCATAGGTTTATTTATTGATTAATGTTTCTTTTTCATAAGTCTTCCTTTGGATCACTCTTGTACATTATAAATATATAGTCATACTAAATAATAATTTAGTATTGTTTGTTTATATAGTTGCAAATATGTAAATTATGGGAAACTCTAGCTCTAATCAAGGTTGGTTGAGGTCAAGTGTAACTCGATTATCACTCACCCGACAAGTGTAATTAATTTCAACTTATAAAAAAAAATATTGGGTTTAGCCAAACTTTATCAAGTCTATACTTTTTTTAAAAAATTGCATTGAATTCAATTTTGTCACTCTTAAAACCTTAAAATTGTAATTTTATGTTAGTCGATATATTTAACTAGTTTTCATTCTCGATAACCTGCATTAATGCGGAAACACCTACTTAACATAATATCTCGTGGTATATATTCAAGTTTGTAAACCCACATAAGATTTTTTTTAAGCACAAAGCTGATTTGAGTGAACTACTACATAGTTGCGATATAGTACCCTATACTATAAGCATACTTTTGATTCTCAATTCTCGTTGACATCAACTAGTTCAACTACTTTCTTTCTCCTGTGGGAACAAAATTGTGGTAACTTCTACCTACTTTTCGTATCAAATTACAAGTCATATTTATCGATGAATCATATGTTTATATATATATATATATATATATATATGTGTGTGTGTGTTGAGTTTACATAAGTACAAGACATAACTATACTATGAACATAGTACGACAGCTTCATTGTTAATATTTTGAGGTCGATCTGATTGATATATATATATATATATATATGTAGATGATACAAGATTCCTAAACTTCTACTTCAGAATCAGAAGCAAAGCTAAGATAAATAACTAAGTTAATAACAATATATTTTGTTCTTGTTGTATTTCTGTAATAACCCCTTCAAAGAAAATAAAATGAAATTAATGAAATAAATACACAAAAACGAAGAAAAACCGATATTGTACTACAACTTGTTTGATGCAATCTCACTGCAATTTTTTTGTGGTCCTCTGAGAACTAATAAGAAGCTTTAAAGAAACTCCTATATTGGTCCCTCCTCTACACCATATCAATAATCTCATCCAGCTAATATTCATCCTCCAAAAAGCATGAATTACAAATAATACTTAAATTATCTATAATTATATAATTCTTGTTCATTATGTGACATTATTATAAGGAGCTAAGTACAATTGTTAGAGCAATTAACATACTAATTCAAATAATGTCAAAGTGGTGTTACTTTAAAGTAATTATAATGTTGCATTCTATGAAATTTTCTGATAAAGTTTATAAAGCATTATAGCTAGCTAGATTGGTCCTTATTGAAGTTAAAAAGTCTATCTTACGAACCATTTATTAGCATGACTATTAGGAATCAAAATTAAATATATAAACTGAAACACATGACTTTGTTAGATCTAGTCATTGTGTTTTGCCAACTATAGTTCCAACATATAGTGTTACTATTTCAACGATATTTTCCATTGTTGCCAAATTTTTATGTGTCGTTATACATAAACGCCACATGGTCAAAGATACGCCATTCGTTTTTTTTTTTTTTTTTTTTTTGCTTTTTATTTTTCCCTTTGCAACATGGAATGTTAATATATATTCCATTAATCCAGAATTGAAACTTACTTATTAAGTTTAGTTTTATGAACATATGAGATTTTCCATTTGAGGGTTTTCTGTAAAAGCTCATTCTATTGAAGAACGAATTAGGAGTGCAGTTTTTCGTAAAACATCCAAAGCTTCTGCAGCTGCCAAAGAAAAACGAATTTCGGTTAATCAACAATTATATATACATATCAAAAGTGAGTTCATTTTGTGATGTTCTTTCTTTGTACTTTGAGAGATTTACTGTTGTTTTTTTGTGAAATTTTCAGAATAAAAACTTCCAAACGAATAGTTTGTGTTCATCATCTTTGAGAGTTGAATATCTTATTTTATCTCTTAAAAGGGTAACCTAGAAAATGTTCCTGTATAAATTTCTTAAACCTAGCTGTTTTTCATTCTTATTTCAATTATAATTTCTTTAGCACGATCTTCGAAAGGCGCATTAGATTTGCTACGAAACAAGTACCTTATTGCAGCTAATTCTATAGATTTCTAATGTAAAACCTCTCATAATTCTCTTTATCATCAAAAAACCTAGCTTTTTCATAGGCCATATCTTCAAAAATCTTTATATTAATTTGAGAAAGAATTGTGTCAATTTTGCTGACTTAGATACCTCTTGCAGGTAAATGTTGAACAATGAATTCAAGAGAAGAACATTTTCCATCGAAAAAAGAAACCATTGATCACAATACTTCAAACAGCAAGTTTCCTAAGATCACACCTTCAAGACAGTGGTCAAATTACAAAAACCCGAGAATCGTTCGAGTTTCTCGTGCTTTTGGAGGCAAAGATAGGCACAGCAAAGTATGCACTGTGAAGGGATTAAGAGACCGTCGAATTAGACTTTCGGTTCCAACTGCAATTCAGCTTTATGATCTTCAAGACAGGCTTGGTCTCAATCAGCCTAGCAAAGTTGTTGATTGGTTAATCAATGCAACCAAACATGAGATTGATAAACTTCCCCCTCTTCCCATGTTTCCACATCTTCAAGAATCATCAAATGCTTATAACCCTAATCAGTCTCATGTAGGATTATATAATCCAACAAAGGAAGAAGAGGGTTTTGAGGGATTTGTAGCACAAAATTTATTCCCATTAACCAATATTCAATCTTCTTTTCCAAATTTGCATAATTGGGATCATCCAAACATGTCTTTACCACAATTTGGAGGAGGGTTTTCTTTTCCAAGCAATATTCTAACAGGAGAAGATGATCACAGCAATTTTTCTTCGGCTTTACCGTCCTATTTATACTCATCTGCAGCAAATATACCTCCTATTATGCCTACATTTCCTTCATACTTTACACCTTCATTAATGGATAATAATGATTTGAGACAGATTAATAATTTGCAGCATGTTCAGCAAAATTCACTTCTGCCCACAACCCTTCAGTTGATTAGTTCACCCTTGACGTCTTTGAACTTGAGAAGTGTTTATTCACAGGAAAATGGTACCGAAAAACGGGATATAGAGAAGAGATCTTCTTGAAGCCAGTGAGTTTTCTTACATTCAACAGGAGCTTGTCATTCAGTGATGATTGAATGAGATACCGTAGGTAAGAAATTAAGACGTGTTTTTATATTTCGATTTTTACAAGAAGCATATATATATATATATATGATTAGTTATTATACTGTATTTCATTGCATAAAGTTACATTTTGTCAAGATTAAGCTTACACTTTACAGAAATCAATTATAATTATCTATTTTGTTACTGATTTGTAAAGCATGAGTACTCTTCATGTTATCTTGTTTTCCTTACAATGTTTTAAAAGTATAACTTCTTTCACAGAAACAAAGGATAATTATTAGTTTTTTAGGGATGCAGAAGTATAATAATTATACAAAGTATTGTAGAATATTTTATATTCTTCCAACTTTTTTTTTTTTCATTTTAGGTTTTATATATAACTCAGATTGAGGTGCAAATTTATTTGTAGTCCTGCATTTTTTTAAGAATTATATTAGAAGTTTTATTTCGAATTTTGAAAGAAAGAAAGGTTGGTAATGTTTCAAGCCCTTTCTCTTTTTACATTTTCATACTGAATTTCTATAGTTCAGGGATATCTATTTCATATAATTTACACTATTTTGATCTATAATTAATTCTTTATATTTTTATATTTTGTCTCTTTTGTAAATACTGTCTTTAGACATTTATAAATAAGGTGAAAATACAGAATTTCACTACAAAAAATTAAATAATATAGTGAACAACATATGCATGTATAGTGGGAATATTGAATTTATTACTAACTACTGTTACATATATCCAATGAAAGAGCTTGTATTATTTCATGACAATGATTTCACAAGTTTTATAGTGACAATATGTATTAGTTATCATTATAATTTGACTATCATGACAAAATATTGTGTAACTTTTTCACTGTATTACATTTAATTACTCAAAAAGTAATTAATTAGTGATAGGAAAAATATAACAAGGGTGTGCTGATTACTATGTTTGTATACATTACTCATATACATGTTTCATTAATGATCATCAATAATAAATTTATAAATAATTCTTGTTAGTAGTAATGACGAAATAATTATTGTGACAAGAAGTTAAAATTTTATTATTGCATGTTATGCTTCTCTTTTAGTCACTAATTATTATTTTTTAGAATAGTATTAAGTTGTAATCTCATTGAAAAAAATAAGAACACATATTTCCGACTCCTGATCGACCTAGCATATATATTTATATACAGATATACATATTATGTGACTATGTCCCTTTTCTTATTGATACACATATTTTATTCACAAACAAAATAATAGTCGATAACTGATATTTGGGTTAGGGGACAACGGGGTTTAGGTACGTATACAGATCGATAGAATAAGTTATTTTTCATTCTTGTATGAATTGTAATTTATCTTATAATCTCGTGTCATCTTATAAAGATTAAGTAGGAAATTTAATAAGCGCAATCAACAAATGCTCGATCATCCAATTTGTATGTGGGTTTTAACAGAATCGAAGAACAATCAAGCAAATAAAAATTCAAAGATAAAAAAAAATCAACTCAAAAACTCACATAGGGGAATATAATTATTCAATTTAATTGAAATCTACATCCATTTCAATAAGAGAACAAATCAACTTTAGAATATTAAACCCCAATAAAAATGGCTACCTATCATGGATAATGCACGTACTATCAAGTACACCAATTTATTACATTGTGATAATTAATCTACCTAAATAATATTAATATAGAATAATACGTGAACCAAGCAACTGATTAAAACCCTAAAAGGACCATAAATTAACACCATTAAATCAATTCTTTTATTTTTTATGTGTTTTTACTTTTTATCTTCCGTCTTTGAAGAAAAAGAAAGAAGATAAAAAACACAGAGGTGGGATAGAGACAGCATGAGCATGGCACAAGATCCAACGTAAATTTAAGCAGGCGCAGTGCCAAGTTAATTAAGGCACCCCTATAAAGTTGCACTAGGGTTACCACAGTGGTCCGAAATTCTAAAGTATATATATATATATATATATATATATATATATATATATAAATAACGATGAGATATAACATTTTTTATATATCGTTCATTTTTTTATATCTCTTAATTATTTTGTTAAGAAACCATTTGAAATTCATTGATTTCTTATTCCATTCTTTCTATATTAAAAACCGTAAATAATCGATGATATTAAAATGACGGTATATAACATTTTTCATGAATAAACTAGGGTGAAGAGAGTGAATTAAATGAGTATATTTAGAACTTAAGGGCCCATGGAGAAATAATTTATTTTTATTTATCTTTCATTGTAGTGAACTGTGAGTAATGTAGGATAGATGTTGCTGTCTTTAGTCCTTTTCTCTATGTGTGTAAAGGGACAGTCGTATTGGCATTTATTGTTAAAGTGTTTGATGGGATTTGGGATCCACGAGCTTGTAAATATGAGTTGATAATTATTAAAGTGGATCCAACCCGATAAACCTATTTGATTATTGAAAATCACCCGGGTCAACCCGCCCCGGACCATAGTCATTGTCGTGCTCCTCCTCCAATAAAGATTATCAGACCATATTTGTAAATAGAAATGCATCAATGTCACAATTTTTAAAATTATGTTTCATTTTCTATTCCACCTTTTATATTTTTGTGAATTAATTTACGTTATATTTTCATTTCTTTACTCAACAAAATTTTTCTAGATACTTATGTCAATAAACCTTTTCTGGCAAGTTTTAATTACATTAAATCAACCAATTATTAGTAAAACTAAAATATTTTAATCAAAGAGCGTATGGAATAGAGGATCTTGTGCGCCCAAACTATATAAGCTACAAAGGTAAAAATAAGAATAATATTGCTACTCGGGGCAGGATTTTATTGAACCCACAACCCACCTAGAACCCGGATGGGCAAAACTTGTCAAATTCATACCTGACCCAAAAACCCATTTAGCTGCCCCAAACCCGCCCATAAACGGGGCGGGTTTGGTATAGGTACTCATTCTATGATATGAAGTGAGATCTTGAATATGCAACAATGTTGTAAAGTTTGTAAATATATTACAACGAATCATAAGGATCCAATTTACAGTCGAACCACACAGTCGTTTTAGAGATCAACGGTTATTCAAGAACACAATATATGTAAACCAAGAGTACAAAATGCAAAAACAAACAAAAAACTACGCAACAAAGCGTTTACGCCTACTTTGTTTGCTTTTCAATCCAGCAGAAAATTCGCCATTCACAATCTCGTTAACTAAATCCTTAAAAATCGACCGTTCAATGTCAAGAACAGCACCCGAGATTTCACCATCAAAGTTTATCCAGTTTTCTGACTGATTCATCACATCCTCACACAAAATGTTTTTCCATCTTTCATCTTCTTCATCAGAGCTGCATTTTTTATTATTCCCTTCAATCTCACAACACAGCTCTCTTAAAATCTTCTGCGCGTTCAAGTTTTTCCTGGCTAGCCTAACGGGTTTCAACCAGGGCTCGGTATATTGACCTGGACAACATAATTTTCTCGCAAGAATCTCATTAACAGCGTCAAAAACGAGTTTCCTGTGAGATTTCTCCCTTGTGATCAATTGGGTTGTATTTTCGTTGCTAAAATCTTGCTTTGGCAAAGTGCTCGCCTTTGTTTGTTCTAAAACTAAGAACAATTCGGGGTTGATAGGATGACCAGATGGATGGAACTGGAAATCTGTGAGGTCTCTAAGAAGAAGACCAGAGGCTAATAGGATCTCGGATATGTATCTGTGGTCTGGATTGGTGTTCTCACACAGTGAGGCTATGTAATCTGTACGTGCTTCGTCATGGCTCGAGTTGAGCCTTGTGAGCTTCTGAACTAAGTTTTCGATGTTTTGAAGCTTTTTTCTGTTCATTTCGAATGTAACAGCAGATTCGGTCGAGTTAGAACCAAAGCTATCGACAGAAATCTCATGAGCAGCATTTGAATTCGTCTCCTTATCCAAGGATACATCCACTGTTGATGTGAAATCAAAAGACAAACCATTAGATGATCATCAATGTTATTAAATTCAAAAGGTTCAACTCTCAACTCTTACTTTTGTCCCTCAAGTCAAAAACACGCCTTCTAGGTCCCTCAACTTTCAAAATCGTCTCACTACACTCCCTGAGGTGACATTTTCATTAGGAATTGATGGGATATTATAATCGGGGCAAAATATAAAAAAAATTCATTTTATCGTCAATTCCCTAGCGGAACTGTGACTCAGGGACTAAAGTGAGGTGATTTTGAAAGTTGAGGGACTAACAGGGCGCATTTTAGACTAGTTTATACCTCCCGAGTGGACATGTGCCTCAACTTGGTTGTGAGTCGTTGGATGATATGATGACATAATCATGTACACAATCCAATGGTCACAACCCAGTTGTGCCCATTTGAACGGCATAAACTAAACAGGCATTTGGATGGGGTAAGCCATTAGGATGGTGAATTACCTTTAAGGGTCTTCCCAACATACTTAATAGGAGAAGATGACTCATTTTTAGACACCACATTGTCAAGAACAGAAACAGGACTAGAGTACTCGGAAGGAACAAAACCCGATTCTGCAGAACCTTCTTCACTCAGTGTAGATTTCTGAGGATAAACCACGAAACAAGTCACAAAACGAATACATTGCCAAAATCAATCGAATATAGGATATAAAAAGTTAATAACCTTCTCTACCAAGCCAGGTGTTCTTTCAGAACTAGTCACTTCAGTAATTTCAGAGCCCCGTCGAACGGTCTCGTTTGATTCACTCGTTTGATCATGGCTTTGGTGTAAACTGGAATGTTTCGGTCTTCGTCTTCCACCTGGCGAATTCGACTCAGCCTGTTGCTTATTCGGCTGTCGTTTTGACTTGCTTGAATCAGGTGGGGTCGGGGGTCGAGATCTTTTCTCCATCTCGAGTTTCTTTTGTTGCATTCTCGGGCTTATCGATGTTGCGCTCTTCGTGGGCCCCACATTCCCATCTTTGGCCGACTGTTGGGATCTTGACGACGCCTGTGTGGCTTTCAACGGTCTCTCGTTTTTCATATTGACAGAATTTATAGGCATATCCTTAGCTATTATTCTACCACTGCTTGAACTCTTAGTGTTCTCAATAATTTCACTATTTCGAAGTTTAGGCAGGCCCGATAAGCCATCAAGTGCAATTACAGAAGCAGAAGGTACACCAGATTTCTCGACAAGTTTAGCTGGTTTCATTATCACAATTGGAGACTCATAATTATTTTGTGAAGAAGAACCTACTCTCCTCTTTGTTGAAGCAAGAAGTTGATTCGTCTCTGGTTTTCGATTGTCTAATGATCCACTAGAACTCATGAAATTTGAACCTTGTCCTTCTTTTTCCGGTTCCAACAGCCCTTTAGCCTGCATTGCCTCCAGTATCTGTTTAAGAGCTCTAAGATCCTTCCCAGATTGATTAAATTCAATATCTTTCAATCTTTTTTCAATCTCACTGTAAACAGAAGGAAACATGGTAGTAGTAGTAGTAGTACCCTTTGCTTGACCTCTTGTACTTCTGGAGGCTACTTTCTGAGAACCCCTCATCCCATCACTCTGTTTCCAAGGTGCCGGTTCAATAGGAAATTTCGACATAGGTTTCACAGAAGAAAAACGCGGTGAGCTAGGCTCCTTACACGAGTTCCTCAATGAATTAGGTACTTGAACTGGTTTTTTTGCATCGTTTTTCTCGAACGATCTTGAAATATTAACAAAGTCTTCATCTTGATAACTTCTACTTGAGCCCACATCAGAATCAGGCAGTGTTTCCAAGCCCATCAGCTTGGCTACAACGCTCGGGGGCCGTGTTTGGTTTTGTTGCACACTATTCACAAAAAAGTTGGATTTCGATTCACCATTAAGACTACGCATGGAACCTTCTCTACTGTCTAACGAGAGCCTTGGAAGGTCTTTAAGCTTAAGGGATGATTTGGGATCGTCCCGAAAATCGCGATTTATTTCCCGCCCGTCGTAAGAAAATCGAGGGGCGTCTCTCGAAATCGAAAACGACGAACCTTCCTTCGAGTTGTAGGATGATCTCAAAAGCCGTCTATTTTCATCAATGTACCTAGGTACTTCTTGAAGCTTATTATCACTAACTTTTGGCCTATATTTCGCCTCATCTATGGTTTTCGTTTTGACCGATAAACCTTGAACTTCTCTGTACATGGAGTCTTTAACCAAATCCCGAAGATCAAGGGATTGTCGACTAACTTGTGTGGATGAACTTTGGAGGCTCATTGATGGAGTTTCGGGAAAAATCATTCTGTCAAAGGCTGATGGTTCCAACTGAGTAGCTCTGTTACAGTCGAGTGAAGAGAAAGACGATGAACGGGATGAAGATGAAAATGATGCCCTTGATGATTCGGTTGAGACTCTTCGTTTATCGTGTGTAGTCTTATGTTGTGAATACTTTTCCTGCAATAGCGAAATCGCAAATTATTATGATATTAAGAGTTTTAGAATTACATTCTCATATCGAAAAGCTTAACTACTCAGAGCATTCCAATTTATTACATCTTCAACAAAAAAACCATTTGCGTATATAATCAGCAATTGAATTCAGCAATTGTATTAACATTACGAGGATTTGGCAACATTCATAAGGAAGACGATTTAGCTTAGACCCTACAACAAATAATCAATCTTATACCAATCTATTGCCCCTCTAAGAGCACTCGTAACTTACAAATCACGTCATATTCTTACAAAGAATCGTATTGTGTTAAAGAAACTAAAGAAATTCAGGGGTATTACCATTGATGCGGATACTAAGTGTGCATTATTCGACTCTCTTTCCAAAGTAACACTGTTGGATTGAGAATTTCCTGCAAAGGTAACATTTTTGTGGTGAAATTTGGCTCAAATCAAGCCAAGAAAATGGAAATTTCAGCAACCTCACAGTAATGTAAAACAGAGCATTATCATTGCAAAGCATATAAGAACACTAACAATGCCAGAATCAAACAAAAATATACTGATATAACAAGATTATATATACTGATAATCATGCTCATAGAAAGCCAAACAAAATTACCAAAATTGAGATTTACCAGAAGTAAGCCTCTTAGGGGTGTGGCCAACAATGCGCCTACCACCAGTACTAAGGATTTGTTGTCTATCAAACATTTGAAAAATTCCAGTCATACATCCTATTTGCTTCTGCAAATCATGATGATGATTCTCATCTGTTAATGAATGTAAAAGCTTTGCTGCCATCTTCTTAACTCCACCACTATATTTAATCAATCAGTTCAAGTTTTATACTAACTATGGATCTTCATATATGCTAATATATGTAAACCCTCAAAAAACCCATTAAGATTTGCTTTCCTAATCAAAAGAAAACAGAAAACCCAGAATAAAAATCAAATCTTTAGATTCAGAACAAGCAATTTCAACTGAATTACACCAACCCACAATGAGAATCAAAAGAACAAAGAAATACACTCAAGTATACTCTATAAAAAACACTGCATTAAGAGGAATTTTTTAAGATCCAAGAAGAACAAATGTGTTGCTGAAATTGCTTGATAGAAATGTCAAATAAACAGAAATAAAATAAATGGGAGACAGCCCACAAGAGCTTGGATTGTTAGTTGTTCAATGGAAGTATGGTCCATAATCCATGTGTAAACCAAAGTGTGATAAAAAATAGTTGGCAAAATCAATATTAAAATTGGAAGAGAAAATGTATTAAATTATTACAACATGAGAAAGAGAGGTATAATTTTTCTCACAGCTCTCCATGTGGGATGGGTATTATGGGGTGGGTCTAAACTTGTCTGTAATGACATGTGATTTTGTCAGGATTATATATGGGATGAAGAAGAGACTAATTCAGATGAGATCAGACCCTTCATCGGTGAGTTTTTTCTCCACCAAACAATTTGTTCCCTTTCCTTTTTTTATTTTTTATTTTTATTTTTATGTTTTAAAAAAAAATGTCTAGGTAAATCCACATCTTTTATATTTGTAAGGATAGAGGTTAAATATTATTTCTAGCGTGTTAATTTACTGAAAGTAAGAGATGGATGCACCAAGATAATTTCGTAATAAATAGAAATATGTATATATAATGCTAATGATACAATTATATTTAAAATAAAAACTCAAAGCAAAAAATACGTTAATTACTCGCACCCCATGCAAATATGATATCTTAAGATCGAAATGTAATTCTCTGAAAATTATTTAGGACTCAAACGTTGAAGGGGTTGCATTGAATACGTATATGTCAATTCAGTTCCAATAATCTTAATATATTTAAGACCATTGTAATATATAAGATAAGTTATTTTTATCACTCAACTCCATATATTTTACGATCAGCTCATATATTTTAACGGTCCAAAATACATTAAAATTGTTAAAATCAAATTACATAGAATATAGAGCCCATATTTGCACTTTGACATAATCATACAATTTTGAATGTTTTTTTATTTAATTGGGTTTAATATCATGCCATGCATCAAAAGCAAGTGGTTATGTATCAATCCCACTTGTTCCCTATTCTATTAAATCAATTTAATAAAGAGAAGGATTAGACGTGATATCTAGAGAAAAGATATATAAGCAAATCTTACGAAATATGTACCCCCTTTATTTCTAAGTCAAGAAAGCAACAAATAAAATTGATGGGGACGTAATTCGATTTTTTATTCACCACTAAAATTATATATAAATTTGATTTGATGGTTAATTAGATTAATTTTAGACAAAATTCAATAAAATCAAACACAAATTGAATTCAAATATTTTAAAAGCTTTTTTGATAGCTAATTTGAGTAAAGTTCGAGTTTATCTTAACAAATTATCGAATGCGAGATAATAAACTTGATTCATTAGCTTAGAAGAATGGAATTTTATTTAAGCTTTTAACATTTGAAGTCGAATTAAATATTGAATGAATAGAATTTTTTTAGCCTCGGTAAAGGTGAAAATTTTCAAATCTTATATAGTGTATAATTAAGTTATTTAGGTGGACCGTACCAAATATATTTTTGTCCTATTTCATCCGTCGTTTTCTACCATTTCTTACCCCTCAAATGTCTTCTAAAAATTGTATTAAATAAAAAGGTAATCTAAAGCTTGTGCCTTTGGAACGAGAAATTCTATAGCACTCCCAGTCCAATGGAGCTGGTGCTTTAGCACCACACATTTGGGCTGGGTGGGTGGTTATTGTATGGGTGGTTATTGTAAAACAACACCCACGCTAACCCAAATGTGTGGTTCTAAAGCACCGACTCCATTAGGCTGGGAGTACTGTAAAATTTCCCGGTTGGAACCCGGATAAGAATATTATTGTCGGAATGATAAAATAAAGTATTGAGTGTCTATTAAGATTATCGAGAAGACGAAGAAGGCTGATGATCAGGGACGAACCATGCAGACCATG
Organism: Verbascum thapsus; assembly: GCA_963669365.1. NCBI lineage: Eukaryota > Viridiplantae > Streptophyta > Magnoliopsida > Lamiales > Scrophulariaceae > Verbascum > Verbascum thapsus. The sequence continues at coordinate 11,510,551 of OY770118.1, forward strand.
CAGCAGCAGAAAGTGGAAGTGAAAACGTACAAAGAAGCTCTAACGGATAGTTGAAGTTGTAAAACTAGAAAGCGTGTTTGTTGGTTGTTACGTTTTTATTATTAGGCGGTTAGGGTAGTTAGTTATATAAACCCATATACCGTGTATGTAAAATTATCATCAGATTATATTTTTTCCAATACAGAAAGTTTTTTCCTATCAATACATACAAGAAGCTCTTCTTTTTCTGTAATCATGTCTTCATCATCCTCATGCTCATCACAGATTTTGATATGGTATCAGAGCAGGTTTTACCTGCTTTGATTACCCGAGTCTTTCTTCATCACAAACCATCAAAAACCCCATAGTCTTTGTGTATTTCTGATATTAATGGCGCATCAAGAAACCCCTGTATCTACAGACGTACAAGTGCGAAAAGAATCACATACGATTGATTTCCAGAATCCGCTGTACATCCACCCATCAGATACGCCGAACCTGGACTTAGTGTCAGAAGTACTCTCCGGATCAGAAAACTACAACGTCTGGAGTCGAGAGATTATTGTAGCCCTTGAGGCAAAAAACAAGATCGGTTTGATCGATGGAACATGCCAAGAACCTGAGCGAGAGTCGCCGGAATATCCTTACTGGAAGCGCTGTAATGCGCTCGTCAAATCATGGCTTCACAAATCGCTCAGTAGAGAATTAATCCACGGCGTGGTTTATTGTGAATCCGCCCATCAGATTTGGACAGACCTTAAAGAAAGATTCAATCGGGTAAATGGCGCACGCATGTTTGCAGTTTATAGACAAATCAATACCATCACGCAAGGTACCAACACGGTCTCTGAGTATTATACAAAGTTACGACAACTTTGGGACGAGTATGACTCTCTCACACCACCTCCGGGAAAAAATCCATCAAAGGAATATATGGATTACACGGGACAATTGAAGATGATGCAATTCATTATAGGCCTCAATGATAGCTATGCTCAGATACGTTCCCAAATCTTAATGACTTGCCCCTTACCAACTCACGGTCAAGCATATTCTATTATATCCAATGAAGAGATTCAACGGGGGATTAACGTACCATACAACAATGGTGAATCAAGCATGGCTCTATACGGAAATTCCAATCAAGAAAGTAATAAAGGAAAAAAGGCTGACAAAGAATCCTTGTATTGCGAGCATTGTGAGATAACGGGCCACACGAAAGACAATTGTTTCAAGATTCATGGATATCCACCAAGTTGGAATCGTGGTGGCCGAAGAGGTGGTAGAAGAGGCGGTTCCAGGGGGAGATACGGAGGACGAGGATCAGGTAGAGGTTTTACGTCCAATAATGCTTCGGGATCACATGAAGACGACAATACGAAGAATCAGAATCCTTCCACGGATGCCCAAAATACCCTACCTGGAATCAGCTCTCAACAATACAAACAAATCATGGACCTCATAGGCCAAATTAAGATTGACAATGGATCTACCAATGCCTCTACCAATTCTGCTACAACTAATAACGCAGGTATTTCTAAGACCCTTGATAAAGAATGGATTCTTGATTCGGGTGCGAATCAACACATGACGTCAGAATCCATTCTTTTCGAACATATGGATGAAGAAGTAACATTACCTGTTGTTAACTTGCCCAATGGTAACACCAGTTCTGCCCACGGGTCTGGAACTATCAAACTAGGAACCACTTTAATTCTTAAACATACCTTGTTAGTTCCAGAATTTAAGCATAATCTGATATCTATTTCGAGATTGATTGAAGATAACAATGTTTCTGTGAATTTTTATCATAATATGTGTGTGATACAGGATGTTCAGACTGGTTTGATTAAAGGGCTTGGTAAGCTTGAACGTGGATTATACTACCTTTGCAGGATCAAAGCTCATCCCAATCCTATCCCTAATTGTCACAATGTGATGTCTGATACCCATAAGCTAGTGAAGAACAATAAGGCCCATCTATGGCATCAACGACTAGGTCACATGTCCTATAGCAAGTTTGTTCATTTACCTAGCCTAGGTGTACATAGTAATAAACAAGATAGATTTTGTAATATTTGCCCATTGGCAAAACATCATAGAGATCCTTTTCCTATTAAAGAAAAGAAGTGTTTGAGTATTTTTGATCTTGTTCATATGGATGTGTGGGGGCCCTATAGAGAATATACATATAATGATGAGAAGTTCTTCTTAACCGTTGTTGATGACCATTCACGATTCACTTGGGTTTTCCTTCTTAAACATAAATCCGAAACCTATAATCATATAAAGTATTTCCTGCAATATGTAGAAACTCAATTTAACAAAAAAGTGAAGGTCATTAGGACAGATAACGGGACCGAGTTCCTTAACAAAGAATGCACTACTATGTTCTCTAATCTAGGTATTATACATCAAAGTACGTGTGCCTATACTCCCCAGCAAAATGGGGTAGCCGAGAGAAAACATAAACACATATTGGAGGTTGCTCGAGCTCTAAAATTCCAATCTAAGATGCCTATCAAGTTTTGGGGAGAATGCGTTAAAACCGCTATATATATTATCAATAGGACACCTACCCCCGTTCTAAATGGCAAAACACCCTTCTTCATGTTGTATCAAAAGGACCCCTCATATGAACACCTTAAATCTTTTGGTTGTTTATGCTTTGCTAAAGTGCTACCTATTATAGATAAATTCCAATATCGGTCTATACCGGCGATTTTTATGGGGTATTCTTCGGTAAAAAAAGGGTACAAACTCCTCAATCTTAAGACTCAACAATTGTTTATAAGTAGAGACGTTATCTTTTATGAACATCTTTTTCCTTTTATAGAAAAGGACACGTCTCATATCACTTCTCCTCATTTGAGAAATGATAATGCCTACTCTGAGGACCATATTGCTATGCCTAATGATTCTCAATATACTCCTGTTTCTATCACTAACCATGACATGTCAGATAATTTGGAGAATACCGTCCATGATGAAACCGTGGACAGTAACATTGAACATACAACAGGTAGTATGGATGACAGAAATCACCGCCACACAGGTAATGAGATTAGTCTTCGGAGATCCACTAGAACCACAAAAATTCCTACTTGGATCAAAGACTACGTCTCCCCGCTTAACACTCAGGATCAAGTTTCTGATTATGCCATGAATGTTAAGTACCCTATTACTGATCATTTAACCTATTCTGCTATCCAACCTGCATATAAAGCGTTTCTTGCAGCTATTTCGAATGATTATGTTCCTAATCACTACAATGAGGCCAAGGATCACCAACAATGGCAAACAGCCATGGATACTGAAATAAGAGCCTTGGAGATCAACCATACATGGGATACCACCACATAAATCGGCTATTGGATGTCGGTGGGTTTATAACATAAAGTATAAATCGAATGGCGAGATAGATCGATATAAAGCTCGGTTGGTAGCAAAGGGATATACGCAATTGCAGGGAATTGACTATAACGAAACGTTTTCTCCGGTAGCAAAACACGTCACCATACGAGCTGTGTTATCTTTAGCCGTACAAAGAAGCTCTAACGGATAGTTGAAGTTGTAAAACTAGAAAGCGTGTTTGTTGGTTGTTACGTTTTTATTATTAGGCGGTTAGGGTAGTTAGTTATATAAACCCATATACCGTGTATGTAAAATTATCATCAGATTATATTTTTTCCAATACAGAAAGTTTTTTCCTATCAATACATACAAGAAGCTCTTCTTTTTCTGTAATCATGTCTTCATCATCCTCATGCTCATCACAGATTTTGATAAAGATTCTGTCGCTTTTTTTTTCTTGTTTAACTTTTTCAACGTCTATTTTCTAATTTTAATATCTTAAAGGAAAAAGAGATACCAAAATTAAGTTTGAATAATTTTCATATTATGTTAAAGTTAAATAACAACGACCTCAATTTCAACCAATAAAACATGGTGTAGCATATATATTAATTATTTTCTTGTCACAAAGAAAAATATAGGTTTTTTCCCTTTCTTTTTGAATCTTCATTATGGTTCTTAGCTTGTATTTACGCAATAAATTGTCCTCATTGGGTGTCAAAAATCAATCTTATTACAATATAAAAAATCTTGATTGCATGTGTTATATTGTGAATTATTTTTCAATGATATGTAATTATACAGCCTAAGCTGGCGGAGAACCGATCATATATTTGGATGATTGGTTTATTGACATTTTAATCTTTTTCCTAATATTAGACCAAATTTAATAATCTTTAATCAAAAAAATATATACCAAAGTAGACAAACACGATAAAAGAGAAAATAATATAATTTTTTTAAGCGAATTCAAACCTACAACTAATAAACACGTACGAGTAAAAATATTTGCTTTAGAATTGAGCTTTCTTTTTAAACTTACATGTAAATCACATAACTACTATGATGAAGTTTTTTCGTGATTAATTTATGTACTGCCAAACTAAATATGAAACAAGATTTCCCTCTTTTGTTTACTATTATTGGTGCTGATCTAGTCAAATATTCGTGTAGATGTTTCTGAAAACTGTACTCGTACTACAAGCTGCCTACGTACCACTCAAGGGGATCAAGTCTGACGTAGTTCTAATTTAAGGTTTGATTCGTATATAGAATAGCTCGTAGGTGGTTAAACATCCGTCCCTACAAAGAGCATTATTTGTCTTATTTATAGGTTTCTCAACAACTGTTCATGATCTGACTTGTAACCTAAATATTGGCCACCACTTGTCATTAAACTGATGGCTAAAGGATTAATTATATCATATAATTAAGTGGGCTGGGCCTCCTTATATGACGTGTCCACTGTTCATGGGCCCAAACCACAATCTTGGATTTGTCCTTACTGTCGTATAATTCACCTCGTAAGAGTAGGGTCGTGCAATATACATACATGATACATAATGGATCTCGTATAATACACCTCGTACATCGTATACGTAAATACCTCGTATCAGGTGCTAAATTAAATAATGTTCGACTCATTCACCATTAAAAATACACATGCACTACTACGACGTAAGAACACATTAATTTCTGAAAATTAAATTTTGATCATAATTGATCTTACCAACTTATTAAGCTCCAAAAAGAAAATAGGTTGATCACATGCATTTTATGATTTTCCTAAATAAAATAAAAGAATAAGGAAAATCACAATATTAATTAATATAAGATCATATGGAACCACATGCCTCTCAATAATTAAATATACTGTATAATATATGTCTCCAATTATATCACCAACCACCCCATGCATATCCCCCACCCTAAAAAAGATTAAAAAAAAAAAAGGCATAGAGAGAAACCATGGGACATTCTTTACATTCCATTCCTTGTCAATATATATGAATATAATATATTCATTTATATAATATATATATATATATAGAACAATTAATTATTGTTAACCCACAAACAATAAACATCATTGGTTTTTGGGAAATTTAAAAAATATATATATAATTTTTAATAAGCATCATTTGTTTGTGTTAAATAAATTTGCAAGGTGTGATACAGTTTCGACACTGTTTTGCAGTATTTTTATATAGGGTAATTTGCACATTGCACCCTGAGAATATGCTAATTAGGCAGTTTCCACCCTAAAATTACAAAAATTGTGGTCTCCACCCTGAAAATGCAATAAGTTTGGCACTTTGCACCCCGACCATATTTCAATTGATTTCTTGATGGGCAAACTAGGGAAAAAAAAAATAAGATTTCAAACAAATAATAATCTTCAAAATATATCTATACAATTAATTTTTCTTTAACGCCACAAGTTTTTGTAAACATGCAAGCTTGATTACTTCTAAACTGATATTATCAAGGCTTGTTTTTTTTGAAATAATTATTTTAGAAAATTGATTCCCATTTTAAACTATTCAAAAAGAATAAATATGAGAGATTGACGGAATATTTTCTGAGAAATTTTGTTTGGTAAAAAGTTAGTTTTGAAAAAAAGAAATACTTTATATATGTTTTAAAAAACTGGAAATGTCTATGATCATATTAAATTGAGCATAGGGCCGGGGCAGTGGGAAAAAGCGGCATGCTATTATGATCGTGTTAAATTTGTTAGCATATTCAGATGATCTTCATTAGAATCTATCTTATACAAACCTTCATTAATTATAGGATCCTTGATTTAATTATTTGTTTGAAATCTTATTTTTCTTTTTCCTATTTTGCCCACCAAAAAATCAACTGAAATATGGTCGGGGTGCAAAGTGCTAAACTTATTGCATTTTCAGGGTGGAAACCGCAATTTTTATAATTTCAGGGTGGAGACTGCCTAGTTAGTCTATTCTCAGGGTGCAATATGCAAATTATCCTTTTTATATAAATCACACTTGCAAATCTATATATTATTATGTTTAGTTTTTATATATTATTATGCTTAGTTTTTATATTAAAAAACCCATGAAAAAATATAGACGAATAATGCAGAACTAGAAATTCGTCCCGTTTCAAAATTCACTTGGAAATATCTAATTATCTATCAAAATTATGAATAACTAATTAGTCAATTTCTATCATGATTTCACTTGGAAATTGATGCACATGCAAAAAGTGAAGAAACAAAACAATATGAGCTGTTGATTCAACTGTATTAGGTACTAAAATCCTAACCATCCAAATCATCTATTTTCCAAACACTACTAGCTAATTAATTTATACCATTTCCTATATTAATTTTGTATTATCAAGCATGATTGAGTAGTGATTAATAACTATGAAATACATAATCAAACTTTAATATAATATTATTTAATTCAGTCAATAATGTACTACGAATCTAAAGGCTATGATATTCAATAAAGCAAAAGGCCAACTAGTAAATAATCAACTAGTAAATAATATATTGGAGGTTGGGATTTAGGAATATTTAAATTGAGTAATTTAGTATTTAAACTTATAAAGTGGTTATTTACTTTTAATAATGCTAATAAATAGATACCACTTTAAAAGACTAAAATCATGCAATAAGAATCCAAAAAGGTGATAGTAGGTCAATATTTGTTCATGATAATTTGTGGGCTCCCATAAATATGCACAACTAACACATATATATATAGGGTGGGGCAACCCCTGGTAGAGTTGGTAAGGACATTTGAACTTGTGGCCTAGGTCACGGGTTCGAATCCCACTGTGGGAATGTTTATTTGTCTTCTCTACTATGAGCCTGTCAGCTATGGGCAACCTAGGCTGGTTTAACTCTCTTGTGTGGTTTGCAGGCTATTACACAAGAGCGAGGTTTACCCAGTGCGCACCCGAAAGGGTAGCGGCTGCGGGTTTCCCCCGTCATCCAAAAAAAAAACTAACATATATATATATATTCATAAATAAGTACTGGTAGCTGAACATGACTATCAAATAACATATGGAAATATGATCTTCATAAATGCAACATAAAAATGATAGGGAAATTTACTTTTTTAGGTGTGACATTTGTTGAAAGGCATGTGCAACAATATTTTTGGTGGTAAATGATAATTTATATAATATTGGTACATATAAACTAAGCTGATAAGTTTCTTTCATGAGATATAAAATCAATTAGTTTTTCTCTTTAGAAAGATATCTGAGAACATTTACACACACCAGAAACACTATTATTTATATTGTAGAAAAAAATTGGTAGATGATTACTTGCAAATTTCTTGGTAAGTAGTGATGGAAAATTTGATTGTCCCAAATTTTCAAATTTCATAATAATCACGTAATTATTAATAAACTTAAAATACACTTAAATTCATAGCAATGAAATTGATATTTGGGTTCAAAAGTATCATAAACGCCAAGTAATAGTAACTCAATTCACTTGTTGATTAACTTAATCAACTAGCTAGGATTAAATAAAACCCAATTGAATTTGCACAGCAGAAAAGTCCTAGAATGATCAATTTACAATTGCAAAAAGAAAATTATTTAAAATATTTAATGCAATGCACACAGATAAAGCTGGAGAATACATTATAATTCCATTTTATAAGCCATGACAAAATCAATCTAAACAAGTGTTTTCCTACATCATAAGCCAAACAAAGGATGATCCTAAATGAATCTATTTGACAGAATAAAGTTCATTCAGCAAAAACAGAGTGATATATAGCTACAAAAAGTGTATCTATTGCAACTTTTTCTCATAGACAAAAATTGGCTTTTTTCGCCATTGATAATATAATAAAAATCAACTATTACCGTCAAAAACATTGTCGGGTTGATGTTGATTATCAGTTTCTCGAGGTGGAGATGAACCTGCTGCTTCGATAACTTTACTATAGAAACCCCATGACAGATTCTTTTCTGTAATGGGTCTTTGGCCAAACGGGTTTTGCTTTACGTATTCTTGAACATTTTCAGCCATGGATAAACCCTCCAAATAAACACGTAGATCGCCTCCAAACCCTGCAAATCTCGACCCAAATCATTATCGATATTTTTAACGTGCATTTTACAATTTCAATACGTAATAGGTCTATAACAATGTTTTATTATAATTCAAGAATCAATAATCGAGAATTTTATCAAGTAGTAAACTGATGCCATAGCGTTTAGGGTGTGTTTGGATTGTGAGTAATTTGGATTTGGGGGAGATGATTTGGAGAAAGGATTTGAAGTTACACCTAAAATAGAGTCATTTGAAATCCACCGTAGTTATAGAGAAAATAGCTCAAAGTGAATGTCGAGTGATTTGAAATCCATTATAACTTGGATACATCCAAACGAACTTCATGGATTTGTTGACAGGTTTGAAATCCATTGATTTCAAATCCTTCGATCCAAACACACCCTAAGAAAATTGTAACGATGAATGGTCGACGTTCACCATACATCAAGAACAATAACCCGAAATGTTAAAAAAAAAAAATCAAACTTAAAAGCAAGTTTCACTTGTACATGAGTAACATTTATGACTAGCAAAAAACAATGAAAAACTAACCTAGTGCACTGTCTCTCAAGTCTCTGAATCGATAAGTGTTGGGAAAAATTGCAGAATATCGCTGAAAAAACATATAAATTGTGAATTATTTAAGAAGTCGAAAATATATTTACGCTGCAAAAACAGGGGACTTACAGGATTGCATAAGGCTTTATAAGGAGAATCGTCTATCAAAAGTGTATTTGATTCGTTATATTCTCCCCGTTCCCAAGGAAGATCGGGATCACATTTGTCCCATAATTTCTTAAGTTTCTTTAACAGAAGAGGCTTGTGCCTTTTCTCTACAGTATTAAAACCCGTGTAGGTACAGTGAGATTGATCCTGTACAAAATAACGATTTGTAAGATAGAGTAAACTCTTAAGAGATCTCAACATAAAAACGGGTTAAACTTAATCACAGCTTAACAAATATTGCTTAAGAGTAAAATTAGTGTGTATTCATTACAGATAGAAGCCAAAACCAGCATTAAACTTGACAGTGGAACAAGTGTCAATGGGACGATATGAATTAGTAAACTAAAAAGAATTTTGTAATCAAATTGTACTATTTATTTGCTGATTAACCTCTATGCTAATGGAATAGTTAAATGCTTTTGGTTTGTGATGAAATAGACTTCAAAATGTTAAGCAAGTTATCTACTCTTTTATAAAGATCTAAGGGACATTACATCTATACCACAAGGGTCGATTTCCAAACTTTACAACATAAAAAGGCTGTCTGCAAAAAGTGTCGATAAGCACGAGGGCTAAAACTTAATCTCAATTAAAACTAAATTAGAGAGAATATTTTTAAAAAATAGCTACTTCAGAAAACATTCAAAAATAGCTTACCCATGAAAACAGCAACTTGCGTCTATTATCCCCTAAAAGAAAATCAAGAATTGGCTCCATATTTCTTCTGCAAAATTTCCATCACCACAAATGGCACACAACAATATCAACTTTTTACAAAATAAAAAAGATAAATAAGCAAATAAATATTATAATTGACATAAAGTGAAAATGGAATAAGAGGGAGAGAGTTTATCAGAATAAGTACTTTGTTTTCGACGTCCAGAAACCTACATTAAACCTCTCGAAGCAAAACCTCAAAAAATCATCACAGTAGGGCCTCTTAAAAACTGACACACAGATCAAAAACCATGTTAGAAAAAACTCTTAACTTAAGCAGCAAATTAGTATCTATCAACTTACAATTCATTCACTTTTTTACCTGCTTTCTTCAATATGATATCATCCCAATCATAATCGTAAGGTACATACGAACATATATCAATAAGCAAGCCATTCACGTCAAGAACAAGAAGCTTTTTCCGCATATTAACAGAAAAAGCTCTATCAACATTAACGGTCTCATTTACATCTTGTGAATTCAAATCTTTTAAACTATCCAATTGTGAAGACGAGGGATCGAAATCGAGCTTATCACTATCTTGTTCTGCCATTTCCTTAGCCTCATCATGAAGTTGTTCCAATGGTTTATTTGCAAGAATATCTTCATTACAAGATCCTCTGTTTGTGATTAACGCATCCTCAGTATGTGTTTCAACAGATACCTCATTAAATATTACATCATTTTCAGTCACCACTTTTTCACCATTATTCGACAAATTTGTTTCAAAACTCGAAGATTTTTCCAACAGCTTGTTTTCCACAACGTCCTTTGGAATCCCGTCTTCAAAAATCACACCTTTTTCACTCATATTCTTATTACAGCAAGATTCCAATGATTCAATTTCAGCTGGTTGGTCCGAAAAAGTACTTATCGTATGAAGTAAATCATGTGAGGAGCTACCTGTCTCCTCCATGTTAATTTCAGATAATTCGGGCGTTTTTATTTTCTTTTTGACATGGCACGTTGACATCATATCATCATCCTCTTGAAGAACTTTACTAGTTCCAGTCATCAATTTTCTGAATAATATTGACGTCACAACTCTTCTTTTGCTATTTAATCTTATCTATGCCCTCGAGAAATCACGCACCTGGTTTATTCAGTATCACATTCGAATCTCCATGAGCCTAATGATCAAACACGACACAAAAGAAACAATTTTTAAATGTAAAACCGAAATTAGCGAGAAATTAACTAACATTTATCAGACACTTTTGGTCTCTTGGTTAAGAACTCAAATTCTTGTTCATTTTGTTTCACCATGAATCAGAACCCCAAAAAAATACATTTAAATCCCTCTATAGCCATTAAATTTCACAAAATTTCTGTAACATAGAACACGGATACCCAAAAATCAAAAAATAGATATAAAGACATATCAAGTAATGATATTTAAGTCCCTAATATGCATTTTAGGAGTCAATTTACAAAAACCCTGAAATATCATGTTCCTCCCAGCTACATAGTTAATATTCATCTGCAAATCCAACATTCCCTAAAAGCTAACCCCAGAAACTCTTCTACATTTCCCTACTACATATAGTAAGCTAAAATTACAAGTTACTAAAAGGAGGAATGCTTCAGCAAAAGAGAAAATCATAGTCATAGAGCTAATCTACCTGCATATGAGTTGCCTAGCATAAATCACAAAGATATATATACTGATAGAATCTCTATACCAAAAACAAAGAAAAAGTTCATAGCAAACATTTTATTGAAAAAAAGAAAAAACCCACATTTTACAGACATGCAGGCTGCAGCAGAATAGCTAGGGGGACAAAAGAACAAGAACAAATTCTAGAAAAGAGTGCAAAATGAGATCAAATAGAAAATACCCAGCAAGAGAAATTGGTTAACTGAGCAGTGAGAACTCACCTAACAGATCTTTAATTGCTACTACTTCAGCTCAATATATATATATATATGTATATATATGTGTGTGCAGAGTGAGAGAGGAGAAGATGGGTCAAAAAGTAAAAAACAAATTTGGTGAATCTGTGTATTAGATTACCTTTAGTAAAAAAAATAGAAATTTCGCACAATGGATTTTTGTAGATGGCGGTTGATGAAGAAAAAAAATGCGAACTTTGGAGAACAACACCACTTTGTGTCCTTTGGATATGTGAATCCAGATGAATCTTCTATAACTTATTACAAGGGTTTGTGTTTGTTTACATACATTTGACTTTCTGTTCTACACTTCGAAATTTACCCAGCTCATTTAAAGTATGTATTAATTGAACTTTTAATTGTAATTTTAGAAGATAATACTGATTCAAATAGTATTAAAGCTTTCTTTTTGAACTCTGGCCAATCAACTTTATTGGTTTATACACTTTTATATTGGTTGCTTTGTTTATGAAGAGTAGAAAAAAAAAAATAATAAAAAAAAAGTGTCCGCTTAACCAATAGATTATCCGGGGAAAAACACAATGTGGTGTTCGATAATTAGACCAAGTTCATACTTTGCCCTTCTCATTCCCATATGGATTCAGATTATACAATCAGATTTTCAGAAATTGTGGGTTTTGTTTTTCACAAAATAGGGTTTCAAAAACCGAATTTGGGATCTGCTTGTTCGAAATTTGGGATCTTTTTCAAATTTCAAAAGCGTCGAAAACGTCCCCTTTTACTACGTGCCCATGCTATAGCAGCAACTACTGCTCCACCCAAATGAGCTGATCCAGATATATGCTCATCACCCTGACAAACCAAATATTGAAAAATCAAAAACTTCCTACAAAAACATCAAACAGAAATAAAAGAAACAAGAAAAACCATATGTATAGATTAGCATATAATCTGAATTCTAAACAGAAAGAAATGTGTTTCCAGATCCAATTGTCTCATAAGGACACAAGTGTATAGATACCCAAAAGTTCGATTTTTTTTTTTCAACTCTTATCTAAAACTTTGTACTTAGTCAAATTAGAACAATGATTTTCTTAAGGAGAGAGTATGTAACATAAATGTAATAGGAAAATGCAGCCCGAAAAGGCGAAATCGAGCCCAGTAAAAATGGAAAAAGTCCTTCCTTTGGTGACCTTGAATCATGGCTTGATTTGTGATATGATTGTTCAACCAAGTTAATGAAAGGAAAAAATAAAAGAAACGAAAAAAACCATATGAAGAACGTATGTACCTCCAATATCCTCAAGACGTCTTTACCAACGATGAAGATACCCTGGGCACAACATTTGACCGAAATAAGTAAAAGGGTATCACACAAATCGCTTTATGTAGTATTTATAGTTCAGAACGAATTATGAGTTGTAACCTTACCAGTAAAATTGCTGGAACTGGTATAATAAAGTCAAAATATAGGGTCTTTTTGGGAAAGAGGAAGATATCGAGCAGCATTATCGCATTTACAGCTCCACTTGCACCCTACAAGCAACATCAGAATCATCGATCAAAACAAATTAGACAGATTGATTTTTGATTTTGTTAGAAGACTACAATCAGGCAAATTGTGATCGATTGTTTTTTTTTTTCACTTGTGTGATCATAAAGAATATGGAAAGAGCTTCCTTCATTTTTATCTTTTTCTTCAGTACATTATTTGCAGTGAAAAAAAGCAAGAAACGAAGTTCATGGAAAGACAAAAGCCTAGAAAATGGGTGGAAATGGATAACTGGAAGGAGCTAAAGACATACTAATCATTAGCAGAAACATAATAGTAAATTTAATACCAAAGGACAGTTAGAAATCCTTGGAATAAATCCATTATTAAAAGAAGGAATTGATCAGGTATGTGCGTCAACCATATAATTTAAAATCAATTTTACATCATTCAAAATTCATTGGAAATGTGTTTGGTCAATAATTTCTATTATCTGCATACAAACACACACACACACACATATAATATTGGATAATGTTTCATCATTTAACCTTTATTTGAAATGTTTTTGGTTAATAATTTCAATGCATTTACACACACACACATGTATATATATATATATATATATATATATGTGTGTGTGTATATATATATATATGTGTGTGTGTGTGTGTGTGTGTGTGTATATGTATAGTTACACAAAAACAATTATGAGTAAAGGGAGCAAATAAATTAAGGTGCTTACTATATATGTGTGTGTGTATATATATATGTACATGTATATATAGTTATACAAAAACTACTATGAGTAAAAGGAGCAAATAAATTAAGGTGCTTACTAGTCCTGGGATTCTTGAAGGGTCAATACCAAAAGTTTGCTTCCTCTGAATATAAACAACGTAAAAACACAAAATCAATAATAATAAACAATAGCATCTGAAAATTGTGGACAACTAGCAATTTCACAATTCACAACGTATACACACACAACTGTGGAAAATTACATTTTAAAATAAACTCTATTTGTTTAATAATCGTGAAAATAAGATTCCTGTTACCTGGAATGATGATGCAATGTAGGCATGATATGCTAAATAAAAAATTGAGCCAACAACCGCTCCAGATAGATACAGATTCAACAAATATTGAGGTCCAAATGCACTTCCCATCTGCCAAACAAAATTCAGAGTTCAAAAGAGCTACTTTCTGCAATAGTTCTTCCGTGATAGCATAATATTTTTGTATATATATAACAACTGCATAAGGATAGATGTACACTAACTATTCTTCTTTGGCAAACAAATAATTTGAAGTAAATAAATCTAACAAAAAGAAGGGATTTCAACATATTTTTCAACAATTATTAACTTAATCTCCTAGTCATATGAAAAATAAAAAACCAAAATTAGGCCATTTGATCTTACACTCAATCCAAAGAAGTAGAGTCCAACCATATTTGAAATAAGATGCCACATATCTATATGACTAAATGCAGAGGTCACCAATGTGTGCCACCGCCCGCTTGTAAAATTGTCTACGGAAATCTGAAGAGAAAAATAAGAAGAATTAAACAAGCTAATTTTAGTCTCGGGTGTTATGTCTCTGTCCAACATTAACAAGTTACAAAAATAAATTACCATGAAATTTTTCACCATAAATTGAGGGTCTGCAATTTTCCATAACATAAAAACAGCAACATTTGTTAGGATCAAGCCAATCACAACTCCATCAGTTGTAAGCCTTCTAAAATGTGATTTCCTAAAATATGAAAAAGCAACATGATTTGCTTGCAAATGCAATCAAAATTTCAAAGAAAGAAAATAGGGAGTAAGTTAAAAACACTGGTTATTGAGTGCATAGTTAAGAAATAATGTCGAGTTTCTAATGCTCTTCTGTCTAATTCTCAAGAGACCAGTTTCACAGCCATCATAAGTCTAGGCTAAATAAATAAAATACGCCATAAATCTCATCTAACGAAGAAACTTTAATGTCGCAACAGAATGCTCAAGTTTTAGTTGTTAAAGAATCCTTTTGTTTGTCCTTATTGGTTGATGAGAAATTCTCTTTGTTTACGCTGTGATGGGATAACAGATACAATATGCCAAGTTTAGGCTGCATTTTATAGGGCATAATGGACTCACTTACAAAAGACCACTGAATGACAAAAATGTGAGTCCAGTATTCATTATTTGGTAAGACAATATCAATATGGACAGACATTTCAACATTTTTGCAACGAGTTTCTAAATGTGAGTGGTTGGGAAATATTATCTCAACTATCCCAAGAATTGTAAACCAGGTCTCAAAATTCGAACTACAGTTCGCGAATGGGAGATTAGCTCATAAAATCATGCATTCGAACGAACAATCAGAATTACTAATTCGACCTAAGTTCAAATTATGTGGAACGTAAAATCTGTGTATAATAATTTTCTCATATGAGCTTCCCAACTATCGTGTAGCTATATTAGCTAAATGGAAGCTAATGCAGTTCGTCAAATCACTAGCTGAAATGTACTAGCTACCTCCATTGACACCAGACTATGATCAATCAACTAAATAGCCTCAGCAATATTCTACTCAGAATCACAAAAATCCGAGTAATTAAGAGGACAAATGGAAACATTGTATTAAAGAAAACAAAGATTTACTTTTTCTCTTATTTTTCAAAGAAATAATCAGTGATAACATAATAATAAACAAACAAAACAAAAAAGAAATAAGAAACAAAAAGATGGTGCCCAGAAAAATACCAGCCACCATACTGAGAATCAAACGAGTGAAATTTTCTTTTTGCACGAACCCAAATTGTACAATTGACCGGCAATTTGCCCTTCTTATTCAGAAGGGCGTTTGAAAAAAATCTCCTGGTAAGAACTGGGCCCGATACAAACCCATTTCGAATGGACCCTGAAACTCCATTAGGACTGTACAATTTCCTAATATAAGAATGCGAAAGAGTGGAGTGATGAGAGAAGTATTGTTGATGAAAAGGGTTCGTATATTTTTTCAAGAAAGACGATGAAAAATGTAAGGGTTTGGGGGAGATTAAATTTGAATTGTTGGTAAATGATGGGATTTTCGAAAGGAGCTTGATACATAATTGCCTTTGCATTATTCAGATTTTTGTGTATGAATTTTTTTCTACAAAAGCTCTGGTTATTTCGATCTTTTCAGTTTTCTATCGCACAGGTTTGCTTGTGAAGAAGGGAAGTGGAATTCCACTATATGTCCTGGACTGGGCTGGGCCTGCTGGGCTTGTGTAAGGCCCAAGCCCGTTTCGCTTCAAACTATTTTCTAGTAAAACATTATGGGCTCAAGTAAATTTGGTCTATAGACTTGGAACTTATGGGTGAAAATCCGATCCAAATAATTTTTGATTGGGTTCTTTGTTTATGCTTTCTAGTAAATATTTGGAAGGGAAAAAATTGAGACGTGTACAAGTATATTTTTGTGAAAATAATGTGACGTGTATTCTGTCGAAATAGGAAATTATATCGAATAAAAAATTATTGGGATGCAGAGTGTATAAAATTGTTGTGTTAGTTAATTTGGTAATAATTATTTGATTAGAAAATTGTAAAATCGCAAAGACATGAGAAAAATACTGGATAAAGTAATTATTAATGAAAGATGGATGTATTAATTGAATGGTAGGTAGATAAAAAGAAAAGTAAGTGGATTGCAAATTTGCATTGTTTGTTTAAAAATGATTTGTGATAGTGATTTTTAGAAAATAATGATCCAAAAAATGAAAATATTGTCAAAAAGTGTTTGAAATGATATTCCGCTCGTATAAATGGAATCGAAAACATTAGATATATTTTTTATTTTTGAATTTTCGTCTTTACTTTTTATTCTAGAATAAAATGTTTGACATGTAAATATTTACACTTATTAAATATATCATAATAAATATATTTGTGATTGATGGGTCCTCCCTAATAACTAGGGTGTTTCCATAATTTAATTTTAATTAAACATTTATATATAAGTATGATAACCAATATTTTAAAGCCCATTCTTTCAATCACAGTTTTTCTCCAACTTAAATATGTAGAAAATGTGTTGGAGAATTTGTAACAAAAGAAATGAAAGGTAAATCAACTTGATAAAAGGAAGATTAGAAGTAAAAGCAGAGAAGAAAAGAAGAAAGGGTGGTTGGTGAACATGGCTACAGTGAGAGGGAGATAATTTTGTAATTGACTATTTCATCCTCCAAAAGATTTTTCTTTGTACACTTTTACCCTTATTATATGCTTAATTACAAAAAAACCTAGATCCCCAATTTAAAACCCTTAATTCTCATTTTCACGTCTATTGCAATCGAACCTTCAACATATGTAAATTCAAAAGAATCAGAAGGCTTCAATCCATAATCCACGAAATTTGTGCTCGAATTGGAAGACCCCCGTTACTTAGCTACTGCATTACTACGCTGCTGAAGGTTGAGGACAAAGAAAGCTTCTGAAGGTTGAGGTAATTCTATGGTGATGTATATTATTTTTGCTACTGCATTACTCTATGGTATCTTTTAATATCTACTTGGTCAAAACATAAACAAACAAATCCCGTAGCTACTGCATTACTTAGCTGCTCAAATTTTGCTCACTCTATGGTGACCAGTAAGAAGTGTTAAAGTTGTGTCAACTGCTGTATCTTATCTAGGATACTGTTATTGATGCTGGAATGTATGATGGAGCTCTGGGAATTATTACAGCCATATCTGCAATCAAAGTGTTGAATATACGAGGAATGCTTGGAAGAGTTAGGCGTGGAGGTAACAATATTAATAATTGCTTTATTATTAATTGCATTAAAGATGAAAATTCTCTGAGCACGCATGAACCTGGCCGTCCTAAAGGTGTTTCTCTAGGAATTATGTAAAAATCCAAAGCTAAAATTTTTCGATAGAAAGGACTTGAGAGAGTTAAGAAGTTATTTTTTAGTACCAAATTTTTGATAATTTTGGTTATTTTCTTCTTCTCAGGTTATTGCATTTAGTGACTTAGGAGCACACATGAGTTTTGTATTTAATTTTGCTTGCAATTGATTGAAATTTATGATTTCGGGATGAATGATTTATGTACTATTTCGTTTTGAGATTCTTTATTGATGTTTTTTCTAGGTTGCATTCTTCACCATATATCCAACCATCAAGCTGCGAGGTAACTCGATATTAGATAGTATCTGTTCAGAATTTATTCTAGTTCTTTTGTTTGAATCAATATTTAACTTATCTCAAATGACTCTATTTTGAAATACTAATGTTTGAGTGAGCACAACAAACACAACAAAAAAGTTCAAATATATATCTGCTTACTAGTATATACATTGAATTTTTGCCATCAAACGCATGATATATTTTCTTTGTATCTTATTATTCAACAAAAGTAATTGAATCTTGTTGTTTTCTATTCTCAAAGCGCACATTATGATTGTTATTAATAGTTGCAATAGTGTTTATTTTGCATGTAAATCTATATTTCTTTAATGGTGAATTCATGATATGTGTGTTAAATCATTTTACTATCACTAAATTATTTTGAGTCATTTTCCTTTTGGAAAATTGTTGTTGCTTTGTAGTTATATATGTATGATGTTGCTATTACAGCTCTTTATGACTTTATCTTACATGTGAGCCTAGCTATTTGTTCTCAGTGACGTGGTTCTGATATATGTGGTTTATCCTTCTTGCTTTGTTCATACAGGTGGTTTTGGTGGTAATATAGGACATGACCCTCACATGTTGTACACACTAAGCTCCATTCAGGTTTTACCGCTATTTGACAAGATTGATGTGCTTGACACAGAGAAGGTAGCAGATTGTATCTTTCAAGTTTTATTTGTGTAGCCTATAGGACAGTCTTGAAGTTAAATGCAATGAGTTGCACATTGACATCTTAAGCCCTTGTTGTTAAATTAGCGTTCCCACTAATTAAGAGTGTGGAAGGTAGTTGCTAATCTGCATTAATGCCTGGTTTTATTATATATGACTCTTGCAGTTGGAAGCAACTGTACAGTTTCTGTTTCCTTTGAAGTTTTTTTTTTTACTAAAAATACTTAAATAGCAAAAGATGTAATATTTTAATAACTTAACCTAGTAGCTAGATATTGCAAGCCTTCAAAATGAAGATGGATCCTTTTCCGGTGACTTGTGGGGAGAAGCAGATACAAGGTATTCTTTCTTATTCTTTGTTTTCCTTTACTTGTATTCCGTTCCTGCAATGGAAAATTGTTAGTTTGTTACCATCACTGTGTCAGAAACTTCGCCTGAAAATCATCTATTTTGTAGAAACATGATTACTAAGCTTACTCGTTTTCAGGTTTTCTTATGTTGCAATATGCTCTCTTGCATTATTACATCGGTTGGATAAAATAAATGTGGAAAGAGCTGTAGAGTACATTGTAAGTTGCAAGAATTTGGATGGTGGATTAGGATGCACGCCTGGAGCAGGGCGAAGTACGTTTTATGTTTTATGTTGTTGCATTAACTCATGGAATGTTAATAAGTCATGTTCATTTTACATGTTGTCTTACTTATATAAAGTATTGTATGTTACCATCTTAATGAAATGATGACCTAACAAGTAACTGAAAGAAAGAGTGAAAAGAAACATGTATAAATCAGTGATTCAATGTTGGTCTCTGATTAATTTCTTTCTTGATTGTGCTTCATGAAGAGGGATGAATCTGGGTGTAGTCTACACTCTACAAATGTTCTTTTTCACCTTATTTTTCTTGTGCAATTCTCAAAGACATTAACATTTTATTTAAATTATTCAAGTTGAGTAAAAGGGTATGAAGATCCAATTTATTTAATGGTTAAAGTGGATCTTCTTACATTGACCATCATTTTCATAAGACCTATAATCTTCTCCTTTGGTTGAGTTGTCTTCCATACTTTTTTTGCGGTAGACCCTCTCTTTGGTAATGTAACTGGTACTTGTGCAACCATCTTCTGTTTATTTGATTTAACCAGTGCTATTCTGCTAATCTTTTCACAAATTGGAACTTGAATTATGTGCGATCAATGTTTCTCTTGTGCATTCGAAAATAAGGATTCAAAACGCTGTGTTTTTGGCAATAACATAAGGATAATGTAGAGAATCATTATTTCTTTCCACTTCTGTTGCAGTTTTCTGTTGTGTGGGAGCTCTTGCTATCACTGGTTCTCTAGATCGTGTTGACAAAGACCTTCTCGGATGGTGGTTATGTGAACGACAAGTAAAATCTGGAGGTGTTAATGGGCGCCCCCGAAAAGCATCCTGATGTGGGTAACGATTTAATTGAATATGAGAACTAAAAACAATATTTATAAACATAGTTTTGATACAGTTTCCATTCAACTTCAGGTTTGCTACTTGTGGTGGGTTCTTTCTAGCTTGATCATGATTGATCGAGTTCATTGGATTGACAAGGAGAAGCTAGTAAAAATTCATCTTGGATTGTCAGGTTACATCTCGGGATTGACAAATATATAATTATACTAATTATAATAAATATTAATTATTAGTATATGAGTGAATTTTTATTTTTAGTATATAATATTAGTAGTATATAGTTATATATTAATTACTTACTAATTATGATTATATACTAATGATAATAAATGTTAAAAGAAAATATTATATTAAAGAAAGAAAATTAAAAGAGAAAAAACACAAAAAAGGAAAAGCGTTTGAAAAGGCTGGCCTGATGGCCGGCCCGTTAAGGCCGGCCTATCAGGCTGGCAGGCAAACTGAAACACCCAGTTTGCCTTAAGGGGCCAGGCCGGCTTGACTCCCTATTAGATGGGCCATAACAGCCAGCCAGTCTGACCCTTTTGACATGTTTACTATGTTATTTTTTTCTTCCATGAAATGATTAAAATTGAAAACAAAACAAAAAAAAATGATGAAAAGTTATAATAATGTAGATTGATGTGAGAAAGTAGTTGTAGTTTCAAAATGTATTGTTGACTTGTGCCAAAGTACATCTCATAGAACTCTAATTCTCACTTAGGACCTGATTGGTATATTGGAATGAGGTGGGAATGAAATGGACATTCTTGGGTTCAATTCCATTCCTATGATTGGTATATTTTTAATGTCGGGAATGTTCATTCCCGTTGGAATCCATATTCCCAAAAGTATGAAATAGTGATTCCTTCCATCCCATTGGGTTTGGCTATTCCTTGTCTATGAAGAATCAATTTCATTTTTCTTGTGATATTATTTTCTTCACACAAATACAGAAGCCTTGAAAATTTGATGAATGCAATATATATTTTTTTATTTTGGACTTATGATTAATAATCTCAAATTATTATAAAAATAATATAAATTATTAAAAAATTCAAAAAATTATTTAATTGCATTAAAAGAACAAAAAAATACATATATTTTTCGTACTTAGCTGAAAACATTTTCGTCAATAAGAATTACTTTAATTATAATAAATATAATTTCAAATGTACCAAGTAGGAAAAAATATAAAAATGAATTGAAAATATATAAAATAATATCGCGTTTAACAAATAATATCTTATTCTTAAACTAGTTCATCAATAAGGTGAATTATTAATAAGGTGAATTATTAATATAAACAATATTACATATATAACTCTTTCGATCATTATGTACGAACTATATTTTTTCCACCTTTCATTTTCTTTTTCAACTTTTTCATCGTGTTCAGTGTTATTTTTCTTTAAATGAAAAGTTAAAGTTTCTCATCATTTAAATTTCATAGAACTAGATTGGATACAAATTTGTAGTCTAATTTAATAAATAACTCAAATATACGAATATACAAAATATAAAAAAATCACATCTCTCGAATTCATTTCCTTTCTCATTCCTGCAGTATACCAATCATAGGATTTATGAAACTAATATTATTCATTTCCCGTCTCCATTCCATTCCATATAGCATTCCATTCCCACCTAATTTCATTCATTCATACCAATCACACCCTTAGTCTTTTGAGAGAGATGATTGGTGTTTAAGAATGAATCACCAATGTATCAAATAAAAGAATTAAACACCAATCAAATATTGGTTTTTTTTATGTATACCTTTAGATAGTTCTCCTAAGAAAAAAAATTGGCAAACATGTTCGTAATCACCTATTTATTGGATCGAGTAAAATGAAATAGAGAAAAAAAAGATTTCTTAATAATAGAAAAAATAATTATATAGTGGGACAAGAATGACGAAATCAAGAAGGAATCAATATTTTAGGTTAAAGATAATTTGCATGTATTTTTCTTTTATTATAAAGAATTTTATAATTTAGGAAAACTTTGTTAAAGAATTAAAAGTTGTATCTAATAAAAGAAAAAGACATGCAAATTATCTTTAACCTAAAATGTTGATTCTTTCTTTATTTCGTTCCCACTATATAATTAATTTTCATATTTTTACAAATCTTTTTCTTTATTTTTTTTACTCAATCTGATTATGAACATATTTTGCTTGATAATGAGATGATATTACCAAGTTTGACCCCCCCAAAATTAAGGAAATATTTGTCGTCACATACATAATTTTATATCAATTAGAAATAAAGTTTGTTTTTTTGGAGATGAGATAATCAAATTAAGACATATAACACGTCAAATTTTAAAACAAGGTTTCTCAATCCTAAACCTTTTTTCAATTTTGGTAAATCATATCTAAAATGTCTAAGTGTTCTTATATTCTTATATAGATAGATATGTTTCATGCTCAAAAACAAGATTTGTGAACCCTAAACCCTTTCATATCTAAAATGTCAAATGTTCTTAAATAGATAAATATGTTTCCCCTTGTGCATGGTTTATTAATTGATAAGTGAGTTTAACTTGTTAGATTAGCATAAATGTTTATCATTAATATTAATTGGAAAAAGTTAAACTCCATGTAAAAATAAAGTAGGAGTATCCTACTTTATTTCTGAATTAGACAGAATTTTAACAAATCACAATTGCTTTTGTTTTTGCAAATTCTCATGTTATAAGAACACAGATTATTGTTCATGTAAAACATGAAATAGAATATTAAGAAGGAACAAATTTCACTACGTGAGAAAACAAGAACTAAAGATGGACAATCTGATCATATGATCATTTTGTTGTTCTGCCTTTGGTGTCCTCTCCCCTACATGTAAGTATATTTATATCTATATATATATATATACACATATTACTACCTATATCATGTTTGTGTTATTTGTATATATATATAGATGAACCCTAAATGTTATTTTTTTGTACCGGTGCTTACGATGCCCTTGACCCTAATTGAAATATTTTCATCATATGGGATGTCCTCAACTGGAATCCCTCGAAATCTTTAGTTTTTTTTTTTTCTTGATTTGTTCCAATATATATCAAGTTTTATAGGGATGGGTCAAACTAAATTATAATTATAAATGACATTGGAGTATATAAATAATATCTTACACATCTTATGAATATATGATATAGGCCTTTTTTGAAGAAGCAAAATGGTTGTATAAAATAACAATACTGATTCTTATCTAGTTGAAGAAAAATTAAGAATTCATTTGATATTTTTATATATGAAATTAACATGTTGACAAAATTTCATGAGTAAGCG
Source organism: Verbascum thapsus (assembly GCA_963669365.1). Taxonomy (NCBI): domain Eukaryota; kingdom Viridiplantae; phylum Streptophyta; class Magnoliopsida; order Lamiales; family Scrophulariaceae; genus Verbascum; species Verbascum thapsus. The sequence continues at coordinate 11,534,311 of OY770118.1, forward strand.
TTAGCCCATGAAGAAATTACATAAACATAACTTATGCCGATTGTCAAATTAGGAGTATTTTTACCAATGATTAGAAAATATACCGAGTCTGAGTTTATTGAATTTCTAATAGTTGGGTTAAGTTATAGAAGAATCTGACAAAAAATATTAAAATAAGCACACCGATTATAAATCATGATACTGCTAACCATCATATTTTGACATAGAGTGAGAAATAATCGCATAAAAATATGATGTTTAGCAGTATCATGATTTATAATCGGTGTGCTTATTTTAATATTTTTTGTCAGATTCTTCTATAACTTAACCCAACTATTAGAAATTCAATAAAATCATACTTGGTACTTTTTTCTAATCATTTGCAAAAATACTCCTGATTTGACAATGAGTATAAGTTATGTTCATGTGCGACGCTTACTCCTGAAATTTTGTCAACATGTTAATTTCATATATCAAATGATCAATTCTTAATTTTTTGTAAACTATATAAAAACTAGTATTAATATTTTATACAACCATTTTTGCTTCTTCGACATATGCCAATATTATAGTTTTTCATCAGGCAAAACAAAAAAGTTATAAAAACAAATCAGATAACTAAATGCATGCTTTTACCTTTTTATTGTCAACAATTGTTGAATAACGCACGAGATAAAAAGCTTTATTATTATAATTTTTTGTGTAGATATATATGTACACTAGCATAGAGGACGACATGTATTATGTTTATTCACTCCTTCATAAGATGTATAAGATATTTTTTATGTACTCTGATGATTATAATTTAGTTTGATCCGTCCCAATAAAACTCAGATGAACAAATAAAGAATAAAAAACTAAAGATATCAGTTACAGTATATCCATCGGGATTCTAGTTGAGGACATTCCATATGATTGAGATATTTTCATTGGGATCAAGGGCATCGTAAGCACCTGTACAGAAAAAATAACATTTAGGGCTGATCTATATATATATACAAATAACACAAACATGATATTGGTAGTAATATGTGTATATATAGATATAGATATACTTACATGTAGAGGAGAGGCCACCAAGGCAGAACAACAAAATGATCATATGATCAGATTGTCCATCTTTAGTTCTTGTTTTCTCACGTTGTGAAATTTGTTCCTTCTTAATATTCTATTTCATGTTTTACATGAATAATAATCTGTGTTCTTATAACATGAGAATTTGCAAAGACAAAAGCAATTGTGATTTGTTAAAATTCTGTCTAATTCAGAAATAAAGTAGGATACTCCTACTTTATTTTTACATGGAGTTTAACTTTTTCTAATTAATATTAATGATAAACATTTATGCTAATCTAACAAGTTGAACCCACTTATCAATTAATAAACCATGCTCAAGGGGAAACATATCTGAACACTTGACATTTTAGATATGATTTACCAAAATTGAAAAAGGATTCAGGAATTTTGTTTTTGAGCATGAAACATATCTATCTATATAAGAACACTTGACATTTTAGATATGATTTACCAAAATTGAAAAAAGGTTTAGGATTGAGGAATCTTGTTTTAAAATTTGACATGTTATATGTCTTAATTTGATTATCTCATCTCCAAAAAAAACAAGCTTTATTTCTAATTGATATAAGTTATGTATGTGACGACAAATATTTCCTTAATTATGTGGGTTAAACTTTGGTAATAATCATGTCATTATCAAGCAAAATATGTTCATAATCACCTATTTATGGATTGAGTAAAAAAAAAAATAAAGAAAAAGATTTATAAAAATAGGAAAACTAATTATATGGTGGGACAAGAATGACGAAATAAAAAATGAATCAATATTTTAGGTTAAAGATAATTTGCATGTCTTTTTCTTTTATTATAAAGAATTTTATGATTTAGGAAAACTTTGTTAAAGAATTACATATGGTTTTTCCTTCATAAAAGCAAACACTGCTTAGGATTTATTTGTATTTGTGGCTCAAATGATAAGTAAAAAAAATTGTTTTTGCTTTTAAGTTATATATGTATGATGTTGCTATATTACAGCTCTTTCTTCATGGACTTTTCTATCGAGCAACAAGAGACTGTTGTCACACTTGAGGCGATTGTTTCACACATTAAATTTTTCGTGATGGCATCTTATTTATGGTATTTAGCACATCGTCGACATCATTCTATAGGGCAACATGCCACCAGAAAGAGATATAGTATAAATATGAGTTTACAGAGTGTTCAGTAATCAGAGTAGATAAATTCTTTATAAGAAGATAAGCATATGTTAAAACTAATAAAAAGTATACTCCTAGACCCTCATGACTGAATCCTCCTGAATGCTATTTTTCTATGTGATGTGACATAAAGGTTTTTAGGTTATACTTGGTTCTATCTTTTGTTCTCCAAATTCAATGTTCTTTGCAAATGTCTCTTAAATTGCCTTGAGGGGCATTAGACCATTTAGCATGTCCGATTTGCCTGTGTGATGCCAGCCATACTGCAATTGTGCCTCAATGGTCTTTTTTAGAATAATTTGGTTGCACTTTACACTATTAGAAGTGAAGTACTATTCTTCTGCACATGGTTCCTCAATGGTTTGTTTGATTCCTTTCATTTCTTGATATGCTAGCTTTGGAAGCTTCATGTTGTTCTAGCACTTTGAAAAAAATTATTTTCAGAACGGCGTAAAAGTTTGTAGGGGTTTTATTATGTTTCTTTTTTAATAATGTTTGGTACTTATTGTCATCAGAAAAAGGATGATTTTGACTCTGGTGATGGAGCACCTAAGGCTAAATGGTGCTTATTGAGGATTGACAACTCTTGATGTTTTAGGAAAGCTTGATGCGGTCGATGAAGATGAGGTTGTTTCATAGGTCATGCAGTGCCAGCATGAATCTGGTTAGTTTTCTTGCATTGAATTTTATGTGATTCGAAGTGCTAGCTTATAGTAAATATGCATCAAACAGAGTCTATAAGGAAAAGAATGAATTTATCATCCAAGTTGTTTGATTTTCTTCCACTTTGCAGACATAACATTTGCAGACAATCATTATTGGATCATTATATTAGGTTTCTTGTTGTGTGCTTTCATAATTTACCTAGTCAAAATTATCCCTTTATACCTCAATATGACATATATTAATATGTCCAAGAAGTAGGCTTTTGTGCTGCTAAAATAAATTAAGTGTACATTGGTAATCACCAATTGTCTTTTAGTATCTTTTGGGAAATATACTTATATAGTATTAATCATGCTTAATTGCAAAAGATGAATAGGGTATTTAGGGAAGGAGAGTCGAATTCAAGCTTTAATAAAACTTTAATAAAGAGTATGTATATATGTATACATTCTCATATCGGAACTTCATTGCTTATGTGGTAGGAACGAAATTGATAGAAACGAAATAAAACGATAATTTATTAAAAAACGATAAATATCAAGAACTCAATTCTTGATCCCAAAGCCAATGGAGGCTCCCAAATTTTGATCAACTCTCTGATGATAATTATAATAAACCCTAGCCACCCTTATTTATAATAGGGCAAACACTAATTACCAAAAAGAGTCCTACTCAAACAAGGAAACCCTAATTACCAAAATAAACGACTCATACTTAAATAAGGAAAAGACTCCAGAATAATAAAAATATAAGACTGAACGTTGCATTCTCATTCTCATCTCATTCTGAGGAGAGCGTAAAATTTTATGCGACTTGGAGGACGAAATTATTCGTGGAATATTTTCTACCATCAATATCTTTTTTCCCTCGATATTTGTTACATCTGAGATATAATTCATGCTACATCTCTATGCTGTCGTGGATTACTCCTGGATACTTCTTGTGTGACAATTGTGTGGATTGAGAACCTTGGCACCCATTACACTGCAAAAGAGCAAACTAAATAGTGAGTAACAAAAAATTAGTTGCATTAAATATATATAATTTATTTGAATAATAGATATAGTAAGTGATAAAATATTATCGAATTAATATAATACAAAAATATTAATATATTCAAATATTCAAGCTAAAACATTTTATGTGTTAAATATGTTACATCTCAGATATAAAATTAAAGAATAATATTTGTTATTAAGGGTGGATGACTGCAAGTTAATAAACAACTACAAATCTGTTTTTCTTTTTCTTTCCTTGGAGTTTAGACAATTAATTTCATTATATATGACATACAAAAAATAATTTATCTTTAGACCCCCTTGAAAAAATAATTCATAGATAGCTAATTAGGTGCAAGTGATCCATGTTGTCATAACTCATAAAAGGACATAAATAAAAATAATGACTTGCATTTGAATAAATTCCAAAATGTCACATTTCAGAAGTCAATTATTTTTTGGCATTTTAAGAAATTATATAAGCACAAACAAAACATGCATGCAATTATTATTGTACTAGTACAATTTAATATAGAATAAATGTCACATTCTCACCCACTTCCCCCATTCCAATCGTATGTAATGATGCAACTTAAAAAAAAATCTTATTTTTGATAAAAGAAAATGAAGAAAAGAATTGTTGTGTTGATTCCTTTAGGATAAAGGTCTTGTTTTATTGTATTATTGGCAAAATTTGGCCATACTTTATATGTTTTTACTTTTATATCTCGTCACAAATCACAATTATGAATCATTAAAGAATATAGTAAACTTGGTGAAATTCAAATATAGTAAATTGTTTTATACATTGAACCAAAACAAGACTTCTCTTCACAACATCAAAACAAAAGGGAGAAAACAAACTCGACTCTACAGACTCAAACACACAAGCTTCAAGCCTTCCACAACTTTTATTATTACACACAAATGGGTGGAATTGGAGAAACCTTGTACTGACACGCCGACGAGGACGAACTCTTCCTGATTTTTTAAAAATTGTGATTTTTTATCTAAAATTTGATATTTTTTTATAATTGTGAAAAATCAAGTTTTAGGTCAATATACTGGTTGAATTAGTATATGTTTTCAAGTAAAATTTATATTTTTGTTGATAAAAATCAAAATTTTTGTCTGTTTACTAGTTAGTATATTGGATCATTATATTGGGTTTCTTGTTGTGTGCTTACATAATTTTACCTGGCCAAAATTATCCCTTTATACTTCAATATGACATATATTAATATGTCCAACAACTAGGCTTTTCTGCGGCTAAAATAAACATGTGTATATTGGTAACTACCAATTGTCGTTTACTATATTTTGGGAAATATACTTATATAGCATTAATCATGCTTAATTAATTGATAAAGATGAATGGGGTATTTAGGGAAGGTTAGGTGAATCAAACTTTAATGGCTTGAGCTTTAATAAAGATTAAAGAGTACATATATTCTCATATCTTTAGAAATGAAATTTGGAACTTCAATGCTTACGTATAAGATATTCAGTGTTAAATTTAACCCTAGTTCAATTGGTGGATCAAGACTAAAAAGAAGTGTTTGAATTTTTTTCTCGACTAATAAATTCATTTGCCAGACGAATTTTTCACAATGAGCATTTCAATAAATGCTTTGAAAAATAGTGTTTGATAAAATTGTATTTTAGAAGTCACTTTTACACTATTCTCCAAAATGAACTTTAGCCAATTTGTCTAATTCCAAAAATCCAATAATGTTTATCATGATACAAGTAACTACTTTTACAAATGGATTTCCACTCAATTAAATCTTTTTTTTGACGACTGAAAATTTCCAGAAAAAAGGAATGATTTATTAGTTTAGTTTCCAAAAAAAAAAAAGAATGAATTATTGGTTTCCAAAAAAAAGAATAAATTATTGCTTTCCAAAAAAAAATGAATGAATTATTGGTTCCAAAAAAAAGAATGAATTATCAGTTTCCAAAAAAAGAAAGAAAGAATTATTGGTCGCTAAATCAGTATATTGAATTTTCAAGTAAAATATTTGTCTGTCACATTAGAAATAAAGCTTCCTTTTTGGAAATGAGAACTTATAACCACTTTCTATTGCATAGAAGTAAAAATTGCTCCAACACTTTGTACAAGAGACACTTGATTCACATATTGTTGTTCAATGTGGCCGAATGACTCATAAGATTGATTGATTATATACTTTTATAAATATTTAATTATTAATTAAAATATAATAAAATTTGGGGTTTAACCATTTAAACCTTTCATCTTATTTGAATATGAACAATTTATATATTATTGTGAATGATTTAATTAACTGAAAGACTTTTATCTTTTTAAATTTGTATTGTGTTGAATGATTTAAGTATGAAATTGTTGTATTTTATGTATTTTGTATTTAGAGTGAACTGGTTTATTTATATTTATTTAAAATGTGTTTATGAGAAAATAAAATAAAAATTATAATTATATCAGATCTGCGTGATAGGACAAGAACTCGTCAGATACTGACCAAATATAATAAACCTATGTACTAAAACATGCTTCTTTGTCATTCTTATACTTCATATCACCAACCTTATGATATTGAATTTATATTTCAATGTAAAATCGTTCTAGTCTTGCATATTGGGTATGTAGCAAATAACTTGGAACATTTCACAATAAATATCTTTGTATGAATTGATTTTGAAATATTTCAAGCTAAATAATATATAATGTGTCTAGAGGGGAAAAATTAAAGTTAATAATATGAGGAACCTTATATTTCTCTTACACATTATCGTAGTGGTTAGTCCATGGTCCCCCATCTTTTTAACTTGAGCGTGGAAAAGGTATAACAATTTCAAAAATCCTTATCATCCACACCATTTTCACCAGATATCAGAGATACCCTACTTGTGCCACACATTTAATTGTCTTTTTCCTAATTTAATGTTCAATAATGTACCACTAGTTGCATACCCTACTTGTGCCACACATATAATTGTCTTTTTCCTAATTTAAGGTTCAATAATGTACCACTAGTTGTCAATAGGGGTGGCGAATTGGTTCCGGAACCGTAGGTCCAACCCGACTCAATTAGTTTTGGGTTTGGATGGATCTTAAAAAAAAGAATTATGGTTCCAATTGGTTTTGTATTTATTGAATTTTCAAGACTTTGGTTTCTTATGGTTTTTGATTGGGTCCAAATTGGTTCCAATAATGGACCTATTTTGGTTCCTAAATGGATCCAATTAAAAAAGAGAGAAATAATTCTCCCTTTTTTCTTTCTTAGACCCAATTGGTTTTCTTTATTTAAAATTTCACTTGTAGAGAATATGTGATTGCTTAAGAACTAAACCCATACTTGTTTTAGTTATTTGAACTTATACTTTAAATAAATTTTATAATAAGATCAAAAAATTATTTTATATTATTTTTAGTCATTTGAACTTTTTTATTTTTTAATATTTATTATATTTTTATTATTATATTAATAAATATATATTAAATAATTAATAAATATATATTAAATAATTAATAAATATATATTAAATAATTAAAAATAAATAAAAATATTTGGCTCGGCTCAAGTACGGACTCGAGCTCGCGAGCTTGGGCTCGGCTCGAACTCGAACCCATGCTCGCGAGCTCGAGTCCGAGCTCGAAAATTTTGGGCTCGGCTCGAGTTCGGGCTCGAGCTTGCGAGCTTGGGCTCGGCTCGAGCTCGAACCCATGCTCACGAGCTCGAGTCCGAGCTCGAAAATTTTGGGCTCGGCTCGAGTTCGGGCTCGAGCTTGCGAGCTTGGGCTCGGCTCGAATCCATGCTCACGAGCTCGAACCCGAGCTCGAAAACTTTGGGCTCGACGAGTTCGAAAAAAATGTCAAGCTCGGCTCGTTTACACCTCTATTATGAACCGACTAACTTTCAAATAGTAACATAAATTATAACTTAGTATCAATTAATATATCTTTAATTTCTGTAACCGAAAAAAAAAATTATATTTTTAATTTTTGTAATCGAAAAAAAAATTATATCCTTAATTTCTCTACATTAAGTTTTTCGTTATAAATTAAAATACATTAGTTAATAATATATTTTACATATAAATTATTACATTTGTATAATATGATTGAAATTTTTATAAGAAAATTATAAAAATATAATGTAATAAGTTAGTTAGTGAACAAGAAAAAAAAATTATTTGCATTATATTGGATTAGTTGGTGAACAAGAAAAAAAAGATTAGTGATTAGTATACAAATGTTTGCATTGTGTTGGATCCATAAGTCACCAACCTCCTATTTTGGATCCTTTATGGTTCCTAAATGGATCTTTGTATAAGAACCATTTGGAACCAATCAAAACCAATAAGGACCCAATTCATATTGAAAAGACATTTTGGTTTCTTGTTGGTTCCAATTTAGTTTTTTTATAAACCCAATTGGACCCAACCCAAATCCGATCCGATCCACCCATTTGCCACCCCTAGTTGTCAATAATTAAAAGACAATGGAAAGGTAAAAAATGTAATCTAGAAAATATATTCTCGAAATTATTTATATTGCTTATTCTATACATAGTTTAAACTTTCTAAACGTTTCTGGCGAAACAACCGAAACGCTTCGATTTTACAAGTAATGGAAACAAAATCATTCAACATTTTCGAAATTACTTGGTTTCCTAATAAACTCAGTTTCCATGTTTTTCATGGAAACCATGGAAACTTAGAGTTTTTTAAAAACTATTATAAACAATCCAAAAAAAAAAATCAGGGGAAAAAAGAGAATTAAAATCTTTTATATATTGTTTAACCTACGAAATATAATTTGAATCAAAATTGGACTCTTAAATCCTAAATAAAATTAAAACAAAATCGTCCCTACAAAGTTCTCTACTCCAGAAAAATTTAAGCACAAAATTAATTTCTAGGAAGCTAAATTTACTTTATAAGATTTTATAAATTTATTATAGTGATTTCGATACGTTTTCGATGCGTTTCCGAAACGTTTTTTTTCTGAAATATTTCTAATATTTTACTATCCGAAACTCACCTTCATTTTTTATGCGTTTCCGAAACGTTTTTTTCTGAAATATTTTCAATATTTTACTATCTGAAACTATGAAACTTTGAACCATGATGAGATAATCAAATTAAAATATTGGGTTTCTTGTTGTGTGCTTACATAATTTTACCTGGCCAAAATTATCCCTTTGTACTTCAATATGACATATATTAATACCTCCGACAACTAGGCTTTTCTACGGCTAAAATAAACAAGTATATATTGGTAATTATCAATTGTCATTTACTATCTTTTGGGAAATATACTTGTACAGCATTAATCATGCTTAATTGATAAAGATGAATGGGGTATTTAGAGAAGGTTAGAAGAATCAAATTTTAATGGCTTGAGCTTTTGGATGAAATTGTATTTTAGAAGTCACTTTTACACTATTCTCCAAAATGAATTTTAGCTTTTATTCCAAAAACCCAATAATGTTTATCATAAAACAAGTAACTACTTTTACAAATGGATTTCCACTCAATCAAATCCTCCCTCTATTTTGATGACTGAAAATTTCCAAAAAAGAAAAAGAAAGAATTATTGTTTTCCAAAAAAAAGAAAAAAAAGAAAGAATTATTGATTTCCCAAAAAAAAGAAAGAATTATTGATTGCTAAATCAGTATATTGGGTTTTCAAGTGAAATTTAGAGTTTTGTTGAAAAAAATCAAGTTTTTTTGTTTGTTTAATAGTCGGTATGTTGGATCATTATATTGGGTTTCTTGTCGTGTGCTATATATAATTTTACTTGGCCAAAATTATCTCTTTATACTTCAATATGATTTACAATCAAATGTATATTAATATGTCCAAGAAATAGGTTCACTAGAAAAATATTTATTTAGTTAATTGTCAATGGTCGAATAGTAGAGAAAAAATTAATTCAAGAATTATAATTAGATACAACTTTCATTTCATCATTTGATCCCATCAATATAAATAAATCCTGAGCTGCATTTACTTTTATAAAAAAAATACGATATGTAATTCTAACAAAGTTTTCCTAAATAGTAAAATTCTTTATAATAAAAGAAAAGACATCACATTATCTTTAACCCTAAAATATTGATTCCTTCTTGATTTCATCATTCTTTTTTTTTGACAAAATCTTTTTCTTTATCTTTTTTTGTATTTCTTTTTACTCAATCCATAAATAGGTGATTATAATAAAAGAAAAGACATGTATATTATCCTTAACTCGTTCTTCATTTCGTCATATTCTTATCCCACTATATACATCAATTATATTTTTTCTTTTTTATAAAAGCGTGAAGGCAGACAGCTGTTGGTCACGAGTTTTTTATCTTTATAAAAGCGTCAAGGCAGACAGCTCTTGGTCACGGGTATATACAATGATCTTGTCTAAATAGAATCTGTTTCTGGTAATATGTTGGTAATGGGTCATTGAACCGAAAAATTTAATGGGTCATCGATTGAACCGCTCCCAAAAAAAGGGTTGACCCGTGTATAATATATGATATATATCCAAAATATAAAACTAATACATAGAGGAAACTGAAGTCAATAATTTCAATAAATTGACAAACTAAATCCACCAACATAAATACAAAATTGCATAGAGACTATCCAAGTCTAGCTACTTATTCAACAATATTATGATAAATATCATTTTTGTTCGTAAAAGGAAATAAAAATAAAAATTACTTTAAATTGCTAAAGTTAAAAGAACCATGAAAACAAAATCTCAATTTCTCCAATCATCATCCTCAAGGCTCAATGTCAATATCATCAATCTCAATTTGTGCCTTTTCTTTTCTTATTGTGACCTCCCTTTTTGAGTTGTAAACTCTTGAATATCACAGTCAATGTTATTATCATTTGCCGGTTAATACCCCACCTCAAAAAGATGCATGGCAAAACTCACAAATCAATTGTTAGATAATTTTTAAAATTATTTATTTTGTAAAATTATTTATTTTGTAAATAAAATAACTCCATCAAAAGTTGTGATGGTTCACAAATAATTTTAAATTCTCTTGATTCCAAAAACTTGTATCTTTTAATTTCAAAATAAATGGATGCAATTTTCTTCTTATAAATGGAACTAGCCTGAAACCCGTGCTACGCACAATGTGATTATGAAATAGAGAAAATCAATTAAAACTCTTTTAAAATAATATTTTTCATTCCATTAAAAGTTATGATAATAGTTTTCAATCCAAAAACTAATTCTACCAATTTTTCTATCAATTTTTTTTTTTACATTTTGGATTAGTAAATTTATGGACTTACTTCATTTAGTCTAATGCAGAAATGTATTTATACATATCTATCTTTTTTATGAAACATGATAAATATCAATTATGATTTTAGGTTCAATATTTTAGAATTTTTAATCTTTTTAATTTTAAAAAAATACTATTTTTCAAATATTACCATATTAAAGTCAAAAAAATATTAAAACAAAAATATTAGTATTTACATTTTTATTATTAGAATCCTTTATACAAATCGATAGTCTTCATCGTTTTGCTGAAGCATTTAGCATATTAAAATACATGGGAATGTGGATCTTGCAATGGCTCAGTGATGAAATTTGCATCCACACATTTTATTAGTCACAATATTTCAACATTGTTGGATCATGAAAGACTCATGATCTCCAACATTATAATTTACTCTTTTTTATTTTTGGATTTGAGGCGTAAATATGTATTGTACATTTTAAAAAAAAAATACTAAAAATATATTGTTAAAATCTACTTATTCGCTTATTTTGTAAAATATTGTACAAAAGATGCATAAAAGTCAAATATAAATAAGAAATGAATATAAATTACAGGGAAATAAAGCCAACAACTTGAATTTTTTTATTGAGATAAAACTATAGATTGTCAGTTTTGTGATAATTATGTGCTTAAACAAAAAATATGAAGGTAGCGAGCGTGAACAATCAATATATAAATATGAAACACAAAATCTTAAGAACATGACGATGATGTCAAATAAAGAAAGAAACTTTGTTTTGAATGGTTATAAATTTTAATTACTAATATTATAGGTATAAATAACCATTAACATTTACCAAATTTCATCAAATGATTGACGTACACAAAATAAAAATTAATACATCAAATCTTAGGACATCACAATTATAAGAATAGATAAAGATTAACAAATAAAAAGAAGATGCAGTTGAAAGTTACTGATCAACAATTTTTGGACTTCACTAATAATTAATATCTTCCAAACTAACAATGAAAAAAGAAGAATATTGTGGTATAAAAGAGTGTAAATATAAACTTAAGGGAAAAATGAGAAGCAAAACATAGAATGCATGTATTAAAGTAACTATTAAATACTTTTAAATCATTAAAAAGATAAATAATAAGAAAGTAAAAATGTGGTCACTTGGATATGAGAACAAAAGTAGTTTAACTATAAAAAAAATTAAAGAGAAACATCGTATTTTATCGAATGAATGCAGAATATTCCAAAAAAATATGAACAAAAATATAGAAAATTTGAAAATATGAGAGCCATAACATAAATCTAAAATATAATAAATTAAAATTTTAAAGTAGTATAAAAGTAAAAACTTAGATACTTGAACATCAAAAATAAAATAAAACGACCAAAAAAAGAATTAAAGAGAAAAAAAACCAGATTTCATGACTTAGAGTTTATAATACAACAACAATAAAAAATAGAAAATTGAAATTATGAAATGTCAAATTTTATCAAATGAATGTAAAGTATTCCAAAAGTTAAGAACAAAATTATAGAAATTTTGAAAATATGAGAGCCATAACATAAAGCTATAATATAATATATTAAAATTTTAAAGTAGTATAAAAGTGAAAACTTAGATAATTGAACATCAAAATAAAATAAAACAACCAAAAAAAAAAGAATTAAAGAGAAAAAAAAATCAGATTTCATGACTTAGAGTTTACAATACACAAAAGAATATGAACAACAATAAAAAAAAAAAAAGTTGAAATTATGAAATGTCAAATTTTATCAAATGAATACACAGTATTCCAAAAGTTACGAACAAAATTATAGAAATTTTGAAGATATAAGAGCCATAACATAAAGCTAAATAATAAATTAAAATTTTAAAGTAGTATAAAAGTAAAAACTTAGATGCTTGAACATCAAAATAAAAAAAATAAAACGACCAAAAAAAAGAATTAAAGAGAAAAAAATCAGATTTCATCATTTAGAGTTTACAATACACAAAAGAATATGAACAATAATAAAAAAAACAGATATTCAAAATTATGAAAATATATTAATATTGAGAAAATACACATAAAAAATGTTTGCATAAACTAAACCTCGAAAAATCAACTCTCTTAAGTATCTGAATAACTTCATCCATGGGAATTCTCAACCAAATCATAGCCTGTAAATTAAATTTTTCAAGGGAAAAAGAAGAGATGAATATTATCAATAAATTAACTAAGAAATTCTATATTTTGGCAAATATATTGTTGCTTTCTTTACATATATATGGAAATGGAGGATTTTGATAAGAAAATTAAGGAATAATTATTTTCCATGCAATGTTCATTTGGAAATACCATTTAAATTTTGAACGTGGAATTATACATTGCAATCTTAAAATTTGACTTAAATATAATTTAATTAGTGATAAATACTATCTAATGATATTCATTAATTGTAAATTCCAAAAGTTAAATATATGAAACATTAATTGAGGAAATTTTTTTTATAATTAAAAAAAATTCATAATTATGAAAAAAAAGATAAATAGCAAAGCGGGTCTCACATCCCTTTGCTATAATATATATATATATAGATAAGTCCTCTGCCCATATGTATGAGAAGCTCCCATTTTGGAAAAAAGGACAAAACAGAGCACTCATAGCCCTCATTTTCATTTCAGAAAGTTTGCCTATTTAATTTCCAATCTTCATCCAAAAATAGTGGATTTAATTTATTTGTTTATTATTCCTTTCTTTATACCAATTATAATTGATCAATCAATATTTTCAATGTTTTATTAAAAAACCCGCAACGACGTAAAGCATTCAGATTTATTTTTGGTAGTGCAAACCGCAGATAAATAATAGTTTTCTTAAACTAAGCTCCATTTTATCTTGGGACAAATTCGCTATAAACATGTTTGCACTCAGTAGAGGGCGAATATTGTCTTGAGTAGAGCGTAAAATTTTATGCAACTTGAAGGACGAAATTATTCGTGGAATATTTTCTAACATCACTGTCTTTTTTTCCTTTGATATTTGTTGCCTCTGAGACATAATTCATGATACATCTCTATGTTGTCGTGGATTACTGTGGATTGAGAGCTTGTAGCATCCATTACGCTGCAAAAGAGCAAAATAAATAGTGAGTAATAGAAAATTAAATACATTAAATATGTATAATTTATTAGAATAGTATGTATAGTAAGTGATAAATATTACAGAATTAATATAACACAAAGATAAAATTAATATATACAAATATTCAAGCTAAAACATTTTATGTGTTAAATATATTATACATCTCATATCATTTGAGATGTAAAATTAAAGAATAATATTTGTTATTAAGGTTGGATGACTGCAAGTCAATAAACAACCACAAATCTGTTTTTCTTTTTCTTTCCTCGGAGTTAGACAATTAATTTCATTATATATATGACACACAAAAAATAATTTATCTTTAGACCCCTTGAAAAAATAATTCATAGATAGCTAGTTAGGTGCAAAGTGATCCATGATTCCATGTTGTCATAACTCATAAAAGGACATAACTAAACAATAATGAGTTGCATTTGATTCAAAAGTCATTATCTTTTTGGCATTTTATGGAACTACGAACAAAACATACATGCAAATATTATTGTACTAGTATGCAATAATGCAACTTTTTTAAAAAACAAAATTTCTTATTTTAGATAAAACCAAAAGAAGAGAAGAATTTTTGATAATGCAACTTTATTATTTTGTACTTTTGTGTCTATATCTATATATGTACGGATTGGCATTTATAATATGTCATTCAATTTTCCTCACCTTCCCATAGTTGGAGTTGGGGATGGGTTCTTTTGTTAGATACATGCACTTGTACACACAATGGTTTCTTTTCTTGTTTCCAGTTTCCACTTAACAAAGAAAAAAGAAATTAATATTATATATATATAGTTCATGAACCAAGATTGGGAGTATAGGGACAGGTGTCTTTGTGGGTTCAGTGCCACGTATCAAATATAATATTGGGGTTTTGAGTCTGACGTGGCACGCATTGAGGGCTTGAAACCAAATAAATAGAGAAGTGTGGACAAGCTCTTATTTCACGTCTCCATTCAATTCCATACTTTCTTTTCTTTTGCTTTTCCTTTACTTTTTCACCCTTCAACTTTTTTCTCTTTTTCTCGATTGATTTAACCTCGTTTCAACAATCAAAAGTGAACAAAAAAGTACAATGCCTAATTCTAATGAAGCAAATGGAGGAGAAAACTCCAAACCCTACTATCCTCGTGATTTTAACTTACATCAAATTCAATCCGCTTCGCTAATTACATTCTAAAAAATCAATCTTTATCATTTTAAAACAAACTTAATTGCTAAACCTTATAGCCTTTTTCAGTTTTGGTAAATCAGATCTGAAATGTTCATAAATAGATAGACAAATTTCCCCTTGTTCTTATATATGCTAAGATCAAGAGTTTGCAACCCTTGTAGGTTACCTAAAGTTGCCGGAATTTCGCCGGAGATGAAATTGTGGCTGACGGCTAAAAACCTAAGGTCGTTCAACTGAATTTGTGAGGCAAAGCTCCGTAAGTTCGACCTGGGACGATGGTTAACTCGGCTAGAGTAGATAGTTTACCGATCGCTGGGTCTAGCCGGCCGGTTAGGCTAGGTGAACTCGGCCACAGCAGATCCAGCTCACAATTATAGTAGCAGCCTCTTCGCCGGTAGCATAATCACAAAATTAAGCTCAAAACCCTTGAAAATGGCTGCTTCACCATCGGCGTACCATAAGCTTCTCACAGTCGGTACCAAAATCATCGGTGTTGGCCGCAACTAAGCCGCGCACGCTAAAGAGTTCAGAAATGCCGTATCTAAAGTATCGATTTGTACTTTTGTTTTAATTTTCTTACATTTTGTGCTTGAGTTTTGAATTAATTTATTTATCCTTTTCTCTGCATCATACACATAGACTTATTGTTTCCCTTAACAAAACCTAATCTTTTTATTCATGAGACTTGTGGCAGAATAAGACCTTTTTGATCTACTATTTATTTCTATAGATTTTATGAGAAATTTATATATTGTTTTGTTGTGATAGTAATATATTTATACCTTATATTCATTTATTTCTACTAACATGCTCTGTTTAAATTTCGCAAATGCAATTCGGTTACCCACATATTCGGTGCCACAATTTGGAATTGTGGTTAAAGGTTAGGTACTACTTGTTCTTAATTTTTCATATGTGTTAACAGTTCAGATTTCTGTCACTTTTGTTTATACAAAATTTTTCCATTTAATTTTGAAGAGTTATATACAAACCTGTGCTCTTTCTTGCTTCCTTACAAATTGAAGACTTAGGGTAGAATTTCAGCTTCTATTTGGTTTTGGGTTCATTGTTGTTTTAGTTTTGGTTCACTTGGTTTCGCAAAATACATATTCCTTCGGTTATTTGAATCCTAAATGTTATTATTGTGCATATGGCAGGATGTCCTCAACTGGAATCCCGACGGATATACTGTAACTGACTAACTGGTATCTTTAGTTATTTATTTATTTATTTATTTTTTCTTCTTTAAATATATATATAGTTGTAACTTGTAAGTGCATTGATTTGAGTTTCAAGTCTCAACAGCTCAATTATCTACCTTTAGGATCATTTTTTGTTTCCAAGTTTGCTCTGTTTTGGTTTAGTATGCCCTTTGTCATCATTGGTCTTTTGTGGCAGCATTTGATCATTGTATGATTCACAACTCAGGACTTGTTATAGGATCCTTTTTAAGGTTCTATAAGTGTGTTTAATGATGCTCTTCTATTCTGCATTGTCATTTTATAGTATTCCCAATCTGAATTTTGATTTGCAGGTAATTGAAACATTGTTCTTGACTGCTATTAATTGACAACTTGTGTAGTGCATATTGTACCCGTTGTTTAAGGTTCAGAACATTAGTCTTTGATGAGAAAAAAGGAAATGATGCGACATCTAATAAATATAAAATTCTCACGTTTTATCGATTATCCATGTATATGACAACTTGACTAGTATTACATCTCGGGATTGACAAATGAATTTCCATTTTCTTAGAATACTTGTATTATTGCTTACAAAGTCCACATCTTTCTAGGATATATAAAGAGTATGGAGGCATTTCAGATAGACCAGATGATGCTGTTGATGTCTTCCACACCTATGGTGTTGCTGGTAAGACTTATTGTCATCCTCGTATTTTCATATGTCACGAAATATATAGCCTTCAAATTGACACTTTTCATGTCACAAAAGAATGTTTTGTTCATAGATATCACTTTTAATTTTATGTACCATTAATTTTTTACTTTCCCTATTTTTAATAAGAAATCATTTACAAGTAATTAATTTTAATTGATCATTTACCTTCATAATTAATTATTACCAAAGTTTAACCCCAGAATTAAGGAAATATTTGTCGTCACATACATAACTTTATATTAATTAGAAATATAAAACTAATGCATAGATGAAAAACGATTGACTTATGTATGTGTATATATATTTTGATATGTCTCCAAAATATAAAACTAATGCATAGAGGAAATTGAAATCAATAATTTCATTAAATTGTCAAACTAAATCCATTAACATAAATACAATATTGAATAGAGAATATCCAATTCTAGCTATAGGCTTTTGTACGGATAAAATAAATAAGTGTATATTGGTAATTACCAATTGTCATTTAGTATCTTTTGGGAATTATACTTATATAGCATTAATCATGCTTAATTACAAAAGATAAATGGGGTCGAATTCAAACTTTAATGGCTTGAGCTTTATTAAAGAGTACATATATAATATATTCTCATATGAACTTCAATGCTTAAGTATAAGATATTCATTGTTAAACATAACCCTTGGTTCAATTCGTGGATTAAGACTCAGAAAAATGTTTTTTGAATTTTCTTCTCGAACAATATTCATTTGCGGGATGAACTTTTCACAATGAGCCTTTTAATAAATGCTTTTAAAAATATTTTTGGTAAAGTTGTATTTTAGAAGTCACTTTCACGTGATTCTCCAAAATGAATTTTAACCAATTTGTCTTATTCAAAAAACTCAATAATGTTTATTATGAAACAAGCAACTACTTTATAAATGGATTTCAATTTAAAAAAAATTGGAATGGACTTCAAACAATCTCGTATTATAAATTTTGAGCTTTAATATGTGTTGTTCTTTTCTATTATTCAATTTGATGGTTACAAATGTAACCATTTAATGTACATAATTTTTATTATGACTGGTTCACTAGAAAAATATTTATTTAGCTGATTGTTAATGGTCAAGTAGAAAAAAGAAATTACTTCAAGAATTATAATTAGATACAACTTTTACTTCATCATTTGAATTTTGAGCCACAAAAATACAATATAATTCTTTAACAAAGTTTTCCTAAATCATAAAATTCTTTATAATAAAAGAAAAAGACATGCAAATTATCTTTAACCTAGAATATCGATTCCTTCTTTTTTTGAATTTTTTTTACTCAACCCGTATTTTAGGTGATTATGAACATATTTTGGCTTGATAATAAACTTTTATATCAATTATAGATAAAGCTTGTTTTTTAGATGAGATAATCAAATTAAGACATATAACACGTCAAAATTTAAAATAAGATTCATCAACCCTAAACCTTTTTCTAATTTTGGTAACTCATAATTCCTCAACCCTTTTTCAATTTTGGTAACTCATATCTAAAATGTCAAGTGTTCTTAAACAGATAGACATGTTTTCTTAACGACCATCGGATAAACATGGAAAGACACCCTTCAAGTTCTTTAACATGGAAAGACACCCTTCATGTGGATAGATACAAATACAACCTAAAAATGTTTATACCATATATTTAGAAGTCCAATCCAAATAATAAGATTTGGGTTACAAAAGACGCCAAAACAATTGGTAATAGATTACGCCTGGGACTATGACTTGGAAGGTGGGGGAATATATCCGGTGGTGGCATCACACAGAAGTCACCATTGAAATATATCGTTCGAGGGAAAGCCCACCCACTCTTAAACGTAAACATTCTTTTATCCTTCTTAAATAAAAGCTCCGCTTGTACATTTCCAGAAGGACCAGATTGAATGAGCACGTCATTGTATGATTCTCGTCCCCAAAACATGCTCGTGTCATCTGCACAACAAGTTGAACGATGAAATCAATCAAGAGACGTGTTTATTTGACAAGATAAAAATATTTGGAAAAGTGAAATAATCACTTACTTTGGCCATGTTTGTTTATGTTTTCAAAATTCATTTTCATGATTTTAAATCACAAAATTCAAAATAAACTTAACCCACTAAATTTTCATCTCAATTCCTTTTTTTTCAACTCTACTTTTTAAATCTCTTATATAACTAATTATCACTCATATACACATCACTTTACACATTTACCAATCAAATCATTTATTATAAATTATTTTTTCACATTCTCTTTCATACTTTACAATTTTTTATCCATACTTTTTTATTTTTAATTTACACAATCATTATATACACTACTAACATAATTATTCTACACATCATCCATCAACCTATCACTATTGATTTGACATCTCTTACAACCAATGTTTTAAAACTCAGCCCGGCCCGCCCGGTTCAACCGGTTTGACCCGGAACCGGCCCTTAAAACGAACCGGTCAGACCCACAAAATCGTTTTTGGCTCAAATTCGGTCAATTTGGTCAAAAACCGTTCGACCCACCGGTCGAACCGGTGACCCGGTAAAATCGGTCCCGGGTCAATCGAACCGTTAGGTTTTTATAAATACCAAAATTCAAGCTTAAAACTTAATTTTTTCGCAAAAAATCACCAACCTTCTATTATTTTTCTCATCCAACATGATTCAAAGAAAATTTCTCAAGAAAATCTTTCATTCGAACAAATCAAATCAAATCAAAATATATTATTTGTAAAACTTTAGTCTTTTTCGTTTTAGTTTTTTTGATTTGTAAATTATTAAAGCTTTTAAGTGTTTTTCTTTAAAATGTTGGTTTATTATATAATGATGTAGCAATTATGTCATTTGTGATGTACATTTGATTTTTGTTCCATGAATTCAAAAATTGTATCAATTAAACATAATTTTGTTTATTTACTTAAATAACTCTCAATTTTTTTCATGATTTTGATATAAATATATGAACTAAAAATGATTTTGAAAATAGGAAATATCAAATTTTTATGTTTTAAAATTTTATAATAAATATTAGTATTTTATTTAATATTTATTGCGTAATTATGACATCACTGGTTCGACCGGTGTTGACCCAACGGTTGAACCAGTGACCCGTGACCCGGTCAATTTTCCGGTTCGATGGCCGGGTTGGGTTTCAAAACATTGCTTACAACTTTCAACCTAATTTTAAAAACATAAACAAACACCTACTATTTTCACACGAATTTCTATAGTACGTCATTCCCGAGAAAAATTTAAGATTTCATCCCAAAAACATAAACAAACATAGCCTTAGGTTCTCGTATGGAGTCAATTACCGATAGTTGACACCATCTATTTGGATTAGATTCTGAAAGTCGGGATGCTGCACTACAAGATTCCAATGCGTGTAGTTCATCCCATATTGAAAATTCGTGACAACTATTTTGACACGCCAATACTGTTTGTAGTTTAATTTAATATGCCAATGAACCCGAATAGGGCACATATGGCTAGTACACTTCAGGAAAGGCAACGTCAAATTGGCTACGTCACGAGCCGAATCAAAACTGTAATTTCAATGATTGAAAACACTTAAATTAATATTATATATATATATATATATGCAAAAAAATAATAATAGAAAAGTAAATAAATATGAGTGTTCAACTTACTCTACACAATTCTGTGGTTCCATTTTATTCTGGCAGCCGCAAGCACAAGTTGGGCAACCGTAATTTCATTGTCGTAGAATGCCGAGAGTGAGACACAACATGTTGGTGTCTTTTGAGCTATGAATTGTGAATACGTGCAAGTCACGTTCCATGTCATTGTTTAAAGAAAAGATTAGTGTTAAAAGTAATATTCGTGAAAATCATCGCAAAAAGTAATTCGAATGTGAATGTGGTAATATTCGAATGTTAAATAGCTTACTCATAGCTTGTCTAGCTCTTCGCGTGTTTGCAGCTAAGAATCTGGTGGGCTTCACCCTTGTAGCCGGGATTTGGTGCCTCTAGGGTGAAAGCCTTTGGCAGCCGGACTGTTTTAGTAGTTGTCCCAGCCCGACCAACAATTAATGTAAACGAGGTTGTAGAATTTGATGGGTCCTGACCCATAGGACTGAAGACTGCTCCTCTGCAACAATTTTGGGTCCGTTGGTTGTAAGGAGCCCCCGGGAGTAAATCCACAAATGTGGGACTCCTTTTGCAGCTATGGGGTGATATTTGCTCCTTTGAAGCTAGAACAGTCACCTTGTTCAGTAGCTTCATCTCCCCATGTGTCCCAACCCACTTTCTTTTTCGCCCACGTCCACCCCACTTTCCAACTCGTCGATTCTATATTCCGATATTGTTGGAAATTGTAGATCCAAACAGAAGCCTGCACAATTATCCAAAAATATAAAAATAGGACATGATTATGAATTAATCACTCTGCGATTGTGCAGCTTTACCGTCTATATTTTCTTTGTTTGATCAGTCAAACATTCGATAAAAGTCCATGATTTTTCATGCATGAAAGTTTTAAGAAAATTTGCATGGACACAGTTTCATTCTTTAAGAGTAATCGTACTATGTCAAAATATAATGTTTAGTAATATATCATGATTTATAATCGTGGTGCTTATTATAGTGTTTTTTGTAAGATTCTTTTATAACTTAATCCAACTAATAAAATTCAATAAACTCAACTCGGTATATTTCCTAATAATTTGAAAAAATACTCCTGATTTGACAATCGGTATAAGTAACTCTTTATGTAATTTCTTCATGGGCTGACGCTTACTCCTGAAATTTTGTCAGCATGTTAATTTCATATATAAAACTATCAAATTAATTCTTAATGTTTTTTCAACTAGATAAGAATCAGTATTGTTATTTTATACAATCATTTTGCTTCTTCAAAATACGCCTATATCATATCTTCATAAGATGTGTAAGATATTATTTATATACTCCAATGTCATTTATAATTATAATTTAGTTTAACATATCCATATATCACTATAAAACTTGATATATATATATATAGGAACAAATCAAGAAGAAGAAAAAAATTAAATAAAACTAAAGATTTCGATTACAGTATATCCGTCGGGATTCCAGTTGAGGACATCCCATATGATGGAAATATTTCCGTTAGGATAAAGGGCTTCGTAAGCACCTGTACAGAAAAGTAAGCACCTGTACAGAAAAAATAACATTTAGGGTTCATTTATATATATACACACAAACATGATATTAATAGTAATATATGTATATATATATATATATATACACACACATGTAGAGGAGACACCAAGGCAGAACATCAAAATGATAGTCAAATAGTACATCTTCAGTTCCTGTTTTCCTGACACTCTGAAATAATGTTTGTTGCTTTAATTTCTATTTCATGAACATCATTTTTTTTTTTGTCGGTAAAAAATAATATTTAATTACAACGTATCAATACAATATGTCCTAGGGCGTGCGCCACGCCGCGCCATCGCCACGCCACGCTATGGGACCCTTGTCGCCGCCGCAGCGCCATTCGCCATTAACAACTATGCCTTGTCGAAGTCCCTTTTGTCCTATGAAGAATCCATGAAGTCCGCCATTGATGGAGATGGAATATGTCGGTGAAGGTGACGCATTCCATAATCCAATCAACAAAGAGACCCGAAAATCTAAGACCAATGAGCATAGTCTTCAAAAAATCTCAAGATACAAGGTCGAAAGCCTTCATAAGATCAATCTTGATGGTACACCTCAGATAGATCATTTTCCTAGCATACCCCCTTATGAGCTCTTGCATGATATGGATATTTTCGGTCATAGATCTTCCATCAACAAATGTCGCTTGTGTCGGGTCAATAATATCATCAAGAACATGGGAGAAACGAGAAGCGAGAATCTTGGTGATGACTTTATAGAAAACATTGCAACAAGTTATAGATCGAAAATCCTTAACCGTCGTGGAATGGGAGGATTTTGGAACAAGTGCAATGGTCGTATGGTTAAATTGTTTAAGGAGCTTACCCGACTTAAAGAACTCCAAAATAGCCATAGTAAAGTCATCCCCAATGGTGTCCCATGCCTTTTTGAAGAAGCATAAAGAGAACCCATCCGGTCCCGAGGCCTTGTCATCTCCAATCTCAAAAGAGCATCCTTGACTTCCTTAGGCGTAACATCCCAAATGAGGGATAGCCTTTGGGAGTCATCAAGCGTAGGCATATGAGAAACCACATTCTCATCTAAACAATCCACATGCGCCCCCGTACCCAATAATATCCCAAAGTAGTCCACGAATTCTGAATGAACTTGCTTGTATTGTTACGTTGTGATTATATATTATTTTTTATCGACAAAAAAAAAGATTGTTGTTCATGAAATAGAAATTAAAGCAACAAACATTATTTCAGGGTGTCAGGAAAACAAGAACTGAAGATGTACTATCTGACTATCATTTTGATGTTCTGCCTTGGTGTCTCCTCTACATGTGTGTATATATATACATATATTACTATTAATATCATGTTTGTGTGTATATATATATAAATGAATCTTAAATGTTATTTTTTCTGTACAAGTGCTTACTTTTCTGTACAGGTGCTTACGAAGCCCTTGATCCCAACGAAAATATTTTCATCATATGGGATGTCCTCAACTGGAATCCCGACGGATATACTGTAATCGAAATCTTTAGTTTTATTTAATTTTTTTCTTCTTCTTGATTTGTTCCTATATATATATATCAAGTTTTATAGTGATATAGGGATATGTCAAACTAAATTATAATTATAAATGATATTGGAGTATATAAATAATATCTTACACATCTTATGA
The DNA here is from genome assembly GCA_963669365.1 of Verbascum thapsus. Classification (NCBI taxonomy): domain Eukaryota; kingdom Viridiplantae; phylum Streptophyta; class Magnoliopsida; order Lamiales; family Scrophulariaceae; genus Verbascum; species Verbascum thapsus. The sequence continues at coordinate 11,558,440 of OY770118.1, forward strand.
TATAGGCGTATTTTGAAGAAGCAAAATGGTTGTATAAAATAACAATACTGATTCTTATCTAGTTGAAAAAACATTAAGAAATAATTTGATAGTTTTATATATGAAATTAACATGCTGACAAAATTTCAAGAGTAAGCGTCAGCCCATGAAGAAATTACAAAAGAGTTACCTATACCGATTGTCAAATCAGGAGTATTTTTGCAAATTATTAGGAAATATACCGAGTTGAGTTTATTGAATTTTTATTAGTTGGATTAAGTTATAAAAGAATCTTACAAAAACACTATAATAAGCACCCCGATTATAAATCATGATATATTACTAAACATTATATTTTGACATAGTACGATTACTTTTAATAATGAAACTGTGTCCATTCAATTTTTTTTAAAACTTTCATGCATGAAATATCATGGACTTTTATCGAATGTTTGACGGATCAAACAAAGAGAATATAGACGGTAAAGCTGCACAAATCGCAGAGTGATTAATTTATAATCATGTCCTATTTTTATATTTTTGGATAATTGTGCAGGCTTGTTTGGATCTACAATATCGAAATATAGAATCGACGGGTTGGAAAGTGGGGTGGACGTGGGCGAAAAAGGAAGTGGGTTGGGACAAACGGGGAGGTGAATCTACCGAACAAGGTGACTGTTCTAGCGAGCAAATATCCCCCATAGCTGCAAAAGGAGTCCCACATTTGTGGATTTGCTCCCGGGGGCTCCTTACAACCAACGGACCCAAAATTGTTGCAGAGGAGCAAACCTATGGGTCAGGACCCATCAAATTCTGCAACCTCGTTTACATTAGTGGTTGACCGGGCTGGGACAACTACTAAAACTGTTCGGTTGCCAAAGGCTTTCACCCTAGAGGCGCCAAATCCCATCTACAAGGGTGAAGCCCACCAGATTCTTAGCTTCAAACACGCGGAGAGCTAGACAAGCTATTTAACATTCAAATTACCTTTTGCGATGATTTTCACGAATATTACTTTTAACACTAATCTTTTCTTTAAACAATGACATGGAACGTGACTTGCACGTATAAACAATTCATAGCTCAAAAGACACCAACATGTTGTGTCTCACTCTCGGCATTCTACGACAATGAAATTACGGTTTGCCCTATTTTTGCTTGCGGCTGCCAGAATAAAATGGAACCACAGAATTGTGTATAGTAAGTTGAACACTCATATTTATTTACTTTTCTATTATTATTTTTTTGCATATATATATAATATTAATTTAAATGTTTTCAATTATTGAAATTACAGTTCTGATTCGGCTCGTGACGTAGCCAATTTGACGTTGCCTCTCCTGAAGTGTACTAGCCATATGTGCCCTATTCGGGTTCATTGGCATATTAAATTAAACTACAAACAGTATTGGCGTGTCAAAATAGCTGTCACGAATATCCAATATGGGATGAACTACACGCATTGGATATCAAAATTAAAATGGGTCAAAAAAATGAGAGGTCAAAATTAAACGGTTCAGGATTTGCTTTTATCAAACAACTTAAGGGTGTGTTTGGATTGAGTGATTTGGATTTAGGGAGGGGGTTTGGAGGAAGGATTTGAAATGACACCTAAAATAGAGTCATTTGAAATCCACCGTAGTTATGGAGAAAATAACTCAAAGTCAATATCGAGTGATTTGAGATCCATTATAACTTGGATACATCCAAACGAACTTCATGGATTTGTTGACGAATTTGATATCCGTAGATTTCAAATACTTCAACCCAAACACCCCTAAGAGAATATTCCATGGAATTTAAACCTTCCACTTCTATTCGTGAAAATGCCTAGCAACAAAATGAAGCTAATTGATTGAAAATATGTTGATCCTTTCTTATATAAATCACTGTGTTTCTTAATTAATAACATTCCCTTCAATATCATAATTGGACACAATCACTATGTTTTCATTTTTTTTTTTGTTTACAAAAGTGGATTTATGTTATGGTGGGAGGATGTTTCGATCTCTTATTATAGCAGCAACAGTATTTTCCAGGAGCTTCAGGAGCAGGACTTCCATCACAACAATTGCCGAAATAATACCCACTTTGAGCACATACGAAAGGGCAGTCTGCAAGCTGGGAGCACAGTCCTCTAATGAATGGTTTACCGGTGCTTGGCCCAAGACCTAAAACATTATTTGCCCAAAATTGTTTTTCATTAATCTTTTATATAACAACATTCTAATAACTTAAGATTGATAAATAAAATTTGTATTGTACATTTTACCAAATTGAAAAGTTCAAACCATTAAGGTTTCTATTTAATCTAAAAAATTTGTTAATTTTATTTTTTATAAAAAACAAAGGATTACAGGATGGACATTTAAGGTCAAAAAACACTTCCATTGATTGTATAGGTAAAAATATGTTATAGAGAAGTTTTACTAATTCTTCTAAAATCAGTTATGAATTTTGATATTTTTTCTTTTTACTTCAAAGCTCAGTATATCCGAATTATAAATAGATAAAACTTTTATTTCATCATTTAAGCCACAAATATAAATAAATTCTAAGTATCGTTAATTTTTATTAAAAAAATAGTTCCTAGACCATAAATTCTTTATACTTTGATTCCTTCTTGATTTGGTGGTTCTTTGTCTCACTTGCTATATTACGAATTCTTTTTCTTCTATTTTTTTTATGTGTTTTTCTTGCTCGATAATGACACAATTATATAATAATTATTTTCCACATACATAACTTTATATAATTGGTGGAGATGTAATAGTCAAATTAAGATATATAACACATAAAAACATTCTAAACCATAACCCTTTTTCAGTTTTGGTAAATTACATCTAAAAAGCCTATTGGTGTGTTTGGATTGAAGGATTTAAAAACTATTGATTTCAAATTCACCGACAAATCCATTTAGGTTTGTTTGGTTGAATTAATGTTATAATGGATATCAAATCCATTGGAACTCATTTTGATATTTTCTTCACAACTATGATGAATTTCAAATTTTTAGTGTCATTTCAAATCTTTCCTTCAAATTCCCGCCCAAAATTCAAATCACTCGATCCAAAGTCCAAACACATCCTAAGTATTCTTAAATAGATAAACATGTTTCCTATGGTATAAATGTCATATATGTCTTAATCTATCCAACACATAAATGGAAGTAATTGCAAGCATCTATTGTATAAATGCCTAAAGGTTGGTCAGGTGTTGGCTTGTTATTTTTTTTGTCCTGATCTAGGGATGGCAACGGGCCGGTTTTGGGTAGGAATCGGCGGGTCTAGAACCGAAACCGCATAATAATTTTTGGACCCGGAACCGGAACCGCCGGGTTCAACTCGCGGGTACCCGGATGCGCATGTAGCTTTTTTTTTTCCCTTGTTTTATTTTGTTCCGGGTCTAATTGGTAGTTGTAGATCTTTCTCTACTATCTTGGTAGTTGTTAATTGTTTATAAATTAGTATTAAATAATTAAGAAAATGTTGGATAATATATAAGTCCAATGATCCAATCGATCATCGCCTTGAAATTTATGATCCGTAGTCTCTAATCCTTTCATGAAATCAACTTAGATCGATTAAATTTTAATACACATTACAAGTATTTCTCGATTTAATTAAATTAAATACAAACTGCTAATCCAAGTTAAAAGTCAATAAATGGTTACTAATCCATTTTGCTTATCTTTCTCTATCAATAAAATCTGCAAATTTATCGAGCTATGACTGTTAAATTTAATTTCAGTAATTGAAGGTCCCAATTATTAATCTTAATGCTTCTAAAATAAATGTAGCTTAATTTTATGCTTCTCAGATCAACATCCAATGAATAAATACAATTAAAAATAAAATATAGTCACTCAAGTTTTTTTTGGCTAGAAGTGTAAATTTATTTACATGATGAGACATAAAATTATCTATAATATCGTCATTTAATTTCAAATACAATCCCTTGTAATATATACATACTTGATTGAATATAACTATGGGGATATTTATTTTAAGGTTTTTGATATGTTACTTTTATACGTGAAATTGTGAAAAGACTTTCACGTCCTTGTTTAACAAAGGCAAATATGTTTATATTGGCCAAAAAGAGACAATCTTAAACTTCTCCAATATATCACAATTACTACATAAAACAATGAAAATAAAACATTTGTAAATCTGCAACCAATTTGCTTCTTATAAAGAAACCAATAAAAAAAATAAGGCGGTTCCGGGTTAGACCCGGAACCAGAACCGGAACCGCTCAAGAACCGTTTAGTTGGACCCGGATCCGAAACCGGAACCGTTTAGCATTGAAAAAACTGGATCCAACGGGGCAGTGGCGGAGCCAGGAATCGAAAGTGGGGGGGCGAAATGTTAAATTTTTTATTTGGGGGGGCGAAATGTTAAATTTTTTCAAAAATACACATGTAAAAAAAAAAATTTAAAAATTTAAAAATTTGGGGGGGGCGGCGCCCCCCCCCCCCGCCCCCCCTAGCTCCGCCACTGCAACGGGGCGGTTCCGGGTGCGGTTCCGGGTGCGGTTCCGGGTAGACCCGGAACCGTTGCCATCCCTATCCTGATCTGATCACTCAAATCATTAAATAAGTACTCCTATATGGATATATATAATATATATATATATATATATTTATATATACATTGGCCAAGTTTGTGTTGTATTTCATTAAACTTTGTATCATTAATTAGGGACCATTTTTCTAATTAAAGTAAAAGCAAAAAACGCTAAGGACTTTCTTTTTGATGTGCATGGCCACCCCCTCTTTCTCTAATTAGTGGCTTTATAAATTTGTATTCAAGTATATAACATAAATTTAGTTGGATTTCATCTATTGTTATAATTCTAAATTGTTATTATTACCATTAATCCTGACAACTCATTAAAATTTATAGAATTAAATATGTGATTTCATAATAAATGAAAGATTGAAATTAAAATGGGTCAAAATTGTGGGGTAAAAAAAATAAGACAGCAAACTTAAAAGGGTGTAGGATTTGCCCTTACCAAACAACCTAAAACTAAAAGAAATATAGTACATTGAATTTAAACTATTTCTATTTGTGAAAATGCACTAGCAACACAAATGAAGCAAATTGATTGAGAATATGTTGGTACTTTCTTAACTAAATCAATGTGTTTTCTTAGTTAATGACATGCCTTTTAATATCGTATAATAATTGAAAATAATCAATATTTTTTTTACAAAAGACGATCTATGTCATGGTTGGAGGATTTTTCGATCTCTTTATATAACAACAACAATACTTTCCAGGAGCTCCCGGAGCAGGACTTCCATCACAACAGTTGCCGGCATAATATCCAGTTTGAGCACACACCACAACGCAACTTGGGAGCTCGGAGCATAGTCCTGCAATGAATGGCTTACCGGTGATTGGCCCAAGATCTGAAACATTATTTACCAAAAAAATCATTAATCATATGTCAATAGTTATTTCTTGAAAAAGATTTAATAAAATTACTTATATATATAAATAAAATTAAACATAATTCACCTAGTGTTGTTTGGGCTGCGATTGAGTTGAAGCACAATGCCATACAAAAAATTCCAATAAGCAGAGACCTTATAAAATTGGAAGCCATTTTTCAGTTTGATTAAAACTGAAGAATTCTTACTCATCTATTTGTACTATGTTTATTGTGAGTATGTAATTATTGTAATATGGATACGTATAATCTCATTCGAGTAATGATTTTTTTTCATGGAGTATGTCATTAATTCATTCATAATTTCTATAGTAATGTTTTAAATTCTATTTAATTGAGTTTGACTTTTCCATTATTCATGCTTTCTTGGAAATATATTTAAGTCAAAATTGATACTTTGACTTTTGACGGAATAGTAATATTTGAATAGTTGTCAAGTAATCACATAGTAAGTTATTAATATAGTCCCTATCTTTCCAAATATGTCGTGAAAAATTAAATGAATTTGTAGGTTTGTTGTATAATTTTTATTGTTGCTTCCACTGTAAAATAACGTTGTATTCTTACTTAATTACTATTTAATATAATGATTACTAAAAACAAGTATTTAATATAATGATTACTAAAAACAATTATGCTCATTCATCTATTCTATGATAACTAATATTATTATGCACATATATATATATATAATGTGTCTTTTCACTTATTTTACATAAAATTGTAGGACTCTTTAATTTTTTTACATTCATTCTCCAAATAAACCATCCACTAAAACATACAACATCTCAAATGTCCTCTTTAATAACATAATTATAAATTTTAAGATAATTTTGATTGTTTCTTCCCATTATAAAAAAAATATTGTTGTCCTTACTTAATAAATCTGTAATTATAATAATTAATAAAAACAATTATAGCGATTCATTTATTTTATTATACCGGATTCATGCACTAGAAACATTGGCTGCTATTTGACATTTATGGTATGATATACAAAAGCTGAATATAAAGAATAATTCCTATTATATATAATTGTTCGATTTATCAATTTGGCCTGTATCATATAACCATGCATTAAGAATAAGATAACAAACATAAATTTTCTATCCCAGAAAAGTATATTACAATGGTATTGCACCACCAATATCTAATTATTTAATTATTGTTAAATGTTTATTTTTAAAATGGACGCTATCACAGTGAATCTAGCATGATAAACTGATCCAGATCACATGGCTGTTGGATATTAAAAAGAAAAAATGGCCCACTAAGACTAGGACCAAACAAGTGGATTGGGCCAGGTCGAGCACAATGGGGATCTGCCCCTTATTAAAACCTTATTGGGCCGGTTTGCGATGGTTTGGTCCAAGCTCATCTTGGGCTTGCCAGACAACTAAATTGCTAATTGCTAAACCAAAGTCCAAACTACATCATTCTATTATTTAATGAAAAGAAAAGAAAAGAAAAGACTAGGACCAAAAGACACCAACGTGTTGTGTCTCACTCTCTGCATTCTACGACAATGAAATTACGGCTTGTCCAACTTGTGCGTGCGGCTGCCAGAATAAAATCGAACCACAGAATTGTGTAGAGTAAGTTGAACACTCCTATTTATTTACTTTCTAGTATTGATTTTGTTGCATATATTATCAATTTAAGTGTTTTCAATAATTGAAATTACAGTTCTGATTCTGCTCGTGACGTAGCCAATTTGACGTTGCCTCTCCTGAAGTGTAGTAGTCATATGTGCCCTATTCGGGTTCATTGGCATATTAAACTAAACTACAAACAATATTGGCGGGTCAAATTAGCTGTGACGAATTTCCAATATGGGAGGAACTACACGCACTGGAATCTTGTAGTGCAACATCCCGATTTTTAGAATTTAATCCAAATAGATGGTGTCAACGATCGGTCATTGACTCCATACGAGACTCCATACGAGAACCTAAGTAAGTGATTATTTCACTTTTCCAAATATTTTTATCTTTGTCAAATAAACATATCTCTTGATTGATTTGATCGTTTAACTTGTTGTGCAGATGACACGATCATGTTATGGGGACGAGAATCATACAATGACGTGCTCATTCAATCCGGTCTTTCTAGAAATGTATAAGCGGAGCTTCTATTTAAGAAGGATAAAAGAATGTTTACGTTTATGAGTGGGTGAGCTTTCCCTCGAACGATATATTTCAATGGTGACTTATGTGTGATGCCACCGCCGGATATATTCCCCCACCTTCCAAGTCATAGTCCCGGGCGTCATCTATTACCGATTGTTTTGGCGTCTTCTGTAACACATGTCTTATTATTTGGATTGGATTTCTGAATATACTCTTCGATTTTTATTTGTATCTATCTATTTATATACCATTCTATTAAAAAATTGAAAGATAAATATTATAGTATCTAGTATCAAGAACTAATAACGTTGAACCTTTAAATATTCGATTAGAAATATAAAAAGAAAAGAAACCAATTATAATCCATTCATGTAAAAGTCTTAAGATCAAGGAGGAACATTTTAGTCTACCACATAAATAAAAAAATTACATCAAAATCTTTTGATAAATAAAGAAATTACAGCAAAGTGAGAAAATTTCTCAATATCCACAAGAAAAACGCCCGCGGGTCTCATGGGTCGAGTAATTGGATCCTACAACTCATAAGTTTCATTTATTATGGTTTTGACTATTACATTTTGGAGAATAACTTTTGTTATAATTAAATGTGAGGTGTTTAGAATTTATAAATATAAATATGTGGTTTCATAATAAATTAGAGATCAAAATTAAAACGGATAAACATCGTGGGTCAAAATATGAGAGGTCAAAATTAAAATGGTTCAGTATTTAATCTTATCAAACAACCTAAAAGAGAAAATAGACCATTGAATTTAAACCACTTCTATTTGTGAAAGTACACTAGCAACACAAGTGAAGCAAATTGATTGAGATTTGAGAATATGTTAGATACTTTTTTAACCAAATCAATGTGTTTTCTTTATTAATGACATGCACTTCAAGAAAGTAATCAATATTTTTAGTATTTGTTTTTGTACAAAAGACAATCTATGTGATGGTCGGAGGATTTTTCGATCTCTTTATATAGCAGCAACAGTACTTTCCAGGAGCTCCAGGAGCAGGACTTCCATCACAACAATTGCCGAAATAATATCCAGTTTGAGCACACTCCACATCGCAACGTGGGAGCTGGGAGCATAGTCCTGCAATGAATGGCTTACCGGTGACTGGCCCTAGACCTAAAAAATTATTTGCCAAAAATTCATTAATCATATGTCAATAATTATTTCTTGAAAAATATTTAATAAAATTACTTATATATATATATATATAAATAAAATTAAACATAAGTCACCTAATGTTGTTTGGGATGCGATAGAGTTGAAGCACAACGCCATACAAAAAATTCCAATAAGCAGAGACCTTATAAAATTGGAAGCCATTTTTTAGTTTGATTAAAATTGAAGACTCTTATTCATCTATTTATACTATGATTATTGTGAGTGTGTAATTATTGTAATATGGATACATATAATCTCATTTGAGTTATGTTTTTTTCATGGAGTATGTCATTAATTCCTTCATAATCTCTATAGCAATGTTTTAAATTCTATTTAATTGAGTTGACAGACTTTTCCATTATTCATGCTTTCTTGGAAATATATTTAAGTCAAAATTGATACTTTGACTTTTGACTGAAGAGTAACATTTTTTAAATTGTGGTCAAGTATTCACATAGTAAGTTCCTAATATAGTCCCTAGCTTTCCAAATATGTCGTGAAAAATTAAATGAATATGTAGATTTGTTGGATAATTTTAGTTCTTTGCTTCCACTGTAAAATGACATTGTTATCCTTACTCAATTACTATTTAATTATAACAATTACTAAAAACAATTATGCCCATTCATCTATTCTATGATAACTAATATTATTATACACATATATATATATATATAATGTGTCTTTTCACTTACTTTTCATAAAATTGAAGTACTCTTTCATTTTGTAACATTCATTATTCAAATAAACCAACCACTAAAGCATACAACATAATGTCCTCTTTAATAACATAATTTTATCTTTTAAGATAATTTTGGTTTTTTTTTTCCATTATCAAATAACATTGTCGTCCTTGCTTAATGAATCTGTAATTATAATAATTAGTAAAATAATCACGGCGATTCATTTATTTTATGATAAATGCTAGTATTAAACAAATATAAGATTTTTAATAATACCTTATTATTTTATAAGGTATGGTCATCATATTGTACATAATTGCCTTTGCATTATTCAATTTTTTGTGTGTGAAATTTTTTCTACAAAAGCTCTGCTTATTTCGATCTTTTCAGTTTTCTAATGCACATGTTTGCTTGTGAAGAAGGGAAGTGGAATTCCACTAAATGTCCTGGACTGGGCTGTGCCTTCTGGGCTTGTGCAAGGCCCAAGCCCATTACACTTCAAGACTATTTTCTCGTAATTGGACTTTGGAGTTGGATGATATTTAAAAATATTATGGGCTCAAGTAAATTTGGTATATGAACTTGGAACATATTGGTGAAAACCCCATTCAAATAATATATATAATTGTTCGATCTATCGATTTGGCCCGTATCATATATTGCAATGGTAATTCACCACAAATATCTAATTATTTAATTATAATTATTGTTAACTGTTTATTTTTAAAATGGACGCTACTATCACAGAGAATTTAGCATGATCCAAATCACATGGCTGTTGGATATTAAAAAGAAAAAATGGCCCACTAAGACTAGGACCAAATAAGTGGATTGGGCCAGGTCGAGAAGAATGGGGACCTGCCACTTATTAAAAGCTTATTGGGCCGGTTTGAGATGGTTTGGTCCAAGCTCATCTTGGGCTTGCCAGACAACTTAATTGAAGAAAGCAGTAACGGCTCGATTGTCGAGAGCTCAAACTTTGCAAGATCCCAAAATTCCCAATTAATTAACCCTAAAAGGGATTCAAGAAACAGGGGGAAAAATTGATTTTCGATCAATGCTTCTGCATAATTGTTCTCTTCTTTACTGTCTTTTGTGCTTGATAACAGTTGGTTTGGCGGCAGATCCATTTGTGTTCTATGACTGTACTGTCTCTTACATCACTGCCTCACCTCTTGGGGTCAGACAACAGGTTCTCTTTTTCTTTCTTGGTTTTTTATAATGTTCATTATGTCTTATTTTGTTATTTCAATTGCATATAATACATTTTCTTGGTTATTGGAAGTTTTTGATGCAAGTGTTTGTGAATTGTGATTGATGGGTCAGCCCTTGTGCATTATTATTTACGTTTATTGTCTGGGAAATTGCAGTATTAGTTCCATAGGACTCAGTGTGATTTGTTTAGAAACTTGCAAAATTAGTCCCGTTGTCGTTAAAAGTAGGTGAAAAATCGGGAGTCTGGCCATGTCTCTTGCACATAGTCGTTACTTAATTTGCATAAATTTTGTATTATCATGCCTGCAGTTAACTCCTGAACATTGTGTTTCCAGGTGATTGGCAAAGAGGGGTGTTGTCAATGGCAAAAATAATCTCGACCAACCCTTTCTTCTCACATGGTATATTTCCAAAATATCCATTTACATTTCCATTTCCATTAATGATGATAATTGAGTAACTGTTTCTCATAGAAAGTCCAGGAACGGCATTCAACAAAGAAAAAATTCGTGGCAAGATGGCGTTTCAGGGACTAACTGTCCCATTCCTGCTGGTTAGAACTGGACATACCAGTTTCAGGTCAAAGACCAAATAGGTAGTTTCTTTTACTTCCCTTCCCTAGGCTTCCAAAGAGCTGCAGGCGGATATGGCGGAATAGTTGTTAACAACAGACCACCTGATGGAGATATTACCCTCTTTATTAGCGACTAGTACACAAGGAATCATAAGGTTGGTAAAGTATAATTTCTTGATGCAAGTATTTATTTCTTGATTCATTTGGGTTTCTTAGTTACTTGTCTATGCTTATTGGAAACAGAAACTCAGAAGAAGCGACCTTGAAAGCGGAATTAGCCTTGGAACCCCCCGATGGTGTCTTATTTAACGGATTAGGCCCTTACCAATTTGATAGAGCCCTCGTACGGGACGGTATTCCTTACCAGATAATAAATGTTGAACCAGGTGTTTTTCTTATGCTATATGCTGATATGTGCTTGAATTTCTTCCTAAGATCCAAAGTGTAACTGTGCTTGTGACATGGATGAACGAAAACTGCCAGTTCAATTTGTATCTTAATAACATCCATGGTGATAGATAAGTGGGATTCTACTAGATACATTTCCCTTGTTATTTATGAATGCCGCTCACTTTGAAACATGATTTTGTGATTTTTAAAGTGAAAGGAATTAGTGGCAGAGGATGCTGTTTTACATTGATAGTATGACATATGAGAGATGAATGCACAGAAGAAGTCCTATTGTATTTGTGTCATCCTATCTCCGCTCTGTTTGGCCTGTATTATAATATACCATGCATCTAGAATAAAATTTGTTCCATGTCACAAAATGGAAAAAAGTCAAGAAAATAGGTATTTGAGCCAGAGTTGTAGGATTAGTTGGGATTTTGGCACGAGATTCAGTAGTAGAAGTTGATTCCTAACAGTCTAAAGGTGTAAATACTGATTGATAATCACTTAAATTAGAAATTGGATGCTAGAGAAACCTAGACCTTTCTAAAATGATGTGTTCCTTAATGCTGTAAATTTGTTTTGTTGACTAATGACAGAATGGGTGAGCTCAAGTTAGAAAAGCATGTTAAATACATCTTATTGATCGAAAAGAAAAGGTACGCCTCGTATCCATTGTATATTTTTCTTGGAGAAAATGGGTTTGGATGTGGATTTCATTTCTTGGATCACTTAAAAAATGAAAATACATCTCAAAACTAGGTTCAAACATAAACTTAGCATTTTAGAGCCTTAAAGAAATTAAAATATTGTAATTTGACCTCTACTCTAATTACTACAGGTTACATACACCTCTTCTCTTGTTTTCACAGTAACTAATTAGGCATCATAACATTGGAGCCCGTTTTTTAAACTTAAAACTTTGATAATGCAGTCCAATGCAGTTTTCTGTTGGTCAATTGTATTATTGCTTACAAAGTACACATCTTTCTAGGATAAAGAGAATGTAGGCATTTCAGATATAGACCAGATGATGCTGTTGATCTCTTCCACACCTATTTTGGTGTTGCTGGTAAGACTTGTCGTCCTCCTATTTTCATGTCACGAAATATATAGCCTTCAAATTGAAAACTTAATCTTGTAACAAGGGACAATAGAAAATGCCATCTGTTAATTTTCTACTGGATGTCACAAAATGGGCCAGCACAGGCCAGGCCGGCCCATTCCATAAGGAATAATGGGCCGGCGTGGCCCATTTTCTTTTAAATTGTGGGTTGGTTGAATCACCCCCCCCATTACTCGATCTTCTCCAACTGGAATTTCCAGCGGTTGGAGAAAAATTAAAACGGAAAAAATTGAAAAAAAAAAACTGAAAAGGCTGGCCTGATTAAACTAAGTTATAATTATAAATGACATCAGAGTACATAAAAAATATCTTACACATCTTATGAAGGAGTGAATAAAACATAATCCATGTCGTCAGCGTACATATATATACACACAAAATAATAATAATAATAAATAATAAAGCTTCTTATCTCGTTGCGTTATTCAACAATTCTTGACAATAAATAGCTAAAAGCATTGCAATTAGTTATTTGTTTTGTTTTATAACTTCTTTGTTTTGCCTGATGAAAAATATAATATAGGCGTATTTTGAAGAAGCAAAATGGTTGTATAAAAGAACAATACTCATTTTTATCTAGTTGAAAAAAATTAAGAATGCATTTGATATTTTTACATATGAAATTAACATGTTGACAAAATTTCAGGAGTAAGCGACCCGTGAAGAAATGACATAAACGTAACTTATACCAATTGTCATATCAGGAGTATTTTTGCAAATTATTAGGAAATATACTTTAGTGAATTTCTATTAAGTTACAGAATAAAAAGAAGAAAAACACTAAAATAAACACACCGTGATTATAAATTACGATATTACAGAACATCATAATTTTGACATAGGGTGTAAACGAGCTGAACTTGGCGATTTTGCCAAGCTCGAACTCGAGCTCGAGCCTTAATAGACGAGCTCGAGCTCGTCGAGCCTAAAAATTTCGAGCTTGGGCTTATTCTCGTGAGCTTGGGTTTGAGTTCGAGCCGAGCCCAAGCTTGCGGCTCGAGCCTGAACTCGAGTCGAGCCGAATATTTTTTATTTATTTTTTATTATTTAATATATATTTATTAATTATTAAATATATATTTATTAATATAATAATAAAAAATAAGAATATATTAAGAAATAATAAAGCTCGCGAGCCCGGCTCGCGAACATTTTTTAGAGACAAGTGGGCTCGGGCTCGAGCTTGATTAAGTGTTCGAGCTCGTTTGATCGGGCTTGAGCCGCGCGAGCCGGCTCGGCTCGACTTACACCCCTATTTTGACATAGTTCGAGTACTTAAGAATGGAATTGTGTCGATACAATTATTTTTATAACTTTCATGCATGAAATAATAGAGTTTTAGTAAATGGGATAGATTAGGCACTTCTGTTTAGATTTTTTGTGAATTATATATATGATCAGTTATGTAAAATTGGACGAGCTAACATATAAAAAAGAAAACATAAATAATCAAAGTAATAGTCAATGCATTCAACATTTCAACTAAATCGAACAGATTATGAACTATAAATTTGCACATATTAAATAGAGAGATTAATTAAAATCTTGTCTATTTCTATGTTTTTGGGTTATAGTGCCGACTTATGTTTGGATATACAATTTTCAATAGTAATAGAACATAAAATCGCCAGGGTGGAAATTGGGGTGGACATGGGCCAAAAACGAAGTGATTTGGAACACATGGGGTGGTGAAGCTACCGAACAAGGTGATTGTTCTAGTTTCAAAGGAGAAAATATCTCCTAGCTGCGAAAGGAGTCCCACATTTGTGGATATTCTCCCAAGGACTCCTTACAGCCAACTGGTCATAAATTGTTGCAGAGGAGTAGGACTCCTTATTTATATGGTTCAGGATTCAAGTAATTCTTCAACCTCTTTTACATTAATTGTTGGACAGGTCAGGACAACTACTAAAACTGTCCATTTGCCAAAGGCTTTCACTCTACAAGCGCCGAATCCTGGCTATACTTGTGGATCGACTAACATAGTAAAACCCACCAAATTCTTAAGTTCAGATAAGCGGAAAGTTGAACAAGCTATGAGTAAGCTAATAATCCTTCTTTTTTTAGGATTTAGGGTTTAGAGTTTAAGCTAAAAGAAATTATTAGATTACTCATTGTTTGTCTAGCTCTCTGCTTGTCTGGATTTAGGAATCTGGTGGGTTTTACTATTTTAGCCGGTCCACAAGTATAGTCAGGATTTGGCGCTTGTAGGGTGAAAGCCTTTGGTAGCTGGACGGTTTTAGTAGTTGTCCCGGCCTATCCAACAACTAATAGAAAAAAGGTTGCAGAATTAGTTAGATCCTGACCCGTAGAACTGAGGACTCCTCCTCTGCAACAATTTGCGTCCGTTTGGTGTAAGGAGCCCCGAGGGAGCATATCCACGGGTAATACTATCCAAATCTCAGCCCAGCCAGTAGCCTCAACACCACACATTTACAATGAGGTGTGTGTTTTTTCACATCTACCACCCACCAGCACATAAATGTGTGGTGTTGAGGCCACTGGCTGCATTAGGCTAGGATTAGGATAGATTTTTCCGCATATCCACAAATGTGGGACTACTTTCGCAGTTATGGGGAATATTTGCTCATTTGAAGCTAGAGCAATCACCTTGTTCGGTAGCTTCACCTCCCCATGTGGCACAAATCACTTCCTTTTTCGCCTACGTCCACCCCAAATTCCAAACCGGTGATTCTATGTTCCGATACTGTTGAAAATTGTAGATCCAAACAGAAGCATGCGCAATAATCCAGAAACATAAAAATAGGACATGCCAACACATGTTGGCTCAGTTGGTAAGGACGGGCCACTTCCCCTCAGAAGGTTGTGTGTTCGATTCCCGCTGCCGACGTGAGGGCTGTGTTGGTGGGTGATCTGTAAGTACCTCTATAAGTGGCCTTTGGTCCCGGAGGCATGCCCTGACCCTGGTAGGCGACCGGAGCCGACCCCTACCTAAACTTTTTGTAACCAAAAAAAAATAAAAATAGGACATGATTTTAATTAATCTTTTCTATTTAATATGTGTACATTTTATAATCTCTTTGTTTGATTTGTTCAAGTTGAAAACCATTGAGGCTCTGTTTGTTTGTCAAGGGAATGGAATCAAAATAGGGAATATGATTCCCAAAATTAAATAACCTTGTTTGTCATTTTTTATTTGAGACTATGGAATGCAATCTAATTCCCAAAATATGGGAATTATCATCTCAAATAAGGGAATCACAATACCTTATTTATTGAGGGTAATGTGATTACCATATCAAGGTAATCATAAATATAATATTTTAATGCTCTTACTACCTATATCAAATATAATACAAAATCAACAAAAATATTATTTATTTTTTGATTTCATTTAAGTTATTATTTATGAAGAAATAGTTTCGTATTTTTAATTTGTTTAGAATATTTTTATTGTCAAAATAGATCGTAATTTTATTTTATTTGATATTTATTTAATGAATGAAATTGAAAAATTGCTATGTTGTTTTTGTGATAGTATTTTTGAAATGGTTGTTGGTAAAAAATGATTAATATATTTTATTTATTAACAATAATATATTTTCGACTTAAAATAATTATCAATGCATTGGTATATGAAAAATCCATATATGTATCAATTTTTTGAAAGTCAAACAATATGTAAATAAAAAATAAGCATGTTCAATTTAATTATTATTTTTCTAAAAGAGAATAATGCAATTGAACCAAATTGATATCTTATTTTTTTTTAATATTTAACCAAATTATATATATATATATGTGTGTGTGTGTATATACACTTATATATATATAATATCAAATATTCTACTACGGTTGAAAATTTTAGTTAGATTATAAATAATGGTTTAAAATAAGGGTATTTAAATCAAAGTCTTTAATTTTAGATCCATTCTTTATTATTTGTGTTTGAACTAAATATAAAAAAGGAAAACATATATATATCCTTACCCAATTTTTGTAGACAACCAAACACTATTAATGGAATCAGATTTCTAGTAATCAAATTACCAGAAATCTTATTCCCACTTTAGATTCCATTCCCTGTCAAACAAACGGAGCCTGATTGTTTTTTTTATGTCAACTCGTCCAATTTTAGATAACTGATCAACATATAATTCACAAAAAAACTTCAATATCAAAACTGAAAAATGGACTCGAGTTTTGTAAGGTCTCTGCTTTTTGGAATTTTTCATATGGCTTTGTGCTTCAATTCCATCTCAGTTGAAGCAACTCGAGGTGAATATATAAGTAATTCTATTAATTTATTATAAGATCTTGAAGTGCATGTCACTAATAAAGAAAACACTTTGATTTAGTCAAGCAAGTATTTAACATATTCTCAATCAATTTGCTTCATTTGTGTTGCTAGTGTATTTTCACAAATAGAAGTGGTTTAAACTCAATGGGATTTTCTCTTTTAGGGTTGTTTAATATAGGGGTGTAAACGAGCCGAGCTTGAGCCGAGCTTGACATTTTTTTCAAGCTCGAGCTCGAGCCTTACTATACGAGCTCGTCGAGCCCAAAATTTTCGAGCTAGGGCTCGAGCTCGAACCGAGCCCAAGCTCGCGAGCTCGAGCTCCGAGCCTGTGAAATTTAGGCGGGAAAATTCAAATTTCGATTTTTTTTTAATATTTTTTAATTATTTAATATATATTTTTTAATTATTTAATATATATTTATTAATATAATAATAAAAATAATAATATATTAAAAAATAAAAAAGCTCGCGAGCCGGGCTCGCGAGCTTTTTTTAGAAAGAATTGAGCTCGAGCTCGATTAAGAGTTCGAGCTCGTGAAGCTCGGCTCGAGCTCGAAAAACTCGAGCTCGAGCCGAGCTCGTTTGATCGAGCTCGAGCTGGCTCGACTTACACCCCTAGTTTAATAAGTGCAAATCTTGGACAGTTTTAATTTTGGTCCCTCGTTTTTTCCCCCACAATTTTGACCCGTTTTAATTTTGATCTCTCATTTATTATGAAATCACATATTTATTTCTATAACTTTTAAACACGTCACATTTACTTATACAAAAGTTATCATCCAAAATGTAAAAATCAAAACCATAATAAATGAGACCCATGACTTGAGGATCAGGATCCAATTCCTCCACCCATAAGACCAACAACGGGCTTTCCAGTGGATATCAAGAAATTTTCTCATCTTTTGAGGACTTTGCTGCAATTTCTTGATTTATGTGGTAGACTAAAATTTTACTACTTTGTTGTTAAAAATTTCACATGCAATAAATGGTTTCATGTATTTTTATATTTCTAGTCGAACAGTTAATGGCTAAAAGTTATTAGTTCTTTGATACTAGATATAATAATATATTTACTTCCAATTTTGTTTTTTGATAGAATGTTGTTATAAATAAATAGATACAAATATAAACCAAAAAGTATATCTATTACATATTCAGAAGTCCAATCCAAACAATAAATGGGCTACCAAATACACAAAAATAATTGGTAATAGATGACGCCCACGACTATGACTTGGAAGGTGAGGGTATATATTCAGTGGTGGCATCACACAAGTCACCATTGAAATATATTGTACGAGGGAAAGCCCATTCACTTCTAAATGTAAACATTCTTTTATTCTTCTTAAATAGAAGCTCCGCTTGTACATTTCCAGAAGGGCCTGATTGAATGAGTACGCCATCGTATGATTCTCGTCCCCACACAACAAGTCGAACGATAAAATCAATCTAGAGACATGTTTATTTGACAAGATAAAAATATTTGAAAAAGTGAAATAATCACTAAGGTTATCATATGGGGTCAATGACTGATAGTTGACACCATCTATTTGGATGAGATTTTGAAAAATAGGGATGCTGCACTACAAGATTCCAATGCGTGTAGTTCATCCCATATTTGAAATTCGTAACTGCTATTTTGACACGTCAATACTCTTTGTAGTTTACTTTAATACTCCGGGTTCATTAGCATATTACAGTCAACAACAAAGAGTATTAGCGTGTCAAAATAACAACCACAAATTTCAATTATGGGATGAACTACACGCATTGGAATCTTGTAGTGCAACATCCCAATTTTCAGAATCTCATCTAAATAGATGTGTCAACTATCTGTCATTGACTCCATAAGATACCCAAAATCAGTGTTTATTTCACTTTTCCAAATATTTGTATCTTGTCAAATAAACATCTCTCTTGATTGATTTGATGGTTCAACTTGTTATGCATACAACACAGGCATGTTATGGGACGAGAATCCTGCAATGACGTGGTCATTCAATCTGGTCCTTTTGAAATGTACAAGCGGAACTTTTATTTAAGAAGGATAAAAGAATGTTTACATTTAGGAGTGGGTGGGTTTTCTCTCGTACAATATATTTCAATGGTGACTTCACCTGATATATACCCTCACTTTCCATGTCATAATCCTGGGCGTCATCTATTACCAATTATTTTTGCGTCTTCGCTAACCCATTATTGTTTGGATTGTACTTTGAATACGTAGTGGAAATACTTTTCGGTTTGTATTTGTATCTATTTATAACATTCTATTAAAAAAATTGAAAGTAAAATTGTTACAATATCTAGTATCATGAACTAGCAACTTCTAGCCTTTAAATATTCGACTAGAAATATAAAAATAAAATAAACCAATTATAATCCATTGATGTGAAAGAATTAATAACTAGGAACATTTTAATTTGTCACATAAATCAAGAAATTGTGGCCAAGTCCTCAAAAAGATGAATTTTTTTTGAATATCCACAAGAAATTCTTTGGGTCGAGGAATCAGATCATAATCCTTGTGATACTCTTAGGAGTCCATTCTCTTATGTTTAGCAAGAAGATCTAGGGGTGTAAACCGAGCCGAGCCGGCTCGCGAGCCAGGCCGGCTCGGCTCGAACGAGCTCGGCTCGAGCTCGAGTGTTTCGAGCTCGAGCCGAGCTTCTCGAGCTCGAGCTCTCAGTCGAGCTCGAGCTCGAGCTTAACACACACTAGAAAAAGCTCGCGAGCCCGGCTCGCGAGCTTTTTGTTAATTTTAATTTTTTTTTATATTAAATACCCTAATTAATAATTAATAAATAAATCATAAGTGTGACATTTGGGAATTTAAAAGTACAGAACGTAAAATTGGAAGAAGACAATACAAACAAGCACTTCACAAATAAAAACCCTAATTTTCAAATTCTCATCTTCGATTCACCTCTCGCGGGCCTCGCCATCGTACAACTCCCTCTGCCTCTCTTCATCGTCGGGAATTTTGGGTTTAAAGGTAGATTTTTGGATTTCATAAACTCGGGTGTTGTGTAGCTAGTTTTTTTGGTTTCTCGTGGATTACTCTGCTTTCTGGGGCGCCTCCTTGTGTTTGGATTTAAATCTGATGGTGGCTGAATTACTTCAGAAAATTGCTCAGTTAAAGATTGTGAGGAAGCTGGAGCTCGAGGTCAAGCTGGATTTAAATCTGGGGCGATTCGAGCTCGAGTACAAGCTGGATTCGAGCTCGGGCTCGCGAGCTTGAGCTCGCGAGCATGGATTCGAATCGAGCTCGCGAGCCGAGCCGAACTAAGTTAAGTAATATCGAGCTCGAGCTCGAGCCCTCCAAATCGAGCTCGACGAGCTCGAGCTCGAGCTCGAGCTCATATATTGAGTTTCGAGCTCGAGCTCGAGCCCGAGAAAATCATCGGGCTCGGCTCGAGCTCGGCTCGTTTACATCCCTAAGAAGATCAAATATAATACAAGATTTGGCATATAATGTTTCATTATGAAGTTGAATTTCTATGCGTTAACAGAATCTATGATGCATTCAAATTATTTTTTCAATGGAGTAAAATTATTTCAATTTTTTGAAATAACAATTGAAAAATTGAATTGTAATCCGAACATAAACCCAATTGTACGAGCATTTGCAATAAGTTTGTGGCCTAGTTTCTAGATATGAACGGACATACTCCCTTTATAACACTGTTACAAATCCCCTTCCACCAATCACAAATCGACAACCATTTCGACGAAACCACCCTGGTTTTCAAATACCACACATACCCGCATCTGAAACCACCTTTTCATTATCACACATATACATACACATACTGAGGTGATTTTTATTATATGAATAGCAAAAGAAATTATGCGAGTGGTGAGAAGATAGACAACACACATATAGAAACAGTAAATACTAATATATATATATATATATACACACACAGATACATCATACATATGAAGAAGAAGAAAAGAATGGGAAGAGGAAGGGTTCAGTTGAAGAGAATATTGAACAAAATAAATCGCCAAGTGACATTTTCGAAGAGACGATGTGGATTACTGAAGAAAGCTCATGAGATCTCTGTGCTTTGTGATGCTGATGTGGGTTTAATTGTTTTTTCAACCAAAGGAAAGCTATTTGAATACGCTTCTGATTCTTGGTATGTTTTTTTTATTCAATATATTTTAGGTTATTGAATTCTTGCTAGGATTATCAGAAAAAAAACTATTTAATTTCTTTTAATTTTCCTTTTTCTCTTGCAAACTATATATATATATATATATATATATTTACTATCTTTTTTTCTTTCCTTTTTTCTGGATTTTTGTTATAATTTTGGTGGTGCTGTACTGTACTGGTTCATTGTATATATTTTCCAGTATTTCTCTTTCTTGCAGTATATTTTTTTTTCAAATGATATATAATTCCAAAAATGTCTTCATAATTAAATTATATTCTGTTTTGTGATCTTGTTTTAGATCTCAATGGTTTTTTGTATTTATTGCAGAATTCACAAATTGTCCTATTGTTCTGGAACTAATCAAACGCCATCTTACAGCCTTTTCGAACAGTTCTCGTCCGGGTAAAATTTCATCAACCTCCCTTGAAATAAGAATGTTCATCGTTGGCAACTATTTACATTTAAATATTGGCATAGAACTCCCCTTTTCTCAATTTTTCATCATATTTGCTAATGAAAGATTAAAAGTCTCACATAATAATAAAACAAATAATAGGGCTTTATATTTTTTTTGACTTTAGACAATAATGAAAATCTTTAACGGCGGTATATTTTAACTTTAAATAATATTATAATAAATAAATATTTCAATATTTATAATAAAAAATATTACTCTTGTAATAAAATTAATTTCAAATTGAGTATATTACTAAAATAGCACTAGTTTTGGAGAATCTGTTGGATTTTATTATGAAATATATATTTGAATAAAACATATTTAGTCATGTGAAAATTTGTTAGGTTTTTACTTTTATAATTTTTATTTTAAAAAAAAAAGTAGAAATATTTGTGTTCATGGAAAATGCTTGAACTAAGTAATAAGATTTTTATCACTAGGATATTTTTTTGAGAAGATAAAAGTTGTATTATAGAATTTTTTAATTGTAAATTGCTCTATTTTTTTATATTATATCGTATTTATGATGTTTTGATATATTCTCATCCTCCAAAAAGTTAATATTATAATAAAAAGTGAAAGGTGTTCTAATCTTTATAGAACTAATACAATGAAAACAAATAAAGGATGAAATATTTCTGTTAGTATTTTCAAGATGAGAGATGTCAATGTCAAATACTCATACTTCCAGGATAAGTGGATGCAATTTTCCTTCAAAATTCTCATAATTATGATGTTTCCATATATTCCCGTTCTCTAGAAAGTTAACATTATAATAAAAAGGTGAATAGTGTTCTAATCTTTATACGATTAATAAAAAAAATGAGAGATTTATACCAGTATTTCCAGAGAGATATAAATGTCAAATATTCATAATTTAAGGAAGATTGTTGCAATTTTCGTTCAAGATTCTGCATTTGCATTTTCATGAAAAACTAAACAAGTACGTTGTAACCCATTTGGTTGCTGAAGTTTAGTGTTAAAATATCATATGCTCTTTTAATATTGATGCCTTATTCATTTTGATTTGATTTTATATAATATATAATTCAAATATATGTCATGTATAATTTTTTCCTGATTTATAATATTATTAATATAATATATTATTTATTATATAATTATGAGCCACTGGTTTGATTACAGTCATTCGGTGGTTCAATCGATATCCATGACCCGGTCAATTTTTCGGTTAAATAACCGTTCCGAGTTTCAAAATATTGATGTTAACATATCATTATGTTGGGTTGTGTATTAAGGTCTGGGTCTTGACGTCCTGCCTATAAGACAAGCATATGCCCAACTATGTTTTTAAACCCGGACAAGTCATCGAACTGGAAAATTTAATGGGTCATTGGTTCAACCCGTTGAACCGCTCCAAAAAAACTAGTTGAAACGTGTATATGTATATATATTTTAATATGTATCAAAAATATAAAACTAATACATAAAGAAAATTGAAATCAATGATTTTATTAAATTATCAAACTAAATCCAACAACATAAATACAAAATTAATTAGAGAATATCCAAGTGTAACTATTTATTCAATAATATTATGAAAAATTCTATAATTTTTGTACATAAAAGAAAATAAAAATAAAAAATACTTTAAACTACTAGAATTTAAGACACCATGAAAACCAATTACCATCCTCCTCAATGGCGATATCACCAATCTTAATTTGTGCTTTTTCTTTTCTTTGAAAATATATTTTACACATTTTTGTGACCCCTTTTTAAGTTGGTTGAGGGGTAAGTTCTTAAATATCACAATCAATGAATTATCATTTGCCAATTAATACCCCACCTCGAGAAGATGCATGGTAAAACCTACAAGTCAATGTCTTTTTTCCCTCTATATTTGTTGCCTCTGAGATAATTCATGTTAAATCTCTATGTTGTCATGGATTACACCTGGATACTTTTTGTCCGATAATTGGTATGAATTGAGAGTCTGTAGCATTCATTACGTTGCAAATGAGCAAAATAAATGATGAGTAATATAAAATTAACTACACTAAATATATATAATTTATTAGAATAATACATATAGTAAGTGATGAAATATTATCGAATTAATATAATACAAAAAGAGATTAATATATACAAATATTCAAGCTAAAACATTTTATGTGTTAAATATGTTACATCTCAAATCATTTAAGATATGAAATTAAAGAATAATATTTGTTAATACGGTGAATGACTGCAAGTCAATAAACAAGTACAAATTTGTTTTTCTTTTCTTTCCTTGGAGTTTAGACAATTAATTTCATTAGATATGAGACACAACAAAAAATAATCTATCTTTGGATTCCTTGAAAAGGTAATTCATAGCTAGCTAGCTAGGTGCAAAGTGGTCCGTGTTGTTATAACTCACAAAAGGGAATATATAAAAAATAATGAGTTGCATTTGAATAAATTTCAAAACGTCACATTCCAGAAGTCAATTTTTTTGGCATTTTAAAAAAATAATATAAGCAAAAAAAAAAAATATATATATATATATGCATGCATGCGCAATTATTATTGCATTAGTATGATTTGATAAAAGAATACATGTCTCATTCTCACCCAGTTCCACCCATTCCAATCGTATGCAATAATGCAACCCTTTTTCTTTAAAATCTTTTTCTTTTGATAAAAGTAAAAGAAGAGAAGAATTGTTGTGCTGATTCCTTGGTAGGATAAACCTCTTGTTTTATTGTATTATTGGCAAAATTTGGGCCAAACTTTATTATTTTGTAATTTTGTGTCTAGTCACAAATAACAATTATCAATCATAAAAGAAGCTATAATTTTTATAGTGTTATTATGTAGGACAATAATTACTACCCACAATAACCTGATGAAATTCAAACATAGTAAATCATTAATGCTTGGTTTTATTTTTCGTTTGAAGCTTTTTTTTTTATACTAAAAATACTTAAATAACAAAAAGATGTAATGTTTTAATTAACTTAACCTATTAGCTAGATATTTCAAGCCTTCAAAATGAAGATGGATCCTTTTCTTATTCTTTGTAATTTCCTTCACTTGTGTTAAGATACATAGATAAAATCAGTGATTCAAAGTTTCCAACTACTGGTGGTCTTTGATTAATGACTACCTTTTACATACACCTCTTTTGTTGTTTTCACTGTCTGTAAGTAATCAAACATCATAAGTTTTAATGTATCTACACGCCTGTCACTTCTTGAATGATTAACATTTCCAAATAAGGAAAAGGAAAGAATTATTGGTTTCCAAAAAAGGAAAAAAGGAAAGAATTATTAGTTTTCAAAAAAGGAAAGAATTATTAGTTTTCAAAAAAGGAAAAAAGGAAAGAATTATTAGTTTTCAAAAAAAGAAAAAGAAAGAATTATTGATTTCCAAAAAAAGAAAAAGGAAAGAATTATTGATTTCCAAAAAAAGAAAAAGAAAGAATTATTGATTTCCGAAAAAAGAAAAAGAAAGATTAATAAAACATGTATGGGATATCCTCTAGTCCCAACCAACATATCAAAACAAAGTTTTATATCTTCATTTCCCCCTGCTGCATACTTCATCCTCCTCATAATGCTTTGCCATAAAACAGTTCTCTTACGTACAGCTTTCCTCATGCAATGAACTAATTATACCTTCCACACTCATTGATTCCTCATTCTTATACGTACTATTGTGTGTATGTATGTGTCTCTTTCTCTTTAGTTTACATATGAAAAAGTAGCTAAGCTACTCCTCAATTCTTAAACTTAAACTTTGATTGATAATTCATTATTAATTTCTTTCCACTGTTGTTGCAGTTTAATTTATGTTGTGTGGGAGCTAGCTATTGCCATCAAGTAAAATCTGGAGGCCTGAATGGGTAACGATTTAATTGAATAATATGAGAGAACTAAAAACAATATTTATAAATAATAGTATAATCTTTTAACGTATCTACAGGTATGTCACTGTTTGAATATCCGGGATTGAGATCTGTAGATCCAGCTTATGCATTGTTAACTCCATTTTCCTTGGAAAATAAAGGTATCAGCTTATACATTTAATTAATCCATGAACAAATATTTTTTCCTTTTTGTGAAATGATTAAAATTGATAAATAAAAAAAAAGATGAAAAATTGTATTGAGAAAAGAGTTTAATTCAGTTTATTGTATTGTTGACTAGTGTCAACAATACAGCTGAGCTGATAGAACTCTGATGAGTTTCTCACTTAGCCTTTTGAGAGAGATTATTGGTGTTTTAGAATGAATCACCAAATGTATCAAATCAAAGAACGAAACACCAATCACTTCAGATATTGGTGTTTTTGATAGTGTATCTTTAGGTGAGTTCTCCTCCAAAAACATGATATTGGTAGTAATATATGTGTATATATATATAAATATACTTACATATAAAGGAGAAGCCACCAAGGCAGAACAACAAAATGATCATGAGATAGTCCATCTTTAGTTCTTCTTTTCTGACGTAGTGAAATTTGTTCCTTAATTTCTATTTCATTTTTACATGAACAAAAAATGTGTGTTCTTATAACATGAGAATTTTGCAAGAATTTGCCAAAAAAAAAAAAGGAAGTGTGATTTGTTAAAGTCTAAATTGAGAAATGAGATGACTATGCATGTATTAGTCGTATCATCACGTCGTAAATATTATTTGTTCTTTTTTAATTTCTGTTTCCATGTTTTTAAAAACTTGGAACAAGTGTTCCTCTTGCGTCATATGTTGCATGCATTATTAAAAAAGTTTATTACCAAAATTTACTTATTTTTAAACTTAAATAAGTTATTTCTTAATTTTTATTAACTTATTTAATTGCTGAATTTTGTTCAACAAGACAAACACGTAAATATGTGGACTGAAATCTTATGTTAATAATAATATAAAGTAGAGATAAAAAATGACTAATTAGTTGTAATAACGAAAGTGAAGTAGCTATGTATTGAAAATAGTATAAAGTGTATATATATTAAGCAAATTTATTACTAATACTGAGAATTAATTATCAAAGTTATCATTTCCTGATATCGAAGTTGGATCCCAATTAACTTACGTTAAACTCTTCTTATGAATTTTCTCTACAAAAGAAATGTTGTCATGCGCCTCTTATTTATAGCTATTAATATATGAGATACATATATATATATATATATATAATTTCACTTTGTGTGTTTTGGGTACCTTTTAATCTATTGAAAAATATTCTTATTTAGTTGTGGTTAGCCAAAAAAAGGTTTAAGAAACTTTTTTATTAATTTAATTAATTGTATTTTTTCATTCAAGAAGTTTGCAAGAAGTTCGACCCCCCTCTAATTTATTTTTTTTTGGGGGGGGGGGTCATTTCGGTTTTGGATCTGGGACGAATAGGCGTGCTATTTGTTTACATTCATTAGTTTGTAAGGGATTCAATGCAGATTTTGATGGGGATCAATATATAAACGTTGCACGTAATATTTTTATAAGAAAAAGTTACAATGATTAAAAGAGTAAGTAATTGTCAATAATATATAGTATAATAATAACAATAAATGTTACAATTGAAAATATATATAGTATAATAATAAGCATATCTATAGAATTGTATTGAAGATATTATTAATGAGTAATGACAATTGAAAAAAGTATTACATTACTATAATAATAACAACAAATATTACAATTGAATATATATATATATATATATATTATATCTCATTTTATGTTTTTGTTACTTGTTATTTTCTTTTATATTCCTATCTTTTTAGGGTTACTTATCGTTTTCCTAATTTTTTTTTGGCCTAAGTTTAGAATTTAGCAAGAGATAATTTTGGTTATATATTTGAATACAAATTTATAAACCCACTGATTAAGCCTCAAAGAATAAAAAAAAACAAAAAAGAGGAAGTGTCATTTGTTCAAGTTTTGCCTGAATGAGAAAGAGGTGGCTATAAAAGATAGTATTTTCTTTTGCTTTTACTTTATTTACGCATAGATAAGTTCCTACTTTGTTTTCACATGAATGGATTATGTCTTTTCTCTTCATTGTTTTAATTTTTCTTATAATAGTATAAAATCATTTAACTTTTTCTACCTGGAGGTTGCTTAATGGCTAATTAATATTAATGGTAAACATTTATGCTAATCTAGAATAGGTTGAACCCACTTATCAAATAATAAACAATGCTCATATATAAGAACA
Organism: Verbascum thapsus; assembly: GCA_963669365.1. Lineage (NCBI taxonomy): Eukaryota > Viridiplantae > Streptophyta > Magnoliopsida > Lamiales > Scrophulariaceae > Verbascum > Verbascum thapsus. The sequence continues at coordinate 11,586,226 of OY770118.1, forward strand.
AGGGAAAATTTGTCTATCTATTTAAGAACACTTATCTCATACTATGTGATTTACCAAAACTGAAAAGGGTATAAGGTTTAGGAAATTTGTTTTAAAATTTGATGTGTCATGTATCCTAATTTGAGTATCTCATCTCCACCAATATAATTAAAATCAAACTTTATTTCTAATTGATATAAAACTTTTGTACGTGACTACAAATATTTCATTAGTTTTGGGGTTTAATTTTGGTATGATCATGACATCATGTCATTAAGCAAAATATGTCCATATTCAGACACTTAATCAATGAAGTTCCGATATGAGAATATATATATATATATATATGTACTCTTTATTAAAGTTTGAATTCGACTCACCTTCCCTAAATACTCCATTCATCTTTTGCAATTGAGCATGATTAATGCTATATAAGTATATTTCCCAAAAATACTAAACGACAATTGGTGATTACCAAGGTACATTGATTTATTTAAGACGCACAAAAGCCCACTTCTTGGACATTTTAATATACTCATATTGAAGTATAAAGGGTTAATTTTGGGCACGTAAAATTATGTAAGCACACAACAAGAAACCCAATATAATGATTCAATATAAACAGACAAAAAAACTTGATTTTTTTCAATAAAAATATAAATTTTACTTGAAAACACAACTAATTCAACCAGTATATTGACCTAAAACTTGGCTATGTTTGGTTTCATTTTGGGCTCTGTTTTGGCCCAAACTTTTGCTCAATTTGTATTTGGTCTATTGGATTTGGGTTAGAAAAAATGTCAAAAATTTTGGTCCAAATTTTTTGAAGCCCCCAAATATTGCATTCTCACAATGTCTTATCACTATGTCTTATCAATCTCTCAATTTTTAAAAGCCCCACAATTTAAGCCTTTTATTTTCTATAGTTTCCCATATCAAACAGTAGCCTTTTATTTGGCATTTGTATTATTGTAGATATCAGCTACACTAAATAAATATTAAGGGGAAATTAATTTACTACCAGGTGTAAAAATGGTAATTGTATATTATTATTATTAAAACAGTAAAAGGAAGACCAAAAAAAAGTGATATCTTTTTATTTTTTTTATTATATAAAATTAGGGATATTTATATGTTGAGGTTTTGTTAAATTATAAATAAATCTTCTAAATTTCATAATTTACATTTAATATCACAATATTTTATTCCATCCAATAATTTATTTAGTGAATTGTAGAAAATACTCTTCAACCTTATTTAGGGGTGTTCACGAGTCGAGCTCGAGCCGAGCTTGCCAAAAAATTCGAGCTCGAGCTCGAGCCACAATTTTCGAGCTCGAGCTCGATGAGCTCCAGGAATGTGAGCTCGAGCTCGAGCCAAACTCGAGCCGAGTCGAGCCGAGTCGAGCTCGAGCTCAAAAACATAATTTTTTTTATAAAATAATATTTTTTTTATAAAAAAATATTTTTTTATAATTTTTTTTTAATAAAAATATTTAATTAAGTTTATATTTATTCATATATTATTAAATATAGTTATAATTAAAATCAAAAATATTATTATTTATAAATATATTATTATAATATATCATTTTATATAAAAAATTTAATAAATATTTATTTTTTTATAAAAATTAATTAAAAATTATTTTTTTATTCCGGCTCGCGAGCTGGCGAACAGGCATGTTTAGGCTCGAGCTCGGCTCGATAGGCTCGAGCTCGAGCTCGAATTTTTTCGAGCTTGAGTCGAGCTATTTTCGAGCCGGCTCGCCGAGCTCGTGAGCCGGCTCGACTCGTGAACACCCCTAACCTTATTTAAATTTATTATAATTGTAAAAACTTACATGCATACACCAATATTATAAATAACACGTATACTTTATATATATATATATATATGACTATATGAATTTTATTTAGAGCAATGATATATACCACCGTTTTCATACCACCGGTTTCTCACTCTTTCTATTATTAGTAAATAATCATTTGGATTTAATTAATTCAATTGAATTTAATACATTCATATTTTCTAAATCAATGGGAGGTGAAAATTCGGTGGTATGAAAACGGTGGTATATAACATTTCCCTTTTATTTATACATGATTCTTATATATTAATAAGAATTAATAAACACGCATACCCACACTTATATTTAAAATATTATTAAATAAATACATACAATATACATATTAATATTAAATTTATATAACAACTGTAATAATCTTAATATTAAATTATAATATTAATTCAAAATAATTATTAACACACATAAACTTACACGATTTGACTGCTACAGTAAATTTTGTTTCATCTCAAAATAAAAACAAACACTATCTCACCAAAAAATCACCCCAAAAATTACATTCAAATCAAAACCCAACACTATCTCATCAAATATGCGCGTCTCCCACAAAAATTTTCACCAATAATTCTTACCAAAATATCCAATCAAAATAAAACCAAACATACCCTTGATATTTACAATTGTAAAAAAATGATCAAATTTTGGACAAAAAATCACAATTTTTTGAATTTAAAAATAAAATTGAGTGGTAAAGAAGTTGAATAATAAAATCAAACAAAGTCAAGGACCGAAAGAAGACAAGAGAGTTTGAATAAAATGAGGCTCACAATTACCACCATCTTAGTTATGCCATCTCTTAGTTATAGATCAAGTGCCTCCAAACCCATTGATTGGAACATAAAATTGGGCCATCATGGCCCAATAGTTACACTTGTATTCATTTGTTTTTATTTATTTGCACTTTCATTTAATAGGCTCTATTTTAGGAACTTGCTATGTGATTACTTGACCACATTTTAAAAAATGTTAACTCTTCGGTCAAAGTATCAATTTGGACTAAAATATATTTTCAAGAAAGCATGAATAATGGAAAAAGTCAAACTCAATTAAATAGAATTAATAATATTACTATAGAGATTATGAGTGAATTAATGACATACTCCATGAAACAAACGTTGAATGAGATTATAAATATACACATTACAATAATTAAACACTCACAATAATTTATTATAAGATCTTGAAGTCCATGTCATTATAAAGAAAACACATTGATTTAGTTAAGCAAGTATCTAACATATTCTCAATCAATTTGCTTCATTTATGTTGCTAGTGTATTTTCACAAATACGAGTGATTTAAATTCAATGGGATTTTCTCTTTTAGGTTGTTTAATAAGTGCAAAACTTAGACCGTTTTAATTTTGGTCTCTCATTTTTTGGCCCCACAATTTTGACCCTTTTTAATTTTGATCTCTCATTTATTATGAAATCACATATTTATTTCTATAATTTTTAAACACGTCACATTTAATTTCACATGTATGGATTATAATTGGTTTCATGTATTTTATATTTTTAGTCGAATAGTTAAAAGGCTAGAAGTAGGGTTGGCAAAAGGGATTGGGTACCACGGTTCCAACCCAGTCAAACTAGTTTGGGTTAGGTTGGTTCCTAAGAAATTATATTTGATTTCTAATTGGTTCCAAGTTGGGTCTAACTAATTCAATAAGATATTGAATCGAATCGAATTGGGCTTGGTTCCCTTTCGGGTTGACTTTGGTTTCTTTTTTGGTTGAATTGGTTCCAATTTAAAACCATTTAAGAACTCAACCTATTTAAGAAGCGAACCGTTGGAAACAACTCAAACCCAACCCAACCCAACCCAACCCAACCCAACCCAACCCGCCCATTTGCCACCCCTAGTTAGGAGCTACTAGTTCATATACTAGATATTGTAATATTTTTACTTCCAATTTTTTTTGATAGAATGTTGTTATAAATAATAGATGCAAATACAAATCGAAAAGTATTTCTACTACATATTCAGAAGTTCAATCCAAACAATAAGGGGTTACCAAAGACGTCAAAATAATTGGTAATAGATGACGCCCGGAACTATGACTTGGAAGGTGAGAGTATATATCCGGCGGTGGCATCACACAGAAGTCACCATTGAAATATATTGTACGAGGGAAAGCCCACCCACTCCTAAACGTAAACATTTTTTTATCCTTCTTAAATAGAAGCTCCGCTTGTACATTTCTAGAAGGATCGGATTGAATGAGCACGTCATTGTATGATTCTCGTCCCCATAACATGCCCGTGTCATCTGCATAATAAGTTGAACGATCAAATCATCGAGAGAGATGTTTATTTGACAAGATAAAAATATTTGGAAAAGTGAACTAATTGTTTATATCACTTTTCCAAATATTTGTATCTTGCCAAATAAACATCTCTCGATTGATTTGATGGTTCAACTTGTTGTGTAGATCACACGAACATGTTATGGGGACGAGAATCATACAATGACGTGCTCATTCAATCTGGTCCTTCTGGAAATGTACAAGCAAAACTTCTATTTAAGAAGGATAAAAGAATGTTTACATTTAGGAGTAGGTGGGTTTTCCCTCGTACAATATATTTTAATGGTGACTTCTGTGTGATGCCACCGCCTGATATATACCCTCACCTTCCAAGTCATAATACTGGGCGTCATCTATTACTAATTATTTTGGCGTCTTCGCTAACCCATTATTGTTTGTATTGGACTTTGAATACGTAGAAGAAATACTTTTCGGTTTATATTTGTATCTATTTATTTATAACATTCTATTAAAAAAATTGAAAGTAAAAATATTACAATATATCATGAACTAGTAACTTCTGGCCTTTAACTATTCGACTAGAAATATAAAAATAAAATAAACCAATTATAATCCATTTATGTGAAAGAATTAATAACTATGAACATTTTAGTCTACCACATAAATCAAGAAATTGTGGCGAGGTCATCGAAAAGATGAAAAAATTCTTAATATCCATAAGAAATCCTGCGGGTCTCTTGGGTTGAGGAATCGGATCCTAATCCTTGTGCGGGTCTATTGGGTTGAGGAATCGAATCCTAATCCTTGTGATACTCTTAAGAGTCCATTCTCTTATGTTTAGCAACAAGATCAAATATTATACAAAATTTGGCATAATTTTTCGTTATGAAGTTGAAATTCTATGCGTTAACAGAATCTATGATGCATTGAAATTATTTTGTCAACGGAGTAAAATTATTTCAATTTTTTGAAATAACAAATTGAAAAATTGAATTGTAATCGAATAGGCTCAGCAAAAACCGAACCAATCAAAATGTTAAAAAAATGAAGGGAAAAAAAAATGCTTGGTTCAGTTTGGTTTTTTTGTATTTTCTAATTTAAACCTACTATTTTTGAATTTTTATTAATTTAAATATATAATATTTATCAATTATATTATAATTAATAATAATTCATATTTATTATCTTTTTTTAAATTCAATTAACTGCACTTAAAATCGCATCAAATAATCGAAATTTTTTAAGGGAAAAAACCCGAAAAATTGAATTTTTTATTTTTCGGTTTGTTCAGTTTAATTTTGAACACCCTTAAATATAAGTTAATAATTTAACTAGATTCCTTTTAGAAACAAAATTTAAATTTAGTATACATACCTGTTGTGTAAGAAAGGTAATGAAATGAAGAAAACATGAGAGAAAAAGGGGGAGAAATTCCGAGAGCCATAGGAATGGGTGAAGTTGGAAATTCATACCATAAAATGAATTTATTTTATAACATTTGAAATAGAAATGAATTTCCAATCCACCAATCCCAATAGATTTCGGCCAAAATCAGTCCCCATTTCACCTCTTATGTATACTTAAGAATTGTTGTGATGGATATATGAACAATTATCATCTTATATATATATATATTGGATGTCTTATCCAATGGGAATAGAGAAAATTGGATAAGGATTACACGTGGATTTGTTTGTTGGGTGGGTAAAATAATTCATTGTTTAGGTATATGCTAGTACGATATTACCTATGTTGTATATTTATTCCATTTCTATTGTATTATTATTGTCCACTATATCATTACTTTCTTTCCTAATACATTTTCGTCAAGTCCAAGGGACAACATTGTTCATAAAGATCTACTTTTGCCCATACTCACTTTCCCAAAGTGTAAATTAAATTATTAGATAACTTTTGAGGTTTGGATTTAAAATTTTTATCGAGGAAAAAAAATCAAGAAAATGTGTGTTGTTTATGTTTTTTTTTTAAAATAAAGTTTGAATTTCAAAATAACAAAAAGTATGTTGATGATATTTAATTTGTGTAAATTTAATACAATATTAATTGTTTTAAATCCAATCGGTTGAGCCTCTATATTATTTTACAACTACTTGGTCCGATCAAATACAAATTTGAATAAATATTTGCATAGATAAAATATTTAATGGGGTAACAACTATTCATGTGAACCAATTGAATATCGTCTTAGGTAAGTGGGTCAAATACAATGGGATCCACTAGATATTGTACTAGTTTGGCGCAGATCATGTTTTTATTTATTTATTTATTACAAAACATTCTTTAGGTTGAAATTGCTAAATACTTCATTCTACTACAAAAATATGTAAAATAAACTCATTAAATTATGGGGAAAAAAATTCCATCCATCAATAATTAATTGAGTTTGTTTAATGAAATAGAAATTTAATAAACGATGTGATATATTTTTTATAATGAAAAAAGGACAAAGGTGCAAACCATATGGAGGTATTGAGCAGCTTATATTGTATTCTAAGGTGGTTTGGGATGTTCATATTTAAAAATTATATGAAATTTCTCATGTCTTCGCATTTTCTCAAAAGTAAAATTTACAATCTTGTACTATTTGTCTACTTCTTATGTAATTTCGCAAAATTTATAATATAATAAATCCAATTTACTATATTATCCACCAAATATTTGTGTTGTGTGTTGATTTATGAGGTGTGGAAATTGTTTAAATGACACGTAGCATAGAATTTTTTGTGTAACTTTATTCTAATTTTCAAGTCTTCTTCGAGGTCAACGTGTTTCTCTTTCATCTTGTCACATCTTATCTGCAAAATTGAAGTTTCACCAAACAAATTCAATTTTATTTTATTTTATTTTTTGAAGAAAAAGTCTTAACCATTTGGAAAAGGTAATTTTGACGGGTGAAATATTTTTTTAGTTATTAGTGAGATATAATTATAACAAAAAAAGTTGATATAGAAATTATACTTGATACAAAAATTGTTAATTTATTTGATCTGTGATCAATTAAAGAAAAGTTGTTAAATGTATATAATCTGCAGTCATTAATTTTGATTACGCTAAAAAGTTATATCAAATTATTTCACTTATTTAAATTTGCAATCTGAAGAACACAAGATCACAAATTCAGAATATGTTATTACGATTTAGGAAAAAGCATTGATTACCTTCTGATTACACTCAAAATCAAATAATGATTCTAATAAAGACACTTCACAATCATAATAAATTATTTTCCCAAGATTGTAATAAAATTCTACCCATACCGACAAATCATTGTTGGGTAATTCGATAGCTCTCCAAAGTTTAGGCCGGCCCTTAAATTCCGAATAAGAAACTGACAAAATTTATCTTTATTTCTTGATCTATAACTAAAGACCACCATATGTTCTACGAAAGTCCTCAAAGGGAAATTTGAACTGTTGGGGTTTAGAAATGGAAAATTTAGCTCTGTTTCTGATCCCATTACTGTACATTTGCTATGGAGTTAAAGGGTACATAAATTACAACACTGGGAGTGGTATTGTGGATGGAAAATTGAACGTTCACTTGGTTGCTCACTCACATGATGATGTGGGCTGGCTTAAGACCATTGATCAGTACTATGTTGGATCAAACAACTCTATTCAGGTTGAGTTTCTGTTATATATACATATATATACACACATATATATATATACATATAGATATATATGTATAGATATTCGTTTTCTTGTTCTTGATCTGAATTACTTGCTTTGATAATTTGTGGATATTGCAGGGGGCATGTGTGGAAAATACTCTGGACTCGGTTGTCATGGCACTGCGCCGTGACCCTAATAGGAAGTTCATATTTGCTGAAATGGTACCTGTTTTCTTTTCCCTGTTTGATGAATTCGAATGCTTTTCATAAAAATCTTCTTTTTTTCCTGTTCCAAATGATAATGTTCCATTTATGCTCCATAGTGTACATTTAGTGTAGAGAAATTGGATACTATAATAGAAATTTAATTTTCATGTTAATAATGTGTTGTGTTGTGTACATAACAGCTTCTGCAAAAGCGAGACAACCTTAAATGCCATAGCCCATATGATCGTAATTCGTAATCAAACTGATACTGGTCTGAAAAAAGTTGTTCCTGGTTCTGTGACATCAATCGAGTTTTCTTTACTATATATATGTATTATGAACAACGCCGTATATTAAATGTTTTTCAAATTTCCATCTCTATTTATCCCCTGAGCAACAATTTTATTTCTGAGATATAAGAATAGATGAGATGAAATTCATTGTCTATCTATATTGATATGTTGCTATTAACTTTCATGAAAAAAATAGGCGTTTTTCGCTAGATGGTGGGAAGAGCAAAGCCCACAAACTCAACAAGAAGTAAGAAAGCTTGTCGATATCGGCCAATTAGAATTCGTTAATGGCGGATGGTGTATGCACGATGAAGCCACAACTCACTATATAGACATGATTGACCAAACCACACTAGGCCACCGGTTCATAAGGGCTAACTTTAACAAAACCCCTCGTGCGGGATGGCAAATCGATCCATTTGGTCACTCTGCAGTACAAGCTTACTTACTCACGGCCGAGCTAGGATTCGACTCTATTCATTTCGCACGAATTGATTACCAAGATAGAGCAAAACGAAAGGTAGATAAGTCTCTTGAAGTCATATGGGAAGGTTCTAGAACATTCGGTCCCTCTTCTCGGGTATTCGCCAATGCGTTTCCCGTTCATTATAGCCCACCAAACGGCTTTCATTTTGAAGTTAACGAGGATTTTAATCCCGTACAAGATGATCCTCTTCTTTTCGACTTTAACGTTGAAGCACGAGTTAATGATTTTATATCTGCAGCAATGGTTCAAGCAAATGTGACAAGGACTAATCATATCATGTGGACAATGGGTGATGACTTTCAATATCAATACGCCGAGTCGTGGTTCAAGCAAATGGATAAACTTATTCATTACGTCAATAAGGACGGTCGGATTAATGTGCTTTATTCTACACCGTCGATATACACGGATGCAAAACATGCAGCTGCGAACGAATCTTGGCCGTTGAAAGTTGATGACTATTTCCCGTATGCGGATAGTGCTAATGCTTACTGGACGGGGTTTTATACGAGTCGACCTGCCTTGAAAAGATACGTCCGTTTGTTGAGTGGATATTATTTGGCGGCTCGTCAACTTGAGTTTCTAATTGGAAGGAGATCGATTAGCGCTAATACTGATGGATTAGGCGATGCTTTAGGAATTGCACAGCACCACGATGCTGTTACTGGTACTGCCAAACAGCACACTACAAACGACTATGCAAAACGCTTGGCGATTGGAACCTCGGAGGTACATATTTTGCTTTATACTTCTTGATTCATGATTAACCCTTAGGGTGTGTTTGGATTGAAGGATTTGAAATCTATGGATTTCAAATTCGTCAATAAATCACATGAAGTTCATTTGGATGTATCCAAGTTATAATGGATTTCAAATCACTCGACATTCACTTTGAACTATTTTCTCCATAACTACGGTGGATTTCAAATGACTCCATTTTAGGTGTCATTTCAAATCCTTCCTCCAAATCCCCTCCTCTCCAAATCACTCAATCCAAACACACACTTAGATAAATTATATAGACAATCCTCGTGTGAGAGCTTAATTACGAAAAACACCATGATGTTTGGGAAATTACCATAAATTCCATTGTCAATAGTAAAAACGGATTACAATCTGCCCCGGTTAATGAAAACATATTACAATTTCACCCCTCGTTCTTTCGAGTGGTTAAGATGTGACAGGGGTAATCTGCTAATTTGCTAAACCTCAGGGCCTGCATTTAATTATCCCGAACCTTTATAACCAACTTTCGAATTTTCGCAAATTTATGGAATTATTTATGTTATGCAGGCTGAAATTGTTGTGAATTCAGCTTTATCATGTCTAGTTGATTCAAAATCGAACGGCTCGTGTGATACTCACTCTAAAGTGACATTTAATCAGTGTCAATTACTCAACATAAGTTTTTGCCCACCAACGGAAGGCGATATTCCCCAAGGTAAGAGTTTGGTCGTTGTGGCATACAACTCACTCGGATGGAATCGTACTGATTTCATCAGGATTCCTGTTAACCTTCAGAATCTCGTCGTCAAAGATTCCACTGGCAAAGTCATCGAGTCTCAATATGTAGAAGTCGATAATGTTACAAATAATCTGAAATCTTATTACGTGGAAGCGTATACAGGAATCTCAGACAAAAACGCTACAAAATATTGGCTCGTTTTTCCAGCAACCGTGCCGCCTCTAGGTTGGAATACTTACTTCATTTCTCAAAAAGGTAATAACCGAAGAAAATCCTACGTGTCCATGATGCAAGAAAATGAAACTATCGAAATCGGACAAGGGAACTTGAAACTGTCGTTTTCCTCATCAACGGGGCAACTTAAACGCATGTACAATTCAAAAACGGGAATCGATATACCAATACAGCAAAGCTATCTTTGGTATTCTTCAAGCCAGGGAGATTCTGATCCCCAATCGTCTGGCGCATACATTTTTCGACCAAACGGGTCCCCCCCTTCGGTAGTGTCTCGTTCCGTTCCTTTAAAGGTCATTCGGGGCCCACTAGTCGACGAAGTTCATCAGCAATTCGATTCATGGATATACCAAATAATCAGAGTTTACAAAGATAAAGACCATGCTGAAGTGGAATTCACTATCGGTCCAATTCCCACGGACGATAGTATTGGGAAAGAGGTTATTACAAGAATGACGGCTAATATGGCGACCGATAAAGTGTTCTATACGGATTCGAACGGGAGGGACTTTCTAAAACGGGTTAGGGATTATAGATCCGATTGGCCGCTCACGGTTACTCAACCCATAGCAGGAAATTACTATCCAATCAATCTCGGGATTTACGTGCACGATGAGAAATCTGAGTTCTCGGTTATGGTCGATCGAGCCAGTGGTGGGTCCAGCATCCGCGATGGAGAAATCGAATTAATGCTACATAGACGTATGATTAGTGACGATTCGAGAGGCGTAGGTGAACCCCTTGACGAGTCCGTGTGCGTAAACGACGTTTGTGAAGGGCTGACCGTTCGTGGAAATTATTACATGAGTATAAACGAGGTTGGAAAAGGCGCCAGTTGGAGGCGTACGATTGGACAGGAGATTTATTCGCCAATTCTTTTGGCGTTTACGCACGAAAACGTCGAAAACTGGAAATCTACTCGTGTGACAAAAGGCTCGGCCATGGATTCAAGCTATCATTTACCTCAAAACGTAGCGTTAATTACTTTTCAAGAGATGGGTGACGGTAGTTTGCTTCTTCGTTTGGCGCATTTGTATGAGGGTGGTGAAGATATAGATTACTCGAAACTTGCTAAAGTTGAACTGAAGAAGATGTTTGGTGGAAAAACGATAAAGACAGTTAAAGAGACGAGTTTATCAGCCAATCAAGAGACGTCTGAGTTGAAGAGAATGAGTTGGGCTGTGAAAGGTGAAAAGAACGAGGGTGAAGCTTCGATTAGAGGTGGTCGTTTGGACATGTCGACTCTTGTTGTCGAGCTTGGTCCGATGGAGATTCGAACTTTTGTCTTAACGTTTTGAACGAACGAGTAATATTTGTGGGCTTTGAATAATCGACACTAGCAATAAAAGAGTTGAAATATGGTGCAATTGGTGTTTTTCATTAGTAATATATATATATATATATATATATATATTTTAGTAATCAATTTTGTGATGACATAAAGAGAAGGAAATGATAATCTATGGGTTGATTATTACAGTAAGTTGGCTTGTGGATTTGGTTAGTTGAATTGAAAAACTCAGGTTGGCAATCGATATTTTGGACAATGTTACGCGTTTAAGGTAAAAAAGGGTAAAAAAATATAGGTAAACTAATACGAAAATGGATGATAAATGAATTTGTAGATATAATGAGGTCATGCAAATGTGTTTGAATATACTATAATATTTTTCATTAATTTTGTATAGTATTTTTCATAATTTATTATGTTTTATTGTATTTATATTTTTTTTTAGTTTATAGTTAGAATTTATTTATTTATTTATCAAACGCATGTTCCAATGGTGTTTAATTTTCTCTAATCTAATATGAAATCGAGTTTTATAATATTCTACGGAGATCAAAAGATGTGTACATCTTATATTCTTATTAGTCTCTTGAGTTTAGATAAAAATTCATAGGGCAATTTTTATTTGCGTCCTAAAATTACAATCATAAATGTAGTGTTAGAATTTTAGAAATGTTAGTGTGACATCGGTCTTTATTAATACTGTAAATTCAAAAGAAAAAATCAATTGGGAAATAAGTATTGGTAAGTAACTAGGATAATAAATTTGTAAGAGTAGGTCAAACTTATAAGTTATAGGTTATATTTCAAAGTTACTTTAGTACAAAAAAAGGAAGAAAAATATTTGTTGAATATTATTCGCAGATATAAAGGAAACCCCATCACTGGTTAAAGTGATCCATCAACATTTGGGACCCTTCAACATTTTCAATTAGTTGACCTACGAATATGACAGGGGCACTACAGTAAATTCAGTCTAAATGAGTCGAGTTAAATCGAACATATCGTTGTTCAAGTGTGTCTGAACTATAATGATCTTCAAAGTTGTGTTTGAGCTTGGTCTGATTGTTAATCGAGCCGAGCTCAAACGAGTTTTAATCAAACCAAACACGCGTCGAGTTCGCACAGTTAATTATTTTATACATATTTTTCTTATGCTTTACTGATCGATTCGAGTTTAAAAACTTATCAAACACAAAGGGATGTTCAAATTTGGTTTAATAAGTTATCGAACCGAGCTCGAACGAGCTTTTAGCATTTATCGATCAAACTCGAACCAAATATCAAGTATCTTGGTTCGGTTTTCAGCTTAAGTGTACTTAAAAATATTATATAAATTCATGTGTGCTTATTTATGAGCCGACCTTAATTAAATATAAGCAAAATCAACAAACAAATTAGATTAGTTACTTATTACTTAGGTCTTTCAAAACATTCTTGGGATTTACGTATTTTGTTTATATACATAGCGTTCATCCTAATAATATATATATTATAATATTTTAACATTTAATATGGTTTTTTTAAAATAAAATTTGAAGGATCCAAGAGCCACAAAAGAATCAACAGATAGATACGTTTGGAATCCAACCAAAATAGAACAAGATTCCGACTGTACACCCAATTGTACGACCATTTGCAATAATTTTGTGGCCTAGATTCTAGACATGAACGTCTCTACATACATACTCCCTTTTTAACACTGTTACGAATCCCCTTGGACCAATCACAATTCGACAACCATTTCGACCAAACCACCCTGGTTTTCAAATACCACACATACCCGCATCTGAAACCACCATTTCATTATCACATAAATTAACCCCACACATATACACACATACATGGGGTGGTTTTTAGATTTTTACTATATGAATAGGGAAAGAAGATATGCGAGTGGTGAGAAGATAGACAGCACACATATATAGAAACAGTAAATACTAAGAAGATATATATATATATATATATATATATATATATATATAATCACTACATACAGATACATATATACATAATTTTTGTTTCATCAGAAGAATTGAAGAAGAGAATGGGAAGAGGAAGGGTTCAGTTGAAGAGAATAGAGAACAAAATAAATCGACAAGTGACATTTTCAAAGAGAAGATGTGGATTACTGAAGAAAGCTCATGAGATCTCTGTGCTTTGTGATGCTGATGTGGGTTTGATTGTTTTTTCTACCAAAGGAAAGCTATTTGAATACGCTTCTGATTCTTGGTATGTTTTATTCATTCAATATATTTCTAGGTTATTGAATTATGGCTAGGTTTATCAGAAAAAAAACTATTTAATTTCTTTTATTTTTCCTTTTTCTCTTGCAAACTATACATGTATATATATATATATATAATTATATATTTGCTATGTTTTAATTTCTTTTTTTTTTCTGGATTTTTGTTATAATTTTGGTGGTACTGTGCTGATTCATTGTATGTATTTTTCCAGTAATTCTCTTTAGATCTCTCGGCTTGCAGTATATTTTTTTCAAAATCATTTATAATTCCAAAAATGTTTTCATAAATTATATTCTGTTTTGTGAGATTGGTTTAGATCTCAATGGTTTTTTTGTATTTTTTGCAGATTTCACAATTTTTTGTACGTCAATTAAATTGTCTTATTGTTCTGGAACTACGAAATTATACACTTTTGTATCAAACAATATCTTAAAGCCTTTTCGAACAGTTCTCGTTCTGGGAAAAATTGCATCAACCTAATATATATGAACGTTTATCATCGGCAACTCTTTATATTTAAATGTTGACATGAAACTCCCTTTTTTTTTTTTTCAATTTTTCATCATATTTACCAATGAAATATTAAAAAGCCTCACTTAATAATAAAACAAATATTAGGTCTTTCAATTTTTTTGGCTTTAAATAATAATTAAAATCTTTAAAGGCGGTAACTTCAAAATAATAATAATAATAAGAATAATAATAATAAATAAATTTTACAATATTACGATATTTATAAACAAAAATATTACTCTTTTGTAATACAATTTATTTCACTAAAGTAGCATTAGTTTTGGAAGAATTTGTTGGGTTTTATTATGAAAAAATATATTTGAATAAAACATATTTAGTCACATGATAATTTGTTAGGCTCTTACTTTTATAATTTTTATTTAAAAAAAAAAGCAGAAATATTTGTGTTTAAGGAAAATGTTTGAATTAAGTAATAAGATTTTTACATTGAAAAGAGGATTCTTTTTTAATCACTAGGATATTTTTTTGAGGAGATAAAAGTTGTAATATAGAATTTGTTGTTGTGAATTGCTCATATTTTTTTTTATATTATATCATATTTATGATGTTAATTTTGATATATTCTCATCCCCAAAAAGTTAATATTATAATAAAAAGTGGAAAGTGTTTTAATCTTTATAGAACTAAAACAATGGAAAAAATAATAAAGGATGAGATATTCAAGATGAGAGATGTCAATGTCAAATACTCGTAATTCCAGGATAAGCTGATGCCATTTTATGATGTTTTGATGTATTCTCATTCTCCAAAAAGTTAACATTGTAATAAAAAGTGAAGGGTATTTTAATCTTTATAAAAATAATAATATTTCAAAATGAAAGATGTCAAAATCAAATACTATGGGGAAGTCGTTGCATTTTTCGTTCAAAATTCTCATAATTATGATGTTTTGATATATTCTCATTCTCCAAAAAGTTAACAATATAATAAAAAGTGAAAAGTGTTTTAATCTTTATACAATTAATATAATAAAAAAAAATGAACGATGAGAGATTTATACTAATATTTTCCAGAGAGATAGAAATGCCAAATACTCATAATTCAAGGGAGTTTGTTGCAATTTCCATTCAAGATTCTGCATTTGCATTGATGGGTCCCCAATTGTGATTAGGGGTATTACGGTAATTTAATAAATAGTAGAAATAAAAGCAATATTAATGTGTTGCTTTTGTGGGCCGTCAGCCAGGCCCAGTACAAGCGAGCCATGGCCCGACTAAGATCTCTATAAATACCATGTGGAGTAACTGAACTGATCAGAATCTGGTTTCCACTCTGAGAACTAGAACTACTAAATACTCTCTAAAGTCCACCAGTTCAGAATCTGGTTTCCACTCTGAGAACTAGAACTACTAAATACTCTCTAAAGTCCACGAGATTGAGGAGTATAACCACTAAGAACTACGAAGAGGCTTGATCCTACCTAAGTAGGTACGTAGGCAGCTCGAAGTTACTGAGCACAGCCCCATTATCTAGAAACACCCTATCTGGTCTGTCGTGAGTCGGGTCGGATCCCATCTTCACGTGTCCCTCACGTGACTATTCCATCTCCACGTGTCCCACTATAACTATTTGATCCCGCATCATGCATTTTCATGGAAAACTTATCACCTATCATTTTCAACCCTTTTCAACCCCTTCAGTTCTTGTTTTCGTTTTGGTAGATATTTATATTTATATTTTCAAGAATTTCAAAACACACTTTCTTTTTAACCCTATCCTATACATTTTCAATTTGAATTAATGGAATGTAGGACAGTACTGCATGAAAAAATCACAAGAAAAATAAGTACATGCAATAAAATATTGCGCTCAAAAGTGCAGAAATTATTTAGAGTTACTAGCTTTATTACTGTACTGGCTACATAATTTTTATTATTTCTTTTATGTCTCAGTTTAATTTGCATAAAATATTATTTCTTTTATGTACTTATAATCTATAATTTTTTTAATATATTTCTATTTTTTTTTTCTTTTCCTAAACGTCCTAAATATATGTAATTACTGTGTTTTTGCTTCCTTTTTCAGAAATTATTTATTGTTATCAGCTTTATTTAAAAGTTATACACCCAGTTTGTAATTTTTTTCTGATTTTTATATCCTGTGTCCATATAAAATATTGAGATATCTTGAGAGAGATATGAAGATATTAATTAATTTTTAAATATTATATATACCTATTCATTCTTTTCTTATATATTTCTAATGCATGTTTTTCTCTCCCTATAACCTTAATGTGCTAGAAGCCTAGAATATGTTTAGGTACTAAAATGTATCTTTGCTTCCTATTACTAGCAATTTATATTAGATTCAGAAAATGTGAATTAATATTGGCCATATATTGATTAACTAAAATAATAAAAATATAGCATGCAGTGTGATGTATTTCATTAATATTGCTAGTTGAATGAACTAGCAATAATAAAAAAATAATTCATGAGCATGTTTTCCAATATAAAAAGTTCATTCAACCTTTATTTCCAAATTATATAAAATTTGAAAATAATATTATATAAAAATCAATTGATCAATTCCTTTTCCTTAAAAAATAGAGGATAAATATATACATTATCAAATAATTAATGAGAATACTATGTAGAAAATATATATATGCTTTAAATGGAATAACTCTTAAACTGTCACAACCCTATTATTTTTGTCTAATTTTACTCACTCTTCAAGCATAACCTAAGGGTTTATTTAGATATGATGGGGAATATTTATGTGATTATTTGATTTAATTGAATATTTAATCACTGCTTATTAATTTGCAGCACGGAAAGGATCCTGGAACGATATGAAAGATATTCATACAATGAAAGGCAGCTGAAAGCACCGGACCTTGAATCACCGGTATATATACATATATATGTATATGTATAAAGAATATGAAGAATATATATATATATATATATATATATATATAAAGAAGCAAATGTTCGATTATATAGGAGTATGAATGAATATGTAACTTTAATCAAACAGGGAAATTGGACATTAGAGCATGCAAAGCTTAAGGCCAGGATGGAGGTCTTGCAAGAAAATCAAAGGTCCAAAATAATCTTCCCTAATTTTTTTTTTTCAACAGATTAAAACTTAAGTACATTGCAATTCATTTATAATAAAAATATAATAGTTATTGAATAACAACGTATATAAATATTACTATTAAATTAACAAATTATCCCTCTTAAATTATGAGTTAATTATATTAGTCTTTTGTGGAAAATATGTGCAGGCATTATATGGGAGAAGAGCTGGATTCCCTGAGCATGAAGGAGCTGCAAAACTTGGAACATCAACTTAATGTTTCTCTTAAACACATTCGTACACGCAAGGTAAATATAATGAAATAAGATTAACACATTCTAATTTCTAATATATAAACCTAAATGAAATTCTTAATTAAAAAAAAAAAGAAAAAAAAGAAGCAATAATTGAATATATTAACTATCTCGCTATGATAGGGAATTTGACCGTTAAATCTAAATTCTGCCGAAAAAGTTACCTGATTGACAAATTATATCTTAATATTGGGATTTCTTAGGTTTAAAGGCAAAATCTTCACTAAAAATCGAAAAAATTTCACTATAATAATTTCCAATACTAATGTTCACTACTTTTTTCGGGCCGAGTGGTGATTTAGAGGATGTTCGGGTTATTTTTAGGAGAGAGTTGCAATTTAGTCACATAATTAACTTTTACTAAATTAGATATGGTCCCTCATTTCTTAACATATGCACATGTAGTCCTTCAAATTTTAATTTTTTAGAGCAAATTGGGTCCTTATCGTTAAATATTCAGTTGAAAACATCAGTTTTGCACAATTTACTCCATTTTTTTGACTATTTATCAAATTCCAAGGAGAAAGTGATAGCAAAAGTTTACTGTAGATTGGGGATTTTCATTAAGAAGAATAAGATTGAGAAATTACAAAAAAACCACAGAAAAAACCCTAAGTTTGAACAGTTGTTTTAACCCAAAAAAAACCCTAAGCTTGAATGGATGAATAATTGTATCTTACATGCAGAACCAACTGATGAATGAATCCATCTCCGAGCTTCAGAAAAAGGTAAGACTCCACTTTACACTTTACTTACGTTTAATATATAGGTGATGTGTCAAAATACTTATAACCAGTATATAATATATATATATATATATATATTCACACTTGCACCCTATAAATATATGCACATTTACTCACATATGCACCACATATTAGAACACAAAGAAACAAGTTAATTCTGTTAAAATGTAGATGAAGTATAAGGACTAAATGCAATTTCTATTTTAGTTTGTTAGTTAGTTAGAAGTTAGTTTTGTTTTCTTTCTTGTTCGCGCGCTTTTCTGTTTCAGACGTAAGCCTATAAATAGGCTCCATCTTTGTATCTCAAAGCTTAAGCAATACAGATTAAAAACTTCTCCTCTTTTCTTCGTTTAGCTCTCCTTTCAGCAGATCCAATTCATAATGGATTTTGGTTTCTAACATGGTATCAAGAGCTTAATTGATCCAATTTTTTTTTCGGATTTACGATCAATGGCGAACCAATCATCAATGGCTGCTGCGGCTTTGAAGCTTCAACCGTCTGATACACCGGGGATGCTTCTGGTGAACCAAACGCTTCAAGGAGCCTCCAACTACATTCAATGGCGACGTTCCATGGAAATTGCCCTATACTGCAAGAGCAAGTTAGGGTTTTTAATGGTTCCATACCAAAACCCCCAAATGGTGATCCTACCATATTACAGTGGGAACAAGTCAACAATATGGTGATTTCGTGGTTACTCAACTCCGTTTACAACTGCTACTATGTGGTCCAATCTTCATCGACGTTTCTCCAGCAATACTGGTTCGAGAATTTACAGTCTACCCAAAATGATCTCGTCATGTAATCAGGACTCTATGAGTGAAGAATCATACTACACTAAGTTGAAGCAGCTTTGGGATGAGCTTGATGCTATGGTTAATTTGCCGGTTTGTCGCGGCAATGCACAATGTGACAGTTCTAAAGGCTTGGGAAGATCAATTAGCCGAACAAAAAATTAATGCAATTTCTCATGGAGCTGAATGACATCTTCAAAGGTGTTCGAGGTCAGATTTTGTTGATGCGGCCTCTACCTGATGTTGAAGATGCATATTCAATGAGTCAACAAGAGGAGTCTCAAATGGATATCTCACATTCCGGTGGTGTCCTTGAACATGCCACAGTCTTGATGAGCAGGAAGGATAACTCTTCACAACGGAGTTGGCCTAATCAACCCCCTATTGACAAGGACTTGTGTTGTCAATATTGTCACAAAAATGGACATATACAAGAAAAATGCTTTATGCTCCATGGATTTCCTGCAAATTTCAAGCCAAGAGAAAAGTTCAACAGGAACAACACTACGCCTTTCAATGGCCCTAGAGCTCAGCACATTTCGGCTAACAGTTTGAATTCCAATGGTCCAGCTGAGTGTTACTCCAACAATGATTTGCCTCTCAATCCTCAATCTAACAGTGCTAATGCCTCTCAATCCACTCCTCAGCTAACCCAAGAACAAAATCAATCAGCTCTTAAGCATTCTTCACAAATAGTCTGCTCGATCGACCTCATCTAATTCCAACCAATCTTACTCTTTCGCATGTATTAGTTATTGTCTTTCCATAGCACACACATCTTCTACATGGATTATCGATAGTGGTGATACCTATCATATTACCCACAACTTCAATTTGTTAGAATCCCCTCGAATCTTATCTGATCCTAAAGTTGTCCACCTTCCTAATGGTTCCACCGTTACAGTCACACATGTTGGCCAGATTAAACTTACTCCACACATCATATTGGATAATGTTCTTTTCGTGCCATCATTCAATCACAATCTTCTTTCAATCAGTAAACTGACTCTTGAATCAAACTGTACAATCTATTTCACTTCCACTTCGTGCATAATGCAGGACCATACGCTGAAGACAACAGTGGCACTTGGTAAAATTGCTTCCGGATTGTACTGTTTTGATTCTTCATTTTCTGATTCCCATTCAAGTCTATCTGTCTCTAGCAATAAGAATGCTTTGTGGCATCATCGTTTAGGTCACACTTCTGTAGATAAATTGCGTGTACTCTCTATTTGTATTCCTGATTTGAATAATGTAAAGTTCATGGAATGCACCATATGTCCCATTGCTAAACAATCTCGTTTGCCATTTCACAAAAAGGATGATTCCACTTTGCAACCTTTTGATCTAATTCACTGTGACGTTTGGGGACCTTATAAGGCTCCTACACACCTTGGTTATAAGTACTTCCTAACCATTATCGACAATCACACTCGAAACACATGGTGCTACCTCATGACTCACAAAAGCGAGGTGCCTTCGATCCTTGAGAACTTTCTGTCCCTCATCCGCACCCAATTCAAAACAACTATCAAAATCTTACGTTCCGATAATGGTACTGAGTTTTTCAATCACAATCTCACATCTTTTCTCCAAGAACATGGCATCATACATCAAAGCAGTTGTCCATATACCCCTCAACAAAACGGGGTTGCTGAGAGGAAATACCGATATGTTCTTAATATTGCTCGGGCCCTACGATTTCATGCTTCCCTTCCTATTCATTTTTGGTGTGAATGTGTCCTCACGGCCACTTACATTATAAATAGACTGCCCTCTACCATTCTTAACAACAAATCCCCTCATGAACTACTCTACAACACCCCTCCTTCATATGATCACATGAGGGTTTTTGGCTGTTTGTGCTTCGCTACCGTGACCATCCCTCACTCAGATAAGTTTGATCCTCGTGCCAAAAAGTGTGTCTTTTTAGGTTACCCTTATGGCCAAAAAGGTTACAAGTTATATGATCTTCCCACCCATAAGCTATTCATTAGTCGTGATGTCAAATTCCTTGAAACAAACTTTCCATTTGCTTCACATTCTTTGTCTTCTGATCCCATTTTACCTTATCCTTCTGATGCCTTTGAGTTTGAACAAATCCCACCTGCTTATGAACCCATCTTACCAGCACAGCTTAGTCTCCCTATTAGAACCTCCTCTAGACATTGCATGGCTCCCAAGTGGCAAGAGGACTACATTTGTTCTTCAAATTCTGCTCATTCTACACCTCACCATAGCCCATATCCCATCTCTGATTACATTTCCCTCGATTCTAGTCCTCTTAGCTATCAATCCTTTGCTCTTAACTCAACTACCCATGTCGAACCTTCTTCATATTCTGAAGCTTACCAAAATCCCTTGTGGAGAGAGGCTATGGCATTAGAAATACAGGCTTTGGAGGCTAATCAAATTTGGTACATCACTGAGCTACCCATAGAAAAACAAATTGTTGGCTGCAAATGGGTGTCGTAAAAGGGTGTATAAGGTGAAGTACAAATATGACGGATTCGTTGAAAGGAATGAGGCTCGATTGGTTGCTAAGGGCTATACTCAAATCGAATGGGTGGATTACCATGACACCTTTGCTCATGTAGCAAAGATGACTACTGTTCCCACACTTCTAGCGGTAGTTGCTTCCAAGGGTTGGGTTTTGTCACAAATGGATGTGAATAATGCTTTCTTACATGGGGAATCAACGGAAGAGGTCTACATGGACCTCCCACCGGGTTTTGCCATGCAGGGAGGATGTAAAAGACCTGTTTGCAGATTGGTAAAGTCCCTCTATGTTCTCAAACAGGCCTCTAGGCAGTGGTTCGCAAAATTTTCATCCACATTACTTGACATTGGCTTCCAACAATCGCAATGTGATCATTCCCTATTCACAAGGAAAGATGGTGATGATTTCACGGCTTTATTGGTCAATGTGGACGATGTTGTAATGACAAGAAGTCAAGAACTAACAAAGATATTATTGAATCGTTAAAAGGGTTTCTAGACAATAAATTTAAGATCAAAGACCTCGGTGAACTCAAATATTTCTTGGGGCTTGAAGTCATTCGAACAAATGAAGGTGTTTATTTGAATCAAAGAAAATACGCTCAAGATATTATCACTGATGCGAGACTTTCAGGGGCCAAACCAAGTAGCATTCCAATGGACCAAAATCACAAACTCAATGACACTGATGGGGATGAAGTTCTCGATCCTTCTGCATACCGAAGGATGGTTGGAAGATTAATATATTTGAAAAATTCTAAACTAGACCTTGCTTATCCAATTCACATTTTAAGCCAGTTCATGGCAAAACCCAGAGTTCCACATTTGAATATGGCATACAAAGTGCTAAGGTACGTGAAGGAAACCTTAGGGCAGGGACTGTTATTTCCAGCAAACCAAGAACTAAAGTTAGCTGCGTTTTGTGATGCCGATTGGGCGTCTTGCCCGATGACAAGGAGCTATTGCATTAAGCTAGGGGAAGCACTCATATCTTGGAAAATCAAGAAACAAAACACAGTTTCAAAATCGTCGGCTGAATCGGAGTATAGGTCGATGGCTGCCGTTTGTTGTGAGCTGACATGGCTCATTAATCTTTTGAAGGACTTGCAGGTAGCAAATTTGACACCAGTTCCACTGGCTTGTGACAGTCAAGCAGCCATCCATATTGCATCAAATCCAGTATACCATGAACGAACGAAGCATATCGAGCTAGACTGCCATCTCGTAAGTGAAAAGCTCCAATGTGGAATGATTGAACCGAATTACATACCTACAAAGTTATAGATAGCTGATCTGTTCACGAAGTCCCTTAGCAGACCGCAAATTACACAATTTCTTGGCAAGTTAGGCTTTTGTAACATTTTATAAATACCTACTTGAGGAGGATGTTAAAATATAGATGAAGTATAAGGACTAAAATGCAATTTCTATTTTAGTTTGTTAGTTAGTTAGTTTTGTTTTCTTTCTTGTTCGCGCGCTTTTCTATTTCAGACGTGAGCCTATAAATAGGCTCCATCTTTGTATCTCAAAGCTTAAGCAATACAGATTAAAAACTTCTCCTCTTTTCTTCGTTTAGCTCTCCTTTCAGCAGATCCTATTCATAATGGATTCTGGTTTCTAACAAATTCTATGAATATAAATAATTTATGTACTTGTACAATTATTTATTAACTCATATATATATATATATATATATATATATATATATATATATATATAATATTATAATGTAAGTGTACTAATTTTATCTTCAATTCTATAAAGCATATTTACATATGTGTTTTCAATATTACAGACATGTGTGTTCATATACAGTATGAATTAAAATATTGAATATGGATGTTCATATTCAACTAGTAATTATTTCTAAATTGAAGTATTATAATTAAACATATTTTACTCTAGTCTCTATACATGCATTTAGAAATATGCAACAAAATTATTATGTGAAATTTTGTGAAAATAAGGAACTTGAAGTTTTAGTTATACACCTTATCTCTCTATTCTTTTTCTCATTTTTTTTTTTTAAATTTAGTCGTGATCATCATGTTAATCGAACGAGCATGTCAGATTAGCTCTTATAAAGGAACACGATAAATGCTGTGAGTAACTTCATTATGATAATTTTGCGTTACATATGCATTGGTACAGGACAAGGCGTTGCAGGAGCATAACAGCGCGCTTGCTAAGAAGGTCAAATCGATCTATTTTAGACTTATTATGTATGCTTATATTCTTAACTTGGCATTTTATTTTAATTGTTCATTGTATAGGTAAAAGAGAACGAAAAAGTATTGGCTCAAACGACTCAACATGAACAACAAAATTATGACTTAAACTTGTCTTGCTTCGATCTAACACAGCCTTTGAGCAACTTTATAGCAAGGTATATCAATACTTTATATCGATAAAAGGGTAAAGTCGGTAAATAAGCACAAGCTAAATTCTAAGCTCACTAGATTTATATGCTTTAGATGTAAATTAGATATGAATTTGAATCAATTAGAAACAAGAATCTGTTTGAATTACTAGGTTTTTTGTCAAAAATCTTCCTAAATTATTAATAATCTGAAGTATTTTTTTTTTTTTTTGTTCAAAAAATGGATACCTAAATATTTTTATAAAGTCAAGCATATAATAGTTTCCTCTTTTTCATGTGGATATTAGGAAATTGAATTTCATATTTTATTGACAATTTGATTGCCAATATTTTCGAATCGAAGAATGGAGTACTATATCTTCATCCTGCCTGATTTATAACTTATAGGGAAAACTACATAAATGCTACATTTTCATTCAATAAAATGTTAAAACATAAAACTACGTACTGTCTGAATATTGTGCGTAAAAATAAAAAAAAAGTGAGCTTTTTCCATCATATTGTAATAGTGAGAAAATATATATATCTAATTCATATAATATATATATATATATGTGTGCATAATGCAGTGACATATACCAAGCTGCAGGAAAGAATAATGTGGAAATTGAAGCAATTCCACGCCAAAATCAATCGTCTAATTCAATAATACCGGCATGGATGATAGACCGATAAATATAGAAGCATATACAGTGAATTTTGTTGGCTGCAAGTAAGCAAGCTTCATTATAATAAGCTGTAATATATATCTATATATATATATATATATATATATATATTGGATCATGTACTTAGAGGGCTGAAACCATATATATATAATATATATATAATATATATATATATATATAATGTAGATATGATTGAATTTCCTCCGAGGAATCAAATCTTTCTGCTGTTATTTCAAGAGGGAATTCTCTATCTATTGTAAGAGATAATGTTAATTTCATGCATAATACTTGTTAATGCTTCATTCTAAAAATTCCATATAAAAGTTGGCTTGGAAATTTGCAACTTGATTCTTGGAATAAACTTTTGAAATCTCAAATCACCAAATTCAGTTTCTTGTTTTATGCTCGTGATTGTCACGAAATTGGAGACTTTCAAATTTTAAAAGTCGTGATTAAATATTCTTATTTATCGCATAATTCCAATATGAGAGATTTTATTATTATACATTTCGAGATGGTTTAGTGCCTCAAATCACAAAATATCTAATATGTTGGGATAACCCATTAGTGTAATGTTGAAGATAAAAGTTTATTGGGCTTTTATTCTTGTAGGAATTTGGCCCATAATCAGAACTCTTATGGGCCAAATTACAAGAATAAAAGCCCAATAGGTTGATAAATTCTTCAAGATTTCAATGAGCCATTTAATAAACTAATAGTTTGACCTTTTTTTAAAAAAATTGGTGGTTATTTCATGATATTTGTCTGTCATATAACGAAAATTGAAGAGGGGGAATTTTTTGAAAATATAAAGTCGAGAGGGGATGAGTTGGTAATTTTAGCTATTTCAAATCACATATAAATGTAACAATCTTGTTAGTGATATTTTGTATTAATGTAATAAAGTTATTTGTAGATTAATTCAGGTTCAATAATAAATCATAAACTACAATAGCCAATCTCATTACATTCATTTCTACAAAAAGAGATAGAACGAGTATGAATATTCAAAAGCTTCCCACCACAAAATAATTCCTTCATTCAGTCGAGGTACGGTGATTTTTTGTGATTTTCAAGAGTCAAATTACATATATATATATATATACCCCATATTGTTTAAAACATGCATGGCCCCACAATAAAAATATATACAATATCATATTTTAAATAATATTTGTGGTCAATATTTCTGTTAGAATTGAACTGTGTCGAAATTCTCTAAGAACGGCCAGTAAAGTTTGCACATATAAAATGGAATTTGGAAGGTTTTGAGATTAGAGATAAGATTGAAATCCCATATTATAAATAATGTGATTAATGAAATCATTTCATTAAAAAAAAGTATAATAATCTTGAAATGTAGAATAAACATGCTACCAAGTTTCTAGATACAAACAAAGATTGGAATTGAGCCTTCGTGCCAACAAGTCATAGCATATGTGATAAGTCAATGGACTTTTGGATGACAAAGAATACATTTGGACAAGAATTATTATTTAATCGACGACTAGTACGCACGTCTACCAGACATCACGGTTGCTCAAATTTGACAAATTGAGTCTTGTAATAATACTATTACTATATATTCATATTTAATTCTATGCAAGATTTCCGACTGCCATACAATTAATATATTCCACATTACAATTTCAAGTTGACACTTGGCTTCTCCAAAATATAATCACAAATTTTTATATATGTTAGTATATATCATACTGAATTTATTAAACTCGATATGACATATATTATTTGAGTTAATAGTGTGTTTGTGTCTACTAAACTCATAAATTTCTAAGAACATTTCATAAAATATTGGGAATTTATAATTTTTATAAAAGTAATTGGATTTTTTGGTGTGTGCTTAAACTCCTCAAAAATAAATTAAAAATCCTAACTTATTTTGTAAAAAGTTAACAAATCTCTTTAATTAATTCATTATAACTATATTTATTTTCATTACTAATATCTCATAAACTTTATTGTATCGTTTCATCGAAATGCCTAATGATCTTATTCTAAATTAAGATAAAATATCTTATAAAATATTTTTAACAGTATTAAAAAAGAATTTAGCCAAATACCCTCTTAACATTAGTTCCACGGTAATCCCTTAGGTTGTGTTTGGAACATTACATGATATTAAACTTATGATCAAGGACAACATTCATTTCATCTACCAGTCTAGAATGGGTCATACATTCTGATTCATGGTAAGCACGTTTTTAGAAAACAGTACAAAAAAACCAAACAGATTATAGAAAATGATCCCAATTTTAATAATCAGATTAGCAGACAATAATTAATTAGAGAAGCAACCGTGTACATATTTAGCCTCATACACCCCACAAACAATAACAACCCCATATACATACATATATATATATATATATACACACACACAGTTGTACATACAAGTTAAACCATAATACACACACAAAACACACAGTAAGTACATTCATAACACAGGCTTTTTTTTCTCACTCACCTTAATCGAAAAACGAAAATGCCTGGTTTGTGCACGAGCCGTGTTGCAACTCGGGTTCGGGTTCGTGCTCGGGTTCGAGTCCGTTCGCCTTCTCAGACGTACAAAAAGACTGCAAGTTTCATTAATCCTGATGATGCTTCAAGTGAAACCAATGAATTCAGTTTCAACAGTTACTTGAACAAAGAGACTGAATCTGGTAACAGAGTAATGGTTGTGGTTGATTCAACTATTCAAGCTAAAGGGGCTCTTGATTGGGCTTTATCTCACACTGTTCAAAGTCAAGATACAATTGTTCTTTTACATATTGCCAAACAAGGTACTAACTACTAAGCTAGAACATGTATATATATATATATATGTATCTATCTCTTGTTAAAATGCTAAGGCTATGTTTGTTTATGTTTTTGAGTAAAATATTTGAAATTTTCTCGGAAATGGCGTATCACCGAAATTCGTGTGAAAATGGTAGATGTTTGTTTATGTTTTTAGAATTTGGTTGAAAATTGTAATGTGTCAAATCAATGATGATTGGTTGATGTTTAATAATGATTGAATTAGTTATTTTTGTAATGATTATTTAAATAAATAAATATATATGAGTGTAAAATAATGTATATATTAATTGTAATTGATGGATGTGTAGAATGATTGATGTGTTGATTGATAGGTAGTTAGTATTGGAGATTGAAAAAGTAGAGTTGAAAAAAGGAAATTGAGATGAAAATTTGGTGTGTTAAGTAGATTTAAGATTTTGTGATTTGAAATTTGAATATTGAATTTCAAAAACATAAACAAACATAGCCTAATTGTTTCGTTTTTCAGATGGGAAGAATAACGGGGAGATTGATCCAAGGGCGTATGATCTTCTTCGGTCCACAAAGAATATGTGTCAACTTAAAAGACCTGAGGTGAGCAAACACACCTTCTTATGTCAAAAAATATGTTCTTAATCCATTTTTGCTGCTAATCCTAGAATATGATGCCAATGAATAATCACACGAAAGAAAAGAACAATAAAAAAACACACGAATTATTTACCCAGTTCGTCAAAAGAATTTTGACTACGTCTGGGGCGCTACCAAACCAGAATTTTCACTATATTTGTCGTAAAAAAATTATAATGAGAATAGGGCTATTTATACTACAAGAGGCGTAGCCTAATAAGAAAAGGATTACGTTATGACTAAAATACCCTTCAAAAATTTCGCCGAGAGGTGTGGCCCGATTTACAGTTCTTCAGGCTCCATAACTCAACAAATCCCAGATAATAAAAAGTTAAACGACGATGCCATAATCTGTCAAATAATTGAAACATTATGAATTAATCAAGATGAGCTTTAAGTGACTGAAACTAAATTACCAAAGGATTTATGGGTATGTTACGGGTTGTCATTAATGCTTTAAAGAAACGAAATGTATTTGATACACAAAATAGCTTTAGAGATGCTAATTGCAATGTTAAATAGTGATGCATATTTTACCATTGAATTAGGTGCATGTTGAGATGACAATTCGTGAAGGAAAGGAAAAGGGAGCAATAATTGTTGAAGAAGCAAAGCGACAAAAGGCGTCACTCCTGGTTTTGGGGCACCGAAAACAGTCGTTTTTAAGGCGGGTGCAAATGATATGGACAAGGAAACAGCCATGGAACAGGGTTGTCGATTACTGCATCCAAAACGCTAATTGCATGACAATTGCAGTCAGACGAAAAAACAGGAAATACGGAGGATATTTGATCACCACTAAACGTCACAAGAATTTTTGGCTTCTGGCCTAGTCATTAGGATCGTGATATGATGATAATATTGTGATATTGCATGAGTATATGAATATTCGAGGACGCAATTTCATGTGCAAGAATTCACTGCATTTTTGCATTGAGGAACATTTTGTTTGATAGAAAATGAAATTATCATGCTTGTACCTTGTATCAAGTTTAATCCGCATTCTGACGAGCCAAGACTCTGCAGAAGCAAGTGAATCGATGTCAAAACAGAGGGCAACAGAGTAACAAAGTGATGAAAAGCGAAATTTAAGGAAGGTATGAAAGAAAACGCTTACTGCAATTTTCCTCCGTCGTTCTTGAAGCAATACATTATCGCTAAAATTGCAACAATTATCAAATCAAACTTTCAAACAGTAAAATAACCAAACAATGGAGTACACACTACAAGGAAACTCAAAAATTAAGTTAAATTCAACTAGTATAATCAATCAATATACGATTTCGTAGCATGAACTGTACAATAATACAATAGCTCAGTTTTTTCCTATCTAAGCTTGAGCTGAATGAGCAAGTTATAACAATGTGAACAAAGCTATAAGCAAGTTATAATTCCACCTTATTTTGCTCAATAATAACTTCATTTGAACTACAGATAATTAAATCTTTTATACTTTCGACATTTCTGTACACATCTGTCTTCACCCTTTGTATCTATTTCCACACACCAACGAGTATATCCTCTTTATAGACTGTCAACAGTAATTGACACTTCAATTCTCATTTGAAGACTTTCTAAGAGATTAAGTTATTATTAGGTCTGTATACAATTCTGTAAAGTTGATCATATCCAGCAAGTACACCAGCCCCAGCCACACCGAGTAGAATATTAGCTGTAACCCCTTTAAACAACGCTGCAAAACCTTCAACTCGAATAATCTCAAGAAACGCATGCCTCGCATTTCGATACTTCACTGCTTGTCCAGATGTCATCATCATTCTACGTCGTAAAGTGTCAAACGGGTAAGCACATACCCCAGAAACAGTGGTCACACTCCAGCCCAAGAAAAAGCTAGCCAAAAATTTGTCCTGTAAATTTAATTACAATCAACTCGTTTTGTATAAATCCCATAACAATAATTTAATTACAATCAACTCGTTTTGTATAAATCCCATAACAATATGTTAGATGATATTCTGAATACAGAATATAATGCCAATGATGAAAGTAATCACTCAAAAAAAAAAAAAAAAGAATAAGAATTGTTGACTCAGTTCGTCAGAGAATCTGACTAGGGGGTGCTGCCAAGCCTGGATATTCATTATATATTTTGTAAGTTCATGAGTTACAAGAGAATGATTACGTAAAGACTAAAGTACCCCTCAAAAAATTTTGGCCTCGTTTACAGTCCTTCAAGCTCCATAACTCAACAAGCAAAGCAGAGAGCTATATGAAATTCTTATAATAAGTAAATACACCACGTTGCTCGCCTTTTCATTACGCAATACATTCTTAAGAACTGAAAAACCCAGCATTTTCGAATAAATAAACAAATATAGATGTATATAATACAGTAATACACATGTAAATGTATACATAGACACACATATCAACCAGGGAAAAAGAACCAAGCACAAACTAATACTGATCAAAAAAATTCACCAACCTGAAATGAACCAACCAAAACAATAGGTTTCATGGTGTCATAGATCCCAAAGTACATTCCTCGGTAAAGAGTTATACCCACGATTGAAACCCCAAATCCCCGATAGAGTCCGCCTACTCCATCACTGGATAAGGTTTTACGATAAACATCTTTTAGTCCCTCAAACTGGCGTTTACCATTAACAGGGCATTCTCGAGCATCTGTGCCCAAACGAGTACGTGCATAATCTAGGTGATAAAGAAATAAAGAAGTGGTTGCTCCTGCAGCACTTCCAGAAGCAACATTTCCAGCAAACCACTTCAGATATCCATCTTTCTCTTTTGAACGTCCGAATAGGCTTTTGTAATAGCCTTTAAAGGCAAAGTTGAAAGCCTGTCGATAATTAAAAGAATGGTTCCTTAGAAAATGGTAGGTAAGAGAATTATGAACATGATAAACTTTTTTGTTTTGTAATTTGTCTATACTTTAGATAATGAGAGCACTATTTGTTTCCTTTTCATCTTACTTGAGAAAGCACTTGACGGTGAGGTATATTCTAGTTATAAAGAACTCAGCACGAAAAAATACTACACTTGATAGCATTAAGGTTAATGGGAAGAGAAGTGGGAAAACATTATATCATATGAGCACAAATCAGCAAAAGAATGTGCATAATAGAAATTAAAGGAAAAAGTAGCACAATGCATAAAACAAGTTTTAAGGAATCAAAACATTTAATACTGATTGATTATAAGAATTCGAAACACCTTAAACAAAATCTATCCAATCAAAAAAGTGGTCAACAGATTAAAACACTACATACAAAGATCACTAGAACTACACAACTAATGTTCATGCAAGAGCAGTAAATTGACATCATACTTCAAACTTACAGAAAAATGTGACGTTTTTTTGCATAAAATCGAAATGGAGCAAAGAACAGTGTAAGTAAATGCCTGCCTGAGTGGGAATATATCTAATAACATTGGCCTGGTTACCCCTCCAAAAGGACAAAAAACCATCCTCTCTGACGACTCTCTGGAAGCAATTACCAATGCCCATACGGTCTTTGAAGTTGTCCTGTCTTCATTAATTCTCCTTGATTTTGTAATAAAAGCTTCACTCTCTCTATTGGTGCTGCAGCACTTTTTGCAACAATGGCTGCTGCCCCTCCCATGGCTAAATCTACAGAAAATTTCTCAGAATGTGTTGCCATTTCAGACCCGTGCCCCTTTCCCTCTTTAACCCTGCAAAAAGTCATCACAAGTATAAATCCATAACTATGTGCAGAAAAGACGGGGTGTTAAATGGGATTAAAATTGTATGAAATTAATCACAAATACTAATGAGTAAAACTATATTAAAATTTTCCAAAACCAATGTTGCTCAAAAAATATAAAAAATTTACTCCCTTATCCCTCTCCCATTTCTCTAAAACCCCACATTTTAATCTTCATATCCTACTCCAAGTTTGCAAGTTTTTCATTAAAGCAGCAGGGAATTGTTAAATATGACCACATTATCAACCATGGTTGAATAGGAAGGAGCTTGATAAAATAACACACTATACATGAATTAATTAGGGGCATAACCAAAAATTTGTTGATACCTCTGGATCCTTCCTTCCCTTTTGTCCCAGAAACTGAATTCTATCACACAACTAAAAAAGGCATACAACACATACAATATATATATATATATATATATATATATATATTCACACACACATAGAAACACACGTATATAGTATAAAAATGTACAAGCAGACAGTCAGAAAAACTTACTTGAGGAGGGGCACAACCGCACAAGGGTATTGACAGAAATGAGAATATTTTCTTTTTTGTTGATGTGATTATATATATATATACGTATGTATATATATTATTTGTTTCATGATTATTTTTTCCATTTCGTTCGTCATTATTGTGCAAATAAATGGACCATAAATTTTTGTGAGCTCGCGTTTCATTTTGATCTTCCGGATAAGTTGGGTAATAAGTAGACGTCTCAATCAAGTCGAACGTAATAGTATTTAACATATTTAATTTCAGGTTTGGGCTATATTTGACAAGTTTTTATACAAAATAGAGCCAGCTTGAATTTGTAAGTTATTATTTTTTTAGTGCAAATAATATATATATATATATATATATATATAAATCGCAATCAAACTATACGCCTACGAGAATTAATTAATCTTGAATTAATTAACCCTAAAGACCCCATATTCATAAACTAACTCATTTTCCCATAATCTACATTCTAGAATCTATGTTTTAATATATAGAATAGAGGCGTTAAATTAATTTTATATGAGTTGATTCTTAAATGAATTTAATTACTTATAGTTTTAAGATCAAATCATGATCAAGTCAAAGAAAATCAAACTCAACTCGACCCAACTCATTTGTATATTTTTTTTCTTATAGTTTAGATTTTTTGGCCATTTTTTAATCAAAATTGGGACAACAATTTGTATCAACTTGGAATCAAGTCCGAATCAAAATTGATATTTTTATCAACAAATCCAATCTAAAGTTAATTTAATTGAGTTGAAACTATGAATTTGGTACTATATTGACAGGCCCAATATAGAATAAGAATCGAAAATACACTTTTAAGGCCTTAAATAATATTGGACCCTTATATTAACTTTGTTCCATCTTTATCCTAGTTGGGTTGAATTGAACTTACTCCCTTGCTAAATCAAGAGCCCAACTCTAAATAATTTGCTAAATTGGGCCAAGCCCATCTACATAAGCTCAAATTAATGTAGATTTGAAATATAAATTTAAGCCTAAGCTTTATAATATTCAAAAGAGCTTTGGTCCATATCATATTAACATTAATTTTATAAATTAATCCAATCTACACTTTTCAATCATATTTTAAACATGTTGCAATATTAAGCTGCAATTTGACAAACACCCCAAGTTTCCAAATTACACAAAAATTAATTAGGGAAAAATATACACTTGACATGTTTGGATTATAATAACAATGCCAAATTGCAGACAATAAATATTTAACTTGGCCTAGTAAGAAACTGGCACATGCTCTTCGATTGCTGGTCCTTCAAATTTTATTAGATTTTGCCCAAATTGATTCCTTCTAAAATGCACAAAAAGAAACTCAGATTCACAATTCTCACTTAAAGCAACAAAAGCAGACATTCATGTTTGAGTGAGAGCTTTCTCACATTACAGAAGGCACCCAAAACTTTTATATCACCGCCCAACTTGATCATCAGATCTCATGCATGTGGGTTTCTTCAAATTCTTGGTATTGACGTATAATTCATTAAGTGGGTTCTTGATTTCGAGGTGAAAGATTCAGTCTTTTGCAGACTAGTGTTGATTTGATCCAATTTGATTGACGGGCCGTCGTCGTTTTGATTTGTTTTGTGGATAGTGGCAAATTCCGGCGAAGTATGCGGCGACGGGCCGCCGATTACCGGCGCCCGGTTCATCGGAGGTTGTCTTGTTGGATCTGGGCACTTGTGGTGGTATTTCTGATTGCAGGTTTTGTTTTGTTTGTTGCTCAACATAACAATTATGATGGAGATCATGTAGAACAGCCTGTTTTGGTAAGAATGGAGTAAAATTTACTATCTCCATTGATAGATACTGTGGTTTTAACTGTTTTTGTGATTGACAATTTGAATTGAATGAGTGTTTTATCTATTTAATAAGATGAAATGTTAGTGTCAAATTGACAAAGTATGATTGCATTGTGTGAGCTTATGAAAGTATAATTAGTGTTTGGTCTTTATTTCTGCTGTAATGTTGTATAGAAGATTAGCTGCCTGGTTACTTGTATTGCTTCTGAAGGCCTATTCATTATGTACATATATGTTTCTGTAAAACTGAATCTCTTTGAAACAATATCCTTATTTATTTTCAATGTATTTGGATTTTAGCAGCTTCCTTGCATTGCGATAAGTTAGTTAAGTTTTTCGTGCGAAAATTTTAGAAATGTTCTTTTGCCTTTCAACTTATAATGCAGGTGAAATTCTATATTTCCTGATCTTTTCTTGTGATACATAGTGCCTTCACAGTGCATACCAGCAATCTCATATCTTCATTTTCACTTTCCTTTGTGTGTGTGTGTGTGTGTTGATATCTTGTGGGGAAACGTATTTCTATAGCTAGTAGTTATGCCTTGAGTCCTATATAGTATATTCCGTCCTTTATAACTTGTAGTTCCAAATGGTATCTGTTAAGATAATCGGCATCTAAACAAGCTTTCTTAGTGCATTTATACATGCAAATTAGTGAGAATTAGCAGATTGTTGGGACATATATGAGCCCTGGTGTTCTGTTCTAGTATTAATCATTTCTAGCTTATAAAGGGACAGACAGAACTATGAAGCTTTATCTTCACATGCAATTATTTGGCCCTTCACATCATAATATTTCTGTATGCGTTTCATCGTGTGGCATTGAGTTGGATAGTGTATAATGAGACTGTGGGCATTTTCTCGGTATGCACTTAGACAGAGATGAAAATTTTATTAATATTTACTCATTCCTTGTTTAAAATTCATGTCTTTTTCCAGGAGATAAATCCGAGAAACGACCAGATTGTTCACATGAACCGCAATTTCACTGAAGAAATATTAAGCGTTAGATCATACGCAAGACAATTAGCCGAGCAAATGATACTCGCAAAAGCTTATGTTATTATCGCAAAAGAACACAACAATCTCCATCTTGCTTGGGAGCTTAGTTCGAAAATAAGAAACTGCCAATCTTTGCTATCCAAGGCTGCAATAAGAGACGAGCCCATCTCTCTAGACGAAGCCAAACCGATCATAACAAGTTTATCTGCCCTCATTTTTAAAGCCCAAGATTCCCATTACGATATTGCAAC
The DNA here is from genome assembly GCA_963669365.1 of Verbascum thapsus. NCBI lineage: Eukaryota > Viridiplantae > Streptophyta > Magnoliopsida > Lamiales > Scrophulariaceae > Verbascum > Verbascum thapsus. Next base: position 11,621,886 of record OY770118.1, read on the forward strand.
CACAATGATGACCATGAAACACTTTATTCAATCTCTCGAAGAACGTGCAAACGCAGCTATAGTTCAGAATACAGTGTTTGGACAATTGGCTTCTGAATCATTACCAAACAACCTTCATTGCCTCGAGATTAAACTCACATCTGATTGGCTAAAGAAAAAGTCAACGCGGGCCCTAGCCGATGAAATAAAAAACTCTCCTCGATTAGTAGACAATAATCTTTACCACTTTTGTATATTTTCAGACAACCTTATTGCTGTTTCGGTTGTTGTCAATTCTACTGTTTCTAACGCTGAACACCCGAAGCAGCTTGTGTTCCATATCGTCACGAATGGAGTGAAATACGGGGCAATGCAGGCTTGGTTTCTCGATAACGATTTCAAAGGCGTTGCTATCGAAATCCAAAATATCGAACACTTCACTTGGTTGAACGAATCTTGTCCGTTGAACCACCTTCGTTTCTACATCCCCGAGATTTACCCCTCCTTGGAGAAAGTCGTGTTTCTCGAAGATGATATCGTCGTTCAAAAGGATTTAACGCCTCTGTTTTCGCTCGATTTGCATGGAAATGTGAACGGGGCGGTCGAAACCTGTCTCGAGGCTATCAACAGGTACTATAAGTATCTCAACTTTTCGAACCCGCTTATAAGCACCAAATTTGATCCTCAATCGTGTGGATGGGCGTTTGGGGTGAACGTTTTCGACTTGATTGCCTGGAGAAAGCAAAATGTGACTGGAAGGTACCATTTTTGGCAGGAAAAAAACAGTGATAAGTTGCTCTGGAAGATGGGCACACTTTCTCCAGGGCTTTTGGTGTTCTATGGATTAACTGAACCGCTCGATAGGAGATGGCATGTGTTAGGATTGGGTTATGATTCGAATATCGATAAACGGTTAATAGGAAGTGCAGCTGTGGTTCACTTTAATGGGAATATGAAGCCATGGCTGAGGCTGAGCATAGCCAGGTATAGACCTATATGGGAACAGTATGTGAACCAGAGTCACCAGTATATTCAGGATTGTGTCACAAGTTGATATACAATTTATTCAATCCCTTTTTCTTTTTTTTGTTCTCAAATTTTCATGAATATGATTGTATTTGTGAAGCATTAGAATAGAAAATTTTGACATTTATGAGGAGATTTTTTTCGTTTCACGAATGTTTTGAGTTATATATCTTGGGATATGAATTTTTTTTACTTCTATTTGGCATTGGAAATTGTGATTCGTTTATGAAACACATGATTTGCTCAAATTAATCGAATTTGTCAATTTATAGAATACTATTGTAGATATTGAAATTTTGCAACCAATCAAATCATGCCACGTGGAAATATTGACCAATCAAAAGTCATCTACGACAAATGATATTTATCTATTTAAAGTTAATTTATGGATAATTATCAATTCAAGTTGATTTATGGATAATTATCAACTAAGTTAATTTTTGGATAATTATCAATTCAAGTTGACTTATGGATAATTATCAATTTAAGTTAACTTTTGGATAATATCTAGAAGATCTATCTAGATCTTCTATCAGCCAATCAAATGACTCTGAAAATATGATAATTATTTATTAAATCAAATAGATAATTATCAGTGGATTCCAAATTATCCAAAACTCTTCCATCCTACACCTATAAATAGGGTCCTTTGGAGTTCATAAATTACACACACAGAGAAGCTCAATCAAAAAGCTAGAGAAGACGAAGGAATCTCTTCAAATTTTCTCTACGAAGGTTCTTCAAATATTCAAGGCGTTCTAGGCGAGACTCAAGGCGTTCTAGGCGATATTCAAGGCGTTCTTGAAGATATTCATCAAATTATAGCGTTTGATTCGAGATTAAGCTGCCAAGCCCTCGAATTAACGTTATAAACATTCAAGTTAACATTGGAGAAGATCAAAGAAGCAAAGTCAAATCCAATATTCAAGTCAACATATTTTGAAGGAAGAATCAGAGGATTAGAATAGAGATTTGTACCCCATATTTCATTTTGATTTATATAACTTTCATTTGTCACAATTTTTGTGTTTCTTGATTTTCAGAATTACAAATTTGTTGTGTACAAATTTTTGGCACGCCCAGTGGGACCATCTCTACCTCTCATTTCTTCACTTCATCAAGTTCAAATGGATGCTCCAGTCAAAGCTATGAAGATAGTGGAATTCAAGATGATCATCTCAAATCCTTCAAACTCCACGAGTGAAGTCATTGACATCACCACAAGAAGTATGCCCATGAAGCTACAAACATCTTCAAAGGTGGTTCCCCTACTTGAGCATGTTGAGGATGACGCATTCTGCTTTGGTGATGAAATCAATCATGATGAAGAGAAGTATTCATCCCCACAACGTTCTACATCAAGTGACTCAAACATCGCATGTGTCATGATGACAAATGTTACCACTCCGGAGGAGCAAATTGCAAACTTGACAAAAGCTGTTGAAGGATTAACGAAGCATGTTCAAGAGCAAGCCACTCTAATTGCAAAGTTGATGAAGAAAGCAAACGACGTGGATGCCATGCACGAAATTGAAAAACAAGTTGAGGCGCAAGATGAAGCTGAGACGTCAAAGAATCAATATCTAGTTGAGAAGGAAAATTCCATTGTCGAGGAGCTTCAAGTTTCAAGTGATGGGACGATTCCAGCTGCTCGACTTAAGGAGTTTATCATGAGTACTATCCAATACAATCGCCATGAGAGATCCAAGATGCCTTTAACTTATGTCAAGCCATATACTCGAAGAATTGATAATTTGAAGATACCAACTGGTTACCAACCCCCAAAATTCCAACAATTTGATGGCAAAGGCAATCCAAAGCAACATGTGGCTCACTTCGTTGAAACATGTAATGATGCTGGAACTTATGGCGACCAACTAGTCAAGCAATTCGTTAGATCACTGAAAGGCAATGCATTTAACTGGTACATTGATCTTAGTGCTGACTCAATAAACAATTGGGGGCAATTGGAGCAAGAATTCCTCAATCGCTTCTATAGCACTCGTCGCACAATCAGCATGCTTGAACTCACCAATTCCCGTCAATTGAAGGATGAACCAGTCATCGACTACATTAATCGTTGGAGAAATTTGAGTCTTAACTGCAAAGAAAGATTACATGAGTCCTCTACTATTGGAATGTGTATTCAAGGGATGCATTGGGGTCTTCGATATATCCTTCAATGAATTCAACCAACAACATTTGAAGAGTTGGCCACTCGAGCACATGATATGGAGTTGAGTATGACCAGACGTGGAGTTGACAAGTCGTATATCCAAGAGCCTTGTAGACAAGAAATCAACAAAGGGGGCAAGCCATTCACAAATGCTTCTGATGATGAGCCCATATCTGATAGTGATGAACATGTGGAAGAAAGTGACGTTCAATATCGTCATCCAAACTTTGACTAAAGATGCTAAATCAACGCTCCTCGATAAGAGCATAAATTGTCATCAACGCTCCTTGATAAGAGCATAAACTATCATCAACGCTCCTTGATAAGAGCATAAACTATCATCAATGCTCCTTGATAAGAGCATAAACTATCAACAAGGCTCCTTGATAAGAGTTTAAACTTTCAATAAATTGAAAATCAAATGAAGTTCTCCTTGACACGAGTTTAAAAGGTCTGCAAGTCAAATCAAATCAAATGAAGTACTCCTTGACACGAGTATAAAAGGTCTACAAGTCAAATCAAACCAAATGAAGTTCTCCTTGACACGAGCATAAAAGGTCTACAAATCAAATCAAATCAAATGAAGTTCTCCTTGACACGAGCATAAAAGGTCTACAAGTCAAATCAAATCAAATGAAGTTCTCCTTGACACGAGCATAAAAGGTCTACATGTCAAATCAAATCAAATGAAGTACTCCTTGGCACGAGTATAAAAGGTCTACAAATCAAATCAAATCAAATGAAGTCCTTGGCACGAGTCTAAAAGGTCTACAAGTCAAATCAAATCAAATGAAGCCCTCCTTGTCACGAGCATAAAAGGTCTACAAGTCAACTCAAATCAAATGAAGTTCTCCTTGACACGAGTATAAAATGTCTACAAGTCCAACCAAATCATGTACTCCAAGCCTTGAAGAGTATAAACTAAATATGGCGCCTCTATAAAAAAAAAATTTGAACTACGTTATGACTTGATCCCTTTTACTTAGGGTACGTAGGCAACTTAAATATATCTAAGTTCAGTCATAAATTCAAATCAAATCACATTTTTTTGATGGAGTAACATCACTCATTCAAAAGAATTTTGAAAGAAATGTCCCATCTTGACATGGGGGCATATTAATCTCGTTGTAACACAAATAACTTGCGATGGAAGCCAACAAAGTGTTTTCGAGGAGACACCAAACTGTAGGAAAGACTTTCGTGGTATAGAAGCACAAGACGAAGCTATTCTTAAGGCATGATTTTTATGTTGAGACGTTGCGACTCATCCACTACGAAGTATGCTTTGAAATACCAAACTTCCGTGAACGAGTCTCAAGGGGGCATTTGTAGATATTGAAATTTTGCAACCAATCAAATCATGCCACGTGGAAATATTGACCAATCAAAAGTCATCTACGACAAATGATATTTATCTATTTAAAGTTAATTTATGGATAATTATCAATTCAAGTTGATTTATAGATAATTATCAACTAAGTTAATTTTTGGATAATTATCAATTCAAGTTGACTTATGGATAATTATCAATTTAAGTTAACTTTTGGATAATATCTAGAAGATCTATCTAGATCTTCTATCAGCCAATCAAATGACTCTGAAATTATGATAATTATTTATTAAATCAAATAGATAATTATCAGTGGATTCCAAATTATCCAAAACTCTTCCATCCTACACCTATAAATAGGGTCCTTTGGAGTTCATAAATTACACACACACAGAAGCTCAATCAAAAAGCTAGAGAAGACGAAGGAATCTCTTCAAATTTTCTCTACGAAGGTTCTTCAAATATTCAAGGCGTTCTAGGCGAGACTCAAGGCGTTCTAGGCGATATTCAAGGCGTTCTTGAAGATATTCATCAAATTATAGCGTTTGATTCGAGATTAAGCTGCCAAGCCCTCAAATTAACGTCATAAACATTCAAGTCAACATTGGAGAAGATCAAAGAAGCAAAGTCAAATCCAATATTCAAGTCAACATATTTTAAAGGAAGAATCAGAGGATTAGAATAGAGATTTGTACCCATATTTCATTTTGATTTATATAACTTTCATTTGTCACAATTTTTGTGTTTCTTGATTTTCAGAATTACAAATTTGTTGTGTACAACTATTATCATCCTTCATTTTTTTGTCATCTACATTGCTTCAATTCATGGGTGGATGATTAAAGAATTTTGGTAACATATCGCAGTTAAATAGTACATTTGAAAATAAAGAAGGATAAAAGAAAAATAAAAAACGAGACGGGTTGTGAGAAAAATGCAAGTGGGACATTTTTAAAATGTATATATCAAAGGAAATTTAAAATAAATGTATTGCAAATTTTATAGAATAACAACATAATTTCAAGTGAGAGTTTGGTGATATTGATCGCTTTGAGAAATACAAAAAGGAATTTGTATACTCAAATAAAAAGGAGGTTGAAACGTTGATCAACATCAAACAAGAGAAGGATTAATGAGATTGAAATAAAATTCAACCTACTTTAGATATTATTTATATTATTTATCTTAACGTTAATTATTATAAATTATTTTAATTTGTTTATGTAGCGTTGTTTATTTTAATTTGTTTATGTTATTAATTTAATAAATTCATATGAATTACATGTAATACACGATTGGACCCGCATCTTTTTTTTTCCAAGTTAGTATTTTATGTTATATTTTATTTCTCATCTACAAAAAAAAAAAAATCTTCTCTTACGAATAACATAGATTGTATACAAGTTTATGTACAATAAAATACTAATGGAATATTAAAGTCTATGGATATAATATACATGACTCGAAAAGGAAGGCATCATAGGTAAAAATTCGATCAAATTCTATCTAGTCTTACTTAAAATTATTCATCTAGTTTGCATAGATATGTATATATATTATGTATTATGAGTTGTTGCAATATAGGAATAAAATTTGAAAAAAAATTGCCGTTTGATATGAAATAAGAAAGTGGATTATTAATAATCTCCACAATTTATTCCCATTCCATGTATGTCCACCCGAATCATAACTCCTTTGTTAATGCAATGGCTAAATATTTCTTCTCTTTCAAAAATTCAAATTTCCTATTCCCTCTCTATCTATCTCTCTTTATCCCCAACCATTCTCCTTCATTATTCTCTTTCATTCTCTCACACATAGAAAGAGTCATCTTGAACGAGACCAAGGGGCTAACTAGTTCCGACGTAAACATGAGCTCGCTCGTTCGATGCCGAGTAAGAGATTTAGCATCATGTTTCCATGCTTGCCGATTTTCTTTTGGTAAATTTCTAACTCTTATAATCACTCACTTATCTATTTCTACATGATTTCATGCTACAAAAGATCAACTTTTTATATACCTAAAACTCGTTTTGTGTGTTCATAATTCAGAGGAAGAACCCGAACCCAACAGCCAATGTAGTAATAAAAGCACGGGTTTGAACTCAAAACGTGGCGTTAGAGGCCACGGGACAAGGAAAAAGACGTCGAAAACGGGCGAGAAAGGAGAATCGGTTCAAAGTTCGTCGATCAATAATAGTAGTAGTAGTAAACGTATCGGGCGAGTGGAATCGAGTTTTGCAGATGAAGATTATATAGTTTTTAGCTTTAGAGAGGATGGAGCAATTCAAATGATAGATGAATGCAAGTCATCATCACAAACATGTAATGAGAATATTGATCCAAACAATATTGCCACTACTACTTCTCACAGGCCTATCAATAAGGTGAGTAATCAATTATATACGTGTATAGCAAGAATATTGCTCCTTATTTTATGTATGCTTTAAAAATGTTGATTCTTTAAATATTTTTTAACTTTTATTATTGTTATTTTTTATAATAATAATAATAATAATAATAATAATAATAGGTTCATTGTGATGAACGTGTTGAGCGTAGTTGGGATTACAGACCAGAAGACGAAGATGAAACAAATGAGGAAAAAAATCCCGTCTCGAAAGCAAAGGTTTAAGTGAACATACCCTTATCCTTCGTCTCCATTCCCCGCCTAAATATATACTATATTGGACACGGTGAAACAGAGTTAGTCTAATCATAACATTTGATACTATTAGAATTGATTGATAAAAACCACTCACATCACGTAATAATGATGCAATAACTAGCACACTATGTTTTTAATGGTAGTGTATATATTTGAATATTATTTGCATTAGTTCATGAAATAATATGTGTTCATAAGAAATATAGAAACTATTTCAATATTATTAAATATATTTATTGGATCAATAATAAATCAAAGTAGTTATTTTAGACCATCCCATATTTAATAAATAGTACAAATAATAATAATAATAATAATAATAATATATGCAATATCCAGCCGTTACATGATACAGATATAGGTAGTTAATGCTGTCAAATTCAAACATATACAAATTAAAAATGTCACGAGTATTTGTGCCTAGAATTTAAGATGTATTGCATTCTAATCTTATACCTACTCCACAGAGGAATAGTATATAATATATATATATATATATATATATATATATATATATATACGATCTTTAACCCGCCAAATCATAACCTGGGTAAGATTTCACAGCAGGATGATGAAAATGGGAACGAAGAAACAGAGACTGACGAACAGATAAAAGAGATAAATCAAGCAGACGAAGTTGATCTTGAGCAATCAAATGCACAGAAAATGGAGTCTTTTGAGTCTTGTGATTCTAATCTATCTGATACAAGCACTACCTCTTTTGCCTTCCCAGTGTAAGAACTGATATATATATATATATATATATATATATATATATATATATATATATATATATATTGATTACATGTATTAGTAGAAATATATATATATAAATATATATTGATTACATGTATTAGTAGCATTAAATGTTTTTGAATGTTATAACTAACATATTTGAAATATATGCAGATTGAGTATTGAATGGATGGGCAGCCCAGTTCATATGCCTAAATCAGAAGACCACCATATGTGCATCCATTGCTGCAGATTCTAAATACTACCAAAAAAAATTATAATTTTTTCACATTTTGGATTTGAAATTCTTGTGATTTCAGAATGCAAGACAGATAGATATATATATATATATATATATATATATATCTTATTGAAAGAAATATTTGTAACTTTAGAATGAAATTGCCAAATGTGATGGCCAAGTAGATATTTTTCTCCTTCCAACCTCAATAATTTTAATTTTATGAAATCATAAAATATATAGTAGTGTGTGACCAATAGCATTCGTGGAGTCGAACTCTGAGATCTCTAATATATCGGGTATTTAAGTAATTTAATACCATCTTTGACCATTTGTGAAATATATTTGATGTGTTTGTTTCTATGTTGGACGGTCATTTTGGTGAGATTGTTTGGTGAAAAAATTCATTAGGAGTTGTGTGTTTTGGTGAAAATGTGTTTGGATGTGTGTTTTGTTTGATTTTTAAATGAGAGAAGTGTTAGTGTAACAGTCAAATCATGGAAACTTTTGTCAGGACATGACTGGCGAATAATTGTAAATATAGTATGATATAAGTTTTAAATTATTGATATATATTTGTATAATCATATATTTTGTGTATGTATATATGATTATGCACATTTTTAACATATATATTTATGTATATGTTATTATACTTATTTATATAAGTGCGTGGTCATCGAGTCAACTTAAATCTAGCCTGACGAGTCAAATTTTACAACAAATTGAGGTCAAGCAAATTTATGCATGTTTGGGGTGAGAGTCTAGGGGTGTTCACGAGTCGAGCTCGAGCCGAGCTTGCCAAAAAATTCGAGCTCGAGCTCGAGCCACAATTTTCGAGCTCGAGCTCGACGAGCTGCAGGAATGTGAGCTCGAGCTCGAGCCGAGTCGAGCTCGAGCTCAAAAAAATAATTTTTTTTTATAAAAAAATATTTTTTTATAATTTTTTTTTAATAAAAATATTTAATTAATTTTATATTTATTCATATATTATTAAATATAGTTTTATTTAAAGTCAAAAATATTATTATTTATAAATATATTATTATAAATATATCATTTTATATACAAAATTTAATAACTATTTATTTTTTTATATATATTAATTAAAAATTATTTTTTTATTCCGGCTCGCGAGCTGGCGAACAGGCATGTTTAGGCTTGAGCTCGGCTCGATAGGCTCGAGCTCGAATTTTTTCGAGCTCGAGTCGAGCTATTTTCGAGCCGGCTCGACTCGTGAACACCCCTAGGTGAGACTATGAAAAAGTTATCTTTATTATATATACTATATTATATTTATATATCATGATATATTAATTGTTTACATAATTATATTAATAATATTCAATCTATTATTTTTTTTAGCTCGGTTCGGCTAGAGCTTGTGCTCGAGATCGAGGTGGTCAGTATTTACTCAACCTTGCCCGTGCGCACCACTAATATTTATACTTGTACCTATATCTTATTACTCATAAGGCCATAACCATGTGTAAATAAATATACAAACGTAAGTAATATTAAATAAGTACATTTAATTCTGTAACATTGTTACTAACACTAAACCGGTTTAATATAAAAGGTAAATTTATGTTTCTTTAAATGATTAAAAGGGGAAAAAAAGAGAGACTATATAAGAAATTTTAAAGATTAAACCAAGAAAGCGAAGGCTGTAGGCTTAGGTCTAGGCATTGTGTGGGGTCGTTCTAAGTTGGTCCGGGACTGTTGGTCCCGGCCACTTAGAACCACACATTTGGGGGTGGAGGGTGGTTTTTTCCACCCCAACAATGAAAAACCACCCCAAACATCCTAAATGTGTGGTTCTAAGTGGCCCGGGACCAATTCCAACTTAGAATTTTCCCATTGTGTGTGGACAAAAATAGGGCATAATGTGGCTGTCCAAAATTTTGGCCAAAAAAGCAAGATGAGCTAAATGCATTTTGGCCAGAAAAATCTGGCCCAAAAGTGTTTGAAACTACAAACAAACACAGCCATTGTAATTTAAGCATCCATCCACATTTTCAAATGTTACAGAATATCCGGGGCGATATTTTGGATGTATTTCTATGACTGAATGTAACAAGTCTTGAAGAAAATCAAGCCTATCCGACGAAATATCCAACGAAATAAGAAATTACCTCAATGAAAGTACAAAAACTAGCTTCCATACAGTTAAATAACGATCCCATTGTAATACACTACACAGCAATATATTATCACTAAGGATGATTTTAATTTAAGTAAATATGAAAGCACTCGACTACTTATACATGGCCATCATAATCATTTGAGCAAAGCTTACATGCATAAGCTATAGACAAATGGTACAGTAACAAAGCAGGGAACGTCACAGAGGCTGTTCTCATACCTGCTAATTGGTTTGTTTTAGAACAAAAGAGAGTGAAGATGAAATCTTGCAGTAGCAGCAGCAGCAATAGATTCTTCATCTTGATTTTCTTTTGCAGCCGCTAATGCTGCAATATACGCTTCTTGTGCTGATTCCAATTTCTGCGTATCTATTTCATAATCCTGCCAAGTTTCAAGCAATTAAGTATGGTCACACCAGACATTTATAAGAAGACGTTAGCTAACAATCTGATAACACAAATGAGTTTCATAAAATTTAGAAGGTATGGGACAAAAGTTAGAACTAAAGGTGGCAATTGGGCGGGTTGGGTTGGGTTTGGGTGGGTTCCAATGGGTTGGTTCTTAAATGGGTTGGGTTCTTCATGGTTTTAAGAAGGAACCAAGCTCAACCCAAAAGGGAACCGAACTCAACCCAAAAGGAACCAAGCCCAACCCAACTCAAGACCTTGCATTTTGTTCCTTGTAATTTAGATTATTGACAAGCAATTTGGGCCTAACTTGAAATTTAGTTGGGCCCAAGTCGGAACCAATTAGGAACGAAACAAAATTCGCGAGAAACCAACCCAACCCAAACTAGCTTAATTGGGTTGGAACCATGTTTTTGGACCATTTTGCCACCCCTAGTTAGAACTGTGGGCAGCGACTAGAGAGAGAGATATTGGTTCCTACAAGTGGTGAATGACTTACTAATTCTTCGTTTTCATCAAGAGAATAAGAGACATCATCATAAACTCCATCTCCAGCAGAAACGGCATAATCATTCCTGGTCAAGCCTTCAATTAATAACATGAAAGATGAAATCTCTCTCTGTGCTGTATCTAGGTCTGCCTGGAGCATCTCCACTTTTTTGTTGGAAGTCATTGCCTCCCACTGTAACTTTTCGACAGCTGCTTGTTTGTCAGCAAGCTTAATCTGCGAAATTAGTAGAGAAAACTCAATATGGTATTGTGGTATGGAATATGATAATTCAAGTAATGTGATTAACATAATCCCATTTAAGGAAGTTTAGCCTAACCATAACCATCTTACTCTAATCAGAAATTCAAATGAAATACATTTATCATCTCTCTATTTTAAATTCAAGCAGCGCTTCACTCTTCGAAAAATGGAAGAAGTGGAATTGATAGTTTTACGTGAATCGCCCAAATATGCAGTATCTTGTGGTTAACGACCATAATATCAGTTAACAAAAAATAACCTCTACCTTGTATTCAATTCATTATATTCTGTCTAAGCCAAATACCTTAGCATCAGAGAGCTGTAGTTGAGTGGACTGAAGCAGCGAGTTCTTTTCTGATGTCTCATTCTGAAGTTGATCAAATTTCATGGAAATCGAAGCCATCTCATTCTTTAAAAGTTCAGCTGATTTCAGAAGTTCATCTTTTTCCTCTACTTGCCTTTTTAGATCCTCCACTTGGTCCCGTAATGCCACCAGCTCTTCCCTATCTTTTTCAGAGAGCAATGAACTTGAGAAAATTGAGAAGTTTTCAGCAGAGCCATCTTGATTGTTGGAAGCATTATTATCTCCTGCGTCCCTATGCTTTTTTGCTGGAACAGCACTCCTTTTAGCTGCCTGCACCATATATCAACATATTATCCTACATTAGATGTCATTGCTCATCTTCATTGATGGAATCATACATTATCCTACAGATATGAACAGACAAGCTATAATAGACATCTTAACAAGTTAACACAATTTACCCATAGGAATTGAGTTAATGGGATCGCCACTCATATAGTTGAATTATCATGATTGTTATTTTCTGTAATAAACATAAATCCAATCCTCTTCATTCGATGGCCATTAAATTTGAAGTCCTCTTTCATACTTGTGTATCTAGTTTGACTCAGCATGAAATTTAGACGAAGATTCAAAATTGTGCATTTGTTGTATCTTTACATTGTTGCGCTCAAAAGTAAAATTCATAGTTAGCAAAATCAAAATCATTTAGTTTAAATGACCGTATCTCCAGAAACAAAAACTATGATGGGAAATTGAACCGTATTTTATTACATCCTATGAAGGAAATAGGCATAACAAATTTGAGACAACTGGAGTATTGGTTGACTTCGTCAAGATTTGAAAAGTTTCTCTCCAAAAAAGCAAAAAACAAATACAGAGTAGGTGGTACAGATGCTAAGCCTGATATCTAGATTCACAGGGTAGAGTAGACAAATTTTACTGCGTTAATTATAGGACGTGGGACGGAGGCCATTCCATAGTTGGATGAAGAAAATAATAGTAACCAAAACATAGTCTAAATAAGACTTGCTGAATAGTTTACACTGGACATTTCCAATTTGTGTCTATTTATGGACTATTGAAGGTTTATCTAGCGAAATCCATCAATTACAAAAGGCTATCAATGATATGAAGCAAGAGCAAGTTGTCATTCACTATCACCAGATTTCTTTAGATGTGTGCATTAAATAATAAGAGTTCATTACAGTTTGGAATCAAACTGACCAAGATTTCTTTTTTAAACAAGTAATCTGGCAACAATCGGGAAATCTATGCCACACCGGGTCCAACAGGGCCCGTGTGGCATACACCACATGTTTTGGATTTGGAGAGGTGGGTGATTTTCACAACCCACTACTATGTAAAAACCACTGACCCTTTCCAAACATATGGTGTATGCCACGCTGGCCTATTGCATCGGTGTGAGCATAGTATTTCCCAGCAACAATCTATGGCCAATTTGAATGAGTTGTCTGAATATGGTTATTTGTGTGCACTATTAAATGTTTAGGAAAAGGAGCACAAATAATTTCTTTCCTATTCTTTGTGCTCCTATAAAAAGAAATTTGTCAAAGCAATCGCATGACACAAATAGGTAATCTTCATATCCAATCTACTCAAAAAATCTTTTATTTCATTACAATAAATACTAAATTACTGGGAGAAACAGATTGAACTTTGGAGATAGTAACATTAGGTACACAAATTTGCCTCCAACAATACAGAGGCATAATAGAATTAAGAAGCATACATAATTGAGACAATACAACAAGTGAAACACATTCACAACTAATTGAACAATACACCAAACTTTGCAAAAATTCACCAAAGATTTCTCAAAGTAATACATGTATAGTTAACTTACACATAGTAACAGTTACAGAAATTTTCTAAAAGAAGAAATTAAAAAAAGGCTTAAAAATACTAAGCAAAGAAAAAAAAATTACCTTCTTGTAAAGTGACTCTCTATAAGGAGTCTTGGTATAGGTCATAGAACCTCGTCTACTGAATGAAGAATTAGGTTTCCGATCCTGAAATTAAATCGGTAAAAAAAACACGAAATCAATGTCACTCTACACATCCTTTCTTTGAAAAGGAAAAGAAAGAAGTGAAATGGGTGTGGTTAGTTACAACTTACAATGAGCGTCTGAACAAGAGGCAGCATCTCGCACAGATCGTTGTAAAGAACGCGGTCGACGTTTCCGGTGGCGGTTGCGGCGGCAGCGGCGGCGGAGAGAGAAGATAGGGTTCGAGTGAAGTCATCGCCGAAAGCATTGTTATCTTCTTGCAAATCAATCAAATGCTGCTGCTGCTGCTCATACATTCTGATCCGATCTGATCTTGAAATGGAGATGGAATTTAGCAGCACTCTGATTAGTAACTTGTTGAGTAGAAAGGAAATTATTTTTGAAATTGTTGAACGGCTTGATTTTTTATGACTTCATTTTTTGAATTTCTTTTTGGGTTTAGATTCTTGTCCAAAAATAGTTTTTTTTTCCTTTTATTTTTAAATAAATGGGCAAAATTCGAAGAATTGATTTTCGAGACGTATATCTTTTTATTGCGTAATTGACAATTGTTCATATAAAAATAAATTATAAATAATAATTTAAATTTATGAACATTTATCTATTTTATAATTATGTGACACTTTATGATACACCAGATTGCCCACAAAATGGTTTTTGAAAAGTAGTAAGATATTGGAATTCTTCAATTATTAACATTTGGCAATTATATTTATACTCGGCAACTAGCTCGAAGATTATGTTTAGGAATTGTAATTTAAAAAGAAAATAATTTTTATATTAATTGTGGAATTGTAATTTAAAAAGAAAATAATTTTTATATTAATTGTGAATCTTCTTTGTTGATTTCAATATTTAAGGGGTCAATTGGGTAGCTTATCATGTCCCCCAAAAAGTATTTCAGAGTAAAAAACTACGGAAAATTCATTTGTTTAGCATGTCGTAAAAAATTCTAACAAAAAAACTCTTAAAATTTGAAAAAATTCTTCCAACAAATAATTTTTACTATTCATGATTTGACAGTTAATACAATCAATTAAAATGGCTTTTTCGATTATTTTTCAAAGCCAAAAATTAAATTAATTACATATTTTAATGCAAAATAACGCAACATTTAAAATAAGATCCATTGTGACTATTTTCTGACGTCTAAATCAACGAGTTTGATTAAAATCATTTAATAAAAATTAAATTTAAATATCCATCCAAACAAATTTCTCACAACCAAAAAAATGTCACTTCAACCATAATCATTACATATTTTTTTCAAAAAATTCTCATCTTTCAAACTACATTTCTCATTTTTATCATGGAATCTTTTTTCCGAAGATGAACATACCAACCAATTAGGCCCTAAATGTTTGAAACCTCAATTTTGGAAGACTAATGTAAAACACTCTTAAATTCACATAAAGAGTAAAAAACAAAGAGAGAAAGAATGAACAATATGGTATTGTGATTATTTGAGAAGTTAGAGGTCTATATATAGTCATAGTTAAGTTGTTTGTCAGTAGGTATAACTCTTCAAAAATTGCAAACTAGCCCCAAAAGTTGCGACTTTAGGACTGAAAAGCCCTTGCTCGCAACTCTTCGGTTCTGCGTTTTGGCCCAAAAATATTTTCAGACTTCTTGGAGATGATCCATGATCCTATGCAGCCAATAATTAACCAAAACTGTTAAATTTAGATAATTCAAAATGCTAAATTTATCTACACGCAAAAAAAAAAAAATAATAATAATAATTCAGCTAACGAAACTTCGTGTTTAAAACAAAGGAGCTATTCAAAATCAAAGTTGTCGTTTCGGAACATACAAACGAACTCGAAAAATCGGCATTTTATTCCGCCACGACTCGAAAATCGAACAAACCAACAACTAACCAGAGATTATACACCTCAAACTGAACACAGGCAAAAAAAAAATCTACAAAAGAACGAGACCAAAAAAAACGTAATTTTACGCTGAAAAAACACGAAAATTCATTCTATATATCACTGCAAAAAAAAAAAAAAAAAAAAAACACGTTTTAAGATGCCGTTACTAGCATTCTTTGATTCCCCATGAGGGCCTCTCTAAGACGATGATACCCCTTCCTATAATGCTCAAGCGAAAAGCAAAGTTGCCTTATGGCTTCTCGTTTTTCCTCCGCTCCTTGTTGAATAATCTCTTGTTTTTTCTCTACTTCCCTTTCGACGTCTTTGATTCTCGCTCTAAGCTGATCCGCCAAATCAATCAGTTCAACACGCTCCATTTGCCGTTTATGCAAATTCTTACTCATTTCATCAATCTCATCGTCTTTTGAACTCATTTCTGCATAAAGTGCATCAATTTTCATTTTTAAATCATTTTTCTCCCTTTCGTGTTTCACCTGTAATGAGTCGAGGGTTTCGTTCAAATTCTCGATTTGAGCGCCCAAAATGGCTTCGGTTTCTGTTTTTCGTCTCACGTCCTGTTCTAACGATTGGCAACGTAAATCCATTTCTTTTAGATTATCCTCCAAATAAGCTTGCTCTTTAGAAACTCGAGTTATTTCTGCTTGTAAATGCTCGTTTTCTTCAGATAAGCTCTTATTGGCATTATATATCGCCTCTTTTAGTGCTCTAATTTCTTGGTCACGATCTGAAATGTTGTTTTTGTACCTTGACATACGGTCATGTAGCTTAGATACCTCTCGTTTTTCGTTCTCGACTTTTTTTTGCCATAAAGTAACTTCTTTTTGGGCTGATTTTAGCTCATCTTGCAAATTTTGAATAGTAGAACCCTTGGTCATAAGTTCCTCACTTAGGCTTGTAACTTTCTCTTCAAGTGTATGAATTTTGTCCATCAAATCTAAAACATGATTATCAGAATCTCCAAAAGATTTATACTTGTCAAGCTCGATTGTCAAGCGGGCTATTTCTTCTTCATAAACATTAACTTCGAAATTCACATCACCTGATTTCTTATAAGAAGTCTCTTCGTCTTGCATTCGAAGTTTCTCTTTCACATCACGGAGCTCGATGTCCAATTCTATAATCTTCCGTTGCAATTCCTCGTCATTGCTAGGCCCATGTGGGCCCGAGTAATTGTTAACCGATGAATCATCTGATTCAGATTCCGAATCCAGCGTAGAAGATTCATCTCCTTCACCGCTCTTACCACTTCCAAGAAAAAAGTCAAACCCAGCCGCTCGATGACCTGGCTTGCGTTGACTCGGTCTTCGATCGGGAGAAGTCAAAGTTGAATGAGGCTCTGACCCCACGTCCGATATTCCCGAGCTCTGTGATTGGAGATCGGACGGTATATTTTTTCGCAATTCACCGGTCACATTATCATATCTCTCGGCTAACGATCGATACATTCGATAAAAATCCTCAACAAGGCCAATTAACTCGGGCCTTTTCTGATAATACATCTCGGCTTTTTTGGCGAATGAATCAGCATCCTCTTCTATGAGCTTTAACATCCGTTTGACGTGAAGATCCATTTCTGAGATCAATGAATTTCGAGTCATTTTCTTGAACGTCATATTTCGATTCGCAAGAGTGGAATTTCAAAGCAAAGTTTCATGAAATCATGTACAGGAGTTTTTTGTTTCTAAATGATATTTCAGAATAAAGGTCCATATTTCACTCTTTGTCCAATGTTTGAATGAGGTTACTGTAACCACATAGTATCCTTTTTAAGAGGAATGGCTAAAAATAGCCAACAAAGTCAGATGAAAGGATGGCCATAGTTAGATACCCTTTTTTCCTGGTTCAACAAATTCTATCATGTAACTTCTACAAAAATGAAAATGAAATAAAACCCGAAAATTGTTTTGACATTAACTTTCCAATGGGGTGGCCCGGAAAATCAAATAAAAGAAAAGTCGAGCATATTTCGGTGAATGGAATAAGAATCAAATGTAACTAGATGATAAAGATTGGATCTTGAACTAGATCTGTTGAACTCTATTACCTTCAAGATTTTCTTGTAGCCACTTGGAGTTTTTGCGACTAATGTGGCTATCCCACCACCACGAGTGAGACTTCTTGGTCTCCATCATCCTCATGTTATTCGATTTCACCTAAACAAAAAAGTAAACAAACATATATTCACAAGTTGATTCCAAAATACTCCTAATAATTTTTCCGATTATAGGGAGTGCTATCATTTGATTAGTTGATAAAAGATGAGATCACGGGAGAATGGGTTCTTACAAAATTGGACGCCATTTTAGCAAGGTTGATAGAACTTGAGAGATCAATCAAAAACCTTCCTCAAAGCAAAAGAAGTTGAATACCTGAAAGTAAGGATGACTTTAAGTATACTATATATATATATACATGTTCAAGTTGCTGAATAGTGTAAGAATATTGAAAGCCTATTACAAACCGAGGTATATTAATCAACTACTTATTGAATCTGCAAACCAAGCAAATTTCCATTCTTATCGTTCTTTCGACATAATATCTATATATAGAATACAGGTATATGTGACACATGATGCAGGTTGATTAGTAGACAGATGGAGAGAAAATTTCATGCCGGCCAAAAAATAAAATCAAATAAAAATCAAGAATTGACAAGGACTCTTCTATGCATTCTTACTTGGACTAATTCACCACTGCATTTATTGGGGGCATGCTGACAACTAACACATAAGTCTTGTTGACAAGAGAAATAAATGAGTAATAAATTGAAGCTAGAACATAGTCACAACTGACTAACCACACACCTAGAGCTCTATCCAAGAGGTCCTATTCAAGGTTTTAACTCTAAATCCTTTTTTTTTTTTTTTTGTTAATTTAGTTCTTAACTTGAATGAAGCAATTATCTATATATTCAAATAAATCCCAGGTGAAAATATAAAATTGACTAAACTAAAAACAAACGAAAAGAGGGAAAAAGATGCATTTATGTCCCCTTGTTCAAATGAAAGGGTACTAAAAGATGAAACCAAAAGTTTTCTTTTAGACAGAAAGGGTCCTCAAAATCAATTGAATATAAATATATCAGACCTGTTCCAAAAAATTGAATAAATATCAAACTTTAACATGTGGGATATAATTGATAAATTACAGGCAGGCACTACGACAATTCAACAACAAATGGAATCATAAAAAAATGGGAATTTACCAATTAAATGAATAAATGTTGAAGATTATACACACATAAATGCTGCAGAAAGACACATATCGGATCAGGAGCAAAATATTTCAAATAAAATTTCACCAGTGGGAAAAAGGAAAAATGAACAAGAGTTGTAATTACCTTTTGAATGTTTATCTCGAGCAAGAAAGACAAAGCAAAAAAGGAATCTCCGGAAGTTGAGCCGGATAATATGTACACTGTACAGAGATTCCTCTTCTTGCTTAGGCTCAGAGCATTGTCTTTCATATAATATAATTTGTATATATATGTATATATGAATTTTGTTCACATGGGTGAGAAGGGTTTGTTCCTAGTCAAAGTTTTGAATATTTTAATATTTTTATTTAATAATTTTTCAAGAAAAGAAATTCTAATGTCAAAATGCATATATGTATAAGTTAGAGAATCAATCTTGATTCTCAATTATTATTATTATTATTGTGCAAATATTTTGTCTGCTGTTTTTGTCTCTTGATAAGGCTTTAATCACCACTATTAGCATATTTTGTCTCTTGTTTTTATTTGAGTTAGGGTCATAATTATTAAACTATTTATGCACTTTATTTTTATTAATTTATTGAGAATCGCAATTTACTGCAAAAGGATTTCGTAGTTCGTACTACTACGTAATTATACTTTTTTAGTGATATATAATTTTAATGTTATTTATTATAATATACTAGGTTACAAATATTATAAGAAAATGAATACACGTTCCCAAGATTTTATCATCTAAACTAGTATTGCTAGTAGGTCCACACAACTGTGAAATTATAATGCAATCAATGTTAAATTTGAAATTTTGAATTGCATGATTTTGACATTTTTGTATTACAAAATTAAAATTGCAAAAATATATATACGAAAAATATAGCATAAGTAGGGTCATGGATTAACTGTTACAAAAAAACTGACCAAAAACAAGGTATTCAGTACAAAGAGAAGAACCAATTTTTTACTAGCTTGAGGTAAAAAACCATGTACGAATGCCAGAGACATGCTACACTACTGCCAAAACTCAGTCAAGAAATTTCCAAATATCTTATTACCAAAAATAAGAACTAAAAGGCAGTTTGTCAATTTAAACTGCACAACACAACTCAAAAGTATAAGACAGATGGTTTGAAAAGAAGAGTCAGTTCCATCATGTTCCAGCTTTTCGACGACCAACACGAGCAACGAAACCAGCCTTGATTGGAGCAACGGATCTCCCAGAACCGCACTACAATAGATATAGCATAAACAAGATGTAACAATTGAACATATATAGTAGACTCAAGGAGACATGTAAATATTAGTGCTATTTGCTTTTTTATATGATATGTAACAGTGAAAACAAAATGGTTCCTCCATTTCAGGACTCAAATTTGGCAATCCAAGATCAAATAATAACGACAAAGCAAAAAAAAATTAAAAAAAATTGGACTTTCATGGAATCCAAAAGAGATCCATAATGTGTGTGTTATCATCTTCCTCAAAGGCCTCAGAGATAGTCTAGATACTTTCTTCAACTAGAGAAATCAGACAATGTCGGCAATATTTTGATCATCACAGGCCTCAAGAAACGATGAAAACAGCTTCAATTTCTACAACCTTTTTCTTAGACATTTTATCTGTTTAATTTTTTGGCTCAAGTCTTGATAAGAACAAAGAACTCAAGACTAATTTCATTACCACATTCCCAACCAAAAGGAGCCATGCTATAGGAGTTTTAGAAAACAAATTTCAACATAGACAATGTAGGCAAATTGTTCGATCATCACAGGCTCAGGAAAGAGCAAGTAAATGCTTCACTTCAGAACCAGTTGTCAGTTTAGCTCAGAAAAGTACCTTTTTTAACAAGACAATCTTTTAATTTTTGATACTGAATCTCATGCACAAGAAACCATGACGAGAAGAAAGTATTACCTTTTCACATCTGAGAAAGAAAAGACGGTTCTCCTTTGAGAGGATAGTATCTGGACTTTTACAGCCATTGCATATGACATACTCATCTACGCATCATTAAAAACAAAAAATATTATTAATCAGCTATCAAACAGATTAATAATTCAGAACGTAGCATCAGGAATTAACGAAAATTTCAACCGTAAATTAATCTTCTTTTAATCATCTTCATCAAAATTTGAAACATTTTACATAAAAACTTACTAATATAACGTCGCAGAATTCCCTCAAAATTCTTGGGAGCAAACCTTCCCTTGACTACCAATCTTTGCTGTCCATCCAAAGATCCATTTGTTCCCATTTCAGCCAGCAAGAAATTCATCACATGCTCAGGTTGTCTATGCATACTGTAACAAATGGATATACAAACATAAATTCATGAAACACAATCTGGCATTCAGGAATGAGATTCAATTATAAAAGAAGAGCACCTCATGGATAATCGTACAACTTCTAGCATTTTGTGCTACAGTCCAAGTTTTTTTAGTGTAATATACATGTGTGTTTGTTGACTTGTTCAGAAGTAAAAGAGAAAAGAAATTCCATGTTTTCTTTTATTCGAGAAACGGAACATTCAAGAGATAATCTCTAGCAACAAATTAAGACAACAATAGTTAATATAAGATGAAACAGCATACGTTTTGCAGAGATCCATGAAATTGACAAAAACAGTTTTCTTTGTGCCTTCCCGAAGAACTTGAGGAGGTCTCATAACTGTTCTCCGTCTATCTCCAGCAAGCTCAGGATTATTCTCACGGAGAATGTTGAACACTCGCCCAAGCAGCTGAACGTTTTAATTAAAGATCAACATAAAACAAGACCAATAAGTTAAAACTGCAAGTCCAACTTTCATGACAATTAAATAACAAACAGTGCGCTCATAAAAAAATATCTGCAGTTTGAGAGAAAATGCATGATAAACCAAGCTGGTGGGTGTTACTCTACTACCTCATACAGTGACTGAAAAGCAACCAGATACAATAATAATGAAACGAGGTATTATTTCAAACATCACACTAAACATAGCCAAAAAACCTTTCACACTCATAGTACAAGGTAGTAAACAAAAGCACTAACCTCCTCATATTCATAATCCCGATCACTTCCTTCCCACGGGTATTGTTGCAATACAATTCCTTCTCCTTCCTCTTCCTCGCCGACATCTAAGATTCCAGAAAAATAATGGTGTCACAAAATTGTGAAAATAGAACAGATGAGATAAGAAAGTGCAGAAGTTGACGCAGCCTCAAACAGATGGAAGATTCAAACACACTCCTCACCATCCAACTCTTCCACTGCATTCTCTTTTTCATCATTCAGAAGATCGGTATGTGCCTGAAACAGTTTGTACAATGTCAGGCATCAAAAGAATCAGGATGAAAATTTATCTGCCGCATGATAACAAAGTTGTTAGTGCATATACTAACCGCCTTTTTCTTTTTCTTTTTCAGACCAGCAAACGAAGCTTCAGGAACATCAGAAACTGAGCAACAATGAGAATTATGTGTGAGATGAGATAATAATAGCACATGAATCAAGTTATAACAGAAAAATAGAGATGAGCTCAGGAGCACTAGCTCGATTACACACCAGACAAGCTCTCAGTTTTCTCAGCTAGAGTATCAACAGATTCATCTAAACTGAGATCTTGAGCCACGGGCTTCTTCTTTTTCTTCTTTTTTGATGGGTCAAAAGGAGCTATCTGCAAGGTGATTATGTATTATGAAACAACAATAAGATGAATGAATATTTATTGGGCCTCAGCTGCATAAGCATTATTATACTGCACATAAAACTTCCTATATCATCAGTAAATCTGTGTAAAAGAATAATATACCTCCGTTTAGAGAATTAGCTTAATATGTGGATACCCCTACTATATTACACTATGGTTTCAGTATGTTTCCAAAATGAGTATCAGCCAACATTGGAACCTAAAATGTACTACATTACACAGCCTTTCATGAAACTGAGAAAAGGGACATTATGTAGCTTCAAAATCACTGTGAATGTTATTCTTTTCAAAATGTCCTTTTATGCAAGCAAACCAGATCCATCTTCAAAAGAAAGTACCAGAAGACTTAAACAACTAATACCTTAAAATAACCCACATATTAAGAATATGTATTTCAATTGGCAATCAAAGACATTATCTACAATGAGTTAATCCTAAGACTTACATCGGCCGCATCATCCTTAACCTCCTCCTTCAAGTTATTTTGATTTCCTTCTTCTGCCATGACTGTATTTAGAGCTGCAACATAGATCCACAACAGAAATCAACCCAATGTTTCCACAAAACAACACCTTTTTCAAAAGAAACAAACTTATAAACACCCTTTTCCCGAGCATTCAAACTTCAAATCCACCATAAAAATAGTAATCAGCAATTCGAAGACCTAAGTCCTAAAATCGTATAAAAAGATAAAAACACTTATATCCACAGATAAAATTACTAATTTCGTTACCCATAGCACTCAAAAATCCTTATCGTGAGCAAATCAAAACCGTAGATCCTAAAACACGTATAATTAAATACGAAATTACCTACTGATCAAAACTCAACATGGAATGTGGAATGGAATTGAAAAGAATAATACCTCGTTGGTGCTATAGAGAGTGAGGATAATTTGTCCGATCAAAAATGGTGATTTGCGGCTGAGAGATTTGAGGGTTTGTAGGGGCTGCTGCTGATAGGTAAACTGAATTGGTGTTGGACTGGGCGGGCCTCCTGATAAAATGGGCTCTTTATAACGGAAAGCTCAGAACCCAGTAAGCTATATGTCACTATTTGATTATAAACCCCTAATAAATAAATAATAATAATAATAATAATAAATTAATTATGAATCTATTATCTATATCATTAAGCAATTTATTTATTCGTATTATAAATTTTTCAAAAAAGTATTCGATTTTAATGGTTATCATAGAAAACTCTTTGTATTAGCTTTACATATTTTAAAAATAAAATGCAAAACGGGTAATGAAATAGTAATTAAAAATACTATTATTAATGAGATAAACAATAGAATATGATAATTTTCATTTGACTACAAGTTCTGTTTGTTCTTATTTTGCATGTTAAAATATGATTGTTTTTTGGTGGTTGTTAATTTTAGATGGCTCTTTTCCAACAAAATCGGGTCAATATTTTGAACTTAAAGATGCCAAATATGAAAGAGAACAATCACAACTTGCTACAATCTGATTTCAAAGGAGATTGTGATTGTATTAGAGAAAAATTGATAACTATTTTTTTTTTGATCAAGGAAAATTGATAACTATTTCATCAATATTTAATATAAGGATTTTATAATGATCACTTATATGGCATAATTGAAAATAATTAGATTAGTCGTAAAAATGAATTTTATAAAGATATAGATGTGTTCAATGATTTTACCTCTTATTTAATTTAATTTGTAAAAAATTGTAGTTTTAGAGTTGGGCTCTTGTGTAATTTCGAAAAATCCCAACTTGAAAACAACCATTCTGATTGAGCATAAAACAATCTATTGCACGACTATAAGACCACTAATTAATTAATACATTCCATTCTGATAGTCTTTTAAGTTATATTCACAAATTGAGATGTAGAGTACTCTCTTAGCCTCAATCCAAAGTTCAATATTATATCAAGTACTTCAACAATACTTCTTTTTATTTTTTCATGCATAAACCACAACACACTGAATAGAGACTTAGGTGTTGACTTAGTAATATCATCCCATGGCATACTTCTGGGTCCAGCTGCGGGCAGTTGACTCATATTTCGAACGGTCATTCTTGTACATATGAGCAATTTCTGGCACAAGAGGGTCGTCAGGATTTGGGTCTGTCAACAAGGAGCAAATAGATAGCAGGACCTTGGATATGGTCAATGCTGGACTCCACTGTTCTTTCAGAATATCAAGGCAAATGCTCCCATTGCTATTGATGTTAGGATGAAATACCTTTGTCCTAAATGCAACCTGCAAAAATGAAAAATCATCTCTATGAGGACATTGTCGACAAGAAAGTTTCTGAAGAGATCAGAAAACAACTAGAATTTTAGTATGGGACCTAAATCTAATGGTTTTCCAAACTATTCAAACCTAGACCATCTACATCATACAAGAGAGAAGAACGAAACCAGTAACTTAAATCCAAAAGACAACAATTATATCATGGATGCAATATTAACAATCCAAAATGCTTTTACAAATCGAATCCTGGCCAAATAAAAATATAGTCAAAACATGAGCAGGGTACAATTTATGATAATGGCCCTGACATTTTACATTGGTGTGGGCCAACTTCCACAAATAGGTATAACAAACTGTGGAAATGACATTAATGACCATAGTTTTCTGCACACCGACCAACTAATCACCAAGGCTTCACCTGGGCATGTAATCTTTTAGGTTTTGATTGTAATATTTTTAAAGACTTAGGTACTACAAGAATCTTGTATAAATATTATCCAAGTAATTGTTCCGGTTGCTATTTACCTCTTGGAACATTTACAAAATGACAAAAAAATTGTCAATATATTGTAGAGTATTAACAGCTGTAGAGAATTTACACATGCTAAATCACAAGGAAAAAACAGAGAATACTTCATATTGATCAAATAAGACAATACTCAGTTTATTTCTTATCTTTTATGTTGTTAATATATTTGCCAATATGAGAAAAATTGGTATGCGATATTTTGGCAATCACCCAGTCCAATAGGACTTGTTTCCCCATGTTGTCCAGACGTTTTGGCATAACAATAACCAAGCAAAATCTTAACACTGAAATCAGCAAACTAGCCAAAGCAAACATTACTCCAAGGAACAGCCAACTGTACAGTATTTGGTATTATAGCTTAAGCAGCTGTAAACAGATTCAATTGAAAAGCCTCAAAAGAAAAATATAGCACCACTTCAGTACTTCGATGGTGTATTCTACTACAAATTTGTCATCACGACTGAATACAGAACTGTAATTGCATGTAAAAGAGAACACAGGAAACAGTTTCAACCATACCTTTGGAGGTTTAAAAGGATAATCAGGAGGGAAATGAATGGAAACTAAAAATACACCTCCAGAGTAGGGACTATCAGAAGGGCCCATAATTGTAGCTTGCCAATGAAACATATCTTCTCCCACAGGACCTGTATCAAAAATTATGTAATAACAATGAAATTAGAAGTGACTGGGAAATGCTAAAAAGGTTAAACGAAAAATGAAAACCACAGACTGCAATCAACGGAAAGTAAGCATCCAAAAATGTGCACTATCAACAGCCACTAACTAGACACATTGCACCCAGGAGAAATCATATTTTGGAACAAGAAGAGCACATTAGATAGTAAACATAATAGACAATCTAAAGTTAGGGATTCATAAATGATAAGATGCTCTCGGTATAGGTTTAGCAGCATCAATGTGAAGGGAGATGAATCATTACACTTAACTGTCGAACAACGTCGAACATAGGATCACGTATGATGAATGCAACATAAGAAGTCAGTAAAAAAGACGCTAGGCTCAGGCATACAGTATTGCTTGGTCGAGTGCAATTGATGAATGCAACATACGAAATAAGTCAAAAAGACGTTAGCCAAAGGTGTACAGTATTTCTTGTATGAGTGCAATGAAGAGAATGTCGACCATTCCAAACACACAAGTAAAATTTATAAATACATGTACATCTCTAGTTCTCACTAAATCGGAATCACAGCAAACAATTTTTTGCAACATATAACAAACCTAATAATATCCATAACACAAATCACCCAGCGAAATGAACCAACCAGAGTATTCGAAATTTACACTCCTGTACACTAAACAAACTGAAATGATTAAAAAATAAGCATCAGGAAGAGATAATTAAATTAAGCATACCGGCACTGCAGGACGTCGGAGGGTCCTTCTGCAAATCCTTGAGCTCCTTCAATATCCGTTTCGACGCCATTCAAAAATCTTCTTAAAACTTCACAACCAAAATCAAACCAACAATCAGATCCTCAACAAAAAAAAAAAATTGAGTCGTCAAAATCAACCAGATAGCTGCTAAGTCTAATAATCCATATATAAATATAACATATAAAGAAAGTTTAAATCACAGCATAACTTCAAAGATCTAAAAGGATAAAAATAATAGTAATAATAAAAACAAATAAATTCCTCCGCTAGTACCTGATCGATTTGATAATAAGGGTGAATGAGGAAGCAGCAAGAAAATTGAGCCGATGAAAAAGGGGAATTTTATATGAGAAATTAGGGCAGAATTCGATAGAAGGGAATAGAATATAATAAATATGGCGTACAATCTACGCCGTTTCAGCTTTATTATTATACGTTGCTCTCTTGTGGGGAACACCGTTTTGAGCACGTGGGAAATTGCATTATAATTAACGTGACTCGTGAAACTACAAATTTTGTTTTTCAAAATAATGGTAATAATTTGTTGTTATTTAATTGTAATGACTTTTTTTTAAAATATTTTTTGCATTAAAACCCACAAAACATCATGCATTTTCCTATGTTTTACAAATAATTCACATGCAAAGAAGATGGAAATGACCATTATACATATTATACACATTAAGCAAAATAAATTTGATGGGATGGCTTATATACATATACTTTATTGTTGCCTCAATTTTTGCACCAATAATATGCAAAGAATGATCTTTAAGAAACCATTTTCAAGAGAACTGAAGTTGTTATTTGGGGACTATAGGAACACAATTCCTTCTTAAACATGGAGAATAGAGGGAAAAGTCTATTTTGCCCCCTGCCTGCTCCCTAAGAAAATTGGCCAAAGCAAATGACCATCCCACAACAATATATTCACATTACGAACGAAAGAGATAATTTTCGAACATAAAGGATTAAAATGATATGTGCGCCGTATTAGGGATAACAAAAGTGATTATTTACATTAAACTCCCATATATACGATACCAAGCTGTCTACTTTTACGTATTACAACAGATCCTCATTATGCAAGTAGAAATATGTTACAGCAAATAGACAGACTTCAACACAAGGAGGATGAGAACTAGAAAGCATATATCCAAAGTTCCCATTTACAATTATAAACTACTTGTAGAACTCGAAATCAGTGTCAGGCTTCTTCACATTAGATCTGTAACCCTTCTCGAAATCTTTGGGCAGTATAACATACCGATTCTTTCTCACTGCAAGCATACCTGCTTCCTGGCAAATAGCTGCAATCTGCAACAGTGAAAAAATGGACTTGCATTAGTGCATTAATGATAAATTTCATGAGATGATTAAGTTATTTTACATCAATCATCAAATTACACCTAAATAAGGGGATTTCTTAGATATCAAAAGTACATATCTATAGTATCACAGGAACATGTCAATGAGCAGAATTACTTACCTCAGCAGCACTGATTTTATCTGGCCGCGACACATAGTCCTCCAAATCCACCTCATCGCTCAAATTCATTTTAGCAGTGCAAACCTGCGTAAATGACCATTTTCTTTAGTGTATAATCACGTCTTAGCATTTCGAAAAGAAGAAACTTATTGTGGGCAACGCCCTTTGGTTTATTTAACAGGGCGTACATTTAATCATTACTTACACATACAATAGTCGTAAGTAGTATACGAAGTATACATTATACTCAGAAGACATAACATTAAACTAAACTTATTATCATTCTTCAATCTGCAAAGCAATTTTCCCTTTCTTTTTCTTTTATCAACTCCATCAATAATTTTTACAGACTTCAATTGAGGAGATAATTATGGTGGTTGAGAATTTTGTTCATTATTCAAATGGAAAATCTTTGTATGAAATACACATTAATGAACTGCAGATTAAATTACTTAATTTACTTCGAGTTTTGATGAACGAAAGTTCGAAAAAACATAAAGAATGACTGTTCTAGTCAATAAATAAGCATATCATTTGTGAGATTATAAAAAAAATGCAATGACCAGTACAAAAATCTTTCAAATTCACCTGAAAGACTAGCCTCTTCTGACGTCTATCTGGTAAAGGAAACTCAATCTTACGATCAAGTCTTCCTGGACGGAGAAGGGCAGGATCCAATGTGTCAGCTCGATTAGTTGCCATGATAACTTTCACATTGACCGTCTGGTCAAATCCATCCATCTGCAAAGATTAACATTCAAAACTAAAATTTTATCGATGTAGGCTGAGGTGCGGAACAATATGGATCACAATGCCTTCATACAAACTGGGCATAAATACAATTCAGCTCGGCGATGTAAAATTAGTTTACAGGAAGGAAGTTTTACATTGTTATCATTCCTCTTTGTGTAAATCTCAAAAGTACCTGATTCAACAGCTCCATGAGAATTCGCTGAACCTCTCTGTCAGCTCCAGTTTGTGCATCAAATCGAGCTGTAGCTATTGCATCTACTTCATCAATGAAAATAATTGCAGGCGCATTTTCTTTTGCAAGCCGAAAAACATCACGAACCATTCTTGGGCCCTGCAGATATTATCAAAGCAACAGGAAACAGTATAACCATTATAAGTATCTAGTTTGTTATGAAAGGCACAAAGGCAGCAATAAAACCTTTTTAACTCTTAGATCGTTCATCAACAGCACAGTAAAATTATGCATATGATCCTAGCAGAGGCGAGAACTACCATGACTAATGTTCTTCACCTTTTCCAGTTCATATGTTTTCTAGAGAAATCAACAGTTTATTACCAGAAAAAAGAGGCTGTATATGTACTACTGGACTTGGAAAGGGAGAATAATAAACATTTGAAACATCTGGAATTTCAGACATTCACTAATGGTGTGATTGGATTCGGGGGCTATAATTTCATGAGTGAATTTCAAGGAAGGATTTAAAATGACTCTAAACTAGAGTTACTTGAAATCCACCATGGTGATGGGGAGAATAGTTCAAAATGAGTGAATGGATTTGAAATCCATAAAAACTTGAAATCATCCAAAGAAACTGAATGGATTTGTAGATGAATAAGAAATCCATGAGTTTCAAATTCTTCAATCCAAACGCACCAAAAAAAAACTTCAGGGCATAAAAGAAAAATAACCCTCGGGTTGTCAGAATCAGTATAAGCAAACAATGCATAAACATTAATTAGATGGATTTTTAAAGCATACCTCTCCCAAGTACTTCTGGACAAATTCTGAGCCAACAACTCTAATGAAGGATACAGTTGTGTGGTTAGCAACAGCCTTGGCAAGCATAGTTTTCCCAGTGCCAGGCGGACCATATAGCAACACACCACGAGGAGGATCAATACCAATCTGTTTGTACAGATCATGGTGTGTCAAAGGTAACTCTACAGCTTCACGGATTTCCTGCTTTTGAATGTCACATCCTCCAATATCCTGAAAAAATCACCAAAGAAAAATCTGAACAAGAGTTCCATTGAAAAGAAAGCAAACATAATGTTTAGTCCAAAAGGAGAAAAAGGTTGACTGGAGCCCTAAATTCAAGCAATAAAGGATAAACAGTTCCATAATTCAGTAAACTGAGTGGGATTAGGGAATTAGAACATGAGTTGTCAAACGTCTTAGGACTTTGTCCTCCAGAAATGTGCAGAACTTTATGTTATGGGGCGTGAGAACAAGTGCGCTAAATCCAGTAATACTTCTGGCTCTTCTCTAAAAGAAAACAGTAAACGAATGCATGGAAACAAAGGGAAGAAACAATACAAATTTCTCCACGGTTCCAAGAACTTTCACAACCTCACCCAGACAAATTTTCAATTTGCTAAACAATTCACACACAATGAATATCAAAATCAACAGAGTTCATCAATAACATAACATCCAATCAAAATACAAAAAAGCAATAACAGAAGAATTTTTCTCTGACAAGAAAAGGCAAAAACCCTTGGAAAACTCACACTGTAAGTAACGTCAGGCTTCTCGGATTGGCTAAGCAGCGAAATACTGGAGTCAGCCTCAGGCGGCAGGACATCAACGAGAGCATTCGAGTGGCGGTGCAACGCCACCGACCCCGAGGGCTTAAGCAATTCACGGTTGATAGTACTGAGAATACGAACATAGTAATTCGAACCCGTAGTCGATCCTACTATCGCGTTGTTCTGATCAATCATCTCCATGAACTGTCCGATCACGAGCGGCACCGACTGTATCCTCTTCACCTCCTCCTGCGCGCGCAGCAGCTCGCGCCGGAGGTTTTTGAGCTCATCTTTGACGTATTCTTCTTGTATTTCGTTGAACTCCAGTTGCCGTTGCAGTGATTTAAGCCGCGAGTAGAGGTCATCGTCGGCGTCGGCGGAGGACGACGCGCCGAAGTCGATAGACGGGCGCGTGGCCGGCGGGAGTGAAGATTTCGGGTCGAGGACCATGGCGGTGGACATAATCGGGGAAGTAATTGAAGAGTTGAATTGAAGTTTGGAATTTAGAAGGGATTGGGATTTGGGAGTGAAGATGACGATGTAGTATCAGATGCTTATTGTATTTTTGTTCTTTTCGAATTTTTGGCTTTTTGAAATGGGCTGGGCTACAAGGCTGATATGGATCAGAATTTGTAGTAATTTAATAGAAGGCCCAAAATAAAGCTAATGTAGACAACTAACCCAATTAGTAGGAGAAAATTGCTGGAAATAAAAAAAAAAATTGAAAGCACACTATATTTTAGTTTCCGTTAACTTCAAAAATAGAAACATCTTGGTGGTTCGGTGGGATTTTTTGTCAAATTTAATGTGTTACCTAATTTTTCAAGTTGTATTCCTCATTAGTGAAATGAATTGATAACCACGAATTTCCTCTTTCTCTTTCTTTTGAAAAGATCTTATTTTTAAAATAAATCAAAATCTTATAATCTTTTCCACGAAGTGAATAAAAAGTACAAACTACAATTTCGTTTCCTCTAAAAAAATATATTCAGACTTGTATCGTCTTAATTGATCTAGCATCATTGAAATGTATGGGGACAGTGAATACAAACCACCACACCCCATATATTTCAATGATCCTATATATACTAGGACCATTGGTATGGGTGTGGCATAGTCCCAGCCTTTCCTCTCTTCTTTCTGTATCGTCTTAATTGATCTAGCATCATTGAAATGTATGGGGACAGTGAATACAAACCACCACACCCCATATATTTCAATGATCCTATATATACTAGGACCACTGGTATGGGTGTGGCATAGTCCCAGCCTTTCCTCTCTTCTTTGTTGTGGGGATCTTCTTCATTCATGAGGGGAAGTAAGGGCCCCAATTGGATAGCCACCTCTACTACCAAAAAATATTTCAGAGTAAAAAAACTACGAAAATTCAATTGTTTGATATGTTACGAAATTTTTTTAAAAAAAAATCTCACAAAATTTTAGATAATTTGAAGAAATTTTTGCAAAAAAAGAGAAAAATTTACTCTTACTATTCATGATTTGACATTTCATACAATCGATTTATAAGGTTTTTTTCGGCTATTTTTCAACTCCAAAAATCAAATTAATCACATATTCTAATGTAATATGATACGACGTTTAAAATAAGATCCATTGTGGTTATTTTTTAACATCTAAATCAATGATTTTGACTAAAATGATTTATTATATACAACAATTTTTTCACAACAAAAATATATCACATCAACCATAATCATTACATATTTTTCTCTTAAAAAATTCTCCAAACACAAATCTCATATCCTATTTCTTACTCCTAAAAATATTTTTTCCTTACTTTTATCATGAATTTTTTTTTCATAGATGAACGTGCCATCCAATTGGCCCTAAGTCGCTTACCCTATTTTGGGATATTGGGACCTCCTAATATGAGAAATATTGTCTCTTTATCTATTGCAACATAAAACTTCGGTGACAATTTTTGTGATTATGATAAAGTTATACTTGATATTTGATATAACTCGTAAAATACTTACGGGCCAAATCAAGCCGAGGCTCGAATAAGACCTAGGAGGGTCGTATAAAGGGTATAGACTGCACTCAGACACACTGAGCTACCTACGTACCTTTCTATTAGGATCAAGTCTAAACGTAGTTCAAGATTGTGATTAAGGTCATATACGAGGTTCTTAACTCGGTTTATAGGATAATGGGAACGTACTGTCAGATCGTACTATGTACTCTCGAGGTACTGTTCAGTCAGTCAAAAGTCCTTTCCTTAATATTAAATGGCACTATTTATAGGCACAATACCCAATGTACGGACGAATGCGGGATCGGCGGGATGGTTTACACGTGTCCCTAGAATGTACGTACCAGATTGCCTGGGTTAGGGCTACACTGGGTTTGACCCGATAAAAACACGCGGGTTAGGTAGTGTAATGCAAATAAGCACAATTAGATTAGGGACCTTTAGGTAAATAAGCCTCAATATTTGTACCAGGGTCGTATGGTCCCTTACGAGGTTCAGGGACCTTGGGTCGTCTACGAGGTTATGCTATATCATTAAGTCCCCCAATTTATGGGTTAATGGTATGTTATTAATCCATTAATTAACGTCTTATTTGAATTTGAGTGTGTAAAGATTCATACGGCGGCGACGCGTCAGGCTCTTTGATTGATGCTCCATTGGAATATTGACACATGTCCTGTCATACGGACCGTCTGAGAAGTTGAGCCGTTATCTGTCATATCCAAAATGGCAGGAGGCCATGCTGACATAATATACTCGATGCGTTCTAACCAATTTTAGACTCAAGGTCATGCTGACATAGATATACTAGATGCATTCTAACCAAGTATAGATTATCGTAGACCAACTTGAAAATATTAAACCCATTTGAGTGTAAATGGATTAGAAGAGAAATATTCGTCCAATGACAAGGTTGAAGCCTAGTCAAACAGAAGAAATTGACTATAGTGAAATATACTGGTATTTTGATTAAATCGGTAGAGTTCAATTTTTCTTAAGTGGCGAAACATTACATTGTCACCCTGGGGTAAAATGAGAATATTCAAAAAAAATATTTTAGCAATATCATTAAATTTTTGCCCCGAAAAGTGGACATTGGGGTGCTCGTGTAATCCAAAAATTTAAAATTGGGGTGGTGGTACTAATTATAAATAAGTGTGGACGTTTTAGTAATTACCCAATAAATATGGGGTGTGTAGGTAATTTTCCGAAAAGTAAATAGACCGGACAACTAGAAGATCATTGATCACCAACAGTAGAACAACGACTCCCTCCCTTCTCAATAGTCTTTTTTTTTAGCTATAAATAATATAATAATTATCTTCTCAATATTCTTCTTTTTTCAAAATCAAAATCCCTTCTCAAATGTTGTAGTCAATAAACCAATCAATTGGATCGAATAAAATACAGGCCAGGCAGCGACTATTTGCAATGGTTGCATACAATATTCAATTTTCAGCAGTTGAAATGAAAAAGATGGCTGATGCTGATTTCATCATCGTCATATTCGCCATTAATATTCGCCATCTAATACCACTATCAATGGCGACCCAGTCAAATTTTATCTCAAGCCGTGTTTCTTTCTTATTTGAAGAACCCTTTTTATTGGGCTTCCTGGAAAACACACCTGCAGCAAATTCCTCTGTTCTTGCAAGGTTTTCCCACATGCTTCTTTGTTCTATGGTGTACTTATTGATGCGGAAAGTAGTTGTTTGTTTGGCGGCCCTTTACTTTTTACTATTCTTGTACTTTATTTAAAAACCTTTTGTGACTTATTGTTTGCTTTATGGTATCTCATATTTGTTTTTTTCTTAAGGATATTAGAATACTGGTTATTTATTTGATTCTTGTGTTCCTTTTTGTGATTCAACGTCTGTGCCTTTTAGTAGTCTTGGTTTGCTTTTCCTGCTACTACTTAACTACTTGGGATTTTTTTTGTTGTTTTCTTGTAGTAGTTTTGTCTAATTATTTAGGGAAGAGTGTTGCAAAGTAATCTTGCAGTTCTGTTGACTATTTTGCAGGTTGAAGCTAAGTATTAGAAATGATTGATAGCCATGGAAGGATGTTGTTTACTGTGATATCGCAGCTAACTTGTGGAAAGCTTGGAGTTAACTTAATTGTTCTCTTGTGCTTGTTTATGTTGCCTATTGGTGCATATAGCCAAAGACTACATCCGGCAGAAGGTGATTCTGTTCTATTCATATCTTCTCTGAATTATTTTGGAGCAGGCTTAGTTGATACATTTTTCAACACTTTTAATTCTTACGCATTAAATGTTTGATGATGGAGAAGTAAAATTTTGAAGTATGTCCCTTATTGAAGTGTAAGCCTATAAACCAAGTAATTTACACACTTCTGTTAAGGAAAAAAGAGTTCTTGAATGACGATTGTGTGCTAATAAGTTTCCAATAAAGTATATGTCACTGCAATTAAAAACTGGTACTTAACACAAAAGGTTTATATATTTAGCACAGCGGAAGCTCTCATGGGCAGGTTGATTGTGTGGAATTTACTAAAAATGCTTTGGGATTATTATGCAAAGCTTCCAATTAATTCGCTTTCCTTTTGTTTCTTACAGTTATGTTATTTTCTAAATGTGTAGTATACTTTGGGAAGTATGTTTGAAGTTGCATCACTCTAATATCACTATAACCAGAAGCTGTCAATGACAAATTTTGAGTAAAATTAAATGTGGCTCAAGTTCTTGTAATCTGGCTCATATATAATCATTAGTGGCTAAACCTATCGAGAAAAAGCATTATGACACCTACTTTTGTTTAGAAGTAGAGTCATTTGGCAAACGTTGGTATTTCATATTCTGACAGGAGTGGCGAAACCTAAGGAATTGTTTACGGTTACAAGAAATGCTGACTCATTAAAATTTATTGTTTCTTTTTAGACGAGAGTATATAAATATGTTTGATGTGACATTAAATGACATAATTCTCAATCATGTACTGCAATATAGATAAGCTTTTATCAGAGCTGCATCAGTGTTCAATTTGCATTAGGTTTTTCTTGAGTATCGTTTCGTACACTAACGGATTAAGGTCCTGTAATCTTGACCCCCTCGACCTCAGCCTCTTTAGAGAATGTGTGTTATTTGAATGACCACTGATCCTTTCGCTAAACATAACGATTGTGAAATCAAATTCGTGTAAACTAGGACCTCCTAATTTGCATTTTTTTTGTATGGAAATTTCTTTTAATGTATTTATGCATATATGAGTCCTAGATATTTTCTCCGATTGAGTTAGTGCCTGTTTCAAACTTAGTTGGGAAAAGATAAGGCGAAAAAAACTCTTGTTTAATTTATTGAAACATAATCCTTATAAACTACTAGATAATGTATTTAGTTTAATTGGATTATGATGATTTTCGATGTTGTGTGCAGCTACTGCATTGCGATCTATCAAAAAAACTTTGATTGATCCATATAGAAATCTTCGCAACTGGAACAGAAGGGATCCTTGTAATGCAAACTGGACTGGGGTTATCTGCCATAATACAACGATGAATGATGGTTATCTTCATGTTAGCGAATTGTATGTTTTCTGTCCATCAAACACAAGTTTTCTGTCCATCAAACACAAGTTTTCTGAAAAAACATTTCTTGCGTCTTTTTTCAATTTTATGCTGTTCTATATTCAAGACACTAATTTAGACTTTCCGAATAAAATGGAGCACCGAAAGAATTTGACATCTTTTGAAGTTCAAACAACTTACACATACGATGTTTATGAAATATAAATATTTGTAAATTTCAAGAATCTCTTATTTTATCAGTGCAAGGTGCCATGTGTATAATCCATATATATGTGGGCATCTTGAATTTTTCTAACATCTTGAAATATTTCCTTTTCCTTACTATAACAGGTTGTTATTAAATAGGAATCTGTCAGGAAGTTTATCTCCAGAACTTGGTCGCTTTTCTTATATGAGGATTCTGTGAGCGTCATACTTCATATTCTACTCTGTTTAGCATTACCTCTAATAACTATCTTTTTCAATGCGGTGGTTTTTCCTTCATCCTGTGAATAACTTGTTTTCATTTTTTTGTCAGGGATTTTATGTGGAACAATATTAGTGGGGCTATACCGAGGGAGATAGGGAACATCACAACTTTAGAACTTCTGTGAGTGAAACCAGCTTTCTCTTCGATGTTTTTTTTATCCCATTCTTTCTCAAGCTGCTATTACTCTACTTTGCCCAAGTATTTGATAGATGATCATTGAAATGAGCTACATACATCAAAGTAAATCTAAACAATATCAGAGACTGTTTCATAATCCTAACGATTGCTAGCAAATTTTTATCTGATTATTTTGTGTATTCTCTAGATGAGAAGTTTATATTATTTTGTGTTTTTCATTAGCATTTCTAGATACAAGTGCACTACCCTTCATTCTTAATTTAGTTGTATTTTTCTGGTTGCAGGCTTCTGAACGGAAATCAGCTAACTGGTTCCTTGCCTGATGAGCTTGGTTATCTTTCAAACTTGGACAGAATACAAATCGACCAAAACCATATATCTGGATCAATACCCCCCTCATTCGCTAACTTGATCAGAGCAAGACACTTGTAATTTTTTCCTTTATTTCTGTATATTATAGATTGGCTGTATGTCAGGATCTTGTGATTCTTACTTTGTGTTTTTTGATCAGCCACATGAACAATAATTCACTCAGTGGACAAATACCCCCAGAGCTGTCTCGACTTCCAATGCTTGTTCATCTGTGAGTTGGTTACCTGTTTATTTGAACACTTTCGTGGCATGTTGAACAAGTGATCTCAGTTATTGACTTGAATTTTGTGCAGGTTGCTTGATAATAACAACTTGTCAGGATATCTTCCACCAGAACTATCTCAAATGCCATCGTTAATGATAATGTATGTCATTTTTATTGGAAGATGTTATTATAGTTCGGAACGTAGAGAATGTTTGTGATGCGGATTATACTAAACATTTGAATCAATTATGATTGTTTGAAATGTGCCTCCTGCTGTAGTTTAAGGACTTATAGTTCTAAACTAATTTGTTGATATCGTTCCTTTGTTTCCAGCCAACTTGATAACAACAACTTTGAAGGGAGTACAATACCCTCTTCATATGGCAACATGTCTCGCCTATTAAAGATGTAAGTCCAAGAAACATTACATTTATTACCACTCTCAAAGCTCTATTCACACTATTCCATGGTTTTAATGCTCTGTTTTCCTTAGAAGCGTTAAAATTCCAGAAGAAACTACAAATATTTCACACTTTTTATGTTATCTTTTTGGAGATAATATTGGTAACAATTTGAATTTTTTTGTGTCTATATCAGGAGTCTA
The DNA here is from genome assembly GCA_963669365.1 of Verbascum thapsus. Lineage (NCBI taxonomy): Eukaryota > Viridiplantae > Streptophyta > Magnoliopsida > Lamiales > Scrophulariaceae > Verbascum > Verbascum thapsus. The sequence goes on from OY770118.1 coordinate 11,659,956, forward strand.
AGGAACTGCAGTTTGCAAGGTCCAATTCCTGATTGGAGCAATATTCCTAGAGTTGCTTACATGTTAGTAAATACTTATTATTTTACTTTCTCTGTGGTGTTTATCTTTTATCTTTGATCCAACTGTATTTTTCTCATATTTTAACTTGGTGGTGCTTTCGAATTCAGAGATTTGAGCCTGAACCGGCTTAATGGTTCCATACCAACAGGTGCACTTTCTGAAAACATCACAACTATGTAAGAAATTGATATTACGATTTTTAGTTTCTTAAATGTTTTGGAAATGCATTTACAAATATTACTTTGAAAAACGTGAATGTCACCTTGCTTGAACTAATATTTTGTTGTTTTACGCAGTGATCTCTCAAACAACGATCTGAATGGAACTATCCCTTCCAGCTTTTCAAGACTTCCTCTTTTACAGAGATTGTGAGCATTCATCAATATCCTACTAATTATGTTCTTGGTTTATTTTTTTCCAGAAAGTACACTCAGTATCCAGAAATTACAGGCATTCATGGTTTTTAGAGTCTTCAAATATGTGATGGGACTATTTAAATTAAACTCTGTCTATTTCCTATGCAGGTCACTTTCAAATAATTCATTGATTGGTTCAATTCCATCGGCCATTTGGCAAAATAGGACTCTTAATGCATCTGAGAGACTCTTTCTGTAAGGCCTTAAACAGGAAAAATGTGCCTATCTTTTATTTATCCCCTCCCTTGCTATTTTCTTATCGGCTTCCATTGGAACTACCACCAGTGTAAGGCGTTTGATGCCATTATCAATCATATGGTTCTTGCTAGAACTAAATTGACAAATATTTCCATTAGACTTTAGGAGTGTTTACAAACACAACTGATTAAAGAGGAAAGTGTTCATAAGTGGGAAATAATTAGAATTGGAAAAAAATCAGAAGTGGGTTGTGTTTGCAAATGTAAGTGAAAAGTGGAAAAGAGCTGCAACCAATTGTTCGTAAAAAAAAAAGCGATTAAAAATGCTAAATATTTCTACGATAAATTTATTTTAATCACAAAATTACTATAATCAGTTTTAAGCACCCCTTTACCAACTTCACAAGTTAGATTTGCAAACACTCTCGAATTAGACTATTACAAGACATAAGTTGATAATCACTTATTTTGAGAGTTTGCAAACACTCCTTTTGATGACGTGGTCAAATAGGAAAAAAACAGCAATGATATTCCTATTTCTAACGTATACTTCTTATCATTTCAGGGATTTTGAGAATAATCAATTCTCAAATATTTCGGGAAGTCTCGTAGTCCCTCCCAACGTCACCATTGGGTTCGTCATTTTTCAACCATGACAACCTTTGATTTTCGAACATCTTCTTAATAAACAAATTTCTACGCATCTATTTTTCTCTTATACTGTAATAAACAATCTCAGGCTTCAGGGAAATCCCGCATGCTCAAATAACAACCTGATTCAGTTCTGTGGACCCCGTGAACAAGAATTCAGTAATACCTTAAACACTACAAATGTCATTGATTGTCCTCCTCAGTCATGCCCACCTCCTTATGAGTATGCCCCATCATCTCCTTCTATAAGTTGCTTTTGTGCTGCTCCGTTGTATGTTGGATATCGTTTGAAGAGTCCAGGCTTCTCAGATTTTCTTCCATACGTCAATGCATTTGAAGAGTACTTAAGTTCTGGGCTGTTATTGAATCTGAATGAGCTTGATATCGACTCTGTTGAATGGCAAAGGGGCCCGCGTCTTAGAATGTACCTCAAGATTTTTCCAACGTACGTTAATGATAGCGTACGATTATTCAACAGGAGTGAGGTTTTGAGAATTCGTGGCTTGTTTAGTGGATGGAGGATTCCTGATAGCCAAATATTTGGACCTTTTGAGCTGCTCAATTTCACACTTTCGGAACCTTATGCAGATGGTATGGCTTCTTTTCAATTTCTTGTGCTTCACTGGATATTTACAATAAACCAAAATACATAATAATAAATACTAGAGCTTGTTTGAAATTTTTTTCATGTTACAATGGATTTCAAATCCTTTACACTCTTTTGGTTCAAGAATTTCCTTAAACCGAACACAGTCTTGGTTCCACTTTGAGCTATTTTTTGAAAATGTTGAAGCTCAAACTTACCGAATATTGGAGTCATTTAAATTCTTCGTCCTATATTCAAATTCTTCATTTCGAACACAACCTCATAGAAGTCACAATATTCGCCTTTAACGTGAAGTATCATTTGTACTATGAAATCGCAATATTTGAGGTAAAATATGTCTCTTTTTTCTGTGCTAGACGGATGAGAATGAACCTTTTATTTTGAGAAGACACCATCTTTGTCTTGCTTACAATGATAAAAGAAAGAAAACTTTCATAATAAATGTGAAGAAACTCGTTGCTCTCATAAGGATAAAGTTATTTGCAATTCAACTTATAAGTTGAAGCATTTAGGCTAGTTCCCTAGTGGTTCAGCCCCTCTTTTTAGCGTGCGATGGTGAACCCCATACCTATGAAATCAAACCTAGAGATTTTGTTTGAAATTTCTGTACTTGTGTTTGATTTCAATTTGTTTTCTCGTATACTTTATACAAAGTTATCCTCTTCTATTTTTAGCTGGTTGCTATTCACATGCAGATGAGTAAAAGAAAGCTTTTAGACTCTAATTTTGCCTCTTTCATTAACTTAATCTCTCAAATTCAAGTACTTTTTCCTTTTTAAGTAAATTAAATTTCATTTTACAATGATTGATTACTGGGTTAGTGTTATTTTATTACTTCTCGAAGATACCTCTAATTCGTGGTTTCTGTTAGAATTCGGCCCGCCTTCATCCTCTGGTATAAGCAGGGGAGCACTTGCAGGCATTATACTGGGTACTATAGCTGGAACAGTCACTTTATCTGCATTTGTCGGACTTCTTATCTTCAGATGGCACACCAGGAAACAACATGCATCTTCAAAGAGACGTCAATGTGAGTATTTTATCTCCTTTTACTTTTGATTTTGGTCATTAAAGTAGGTACAATAATTGTTATTTTATTGTATCATTTCTGAAGTCGATGAGAAAATCTCGTGACCAACTAACTGATTTGCGAATTTGACATATTTCTTGTTACTGATTTTGCAGCATTAGATGGCTTGCAATAAGATGTAATTAATAAAGTAAAAAGAAGTCAGTTACTTTAAATCTGTGTAGAAAAACGAAATGGTTTTGGTGATGCAGCATACCAATTTACTGCTAAATTTTCTATATGAATATGTAATACTTGAATGGAATAGTGAATTGTCATCTAGAGTTGAATTTCTCAATAGTCTAAGAGGGGTCAAAGTAGCGAAGCAAAAGATCAAGCTTAGGTGCAATTTGAACCAAATTTTGGGTAGATTAAGCTTAACTGAATATTATTTTCTTATGATTTCAAATGGAAATCCATTTTAATAAATCAGCCCATAATTCTTGATATAGAAGAAAAAAGTTAAGGTTATTGCAATTTGTTGGTGCTTTTATCTTGTTGGCAGGCAAGTCTACATACATAATGATAACACAGATGAATATTTGTACGTCGTCCCATTTTCTTCTCTCTCTCTGAATGAAAAGATTACAATTCCCATATTAGAAGTTCTATGAGCATCTATCTCCTTTAACCTTATCTGGAGTAATAGGTTTCATATCAAAGTAGTACACAAAATATTAATAAGCTATTTGAAATTTATCGGTTCATTTTATTACAGCATCTAGGATCTCCATGAAGATCGATGGTGTGAAAGATTTTACTTACGGTGAAATGGCACTGGCAACGGATAATTTCAGTAGCTCGAGCGTGGTTGGTCAAGGAGGTTATGGGAAAGTTTATAAAGGTATTCTTGCTGATGGAACAGTTGTGGCTATTAAACGTGCTCAAGAGGGATCAATGCAGGGTGAAAAGGAATTTCTTACAGAAATAGAATTATTGTCAAGGGTGCATCATAGGAACTTGGTCTCATTGATTGGATACTGTGATGAAGAAGCTGAACAGGTATCTTTATTACAACCTAGCCACAGTATTAATAATTAATCAACATTGAATTCTTCACCTTTTAAATAGCTTAATTATCGTTTTATAGTCACTCTGTAAATCCAAATTACGAAATAAGACTTGGATTGTTTATTTCTGGTGCAACTCATTACATTTCTTGCCTTTGGAGTTGGACGCTAATCTTTGAAAGGCATTTTTATACTGCAGATGTTGATTTATGAGTTTATGTCTAATGGGACGTTGAGGGATCACCTATCTGGTAATTAATTTTCATTATGTGTTTATTCAACCTATTATTACTATATGGTTATTTGGTTTATTACAATATGCATGACTCGACAGGTAAGTTTAAAGGGCCTCTGAATTTCGCCATGAGAGTGAGAACAGCATTAGATGCAGCAAAAGGCATCCTTTACCTTCACACAGAAGCCGATCCTCCAATATTCCATCGTGATATCAAGGCAAACAACATATTATTGGACTCTAAATATACCGCCAAAGTTGCTGATTTTGGACTCTCACGCCTAGCTCCACTTCCAGAGCTCGAAGGAGCTGAGCCTGCTTATGTATCTACTGTAGTCAAGGGAACTCCGGTGAGAATCATTTAGAAAGTCAACCTCTAATATGTATATATATATATACGGATTATTCTAAGGAGGTTGCATTTGAACTCTGTTGGTACAGTATAGCGTAATTTTCCCATGACTTAGATTGTGTTTGGCTGAGCTTATAAGCTATTACAAAGTGCATGGCAATTTGTTCTAATAAAATAGCTTATAAGCTCTCAATTTTTTTTTTTTTTGAGAGCTTATAAGACATGACTTAGAGGGTGTTTGGCCGAGCTTTTAAGCTATTAAAAGTGCATGTCAGTTAGTTTTGAGAGTTTATAAGCCCTTTAGGAACAAGCTTAGCCAAACTGCCAAACACCATCTTGCAATAACCGACTCCTTAAGAATCACTCTATCTACAGCCTATCCAGTTTTTGTGGTCTAATCTTTGTCGTGGAACTCTAAATACATTGCAAGTGAATCCTTTTCACTTACCCCGTCTCACTTTTACATTACTCAGTAATGCTAATGTCTTACTAATGCAGGGATACCTTGATCCAGAGTATTTCCTAACTAATAAGCTGACAGACAAAAGCGATGTTTATAGCCTTGGTGTTGTATTTTTGGAGCTGTTAACAGGAATGCACCCTATTTCTCATGGCAAAAACATTGTCAGGGAGGTATATACAACATTGTTCACATTTTCCGGCATATAATTTACTGCATCATGTTCATAAGGTTTCTCATTAATCAATTCTTGATTAATGTGCAATTATAGTAAATGTTGGCTCATATGCTTCTTCAGGTCAACATTGCATATCGTTCAGGCATGATATTCTCTATCATTGACGATCAAATGGGATCTTATCCTTCTGAATGTGTCGAGAGGTTCATGAATCTGGCTCTAAAGTGTTGCCAAGACGAGACAGATAGCAGGCCTTCAATGGCTGAAGTGGTCAGAGAACTGGATCACATATGGCTGATGATTCCAGATTCCGATACCAAGGTATCTGAATCTTTTACCCCTCGCCCTGGAAAGGTGGCAACTCCTCCATCTTCGTCTGCATATTCATCTTCTTCGTCTTCTGCGTTTAATCATCCTTACGTTTCACAAGATGTCTCTGGAAGTGATCTAGTTAGTGGAGCCATTCCCACTGTTATACCTAGATGATTATATTATTGCAATGGTTGCTAATTTTAGTGCAAATACAGGAAATCTTATTGCTTATATTGTACTCTTGATTAATTTGTCTGTCTTAACATATTATTTACTGAACATTTGGTATATAACCGAAAAAAGAAGTTGAATTACATATGGTCAATTCGTTCTTCTTAAGAATCTCGTTCTTGTTATTAGTATGTATCTTTAGACTCGAACTCGACCTATCTGCATATGTGTTTTTTTGGAATTAGGCTTTGATTGTGATATCTTAAAAGTATATGAAAGAAAGTCTACACATTTTTTTTCTAAGAAAACCTCCGACTTTATGAAAAATGAATTTGGATAACGTTTCTATCATATTTTACCCAACAAGATAGGATTTTGACTATTCATGATTAAGACAATTCAACCAACAACTAAAATACCTAAAATTGACTAATAACTTGTTAATTTAGTTGTATCAACTATTATTTTTATGTGGGAGATTCTGAGTTCAATACAAGAGATCATAATTTCTTCTCTTATTTGGAGTTTTATAGAGCATGTATGATCAATGATTAAAAATCAGTCCAAATTTATCGAATCAAGATATCATCTCCTTGAGTTTTTTAAAATCCTTTATTTACCATTTTTTTAAAATAATCATTAAATAATCACTTACTTTGATTTCAAATGATATGCGATATGAAAAATGATTCACTCTGCATAATTTTGGATGAGTTAATCATTGGGAAGTAATTTACTTATAAATCAAATACCCATTCATACCAATTTTCTATTTTTTTTTTTGAAATATCACATCACGCATAATTATTTGGATTTCTAATTCTCTTATTAACTTATTTTTTAAGAAAAATAAAATATGAAAAATAGTCAATGGCTTTCCACAAATAGTACTAAAATGATGGGGATAAATATAGTTTTCGTCCCTCAAGTTGTATGCAATCGCAAAATCGGTCCCCCATGTTCTGCGCACGTCAATTTAGTGCCTCAACTTACCACATTTTGACACAATTGGTCTCTGCCGTCAATTTACCGTCAAATGCTAACGATTTGAGCATGTGCGGCGCACGTGAGAAGCTGATTTGGGGATAAAATCGCATATGACCTGATTTCAGCCTAATTTCACTTCGATTTGGGGGAAAATTGATTTTAAACCTAATATCTCTCAAATCAATTTTCGCCTTTGCCTCTTTGACATTTTTTCTTGAAAGAAAGAGTAGCCATTGATCAATATCAGTAGAGCTCTGCAAATACAAATAGGAGGTAGAGAGAATTTGTGAATTGGCCCATCGTGAAGAAACAAGAAACGGGTGATGAAGTTTACGATTATGTCCTGAACGATTGATGTGTCATTAGTTGCACTTCTGTCATCAAACACGAGATGCGTCAACGAGATGTGTCATTAGCATGATGATCACAAATCTGCAGCAAAAAAATGATGAACAAAGCCCATGAAAGATTTCTCTCAATCCTTCAAAAATTGACAATAAACACATAAAATTAAAAACTAATATCCATTTCATATGACCTGATAATCAGAATGGGGAAAACATTAGTAGAAAATGGGAGGAAAATGAAGTTTTCTTAAACCCTAATTTGAGAGAAATTAGGTTTAAAATAGATTTCCCCCAAATTTAAGTGAAATTAGGGTGAAATCAGGTCATATGCTATTTTTTCCCCCAAATCAACTTCTCACGTGCGCCACATATGCTCAAACCGTTAGCATTGGACGGTAAATTGACGGCAGGGACGCAGTGTGTCAAAATATTATAACTTGAGGGACTAAATTGACGTGCGCGGAACAAGGGGGACCGATTTTGCGATTGCATGCAACTAGAGGGACAAAAACTGCATTTATCCCTAAAATGATGCACCCTAAAATGATGCTTTGAAAGCAACTCCAAAAGATTCCCCATTATTTATGAATTTGAATACATATATTTAGTCTCCAAGTAGCCCTGAGTACTGTCCAAGGAAACACAAAAGTAAAAGGACCGTACAACTTCTTTAGTTTGATTCTCGATAGTCTTTTTCAGCTACTTTGCCTTCTCAATAGTCAATAAAGCCAATCCACTTGGATTGTTTAAAGAAATACAGGCTAAGCCCAGTGTACACCTTTTTTTATATAATTTACAGTTGAGATGAAGAAGATGGCAGCTGCTTTCATCACTATTCAATATTCATTTACCAATGGCGAACCAGTAAGTCAACTCGAGGAGCCCTGTTTCTTGCCTCTATCCTTGCTTCTCTATTTTAAAAACCCTTCTTTTTTGGCTGCCAAAAATAAGATTCAACAAACTGCGAGTATTTTTGTCATATGTAATTATATTGGAAAAGGGTTTTCGGGGAATTTGATTTGCAGTTTTGGGTGAGCTGATTCAGTTTAGGTTGATTGCGTTGGAAAATGGCGTTTATTGGGATATTACAGCTAATTTGGGCAAAGATTGGGGTTAAATTTATTGTTCTGTTGTGCTTGTTTATGCTGCCTATTGGTGTACATAGCCAAATACTTCATCCGACAGAAGGTAATTCAGTTCTATTCATGTCTTCTCTGCATTACTTCAGAGTTCAGAGCATGGTTAATTAGGCCTCATTTGAATGAGATTATATTTTTCATTGTCAATCTCATAATTTTTCCGATAAAAAAATTACAAAGGAAATGTAATAGTAAACTTCCTTGAAAAAATTCAATTTTCTTCGATAGATGTGATTGAAGTTATTACTCTTTCCTTAGTTGGTATAGTTAATATTGCTATGTAAACTGTAAAGAAGGCATGAATATATCAAGATACATTTTTATTAAAATATTACAAGATTTAGTTTTTTAAACTCTTCAGGATTTGCCACCAAAATTAGAACGCAACCAAGTTATTGAAAGAAAGAAAAAGGAAGAGTAAATTTCTAGTGAATTAACACATAGTTATAAATTAGTTTTAAATACTTAAGAAAATCATTTAAAATTTATTATTTATTCTTCCTAAATTTTAGCAACCACATCTTGTTATTTATTTATTTATAATTAATTCAATGGTTGTGTATTTGATAAAATTATCCTTAAATAAAATTGAGATCAAATTAATTAAATTTTAGGTATAAAGGGAGCAAAGTATTAGACAGATTGAACTAGATGGATTCAAGTGATTTTTTTTAAAATTTAAAATCAATAGTATTTATGTGTATCAATACGTCTAGCGTATTTCAGGTCGTAGATGGGGTATTTGATGCGGTGTCACTGCACTATGAACTTTGCATTATTTTTCATTTTTCATTTCTTCTTATTGTAGTGTAGTGAAACCATGTAAACTACACACTTCTGTTGAGGTGAAAAAATTAGTTGTATGGTGATTGTATGTTAAATGAATTCCCAATGAAGTATATTAGTGAAACTTGTTGTACTTGAAACATAAAAGAATATATTTAGCACAGCACACCAAATGATAGAAGCTCTTATTTACAGGTCTATCCATTGTTCGAAATTTACTGAAACTGCTTTGTTTTTTTGTTTCAAAAACTTCCAATTCATTGTAGTTATTCTGTTTTGACAGTTCTTTTATTTTTCTAATTTTTTAATTTACTTTGAAAATATGTTTATGCTACTCTAGTATCACTATAACCTGCAGCTGTCAATGACAAAAATTTGAGTAAATTAAAAGTGGCTCATGTTCTTGTTAAACTGGCCTCTTATACAAAATCATTAACCATTAATCTAAAGAATTGATTATTAAATAATTAAATTTATAGTTGCTTTATAGATTTGAAGTCTATAAAAATAAGGTTGTTGCAATATTACATGACATATTTCCTTAATCTTGTCCTGTAATATACATAAGCTGTTGTCAGAGCTTTTGATACGATTCGAGTAGAAGACAATACTCCAGAATAATTTAGAGAGAAGAGATAAAAACTAAGATTTAACTAAAAAAACTTTTTCATTCAATAATCATCATAAAAAACATTAATCCTAACAGCTATAAATAGTGAAAGACTCCTAATTAAAATAGAATACTAAACAAACTAAAAATCCTAACAAACAAAATAAAGATCCTAACAAATTAAATAACTAAATCACTAGATCTTTTAATAAACCTAGTTAAACAAGACTCAAATTAAAATATAATAATTAAATATTAAATAACTAATTAATTCCTATCAGCTTTTTTAGTGTTCAACTGGAATTATGATATATTTTCTCTGTGGTGTGCAGTGAATGCATTGCGATCCATCAAGAAAACTTTGATCGATCCATATAGAAATCTTCGCAGCTGGAACAGAAGGGATCCTTGTACTTCAAATTGGACTGGGGTTATCTGCAATAATATACAACCGGATGATGGTTACCTTCATGTTGTAGAATTGTATGATTTATGTCCTTCAAGCTCAAGTTTTTTGAAAAACCATTTCTTGTAGCTTCTTTCCATTTACATGTTTTTTATATATTCAAGACACTAATTTCGACTTTCTGAATAAAATGAAGCACATAAAGAATTTGTCATCTTTTGAAGTTCAAATAACTTACACATATGTTTATAGAATACAAATATCTGTTTATTTCAAGAATCTCTTATTTTATCAGTACAAGGTGCCTTTTGCATAGTCCATATATATGTTGGCATCTTGAATTTTTCTAACATCTTCTTGAAATATGTCCTTTGTTCTTGCTTTCCATAACAGGTTGTTATTAAATAAGAATCTGTCAGGAAGTTTATCTCCAGAACTTGGCCGCTTTTCTTATATGATGTCCTTTGTTCTTGCTTTCCATAACAGGTTGTTATTAAATAAGAATCTGTCAGGAAGTTTATCTCCAGAACTTGGCCGCTTTTCTTATATGAGGATTATGTGAGCATCATATTTCATATTTTACTCTCTTTAGCCACTATTACCTCTAACAATTATCTGTTTCAATGTGGTGGCTTTTCCTTCATCATGTGAATGACGTTATTTATTGTTTTGTCAGGGACTTTATGTGGAACAATATTAGTGGGCCTATACCGAAGGAGATAGGCCAAATTACAACTTTGGAACTTCTGTGAGTGAAATCAGCTTTTTTCTTTAGTGTTATTTTTATCCCATTCTTTCTCCAGATGCTATTACTATACTTTGTTCCAAGTATTTGATTAATCGTCATTGAAATGATCTACATACATCAAAGTAAATCTAGCCCATATCGGAGTGTTTCATAATCCTAACGGTTGATATCAAATTTTTTATCTGATTATTTTGTGTATTCTCTAGATGAGAATTTTTTATTCTTTTATGGTTTTCATTAGCTTTTCTAAAACTACAAGTGCACTACCTCTATATTCTTACTATAGTTGTTTTTTTCTGGTTTCAGGCTTCTGAATGGAAATCAGCTAACTGGTTCCTTGCCTGATGAGCTTGGTTATCTTTCCAACTTGGACAGAATACAAATCGACCAAAATCAAATATCTGGATCAATACCCCTCTCATTCGCTAACTTGAACCGAACAAGGCACTTGTAATGATTTTTCTTTATTTCTAGATGTTATAGATTGGCTTTACCTTTTTGGATCTTTTAACTCTTACATTGTGTTTTGATCAGCCACATGAACAATAATTCACTAAGTGGACAAATACCACCAGAGCTGTCTCAACTTCAAAACCTTGTTCATCTGTGAGTTGGACATCTCTTTAATTAAACACTTCCATGATTTTTTAACATGTGATATCAGTTACTGACGTGAAATTTTTTAAGGTTGCTCGATAATAACAACTTATCAGGATATCTTCCTCCAGAACTGTCTCAAATGCCAGCTATAACGATAATGTATGTCATCTTTGCCTCATTAAATTTGTTGATATCATTTGATGCTACAGTTTTGCTTGTCTGATAACAATTTTTTTTGTTCTAGAACAACTTGGCATAACTTGGTAGACTCAATATAGTTGTGGTTTGGTACTAAATCCTCAATGCTCGTGATAATGTTGATTACAAAATGTTTCTATGGTTCGGAATTTAGAAAAGTATTATGTGATGTGGTTCACGTTAAATGTTTCAATTAATTATGATTCTTTGAAATGTTGTTCCCGTTATTGAAGGTAAATAAGGGGGTTGCATTGGGCAGGCAATGAAAGTAGAGTTCCACGATCATGTTCTCAAGTACTAAAACTCCATAAATTAAGATATCATGATTTGATTCCATGTGGGATTAGATTTTACAGACTTGGTAGTTTTTGTGATTTAGATAGCTGCATTAGGAGCAACTAATTTACTTCATATATCTGGCAGTGCCCATGTGGCATTATGTATCTCTATCAAAGATTTCATAAGGGATAGTGGTATCTAAGTCTGTGAGCTTGATATAATTACTAATTCATCCTACAATGATGGTGCCTTAAACCCTTCAGATGTTGTAATTAGAATTAAAAAGTGTTCTTTACTTTAGTTAAAACTCATGAGTACTTTTCTGTTTTTAATTTTGTTTGTTATTTTTAGTGTTCAAGAAAAAAGAGTTATTACGGGGAGGAATCAATGCATATCCGACTTAGGTTCTACATATTCTAATACTAATTTCTTCCTTTCTTTCCTTTTCCTTCCAGTCAACTTGATAACAACAATTTTGATGGCAGTACAATACCCTCTTCATATGCCAGCATGTCTCACCTGCTAAAGTTGTAAGTCCATGCAAGGCTATATCTGTTAACAACACTCCATTTACGTTGACAGTCCTCCTGTTTTAAAATTTGACTATATCAGGAGTCTTAGGAACTGCAGTTTGCAAGGTGAAATTCCTAATTGGAGCAATATGCCTAATTTTTCTTACATGTAAGTAAATACTCATTAGATTACTGTGTTTTTTTCTCTAAAATGTTTAATTTTGGTCTAACTAAATTTTCCTGTTGTAACTTGCATAGTTTAGGATCTATACTTCCAATTTCCATCAACTTAAGACAGTTTCAGACTGTCAATTAGTGTGCTAGTAAACTTTTAACTGTTCTCTCATATTCTAGCTTGGTGGCACTTTGAATTTCAGAGATTTGAGCCTGAACCGCCTTAATGGATCCATACCAAGAGGTGCACTTTCTAAAAACATCACAACTATGTAAGAAATTAATATTGCAATTTTGAGTTTCTAGATAATTTTGGAAATGCATTAAGAAATATTTACTTTGAAAAATGGAATTTCACCTTGCTGGAACTAAGATTTTGTTGTTCTATGCAGTGATCTCTCTAACAATAATCTGAGTGGAACGATTCCAGACAGCTTTTCAAGGCTTCCTCTTTTACAGAAATTGTGAGCGTTCGTTAATATCCTACCTATTACGTTTTTGGTTTGCTTTTATTCAGAAGTAGACTGAATATCTAGAAGTTAGAGCATTCATAGTTTTTAGAGCGTAAAATATATGATGGGACTGATTATATTCAAATCTGCACATTTCCTGATACAGGTCACTTGCAAATAATTCATTAACTGGTTCTATTCCATCAACCATTTGGCAAAACAGGACTTTAAGTCCATCCGATAGACTCTTCTTGTAAGTTCTTAAACAGAAACATTGTGGCTCTCTTTTATTTATCAGCCATTTGATACAATTATAACATTTTTAACGTGTAGTTTTTGACATTTCAGGGATTTTGAGAACAACAGGTTTTCAAATATTTCAGGCAGTCTTCTCATCCCTCTCAATGTCACCATTGGGTTAGTTAGTCATTTATGCACCTTTTCATTTTCCAACATTTTCTCGATATAGAAATTTTCTATTTTTCTCTTACACTTCAATAAACAATCTCAGGCTTCAGGGAAATCCCGCATGCTCAAATAACAACCTAATTCAATTATGTGGACCCCACGAAGAAGATTTCAGTATTACCTTAAACAACAGTACAAATGCCATTGATTGTCCTCCTCAGTCATGCCCACCTCCTTACGAATATGCCCCATCATCTCCTTCTACAAGTTGCTTTTGTGCTGCCCCTCTGTATGTTGGATATCGCTTGAAGAGTCCTAGCTTTTCAGATTTTCTTCCATATGTTGATGCATTTAAGGAGTACTTAAGTTATGGCCTGTCATTGAATCTGCATGAGCTTGATATAGATTCTGTTGCATGGCAAAAGGGACCTCGTCTTAGAATGAACCTCAAGATTTTTCCAACGTACGTCAATCATAGCACGCGGTTACTCAACAGGAGTGAGGTTTTGAGGATTCGTGGCTTGTTTAGTGGATGGGTGATTGGTAATAATCACATATTTGGACCTTTCGAGCTACTCAATTTCACACTTTCCGATCCTTATGCAGATGGTACGGCTTCTTTTCCATAAAATACATAATAACAAATTCATTGAGATTGTTTGGATATTTCATGTTACAATAGATTTAAACTAGTGAAGCTCAGACCTACCTGATATTGAAATTTTCTAAAATTCGTCGCCCAAATTCAAATTCTTCCATCCAAACAAAACCTCACAAATGTCGCATATTTGCCTTTAACGCGAGATATGTCATTGTACAATGAAATTGTGATATTGGTGGTAAAAGTATGATTTAATTGTGCCGGATGGATAAAGTGGACCTTTTATTATGAGAAGAACTCATCTTAGTCTTGCTTACAGTGGTAAATGAAAGTAAAGTATCATAAGAAATGTGAAGAGACTTGTTGCTCTTATAACAATAAGTAATTTGCATCCCACTTCTAAATTGAAGCATTTTTAGAATATCCCATCATTAAAAGTGGGCCCTTGCGTAGTTTGTTGGGGTAAAAACGCTTATTATTTTCTACCTGAAGAGATCAAACCTAGAGTGTTTACTTGAAATTTTGCAGTTGTGTTTGGTTGTATTTTGCTTTTATATGCTTAATTATCCTTTGCTGTTATTATGTGGTGGCTATTCATATGCAGATGAGTACAGAAAGCTTTTAGACTCAGAAATGCGTTTCATTCGTAAACTTAATCTCTCAAGCTATATTACTTTTTCCTTTTAAGTAAAGTGAAGGCTGTTTTGCGATAACTTACTATCGGGTTACCGTTATTTTATTAGTTTTTCAAGAGATGATTTTAATTCTTGGTTTCTGTTACAGAATTTGACCCGAATTCATCACCTGGTATAAGCAAAGGAGTACTTGCAGGCATTATACTGGGTACAATAGCTGGATCAGTCACTTTATCCGCATTTGTTGCACTTCTTATCTTGAAACGCCACATCCACAAGAAGCATGCATCTTCAACAAGACGTCTATGTTAGTATAATAAGTTCCTCCTTTTCTTTCTTTTGTTATTAAAGTAGGTACACATAATTTTCATATTAGAGATATCTGGTATAAAATCTTCATATATACATACAAATTAATTAGTTATTTGAAATTTATCGTTACATTCTATTGCAGCATCTAGGATCTCCATGAAAATTGATGGTGTAAAATATTTTACATACGATGAAACGGCAGTGGCAACGGATAATTTCAATAGCTCGGGTATGATTGGGCAAGGAGGTTATGGAAAAGTTTATAGAGGTATTCTTGGTGATGGAACAGCTGTGGCTATAAAGCGTGCTCAAGAGGGATCATTACAGAGTGAAAAGGAGTTTCTTACAGAAATAGAATTATTGTCGAGGGTCCATCATAGGAACTTGGTCTCGTTGATTGGATATTGTGATGATAAAGCTGAACAGGTATCATTTTTTTTTTCTTTAGCAATTATGGTTTCATTACAATTATTTCCCTAGGAGCTGGATGCTAATTATTACAATGCATTTCATGTTGCAGATGTTGATTTATGAATTTATGTCTAATGGGACCTTGAGGGATCACCTATCCGGTAATTTCCAGATATATCAATATTACATTAATATAAGGGATAATTACACGCACCCCTCTTCACGTGATAATTGCCTCGAAAGCATTAAATTTTGCAATTTGCTTAGAAAACCTTGTAACTCGAAAAAATATGGGTGAAATTATAGTATGTTATTTACTGGCTGAAGTTGAAATTGTGACTTGTAACTCAAAAAAAACACAATATTCATGACTTCACAGGTAGGTTTAAAGTGGCTCTAAGCTTTAGAATGAGAGTGAGAATTGCATTAGATGCAGCCAAAGGCATCTTATACCTTCATACAGAAGCCAACCCACCAATATTCCATCGGGATATCAAGGCCAGCAACATATTATTGGACTCTAAATACACCGCCAAAGTTGCTGATTTTGGACTGTCGCTCTTAGCTCCACTTTCTGAGCTCGAAGGAAATGTCCCTGCTTATATATCTACTGTGGTCAAGGGAACTCCGGTAAGAAAAAAAAAATATATATATATATAACCGTCCTTGTGGTGGGACCCATGTGTGCTTATATGTAATGTGATTGTTCTTGTGATTTGGAATCCGCACACTCATTAAGAAATAAGAATCACTCTATTTAGACCAGTACTGGATTTTATGGTCTAAATTTTTATTTTTAAGAATCTAAAGTCGTGACAAGTGAATTATTTTCACTTATGTTGTCTCATTTTTATGTTACTAAATGTATTACTGTTGCAGGGATACCTCGACCCAGAGTATTTCCTAACTCAAAAGCTCACAGACAAAAGCGATGTTTATAGCCTCGGTGTTGTATTTTTGGAGCTGTTAACAGGAATGCACCCTATTTCTCATGGCAAAAACATTGTCAGGGAGGTATATACAACATTGTTCACATTTTTCGGCATATAATTTACTGCATCATGTTCATAAAAAGTTTCTCAGTAATCAATTCTTGATTAATGTGCAATTATAGTTAATGTTGGCTCATATGCTACTTCAGGTCAACATTGCATATCGTTCAGGCATGATATTCTCTATCATTGACGAGCAAATGGGATCTTATCCTTCTGAATGTGTCGAGCGATTCATGAATCTGGCTCTTAGATGTTGCCAAGACGAGACAGATCGAAGGCCATCAATGGCTGATGTTGTAAGAGAACTGGATCACATATGGCTGATGATTCCAGATTCCGATTCCAAGGTATCTGAATCTTTCATCACTCGCCCTGGAAAAGTAATGACCCCTCCATACTCGTATTCATCTTCATCTTCTTCGTCTTATGCGTTTAAACCGCCTTATGTTTCACACGATGTGTCTGGAACTGGAAGTGATCTTGTGAGTGGAGTCATTCCAACTGTTACACCTAGGTGATTGATTACTCGTAGTTAGGTAGTTTTCGTGCAAATTAGAAAAAAAAAATTGTTATCTTTGTATTCTTTATTCATTTATGTTCTTAACATGTTGAAACTCTTAAATACAACTGAAAAAAATGAAAGAAATTGCTTTACACTCAGAACTCAGAAGGCAATGTCATTGATCTACAGTTTGTATTTTGCTCTGGAAATTTTATTGGTGTCTCTTGTTATGTAATTAAATTTCATATTTTGTTATAAGTTGTGCATTAATTTCAATTTAGATTGTTAATGATGTTTTTTCATTAATAATAGGGTTTAGGGTATTCATATTATTATTATATAAATAATTAATTAAATCATTCAACTCATTATACATCAACCCATGCTTATTTCATAAATTTGAATAGATTTAAAAAAGACATAAAGAAATACCCCGCACATTAAATTATATTTACATGAATTTCCACGATACACATTTTCCGAAATATTTCATAATTCTAATTCAAAATATAAACAAACATTGAAATACTTTTTTTCCTATAAATATAATTATACTAATTATAATAAATATTAAAAGAAAATATTAATTATTAGTATATGAGTCGGTTATTGGTAGTATATACTAATTATATTATAACACTACTAATTATATTAATTACAATTATATACTAATGATAATAAATATTAAGAGATAATATTATATTTAACAATGGAAAAGAAAATGAAAAGGAAAAAAAAAACAAAAAAGAAACATTAAAAGGCTGGTCTTTTGGGCCGTTTCGGCCTGCTAGGCCTAACGGGGCCGGCCTGGCCCCTTTAGGCCTAAACCCATTTGACAATTTATTTACAACCCAAACACAATTATAGCGGCGGATTACAATGATTAGTTCAAGCCCATATTCCACTACAGACCCAATAAGCTTCTTGACTAGAGCGGCTGGCCTGTTATGGCCCATGTGACAACTTTATTTACAATATATTCAAAATTATAGCGGCGGATTAGTATGATTCGTACAAGCCCATATCCCACTATAGACCCAATTAGCTTCTGGACTAGAGCGGCGGCCCGTCTGGCCCATTGGACAATTTTATTTACAAATTACAATCCATTCAAAATTATAGCGGCGGATTAGAATGATTAGTCCAAGCCCAACTCCCACTAAAGGCCCAATAACATTCTGGACTGAAGAGGCCCACCCATTTGGCCCATTTTACAGTTTTAATTATAATCCAAACAAAATTATAGCTGCGGATTAGCATGATTAGTCCAAGCCCAAATCCCACTATTGATCCAATAAGCTTCTGGACTAAAGAGGCCCATCCTTTTGGCCCATTTTACAGTTTTAATTAAAGCCCAAACAAAATTATAGCGGCGGATTAGAATGATTTGTCCTAGACCAATTCCCACTATTGACCCAATAAGCTTCTGGACTAAAGAGCCCATCCGTTTGGCCCATTTGACCATTTTAATTTAACCCAAATAATTATACCGGCCGATTAGAATTTAGAATGATTAGTCCAAGCCCAAATCCCACTATAAGCCCAATAAACTTCTGGACTTGCTCTAGTTTTCAACAAAAGGCGGCCCATCTAAATCGACCTGACGCCAGCCCAATATACTCTCTATATAAAAACGATTTCGCCCCAAAACCCTAGCGATTGCTCTTCATTTTGAAGCCGCAGATCAGCAACAGAGACATCGCCATGGGTAGAAGTAAGTATCTCCCAACTAATGGTTGACATTAAATTGGTATTTCTGCTGTGTGTAGATAGATCCTTAAGCACGTCTTTTACACAGGATCGATATGTGAATTTTATTGATCAAATGATGTTTTGTTTTTGTTGTATTGTTGAATAATATTAATAACGTGCTTCACGGGAATAGCTTTGATGTCGTGATGGAATTAGATAAATTTCGCTGTAATTATTTTTTTTCGAATAATTGATACTGTATTGCTGATATGCTTCGAAAAAATATTGGACTTTTATTTGCCAGCTTCATAATTGTTTTGTTTGGTTTCTTTTTTGTGCCATCATATTGGTAATCTCTAAATTTAGCTGGTGGCCTATAAATGTCTAGTGGATAAATTACTTGGGAACATGAGTAACTGTGTAATTATATGTCGAGGATGTTAATCTAAACAAAATCTAATGCGGCTGGATGTTATCTGTAGGACCTGCAAGGTGTTACCGCCAGATCAAGAATAAGCCATATCCAAAATCACGGTATTGCCGTGGTGTGCCAGATCCCAAAATCAGGATCTACGATGTTGGGATGAAGAAGAAGGGTGTTGATGAGTTCCCCTTCTGTGTGCACTTGGTCAGTTGGGAGAAGGAGAATGTGTCCAGCGAGGCACTCGAGGCTGCCCGTATTGCATGCAACAAATACATGACCAAGTTTGCTGGAAAAGATGCTTTCCATTTGAGGGTCCGAGTTCATCCCTTCCATGTGCTGCGTATAAACAAGATGTTGTCGTGTGCTGGGGCTGATAGGCTCCAAACTGGTATGAGGGGTGCTTTTGGTAAGCCTCAGGGGGTTTGTGCTCGTGTGGCTATTGGACAGGTTCTTTTATCTGTCCGTTGCAAAGATAGCAACAGCCATAACGCTCAGGAGGCTTTGCGTCGTGCAAAGTTTAAGTTCCCTGGCCGTCAAAAGATCATTGTCAGCAGGAAATGGTATTTTTGCTCAAAATGAATGCCAAAGGATTTGAAATCCATTATAATTTAAATTCATCTAAACAAGCTTAATGGAATTGTTGATGAATTTTAAATCCATAGCTTTCTATTCCGTCAATCCAAACACACCATTAATGTTTTCTTCTCTTCTATTTTGGTTCCTCTTACAATTTTTTTGGCTTTTATACACTATCTTTCCTTCATAACTTGCAGGGGCTTCACTAAATTCAGCCGCAGTGATTATGTGCAGTGGAAATCTGAGAACAAGATTATGCCTGATGGTGTGAATGCAAAGGTAAGTTACCCAAATAAATAAGAACATGGTTCTTTAATAAGGCTTTTTTCATATTGTGATACTCTATGGTAAGTGTTCGTTGTATCTTTATTTTCTTCGCACAAGGAAATTCAATCTTTTGGAATATTTTGCAGTATTTGGGATGTCACGGGCCATTGGCAAATCGTCAACCAGGAAGAGCTTTCTTATCAGAGGGACCGCGCGCTTAGGATATCCATACTCTCTATCTGGGCTATAGGAGATTGTTGTCTGGTTCCCCCTTAGACCTCAAACTTGAATGCTCTGAAATTTTTGATGTTACGATATGACTTGTTATAAAGTGTTTTTTATGTTGAACCATATTGAGAATATCTAGAGAAGGTTTTGTTTGGTTCTAGTATTTCTTTATCTGCATATTGGATGACTTTTTATCCTTTTATACTTATCTTATTTTTATGTTAAGTATCGGGAATTCCTTTCACTTGATATGAAGAAGGCTACTCTAGGACGTTGTATATTATAATAAAACGATCTTTGACGGGAAATTTAATATATATACATCTGAAGCAACTTTATTATTTATTTTATTGTTAATTTATTTATTTATTTTGACCATTTAATATTAGTTATATCTTAATTATTTAAAGTTTTTATTAAATTTACTGGTAGTAATTCAAATCTTAAATTATTTCAGTTAGTGCTAATAAAGATGATTTTATAAGCATGCAAAATTGCTTTCATCTATTACGTGTTATCTATTATCTTTTTCTTATTTATATTATATAGAAACAATTAAACTTTACGGTAGTATATTGATTAAAACCAATTAATGTGCAATATAATCTGAAGTACTTTATTTGTCCTTCTGATTTGTCATTTTTGTCGACACTTCATCTAATAGCTGTCTTTTGGATTCATGTATGACTCATTTATCTAACAATCACAGGCACCCATAATGGAAAAGTGCATATCAACTATCAACATTTTTTTTGCCCAATTCCCACTAAACCCCTTGTGAAGTATACACATCTTCTCAAGGCAATAGGCATCATACAAACATTATGATAAACTTTATAAACAACTAGTAATGGTCAAGAATCAAATTTAATTCATAGTTGAATGAATTTATATTGGAAAAAAGGAAACAAGACAAGAAAATGCAGTTTTCTACACAATTTGCAAGAGAATAAGAGGCTGCTTGCTTGAGCTTGTAAGCTCATCAAATCAACTTATTAGCTTGTTTTTTAAGTTCTCAAATTATGCCCTCTAAGGAACAAATTCACTCTCTAAATACGGCCTCGTTCGAGTCTCCATCGCCACGGGTGCCTTCGTGTTCCCAACGTGTGTCATCTGCAACGGCACGCCCCGTTCCGCCTCATCTTCCATTTGTTGCATCTTTTTGTGAAGCCTACACTTTTTCACACAACCAAATAACAAAACAAACAAAACCAACAATGCTGCCCCTCCAATTACAGAGCCACCAATTATCCACACTCTATTACTCCTCCCATTTCCACCACCACCACCGCTGCCGCCGCCACCACCACCGCCGCCGCCAGGAGCGGGCGCCGGAGCAACTAATGCCGCCACTACTATCGCAAAGTGGCCTTGATTAGTTGTCAAACAAGTGCTCTCATTTACCACATTGTCGAACCCCACCGAACCGTCTAGTCCAAAATACACACACATGGGCATCGACATGGCGGGCCCGGGTCCCACATTGGTGAAGTGAATCGAAATGGGCTGGATCGAGGCCCGGATATCGAGTTCGGACAAATTAGTTGCAGATAAATCAGTGGCATCATATGCTAAAAGACCTAAAACTGGTGTTAAGAAAGTGTAACCAGGCAAGGGATAGTATAGGTTTGAGTAATTACCCAAATTGTGATATACCAAAACAAGCCTTTCCACATAAGGCTGCTCAATTACACCGACAGGGACATGAAACTCTTTGTAGCCCACAACCCCTCTCCGCCGCAAGCTGCCGCTCCTCAGCCGCAGCGCCGCCACCTGAATTCCGGTGAGGTTCGCCGGCTCATTGCCGTCGTAGACAATGCCAGTTCTTGGCCTAACAAATGCCCTAAAGGCGTAATCTTGAAGCAGAGCATCAAGTTCTCTTGCGGAAAGATCTCTACTTGATTGAGCAATAGCCACTTGGAAGCAAAGAGTTATGCAAAGATATGCAAGTAGCATCGAGAATTAATCAAATATTCAAATAACCCTTTTCGAATTAGAGATTAAATAGAAAAAGGTTACTCTTTTGCAACTCAAATCCATTGATTTTCTTTCCAGAATCTGTCTAAAGAAGAATTAAGAATATGGATCCATATAATGATAAGAGGGCTTGTGAGTAATTAAGAATCAGAGGGACACATTGCAAAAAATGAAGAAATATAAAAACAGAGTACAACTGGAAAGAAAAATAAATGTGGAGCAACTGACCACACAGCTGTGTTAAAGGACAGGCTAGATTCCACCGATGGTGTAATAACTATAGGGAAGCCAGCCAATGAGGAGGGGACACGCCAGCAGATTAGAAGACCATAAGAGAACAAAACTATGGGGAAATTTGGAAACTCTCATCTCCAGAAAAGAAAACACAAGTAGGATAGTAAATTTTGTTCCAGACTTTATGTCTGTCTGTCTGTCATCACCTTCCTAGGGATTTTTTGACTGTTTTGTGGAAATATAATGGCAATTATTTCACATTTATTGAGTCTTTCTGTTTTTTTTTTCCCCTTTTCTGAAAAGACATTTATTGGAGTTTGATTATTCTTGAAACCGAACCCTATATGTAATAATATGTATATACTATATACATTATATATTATATATTTCGTATAAAAAGTGAGAGTTTTTTAGAGGTTTTAAAATTTGGTTTCTCTACTAAAGATAGTATTGATAAGGAAAAATTATGTTGTGGGGAAAGTTTTTATCATTAATAGATATTAATATTTCTCTTTGATTTCAACTTTATCAAAAAAAAGATCTCACAAAGTAGTCGGTATCTCTCTCGAGTGAAATTGGATTTTTCAAGAATTTCTACTATAGTTTTTTGAAGAGCTTATAACTCTTTTTTACATTTTGAATTATGATTCGGCAAGACAAAATTATGTAAATTTGGACACATTATTTGCTTGGTCTTACTTAATGTTTTGAGTCAACTTTATCTATATTGTCATTTTATTCTTTACTTGATTTCGCAATAGTTATTTCATTATGTGATCCATAGTAAAACAAAATGCAGCAATCTGCAAATTGAAACTTATTTGAGGATGTGCCTAGAAGAGCGATCAATCACTTATACATCTTGTCCAACGAATAAAAGTGCATTGAATATGAAGCGAACACCAACATAACTAGGGGTGTTCACGAGTCGAGCCGGCTCGCGAGCTCGGCGAGCCGGCTCAAAAATAGCTCGACTCGAGCTCGAGCCTATCGAGCCGAGCTTTCTATCGAGCCGAGCTCAAGCCTAAACATGTATGTTCGTCAGCTCGCGAGCCGGCTCGCGAGCCTGAATAGTAAAAAATAAAAAAATAATTTTTTATTAATATATATAAAAAATTAAATATTTATTATTAATTTTTATATAAAATGATATATTATAATAATATATTTATAAATAATAATATTTTTGACTTTAATTATAACTATATATGTAATAATATGTAAATAAATATAAAATTAATTAAATATTTTTATAAAAAAAATTATATAAAAAATATTTTTTTTATAAAAAAAAATTATTTTATAAAAAAAATTAACTATTTGAGCTCGAGCTCGAGCTCGGCTCGAGTCTGGCTCGAGCTCGAGCTCGAGCTCACATTCCTGAAGCTCGTCGAGCTCGAGCTCGAGCTCGAAAATTTTGGCTCGAGCTCGAATTTTTTGGAAAGCTCGGCTCGAGCTCGACTCGTGAACACCCCTAAACATAACACAATAATGTGACACCACAATTATGAGATAGAAAATCCCCTCCGAATACATAAAAATAGACAAGATCATAAAGATGGAAATTTTTGTCAAACATGAACCAAACTGCAAACACCCTTTAATTAATTATCCACACAACTGTCACAAAAAGATCAATGAAAGTAGTCTTGTTCTGTAATTATTATTCAATTTTCTATCAGCAATTTCACAATGTTGTACGAAAAACGGAAAAAAAAAAAGAAACGATACAACAACGTGAACATGACACTGATGCCTTCATCTTATAATGACAACAGACGGGATAATTACACAAACTTCCCCTCACTTTAAGCCTAATTACCACAACTCCCCATATCGGTAAAAGAAAATTACAAATTTCACCCCTTCCGGTATTCATATATTACAATTCCACCCCCTCACAGGGGGTGTGTTGGTAAATTTCAAAACCTCAGGAACACTTTTGTTAATTACGCAGTAAGTGAGGGAGTGTGAGTGTAATTATCTCGACAACAGATTGAAAGGTGTTATAAGCAACATATGCTGTTACAACAATAGACCAATAAATAGTATACATCAAGAGACATACCAACTTTACGAACAAACCTTGAAAATCAGCTACTCAATGTCTTCTAACCTCTTCTGTTGGCATTTGGACATAAGGGTTCAACGCCTCTTTGAGATC
Organism: Verbascum thapsus; assembly: GCA_963669365.1. Classification (NCBI taxonomy): domain Eukaryota; kingdom Viridiplantae; phylum Streptophyta; class Magnoliopsida; order Lamiales; family Scrophulariaceae; genus Verbascum; species Verbascum thapsus. The sequence continues at coordinate 11,684,338 of OY770118.1, forward strand.
AGTTGAATCAGGAGTGACATTGTGGGTGACTTGTGTAATTGCACCGTGGGGAACTGTAGGGGTTGGAGAATGTGACGGCATTGTACCAAAGGACTGAGCACTTGTGGGTGTAGTTATATTAATGGGGTAGACTTCTGTCACCTCTTCATTGCCTTCATCTAAGTAGACTACATCCTGCATTGTCAGTTGATGATACTCAACAATTTCCCTCAAGAAACGATTCTCCCGTGCATATACTGAATTCTCTTGCGCAAGTCGAGCTTTCTCAGCTAAGAGAGACTCGAGCTGAAGCCTTATCTGATATTGCATAATATTCAAATTCACTTGTTAAATATGTAAGCAACACGTTATTACCAACAATATTTTGGTTTATTATAAAATGATGAGAAAGATAACATTAACATATTAGTTAAACTTGACAAAGGTGTGCATTAAACTTTACCCAGCCAAAGAATGATGTTAAGATGATAAAACCAAACAACACTGGGTGAAAATGAGCATATAAGAGTTGGCTAGGGGACTAATCTTTGAACAATAAAGTGATAGTTTATAATTTCAGGTGATTTGGGCGTTTCACGGAATTCCTTGAAAGAATCATGTGAAGAAAATGAAGTCAATATTTCGTTAAACCTAGATAAAGAATGTGGCCTTAGCCATTATACAACAATTAGGTTATCCAAGACTTCAAGCTTTCAGTAGTGTAATTTTAGAGCTGGCTCTTCATCTAAGTACAGAGGAAAATAATAAATGATGCAACTTTGACCATGAAAAGATTGAGGAAGCCTCTGGTGCGTGGAGTTGCTTGAGTCTACTCGACATAACATTCAACACAAGGTTAAAGGTCGTTGTAGTGTTGTTTATTTATCTTAAAACTCATATCATTATTAGCTGCTGAAGTAATTCAATTTTTAATAACTCTGAGAAAGTTCCTAAAACATAAGATCTTGTATGGTATTGAATTAAATTCATTTATCAATTTTCAACAATTTGAAAAATCGAAAACTCAATTTTCCGGGCCATTTTCGCAAAAAATAAGTCTCGTTTTCAACGCAAACTATTTAATATCTACAAATCCTAACATGGCTCCCACCTGAATCTTATCATCAATTAATATGATTAGACATAAAATTAACAAGACTCTCATTACTAACAAATCTTCAATCAATATTGAAACAAAACTAACAAGGTCTTACCAACTACTATTCCATCAATACTATCACTTTATGTTTTAAAATCATATAACTAGACATGTTTTCTTATCCACACGTATTTCCCGGGCTATATAACTCTAACAACAAACACCAGCATCCAAACACACCCTTAGAATTTTCTGTTATCCCAAAAAGATGGACACATCCAAACAAGACTAATTAAATATCTCTATATACAGATGTCAGAAAAACATCGCCATGAACATATATATCTTGGGACATTGGAAATTAAATAGGCAAAATGGTACCTCTATGATGTAAAATGTCGCTAAAAAGACATTAAAGAACTGTGATAGTCAAAGGCTAAAGCCAGGATGCTTCTAATTTCTCTTTTTACTTGTTTTTGAGAGAGTATTACTTACCAAATCATCATCTTCTGGATTGTCTCCTTTTTCCCGACTCTCCCTGAGGATTTTATTCTCGTCTTCCAGCTGAGCACAGCGCTCTTTTGCAAAAGCTAGGTCAGCCTTGACTGTCTTCAGCTCTCTTAGTAGAAGTTTTGCTTTAGCAGCCATTGCCATTGCAACCTGAGGTTTAGAATAGGGGAACATGAACTATCATGCATCTCACAAATATGACCTAAAGAAAATGTCAAAACAGTGAAATATGCATGCACATCCTAGAGTATGATAGCTCTACTGCTTTCTCTACCAGCAGTCTTTAATCACATTTTAGCAATACCACCACAACAAGTAGTCTTGTAAGGTTTAATTGGGTATCACTGTGTATATACGCCAATGTTATCTGATACTTCATAAATGAAACACTAAATTCGTTTTTAATTAAATATCTGATATTTATCACTTTTTAGACAAACCTTAAGGTTTAGCTTCATTAATGCCACAACAGCTGTACCAAGTGTTACGGGTTCATATTATTAGATATGAACTATATAAAATAAAATAGAGGCAAAAAAATTGAGCTGCACAAACTAATTGTGTTTTCACATCAATGCAACACAGTTGCCACCTTACGTCGCGAGATGCCTTCAGTTGCGTTTCCAAATCAGTGTGCTTGGGAGGCTGCACATGAGTTTGCGTCAAAGGTTGCTGTCTCAAGCTACCAACATTTGAAGGCTGGTTCTGTGATCTAGAGCTACCACTCTTTTTCCTTATTTGGATCTTACGAGTCTCTTGAATTATGTCTGCAGTACGGTTCTCCACTGCTGTGATACCCTCCTGCAATGGGCGCAATACAGAAACAAATACTTTTAAGTGAACAAAAGGTAGTGCAACAATCAGCTAGCAAGATGATCTCCACCAAGAAACAAACCAAGAAATTTTAAAGACTTAATACAAGGAGAAGAGAACAGATAGAACTTACCTCAAGAGCATTACCAATGGTCCCACCTATGTAATTAAGGGATGTTGCAATTGCATCTAGACCCTTCTGTAAGGCAGGGCCATCTGTCTTTCGATGACCTTTTGGAGAGTCAGATGTGCTATGGTACTGGAAAGGAAAGAAGAATCATAGAAATATGTCAAATTGTTGCACCACGACAAAAGATGGTACAGTCAACTGATTTGTGGTTATTTACAAAGTTAACAGCAGAGTAGCTGATCGGATCAGACCAACAGCTACAAAGATTATAAATGAAATTTGCCACATATTAGGAGCAAAAATATTTTACACTAACACTTAGATAAGATAACAACAATGCTACAATTCTCTGTTTCTCATATAATATCATACAGTTTGTGATTTTCAACCTGAAAATAAGTAAATTCAATGTTTCACCTGATCCGTTTTGCTTCTTTCAAATGTCTGAAAGGTTGCCCCCCTGGAAGAGGAATTTTCATTTGGTTGAAGCATAGTATCATCATCAATAATAGCTTTAGCTTTCCGAGCCAGCACCCCCCAGAATCCTTGTTTAGATTCATTCATGTTCTTCTTTGGTGCATGCTTATAGATGGATGAATCCTATATTACATAAGGACAATATTACTTCACCAATGTATTAGATGACCTAGAAAATTAGCAGAGTCCATGTACTATTCAAATGGAGCCCTGATATAATCAAATCCATATAGCGCTTTGGTAGTTCAAATTCTTTCCACTAAAGACATGAAAAAGTTCGATAAGATGGAAACAGGAGCATATGAAAAACTGTATTTGTTTACGTCCCAGATAATTAGATGGATAATTATGTACAGAGAGATAGAGAGAGTAATCATTAGCACTAATGATATTTCTCGATTCATATCAGTATAACAATTTATAGTTAATGGTTAACTAAACCAAAATGCAATTTGCAATATAGAGAACTTTGCAAGACCATTAGAGAATCTCCCTGCAGAAGACCTAATAGCTATAATTTGAGGACAACTGGACATATGGATATCAATAAGCCGAGGAGGCTGCACACGACCCGAAACCCAGATATGTTGTGTTAAGTCCTCAACCAGCCTCATAACTGAAAGTCGCTAAGTACTAGGAAAATGTAACTCCTAATCCACATAAATAGCATGCATTCAAATTAGATTCATGCAATTATATCAAATGCAAAACTGAGTTACTACACTCAAACACCTAAATAATAGTTGTAGCAGTAGTAGTGGCAGTAATAGTAACAATAATAATATGATAAATAACATAAAATGTTTCTAAATTTACAAATCTTCTACTTTTTATATCCCAAATTCAGATCCTATAACAAGCCATCATCAACCAACAGCGCATTACTTGAGAGACCATTTTTCTTGATCACACAAAAAACAAATTTCAACTATAATCCTTCAACAAACTATTTAATTCATCCAGAATATATGCTTGAATCAAACTGAAGCAAATAAGCGACTCCATATACCGTTGAGCAACATATTAGAAATTTAGAACCAATAGAAACTGATTGACCTAATAAAAAGTAGTCTGATTGAGGTTACAATAAACTGCAATTTTCGCAATGTACCACAGATCGTGACATATAATAGAACTCTTCAATCTCACAATAAATCCAGAGACCTAACCGAAACATTGGGGGGGGGGGGGGCAAAATTAAGCAAAACTGAAAATATACCTTAGAAGATGAAAGAGTAGGGGAAGAGACAGCAGATGACTGTTCATAGGCGGAGGAGAGAGAAGAATCTCTGTAAGCCGCTGATGACGCTCTTATGGCTTTGGTGGCGAGCGACGAAGCTGAGGACGAAGATGCGCTGTCAGACGGCGGCGGCGGCGCAGGGGCAGTATCGTAATTAAATGTGTAAGAGGCATCAGCGTTGCCGATTTGCTGCCGCCTCCTGTAAGCCATAATTATTCACCGGAATAATAAATATTCTTCTTCTTCGTTTTGGTCTGTGATTAGGTATTATAATCTTTCGATTTCGATTTTGATATTCCTATTGCTCTTCTGAATGGATTGGATCACCATAAACACTCACTTCAGTTTCGTTGCTTTCACGTTGAAGATCCGGTTGGCTCCTTCCCTCCCTCTAATTAATGCCTTTTATATTTTAAGTTTTTTTGTTTATATAATATTATTATTTTTAATTCATCAAAAGTGTACATTTCATGGCTTGAAGAAGACCATTTAGTATTTAATTTCAACTTCTAGTATCATGAAATTTTGCAATGGATCGAATTTAATAGAACTGGTCTTACAATTATTGGATGAGTTATTTTTTATAATACACTAGCATCTCTGCACGCGGTACTCGCGTGCATAATTATTTTTAAATATAATTAAAAAAATTAATTAATATTAATTTTAAAAAAATATTATAATTTCTAGAGTGAGAAATGGAGATTTGAGAATAGAGGGGCGGTGGTTGGAGATTACGTGTGTTTTAAATTGCACATCCTAAGGGTATTTTTGACAAATTAAAAAATGGTATGACAATTACTTTTTATGATAAAATTTCTATTTTACCCTCAAAATTATACTTAGATTTTCAAACTATAAAAAAATAAAGGGTTAAAATCCGTAAAAAGTTTCAAAATAACTTCCATTTTAGACACAAAAATGGCTTTTTTTTTATAATAGTATAGATAAAATGTTACTATATTCAATGAGTTACAAATTACAATAGACCAACTTCGTTAAACTCAATCTATTGTAAAATTATCGCAAACAATTACCATATATCCAACAAATAAACCGTAAATAGGCGAAAATATGGAGCAACCCAAAAGAACTTTTTACAGAGCCTATCGTCAAAAAATTTCTATTCTAAATGGCGGTTTATCTCCTCTTACATTTATTAGATACTTGTCACATGTTAAAATATTCACATTTATTAATTATACATTTCAAACATAGATGGAATAGAACATGAAATAGAAATTTAAAATAAAAGTTCATATCCGAGTGCTTCATAGGCTAATAGGTTGTGGGTAAATCTCCATTATGCCCAACTTTTTTCATATCCTGAATTTTCTGATAATCCATAGTCTATTATATGTTGTCTCTGTGTTAAAAAGAAGTAAAATTTATGTGCTTTTCTCCTTTCTATAAGCTTATTACTACCCAATGATGATGATATTATTGATATCAATTAACACAAAAACACTTAATACAATATGAAAGATGCCCAATCAGAGAGTTAAAATGAATCCAATGTTAAATTTGTTTACTTGATGGGCAATAAGGTTTTGAGTACAAGCATGTGAAGTAATCATCTTGCATTAAATACAGTTACAAAATAGATTAGAGAAGATGACACTCTTCCACCACAAAAAAGGCCAAAAATAAGCTTACTATATATAAGCTACACAAAAAATGATCTCTGCACAAGTAAGATTTCAAGTTTAGCAGAGAAAAACCCCATAAATATGCACTCTCGGTTTTCCTCGTGTATAAACTAGCAAAACACAAAATATACGAAACTCACGCCTCGAGTTTGATGGCTGCATCAATGGAATCAACGGTTGAACTTTGTTGTGCCCAAAGTTGGGCATATCTGCCCCCTGACTTGGACACCAGAACATCATGAGGTCCCTGTTCTACTACTCTTCCTTTCTCCAAAACGACAATCTGACATACAAAACATAAATGTAAGAACGCGATATAAGGTTGTCTTTATGCTGCATTGTGTAGGTAAAAGTGAATGAATACCTCGTCACACTGCATTGCTGTTGTAAGCCTATGAGCAATGAATATCGAAGTTCGATTATTAGAGAGGGATTTCAGTGCATTTAGAATCTCTGCTTCTGTTGTGCTATCAAGGGCACTTGTAGCTTCGTCACAGAACCTAAAATCACACGAATTCATCAAGAAAGTGTCCCACAAAGTTCTCACCACTTGAGTTCATGCTAAAATCGCTCACACTTGTAATACTTCATAATTTATAGCAACAGTGTGTTTGCTAACTCTTAAAATAAGTGATTATCAATTTATGAGTTGCGATAATCTATTCCGGAGTGTTTGGAAATCTAATATATGATTCGAATTTTCCATAATCTCTAGACATGATTGGTATACTGGAATGAGGTGGGAATGGAATCAACATTCCTGAGTTCATTCCCATTACTATGATTGGTATATTTTTATGTCGGGAATGGTCATTCCTGTTGGAATCCATATTCCCATAAGTATGGGAATAGTGATACCTTCCCTCCCCCTTGGTATTAGCTATTCCTTATCTATTGTGACTTAACTTTTTTTTATTTCTTGTGATAAAATTATTTTTTTTCACACTAATAAAAAAGTTTTGAAAGATTAACGAATGCAATATATATATTTTCTACTTATGATTAATTATCTTAAATTATTTTAAAAATAATATAAATAATTAATAAATTAAAAAATTATTTAAATGCATTGAAAAAACAAAAAAAGATGCATCTTATTTTTCCTATGTAGTCGAAAATATTTTTATCAATAAGAATTACTTTAATTATAATAAATATAATTTCAAATGTAACAAGAATAGAGAAAACATACAAAATTGCATTGACAAAATTTAAAATAAGTGCGTTTAATATATAATACCTCATCCTTAAACTAGTTTATCGATAAAAAAGTAATAGAAAACGTGAATTATTGTATAGAAAATAATACATATATAACTTTTCCAATTATCATCTACGAACTATATTTTTCCGTCTTTCATTGCTTTCTCCACTTTTTTCGTCGTGTCTCTTGTTATTTTTCTTTAAATAAAAGTTTTAAAATCTCACATCATTTAAATTTAAAAGAACTAGATTGGATACAAATTTGTATTCAAGTTTAATAAATAACACAAATATACGAATATACAAAACATATAAAATATATTAAAAAAAGATCACATTTCTCAAATTCATTTTTTATCACTAATTGCTTGATTGGAACAAATAAATGAATAATAATTCAATTCCTTTCTCATTCCTTGAGTATACCAATCATAGTATTTATGAAATTAATATCATTCCTTTCCCATCTTAATTCCATTCCTTATATCATTCCATTCCCACACAATTCCATTCATTCATACCAATCACGTCCTAAGTTGGTAAAAGGGTACTTAACTGATTAAGGTATTTTGCTAATTAACACAATTTTATTCTATATATATATATATATATCAATTCTAATATTTTGTTTTTGCAAAACATTCTTCAGCAGTTTATGTTTCCTCCCAATTTCACTTATGTTTGCAAATACTAATCACTTCTGCTTTTTAATCAATTCTAATTATTTCCCTCTGATAATCACTTTTCTATTACATTTGAGTAGGGGTGGCAAATTGGTTCCGGAACCGTGGGTCCAACCCGACCCAATTAGTTTTGGGTTTGGATGGATCTTAAAAAAAAAGAATTATGGTTCCAATTGGTTTTGTATTTATTGAATTTTCAAGACTTTGGTTTCTTATGGTTTTTGATTGGGTCCAAATTGGTTCCAATAATGGGTCTATTTTGGTTCCTAAATGGATCCAATTAAAAAAAGAGAGAAACAATTCTCTCTTGTTTCTTTCTTAGACCCAATTGGTTTTTTTTATTTAAAATTTCACTTGTAGAGAATATGTGATTGCTTAAGAACTAAACTCATTCTTGTTTTAGTCATTTGAACTTATACTTTAAATAAAATTTTATAATAAGATCAAAAAATTATTTTATATTATTTTTAGTCATTTGAACTTAGACTTTAAATATTTTTTATAATAAGATCAAAAAATTATTTTATATTATTTTTAGTCATTTGAGCTTTTTTATTTTTTAATATATATTTTATTTTTATTATTATATTAATAAATATATATTAAATAATTAAAAATAAATAAAAATATTTGGCTCGGCTCGAGTACGGACTCGAGCTCGCGAGCTTGGGCTCGGCTCGAGCTCGAACCCATGCTCGCGAGCTCGAGTCCGAGCTCGAAAATTTTGGGCTCGGCTCGTGTTCAAGCTCGAGCTCGCGAGCTTGGGCTCGGCTCGAGCTCGAACCCATGCTCACGAGCTCGAGTTCGAGCTCAAAAATTTTTGGCTCGGCTCGAGTTCGGGCTCGAGCTCGCGAGCTTGAGCTCGGCTCGAACCCATGCTCACGAGCTCGAGTCCGAGCTCGAAAATTTTGGGCTTGGCTCGAGTTCGGGCTCGAGCTCGGCTCGAATCCATGCTCACGAGCTCGATTTTGGGCTCGACGAGCTCGAGTCCGAGCTCAAAAATTTTGGGCTCGACGAGTTCGAAAAAAATGTCAAGCTCGGCTCGTTTACACCTCTATTCTGAACCGACTAACTTTCAAATAGTAACATAAATTATAACTTAATATCAATTAATATATCTTTAATTTTTGTAACCGAAAAAAAATATTATATTTTTAATTTTTGAAACCGAAAAAAAAAATTATATCTTTAATTTCTCTACATTAATTTTTTCGTTATAAATTAAAATACATTAGTTAATAATATATTTTACATATAAATTATTACATTAGTATAATATGATTGGAATTTTTATAAGAAAATTATAAAAATATAATGTAATAAGTTAGTTAGTGAACAAGAAAAAAAAAATTGTTTGCATTATATTGGATTAGTTGGTGAACAAGAAAAAAAAAAGATTAATGATTAGTATACAAATGTTTGCATTGTGTTGGATCCATAAGTCACCAACCTCCTATTTTGGATCCTTTATGGTTCCTAAATGGATCTTTGTATAAGAACCATTTGGAACCAATCAAAACCAATAAGGACCCAATTTATATTGAAAAGACATTTTGGTTTCTTGTTGGTTCCAACTTTTTTTTTTTACAAACCCAATTGGACCCAACCCAAATCCGATCCGATCCACCCATTTGCCACCCCTACACTTGAGTTTTCAAACACTACTTAAAAGTTCGGTAGATGACTTAACTTGAACGATAAATCGGTTGCAGAAGCAAAATATACTTACAATAACGGAGGTGCTTTCAAGAATGTACGAGCAAGGGCCACTCGCTGCTTTTCACCGCCACTCAACTGCAGGACAGAGAAATTAAATCATTTAAAATCCAACGACATATAAGAACAAGATATTTTATTAGTGTCGTAACTAGTATAGGCTGCCTGTTGACTATATTGTTTTTAGTCAACAGACATATTGACCCATACATTCCTGCAGAAACACCATGCACAGATGGTGCAATAAGGCGAAAAGAGAAAACAAGACTCTGCAATATTCAGAATAGATAACATACAAGTTTCGCCAATATAACTTATCATAGGATTCAGACATGTAAGATTGATTTCAACTTAAATGCAGGTTACTGTAAATTTTTTATATTCTTTTAAGAAAAATTAAGCCCACAAAGACGAGAACAAAATCTGACTATACCTTAAGTCCTCTTTCTCCCACCACAGTAGAATATTTATCCGGGAAATTCATGATGGTGTCATGAATTGCAGCTTGACGAGCGGCATCATACACCTAATATTAGAAGGAAAAATCAATGCAAAGCTTGTGAAGTAAAAACAATCAGCTCTAGTTTAGAATATAACATCAAGTTTAACACGAAACCTCATCTTCCGTGGCTGAAAGGCGACCATAATGGATGTTGTGGTATATAGTATCATTGAATAGCACCTGCCAGCAAAATACAAGTTTTTCATCATACAAACACGATATCCAGTGTTTAATGCATAGGTAATACTGCATAGTACGAACTTACGGTATCTTGAGGAACAACACCAATAGACTTCCTCAGGCTCTCAAGTGTTACTGCCCGAATATCTTGACCATCTATTTTTATCTGCCAAATTAGAAAGTGTCAAATGTCATCTAATAGATAATATTGGAGAGCAATATGAAGAAATGAAATTCTGATTAACACATACAATATAGATCCTTTTTCGTCTTCATTTATTCCAGTTCACTTGGAATGAGGAAGAAGACATTATTATAAGCTACTAAACATGACAAACGCCAATAGATGATGGAAGAACATGCCGTACAGAGTTAAAGCTATAGTAAAATGACAAAGGAAAAGCCACATATAGGAAAAAAAATCCTTGCAGGGACTAAATTTAAATCTATAACTTGTATAATAGGAAATTTCAGTCTTACACATCCAGAATGGGTGTCAAAGAACCTGAAGAGCAATCTGAAAATGGTTGACTTCCCTGCACAAGTGCAGAGACATTACAATAAAAGCTCAACTTAGAGAAAAAGTACAATTTAAATGACTCGGTAAAAATAAAAATAAAAATATAAAGACATAATTGACCAGCACTACAACACAAATCCACCATATTATCGACAAGATTAACCTAAGTCACACCATATGATGCATACAAAATCATATCTCACTTTAATTGTATAGTATGTCAGTGTATGAAATCATATGCAACACAGGAGGGTTTGAAAAAGAAAAAAAGTAAAGTAATAGGAAAAAAGCCCAATCCCGTATGGTCACTCCAAACTGGTAGTGTCTTATATCGTGGTCCATGACAAGCTTAACCCTTATTAGTTATTCGATATTTCCAACATAACTTTTTTTTCGTCACAAACAGTTCAACATTGTAAACAAACTCCTATAGAAGTGATCCTCTATAACAATGTAAAGTCGACATTGTTGCAACACAAACACCGTTCTACATTTTGTTTGTTTTTTCTTTCAAATTGCTACTGTTCCAAAGAAATGATAAAACTCTAAGCAGAAGTAGAAGTAACTTCATTTAAAGACTATAGTGATGATCATTTGTTACCGGCAAATACATAAAAAGACACATTTTATTTATTGTAGATAACAACAATAAGAAAAATACGAATACAGTAAATGAATAATAGGATTACCACTTCCACTGGTTCCAACTATAGCCACACTTTTCCCAGCTGGCACAGCAAATGATATGCCATCAAGAATCTTTCTTTCTGACACATAACTGCATAATCAAAACCCAGATTGAGCATCGAAAATAAACATATTTCTGTGTGTTTATTATTCAAAATATAGTTAATCACATCCACACAAATCGAACAACGTTAGCTACTTGAAGCATTTAAATTACATGCAAAAGCAAAGTATAATGAGTAAAGATCATAGAGCAGTTTGACCAAAATCAAAAAACAATTAATTTGGAGGCTTATAATGAAGGTGTAGGTAAGGCTGTTTACAATTTTGTGATTGAATCACATGAAAGGCTTAAAGAGAACAATAATGTCTCAGGACATGAAAATTCTCACAACAAAGTTCAAACAAGTTTAGAATCAATTGAAATCCATTTGACTGAAAACTGCATAATAGGAAAGTGGTTTCACGTCTTACTGATATCAACATTTTGCTTTTTGTCAAAGATTCCAGAACCAACCAAGAAACCATGCATCTAGAAAATAAAATCAGATATTATTCAGAAATTTTAAGTCGTGTGATGAAGGTGTACAATTTCCCTCTTCATCCTCTCTTCGAGCAAAAAATATTTTCCCTATCACTGCAGTCCTCTACTTATCTTTTATAAAACAAGAACATCACCATTTATTTATAACATTGAGTATAGCGACTTTCAAGAAAATGGTAAGAAATACCTTACACAGCTTCACCACATACTCATGGTTTCCATCATGAAAACTTGAAATCTAACCAGAAAAAATTTAAAATGTACCTGAAATGAACATTGTCAAATTCAATGCTACCCCCATTCAAATTCAAGGGCTTTGCATCATCGGCATCCACAATTTCTGATTTTTCCTGGAGATGTAAATGGATGAAAGCCGAAGTTAGAATTATAGATTCATCAAAAGATACAAGTTAGCAAGTTAGAAAATGAAAGGCAAGAATATATAAAGAAATGAATTGACACCTCGAGTAATTGGAACATTGCCTTCATGTCCACCAAACCTTGAACTGTTTCTCTATATACACCTCCAAGGAAGTTGAGTGGCAGAGATAGTTGAAAAAGTAGCCCGTTTACCATGACCTATTAGGAAACTGATTAGTCAAGGACTAAAATTTTATCAATTAAATAAACAAAAAAAATTAAATTATGCTCTTTTATTAATTGAACAAAAGTGCAGGCCAGCAGGACGGGCTTATGAAAAAGGTAAACATGTTTACCAAGTCTCCAACAGTCATACTGCCATTCATAATCCCATTTGAACACAACACCATAGCTGTCGAGAGAGCTACGCTAAATATCAAATTCTGGCCAAAGTTTAAAGAGGCAAGACTTTTTTGAGTTTTTAAGGCAGCATCTTCATATCCTGAAAAATGTCACGGTTAATACTCAGCCAGGCTCCACTATATTAGACATGCAAGAAATAACAAAAGGAGGTTTGACGATTTAAATATTCCTCTGCATGTCAATAGCACCAAAATATGAAGCATTTCAGACTTTTATTATTCACAAACTACTGTGACAACCATGAAACTGACTTTTATTATTCCACTATTACACATATTAGTAACAAAAGCTGACTTCTGAAATGAAGTGCAGCACAGATCTTCAGAAATAATTTTTGCAATATAAAGAATATAAAAAATGCTTCTTTGAATAAGGCAGCTTGGCCCCTCCTCTATCAAACAATTCATTTTCTAACAAATGCATATCAATAAGAAATTATTTCCAGTCATAGGGTTTAACCTGTAAAGGTTTAAAATGCTTAATCGATTCAAAGTTTAAGGAATAAATAACTTACTCTCAAGAAACTCATCATATTTATCAGCTTCAAAAGTCTCATTGTTGAAATACTTGACAGTCTGAAATAAAATAAAATAAATAACAATCATGCTTTGAATTTAAGTCATTAACATTGCGGAAAGTTGTGAACTCACCTCATAGTTGATTAAAGAATCAATTGCCCGTGTATTAGCATCATTATCAGCTTTGTTCATTTGCTTTCGAAACTTGGTTCTCCACTATAAACGACAATAGGAAAGTGATACCTCAATTACTAAAAGATAAGAAAGCTTGAACCAACATAGGAGAAAGTAATAAATACATTGATGCCTTTTAGAAGCCGTAACTCATTAAGAGAATGGACGAAAAATGGAAAAATCAACAAGAAGAAAAGCACGGGGAAAATGAATAAGGAAGATATGCCTCTTTTTGAGAGAATGGCTACGGCGGTCTATAGTGACAAAATATACTTCTGAAAACACTAATTGAAGGCAGAAACAGAGTAGATGAAGATTTTTCAGTTCATATTTTTTATTTGTGTGTGTGTGTGTGTGTGTGTGAGAGAGAGAGAGAGAGAGAGAGAGAGAGAGAGAGAGAGAGAGAGAGAGAGAAGAAGAAGAAGGGGGAGGGAGTTACCTGTGTCACAGCCAAAGTGAACGATATATATGCAGCCATAGACAGAGAAGTAATCCATGCAAATGGTGCTCCAAACTTATATGCAAGGATACCAGATACCATTGCTATCTAAAATGCCACATACGAACCATTAAAAATTATATTCAGAAACAGGTAACTGAAAGACATGATAAACAAGGAAACAGAAATATATAGAAGACACTAATGATTGTATTTGTACCTCTAATACAGTAGGTACAACATTGAAGACCATTGATGAAAGAATAAAGTTTATAGCGCGACTACCACGGTCAATGGTTCGATTGAGGGCACCTGTTTCTCGACTACAATTAGAAAAAAAGATATATAGTCAAGAACCGCAGTAAAATGGCTTTGTTTGAACACTAGGAATACAATCACTACTAGTGAAATTAAGCAAGTAAAAAATAGTGTAAAACAACCCTATAGTTTCCCTAACCGAGACTCTTTTTTCCCTCATTGACTGCAGGATTCTTTTAGGTCTTTAAGTGGAATTAAATGCAGAGCACTGAGATCTATAAGACAATTATTTTTATTCATTTATACAGCACAGCATATACCAACAAGTTCCATAAACCTTTGGAATAAATCTTTACTAAGAGAATGTTGAGCACAAAATACCTAAGGTGATATCGTAAATCGAGCTCATGCAAATGTGAAAATACCTGCGAGAAGATGTGTCAATAGGGTACATTAGAATCAAAAGAATTTTCTAATCACAACTTCACATTACTTATTACATTAACTTGAACTTGTGGACACATGTAGCATGTCTTCTGGCCAGATAAACACACTATATCTATATAGAAACAAAATGTAATTTCAGAATCAGCCATGCATATCATCCCTATATAAAATACAAATTCGTGGTATGTCTTGCAAAATAATTGAGTAAGCAACAAGAGAAAGAGTACAGAATAGCTTAAATTTGGAAAACAAGAACATCAGGAATTCGCTAACACAAGGGAAAACAGAAAGAAACTTAGTCTCATACCTTCCTTGAAACTTGTCGAATTGTTCTCAATGCCACCTTAGAAAATATTGCAGTTCGCAATTCTGTAGACAAAGATTGCAGTGAATTCCAGAAAATAATAAAAGTAAAAACACAGGCGTATCACATCATTTATACAGGCATATTTTCTGTTTTAGACAAAATAAGCTGAGAAATCTTGAAATTCTGAAGAAAATAAACACTCTGAGATAAGTTCGCAATAATATACCATTAAACGCAGCTGCCCCTGATCGAGCTATACCATAACCAATCAGAATCGCAGCTGGGCTGGCAAAAAGCGCTAGCGAAGTAGAATTAGCACTTGTAAAACCCGAAAGAGCACCAGCATTGCCTGTAGCCACCGTTAACGAGTCCACAGCAAGCTTAAACAAGAAAGGCACCTGAACATTTATTACCTGCACATTCCAATCAAAGGAAAAAAAAAAAAAAAAGTTCAAAACACTATAAAACTGTAAGTAATAAAACTTGAAGAATAAAGTGAGGCTTTAGCAAATAGTTTACTTTGGCGCCAATCAAAAGTCCCAATGCAGCAATGACTCGGAACCGAAATTCAAGATTATCTTTCATCCACAGGTATTTAGTGAGAGTTGCGACGATTTTAGTGTCGGGGACTTGCTCCCCTGAAGACCCAGTTTTCTTCAACGGCGTCGTTTGATCTTCTGGCTTTGGTGTTATCTTTGCATCTGTTGAAAACAACGCGTATCCATTTGGCGGGGAACCCTAACCAAAATTGCAAGTCAAATACCATAGCCATTTAAATCCATCAATGGAAATTGAAGAAAAAAACATGTACTGACTTGATTTTGAGGTTGTTTTGAGGAGAAATCGGAGAGGAAAGCGTTGAGCTGGAGCACACACGGCGTCTTTCTGGTACAACCCCATAACCCAGATTTAGTTGAGGTTCCGATGAAGATTGACTTCCGATTGAGCTGAAGCGCAGCTCGAGATGGATATAGCTGACTGGGAAATCGAGTAACAATGGAATGATTCATGATCTTCAAACACCTTGAGGCAAATGTCGCCTGCATGTTTGCATTTAAAGTAAAATCTCACCACCACTAATTGTTCGATAAAAATGATTGAATGTGATTGTTTTTGTCAATTTCAAGACAAGGTATTTTGGGGAATCTGGATTTCCTAGTCTTGCGATTGCTGAAACAATAGAAAATTGGATTTGGATTTTCGATTTTTTATTTACTGCGACGCGAGTTTGGTGGGAATTGGAGAGAACCTGAGCAAATGGAACCGCAGCGTAGTTACTTACTGCACACGAACTTAAATTTTGAGATTGTACGTCTGTCATTTTGAAGAATCTCTTGGTTGGTCCACAGTAAGACACGAAAAAGTGATGAGAATCTTTCTGTTCAAATTAAGGCCAGCAAATCTTTTTCCTGTCATAAGGAAGAGTAAAATTAATTTAGGGTAAGAAATGTGGGACAAAATGTGTGTTTGGATGAATTTATTGAAAAATATAATAAAAAATAATTATAATGTGTTCATTTGTATTAAAATATGAATTGATTTCTTTTTTCAGTGTTAAAAAGTAGTTAATAAATATTAATATCAAATCATGAATAGTAAAAAAATTTACTTTTTGCAAAATTTCTTCAAAATTAACTAGAATTTTGAGAGATTGAATTTAAAAAAAAAAATCAATGACGCGCCTATATTACTTTCCAATTTTATTACAAATATTCAAGGATATGATATTCAAGGATATGATAGTATAAAAAATTCTTCTTTAAATTTAAAAAATTTAACTTTATATATCATAAATGTAATGCTTTTATATCCATTGCAAAGTTAATTAATCTTTAATAAATGAGATTACGTCACATTGGTTCCAACAAATTCGATCATTTCAGGAGCTGAACATACAGGAGTTGATTCCACGTCTCGAGTACACCGGCGACACACCAGTGAGTGCAATCCATGCCATGGATGCCATTATACTGGCCGGGATGTCCGTTTTTCCTCAATTGTGACAGTGTCGTTATATCAAGTAAATGCACTTCTACTTGTGACGATGTCAATACTTCTTTCAATACTTTTGATGCTAATGGCTCACCACTTGGGTATGTTGATCCACTTAAAGGTGTTGTTTCGTTTGCGCAACTTGTTAATCCAGGCTCGTTCCAATCCTGCCCGCTGAAATGTCGATCCAAGATTAAGGTTGTTTATCGTAATTTAATATAAAATTAGTATACAAAAAAATATGTATAACTTTTTACTTTCCCAATTTAAGCACTATATAATATGAGTTTTTCTTTGAAAATTATATATAATCTTACTTGTAATGCATTGGAGATATTCCTTGAAAAAAAACTTTGGTCTTAGAATGATCCACATTTGTGTTCACCCATTTAGCCCAAGTTGTTAGAGCCTTACGAAACGCAACCATTCGGTCCATGTCCTTCACTATCGTCCCATTATCTTCAATATAATCCCACCTGCAATAAATTAACCAAGATTCAATTTTATTGGTTAATTTATACAATAGATCAATATATTTTTATTTCATTTTTTTAATTTAGATCAGTATATATATATATATTTATTATAAACTCGAATCTCACGGTTGTTTAGGGCCACTCCGGCCCCACCAAAGCCACGTGTTAAAGATTAACACGTCAGCTTCCTTCCAAATCGCCCCATCTTTAAGCGAGTCAAGATTCAAAACTCGACCAATTTGTTCGTTTTCGATGTCCACTAAGTAATGCGAGAGGAACACCATGATGGAAACTTCATAATCCTGCATAATTAATAATTAATTATCCTTTTATTATTATATATTTAAAAAGTATAAGTATATTTAATAATTATATTGAAATCCCTTCAAAAAACATATTAAAAAATATTATTTTTCCACCTCAAATGTAATGGTACTGATTGAATTATTTGTGAGACGAGTGATGTTGGATCCCTCAGCAGCCTCATGAAGAAGGCAGAAAAGTGAATTCCACTGGTTTTGACTCACTGAGTCCCCAACAAACATTATTTTTTTGCCCTTCATTCTCCTCAAGAAATCCATTCCATCAAATCTACAAAAAAAATTATAAAAATGATTATTTATGGATTATATTCCTACATGGTTTACATTTGCAAATATGACAAGATAATGGGAAATTACAATATTGGCTATATCAAATTTACTCTCGTCATTTTTAAAATTGCGAAAAATAGTCTCTAAAGATTTTTTTTTAAATTTTTTTCTTGTA
This sequence comes from Verbascum thapsus, assembly GCA_963669365.1. Taxonomy (NCBI): domain Eukaryota; kingdom Viridiplantae; phylum Streptophyta; class Magnoliopsida; order Lamiales; family Scrophulariaceae; genus Verbascum; species Verbascum thapsus. The sequence goes on from OY770118.1 coordinate 11,702,432, forward strand.
GTTGTGGTCACATTCATTAAAACCTTTAAATGTTTGGGAGATTGGAAAAATAGCATACATACTCCCTAACTTTTACAAGTCTAAACCCTAAAAATTTATAATAAAGTGAACTTTTTTAACACAAATTAATTAAGTAATTGCTAAAAGATTTGGTCAAACCAATGTTTTTTATTGATTATGAACAACCGGGGATTAAAAATGCAAAGACACATAATGTGGACTATTTTTACAAATTTATAAATACTATATATAAATATCTGTGTTATTAACATATTTTGTGGTGGTGATTTTTTCGAGAATTATGCTCCAATAACCACCAAAAACAATGTTAATTTGTATCATGGTTGATAAAAATTTAGAAATAACATACCTAGGTAAATCACAGGTATTGGGTTGCCATCGGTATTTAAGATACTCATGATCAGGTCGACCGTACTTGAAACAATCGAATTCTTTTCGAATGGATGGGCATTTCGAAGAGTCGAAAAGAGGGTAAGATTCATCATATACCCATTTTCCTTCATATGGATTGCAAGTTTCCTCTTGCTTGATATTATTATTCCCTCCAAGAAGTATTTGAATTTCAGCTGAAAATGATGTGCTAAGACATTGTAAAAACATGGAATGTAACAAAAATAAACACAACACTTTTGCTTGCAAATCCTCCTTTCATATCTCTTCTTCTGAGTTGTATCTGTTTATTATTACAGTATTTATAGATCAATTCTACTGTATAATAGTTGGTGAAAATATGACAGTTTTTTTTTTTTTTTTATAGTTGAATAATTCAGATAACCTGTGATTATGCCAGATTATTCTTTACAAACAAATCTCGAATTTCTGCCTTTTTTTAATATTAAGTTGTGGCCCACAGTTGTTGTATGGTGACTTTTTTTTTTTTTTTTTGCTTTTTTGGTAAGTGTCATTTGACCGAATTCCATACTGATCAACGTGAGAGAGACGTGGAGGTGGGATCCGACCCGTCTCACGACAGACCAGATAAGGTGGGCTGCACTCGAGCGATTCAAACTGCCTACGTACCTAGCAGATAGGATCAAGCCTCTTCGTAATTCAATATTATGATTTTCTCTAATAATGAGAGCTGTGGATACTCAGAGAGGTTATGATAATTCTCCAAATGATCAAAATCTGAATAGTGAATTAACTGAAGTCGTATTTATAGCTGTCAGATTGGTCCACGGGCCGGACTTGTGAGGTATGGGCCTGCCCTGTTGAAACCCTAGCCCATGAAGCTAGGTGTACTATGGGCCGTAGTCCCTTAAACCTGGGACCTTGGGCCGAGCTTAATTGGGGCCCATCACATACTATAATTCATAATGGAATTATATAGGTAGCAACTATGATGATTCTAGTTGCGAGTTCGATTTTTTTTTGAATGGATGCATATTTGGTCTTTTTTATTGTGAGCATGTCAAATATAAACAATCTATGCTAATTTACCCATCTTGTGTAATTCACAGATTATTACACACAAATGCAAGATTTACCTAAAACACATCCTTAAAGTAGCGGGTTTTTCCCTCATCATGGAAAAAAAGCAAAATCCTGTTTATTTTCAGATATCTATTGCGATTTGAGATTATATAAACATAACATTATTCTGCTAAATTGATTGAAGTCAAGATCAAGACAATTAAAGGCATTTCTTTTGGTTATTAATTAGACAAATTCAAAGGTAGTTTCAAGATTAATTTGGATGAAATGAATGGGTCTATTTGACAATCTCCACATGATATACACCTCATTCATATCACATTTTCATTTTATTATTGGCTTCCATTTAAGTATGTACATATCTTATAATAATATATGATCCTGAACAACATGGGTACAACCTGTCCCATGATTTTCGGGTTATTCATGTGTGCCTCGTGTATTTTAAAAACGTTCTCCAATCCAAATCCACCAATATATATATATATATATATATATATATATATATATACAATAATAATTTGCGCGAAGAGACTATAATATAAAAAAAATAAACTAAATTATCTGTTCAGATCTTAATCACTCGTATAGATACTTTAAGAATGGATTTTCAAGTAATTTTAATTTGTTTTATTTATATTTGGGCAAATAAATAGTCAACCCCTTGAAAAAAATTGTGAACCCAAAACTTGTTTGGGTCACTCTTTTTCAACCCCTTTAGTTATTTGTTAATTTTCAACTTAAAGCCCAGCCCAGAAAATGATTGAATATACTCTTTTCAATGATTTTGTCCATCTTCTTAGGAACCCTTTTTGCAAACACCTGGATCTAACAATTAATTCAATAATTTAATTATCATTATTATTGCCTATTTATAATTAGTAATTACTTAAGTTAATACTTTAATTATCACCAAGTATTTAAAATTTAATTGTCACCAAATCATTACTGGTGATTTTGGGAAGCTTCGACAGCTTTTTTCTTTTTATATTTTTAGTTAAAATTTAAAAAAAGGTTATTTTGAGATGCATCTAGGGATAATCGTACGAAAACGACGTCATATATTTTATATGTGATTATGTGTTTATATTTTAAAAATATGATTGAAAATTCATAAAATTTATCAATTTAATAATAATTAGTTGATGAACGATGAGTTAGTTATAAATATTATTCTTAGATATAAAATATTTGAAGTTGATAAATAATTAAATATTTATATCAATTTTTTTTTTAAATATTTTAAAATAAAATAAAATTCTAAAAACTAAGATTACAGTCATCATTAGCATGATCATCAATATATATAAAATTCTAAATGGATAAGTTTCTACACAAAATTATAAATTTATTTTATTTCAGAAGGCTAAAGGAAACTAAAAGTATAAATTTATTAACCCTAGACAATGGTTTTTGGAACGGAAAGTTGGTGTATTTGATTTTTAGCAATGTTTCCTGAATTCTACTGCTAAAATGCACGACTAACGAGATTGGAGTGCAACTATCAATTGTAAGAGTCTGAATAACTATCTTTAAATTATATTATCAAATATATATTCCTTTTAATATCAATAAACCTTTATAATAAGAAACATCATCATTACGACTACTTAATAAAAAATAAAAATTCATCTAAATAATTTTTTATTTTCTTATGAAAAATCAAGAAAGAATACCAAAATCATTTGAGAACAATAAAAATTGATAATGAAAATAATACATCACTACACCCTAATGTGATGTGAAATATAATTCCTCTTTTAAGCCAAGTACGATTGTTGAAAAAATAGACTTGACTTTCTTGTAGTAGGTCTAGTAGATAAGCCACAAATTCACATTATTAGATAAACATTAATAGAAAAATTAATGTTTGAATTAAGTTATACTTTATTGAGTTTTAAATTAAAAAACCCAATTCAAACAATAATTTTCTATGCATTAGTGACATCTAACACTTTTAATATGTACTATTATTTTACCAAGTACAATGTTTTTCATGTCATCTTGTCCTTTGATTAATTTTGGCCCAACACTTTGGCCATACAAGCAATTTTTTCATGGCCCTAACTTAAAAAAAAATGTGAACAAATTAATGCACCCATTATTCAGTATAAAACTGTGATTAAACTTATTGAAAATGTAGCAAAAATTGCATTGAATTGTACTCATGGAGACACATTTTTTGCCTAATGTTTTCATATCATTGGCATTGGTTGGCATTATAGGAGTGTTTATCAGAGTGTATAATTCGGTGGTGGCTGAGCCACGGCGGCTCCGGTCAGCCCTGCAGAAGCAAGGGTTGAGGGGCCCACCTCCGACTATCGTTTTAGGGAACTTATTGGAGGTCAAGAAGGCGAGGGAGGAGGCTGCCGCCGCTAATGCCGCCACCGCTAGCGGCCCTCCACCGTCCCACAACTGTGGTGCTGCCCTTCTTTCATTTTTCGACAAATGGCAAAAACAATATGGTACTTACTTCTTAATTCAGTGATACTTATAAGAAGTCATAACAATTTGGGTCCATATGTATATTTGGATCCAAATCAAATTAAGTTTTTAATGAATTGGATCATAATATTTTAGCAATTTAGTTCCAACTGGGGTTGACATTTAATAATATTTGGGTTTAGTTGGGTCTTAAATTAAACCCAATTTGGGTCAAACATATTTTCCATTTTAAGTCAATAGTCTACATTTTACGCTCTACAACAACCTCTTACACAATTTGATTCATAATGGGTCCTTATTGGGTCCTTATTTGGTCCACTTGGGTCATTGTTGGGTCCAACTATAATGTATATTTTTTGAAATTGGACTCAATTGAACCTAACCCACTTTAAGCACAACCTAAATGGACCTGACCCAAACCCAGTGGCGGAGGCCGCCCCACCCAAATTTTTTATAACATGTGTATATTTTTTTTTTTTTTAAATATGTGTATATTTTAAAAAATTTAACATTACCGCCCCACACAAAATAAATCGATCCACGTTTATCGTACTTTGGCCCCACCTACTTTCAATTTCTGGCTCCGCCACTGTCCAAACTCAACCCATTCAACCCAATTGCCGCCCCTACTTATAAGCTAAGAAAATCGATTATTAGGATTAAGATCTTATAAGCTCTTTAAAGTAAGTTTAAGCCAAATATATATTACATATATTACTTGTATGTTTAGTAAAATGATTTACAGAATAAAATACGAGATGAAATATTATTTTGAACAAATGATGAAGGGTATATATAATGGCAGGGAATGTATTTATGTTTTCACTTGGGAACTTGCAAATAATACATGTAACTGAGCCAGAGATGGTGAAGGAGATAACAACATGCACATCATTAGACTTGGGAAGGCCTACTTATGAAGCAAAAGAAAGAGGCCCTTTACTTGGTCAAGGCATTCTTACTTCTAATGGACCTTATTGGCTTCATCAGAAAAAGATTATTGCCCCTGAATTATACATGGACAAAGTTAAGGTACTTAGAAAATAATTAGGGGGATTTATGTAATTAACTATAAAGTGGGGTGTGTTAATTAATTTACAAAATCACATTCAGGGGATGATAAAAGTTATTCAAGATTCGACAGGCTCGTTATTGAAGACGTGGACGGATATAATCGAGGCAACAAAGGATGGATTAGCAGACATTAAGGTTGATGAGTACATGGGCATGTTTTCAGGGGATGTAATATCCAGAGCTTGTTTTGGTAGTAACTACTCTGATGGTGAAGAAATCTTCTTGAAATTCAATGCCCTTAAAGAATCTGAATCCAAGAAAGTTCTAATGTCCACTGGGATTCCATTCTTGAGGTACACCATTTTCACTACTAAAAAGTCTAAAATATCATGACTTTATAATAAGGTTAATGTAAGATTTTATTATACGAACGTCATTTTTATGACTGATGCTGAATCAAATAGATGTCACGTGAATAACACGTGGAGATGGGGTCTGAGTCTCACGACAGACTAGATAGTATTTTGATGGATTGGGGGCTGTGGTCAGTAACTTTTTTGATAGGATCAAGCCTCTTCGTAGTTCTTAGATATTGTACTCCTCAATCTCATAGATTTAGTTTTTAGAGTATAAACCAGATAATGATCAATTTAGCTGATTAAGATGGTATTTATAACAATCTTTGACGGGCCGTTAGCTCATATTATTGGGCCGTCGGCTCGGGACCCATTATGCTGCCCATGAATGCAACATATCACTCTTGTATATATTATCTTGTTAAACTACGAAATTACCCCTATTCAAAATTTGGGACCCATCAATGACTAAAACAAATGGGACCCACGTGCACGATTCTTCGTTTTAAAATTTTGAAATTTCTTTTGGTGTGTTTTGGAGGTATCTTCCGACGAAGAGCAATAGGGAGGCATGGTCACTGGAGAAAGATATAAAAAACTTGATCTTGAATGTGGTGAAGAAAAGAAGAGAATCGGGAACCGAAAAGGACTTGCTGCAAACGGTGCTCGAAGGGGCTAAAAACAGTGATATGATCAAAGATGTGGATCGATTTATAGTTGATAATTGCAAGAACATATACTTGGCGGGGTATGAGACCACTGCAGTTTCAGCAACATGGTGCCTCATGCTGCTGGCTTCTCATCCTGAATGGCAACTGAGAGTTCGTGACGAGGTTGTTGATATCTGCAAGGGACAAATCCCAGATGCTGAGATGATTCGAAAGATGAAACTGGTATTTCGCTTGCCTTTTATTCTATTGTGTTTTTTATTGCATCTTCTATTGCAAGATAGAGTCGAGTAACGATAAGAAATTGCATAGATCATCACATTTGTTTGCGGTTTGAGTAGGCGTTGGCATTGGATGGGTCGGACCCGGACCCAGAACTTTGGTATGGGTACCCAGATCCAATGGATCCGGCGACTAGGTCTGATCTAGACCCAATGAGTCTCACTATTAGTCTGGTTTAGACCCTTGGGTCTGGGTATACAGAGACCCAATGGGTCTCGCGATTCGGTCTGGATCCAATATTTTTTTCTTCTTTGTCATTTTTTTTATCCAAATTATATCATTTGATGTTTTAAAAAATTTAAAATAATAAAATATATAAATTATATATTTGCACATGACATTTTTAATTGTATAAATTATATTTTTGAAAATCAAATGAGTTTATATTGCATTTAAGAAAAAATCTAATATATTGATTAGTGGGTCAATAATTAATTTAAAACTCATAATTGAATCCCGAATTTCTCAAAAACACAAACATTAAATATTAAATTCAAAGAAGTACAAGATAAAATAAATTGGTATAAACCGAAAAAAAGAAAGAAATGAATATTATAAAATATCAACTATTACTTTAAACATTTCATTGGTCATACATACCCAAACCCAATAAAAAAAATTATTGGGTCTGGGTCTATATTTGGGTTTGGGTCTGGATCTATATTTGGGTCTGGGTTCGACCCATCCACCCTTACCTTTGAGCTACATATATTAACTTGCCTTATTTGGTTGGATTTATTTTTGGCAGCTAACAATGGCGATTAACGAATCACTACGCCTATATCCTCCTGTCCCCATCGTATCAAGAGAGGCTTTGAAAGAGATGAAATTTGGGGACCTAAATGTACCTAAAGGCATGAACTTGTGGACAGTGGTTACAACAATACACACAGATCCCGAAAATTGGGGACCCGATTCATACCAATACAACCCCGGAAGGTTCGTGAACGGGATCACCGGTGCATGCAAGTTTCCACATTTATACATGCCATTCGGGGTTGGGCCACGAGTATGTTTAGGCCAAAACTTGGCTCAGGTCGAACTCAAGATATTAATATCGTCGATTTTATCAAAATTCTCATTCTCTCTATCTCCCAAGTATGTTCACTCTCCCACAATAGGTTTGGTTATTGAGCCTAGCCAAGGAGTTAATGTTTTGATGAAATTGTTGTAATTTTGTTATCACAATATGCCATGAGAGTAGCCATTTGCTTACTATTAAGTAATTTCAATAATTGAACTACACTTATGATTTTATGTATGTTATAATTTCCCATTTTTATATGAGGTGTGGTGTGTTTTAAATTGGGGTATTTGTTGTTTTTCTCGTCTTATTTAGGTATATCGTTGTTATGAATTGAGGAAATAATACTTTATAAGTTCTATTGCAAAAATGCACGACTAGTAGATTGGAAGGGCAACTATCGATTTTAAAAGTATGAATAATTGTCTTTAAATTATATTATCAAATACATATTATTGTTACATGCCTTTTCATATCTATAAACCTTTATAATAGCAAACATCATCATTACGACTACTTATAAAAACAAAAATTCATCTAAATAATTTTTGATTTTCTTATGAAAAATCAAGAAAGAACACCAAAATCATTTGAGAACAATAAAAATTGATAATGAAAATAATACATCACCACACGCTAATGTGATGCCCACCATGTGAAATATTAATTCCTCTTTTAAGCCAAGTACGACTATATGGAAAAATAGACTTGACTTTATTGTAGTAGGTCTAGTGATAAGCCACAAATTCACATTATTAGATAAGCATTAATAGAAAATTAATGTTTGAATTAAATTCCACTTTATTGGGTTTGAAAATTAAACCCAACAATAAAGTATAACTCAATTCAATCAATAATTTTTTACTTATGCATTTGTGACATCTAATTTTTTTTAATATATACTATTATTTTACCAAGTACAATGTTTTTCATGTCATCTTGTCCAGTTGTCCTTTGAGTAATTTCACAATTTTTTCATGCCCCTAACTTAAAAAAAAATGTGAACAAATTAATGCACCCATTATCTATATCTATAACTATTATAAAAGTATGAATGTTAAGAAAGTGATTTACATTTCTTAACTTTTTTGAAGAGACCAAAATACCCTCAATTAATTTTATTCTTTTAATTGATTCATTGTATATATCCAAAAGTGATTTGAATCTATTTTTTTTTTGTTAATTTATTATAAATACTTTAATAATAAATAAATGAGTTAATTTATTTCAACTAAAAAAATATTATTACAAATATAAATATACATGAATTTAAAATTACAAGTTCATAAGTTTATTCAATGTATATGTTTACTAGATTTTAATACTAATTATTGTGAATGTGAAAGGTGCAATTCTTAATTAAAATTGAGATTAATAGTTAATATAGTTCAATGTATATTTGGGTGGTCTTTTCAGCTATAAATTGATTATTACAAATATAAATATACATGAATTTAAAATTACAAGTTCATAAGTTTGTTCAATGTATATGTTTATTAGATTTTAATACTACTTATTGTGAATGTGAAAGGTGCAATTCTTAATTAAACTTGATATTAATAATTAATATAGTTCAATGTATATTTGAGTGGTCTTTTCAGCTATAAATTGAGATTTTTTTTCTTTTTTTAATAATTATTATTTTTGTGCATGTGGAATCTGGATTTATGCATAGGTTTTCCTCTATGGAAAGCTCACTTAATGTCTGATTAATTCATGTTTTATGTCATCAAGCAAATTCATTTGATGGAGATAGCTTGGAAAAAGGTAAGTTGATAAGTTTAATTACTCGATTTTCTATACAATGATAGTAAGTATTCTTACTGGATTAAATTATTCTCGGCTTTACTGGCTTATATTCTAATTTCAGATACATATTTTGCAAGAACAAGCTATGATGGAAATTTTCTATCGCATTGCTGACATCTTGTATTGTATTGACAACAATCTTGACTAATTTCTTCGGTACAGGATGACTGGAAAATATCTGTGTCGAAAGTTCATCGATAAAAAAAGAAAGAGGTAGAAGTATTGAACTTGTCATATTTATTGGCAGGAAAAACAAAGAAAGGAAGTGCAAGGCTATTCTATGAGATCCTGGTATGAATTTTTGATCCATTAAGAATTTAATTCTAACTAAATCATTTAAGTTTGAGAAAATGAATGTTTTAATTTTTAACAGGTTCTAAGACGTGAGACTGCATTGCTATGCAACAGGAGAATGCATAAGATGATATTCTTCTACAAAAGACAAAATAAAGCTCTGGAAATTGAATTAGGGATAGTTTTAGAAGAGGCTGAAAATTGAATGATCATGCTTTTCAATAAATTAAAATTTATCGTAGCAGTCCACCTTTTCCCACCTCATGTATGCAAACGATTCGGTTATTTTGGTCATGCTATTGAGAAAATGCCACTGCCTTTTTGGAACATGTTAGAAATTTTGAAGAATGGTTAGGATAAGTTACAATCAAAGATAACGCCATCATTAATCTATATATATATATATATATATATATATATAAATTATAATCCTATAACACTATGAATCTTCTTAGTATTTCTTTTCATTGTAAAAAATATAATTGTCCTTATTTTATTAACATTATTAATGTATTACAATTTACCATTACTAATATATTAATATTATTGCCAATTATCACTTTGGTCATTCATTAGTAATGAATGTAAATTAATCTTGCTCACATTTTTCCAATTGGACGGAAAGGTTACAAACAAAGTTAAGAAAGTTACGCTGTAAATTGTGATTCATAATGAACATATAATATACTTTGTACACACGATGAAGGTAATTACTAAGTTCTTATTGTGATTTGTGTATAACATTGTGATAGATATATAGTTACAGCAGTTATATATCTTATTGCATCAGATATCCATGAACTTTTACATATATAATACCTAAAGAATACATGACCAGCAAATGATGATAATTGAGAACATCATGCTCTTAATAGAAGTTAAGCAAATCAAAAAGATAATCATTGTAGAGGGTTCATGTTTAAATCAATTTAAACATTTAGATAACATTTGGCTGACATAATATTAACCTAATTGTATTGTTAATTATTTATTAAAACAATAATCAAACAATTATTTAATTACCGTGGATTTCATAATTCATTGGTGAATCTTTAATTTCACTCCACAAATAATAAGAGCTCTGTCAATATATTAATTTTATAGTCCAAACTTTCAATAGCAACTTCATCATAATTAAAGAAAATATATAAACATTTTTTTCCGGTGACAACTCTCTAAATTCATTAATTTCACACTCTTGCTGATTTTTTTTCGAACTATTTAATTTATAAATTAATTTTTTGAATAATTCTTTTAATAAATTAGTTTTGAAGTCTTTACAAATTTGAGTAGTGATTTTTAGAAAATGAAAAAAATTAAAAAAAAAATTATGTGAGTGTTAAATCTCAACTGTTCTTTAAACTAACCTAAAAAAGTAACCGACATTTTGTAATATAGATTTTAAAAAGTTGTATATATTTATTTGGAGATGTACCGAAAACATGAAGAGAGTAAACAAAACACAAGGAGAATAGGTTCTAGATTCTGAAAACAAAATATTATGATTTGAGTAAATAAATAGTAATTAAGAATAAAATTGTCATCCTATACTAGATTGTGCAAAAATAATTATTTAATCTACTTGAGTATTTTTATGAACTATATATATAACACTGAAGGATGTAGGCTATAATTTTATTTCGATTAAGGATAAATTAGTTGAACTAATTGAGTGCATTACGGATAGTTTAAATTTATTAGGAAAAATTACTAAAACTCTTTTATAATATTTTTTATATCCAACAAATGATGATAATATTTCTAAATTCAGAACACTTATTCTTCCAACTTTTATCTATTCCATTATAAAAGTATAAAAAAAAATCAAATTTTTTTTATCTATTTAATATTCCCTTACATAAATTATTTTTTTAATTGCAAAGAAGCCAAATAATAAAAATAAATCTAAAATAAGAAGAAGCCTAATTATATTAAACTCTAAGATATATAATAATAAGGCATATGTTTATGTTAAGGGCTTTAAGGCTACTCCTAACATAACATATGAACACCATATGTTGACTTATAACCGTAATAATAAAATAAATTTTTTAAATCTAACATCTCTTTATTTTTGTCTAACATGATAACGGAATCAAGATAACTGGACACAAATTGATTCTATTAAACTCCTAAAAATTCAGATAAATTAGGGTAATCTCGAATGATTAGAGAATTGCAATTCATTTTGATGTTCATCGATGTGAATTAAGATTTTTTTACATGAGTCTTTTTCGGTGAAAGGTGAGACAAAATCAAAGATCTAGATATGACAAATATTTATTTTGACACTACATATTTAGAATAAGTAGTTAGTAATTGAGCTTAATACTTATACATTTTTTTAATATGGTTTTAAGATAAACACTCAGTAATATTCTCTCGAAATTCATATCAAAATGTCAATTTATTTGTAATTATGTGTTACGATGTATGTAAAGATAATGATATTTTAACTTTTTTTAATGGATAAATATAAGAGTAGTCTTCTTTATAAGAAAAGGAAAATGCTATATACCATCTAAAATTATGTCACTTAATTTCCACTTCCTATGTGGCATCCAAATCATCATACAAGTCACCATCCAATATAGAATTGAATTGTTATTTTGTTTTTATATTTATTTTCTCTAACCTCTTTTATTCCTAAACATTCTATCATTTCCTTAATTCACGCTCATTTACAATTAGGTAAATCACAATCATTCTCTTTGCTCCTATTTATCTTTAACAAATTATATATTTGAGAAATTTAATTCAATTAAACAATTAAAAAAAGTGGTAAGGTTATGATCAAAAATCTAAAAATGTTAAAAAGTCAATTGAATTATGTTAGTTTACCTTAGAAATTAGTGAGCTAATTCTTCCATCCAAGTTATTGTCATCAAGAATTGGTGTATTCTCCTCTTGAACCATCGACTGCAAAATAAAAAAATTAAGTTAGAGAAAATAAAAGAAAGAATTCTATATTGAAACAAAGGAACGATAAATAAAAGTAAACTTTGATCCTGATTATTCTAAAGCAAAAGAAAGAGTTTAATTTTGGAGAAAATCTGATTTCAAGATTAATGTATGCTAGATAGTGGATAAGGCGGAAAGTAAGAGAAATGCTATGAACAAAATCAAAAAGTTTAGGAAGATAAAAAAAAAGAAGAAATACAAATATTGAGTTGGAAGATAACTAGGATTTGAGTTGGAAGATGATTAGGATAGTTATATAAGAAGTATACCCTGCTTCAAGCAATTGTTTTAAATTTGAACCGGTGGTTAAATCGGAGAAATAATTAAATAGTTGGATCACTGTTTCAATCGGTTGGACTGATATAAAAAAACAGACTAACCAACTATATAAATAACATATTTATTAATTTTTTTATAAAGTTATGATATAAAAATATATTTGATTTTATCATTGACAATTTCTGTAGAGAAATTAGTTAAAGGCGACATGAGTTATTTTTTTATTGGCAAAGAAGTCAAATAGTAAATAATAAAAATAAATATAAAATAAGTAAAAGTATATTAATAGTAAAAGTTAGTTTACTTCTAATACTCTATTCATAATAAGGAAACCATGCAATTCCACCAAATATAGATTTTCATTATTTTTGACATATAATCTAAATAATAAATAAAAAATCTAAGAAGATGTATGCTTTTACACTTTTATTAATTAATTAAAAAAACATTCCAACCACCCCTATATAAAATAAAATAAATAGATAATTGACATTTAAGAAGAAAAAGGAAAAGGAATCTTGTGATACAAAGTTCAAAAATGTTATGAGTAGTCAAGTTCATACATGCTTATAATAATTATAATTTATTTAGTAAGAATTTATTTTGTTAAATAATAGTTAAGTATCTTAATGTTCAATAATTATATTTTATTCAAAACTTTATATTATTTGAAATTTTCTCATTTTATTGTCTTTATATTGTTCATTCTTTTTATTATAATTTCGCAGTACTTTTAGAAAGATAATATATTTGGACAAATTTATTTATTAAATAATATAATGGGAGAATTATTTGGAATATGGTTATCCCTTTATTTAGGAAAAGATGACATGAAAAGAATCTACAATACAACTATCACTTTAAGAGAAGAATGGAATTGGTTTTTCAATGTAGACACATCAAAAGAGTAAATCATTGGTACAATTATTTTAGAAAATAGAGAAAGTAAAAGATGATTAGAAAAGATTATTAGGGCAACAGATAAATTTACATGAAATATATGAAAAATTACCGTGTCTCACAACTTGGTCCTAGCTCAATTTGTTCCCATATGTTATGAATATTTTTCATTAAGTCTAACTAGCGTATGACCTGTGCTATGCACGACAAAATATTAGATAATTTATTCATAAAAAAAAAATACTTAGTGCAAGGGTAAATGAAATTGATGTTTCATTACAACATTATGCTATACAAATGAATTAAACACAATATATATATATATATATGTATATATATCATTATAGTTCTATAAAAAGTTAATAGCAAATCATATATTTTTTGAAATAAATTATTTTCTATTCTTAAAGAAAAATTTGTAAGCCAAAAGAAAGGTTAAATAAATATTTTACAATTTTTTAACATATGTTCAACTGACAGTGCATTCAAATTAACTCAACGGTTATGATTGATTAATTTAGGGGTTAACTATTATTCTTCAACTAAAAATTGCCTATTTTTCAAAATGTACTCTTTACACGAATTTTAAACTGATACAATCCATTAATTCAAGAAGTTAATTTTTAATCAAATTTTTGGATTATCTAATTTTCTTTTGTAAATTGAGATGTTAAACTAAAGAAGTTGTATTGACTATTTTATTATTTAACATTAACGAATGCTATTGAGAGAAAATTGCAATATTAGTCATATAGTTATATGAGTTGGCGAAATTTGTCTCATTTTTTGATTTGGTAGACTTGTAAATATCAAACTCACTAATTAAAGACAAATTTCGCCATAATGTATCAATTTTGCTATTTGGGAGGTTTAAGCAAATTCCAACATATTTGAAGTTGCCACATGACAAAATTGGTAAATTTGTCCTCATAACTAACTATATATATATAATATCATAGTACAAACTATTTTAGTCTATATATGATCTTAATTTAATTTCTCAATGATATGTTACCATTTTAAAGATCCCAACTAAAGCAACATAACTATTTCTAAATATAAATATGGTTAACAAATATATTTTGTATTATATTTTACTTTTTAAAAAAATTACACACCCAGATAAGCATATACCACAAAATTGAGTGATGAAAGAAAAAGGCAGTAAAATCTATGGCTAACTTTGATGTCTATAACTATTCTTAATCAAGTTTCTCCTTTATATTTTTAGTGCATCATTGAGCCACCTCTTATAATTCGTATTCAACCGATTCTTTAAACAATAGGTTAAATATTACCTTAACAATATACAAACTAGGAGTTTTGAAAGGATTTACTTATTTAATATACAAACTAGGATTTTTTAATGTCAAATTATTTATTTTACGTAGTTATATATTATTAAACAATCTGTAGAATGGATGTTTCCTCATTTTATATCTTTTAACTATTTTAAAAATTCATGAAATTAGTTAAGTACTTTCCAAAATATGTTTATAAAAAAAAATTAAGTCATTAATGTCAATAGCAGGATAATTATTCAGAATATATCTAGCGTTGCTTTTAGAGAAATAATCAATTGAATCTTAAATACAATGATTATAAAAATTTAATTAATATATTTTCGTTATTTCTCTATTGGGCATTCGCTTTTTATGTGCAACATACATAATTTTTAATTTGCTTACAATTTTCATATAATTAATATTCATATATGGAAAGATATATATGCCAACTAATTATTGTGATTTCATGAAGATGAAAAATGTAATTGAGGTACGAAATTGAGACATATCAATAATTATGATAAAAAGAATATGATTGCTTTAAATGATAAAATCTTTTTAAAAAAATATGAAGAATTCATAGATATCCAGGTCATCATGAAGAGATAATTGTCTATACAGATAGCATTCAATGAGATAAAAGAAGAAAAGAATGCACAAATCATAAAAAGAAATAAATAAATGATTAAATGAAACATTAATATACAGATAAATTAATTCGTTTGTATTATTATCTAAGTTTAGATTTTGAATAATCTTAATTCTTGTATGTATTTATTCAGTATTTCGTATCAAGATATATTTGCTATTTCAATGGTTATAGTTTATTAGTTAATAATTCATTTAACTTAAAAAGATTGTATAGTATGATATTGTTAATCGCAATTTCAATAATGGTTGTTGTGCTATAATAAAGCAAAATACATAATCTCAAACATCCTCTTTTACACATTTAAGACTTATATTATTTTTAATGCTATTATGGGGTCAATTTCGACAATTTCACTTATGTATATTTTTTAATTATCTATAATATTTATATAATCATTATTTTCTTATAATACTTCATTATTAGTCATTTCTTTCTGTGCCTGCCGTTATCAGGGTAATAAGGCAAAAGTTTAAAATATCTCTATGTATATAATATTAAAGTTCGTATGATATTAAAATTTATTCATATTAGTGTAATTGAAGATCTAATACTAAATGGTTTCTACTATATTTATGTATAAATATTCCTCATTGGACCCCACCTTCGAAATAATTTCCTACCTCTCAACGTGTTCTTCTCCTATTCTATAAATTCAATTACTAATTATTAGATAGTAAGAATGTGTAGAATTTGTTTTTCAAAACAAACAATTTTGTTTTTCACGTGTATATATAAGGGTTAGCTTCTATTCAATAAATTGAATTATTAATATTAAGGTGGGTATAAAAGTATTTTTACATGGGAACAAACAATTTTTAATTAAATATGGGTTAAAAATATTAGATTAGAATAGATTTTAATTATGAACTAAAACTCTTCCAAGTGTGATAGATGTGGAAAACTTCAACTATTAAACCAAAGGTGAAAATTGTCATATATATGCAAGTAATTTTATGATACTCTTAGCTAAGTATTGTATTATTTCTGATTTCTTATAACTTTATATTGGGTCTATAAATTATAAGAAATAAAGGCATAAAATGTCTATAAAAAACTCATGATAATCACGTTTCTGTCTCATCATGATAATTAGATTTTTCTATGCAAATTGGAGCTACTATACAGATACATTTTATTTATTGCTTTAAATAGATACTGAAAAATCTAATGTCCCACATACCCTAGACAACCATGTTAGTATCCCAACAGTCTTAAAGTTGACATTAATGGCTGTGTGAAATTTCATGATCATATCTCTGCAAAATGGTCCATTATGTAGTACACTATGTTCAAATGAATGGCTAGAAATGAACTCCCAGGTGTATCACATGAAATATTTGCAGACATATATCAATCATATATCAATTATTTCAAACTACTCCAAAAAAATGAACAAGAAAAAGTAAAATAAATTTAATATTTCCTTTGATTTAGGTCACATAATGAAAGATTATAAACTGCATTTGATAAGTTCAAACTGCCTACGTAGATTTAAACGATCAAGTCTAATCATAGTTAGGTTCAATGATTGTATTTTATTTGAGAGTTGTATTTATATGGGTATTTTTGTATTAGTGGTCTCCGTTAAAGGAGTAAATACGAGCTATCAAAATAGAATACTAAGTGGCGATATTTATACATGAATTGAATCAACGAGGTCATATAATTCACGTGCAACGCACGTGTTACTTACTAGTTCAGTATAAAAATGTGAGTAAACATATTGAAATTTAGCAAAAATTGCATTGAGTTGTACTCATGGAGACACATTTTTTGCCTAATGTTTTCATATCATTGGCATTGGTTGGCATTATAGGATTGTTTATCAGAGTGTATAACTTGGTGGTGGCTGAGCCACGGCGGCTCCGGGCGGCCCTACAGAAACAAGGGTTAAGTGGGCCACCTCCCACTATTGTTTTAGGCAACTTATTGGAGGTCAAGAAGGCGAGGGAGGTGGCTGCCGCCGCTAATGCCGCTACCGCTAGCAGCCCTCCACCGTACCACAACTGTGGTGCTGCCCTTCTTTCGTTTTTCAACAAATGGCAAAAACAATATGGTACTTATTTCTTCTTAATTCGGTGATCTGTATATGTGACGATATGACGATAAAGATTATTCTGAGATTATTTTAAGTATTTGTATATGTATATATGACGATAAAGATCATTTCGAGATTCTAGGTCTTGGGATCTCAAATATGATACTTTAAATTAACTTTCAATTTAGTATATAGAACAATCATATTGAGTATTTTATAGTAAGAATGTGTTTTCAACTTTTCATGTCTTATTGTATTTGCTAGATGTGTTTGGCTATAAGCTCCTTAAAATAACTTATTAATTGTTTATAGGCTAATAATAAACTTTTATAAAGTGTTTTATAATTTTTTCTGGTAAAACAACTTTGAAGGTTCTATACATTATAAGCTCAAGAAAAAAAAAAAAAAAAACCCTTCTTGTTTTCTAAAGAGCTTAGAATATATAAGCTCCGAAAATATTTTACACGATCATATAAGCTCTAAATATCTTTTATTAGCAATATAATATGAGCTCTTTAAAGTAAGTCTAAGTCAAATATATAAATACATATATATATTACTTGTATGTTTAGTAAAGAAATTTACAGAATAAAATACAAGATGAAATATTATTTTGAACAAATGATGAAGGGTATATTATGGCTGCAGGGAATGTATTTATGTTTTCACTTGGAAACTTGCAAATAATACATGTAACTGAGCCAGAGATGGTGAAGGAGATAACAACATGCACATCACTAGACTTGGGGAGGCCTACTTATGAAGTAAAAGAAAGAGGCCCTTTACTTGGTCAAGGCATTCTTACTTCTAATGGACCTTATTGGCTTCATCAGAAAAAGATTATTGCCCCTGAATTATACATGGACAAAGTTAAGGTACTTAGAACATAATTAGGTGGATTTTTGTAATTAACTATAAACTGGGGGTCTGTTAATTAATTTACATAATTACATTCAGGGGATGATAAAAGTTATTCAAGATTCGACAGGCTCGTTATTGAAGACGTGGACGGATATAATCGAGGCAACAAAGGATGGATTAGCAGACATTAAGGTTGATGAGTACATGGGGATGTTTTCAGGGGATGTAATATCCAGAGCTTGTTTTGGTAGTAACTATTCTGATGGTGAAGAAATCTTCTTGAAATTCAATGTCCTTAAAGAATCTGAATCCAAGAAAGTTCTATTGTCCAGTGGGATTCCATTCTTGAGGTACAACATTTTCACTACTAAAAGTCTAAAATATCATGACTTTATAATAAGGTTAATGTAAAATTTTATTATAAGAATGTCTTTTATGACTTATGCTAAATCAAATAGATGTCACATGAATAACACGTGGGGATGGGGTCCGATACGACCCACAGTTGTCCAAAACTAGATATTGTTTTGATGGATTGGGGGCTGCACTCAGTAACTTTTTTGATAGGATCAAGCCTCTTCGTAGTTCTTAGATATTGTACTCCTCAATCTCGTAGATTTAGAGAGCATTCAGTAATTCTACTTTTTAGAGTAGAAACCAGATAATGATCAATTTAGCTCATTAAGATGGTATTTATAACAATCTTTGGCGGGCTGTCGGCTCGGGGCCCATTATGCGGCCCATGAATGCAACGTATTACTCTTGTATATATTATCTTGTTAAATTACGGGATTACCCTTCAAAATTGGGGACCTACTAAAACCAATGGGACCCACCTGCACGATTCTTCTTCGTTTTACAATTTTGAAATTTCTTTTGGTGTGTTTTTGGAGGTATCTTCCGACAAAGAGCAACAGGGAGGCATGGGCACTGGAGAAGGATATAAAAAAATTGATCATGAATGTGGTGAAGAAAAGAAGAGAATCGGGAACCGAAAAGGACTTGCTGCAAACGATGCTCGAAGGGGCTAAAAACAGTGATATGATAAAAGATGTGGATCGATTTATAGTTGATAATTGCAAGAACATATACTTGGCGGGGTATGAAACGACTGCAGTTTCTGCAACATGGTGCCTCATGCTGTTGGCTTCTCATCCCGAGTGGCAACAGAGGGTTCGTGACGAGGTTGTTGATATCTGCAAGGGACAAATCCCAGATGCTGAGATGATTCGAAAGATGAAACTGGTATTTCGCATTTTATTCTCATCTTATATTGCGTTTCTTATTGCATGAGTTGAGTAAAGATAAGAAATTGCAGTAGATCATAACATTTGTTTGCCTTTGAAAAGGGGTGACATTGGGTGGGTCAGACCTGGATCCAAAACTTTGAGTCTGGTACCCAGACCCAATAAGTATCGCGATTAGGTCTGGACCCTTTGGTCTATGTATACACAATGGGTCTCGCGATTGGTCTGGGTTTGGGCCCTTGGGTTTGGGTCTATACACATAGACACAATGGGTCTCGCGATTGGGTCTGGACCCAATATTTTTTTCTTCTTTGATGTGTTTTTTTGTCTAAATTATATTATTCGATGCTTTAAAATATTTAAAATAATAAAATATAAAAATTATATATTTGCATGTGACATTTTTAATTTTATAAATTATACATTCGAAAATCAAAATGAGTTTTTATTGCATTCAAGAAAAATATCTAATTTATTTATTAATGCGTCAATAATTTATTTGAAACCCACAACTGAATTCAAAATTTGTCAAAAAAATAAATATTAAATCCAAAGAAGTACAAGATAGAATAAATTGGTATAAGCCAAAAAAAAAAATAGAAATGAATATTATAAAATATCAAGTTTTGCTTAAAGCATTTCATTGGTCATACCCAAACCCAATAAAAAAAACTATTGGGTCTAGGCCTATATCTGGGTTTGGATCTAAATCTATATTTGGGTATGCGTTTGGGTCCGACCCACCCAATGTCACCCCTACCTTTGAGCTACATATTTTTACTTGCCTTATTTGGTTGGATTTTATTTTGGCAGCTAACAATGGCGATTAACGAATCACTACGCCTATATCCTCCTGTCCCCATCGTATCAAGGGAGGCCCTAAAAGATATGAAATTTGGGGACATAAATGTACCTAAAGGCATGAACTTGTGGACAGTGGTGACAACAATTCACACGGATCCCGAATATTGGGGACCCGACTCGTACCAATACAACCCCGGAAGGTTCGTGAACGGGATCACGGGTGCATGCAAGTTTCCACATTTATACATGCCATTTGGGGTCGGGCCCCGAGTATGTTTAGGCCAAAACTTGGCTCAAGTTGAACTCAAGATATTAATATCGTCGATTTTATCGAAATTCTCATTCTCTCTATCTCCCAAATATGTTCACTCTCCAACAATAGGTTTGGTTATTGAGCCTAGCCAAGGAGTTAATGTTTTGATGAAATTGTTGTAATTTGTTATCACAATATGTCATGAGAGTAGCCATTTGCTTACTGATCTAGGTCGAAATAAACGAACCAAAACAGGCCGAACCACTGAGTACAAGGTCCCCAATGTAGGCTCGGTAGTAGAGAGGTAAGTACTAGTCAATCTCACGTAATCGTCCCGTTTCCCAATGAACAGTGCAGCTATTTATAGAAGAATAACACTGTACGGATGATACAGGTGTACGAACGTATGTCGTACACGTGTCCTTGATGTACGGTCAGGATATGTGGGTCCTTTGTTGTACTTGACCCGTACAGTAAAAACACGCGGGTCCTGTAGTGTTTTGCAATTAAAAGACTTATAGGGGCTTGGAGTGCAAATTTGGTCCACGTCAGCCATAATTGTTTACGAAGGGTCGTTCAGAAGCCATATATGGTTTATGGGTCGTTCAGAGGTCGAGCCAGGGATGTACGACCCAATTCATATATATCACTTACTCTTTAAGTAATTTCAATAATTGAACTACACTTATGATTTTATGTATGTTATAATTTCCCATTTTTATATGAGGTGTGGTGTGTTTTAAATTGGGGTCTTTGTTGTTTTTCTCGTCTTATTTAGGTATACCGTTGTTATAAATTGAGGAAATAACACTTTATATCCATGTCCAGTCGTAATCAAATTCATATTTAGATTTAACCATTCCATAAATCCAAATAGAGAGTAATCTAATTTAGAAGAAAATAATTTCTTTAATTCAACGATACGACTGTTTTCAAAAATAAAAAAATTTGAAAATAATCCAAAAAAATAAAGAAATCATACGTAAATCACAAACTTACCCTGTATGCATGTCGGAGCGGAAGGCAAATAATTAAAATTTAATGAGATCGAAATATTAACCTTAGTGTTTTTCTTTTTCCTCACTAAAAGTTCAACTAAAATATAGTAAACCAAGCAATATTTAATTTGTTTTTGGTTTGATAAATTCTTCAAAACACGCTTTTAGTTATTTCAACGTTAAAAGTGAATAAAAGAAAAAAATACAAGTAACCATCCGAACAATTAGGAATGAGACTCTGTAAGTTTGGTATAGTCACTGTTGGTTAGGAACTTAGGATCTTTGAATATTTCAGCTTCCCATATTATACACAACAATACATTTTTACTTGAACAAATACTAGATCAAAAGTTTCTGCCTATCATAAATCTAATAAGTAAGATTCATTCATTTGTTCAATGGATTCATGCATGTTTAAACTTATATATATATATATATATATATCGATAAGAATTTGTTCGTTTATTCAATTGATGTGGGTTTTTTTCCTCGATGTAGGGAAAATTTTAGTTGGAGATGTCAACTCCGGTTGATTTTGAACCATCAACACCGGTTATATCTGAATCATCGGAGCAAAAAGTGGTTCAAAATGAGGATAAGGTTAATAGTAACAATGATAAGGTTCATCTGTTTGGGCGGCAGAAACCGGTGCACAAAGCCCTTGGTGGCGGCAAACGTACGTTGTTTCTCTTCATGCTCACATAATTGCATATCTTTCTTATATTTATTTCGTATAAAAATGAAACAATGTATATTGTGTTTGTTTATATTTTTTAGAAATAGTTGAAGACCGAAAAACATGTCAAATCAAAAATTGATAGATAGTACTAAATTTAAAAAATGGGTTCGGTTGAAAATGGTTTATAGAGGATGTAGATCGAAAAAACATAAAATGGTATTTAAAAACGTAAACAAACAATCCCTTATTTTCAGCTGCGGATGTTATCCTATGGAGGAACAAACAGATATCAGGAGCTCTACTAGCCGGTGCAACAGTAATATGGCTTCTCTTTGAACGGATAGGGTACCGTTTGGTTCCATTCATTTGCCATTCTCTCATACTCTCGTTAGCAACTTTGTTCTTATGGTCGAATCTCTCCTTCTTCGTCAACAAGTCAGTATATATACTTTACTTCTCCTATTTTAATCCCATCTGATACATTCAGACAATTATTATTATCACACTCTGTGTTTGGTTTGTGGGACAACAGGTCATCTTATGACTTCCCAGAGATTGCATTGCCAGATGATTTGTGCAAAAGTTTTGCTCTCTTACTCAGTAAAAGATGCAACAAGGCAATGGTTTGCTTCAGGAATGTGGCTATGGGAAAGGATATGAAGAAGCTTTTCTATGTAAACTCGTTTTTTCTTTCTTTGATCTCTTAGGGTTTTTTCTTTGATCTCTTAGGGTGTGTTTGGATTGACTGATTTGGATTTGGGGAGGGGATTTAAAGGAAGGATTTGAAATGACACCTAAAATGGAGTCATTTGAAATCTACCGTAGTTATAGAGAAAATAACTCAAAGTGAATGTCGAGTGATTTGAAATCCATTATAACTTGGATACATCCAAACGAACTTCATGGATTTGTTGACGAATTTGAAATCCATAGATTTCAAATCTTTCAATCCAAACACACCCTTATACTCTCCATTTTCCTGAAGTTTTAACTACAGGCTTGAGGTTAACTGTAAACTTTACAGGCGATTTTGGCGTTGTGGCTTGTGTCTGTTGTTGGAAGCTGGTTCGACTTTTTGACGCTAATATATATAGGTGACAATCTCTAGTTTATCGTTCTAATTATTTCCCATTTTGTATATAATCTAAGTGTCCCGATAGATTTCTAACAAGTTTCTAAGCTAGAGGACTAATGAAAATACTATTCTCCCATGTTTTACAGTGTTTGTGGTGCTACTGACAATGCCCCCTTTGTACGAGAAGCATGAGGATAAAGTCGATACTTATGCCCAGAAAGCAAAAACCAAACTCAAGAGACAATACAGCGCACTAGACGAAAAGGTTCTTCAGAAACTACCAAGTTTCATCACCGATAACAAGCAGCAGTGATACAACATCCAAAATCTTCGCATGTTTAAGGTTATTCGTTTTGTTCTTATTATCCTAGTGTTGCTACAACTAGTAAACCGTTTTTCGTTTTAAATAGTTTTATAAACCTTTTCATCTCGATCCCACTATTCAGTTAATGCACTTTCGGGGTTTTATATACTCATTTTAGCATGTCGAAACCACAATTATCATATAAACGAAATCACAATTGCCTTAAGACAAGAATTTTCTCTACAACTCTACGAATCAGTGTACAAATCGAAGATCATGTAACAAACACTTACAAAAATAAGGCGACGCTTTTCATACCTTTGATGTCTTAGGGGGAAGAAAAGTCTCCCACCAGCCGTATTTGTACTTGGGATATGGCGCTGTCCATTTTTCCGGTTTCTCAAACTCGATATTAACGGGATTGGAAGCCAAAGCTTCTTCTACACTATCAGCTTCATAGCTATCTTGCAAAACTCGATCGAGTCTTAACTTCATGTACCTATATTGCATATACAAATCATTTAGAACATAGAAGAGTTTTCCCACTTTCCATATACTCACGCTTACGTATGGACAATTTGTATATCAACTTGCTGCATTTGCAATATCGTTATCATCATTAGGACAAACGCCCTCTAGAGTAGCATTTTGAAGTGAATTTACACATTGATAGTATAGTAATGAGTTCAATGAAGAGGTAACAAACGAAATCACAGATGAAATGACTACACAGGCTTCCTCAAACTTGTTCGTATTCTCAGATTTTATACGCAAAATAAACAGAAAATCACAATTTCAAATTCTTCTAGTTCTGATCAAAACCAAAACTAACTAATTTAGATGCAGTTCATAAATTTATGATCTTTAGGACAAAAAAACGAGCAAAAAAGCAGCGTAGATGATTGTCAAGTTTTAGGACATACGTGATCCAAGAGGCATTAGTTGAAACAAGAGCAACTGCAGGTCTTCCAAGTCTTTTGGTAATGTTTGGGAAATTGTCCAAAAACTTTGGTTCGATAACAAGCCAAAAGTCCTGCTCTATGTTCCGCTCTGCATAATTACGAAGACGCTCGCCTAATAGCTCCTGGAAATGCTCCTCATCATCCAACATAAATTTCGCATTTGCCACAACAAAATGATACTTCTTTTTCCCACCTTCTTCTTCTTCCTGTTAACTCGGAATAAATTTCGACAATATACACCCACAGTCAATTATAAATGAAATATTGAAAATTTGCCATCAAACTCAACACATCTGTATATATATAGTGAAACACAAACATTGAGGCTATGGATAATCTAATTCCAAATTGTCCCACATAAGTAATTATTACATATATTTTCTATTAATGTTAGATATAGTAATTGTCAATATTTATCTAAAATAGTCGAAATAAAATTTCAAGATAACATAGTCACAGAAAAATTGAATTCAAACTAAAAAAAACATTTTTTTTCTTACTAATGATAGTTGTCAATCATTTACTTGTAAATTTTTATTTTGTGAAGTTCATGGATCATGCATTACATTTTTATAATTAAATCAATACAATTAGAATCCGTGACAAGTTACGGCTGCTTAAATTAAATAAAAGAATAATGATCTAACAGTAATTGGAGAGCAATAAAAGCAGACCTTTTGAGTGGGTTCAGATGAATCAATCGCAGCCACAGACGTTTTTATCGAGGTAATTGATTTCCAGCTTTTGTTGCTAATGTGCTTCGTAGAAGATGGTAAAACAAGGGGTGGTTTTACTGCGGGAAGTAAGTAATTTTTGTGGGGATTTTGGGTAGCGAAATTGAGCACAACGCTACCCAGATTCAGAGCTGTTGAACCCATCATACTCGATTTTCTTGATCGGAGTTTTTTGGGATCAACTGTAGAGTGAAATTACAGTGAAGAAAGATGAAGAAGATGATGATAATGGTAGAATAAATATAAAAGATTAGCCAACCTTATCTTGCTATATTTTCTAGAACAGTTATTAGCACTTTGCCCCTTCTATTTAGGCTTATTTCACATTTTGCCACCTCTAATTATTTTAAATATTAATCGGACTTTAAATTGTGATTGAATTTATACGGTCCTTATAATTATTTAATTTACTTTTGAAAATTGATAAATTGGGTACATTGAATTTTTTTTTTTAAAGTAGGATGTTATAAAAAAATATCTATAACTATTTCTGTTAAACATGTTAATCATCTTAAAATATTCTTCATGTTTTAAAAGATTTAGAAAAAATTGGACCTAAAACTTATGTGGCCAAAATTACAAGATGACACATCATTTGGAATTAATTGTTGCAACTTTTTCTTTATTCTTGAAATATTTTGTAAGTGACCTTGTTTTCAAAAATCATTTAAAACCATTAAAAATAATCAAAATAATCTCTTCAAGCAAATTTCTTTACATTAGTATTATTTTATATATAGTATATGTATAATTAATCTCGTCAAAAATAAATAGTATTCAAAATTTTAGAAAAGTACGAATTTCAGTATAAATTTTGTAAATTTTAGATATTTGATTTAGATTTTAATGGATAAATAGGATAATTTTTTCTATTTCAAGTCATATTTTATTTGTTAATTTAAATAATATAAATATTTTACACAGTATTTAATAAATACGGATACCCAAATAAGAGTCAAACTTAGCTAAGGACTCCATACCCAAACCCAACACATAATAATAATTTCGCCGACGCTACAAAAACACTAATCTCTCAGCCCCTCACCGCCACTCCCGCCGCCTTCTTCCCTGTCCGTCGAAGTTCTAAGGTACGCCGAACGATGCCCAATTAACTGAAACACGCTGCTTTGATTTCGATTCAAACGAATTGCAAAGTAGAGCAAATAATAATTTATATGTTAATTGTTTTGAAAAGTTTAGCTTTATCATAAATTTATCTTATATATGCGCCGTGGTCTTCTACTTTCTTGTCTATTCATTATATTTATGGTGTAGATTGCTGTTGTTCTGAATGATGCTTGTTGTAAAAATTGTGCATTTGAAAACCTAATTTTGTAATAATGTTGCAGTAGTTGGATTAAGCAATCATGTCGTGGTGTACTATTGAGTCCGATCCTGGTATGTTTCTGTTTTTTGGTGTTTTTAATGCCTAGTAATTTGTACATGCCTGTTTATTGACATATTTGTTGCAATTGTAGGTGTTTTCACTGAACTCATACAGCAGATGCAAGTTAAAGGTGTTCAGGTACTATTTTTCGGAGATTATAGTTGATTCTGTTAGGTGCATTTAATTTTAGTTTCTTAGTTTAGTTTCGTAGATGTCGCATCCAAGATGATGCATATTGAAATTCCCATTGTTGATTACTTTGAACTCGATTTGTTGGGTGGGTTGGTTATTTTTTGTGCTAGGAGTAAGTTTGTCTATAATTTCAATTAAGGTTAGAACGATTGCTAAACATCTCCAAATTGCATAATAGAACGATCTCTCCAATAGAACACTCTCCCCAATCAGCATCATTGACAACCTTTTCTTATAAATTTCCTTTTTTATTGTGCACCGGTGGGGGGGGGGGTTCTGGTGATTGAGTGTGTACTTACAATTTCGTCAGTAGATTTTCTTGCAAGATCAGGTATTATATAATTTACTCTAATCAAGCAGGTTGAGGAGTTGTATTCTCTGGATGTTGATTCTCTAGATAACCTCAGGTAAACTGATTAACCCACAGTTCATTTAATGATTATCTTTCTACTGTTTCTGTCATGTTTCACCACTCCCCTTCGTGGCTCCTATTTTTATAATCTGTCTACTCTATTGCTTGCAGGCCTGTGTATGGATTGATATTCCTCTTCAAATGGCGTGCTGGTGAAAAGGACGATCGTCTTGTGATAAAGGATCCAAACCCAAACTTGTTCTTCGCCAGCCAGGTTAGTTTCCTACCGCAATTTCTGTTACATAAGAAATAACGCTTCAATTGCTAAAATATTGCTATCCCTATACAATTCTAGGTGATTAATAATGCGTGTGCAACCCAAGCAATCCTCTCGATTCTGCTGAATAGTCCCGATGTAGATATTGGCCCTGAGCTATCAGCACTAAAAGAATTCACCAAAAATTTCCCACCCGAGCTCAAAGGCTTGGCTATCAATAACAGTGAAGCAATCCGTACAGCACATAATAGCTTCGCAAGACCCGAGCCCTTCATACCAGAGGAGCAGAGAGCTGCAAAAGAGGACGATGATGTCTATCACTTCATAAGCTATATACCTGTCGATGGTGTGCTTTACGAGCTTGATGGGCTGAAAGAGGGGCCCATAAGCCTCGGTCAATACTCTGGTGGGCCCGGTGATATCGAATGGTTGAAAATGGTGCAGCCCGTTATTCAAGAACGCATCGAGAGATACGCACAAAACGAAATAAGGTTCAATTTATTGGCAATAATAAAGAACAGGAGGGAGATTTATACTGCTGAGCTTAAGGAATTGCAAAGGAAAAGGGAACGAATATTACAGCAGCTTGCTACAATGCAATCTGAGAGAGGCGGGAATGTGGAGGCGTTAAATATAGCGCTTTCGGAAATAAACATTGGGATTGAAGGTGCTACTGAGAAGATATTAATGGAGGAAGAAAAGTTTAAGAAATGGAAAACGGAGAATGTACGAAGGAAGCATAATTATATACCGTTTTTGTTCAACTTTTTGAAGATTCTTGCTGAGAAGAAGCAGTTGAGGCCTCTCATTGAGAAGGCCAAGCAGAAAGCAAGTAAATCGTAGAGGGGTCTATATGCTGCCCTGAGTAATTTATCTTCGATGTTTTTTATGTTTTATGTTTGTGATTTTGAGATATTTGACATGGAGATTGTTCGTTTTATCGGGATATTATTGTATCATATGGATTTCATAGATGCTTCAGAAATGCTTTTGATCAGTGTCTTCTTTAGTGTTACAATTATTTTGTGGAGAGAGATTTTATGCCAAAATTGTTGTTAGGGGTGGCAATTTGGGTTCATACATATATTTGGACCCAAACCTAATTAAGTTTTCAATGGGTTGCGTCTTAACATTTTAGTATTATAGTTCTAATTGGGTTAGCTTTTAATAATATTTGGATCTAATTGGGTTTTAAATTGGGCTTAATTTGGTTGAATCTATTTTTCACTTTGAGTCAATAATCTATATTTTATTCTATATAACAACTTTTTACGTCACTTTGGTGAGTCCAACTATAATGCATATTTTTGACATTGGACCTAATTGGACCAAAATCAATTTAAGCCCAACCCGTTCAACCCAATTGCTATTCAATTCAGGTGAAATGGTTAGCTGTAGATTAATGTTAACGAAGAAAGTGTTTTGTATGAAACTTATGAAAGCTGATCAAACTTACATAGTTTGCAAAAGACAATTTCAAGCAAGTTTATACATTTGAACATATTTTTAAACGAATTAGTGCATAAGTGAAGATGTAGTAAAAACATCCATGTTAACAAATTGGGTTGCAGTTAACATAGTCCTAAAGAAGTGAATTAAATTTCAATACAGATTATTGGCTCACTTTTATCTAAACAACACTTAATTGAAATCACAATTTTAAAAAATCTTGTTTACTTAACATTGATTATATATGGATATTATTTTGAAATTAGCCATTATAAAGTCTATACTTATCTTATTAATCGATTATCAAATATTTTATGTCTATCTCATTTATATCTACAAAAGATAATAAATTTTGATTATAATTATCATCCATGTGAACTTCTATTATTTTTATGAATAAGAATGCTTTTTAATATTTTATTAAATCATTTATTAATGTGGAACTTCATATATTTATCTGCGTAACTTCTTTTTTTACCTTAATTTATTTATAATACGAGATTTGGTTGGTATTTCGTTTTCTACATATGAGAAGTGAGCCAACCCCAAGCCCAGCCGAACGCCACATGCCATTGTTGTCTCCTCCAGGGGTTAGGATGCTTATTGTTACTATAATCTGACATAATCAATCTTTTGTGTTTTTTTTTTATTCAATTTGTTGTGTTTTAATTGTTCGTATAGCGTAAAGAGAGCGAAATGACGAGTAAAGTGGTTATGGATGGATTGTTATCCAGTTTTACTTGCTTGGTTAATGCCAGAAATACTTCGCGAATTTAGGGTTTCTACTGTTGTTACTGAATTTTTCCTTGTATTGATCCATTTACTGTTTTGCAGATTGATTGATTCCTGCCTGCCATTTCTGAATCCAGATGGCTCACTCTATTCTGAGAACGCTTTTAAGATTCCCAAGTAGTAGCATTTGTAGTTTCGCAAAGCCCCCTTCTCCTATTTGCTCTTGCTGGTATCACCATACCAATTATCGCAATTATGGAAGATTCATCATCGTTCCAAAAGCATATAACAGAGGCTTCTTGTCAACCAGGACAAATGGTACACATGGAGTTAATGTCATATTCGCCCGTAATTTCGACTCTAATTCTGCTAGTAGTAGTAGCAGTACTTGCGACAATGGCGTTGGTAGGGAGTATCTGGTGATGACAGATGACAAGCTACTGAGCCAGTGTGAAATGAGTACTTTTAAATCGTCGGGGCCCGGGGGTCAGCACCGCAACAAGCGTGAGACTGCTGTGCGTCTTAAGCATCTTCCAACAGGCATTATAGCTCAGGTCGATTCATGTGTGTTTTATGTTCCGGTTAAATTCTACTGTGGACATGGTGCTAAATTATGGGATTAATTATGCAATTTTTGCTGTGTGTATATTTATATGTTTCAATCAGACAGGCAGCAGAAGATCGATCGCAGCACATGAATCGGGAATCGGCACTTGCTCGACTGCGTACACTTTTAGCTCTTAAAGGTGTACATTTTAGAATTTTTTGACTTCCTTTTGTTATTTGCTGTTAATTATCATTGAAATGCATTCTGAGTTCTGAGATACAATGAATGGTAATTTCTATATGAATTGGTATTGTTATAAGGTATAAAGACTAAAAACAAATTTATTTTGCTTCTGAAATAGTGAGGAACAGTGTCGATCTTGATACATATGTTCCTCCTCCAGAACTTGTTCAAATTCTTCCTGCTAAGTCGACTGCAAGAGGATCAGATAAGGGGCATCAGATTGGACCAAATAATCCAAAGTTTGTTATGGTTTGCCTTCTAATCCCTTCTTGAACTTTTTAAGCTAACTAAATACTGCTGTGATTGTGATTCAATTCTTGCATTCTTATTTGTGGCGTTATTGTGTGTAATTTTCAGGGCATGCAGGCTTTGCTTGACCTGATTTTCGCTGTTGAAGGTTCTGTTTCAGATGCTGCAAAGAAGTTAGGGTACATTATCCAAAACTTCAAATAGTGAGAATTTAGGCTTATCAAGAAGGTTTGCAGTCTTTCTGACTAACAAATTATAGGTTGAGCACTGGATCTTTATCACGTTTGATATTATCTGATGATTCTCTTCGGATGGCAGTGAATGAGTTCAGGGCTTCTAAGGTATCTTTATCCATCTAAGATTAACTATTTTTTCCCCTATATGAGTTCCACAGTATATCTTTTTGTATTAGACTTTGTGCATAGAATTTCTCACCCCCACCCCAATTGCACTAAGGCAATACTCTTTGAATTGTTTCCCCTCTTTAATTTCTTGTTCTAATGCTATCTACTGTACTTGAGGATGCAATCTCCTGCTAACCTTCTGTTAGTATATTAATATGTAAAAACAAGCAATACCGGTAAGAACACTTTTACAATTCTTGAGCTAAGAAACTGAAATTGTGAAATCAATGGAATCAAATCCTGCCCTTATGTTGCTCCTTTCCTATTGCGACGCACGTATACTTTCAATACTGGTTCTTGCCCTTGTGTCTCATTTATTTTTGATGCGTATCAAATACTTTCTGGGGAGAACGGAATATTGACGTGACATGTGGACTGAAGGCTGTGCTCAGTATTGGAAAAAACATTTAGCAAAAATCCATGCAGACGCCAATTAAAAATTGCAACAGCTGGACCACAAAACATGAAACTAAATCAAACGAGCATGTGGATAAGTGCATGGAAGAAATTTTGAGATGATATTCATGAAGAACTCAGAAAGGCAAAATAGACGACCAGGCACAATAATAACAATAGTTGCTATAACAATAGCATCTCCATCACCAGTGCGCCTATGGGCGAAGAAGACAATAACTTCAATTAAGGTTATTTAGATAGCACAAGTCTTGATTCAACCCAGGAACGTTCAACTGAGTTATGTATATTATCTGAATGAAGATATGATGACGTCTTTTCTTTACATGTTCAATATCTTACATTTGCATTTTCGCATGAACTTTAATTTTGTAGATTTGCTTATTTAAACAAAAAGAAACAACTTTGCTGACTTTTATGTGGACTCATTCAGGGTATGAAGCCTCTCAAGTAGGACTTTTACTGGAGGTACTTCTATGTTTCAGGTACTATCTGCTCTTATCTGATTTGGTCTTATAGCATTGTTACACTTCCATTTCAGATACTACTTTATATATGAATTCTGAGATAACACCTGCTGGCAATGATTTTAGGTAGAGAAGAACAAAAAGTATTTTCATCATATCACAAAAAGGTAAAGTGTCAGTAAAGTAGTGTTAAGTTGTATAGCAACTTAACTATACCAGGCAGCTACTAGACCTTGTTCTCTCTAATAATGGGGTGACAACATGTAATTCAGCAATTCCAGTAATTTAAAAAATTATATAAAGACAACAGTTTTTTTAAGCTTTTCTTTTCCTTTTGGCTTTATCTGATGGATTGGCTGTAAGGCTGTTGATGGTTGATGAAGCACGAGATAGATTGTTTATGCTAAAGATATGTGTATTTTGTATGAACACTGACTTTTTGATATGGTGCATCAAGGTTATTATTGTAGCCTGATTTAATAATCTCGGAGCAGTTTGCAGTTTCACTTAGGTAACGGTTCTGCATGTGGAAGTCTGAGATAATATAGTTGCCAACAACCTTAGCAAAGAAGATCAATTGAAGAATGTAAGCCTTATGAAAAGGTATAATAAATTTAGAAGTTGGTTGCTAATTCAAACACTGTAATATAATAAATTTAGAAGTTGGTTGCTAATTCAAACACTGTAAGAAAGGTAAAAGTATAATCGAATATCTTGCAATCAGAAACTACAGAAAGATGCAACCTCTTATTGGTTTCAATTAAGGTTGAGTTGGACTTGTCAAACCTGTCAGACAATTATCATATATCATATATCATATATTATATATATATAGATACACTCTAAATCTGTGTGTTTTTTATGTTTCGATGTTTTACTTCTGTTCTGGTATCGCGGTGTTAGAAAATTATACAAGAGTATGATGTATTTGCATTTACGAAGATTTTGTTTGTTTGTTTGATAATTTTCATATAATTTCAAGCCTTGTGAAAATGAGTATGCATGAAGCCATTGACAAGTAGTTGCAGGCAATCATGCTATTATCTCCAGTGATTTGCATGTTGAAACCAAATTGGATTTTCCCTCAAAGTAAACTAGACAATATAAGTCGTGAAATAAATATTTTCCCTCAAATCAAAATCAAAATACAGTCTAAAAACATCCAACTACCAAGAATGCATTTCATCATGTTGATCATAGACTTCTATTATGCAAACCAGACAGTTAGTTAAACCAATATTCCAATGAATATTTCTTCATTCATTACGCATTATGGTAAACAAATACACGATTAAACCCTACCTGCGAAATCAACTACTAGATATATTCTAAAGTCAGTCTAGAAGTACAAAATTGATTTATCTAATCAGAGCTCCCTTTCCCCTACTCCAATTGATGCTTTGCAACAAGCAGCTTACAACCGAAACTAACAATGACTAAGTTTATATACCTATTCTCCAACCGTCAACCCAAACCCAAACTTGTAATCTTTCTTCTGGTGATCTATCTGCAACGTGATAACAATATTTTAACGTATTAGAAACGTTTAAAGAAAATAGTACAGTGAAAATAGATAAAAGACGAGAAAGTGTTGTTTAGCTCAGTCGATACACACCTCAGCAGAAAGAAGAAAATTGAGGCCCATATGTAATCGCTCTTCCAGCAAAGCACCTACGACACCATTGGAATCAATTTTGCCTCTTAAACGGCACTGCAATAGAAATCATAAAATGGATAGGTGTAAGCTTTATTCAATAAATTAAAGCTTTATGTAGGTGAAATAATAGCATTATATACGTCAGGAAATTACTAAAACATCAGTCACCATCAAATAGTTGGTTATGGAATTTTAAAAATGTAGAAAACGTCTAGTATTTAAATCTCACTCCATCAGTGCTCCAATTATAATTCCAGCAAAGACAACTGAGCAACAATATGAGGAAATAGATATCTCTACTGTCTATATTACTTGTATAATGAGTTCTGATTTGAGCCCCCTTGCAAACAGCAGATGACCCTAGCGTAAGTCTATTGCTAAATCTGAACTACCTTTGTAACATTTAACAAGTGACTTTCACTGAAATGTAAAGGGAAACCACAAGAATTGAAATGGAGTAGAAATATACCAAGGTATGTCAGTTTTTTATTTTGGTTTTCGTAATGGAATTTTTTTTTCCTTTCAATTTTCAGAATGTTTATGACCACAATGTTGAAAGATGCTGAAAGCTATTCGAAAAGAAGTCCCCACTGTTCTCAGAATGTTTATGACCACAATGTTGAAACTATGCTTTTAAATATCATAAGGAAAGGTGTCAGTTATTCTAATAATCCTTATATTTCAGGTTACTCAGCTTTCAATTTCCAGCTTGACTCTTCCATAAGAAGTTACATTTAATCTTCATTACATCGACTAATTATGAGAAAAGCCATTAGAATGAAAATGCATTGTGATCTCAAATGTTTCACTACATTGAAACATCAATGAATTTTCACATGTACTTGGACAAGGACACGTTTCATATAATATCTATTGATTAAACAAAATAATCACAAGAAACCTCTCAACTAAAACAAGGAATAGCTTGACACCTATAAAACAAGGTTTATGCAACATCACAGCACTCCAAACATAAGTTACCTGCCGAAGGAAATAATCGTAACCAAAGCTGGCTGTGACATCTCCAGACATGTAATAGTACATGAAATCCGATGCTAGAGAAACCTAAATGTAAAAGAACAACTTAAGAACGGACAGCAAAGAAAGAACAAATATAAAAATGTTGTATGGAAGTAGAATTTAGTTTTACTTTTTCAGATATTTTCTGAACATAGCTTAGAGAGACCATTCCACTGCTAGCAACTTGTCCAGTTGCAACCTTGAATGAAACACGAAAAAATCAGTTCCAAAATGAAACAAGAAAATTCTTCCTGCCTAATCAGTCCATTAACATGATCCCTAGAATCATTTCCATTCAAAAATTCAAGTCATAGAGAAAAGCATATGCTCAAGTATATGAAATAAAAGTTTACAATTTGACGCACAAAGCACGAGCATAACCATGTGCCTACACGTAGGAATTTATTAATATTTAGGCATCAGTCCTAGATTACAATGTTATCTTTCTGTGTTCTCTGTTCATAAATTTTGATTTTCTTAATTCCAGACAAGAATTGTAAACCATTATAAAAAACACAACTTATAAGGAAGCACAGTTTGCAATGAAACTAAATATTAACATGACTATTGTGATCAAATATGAAGATACAGTTACAAGAAATACAACTTCAACCGAAGTCCAAAACTTATGGAATATATCAGAAAAGTACCATCTTGTCAGTGTTGTAACGTGCAGCACAGCCAATGCCAGACTTCCGAAGTTGACCAGCCCAGAATACCCCACCGCCCAAAGACAAATGAGGAGTCACACTCTGCAAACAAACACACAATTATCAATCAGTATAACTGCAGCCATTTCTGTCTTTCTGGAGTTCAATTGATCATCGTAACAAGAACAAAAGCAGTAATTTTTCAGCCGACAGGGCACAACAACTAATTCGAGATTCAAAGTAAACGATGTATTTAGCTAAACGATGACTTCTCTACAAACCGATTGACCCTTCAGGGCTTAACTTATGTAGACCTTTTAACCATGGAATCTAGCATCCGGTGTTCTAAATTTTCGAAACCTCAAAATAACGACGAAATTGCACTCTGGTGACTTTTCAAAGTCAAAACAGAAAGGGGGGATAAATATACTAATATTAACAAATTAGAAGACAATACCTTTTTTCTTCAATGAATTGTCAAACATTTTATTCTTACAACAAAAAATATTGTGATCAAGTAGTGAGCTAGATGGCGGTTATACTTCATATAACACGATTATTTTCTGAATTTGGTCCTTTTGATTGTAGAAATGGAACTAGTTGTAAAGATCTCTTCTCTCACCTTGCAAAATCTTACAGTATTCCTTGCATAATCCTCCATTATTCCTTGCATAAAACTCTCAACTTGAGTTAACCCTTCATTTTTGGTTGTTTGTTTGAAACTTAAGGTCCCTTTTAAAATAAGGGTTTTAACATGGTCCAGGATTCAGAATATTAAATTCTTAATTGAAACGTAATGATAGCACAAAGCAAAAAATAATCATTGCTTCTAAGATGGATGAATCCTAATGAAATGTCACAGCCATATAGACATATTTTTATAAGTGGCCAAAATTTTGAGAAATCATTTGTGTAGACAAGCTTTCAACCTTTCAAAGCTACATTCGTCTATGTAAAAACAATATCTTGCATATTAAAGATCATATCATTCACCTTGATGTAACTTGCACCTAACAAGCCCCCATTCCCTAGTTGAAACTGAGTCCTGTAGTCTGATCCCTGTATATAATTCAAAAGGGAAACATTATTAGCCCGAACTTACACATTCAGATACTAATCCGGAATCAAGGTTAGCTTCACAAATAACACGCAATGCCACCAGAATTACAGGCATTTAAATTCATCAGTTAAAAGCATATATGAAAGAATACACAGACAATGAGACATAAATATATTCAATTAACAATGACCAAAGAATACACGAAGGAATACACAGACAATGAGACATGAATATATTCAATTAACAATGACCACTAAAGCCGTGATCTAAGATCTGGCATTTACCTTGTAATCAAAATTCAAAATGCCATGTGACATATGCGGCTCATTTGTAAGCTACAAAAAGAAAGATAGATATTATTTAACTTCATGGTATGATTGATAAAATTTTGAGCCTCTGACAGTTGCTAACTTCAAAATTAGTGACAAGTTGAACGTAGGCCTACTTGAGCACTACCCTTCAAAGTTAGATTCTCTGTCAAATCATACTTCAGTCTTGCATTTAGTCTCCCATCAGTCATCATTCTTCCAATAAGCATCAACTGCCAAAAAGCAAGTAATCATCCTAGGTTAAACCAATTAAACTTTTCCAAAAACACAACTGAAATGTCAGCAACATACCTTGGGGTCTATAAAGTTAGCACCAAACTCATAACTGGCAGTGGGGACTTTAATTGTTTCCGATGACTGAGAGGGAATTTCTGTAGGTCCCATCATCACACTTAATAAAACACAAAAAGGAAAATGGATTAGCATATAAAAGAAGATGCACAATGACACCAGAAAATAACCCACACAAGAAAAAGAAAAAAAAAGTACAAGCAAATACTAATGTAAAGGACTAACGAAACCACCTATGACTGAGTGAAAATTTCTGATTGAGTCCCTTTGTGAAATCATAGCGCATTCCCTCGAAAAGATCTGGCTTCAAGGACACTGCCAATAACAACAAAATCAGCAATTTGATTCAAGATCTTTATCTTACATACTTTTTCTGGCAATACAAACGATACAAGTAATCCTTCATACAATTGCAAGATTAGTAACTAATTCCTTATGACCTCTATAAACATTTAAAAAACATATTATCAACTAAGCAATATCCTTCACAAGATTCTCAGGCTAACAGATTAATCTGCCAAATGATACCATGCAAAAAATAATATCAGAAGTACCAATGCAAACATTCTACTTGACATACTTGTCAACAATCAATAACAATCTGGAGAAATATTCAATAAGCCTGTAAGGGATGTCACTTGCAATTTCGGCCAAATACAACTTGAATTTATTCGCTAATGCAATTATAAAGCCACCCCAACCAGTGACATGTGCATTTACCAATTTAACCCTGATAATGACAAAAGTAATTATTCATATAAAATGACGTTTGAAGATCCAAAGACGGTAGTACTTCCTATTTACAAGATCACTCAGAAAGCAACTTCAGTTACTACTAGCCAATTCAATCACCAAGAAACCTACCAATACGAGTTCAACCTGAAGAATACATAACGCAATGAAACATAATTACTTTTTATTTCATGTGATGTAACTGCATTTTGGTTAGTAACAGTATTCCAAATCTTTACTTAAAAAAGAAAAAGAACCACATAATAGAAATCAAAGTGCAATATTATTCACAAAGATCGAAAAGAAAAGCACTAGTAACTGAATGCTTCGCGCTGAATTTCTTCATAGGGAACGGGGCATGGCAGATTTAAGTGATCAACTTTCTTTGAGTCGGCGGCGGGCGAATCCGAACTGGTCGACGGTGGAGCGGTTGCGGTGGCCGGCGAAGGAGAAACGAGGGTCGCCATTGCTGATTTTTCTCTAATCAACAGATAATTCTGAAATACAGAAGAAGATTAGAAGAAGAGTGTTCTAAAAGAAAGCAGTGGCTCTATTTATTAGAAGAAAGGAAACTGAACAGAAAAACCCTTTTCTGTTAAAACCCCATAACCGCCAACTCTCGGTTTTGACCCGACCGACCCGTTGTGGTGAGGTGTATGATTATATATTTATGAGTTGGAAATTCAATTTTTTTTCATATTGGTGATTTTGTTGAGGGGAGATTTTAGGTCAAAAATTCTCATTTCTATTTTCTATTCAGCAATCAAAACTTACTTAAATTTTTTAAAAAGTGCACTTTAAATTTCACTTTATAAATTTGGAGTGATAGTATAGAGCCACATTTCTTAATTTCTCGAAACAAAATTTATTCTCGATTTTTTTAGAGATTTTTCTATAAAAAATAAATTTGATTGGCATCTCCTAAGAAGTCTCCAATGAAATGTTACATTAAATATTCATTAAAAAAACTCAAATTGGAAATGGATTTAATTGGCATTTCTATCAATTTTTTCTCACTAAAGTCAGATTTTTCTACAGAAAAATTTAATGTGTCATAAAAAAATTACATATACATGAAGTACGTAATAAAATGCACTTTGCATGGACATAATGGTAAACATATATAGTTCATAAAATCGATTTCAGGTGATTAATGTAGTCCACAAGTGATTCATAGAATGGTTGAATTTGTGAAATCTTTTATTGTAGTATACATAGAAAGGTTTTAATGAATTATAGAACTATTTTTCAGAGTTGAAATAGGGAAAATTGTAGCTATCATTATGTCAATGTTTTGACAGAGCCAAAGGGTTTTTCCATATCATCATATAGGTCAGAAGTGAGTACTGTTGAACCATTTCTTGTTCATTCTTTGCTATACCAAATTTTTGGTATAGATTGTCCCTTGTTTTTCACTCTTACAACAGTCCATACCATAATCATCACCCATTACTGATATACTACTTATCAACATAACTAGCACTAATCTAAACATACACAGCCAGAGATTTAAAGTTTAGTTGCCCTACTAAAGAGATTTTTACAAACTGAAAACCGACGACTTACACATAATACGGAGAGTTATCGTTCACATTCCTGCGATTGAAAGGTAAATTACATGTGACAAGTGATGTAATAAGCACACAACACGTTTCAACCATAATAACTCCAAGTATGTGAAATCAACCAAATAGAAGTTGATTGCATTTCAAGTTATGAGCATTAGTTAAAAGTTTGGACCAGAATTTGCATTATGCATCGCCTGTCGGAGTTCACCCAAGAAATCTCTCTGCACACCAGTAGAAGCCCCACCAGTAGGTTGAATCAGCTGAACAAGAAACCAAAACTCACCATTACATGAGAGAAACATGTAAAAAGAAATTATTATCATATTTTACTTCTTGCATTCTTTATTTGTTTATTCTTTTTTTAATTTGGAGTTTTCGTTTTTGGACTTTGACGGGGTTGGATATTGGGGAATTATATACAGCATACCAGATGTGGAAGAATTGCTTGGCTCCAGGCTGATGTGCTCTTCTTTGTATACATGACAGGCCTTTCTGGTAAAGACAAGGAAAATATAAATCCTATTAACAATATAGTTAGACCAGGCAAAAACGATCTTTCCACTCCAGTAAAATCCACTTAATAATTGTGACAAACTAAAAGTTCAAAGACAACGCAACAGTTGAAGTTACCAAGATCTAAATATTCAATAACTATAATACTGACCAGCTGAATCTTCTGGTAAACTGTTATGAGCATTCATGGCAGCAGTCCAGCCTGGATAAAAAGATAGCAAAGGTGAAATCCTCAAACCAACTTTACTCATTTAGTAATGTAGCACCTAAAAAAATCCATAAGTACTTAGAAAATAGACAGAATAAAATATATTCACAACTCTTTATATTGTGAAAGAACAGAGAAAGTAGTTCTGTAAACAGAAAATGCAGGAGTAGCTTCACTATGCAATGACATGGTAAGATATCATCAACTTTGTTTTAAGGCATAGAATCAAAAATTATTCATCCTTCACATAGTGCTATATTTCTCCAGATGGTTTTCCATCAGCAGTACTTTCTGCTTTTAAATTTATCATGCTCACATAGACAAGATTTGAAAGCATTCATGACCAATAAGTGGATGGAAATTACATGAGAATCAAAGCCATGGATCCTAGGGGTGTAAACCGAGCCGAGCCGGCTCGCGAGCCAGGCCGGCTCGGCTCGAATGAGCTCGGCTCGAGCTTAACCCTATCCGAAAAAAGCTCGCGAGCCCGGCTCGCGAGCTTTTTGTATTATTTTAATTTATTTTTTTATTATATTAAATAAATCCTAAATAATAAATAAATCAAAAGAAAAGGGTTTTGGGAATTTAGAACAGAGAACGACACTTCTTCACAAATTAGAATCCCTAATTTTCAAACTCCCATCTCCGACCACCTCTCGCTGTCGTTCAACTTCGTCTACCTCTCTTCATCGTCGGGAGTCATAATCGATAACATTTGTTAGCTTCATCTGGCTTTAAAGGTATGATTTTGAGTTTCATATACAATACATATACACATATATATATATACAGCTATATATATATACACACAGAAATGCTCAAGAAATTTGGTTGAAGAAGATTAGTTGAATGATTTTGGAACAGATCGGGCTCGAGCTCGAGCACAAGCTTGATTCAAGCCCGGGCTCGCGAGCTCGAGCTCGCGAGCCTGGATTCGAATCGAGCTCGCGAGCCGAGCCGAACCTAATTAGCTAATATCGAGCTCGAGCTCGAGCTCGAGCTCATATATTTAGTTTCGAGCTCGAGCTCGAGCCCGGAAAAATCATCGGGCTCGGCTCGAGCTCGGCTCGTTTACACCCCTAATGGATCCTACACGTATGAATGTTTACATTTGGATTTTTGTGTCCATGATCACCTAATAAAGCATTTCTTCAGACCATGAAAGTGACCAATGTTTCTTGACGTAATAATTCCAGTTTCTGAGATTAGTCAGGCATTCATTGTAACGATATTATCTTACACCGAAGCAGGGAGGTAAGTGAGGGTTGGTTATCAATAAATCTATGTAAGAGATCTCAATCTGCCATGGAAGGATATACTAAACCACACAATGCAACTCAAGAAAAGACAGTATAAATGAACATACGGTTGTTTAAAAGTTGAAAAGCATCACTGTTGCAACACCCATGCATAGATATTAACTTCACACGGAGACTTTCAATGGCACGATTATTGTAACCAGAATCCCCATGATCTGCTATAGAACCACTTTGGGTGGCAACAAGGGAG
The DNA here is from genome assembly GCA_963669365.1 of Verbascum thapsus. Lineage (NCBI taxonomy): Eukaryota > Viridiplantae > Streptophyta > Magnoliopsida > Lamiales > Scrophulariaceae > Verbascum > Verbascum thapsus. The sequence continues at coordinate 11,744,062 of OY770118.1, forward strand.
TTCCTATCTCCGTCACTAGCATAGCTATTCGCTCGATCCAATCTATCTGCAAGAATCAACTCATCAAAATAAGAACAGGAACAAGAATGAAGAAATTACTACTAAAAGAATTAACATGTTGCAAAGCAAATATACATGATACGGAAAGGTAAAACCAGGTTCTTCAGTTTCCTTCGTCGTGCATATACACAGAACAAACTAGTTCAAAGCGCTAGTGATTTACATGAACTAGTAGAAAGACCTGTAGTTATCAAATATACAATCTAGAACATATTGAAAGATCTAATATGAATTTTCTGCGTGTACAGCTATCAATATTTATTTCATTTGCCTCATCGTAAATGAGAGAGTCAAGAATAGAATTCTACCACAAACTCACATAGCCATTAGGCAACATTATGACATTATCAATCACGTAAGTCCACCAGCATCCATAATTGGCTATCCGCTTTTAGGAGATCGAGTGAGTTTTCTTTTTATTTACCATTTTCAATAGGACAGACTAAGAAATATTTCACAGTAAACGGTGGCGAAAAGTACCATTTCAGCAAGCATTGCTGCCGTGCTGAAAGAACCTAGATCACATAATTCGCCGGATACACCCGCCGCTCCAACGGACGGGCGCGCTCCTAAAAATTCTTAAATTGCATGTTCTAAAGTTCAACGGCGGAAGGTACAGCAATAGTGTTAAATGGTGGAATCAACAACACAACTGTTGGAAGCGGCAAATTTGAGAGAAGTGAACAACCAACACAAGACACTTTGCAGCTAGAACATTTCAAATATAACAAGTACCGCATCAAATTGAAAGAAAATTGGGAATCGTGCAATGTTATTAGTAAACTATCGGTACTGCAGCTACCAAACAATTCAAATAACCAAAGTCAAAACATGAAAAAAAAAGTAAGTTAAAATTTAATCATAAGCACCTAATTGCTCAAAATAGAGAGTATAACCTAAAACCTAATTTGTGCATAATAACTTACCTCCTCCGGATTTGCGCCTGCCAAGTGATCGATTCCTGCATGCAATAAATCAATCCACTCATATAATATAACTCCAAGTTTCTAACAAAACCCTAACTAAAGCTAAAAACGACAAAAATCGAAAGGCCCTAGAAAGATAAGTATAAAATGTTAATGTTAGCACCGTTGATTGGGAGGCGCGTAGCGCCTGACGGTGGCGATGGTGGCGCCCGGTACTACCGAGCTAGGGTTTTCCAGCATTTTATGTGGACCTTTTGTTCTTTTCTTTCACTTCACCACCACCACACCACCGAAGGTAGTAGTTGTGCTCTAAAGTCCACTTGATCACCCTTTTTTCCTGTAAAAATTTGACGAAATTTTGGTTGCTCGGCTCCGACAACAGCTTCAACTTCGGATTTTCGTGCTAATTAACAAAGAAATCGACCGGCTGAATACTCATTGCTTGCTTTCCCGTCGCCGAGCCGAGCTGAGAAATAGAGAGAAAAATTAGGGTTTCGATTTATCAATTTTGGATGATAGAAGGAGTCGTTGTAACCCACGTGTCTATCTAGAGCGTGAGCGTACCGTAATCTAACTATAACAATTTTACGAGATGCCCCCCAAGTTTCGGAAATTGCCTCTTTACCCACAATTATTTTTTAATATCATGTTGTTATGATTTAAGCCCTTAATCAACCGTAAAAATACGAAGCAGAAATATAGGAGAGAAATAGAAGAATAAAGATGGGAATTTAGATAATTTTCATTGATTAAACATAAAAATGACAACCCATTGTTTAATATACTAAAAAGTAAGCTATCAACATCCATTCGATTCGATCCTAACAGAAATCTGCTCCTTCGCCGTTCTTCAGCTCGCCCGTCTCCACTTCCATTTCATCAGAACTCACCAGCAGCTTACACGTGTCCTTGGTCCCCGTCTTAATAAAATCAGGATTAATAATTTCCAAATTACGCTTTTGCCCCTCATTATAATTTTCAATGGCTAAGATCTCTTCTTCTAACCCCCTGATCCAACGGTTCACATTCAAACTCTGCCCAACAGCTTCTTTAACGGTAACGAACATGACATTACCCCGCCGATTTTGAGGTCCTTGTCCACAAGGATCTAACTCAGGAAAATGGGACCGAATATATGATAGATCCTCCCAGGTGGTAGTTGCCCCCTCTTCATCCCATTGAACCAACACTTGAGCCACAACTGAATTACCTCGCTGCACCATTCTTCTGTCCAATACAGCCCTGGGGTAAGACTGCAGAATTCCTTCTCCATTAGTAGCTGGCAAATGAGTACTAACAGCATGCTTAGCACCAATCTTTTTCTTTAGCAATGACACATGAAATACAGGATGTATTTCAGAAGTGCTAGGGAGTTTCAGCCTATATGCAACCTTCCCAACTTTTTCCAGGATCTTGTAAGGTCCATAATACTTAGCTGAAAGCTTGAGGTTCTTCCTTAGTGATAGAGAGTTCTGCCTGTAAGGTTGTAGCCTCAGATAAACTTGATCCCCTGCCTCAAATGTCCTCTCAGTTCTGTGCTGATCAGCATACCTTTTCATTCTGTTTTGAGCCTGCAACAAATTCTCCCTCAGTAGCTGCAACATTTTTACTCTCCCATCAATAACATCTCCTGCATCAGTATACACAGGGAAATTTTGTGCCTTGATGCCAAAAATTGGTGGACTATACCCATACAATGCTTGAAAAGGTGTTGTTTTCAAGCTGTGATGGAAAGTGGAATTATACCAGTACTCAGCCAAGGGTAGCCACCCAAACCATTTCTTTGGAGCCTGGTGTGTCATGCATCTTAAGTAAGTCTCTAAACATTGGTTTACCCTTTCTGTCTGGCCATCTGTTTGGGGATGGTAAGCTGTTGACATAGCCTGTGATACCCCAAGTAACCTCATCAACTCCCTCCAGAACCTACTTGTAAAAATTTTGTCCCTGTCAGTAACTATACTTGTAGGTAGCCCATGCAGTCTATGTATGTGATCCAAGAAAATGTTAGCCACCTTTTCTGCTGTGTAATGGTGAACAAGAGCCACAAAATGACTATACTTAGTAAGTCTGTCAACCACAACCAAGATGCTATCCCTTCCTTCTGACTTAGGCAGCCCATCTATGAAATCCATAGAGATATGAGACCAAGCTTGGTCTGGTATCTCCAAAGGTTGAAGCAAACCTGGATATGCCACATTCTCATGCTTGTTTCTTTGACACACATCACATTCTTTCACCCAATTAGTTATATCTGTCTGCATCTTTGGCCACAGAAACAATGACTTAGCCCTCTGCAAGGTTCCTGAAATACCAGAGTGTCCCCCAATCACACTGTCATGCACTGTTTTGACAATCCTCTCCCTTAGTTCCCTGCCCACACAAATCCTGCCCTTATACCTCAATATGCCTGAGACAAAAGTGTATTCTTCAAATGATCCAGGGTCTATCATTTTGGCTTGAATAATCTGCTGCAACTCCTCATCCCCTTCATAACTATTCTGAATATCCAACATCCAACCAGGTACAGCAGTTGTAATAGTTGAGCACTCCCCTTCAGTGTGATCTCTTCTTGACAAAGCATCTGCAGCTCTATTTTCAGTCCCTTTTTTATAATGTACTTCATAATCCAGTCCCAACAACTTGGCCACCCACTTCTGTTGAAGGATAGAATCAACTCTTTGATCCAAAATATGTTTAAGGCTCTTCTGATCAGTCTTGATTATAAAGTGATGGCCTTGTAAGTAATGCTTCCACTTGCTCACAGCCATCAAGATGGCTAAAAATTCCTTTTCATATACTGATAATACTTGATTTCTGATGCCCAATCCCTTGCTAAGAAAAGACAGTGGCCTCCCTTTCTGCATAAGAACTGCTCCTATCCCTTTGCCTGAAGCATCTGTCTCCACAACAAAAGGTTCCTTAAAGTCAGGAAGAGCCAATACAGGAGCAGTAACCATTGCATTCTTCAGAGCCAAGAAAGCAGTGGTGGCTTCCTCAGTCCAAGTGAAACTATTTTTCTTCAATAATGCAGTGAGTGGTTTGCTGATCACCCCATAACCTTGAATAAATTTCCTATAATAGCCTGTCAAGCCTAGGAAACCCCTGAGTGATTTCACACTCTTAGGTATAGGCCATTCCATCATAGCAGCAATCTTTTGAGGATCAGTTGATACCCCCTTATATGATATCAGATGGCCCAAGTACTCAACCTCCTCCTGCCCAAAGCTACATTTTCCCCTTTTTGCATACAACTGATTTGCCCTCAATAAATCTAACACTACTCTCAGATGCTCCAAATGAGATTTCCAGTCAGGGCTATACACCAAAATATCATCAAAGAACACCAATATAAACTTTCTCAAATAATCACCAAAAACCAAATTCATTAGGGACTGAAAAGTTGATGGGGCATTACACAGACCAAAGGGCATTACCAAAAACTCATAATGTCCTTGGTGAGTAACAAAACTAGTCTTTGGTACATCCTCCTCCTTCATTTTAATCTGGAAGTAACCACTCCTCAAATCAATCTTTGAAAAGTAGTGTGAACCCTGCAGCTCATCCAACAATTCATCAATAATGGGAATGGGGAAATTATGTTTAACAGTTAATTGATTAAGATATCTATAATCAACACACATTCTCCAGGTACCATCCTTCTTTTTCACCAATAAAATAGGGGATGCAAAAGGGCTCTGACTTCTTCTAATGATACCAGCATTCAACATTTCCTTCACCAGCCTCTCAATTTCATTCTTTTGGATGTATGGATACCTATAAGGCATCTGTTTCTTAGGAACTGCTTCTGGCTTCAGGACTATTCCATGTTCTATGTCCCTGGTTGGTGGTAACCCCTGAGGTTCTTCAAATATATCCTTATACTCCTGTAACAATGGCTCCAATCCAATCTGCTCCAGATTGTTAGTATCAGTTGCAGCTGTTATGGAAAATAGACTTCCACACAATCCCATCCCACCTTTCCTGATAATCTTCTCCATAGATTTAGCAGATATAACCTTAAGTTCAGCTTGATCACATATAGCTTTTAAGCACAATTTCTTTTCCCCAGCAGTGATGGTGATTTTCATCCCTTCATAATCAAATTCAATTGGACTGTGCAACCTCAACCAGTCCACACCAAGTACCATGTCACATCCCCCTAATTTAATGACCCTCACAGGATACTCAAAGTTAAATCCCTGAATCCTCCACTCTAACTTTGGACAAATCTGCCTGCTCACCATCTTATTGCCATCAGCCACACTTACCATCATTGGAGTAGTGAGCTCTACACTACACCCCAATCTCCTAGCAGTCATCTCATCCAAGAAACAATTGGTATTGCCACTATCAATGAGAATGTGCAATTCCTGACCATATGCCACTCCTCTTACCTTTAATGCTTGTAAATTGGATCCCCCTGATATGGCATTCAAGGAAACTGTCATATCTTCTGTCAATACTTCCTGCTGTTCCCCCATTTCCTCAGTCACATCCTCCTGATAAGCCATCTCTTCCTCCTCAGTCATAATTAAATATAGCTGTCTATTCTTGCATCTATGTCCAGGAGTAAAGATTTCATCACAGTTGTAACATAAATTTTTGTCCCTTCTAGCTTTCATCTCTGCAGCAGTGAGTAGTTTCCTTGGTGGCCCTTGAATCTCTGTGTTACTCTTGTACCCTGTTTTCTGTGCATCATACACCCCCTTGTGTACCTGCTGAGCATTAGGTTGTGCCTTATAGGGTGGTTTGGGTGATGGATATGGTTTATGCATACTGTTGGCTCTCCTCACAATAGCCTCAACCAAATTTTCTTGCTGTTTTGCCATTGCTACAGCCTATTGGTAAGTCCTGGGTTTCAAAGACAACACCCCTCCCCTGATATCATCTCTTAACCCACTGACATAGCTAGCTATAAAGTAATTTTCAGGGAAGTCTCTATTGAACAACACCATATGTGTTTTCAACTCCTCAAACCTTTCAGTGTATTGATACACTGTCCCCTGCTGTTGTAACTTGTTAAATTCTCCTATCACCATTTCAGGTGACACTTCCTCAAATCTAGTCATAACAGCCAATTCAAATTCTTGCCAGCCTATGTCCTCCCTACCATCCACATATCCTTGGTACCAAACTTCAGCCTTACCTTCTAAATGTATTGAAGCTAAGGGAACTTTGTACTCATCAGTAATAGTAGGTAGAATCTGAAAATACCTGTTACATTTCCTCACCCAAGCTCTTGGATTTTCACCATCAAACTTAGGAAATTCCAGCTTATGTAAGGGGTTCATCCCAATAATCGACCCTGAATGCTCTGCTACTCCCAAGTTAATCCGAGGATTTCCCTGGTAAGAAGTCGATCCTCTCTCCATATTGTTCACACTGGGTGGTTCACCAAGCACTGATTTTCCCCTATTAAGAATCTGCATCTGACCGATTAGGGTTTGCAGTTGCTGTTGCATCACACTCTGAGCTTGAACAATCTCCTCCATTCTTGCTTGATTGTTCTTCTCCCCATCTTCTCTAACAGCTCGTTCTTGTATCAACATAGCTTCCGTTCTTTTGCATGCGTCTATCAGCTCCTTAGTTCGTGTCCCATCAGCCATAATTCCGAGGAAAGATGGCTCTCGATACCAAATGTTATGATTTAAGCCCTTAATCAACCGTAAAAATACGAAGCAGAAATATAGGAGAGAAATAGAAGAATAAAGATGGGAATTTAGATAATTTTCATTGATTAAACATAAAAATGACAACCCATTGTTTAATATACTAAAAAGTAAGCTATCAACATCCATTCGATTCGATCCTAACAGAAATCTGCTCCTTCGCCGTTCTTCAGCTCGCCCGTCTCCACTTCCATTTCATCAGAACTCACCAGCAGCTTACACGTGTCCTTGGTCCCCGTCTTAATAAAATCAGGATTAATAATTTCCAAATTACGCTTTTGCCCCTCATTATAATTTTCAATGGCTAAGATCTCTTCTTCTAACCCCCTGATCCAACGGTTCACATTCAAACTCTGCCCAACAGCTTCTTTAACGGTAACGAACATGACACATGTGAAACTGGTTTTAAAATAAAAAGGGACAATTGAGTCCATGTTTTAATTTGACCAAGAAAAGGACCAAAAATGATTTATAATATTATCGAGTTTCAATAACTCAATATTCTCAAACATCACGCACGAGTCACGTATGTGGTTTAGTTATTTTTTGAATTGAAATTTGTGATGACACTGAATTTTGATTTAGGAAAAGTTTGGGATGCAATGTGAGACAAATCAAAAGCTCAGGACCAAAACTCCACTATAAACATATTTCTGGGGTCAAAAATGCAATTTAGCATAATAAGTACTTTCATATTTTCAGGTATAAATAGATCAACGCAGTAATTGGAGTTTCAGACAGATTTATTCAGGCTCGCGAGACATTGGCATACAGAGAGAGAAGGAAGAAATACGCATATCAATCACTGAAGTGAAGAACAATGGTGGGAGATGAGGGCAAAGGATTACGAAAATACTGGCCTTCTCATAAAACCCATGCTTCTTTTAATAATTACCCCAAATGGAAACAAAAGGTACTCTACTGTTTCATTCAATCCAAAATTTATTGTTTTCCTCTTTATTTATGCATTGAATTTTTGTTTACGTTAATGACTGTAGCTCAGGGAAAATTGTTTCAAAAGGGTCCGTGAAGATCGGACTCGTTTGCTTTGGAAATTAAGATTACCAGAAGATAAGGACCTGTCTTCCAATCACCAGGTTTATCTATTCTCTTTGTTTTAATGTATGATTTTGAGATTTTCGCAAGTCTGAAGATGGTGTATATTGAATTGTGGTTGTTGATATAGTTGGTCGTGTGAAATTGTGGATTGACAGCCGTACATTAGTTGATTGATCCGGGTTTTTTTGGGGTCATAAGAAAGAATCAACAAGTGATATGTAATTTTCTATATTTTTCCTTCAGAATGAGTATGGGAGAACAGGCTTAATTCCTGTTTGTTTTCGTGCTTTATCTGTGTATACAGCTCAAACAAACATTGTATGCCTGATAAGATTGAATATCCGGAGTCCTTTTTTTAGTGTACTGTCAATGCCTTCTGTATTATGTAGACTGATAAGATTGAATATCCGTACCTTGTATGTCTGTTAGTATTGATGCCCTGCCAGTACCCCTTTTGGTATACACTCTAAGTGGGTTAAGCATTGAAAGAGGTGGAGATGTGATAATAAGTCAAAAAAAATCGAGCTTCTTTAGCAAGCAAGCAACAAAGCAGCCAAGCACAAAAAGAAGAGGTTAACCATCCCTCATGGTAGTAATTAGACAGTAAATATAGACCACGGAAATCTATAAATATGTTCTCAAGGTTGTTTTATCCTTGCTCTGTTGAATCTTTTCTTCTTCAGAAAGCCCTTTATCTTAAAGCAAATAGAAGTACAATAAGATGGTTTTGTGATTAAAAAAAAAAAGTAAATAGGACTCCAGAAAATTCCCTTCTAAGAGGAATCATTTAAAGGAACCTTGTTATTGGAGTCAAAATGGTCTCATTTCATTCCTGTTGGAAATTATGATCGTATGATAGTCTTCTCAACTATATTCTTCTAACTGAAGTTTCTGGTTGCAGAATCTCATCAGATCAACTCTCCAGGACATTGTTTCTGATGAAATAAGAAAAATTAGGGGATCGTCTTTGGATGAAAGTTCAGTTCCAATCTTTGGAACTGCTACTGAGGACATGATATGGGAATATGATGGTCTGCAGACAGCTTATCAAGGCGACCGTGAAGAAATGTTATTAGAAATGCAAAGAATATTTTATGAGGATCTTAGGATGGAGGAACACAAAAAAGGTAAATATGGGAATACTGGTAAGTTTTGCAATATTTTGTTTATGAGGCAATTTTCGGTTTGTTTTACGATATCATGAACTTTGTAGTGTTTTAAAATTAAGAAAAATGTTTGTGGTATTTCCATGTCAATGTAATCCAGTAGAAGCTCTTGATGTTTCTAAATGAAATTGTAGATGACAGGCATTTCGCATCAGGTCTGGCCACCATTAGTCTGAAAAAATTAAACTTCTTGCATATCTCTCCACCTAGAGAAGCTCAATATGCTGATCTGAGTGACATTACATTGATGAGTTCCTCATTGTTCAAAATGATTAAAAAGTAAAGGATGCAGTAAAAAAAGCACTGTGTCAATTTCCTTTCAATCTCAGATTTACTTTTAGCTCCTTGCAGATCCAGAAAGTTTTACCAGAACATGGGAAGATGAAGAAGATGAATACTTGTCTCGTATCATATATAAGCACATGCAACTCAATAGCGAGCAGGTAAACAGTAATGTAATTTGTTCTCCATCTACAGTTTCTTAATTTCAAGCATGGATGTTGTGCTGCTAGTTATCTGAATCTGCATATGAAGAACGACTTCATTTGATCAAACTGACATACTACATCAATTTTACACTTGGGCGTGTACCTTGTCTGAACTAGTCTGAAACAAGCTATTTAATTCTCCAACTTCTTTTTCTTCCCATTATTAAAACAAAGTTAAAATTAGAATGGGACTCCACCTCTGGAATACGTTTTAATAGTACGTGCTGATTGCATATGGAGTTTATTCCCCTGTTCTTGATATCCTTTGAGTTACTTGAGCTTCTTACTTCTGATGGTCATGAATTGCTATTCAAGAGCTAGATAGATGATTAAGCACCAAAAATAATCATGTCTCTATCTTAATCAGAAAGATGAATATATGTGGGTTTTTTTGGCTGTGGTAAAATTAAAATGGGAAGTGATGTTAAAGGAACTGCTTTAGATAACATGTATTTCTAAAATGTTGATCTTAACAACTCAATGAAATATTGAAGCTTGAAATTCGCTTTTATTTCCCATATAGGTTGAAGAGGAATTTTGGTGTCCCATCTGCAAACAGGGGCAGTTACAGGAAAATGGTCATCATATTTATTGCAGTCTGTGTGAACTTCAACTAAAAAGAGACCATGAGGTTCTTCACTCTCTCTTTATCTCTTACATGTCTCTCTTTCTCTCGACATATATATTTGTATATATATTGTGCATCACTCAAAAATATGTTCCGACTTCTATTCTTATTTTGTATCATAATAAATGGTAACCAGCTTACAACGGTGGGAATACTATCAATACCTGCAGAAGTCTCTGGACAAAGAACAAAAGGGAAAGTGAATATAGAGCTTTCAGTTTCTTAACTGTTTTATGTAATGATAGTGATACCACTACTGAGAGATTCCACTGGATCTTGCCACTAAACTAACATTGATATATATATATGTGTGTGTGTATGTTTATTTATATATTTTGTTTCCGTGATCATAGGTTGATTTGAACCTTTTACGGATGAGGCTGGGTGAAGCTCATACAGAGCATCTTGATAGAGGGTGCAGGTTGAGACCTGAGTTCTGCATCGAGACTAAATTTGAACTGACTGCACTATATATTAAGTGTCGAGGCTGCAATACATTTGAGGTCGTATTATAGCCAATGGCGATCCGTGAGATGTTTCTTTGTATCTTGTAAAGAACCAATCTTTTGATTTCAACCTTGTCGATTTTGTTTATTGGTTATCAGTGGATTTGGACCCGTTGGTGTAATAGACTATAGTTTCTTGAGGTATGTATTGTGCATATATGTTTTGAAAACTTACTTGTACAGACAAAAGCGTGACGATGATGTCCATGGGAAAAGATTGGAACTCATGTATATAACGAGAGATGTTAAAATATACATGAAGTATCTCAGAGATTTATACACTTAGTTTCTTCGATATGTAATGTTCTTAATTTGATCATTACATAATAAAAAAGCAAAATGCAAGAGTCACTACATAAAATACTTCTAAAATTTTCTATAGGCAAGTCTAAGAAAAGTTTGATATAATTTCAAAAAATTATGAGAATATTCATTTCTTCAACTCAACCTCAAGGGAGATATATATAATTACATATATTAGAAAACATATACAATGTAACGAATAACCCACTCTTTGACGATGCATTGCAGATACAATAAGATTAAAACAAGAATGGGGCCTTTTTGGATAGCACAATATCTCATTCAGCTCAGACTTGTACACAGAGAATAAACAATTTAAGAAAAAAATCTGAATTGAGATAAAAGCCCCATTAGAGAATAATACATAACATCTCAAACAAACAAGAGATATGGATTATAGCTTGATATAAAATCTTAATTCGACAATAATAATAATACATGCCACCTTTTGATATTTCATGTATTCTAACATATCATATTCACTCTGTGAAATGAATGGGAAACTGAACAAAAATATCGCCAAAAAAGAGGGAAAACGATGAATCACAAAAGGGCAAAACAAACAATCACCTCATAACTCTATTCTAAAGCAGGCCATCGTTTGTGTGTGGCTTCACTTGTATCTCATCAATTATACAGTCCGCCTACATGTACAAAGCATCCAAACATCTCCGCCCTCTTCACATTCCACAAAAAAGGACACACAAAAGCATTTGTGTATCATTTATATATGCAGTTGTGACGAGTCCATGATCTACACCCCATCAAATTGTGTTGCTCAGAGATAAAGAACTTGATCATAGCATTTAGAAGAGCTCCTCTGAGTTAAATTTATTCCAGGCCTCCTATTTTCACATATCAAACTCAAATTTAACAAAAAACTCATCACAGAATAAACAACATTTAAAAGGTTGTATTCTGACTTTTTTTAAGTGGTGTGGGGGTCAGAATTTCTTCACATATACTTTTGAAATCATTAAAGATGTGAGTGAAACTCAATTAGAGAAGAATACAGTTCTTGGCTTCTATGTTAATATTATCTACACAATATTATGTCTAACATGCGTAATTTCCTAGTTCACCACTCTGTTAAAAAAATAACCAAGATGTACAATTTTAATGAGAAAGAAATCAAGAAAACTCCAAGTACACATACCTTAAGCAGGTCAAACACCTTTTCTGCAATGTACTTCTGTTGAAGAGTGGCACCCTTTTGCTGCACCTTGTCAGGATGAATGCAAAGAGTTGCTTTTCTATAAACTTTTTTGACAGAGGCACCTGTTATTAAATCTGTTAAAGAAACAGGCTGCCACCCACATTCAGGCCAAAGCACCTGTCATCCAGGGAACACTAATTATAAAAAAATTATATAATAAACAGAGAGATATTAGACATGATAGACTTTCAAAGACCAATTTTCATGTTGAAAAGGAGCAATCTGTAATATGCATAGCCAAAATTTTGAAAGTGTGCCACAACCTAGTAAGGTACAGCTAATACACAAGCAAGAAAATAAGAAAACGCACATATTGCATTGTTGACAGCAAAGCACGCAGATTTCCTTCTTTCCCGGCAGCCCAACGCTTGATTTCAGTATCCAATGTCTCAGAAATCCTCTGTCACCAGAACAGATCAAGGTCAGACAGATAAATGCTCTTTGACTTCTAATAACATATCTCAACTAACACATATCAACTTGCAATCAGATAGTTGCAGGCTTACATCCCAAACTAGTTAAAGTTAAAAAAAATCTCTAACAAATTTTCTAGAACGTCATTCCCAGAAAGAATCATTGACAACTTGAATGTTAACGATGGCGATTCCAAACTCTGCAGAAAAATAAATCCACGATTCTTTGTAAAATCATCGGGCTGAAGTTCAAAAATCCATGAGTGACATCAAGAATGAATTAAATAAAGCTTCCTGATCCTCCTGATGATATGCTAATTTGCATTTATTTTTCTTTAAGTCTATTAATCAACCTAGTCTTGGTATGTGTTAAAGAAAAAAGCATCAACTTCTTAGATTAGATAATGTCATAATGCTAAAATACAAAATGCCATCTTGGATGAACACTGAGTTCAGTAACTGAAATATGTTTTTGTTAAAGAATAATCATAATAAGATTTTGAACTATTATCATTAAGTATCAAGCCAGGGTAGATCAAAATTAAATACCAAAATATATAATCTGCACATAACTGCACAACAAAAATGCACGGAAAAGAAAGTTACTATCATATATGAAAACCATGTTACAAATATTTTCAGCATCTAGATAAATAATAGCTTGCCAACCACTGTGACAATGAAGGCGGACATAAACATACGTTGGATGCAAACAAGTTGATAGAATTTCTAGGAACCTAAAAAATGTGATAGCAAGCGAAATCCAAGTCACGCGAAGAAAGAAATATCTACTATAATGCAGGAACTCACATGTCTTTCTTCTTGTTCCCTCAGAGCTTGAAGGTCCCGCTGATTCTTTTCAGCTAATGCCTTGGCCTGGAACATGTAAACCAAATTTTAAAGAACAAAGAAAATATGCCAAATAGAAAAACTAAAAAAAAAAAGCAAATGCGATCCTAAAGATCAGTTAAGAAAACTATCATTTATAAGACACTAACACATACCGCCCGCTCTTGAGTACGTTGGTGGCGGTCCAGTCTGGCTCTTCTTCTTTCTTCAGTTTCACCTTCAACATCCTGGAATCCTCCAGACGACGGAGCAGCTTTCGAAGTAAGATTATCCAAGAGCAGAACAGGAGTCAGCAAGGGATAGTTGTTAAATAACATTTCACTGTTCTGAAAGATATGGAAGGTGATATACCTCCAAAAATAGAAGATAGATCATCAACAATATTAGTAGTGGAAGAGGCCTTCTTTATGTTGGTAGGGGCTCCACTAGATGATGATGTCCTCTTTGCAGCTTCAAATCCTCCCTTGTTCTGAAATTGCTCATCAAACAAAGGAGCCTGAAAAGATAAATCAAGGTAAAAAAAACAACAGTAAATGATAAAATCTCAAAGTATAACATTCTCATGATCTGGTACTAGCACTTACAGTTGAATTTGACCGTGGCCTTGGTGCACTGCTAGCCCGACCCATGTTGAAAAAGGATTCCAAATCATCATTCTTATTTTGTTGATTTATCTTTGCAGCTGTTGAAGCTCTTTCTCGTGCTTCAGCAGCAGCCCTCTGCCTAGCCTCTGCTGCAGCCCTTTCCACAGAGGCTCTTTCAGCTCGACGCCTTGCTTCGTCATCCCTGGCCATAGCAGCTTTCTCGCTCGCTTCTGCAGCAGCAGCCCTTTCCCTAGCTTCTGCAGCTGCCCTCTCTGCCCTCACTTTAGCTTCTGCAGCAGCTCTTTCACGGGCTTCAGCTTGTGCTCTCTGAACTGCCACTCTTTCAGCGCGTCCTCGAGCTTCAGCATTCGCCTTCTCAACAGCAGCCCGTTCAGCTTTTAAGCGTGCTTCAGCTGCTGCTCTTTCGCGTGCCTCAACTGCTGCTCTTTCACGTGCTTCCCGAGTAGCCCTTTCCACAGCCTGTCTAGCCTTCTCCCTTTCAATCTCCCTTGATCTCTCCCTTTCCCTCTCAATTCTTCTTTGTTCTCTGGCCTCCTCTTCCTTTTGTTTCCTTTCACGATCTAATTTATCCTCCATTTCCCTGAGTTCCCTCTCCTGCCCATCATTTTCCAGCGGCACAGATTCTTTATGTCTAGCAGCCTTTGAATATTCTCTTTCACGTACCTCCTTAGCATGTCTGAATTTAGCCTCAGCTTTATCCATGGCATCCTTCATAGCAGCAGCAGATGCAGCTGCTGCAGAGAACTCATTGTTTTCTTCACTAGAATGAGGACTCACTCTCTCATCAACACTATTCTGAGACCTACCCATGGCAAAGTCCTCAAGTTCATCAAACTGTGAAACTGGAGGGGCCTTGGCTGCAGGCCGAGCAGGCTTAGGACTTTGGGAATGTTGACCATAACTTGTCGGTGAAGAAAACTCCTCAGCCTTCTTTCTTGAACTTGTAGAAAAGGAACCTCCTTCTGACCTAGCAGCTTGACGAGGTAAAGGTGGAGGCGGTCGTGAGGGCGGTGGAGCAGATGTAGGTTGTGTGAAAAGAGGAATCTCTGATACAGTTAACCATACATCATCAGACTGTTGTCCCTGTCCTGATGTTGGAGACATATCAACCTGAGCGCCTGTTTCATAATATCGAGGAGCAGAAGCATTTTGACCAACAGATTTTTGAAAATCAGTAGAAACATTTGGCAGATCAAATGAGGGAGGTTCCTGAAAATTATCCAAAGGAATTTTCTTGTCCATATTGCTTTCCGAATATCTGAAAGAAGAGCTTGCTTTCTGTTCTCTGGTAGTAGCATATTGGGGTGTTGCTGATCTTGAAGGACTTCCATACTTTCCAGTTTTATCCCTCCCAGGGGGTAATGAAGTGGAAGGCTTTCCAAAACTATTCAGAGGATCTATGTCATCAAATGCTCCACCAGCGCCAGCGGAAGTTTCAGCTCTTGTACTCCTAGATTTACCGAGCTTGCTGATCTCCCCTAGTGGATCTGCATATACGCCCGATGACAATGAACCCTGGTCTGAACTTGACTCCACAGCTACCAAAGGATCATCCAGCGCACTCATGTGCTTTGAACCACCAGTTGGTATTGAGCTCCCATATGACTCTGCGTGTGCTCTACTCCAAATTGTAAAAACATGCTCAGTTTGTAGTGCATTTTATTTTCCTATAAATATTATAGAACGAAGAAAGCAACTTTTTTGCTGATCTTATGTCTTCATCTCAAATTCATATTAATAAAGGATACTAAACAGTGATTCTTTTGAAGCCTAAACCACGAATATTTCTAATTAGAAGTGAGTTTAAAAAGTCATGAAATCAATTTAATTAATTCGTCCAAATAGATATGCAACCACTAATGGTGCAAAGCAAGATAGAAGAAGAGTAAAGAGAAACTGGTATATTTAACAATACCCAAGAAAGTGACTTTTCAAAAGCCAAGGCTAGTCCCCCTTCCACAAAAGATTGCTTCCGGTCCATAACTGAAAATACCCAAACATCAGTCACGTATAGTGTACCTTTTATGATATGGTTGACAGTGTATCAAACTTTTGGGAAAAAAATTAGCAAATGTTTTATTGAAGGCACAACTAATTATTGAATTAATGCTTGAACGTCAGCGCAAAAGAGCATGTGCCAGATGTTTCAGGCCCTGACCCGCATCCAACTAATAAAGAGTGTGGAATTCACCAGTTTTAATTTCTTGTATAGCAGTTGGAACTTAGAAGTTGGGATAACAGACCGTGCTAACTATACAGTTATCACTAAAATATATAACATGGGACACTGTTTTCATATTAGCGTTAGGTATTCCATCGTAATCAAATTTTCTTTTCACAGTAATTCATGAGAATTCTTCATGTTTAATACAGGTCACAGTGTGTCTTAAACCAAGACAGGTAATTTTTCTAGAGTTATTTATGTGGTTAAGGGTGTACCAAGAATTTCTTAGAATATGAATAAGCGAGAATAAAATTTCATAAGATCATATCTGAAAAAAATAGTCATGAGAATTAAATCTCCAAAATTCAAGCAAATTTATGTCCACTAATATTGCAGTGAAATTTATGGGGAAAAAGTTGACTGTGTTTCTTATAGAGATTTTAATGGTCAAATAGAAGAAACAAGACCAGTGAACTCGGATTTTCAAGAAAACAACCATGAGAGATAATGCTATGCATGTCCACAGTTTGAAAGTAGCAACACGGAACACTGTATAAAATTCCTGCACTATAGTTTCTCTCTATTACGCAAGAACTCTCAGGAGTAATAGCCTTTCGACAACCCTATAAAACAATTACCAGCTCACTAGGATGAGACTGATCCTACTACCAACATCAAGCATTGTCAATCCACAAACTGAACCTCTATACCTACACGCTAGGTAATCATAATATGTGAAAAACTGCCCACAAACATCTCCATAGTTTGTCCATTACATCAGAATTGAACCAACTTAATATGCACCAACTTTTTCAATATTCATTTGCCCAACCACTTAACTACTTTGCCAATCTGCATGCTTAACAACACATCAGGTACTTCTAAGTCAAAACTATCCAACTTACACAAACATAGGGTTTCATAAATCCCATTGTGTTAAGGCCAGGTTCTTGGATCTAACGGCCAAAGAAAACCAGACAATTCAACCATAATAAGACATTCAACTATAAATGTCAGTACCACAACAAAAGATTACCTGCTATTGGTACCGGAATTGCCACTCCCAAACCCAGCTAACAAATCATCAAAACCCTTGGAACTCGAGCTGCTCTTAGCACTGGCACTTTTGCTGTTGAGCCTCCCTGCTTTCTCGTTCCTCCCTAAATTCCCAAACAAATCACCAAAGTCATTGTTATGATCCCTGCTCTTACTCGAAGGCGGCGAGGGAACAGAAGCGAACACGTCATCCTCAAACCTAACCGTTGATGAGGCAGATTTGCTCTTCAACCCCGGCAATCCATCGAATATATCCTCATCATACACCGGCTTATCATACACGGGAACTGACGAGGACGTTTTGACACTACTCTTATCAATTTTGTTCGCCTCACTCGACGAATTGAAAATAGAATCGTAATCGAAATTGTCCATCGACGTGTGGTTGACATTATTCTTGCTCGAATTCTCATACTTAGCTGGTCCGCCAAACACGTCGCTGAACAAAGGCTCGTCGATCGATCGGCGATCCGATTGTGCGGATCTCATAGGCTTCGATTTCCCTCGGGGACCAAATCCGAAGTCCCGCACCAGCATATCCAGATCATCCATGGCAGATATTGCAACAATAACAATCAATATCAAATTAGGGCAACTGGTCGGATCCGAAGAATTCAACGAAATCAGAATAAATCGATCCAACCAGATGAAGATGAGGTTCGATTAGGGGTGAGAGATCATAGAAATGGCGGGCATGGAAAACCTGAAAATTCAAACATAGAGAAATTTGATTTGCAGAAATTGAGAAGAAAGAAAGGAGGCTAAATAGTTTTGATTGGCTAATTGTTCCAAAATCACACTAAATTCCCCAATTCTTTGTTGTAATTAATGTGACAATTCGGACTGACATTATTAAAAGATTTGTGGATAAAATATGCTTCACTCGTACAATTATGAGGGTGATTTTAAGTCTCAAATTGTGTGTATTGAAATTGATCTCTCTTACACTTTTGAATATTTTTTAATGAATAAATGATAAAACTTATTTAAATCACTGAGCATCAACATACAGTAGAAACTCGATAAATTAATACTCGATTATTTAATAAACTCGCTAAAATAATATTTTTGGCCAGTCCCGACTCGGGGATAGGGTGCTAAATTAATAAACTCGCTAAAATTATAAGATAATACATTTTTGATAATTTCTATAGACCCCATATAAAATATAAATTAATAATTCCTTATATACTACATATTATATGAATGATTTATAAGATGGGAAGCCATGTTGTGTGTATGATTTGTTTGTGTTAACATATTTTGATCTTGTATTTATATAGAAAATATTTTTTAATGTCCATAAAGTGATACACATTGAACAAACATAAAGGTGGAAAATTGTAGGATTGTTTTAAATTGGTCCCTTCATTTTATATACGTACATGCATTGTACAATAATTAAATGGAAATTTGAAAGGTGTTTGTAAATTAAGTATTTCATTATAAATTAATAAAATATTAATTAATATGTAAATTAATAATTATTAATTTATCGATTAATTAATAACTCTTTTAATTAATAAATTTTGATGGTCCCATGTGTATTAATTTATAGAGTTTTTACTGTATATGAGATGAGTTGTTCAGAACTTGATTGTTTTGTGTATATTTTTGAAACTATGATTCGTAACATTTATTCTCATAAATAAAAAATGTACATATTTTGATATCATTAATTAACATGATTATATAATTTTTATACCAAAAATAATATTGCGAGTGAGTGTATGTACATGGTGATTTTTGTTTACTAATATGAGCAAAATCTTAATAAAATGTAGTAAGATTTGTTTGTAAAGTAGTGGAGTAGCAACATATGGAAACTTCGTTTCTAATTAAATATATCCTTCAAAATCATATCGGGTTTCGGAGTATCAAAAAACATTCTAATTCACCTAATTTTCACTTTTATCAATTTTCGTACTTCTATGATAGATACATGTAATTCTAAATAATGAATGGTGATATTAAAAATAATTGTTTGCATATTATACTTAAATATTAAAATGAAATATAATCGTATTCTCTTGATTATCCAATTTCATAACTCTAAAATGAAATATAATTGTCTCATCTTGATTATCCCATTTCATAGATATAAAATAAAATATGGGATAATATTATTTTTTATACCCCAAGTTTTAGGATATAATTATTTTAGTTCATGTTTTTCAATTGTGTCATTTGAGTTCCTCAATCCAAAACAATGAATTACAATCCGAGCCTTCTGGTCAATTTGACAAAAGTGCAATGCACTACAAGTGACATATTTTAGAGGTAAAAAATTCAACTTAAGTTTAAGGGTGTGTTTGGATCGAGTGATTTAAAATTCATAGATTTCAAATTTATCGACAAATCCATTTAAGTTCGTTTGGATGATGATGGATTTCAAATCCTTCGTCATTCATTTTGAGCTCTTTTCTCCACAACTACGGTGGATTTCAAATGACACCATTTTATGTGTCATTTGAAATCATTCCTCCAAATCCACTCCTCAAATCCAAATCCATCGATCCAAACACACCGTAAGTTTTATTGACTCGTTTAACATTCTCACGTATATCAATTTGGGTTCTAAAACTTTTAACATGATTTCAAACTTGGTCCTTTTTATGGGAACTGCAAGATAAAATCTCGTATTTTCAAAAATCTCCTACTCGAATTCTCGAATCTGCATAAGTCCAAAGCATCATACTAATTCCTCATCCACATAAAATGTCACATTAGCCATTATTTGCTATCTCTATGATTAGACATGCAAAAATTGAGACAAACATAAATTGTTGAGCTTATATAAGCCTAACAATGGTTGCACTTTCTTCAAATTTTTCTATATTTTTATCATGCATACATTTTAACATTAGTACGAACCTTCATGTTGATTATTTTTAGTGTAATTATTAAATACACGATCGAAATCCACCCAATAACATATCTTTCTGAATTTTCTTGATTTTGGATGAACTCAAGAACCAATATTTTTTATTTCTTTCTAATTTTTGTTGTGCTATAGCGTAATGTACTTTTTTTTTAATTTAAAAGCATTTTCTTTTTAATGAACACAAGAACCAGTGAGTATACTGTATAGTGTAATGTACTTTTTTTTTAATTTTATTTTGAATAAGTTACAAAATGATTTTAGTATTAAGGGCTGAAATGATATAATTGAAAAGTGAAGGACTAAAGTGATATTTAAGCAAAATAATTGGTGGACTAAAAGTGATAATTACTCCATAGAACTATAATTCGACAGGCAAACAAAATCGAGCTTAGTTGCAGGGCTTTTTTGATATAACCCCCCGAGGTATGTAGCTTTGGCAAACAACCCCCCGAGGTTTGAAAATTTGGTAAACAACCATTTCTAGTTAGTTGACCGTTAGTCAACAGTTAAGGACATGGGCAAAATTGTAATTTAATAATTCCAAACAAATATATTAATTTTCAATGTATTTATCTGGAATTATATTGAAAATAAATACATATTAATTTTATTAATTTTATTTATTTGCAAAATTGTAATTTAATAATTCCAAACAAATATATTAAATAAATATATTAATTTTATTAATTTTATTTATTTGCAAAATTATAATTTAATAATTCCAAACAAATATATTAATATTACATTGAAAATAAATACATATTAGTTTTATTAATTTTATTTATTTGCAAAATTGTAATTTAATAATTCCAAACAAATATATTAAATAAATATATTAATTTTATTAATTTTATTTATTTGCAAAATTGTAATTTAATAATTCCAAACAAATATATTAATTTTATTAATTCCAAATAAATACATTGAAAATTAATATATTTGTTTGGAATTATTAGATTACAATTTTGCCCATAACCTTAACTGTTGACTAACGGTCAACTAACCAAAAATGGTTGTTTACCAAAATTTCAAACCTCGGGGGTTGTTTGCCAAAGCTACATACCTCGGGGTTATATCAAAAAAGCCCCTTAGTTGCAACTTCTTATCAAATTCCTGAAGAATATTAATACCTAATTTAATTTCGGTAACCCTATAAAATTCTGAATTGAATCGAAATTCAGTGGGTTTCGGTTGTAGGTTTCGTTTGGGTGACTATGGCCGCAAGCGCTAACCCTCCAGGGCCTCATAGTAATAGTAACGGCAACAGTAACGGCGGCGTGCAGGAGAATTCGAACGGCGGCAATTTTTCCGCGACGGAGAACTCTGATGCAGGAGCCTCGCAGACCGCCCTACGGCACAACCCTGGGCTCGCACTTAGTTGGACATCCGAAGAACAATCCAGGCTCGAAGATTTGCTCACGAAGTCAGTGTACTTATTTATTAGTTTGGTCTTCACTTCTTCTTGATGTTTTTGTGGAGATATGATGACAAAATTGGGGGCATGAAATATTTGTATATCTGAAGAGTCAAGATGCAGATTGTCAGGGTAAACAAATTTAGTGGTTCACAGCACTTCAGCTGTATGTTTTGTGATGACAAAGCTGATGCAGAATCGTAAAGATGTGCTACTAATTAGTAATTGTATTCAAAATTATTTCAAAAATACATTTCCTCTTGAGGTTCAAGTGGAAATGCCTCAGAAGCGTTCATCAGTCTGAAATTTATAACGCTACCTCTTTTCATTTTTGAAGAGCATAGTTTTGGATTACAAACAATCAAATACTGAATTGACATCTTCCTTATATATTTTGTTCATTTAAATGATTTGTGGTTTTACGTTGCATATTTTAGATAATGGGTTAAAAATTTATTGCAGATATGCCTCAGAAACCAACATTGTTCGCTATGCAAAAATTGCTCAAGCTTTAAAAGACAAAACAGTTCGTGATGTTGCATTTCGTTGCAGATGGATGAATGTGAGCTTTTCTTTTGTATTTTTTTTATATTTATCGTAAAAATATTTGCTATCAGAATTTCAAAGTTAAACATATCTCTTTGTTATTAGGCTTGAGACACTAGTCATAAAGGGTAATTTTCATGGCTTGCTACATCTTTGCGTGTCAGAATTTTAAATATGTTCAATATGGTTGCACTTACATGATTTCAAGAATGTGGTTGCTATGCAAAACTTGGTACAGGCATAGTGTTTTCAGGTCCTGGAAAAAGTGTGCTCTTGATGAACAGATGAAGTAATATTAAATGATATGAAGAAGTTCAACATTGTCAAAAATTATGAAACACTACTATTTCTTTTGCTCATTTTTACCACTGTTCCTTTTATTAAGTTTTTAACTGTCGGTATCATTATCAACGGATGAACTTATATCCAAGTATATGCATCCATGCCCCTCCGTTCTTGATAAATCTGTTTGATGATAGTACAAAAACCTAGGAATTGTCTTTTAGTGGAACATATAGATCCACCCCATAGGCACATTTAATAAGGAGAATGAAAACTATTACAGTTCTCATACATGTGGACAATTTAGTTGCATGTCCTGCATATCAAAACAAAGTTGTGTAACATGGGAAAAACTTGTGAGCAATTTATTATATTTGCAGCATACAATGACTTTGAGAAGATAGCCATTGGCTTCCCTTGAACTCTGGGGATGGTGGTGAAATGCTTTAAATTTCGATAAAACTTTGTAAAGTTGAATATAGTGCTCTGGAAAACAAAACAAGTTTTTTTTTAACTTTTAGTGTATGCTGACTCAAATTTTTGATTTTGACTTATAAGAGTATGTTAGTAGTTTTACCAAAAGTTTCCGGGGATTGATGAGATTAGTTTATGGTAGAAATCAAATACAAAAAGGATCTAGGGGTAAATGGGTAAAACACATCATTCTATTCCTTCTTGATTACGTAATGGTTGACCATGAGAACAAGTGTGGAATTTGTTGGTGACAGTATAAAACTTCATTTGTATATTTCAGCTCATTCTTGGCGAGTCTGACTTGAATTGCACTGTTTTGCAGAAAAAGGAAAATGGAAAGAGGAGGAAAGATGACCATAATTCAAGGAAAAGTAAAGAGAAAAAGGTACTTACAGTGTTTCATGTCATCATATCTCCTCAATTTTGTTAATACTTCAAAATCGGTGCTCTCTCTTTCTCTCGGCAGTACTTTTTGCCCCCCTACAATATTTCACATATATTATGGTATCTTTTTTGTTCCTTTGGCCATTTAGAAATATTATTTGTTAATCAGCTTGAGCTTAAGCAAAAAACTTTATAATTAATAACATATGTAATTGGTTCAACAGTTATTCCATTTTGGTTTTAGTATTCGAAGACCAAGTTTTTACTTTAAAAGATTGAGTTTACCGAACTAGTGAATTCATAGCAAGTAGTGGATGGAAGATGTATCTTCTTTAGGTCAAAGAACTGTTGCGTAAATATTCGTAATAGAAGATGATTGTATAGCCACTCTTGAACAAAGGTCACCAAGCAGTTTCTAATTTAAGGGAAAGTTTTCATGCTGACAATTTATTCAAGATGCAAAGGATTCTGGAATTGTTTGTTTGACTAGTTTGCAGTTTCTGAAGTCAATAAGCATTAATTTGGGATTTTTTTTAATTATTTGAGTTTTATTTGAGATCCTCAATAATGTTGGATCTAGAATTATTATTTTGGTAGCTTGGTTAATTTTTCTTTCCAGTTGCACTATGGTAAATGTTAGAACTGCAGAACCTAGGTTGCTAGTCTATTGTTAACTCTCAGTTTGCAATCAATCCAGTTTCATATTTAAACATGGTGTGGATGAAACCAAGTCAGAGGTGGACTCTCTTTACCAGCTTTAAAAAGTTATTCTGGTCAATCTATTGTAAATGCTAACGGTAGGCTACAAATGAAGCATTATTTACATCTATTTAGTTAACTATATCATACTCCAGACATTAACTTGATTTTATGGCCAAATTGCACAACTGTAAATCAGTTTAAACTAGAATAAACTAGCTTACACCAACTCACTTTGTATGATTAGCCCTGCATCTTATAAAACTTGCCAATAATACATTTAGAGTTTATAGAGACGAGTAGTGTGAGATTTATGCAATGAGGGGAGGATGTTTTCCCATATTACTTTTTCTTTCTTCTCTTGATACTCTTTTTTCTCTTATTCTCTCTGTAAAATTCTGTGTTTTTAAAATTATATCACCACAATCCTGTCCTCTCACTATTTACTCTATAGGAACATAGCATTTTTGTAACACTAGCCATGTAAAGCAGTCCCTGTTTTTTCCTGTTGCTGTTTCTGCTACTAATCATCAGTACTGTTGCAGTCATTATAACTTTCATGTCCTCCTGACTCAAGCCTCCAGATTTGTTCATTCTTTCCCTTGTGATCAACCTGTAATGATTCAGACAAAGTGAAGAACAAAAAAGATCTTAGTATGCTGGGGAATTGTAGCATTAGTCTTTAAACGGTTTTTCGTCACTCTATCTTTGATTCAGTGAACGCTTGGAAGCAAAGTCATACTCAATTATACTGTTTTTGCGGATTGAGTTCAATTCATCTCAACTAATAATGCGACTGCTTATATCTTTTCTTTTGGATTCTCAGGAAAAAGTTGCAAATTCATTGCCAAAGTCTGCTCAAGTTGCAAACGGCTTCAACGGCTCTCCCTATGTTCAGTCAATGATGGCCGTGGACAATGATGATGGAATCTCATACAATGGTCAGGGTACACTTTTATGTTTCACATATTCATCTGGAAGGAGAGAAAAGTTTTAGTAGGAGTCCCTTGCAAATTACCTTTCTTCTACGTTTCTTTGAGTCTCATCTCTACGTGATGGGTGTTTAAATTTCTTTTTACTTTGTTTATCTATCCCAACCTTCACGTTTCTGCATATTATCTTAACCTCCCCTCTTGTCTTAGTCTCCCTCTCTTAGAATACATGAGAGCGATATGTTACTGATTTTGGATGTGATCCATGCTAGACATGTGAGAGAATATGTGGTAACCATTGATCCTTGGATCCTTTTTGACTAGATCCTTCCTTAGTTTTTGACTAGATCCTTCCTTAGTTATAATATATTGAAGTAACATGTTGTGAATTTCAGAAATTGGCGGAACTGTTGGACAGCTTCTTCAGCAAAACGCGCAGGCCTTGGACCAAATTTTTGCCAATTTTTCTACATTCAAGGTACTTGAAGATTCGATATATAGTCTCCCAATTTTCAAAAGGGACTTTTTCGTATTCAGATTGTATGTTTTATAGCTATATGTGTTTTTAATGAATGATATCAATAGCAACCTGTTATTTGTTCCTTAACAACTTGCTGATAAACGTCCTAGCTGTTTGAACAATTTTATACATTTATCTGAAGGTAAACCCATTATGGAAAAAATGATATTGCTCATTATTGTTGGTCATGTAATTGCTTGACTTAGGATATGCAGACATAGTTGTCCGCGATGATGTTAAGTTTTTGTTTCATATGGGTAATAATGATTTTAACATCATATGCTGGGACTGCAAGAAACAACCATTATTCGCCTTTTTTCAAGCAATATAATAAGTTCCTGAATTTGGATTACTATTTATTGTGGCATCGGTAATTCTATAGCCAATTAGTTTAAGCCTACTAAATAATCTGGAGTTGGATTGAGTAGATATGTGTCGAAACTCTCAAACTAAACTAAGAAAGAAATTAGGCTGTAATGTGTGTTCAAAATAACCTTGTCTATGCTAAATGGCTTATATATTTTGAATCTTATTGAATTGTATGAATCGCTGTGGTGTAGTTTTTAGTTTTCTTTTTAGTACTATAGCAATAATTTTGGTAGTTTTGATGTCATATTATCTTATTATTTGAACAGATTCACGAGAACTTTGATCTCTTTTTTCAAGCTCGAACCAACATCCTTTCAATCTTGAATGAGTACGTCCAAGACACTCTACCCTTGATATTGTTTTCATGTTGTGCATTCCTCTCAAAGTATGAGGATTATTTGCATATGGTTGCTGCATCCATTGAATTCTGTACTTTTTCCTACCTTTGCGTAATACATAAACTCTCTTTTACAAAGTTGTGTCTTATTTTAAGACATATTGAAAAGGAAATCACAGTAATAAATTTGGACAGGAGTTGGGAAATAGAGATAAAAATATTTAGCTTTTAATTATTCTTCTTGTTGCTTCAAGTACCAAAAAGTTTAGGGCCCCTAAAGTCCTTATGAGAGTACATTTATGTTAAAACTATTTGAAGATCTTTTGCCAACTGCTTCTAACTATTAGGATATCTATTTTTGCATTTCTTGAAGTTACAAATCCATCAAAATACAGTCCATTCTCTAGCAAAGTCTTGTCCTCTCCTTTAGTGTCAGCTACATGGATAATATCTTTCCAATTTGCTTTGACTAAAGACTTTATTTTCCAATCAACTCCATTTTAGCAGTTTAATTTAATGCAATTATAGGTCAACGTCTCTATAGGCTTTACTATTATAGTAGTCCTGGAATCGGGTTATATAAATGCATGGACAAGACTTACATGCTGGTGATATGTACATGTTGAGACAATGTCATCGATAAAAATTGCTCAATCTTTTAGGGATAATTACATGCACACCCCTTACTTATTATGTAATTACGAGAGGCCCCTGAAGTTTGCAATCTATTAACACACTTATGGCATGGGCAAAATTCTGATATATTTTTACTGCCAGAGGGTGAAAATGTAATGTGACGGGTGAAATCGTAATCTATTTATATTGAGAGAGTGTTAATTTCTCAAACGTTAGGGTGTTTTCCTTAATTGGGGTCTCACACATGTGATGTCCTATGTAATTTATCATTAATCAATTATACTTCTCTACATGATTGGACCTATTCTATGCCCCCACCCCCACCCCCACCCCCACCCCCCACACAGGGACACCCCTAACCTCCTACATTCAACTTTCTTAACATTGCTTATACATTCTTTACGCTTTATGAAATAATTGTATCCATAATTATAATGCAGCTTTCACGACTTGCCTGAGATGATGAAGCAGATGCCACCACTTCCAGTCAAGCTGAATGAAGACCTTGCAAACACCATTCTTCCTTTACCATCCCTTGTAAACATATTTTGAGATTCTTGTTTGCTTGGCCTGGCTTTTCACGATTCTGAGTCTCAAGTCGGGCCCTTCACTTCGATATATTTATAACCAAAGTAAAAAGAAAAAAGAAAAAAACATTGTTGGTCAACTCAATTCTATTGGAAACTTCTTTCAGGATTCATGCTTCTTGTTTTCTTTGCTGGCTTTTTCCTTTTTTCATGTGCTTTTCTTTATGGTTTAATTTTTCTTAGGGTATATATAGTTGGTGCAGGCAGTGAATGCGGCCTGTGTAGCATAGAAATGATTTGCTGTCGTGTAAATAATTGTTGGGGAATAAATGTTAAAAACTATTGCTATTCATTTGAATAGAATTTTATTCTGACGGAATTGTTGCTTACTTTTCTTTGTTTTGAGTGATTATTTGTTTGTGGTGCTATTTATAATACTCGACAGCTGAGGGCACTCAGATGTACAGAAATTGTTGAAAATACGTATTCAATTTTCAACTTACGATATGGCTTTTGTTGGAAAATCTCAAATTGCAAATCTAAATTTGGTTTCAGTTCCTAATTTAACTTCTTTACTCTGTACTATTCACTGTAAAGAATTTCTCTCTTACAGCTTCCTACCCACCTAAATGGTCAAAAAAATTTCGTTTCATATTTTACACATTTCCCTCTTCCATTCCCTTTGCCCTTCTACCCGAAGAAATGAAATCGATTCTCATGGGTTTCTTTACTTCGTGGCTTTCTTTAGAACCAAATGAGAAAAAAGTGTTTTCCTGTGTTTTCTTAAATCCAAACATGAACAACTAATTCTAGCTATAGATTCTGAAGCTATAATTGTCTACAGATATCTACAAAAACAACACTAAGAAACAAAATTATCCGATGCAGGTTTAGCTCAGTAGAAGCTGAAGCTACTCCTGGGTGAATAACACACAGTTTCTTTCATCCGGTGGCAGGATTAGGGTTAGAGTAGGAACCAAATCAACATTTGAGCCTTTAACTTCTGTTGACGAATATAGGTAACAAAGTCATCAGTGTCAGCATTACTACGAAAATCACTAATTAAAACCACAGTAAAAAAACAACCAACAATACAAAACCTGCACGATTCTCTCGTATAAACTCTGATTTCAGTATATTAGGTCAGGGTACTAGTTTAACTGCTCCAGATTGTAGTTGTTCACTGACAATGAAGAAATAATTTACATTTTCTGTGAAATGATGTAAATAATGGGAATGTCAAGTTTATGTACAAACCTCAAAACTATTTTCATCGAGAGCTCTGTTGCATACGGTTTTCCAAAGTTTTAACAAATAGGCCAAGGTCCTAAGGATCAAGACATCACTTCCACTTGGCAAACATCCACTTCAACCATGTAATAAAGCAATGTTTTGAAAGGTGTTCTGGAAGATCAGCCTATAAAACAACAAAACGGCAAGAAGCTTAATATCACTACGAGGATCAGAAAACATAAATGATTGAAGGCAAAACTTCAGTCTTGTAAACTTACACTGTTCCATGTAGTAGAATAGCTGTCAGTAGAAAGCAACCAATCACAGGTCTCGGGTTGTAGTCCGAGCCTATTATTTGATAAACTAAAATCAACCAACTCATTTTCATAACTTTCAGCACCATCAAAATCTTTTCTTCTTCTCTTTTTATGTTTTCTGTGCTTCTTAGGCCTTTCATCATTATCTGATTCACAGTTTTCTGGAAAGTCATCATCATTTAGCAAAGCATACTTGTTGGATTTACGAAATTTTATTCCATTGCTGATAAACAGAGATTCCCACGACTTGGGAGTACGAAATTCCTCTGACAATCTAAAATGTATAGCCCAGGACTGTAAACCCAGTTTTGTTATGAATTCTAATGGTTTCGTATTTAGGCCTTCTCCCACTATTGATGCCATATCATTCACACTGCTTGATGATTCACAAAGTTGGGCAACCAAATTCTTTATCTTTTCTTTTTCTTCCTCACTGCCTTCTTCCTTCACAAGTCGTAGGAGTTGGCGACCTTGATTAGTCACCGCATTCAGTAAAACTAGCTGATCAATAGTACTCGAACCACCGTATTTTGAAAGTATAATCTCAAGCCACTCAGATGGATTGTCAAATGTATTATCCGACTTAGATTTAAGGTATTTTGGTATCAACTCTACGAAAAGATGCAAGTCTTGTTCTCCAAGAATGATTAGAAGGTGATGACATAAGAATGAGAAAGATTGCTCCACGAGGAAATCCTCTATGACATCCCATACTTCTTCCAAATCTTCCTTATACATGATGTCAATAAACATGTTAACAAAGAACTTTGTATCAACCAAAAAGATACTACCATCCTTTAACGACTCAGAGAACTCGTCGGACGACCAAAAATCAGGCACATACTCTAGAAAATTCTCGACTGTTCGCTGAACATCCAGATCAAGGAAGTAATGGGGCTTTGTTGCAACCATGGCAGGTGACTGTCCATGTTTACCTTTCCACTCAAGCTCCTCCCAACATATATCCCGGTTTACAAAAGCATATCTGGACAATGCCTTAGCACCATTTCCATGCTCCAAATCACCAGTACCAGAAAAATTCGAAAACCACTGCAAGATACGCCGTGGATTTCCTGGATGGATAAATGGTTTATCAATTTAAGGAGAATACAGAAAATATAGAAAGCGAGAAAGGTGGTCCAGCCGAAGCAACTCATTGTACACTGGTAAACTCAACTCTATATGACATGCTAAAGAAATTGTCATTAAGATGCAGACATCTTGATATGATGCTCTTTCGATATTCATCACGCAAATATAATATCTCAAGAATGAAGTTTCAGGAATCAAAATCTGGAAAAGTGGAATGTTGGTATCTAAAAGCTACTCGGCAATTTTGACATCACCTACATTTGTTTATAGTTCTAAGATGTATCAATTATGATCTAAAAACAAAATTGAGATACCCACATAAAAATTTCTAAAACTTAATCGAGGAATATTTGGTTTGGGCTAGTCTGATAGATGATATAATATAAGAGCCTAGGTGCATCTATATAGTCTTTATGGTAAAACAACTTTTATGTGCTTATTAGACAAAGGTAATCTGAAATGGTAATACTAAAAGACATTGCAAACAAACCACTCAGATATTTCTTGATCCACAATTATGTACCCACCTAGGGACGATAACCACACAGAGGTACTGGATTAAGGATGTTAACACCACACTTAGTAAACCTGGAAATGCTCTATATGCAAAGCATATAAATTCCTAAGCAGAAAGAATTTTCAGCATAATCAGTACTTGCCTTTGAAAAAGCTCTCCAGATTGTGGCTTTTCTTTGCTATTATGGGTCCAAGTTTTTGTGGTTGCTTCTCAAAGATCAATTGCAGAAGTTGTGATGCTAAGTGTCGCTTAATTGGCTGGGATCTTAATAGTCTAACAAACAGGTCCCGTTGGCGACGGGGGCTAATGAAGCGTATGCCTGCAAGCGTATTACAAAGCCAAAGCCGAGCTTCAGACCGGCCTTCTGATGATAATAACGACCAGATGACTGATTCTAGTTCACCAAGAAGAGATTTTCTCCGCTGATAAGATTCATCACCTGGAAGGTCTTCGTCCCAGGTAGGCTCAGATAAAAACAACTGAAACATTTTTATCCTAGTAAAAAAGAAATAAGTTTCTCAAAATGCAATCCGGACAATAGCAATATGCCTATCAAGTATACAGAGACAATCTTGCATACATAACTATCACTTCCTGAACTGCAAAAAGATAGTGAATTTAAGCAAAGCAAGATAAATCAAATTCCCTATTAATAGTTTTAAATTATTCACAAACCTAAGACTGGGAATTCGATTAGTATCCAGAAGCGAATCCTAATTCAACCCCAACACTATATACATATATATATGCGTAATTATGCCTTCATCGTTCCTAATATATACTTATTACCAAATCATCACTCGATCACTGCTTAACAGGTCTAACACCCGGTGAATTCTTCATTATCCCAGATTTATGCAAAAATTTCCAAGAATAAACGAACAAACTTAAACAAAAAGGCCACACATCCAAACCAAATTACAGGAAAAATTACCTGAAATCCGCAAGTCCTTTCAGAAAATCTTTCCTCGAAATTTAGTTTAGGGTGGAGAAAATAGAACAATCATGGTTTATGTTTAACTTTAGAAAATCCAGCCGTTGGTTAAATGCGACATTACTTGTCCTTTTCAGACTAAAAAGCGCTATCTTGTAAGCAAACACGTTTTTACCACTATATTTTGCTAATTGGGCCAAACTACTGTAACCAAAAGAACATCAAATGGGCCATGAAAACAATGGGTTAAGACTAAGGGTGTCAAGCAGGCCGGTCAACGGCCTGCTTGACACCAGGCCTAACTGGCCGGCCCGGCCCCTTAAGGCCAATTGGCCTTAAGGGGCCGGCCAAGGCCGGCCAAGGCCAGGCCGGCTCATTTAGTAAATGGGCCGGCCTGGCCCATTTATTATATATAATATATATATATTATATATATAATATATAATTTAGTTTTTTTTTTTAATTTGTTTTTTATTAAAAATATGACCTAGGCTATTTTATTTGTCTATAAATATGACCCAATGTTTACATTTTTACATCACAAACAATTTCAAACTATATTTTATATATATTACATTAGATATAATACATATATTTAATGTCCACATTTATATTAAATGATTTGTCTTTTTTTTAAATATATTTTTCTCTATTATAAATACATTATATATTAATATATAATTATATACTACTAATTATAGACAAGTAATATAACTAAATTATATTAATATTTACAATATTTTGTAGCCATATATTATAATATGTATTAAATCAAAGCAGATAATCAGAATGAAACCCAGACTGTATTATATATACTGCTAATTATATAATAATGATATACTAATATTATACACATATTATATAAACTCAAAAAAAAAAAAAAAAACAAATTCAAAAAAGGAAAAAGAAAAGAAAAAACAAAAAAAAAGCATTAAAAAAAATAAATAAGGCAGGCCTGTTGGCCGGCCCGTTAAGGCCGGCCAACAGGCCTGCCACAGGCAGGCCTTAAGGGGCCGGCCTGGGCCCCTTAAGGCCTGGCCGGCTAGCTTAGGGGGCCAGGCCGGCCTGGCCCCCTAAGAGGGTGGGCCCTAACGGGCCAGCCGGTTCCGGCCCGTTAGGGCCATTTTGACACCCTTAGTTAAGACCCTGTGCTTGACGAGCTGAACAAAATTCCATCTGTCGTATGTATTTTTGTGGTAAGTATATTCGTGACGGTTCAATTTGGATCGGGTTAGGTTCGATTTAGGTATGTGAACTATTTAATTATATATGTTAATTTATAAAATGAAATTATGATATCATCACTTATCCTGATTTAGTAATTCAGATATGTCAATGTTATAATGTGAAATTCCGATATCATCACTCATCATGCTGTAGAATTCAGTTGAACGCATTCATGTGAGATTTTCCACGAAACAAAATGGCGTAGAAATAAGATGCAACCATGGACTTCGACGGCCAAGTAAGTGGAGTCAAGTGAAATAGTGAATAACTTAATCTTTTTTAAGTTTTTTGAATTATTATTGAATTTTAAAATTTATATTTGAATTTATTAATGATTGAATTCATTATTGACTAATAGTAGTTGAGAAAAATTTATAACCCATCAAATTCAACATATTTAATATTTTATGCAAAATTTCTCTAATAAATGGGCCCAATCCAAATTTTGGAGTGGAAGAAATCTCATTATTAATGGCTAAAAAGTGGACTTAAGCCCTAATCTTCCTCTAATTATCTACCATTATTAATAAGCTTATAATCTGGCTCCAAAGTCCAAACCCACAATTCTTCATTCATTAGGACGCGAAATACAACGCATGAACGGAATTAAGCACAAAAAACACTTCCAAATGAGGGTTATAATCACTCCAAATATTCGTCATAAGCCCCATCTTTCTGTGAAGGTATAACTCGTAGTTACTATATTCATCATTATATCATTTTCATGCTTTACCTGTATTTGGTATCTTTAGCTGTATTAGTAATTTGCAAAATATAATGGAGCTTGTTGTGATTGCTTGATACTGAAGGGGTGTGCATGCAATTATTCCTTTTTATTAAATCTCAACGTGTTTCATTGTTTTAAGAACTTTTGCAGGTCAAGATCATCTATCTAAACTTTTAACAAAGTACAAAGAAGATATAGCAATACAATCTTCTTCTCTATCATTCCCCATAGAATTCTATTGTATAAGTCTGATTATACTCCTATCTCAATAGTTTCTATCACCTTTCAAAATAGTTGCAGTTTTCATGCAAGCCAAAAAACTCTGCAATTAGAAATGCTATTACTCACCTTCTGATATACGAAGCTTGAAACAGAGCCATCATCGCTATCCACTGGGGCCGCTTGGTTGTGGCTGAGATGGTAGGTAGGCTTTTACAGTCGTTATGATACGAAATGGCCTCTCCATCCAACCAAGTCCACTATCTGCATCGGATAATCTCCTGTTCGAAGGATGAATAAGAGTGATCCCTATCTCATCCAATTCCATTGCATGGCGTTCAGTCAAAGTGCTGTCCCACATCACGGGGTTCATATCTGGTGCCACAAACAGTCGTTTTTTTCTACAGTCCCACACCCGGACCAAGCAAGTCAGCAAGTTGTCTGATAATCCCATAGATATCTGCACCAACTCGTATCGACCAATCATCATAGTTAGCAATGGATGAAAACCATTTTTTAGCCCATGATATGATTCCTCAAGTGCGTAAGGAAATGTTGAATCGCAGATTAACTCCAAAAGCGAAA
This sequence comes from Verbascum thapsus, assembly GCA_963669365.1. Lineage (NCBI taxonomy): Eukaryota > Viridiplantae > Streptophyta > Magnoliopsida > Lamiales > Scrophulariaceae > Verbascum > Verbascum thapsus. The sequence goes on from OY770118.1 coordinate 11,778,025, forward strand.
CATTAGCAAATTTTTTATGGGTTTCATGATTCAAGTCTGTTAGAATATGGGAATGTTGACTGGTCATTTAACCATTAGTCGTAACATGCACCGAAAAATATTACAGTATAAAGCAGTTGCATCCTACTTTTGACAGACTGAAGGGCTTGTGAAGTTCGGTTCAGTTCAGTTAATTTCAAGCATAAAATCTAGAGGAAATACTTTACCTTGCCTAGTGTGTTTGCTGACAATGGAGCAATGACCATAATATCAGCCCATCGGTGGAGCTCAACGTGCAGTAAGGGGTCACCTATTCTCTTCCAAGTGGACCATTCATCTTCATCAGTATAAAGAGCAACATCGTTGGGAAATGATGCTGTGTCTATGAAATGCAGTGCTGTCTTGGTCACAACTGCCTTTACTTCTGCCCATTCAGCAAAATAACAGCAGAAATCGGTGAACCCGACTGCAGCCATACTTCCACAAGCAGCAAGCAGAACCCTCGGTTTTCTTGAAACATTACTTGGTTGAGTTAGTTCCATGGCTGAATTTGAAGGTCCTGAATCTGCCATTTCCTATTGACTGCATACAATTATCTGAAGAACAGTTTATAGGATGCACAAAAAAAGATACTAGAAAATATGCAGCAAAACTGTATCAATAGTAAGTGACATATAAATGTAGTACAGATCTAGACAAGCTCGTATTTAATTGTCCGAATAGAAGAACTGTAAACTAAACGGAACGGCCCCAACAACTCACACAATTCTAATGCTGCGAATATGAAGGAAAAGATAGAACAAGCGACAATCTTCAGGCTGGAATAAAATAGAAACGGGAAAAATTTAAAGCTCCATGTTTATGTTGCCACATTTATAGTCTGTATATTAGATGTTATCACGAAACAATTAAGATGCTATGCCATATCAGGTTTTTCGTTTTCTGTCTCTCGGATATTCGGCTAAGCATAAACAGCTCAAAAGGTCCAAAAAAAATTAAGTGCACAGAGCAGTAGATCATCTTGGTTCTAATAACAGATCTAACTCTGTAATTTCCACAAACAGCTCTTAGGTGGCTGGTAAGACTTGATCGACAAATTCTTTATGATATTGTGATATGGAATGAACGCTGATATTCCGAATACTAGACATGATTATGAATAATTAATGAATATATATATATATATATAACTGAACCATCATATGATTCTATCCTCAACAAATATCAGATTGATTTAAACTTGTTCACTCAGTTTTAGAAAATTACTTTTAGCCGTATGGCTGCGCTAATTCATATAATTTCGACGTGATTCATAGAACTGATAACTGAGGATAATAAGATGATTTTCAAACACAGCAACAAAAATTACAACACCAAAGAAAAAGCACAAACTAAAACGCAATAAGCCTTATCTCTGAAAAACAGGGGGAAGTATTCATCGCAAATAAACTGAATTCTCATTAGCATCCAAATTTAAGAGAAAACGAAAAGCACAAAAATCCTACTCCTATCATAATATGCCAACTGAAAATAAAAAATTCAAACTATCACATAAAAACGATAAAATCTGCGGAAAATGCAGGCAATTAAGGCGATTTCACGAAGCATAATAAACAAAATCAATTCAGAATCACAAGCTTAACATCATTAAAAGCTCACCGGAGTTGATGACTATCAGATCTGAGCAGATATTAATCGGAAACAAAAGTATAGAGTTCTTTTATTAATGTTGTTTGGAATGATGAGGAGAATGAAGGTGATGGAATAGAGGCGATATATTTATATAGGGAAAATCTGAAAGAGTTTTTAACTTTTAAGTGAAAAACAAAATAAACAAAAAAAAATAATTTCAAATAAATTCTGTTATGGCGTTTGGCGGGTGAAATTTTCATTACTCAGTATAGCTGTCTTTGAACAAGTATGTTTAATTATCACAACATAATGTGAATTTTATGGGTCAAATATATAATATAGATATATATAATATAAATTAAAGATGAAACAAAATTTGTAATAAAAAATTATATCTATTTTTATTCTATATCCAAACTACTAGAAATGCGTGCTTAACTATTTTTCTTTCATATTATTTGTTTTTTATTTCATAGTTAATTTGTTATAAATACAGTAGAAAATCGATAAATTAATACTCGATTATTTAATAAACTCTCTAAGATAATATTTTTGGCCGGTCCCGACTCGGGAATAGGGTGCTAAATTAATAATTCGCTAAAATTATAAGATAATACATTTTTTATAATTTCTATAGACCCCATATAAAATATAAATTAACAATTCCTTATATACTACATATTGCATGAATGATTTATGAAGCATTCTTGAAAAATGATTCAATTGTCTTTTATTTTTTGTTGAAATCAATTACCTTGAATCTCGTCTCTAATTTTCCTTATCATTGAAAGAACTTCTGGTGTAGTTTTCTCATAGCTCAACAAGAAATTATTCAATGTGAACCTTGGATTATCCTTGTTGTGCTTGCATAATGTCCTTCGATTCTTGTTGGTCATTATTATTTTTTTCACACCTTTAAGATGGGCAGTCATGTTGTGTGTATGATTTGTTTGTGTTAGCTGTTAGCATATTTTGATCTTGTATTTATATAGAAAATATTTTTTAATGTCCATAAAGTGATACATTGAACACAAGAAGCATATAAGGTGTGAGATTGAACGGTTCTTTCAAATTGGGCCCTTCATTTGATATAAGATTATAAGTATATTCATTGTACTATAATTAAGTCGAAGTTTGAAAGACGTTTGTAAATTGAGTATTTCATTATAATTAATATATAAATTAATAATTATTAATTTATCGATTAATTAATAACTCTTTTAATTAATAAATTTTGGTGGTCCCATTAATATTAATTTATAGAGTTTCTACTGAATGTAGACTTATAGTGGTAATGGTGGTTTTAAGCTTAATTCATTTAAAAATCAACTTATATTAAATAAATTCAAACTCATCATATTACTAGGGTTGAAAATTTAACTCGATATTTGATACTTGATTCGAGCTTGATCGCTAAAAGGTCGGTTCGACATTTTTATCAAATCAAGCTTGAACAACTTTTTCTGTTCGATAAATTTTAAAGCTCCGCTCGATTAGCAAAAAAAAAATATGTATAAACTATTTAAACTACTGGAGCTCGACTCATGATCGACTCGATTAAAGCTCGTTTGAGCTCGGCTCGATGAACAATCAAACTAAATTCAAACACAATTTTTAAAACTCGATTGCAATTCAAACAATCTTGAACACTTATGCGTTCAGCTCGAACTCGACTCATTTTTATCGCTACATATTACTCGTTTATAACCTCTAGTAAAATGTTATATACCACTATTTTAATATTACTGTTACTTTATCGCTTTTTAATTTTAAAAGTATGAATTTAATAATATCATTAAAATTAATTAATTGCAAATAATTTTTATCAAAATTAGAAGAGTTGAATAATAAATAAAAATGACATGTAACGTCTCTTTTATCAATACATGTTGTTAAAGTTGATTTGTTGATAACACTTTCAATAATTTAAAAGCATTTTGAATTAAGTAGGCATCAATCAACTTCAGTGATTGAGCTATGAAGAATCCTTGACTGACCTACTAAAACTTTATTATGTGCCTTATGTTGTTTTCCATTTAAAGAGATCCATCATCACTTTTTATAGAGTGCTCAATCAATGAATTACTAATTACTACTACTACTACTAATTATTATTATTTTCTTCTTATTATTACCATTATTTCTTTTAGTAAAAAAAATTGATAAAATTGTGTAATAGGAACTGTTTAAAAAACTTTTAATTAACCTAAACTACATTTATTATTTTAAAAATTATAAATATTTAAAAATAACATTGTAATTAACTTGAGATATCATTCTAAAAATTCTAAGTAGAATTTTCTGCAGCAAAGGAATTGGTTTAAAATTCTACTCTAAAATACCAAATGTAATCTAGTCAAAAAATTAATAACTTATGATTTTTATATTTTTTAACGAAAAGTTTATTATTATAATAAGTTCTTTTTGAATAGAAATATTATATTAAATTTAATAAAATAAAAAGAAAATGCAAAGATAAATTGGCAAATATATATTTTCTATATTTTCCTTTTTTCTTCTCATGTAATAAGAAAAACAAAATCCCTTATTTTCCGCATTTATACTTTTTAGTGATCTCCACTACCCCTTCCTTCTCTTCATCTTCCTTAGCATACTAACAAATTATTATTATTTATTTTTATTTTCTCCTATTTCAAATACTCTGTAGCTAAATCACAGCTAGCTTAGCTAGAGATGAAAAAATTGGTAGATTGAGAAGCTAATTATGTACTTCGATTACCAGCTCCACATTTTGGATCTATGATTTTTTGCGAATTGCGATATAGTTTCTTTAGCTGTAATTAATTTTACTTTTGAAGAAGAATTCGACAATGAGGGTTTTGGGAGAGTCGTGGTGTTTTTGCAACGGCGGCGGCAAGTCGGAGAGAATGAAGGCGACTATATACTCCGGCAAGGCTCCGGCGATGGCCAGAATCAACGGCGGCGGCACTGGTTTCCTGATCCACCGGAATCTGCTTCTCACCACCCATGCGAATCTACCGTCTGTTGTCGCCTCTGAAGCCGCTGAGATCCGACTTCAGAATGGCCTATCCGCTAGCCTTTTTCCCCATAGGTCAGTTTTTCAATGAAATCTGCCTATGATTATTCATGAACTCTTAGTTTATTCTTTCCTTATACACTTTATTTTTGAATGTGCTGAGCCAATGAATGAATGTGTTATATATATACATGTACATATATGCGTATGCGGTGATAATTGAGGTTTCTGATTGATTTTGGATCTGATAGATATCAGGTTTCCTGTTCATCGGAGAACTATTTTGCGAGAGATTCGATAAAAGGAAAAAGTATGCTGAATTCGTCGAGATGCGCCATGACTAGTTATTAGTAGATTTATATAATCACATTTCATTGGTTTTGACTTCAGTTTTTCTGTAATTCACCATCAGTGAAAAGAACTTAATGATGATTTTGTTGATGCAATCTATATGTGTAAATGATTGATTGACCATTAGCTTTTGTTAAATGTTTGTTGATGAGGTTGATGACAATCTATTGATTCTATGGTCCTGCTGCACTATTGCATAAAAGGAACAGCAATAATAACATCAACACCAAATTTTGCTCTTAATTTGCCTATTACCACTCTTATCATTATCATTAGTCTCTTGGATTTTGGTGAATGTTATCCTTGACTGTCGGGATAATCTTTCGCGTTGACTTATGAGTTCATTTAATGCATTCTCTAGGTCTTTAGTAGACTGATTACGAAATTATGTCTGCTTCCCCTTTTAACTGTAGTACACAAGCATCTTGGTGTGATTGGCTGTTTTAGATTCAGCGTGTATTAGTAATCAACACCAATATAATCTTTCACCTTTACGACTTGTGAATCTTGTTATAGTATGATAAACACTTTTAAATTAGTAGTAAGTAGTACTAATTATGTTCATGCTCGTGTTTAGAGCATCCAACCATCCACAATTGATTACACAGTTCCTTTCTGATTTAATATTACCATCCGAAGATTTCAAAAATCAAAATATATATTTGTACATACTGCATACACATTATTAAATGTTTTTTAATTGCATGCATTTCTAACTGTAAGCGTGATTCGTGAATTAGTGATTGTATTTCAGAGATTATCATATGCTGGAAAGTTAACTAACATGTGAATTGAGATGATGTGGCTTTCCACCCTGTTTCGTGACATTTGTTCCCAAATTGTAGGTTGAGATAAAGATTAAATGCTTATGCAACGATTTGCACACATGGTTGGATATATACGACCAACTTATTTAATGACCATCAAATGATGGATTTTGTATAAACTATAAAGACACTAAGTACTGCTCAATAGCACTTTTCCACATTTTCAAATAAGTAATCCTCAGTAGTTTTTACTAGATACGCTCATTTCTTATTTTATGGCCGTCAAATTATGAATATTTTTGAGGAAATGTGTAACTGCTAAGTAATACCTTACCAAAAAAGTAGATCCCAGCAGCTTTTACGTTGTTTGTCGTATCTAGTCAGTTGGAGCAGAATAATCAATGCTTTTCCTAATACTGTCTATTTGATTCCAGGTTCTTTATTACAAGCTCTGTTCTTGATCTGACAATGGTGGGCCTTGATGTCGTAGACGGAGAGTCAAATACGTCCATGCAGCAACCTCACTACCTGAAAACCTGTTCAAAGCCAAATTTAGAGCTGGGAAGCATTGTTTATCTTTTAGGACACACAGAGAAACATGAGTTGACTGTTGGTGAAGGAAAAGTAGTAATAGCTACAGACAATCTCATTAAGTTGTCTACCGATGGAATAACTTGGAGCGCAGGTTCGGCTGGTTTTGACGTCAATGGCAATCTTGCATTCATGGTTTGTGACCCTATGAAGCTCGCTACATCTCCAAACACAAAATCCTCTTCAAATTCATCATCTTCAACATCATCTTGGAGGAAAGACTTCCCCATGCAATTCGGTATCCCTATCCCCATCATCTGTGATTGGCTAAACCAGCATTGGGAGGGCAACCTTGACGAGATCAATAAACCTAAACTACCTTTGATGCGATTGATGTCGTCCGGTCAGAAAAGTGACCATTCTTGCGCATCGTTCACAATGCGACGTGTTTTTAAGTCGATCGGAGGTGAGAATGAGGCGACACCAACATCATCGAACCTCATAGTCAACATTATGGAAAACGAGACCATGAGTGAGGATCCACAGGGTGGAACTCATGCGCAGGGGATTCCAACTCCAGAAATTTACGAGTCCCCTGTTTTGACTTCGACCCAATTCAAGAAAAACGAAATTACTCAAATACAGCTTTTGGATATCAATTTCCCCCCGAAAAGGACTACAAAAGCTTCATTGTCGCCACAACAACCGTCGAGAAAAATGTTGCCCACATCTGATCAAAATTACGTCAAGGATTTAATCTTGCAACGAGAACCGTCTGATCATATTGCAGATGCTGAATCTACGGGATCCGTTAACGGGGAGGTCCAATCAAGTTCTTCCCCTGTTGGAATTTCGGAAATGCCACATGAATATAGTAGCGAAGGTGAAACCACTATGTACTCTGCTGAAACAGCTGAAAGTCGAAATTACCCAAGTCCTAGAAAGGGAAATTTACATCAAGTTGGGAGGAGTCAAAGCTGTGTAAACTATAACAGATGGCAAAAAAATCCCGTTGCTCGAGGGGCGATGTTGGAAAAACACGGGAGCTTTATGCAAGGGAGAAAAGTGCATTCACAAGGCGCGACTTCTCAGAGGAGTAACGACTTTTTGAGTCCGACAGTTTCGTCGATAATGAAGAAACGCAATAATTTGGAGCAACAAATAAGGCCAAGGCAAAATGCTGTGCATTCATCTCCAAAGTGGAACTTTTGAAATGGCTATAGTTGGATTGTTTTATCTTCCTAAAATGTGAACTTTGTTTTTGTGTGGGATGATTATAAGTTTGGCTTGGTTTCTGGTTATATATACCTGTAATTAATTTGGTTGTCAAAAAATTGTGTAACAAATAACCTTATTGTCTTTGTAACTGGGGTATAAAAGAATTTGTGACTTGTATAAGCTAAAAATCTTTGGCATCATACTTGTATGTGATTTTATACTTAGCTAATACGAATCACGAATATACGGTGGGGTAATAGCAAACTGGAGAGTGGTGGAAGTAAAAAAGCAAATGCATGTGGGCTTTTGTCACTTGCATCATATATACTATTATAAAAAATTAAAAAAGAAAGGCTTTTTTGTCTAAATGGAAGTTATTTGTCATTTTTAAGCATTTTGTCCTTTATTTTTTTTTAGATTGAAAATATAAATGTAATTTTAAGGGTAAAATAGAGATTTTATTATAATTTAGGTAGTTGTCACGCTATTTTTCATTTGTCAAAAAATACCCTTCACATTAATACACACAAGTGGTTAAAAAAAAGGATAAATTTGTCATTTGGACGTGAAATTTAAAACACACTTCTCCACCCACTATCTTATTATTTCAAATCCCTATTTTTCTAAATTTTCAAATACTTATTTAAAGAAATTATAATATTTATTTAAAATAAATATTAATTATATTCTTTATTATATATAAATAGTCATGCACGCGAATACAACGTTCAGATTAGCTAGTTTAATAAGTGTTAAAATATTATTAGTTTGATTCCTCAATTCTTAAAAAGTAAAAGAAAAAAAAAAAAGAGTTAGCGAAGGTAAAACGAATTTAGGCCGTTGCATATGGCGCCATCTTATCATCTATCTATCATTCTATCTTCTTCACATTCTCATCTCTGTTAATGGAGTCTCTTTCCAGATGCCTCTCTGCATCCCCACCATTCTTAAACCCCTTCAAAACCCTTAAATCCATCCCCAAATCACATCTTTTCCTCCCTGATTTCATCCCCATTTCCAATTCTCTCACCACACAAATCCAAACCCTAAATCGCCATTCGAACAACACATCAATCGCAACCCTTTTCTCCAATCACAAACCCCATTTCCCTCTTCTTTTTCTTGGCTTCTCTTTCCCACAGGTATCTTGCTTCGCCGCTGAAATTACTACTACTCTGCCCACTGAAGAAGTGTCCACCAGAATTAACTTGGAATCGATTTTGGTCTCCATTGATAACTTCTTCAACCGGTACCCTTTTTTTGTTGCTACAGTCGCTTTCATTTGGCTTGTTGTGATCCCCTTAACTGAGGAGTATTTGCAAAAGTACAAGTTTATTTCTGCCCTTGATGCATTCAAAAAGCTGCAAGATGACCCCAGTTCCCAGTTGTTAGATATAAGGGAAAGGAAGAGTATCGCTTCTTTGGGTTCACCTAATTTGAAATTGTTGAATAAGAGCACAGTGCAGGTCGAGTTTCGTGAAGAAGATGAAGAAGGTTTTGTAAAGAGGGTTTTAGAGAATTTTGCGGAGCCATCTAATACTATTGTTTGTATTCTAGACAAGTAAGCTTTTAAATATATGTTCTACTTATGTTGATTTTGTTTCAGTTTTGTAGTTGTTTTTGGAGATCTGAAAGTTGAAAGGAGATTTAGGAAAGTGATTCAATCTTCAGTAAATCTGTTGGAATTATCACAAATTGGGCTGTACAGAATTATCTGAACTTTCAGTTTATAGAAGATATTTCAAAATAAAAATTCATAATCCAGAAGTGATGAAATTTGTGGAGTGTTTGTTAAGTGGAAATCGAAATGACCTGAATTTTTAAGACGATATCAGTCTGAACACCATTGCAACTTTTACCTAAACAATCATCATTGAACGAGTAGTTTATATTTATTGCTCTTGAAATGTAACTTTTTGACATTTAATAAAAGCATGTTCTCCTCTTAGAGATGATTGTAGGATATAACGACTTAAACTAACTTCTCTATTGGCTCCTTTCACGCGTAAGGTAGTTTTGATGGTAACTCTTTGAAAGTGGCCGAGTTATTGGTGAAGAACGGTTTTAAAGAGGCTTATGCTATTGCGGGAGGGATCAGAGGCAAAAAGGGATGGCAGGTATGCTACTTCTTTTCCCTATTTCCCCAAGTGAAAAGTTTTATGTTTATTATTTTTGTATCGCGTGTTTTAATGAAATAGTTAAATGCTTGATCTTGATCTTTCACCAACTTTGTTAAGTAAGAAATTTATCTCAATTTAGAGTTGTTTCTTCAGGCATTAAAGATAATGATTTACTAGAAAAGGCATGGCCTTGTGATTGGGTTGCAAAATTTGAGCCATAGTTGTATCCGGTTTTGATTATGTCTGCTTGCCAGTAAACATTAACACTTGAGATGAACAATTTGTATCATATAACTACTTAGTTCGGTTACATATGGTATTTGCAAATTGCAGGAAATACAAGAAAGTCTTCTACCTCTATCTGTGCACGTCTATCCAAAGAAGAGGGCGAAAATGTCAAAACAGCTCGATACAAATGGAGGGATACAGGTAGATGACATAAATAACAATGACTCGCTCTCAAATACAAGTTCCATTGCTAATAACATCAGTAAAGAGATCAAGAATGAACAGCTTAGCCCCACTATCCAATCAAAAGGCGGTCAACGGCCATCATCTCCATACCCAAATGTATGAAGAACTCTCTCTCTATCTCTCACACGCATACACAAATACATAGACACCCGAAATGTGTTGCTTTTGGGTACAATAATAACCAGTTGTAAATATCACAAAGTTTTTAATGTGTCTTTGTAGTCTTTTGTCTCCCCAAATCCAATCAAAATAACCCTCAACGTTGAATTATATTTCCAATTAACTTCCAATGTTTTTGGGCTCTAATTGTTATCTTAAGCTTACTGTAAGTACTAAATTATAAGACTACAAATTTCCTTTGTACAGTCTATGAAGATTAAGGTAACAAGTATATACTTCCAATCCTCCTTACTCCTGTAATTTTCACATTAAGCTAATAAACATTTGCATGCATTCTGCGATTTTTCTAGATTTTGGTTATTCTTTGACACTACTAATAATTGGCGATTGGTGATGCAGTACCCGGATTTGAAACCTCCATCTTCCCCAACTCCATCAAAGCCAAATTGATGCTGATGTGTCTTTCTCATCTGAATGCTTTCAAGTTTCGTATCTATATATATCCAGTTTCTACACGTCGACTTTCAGAGTTGTTGCTCTTCTCATGGAAGCAGAAACTTACAAATAGCCCTGATTTTGGTTTTTTGTTGAAGAGTTCCTTTTTCTGAACATTATTTTTTGAGGGAATAGTAATAACAGTTGGTTAAATTTTTTTGGGTAATTGTATGTTTTCATATATGCTCTGTTTTTGGAACAAGTACTTATTCATATGTTTGGTCCAATATAAGCAAATCCAAATCATTATTTCTGTCCTTTAAGTGATCTTGCACAAGTAAGCCTTGCATTACACTATGAATGTACAAATAAAACAAGGAAGCATGTGATTACTTATGATTTCAAATCAAATAGATCTCAACACAAACTAAATTAATAAAACTATATTCTAAAATATTAGGAGGATCTTCAATCTAGAGCAAATACAATTTGTCTATCATGTGGTATGTTCTATTGTATTAAAACGCCGTTTTTTGTTATCACATTGTGGGTTGTACTCGATGCAATTTAGCTATATCTGCTGATGAGAGACGTGCTATATCTTCAACGTCTGTTCGGCCAAAGCAAGCCAAAAACTCTTTGTTTCCATCAGCGCCCTTCAAGGGCGAATCAATCCAACCTTTGCACTCGAATCCCATATCTTGTACACCATTTATGATCTTTTCAAGTACCTAAAATGTCAAAAAATGCATAAACTTTAATACTTACTCAAATGTTAACAAATAATAAGCAATAAAAACCATCGAATAACGCATAAATGCAGCATATGAAATCAGAATAATTGAGGTAAACAAAATCTTACCTCCTGATGGACCAAGGGATCTCTCACAATCCCACCACCTCCCACCTGAACGAAAAATTTGAAATTTAGAGATTGATAATTATTATTTTCAACATTGAACCTATACATCGTGGACCAAAATCATGAAAAGATGCAGAACAAAGTATCTGTCCCATTTATTTAATAGCAAAAATACGAGACAAACCTTTCCATGTAATAACAGATATATGCATTTATAAATGTGTATATACTTATAAGGAGCTGGAATGTAATGATATCTATATTACTAGATAGAACGACAAAAGAAATGTGATTGAATATACTTATAAGATAGAACAATATTACTTGCAAGCTAGGAAAGTACTTAGTTTGTTGATGGATCATTTTAGAAAATTTCAAAAACTTTACTTTACTTGTATATAGATCAATTGTAGGATATATCATGATGATATTGGATGATTAAAGAAATAAAATAAGAGGTATCTTGCAAATAATATATAATTAACTATATTGCACTAATAAATAATCAATTATGCTCTTAAACAGTGAACTAATAACAAGATTCATTTGCTAATAACTTAAACATTATAAAGACTCCTTATATAAGTTTATTAATTATTTTTTAAAATTATTTCTTCATTTGAAAACCACATTATGCAAAAAGTATTGAAGAATCAGGGAAAGTGAAACTTTCACATACTTGAGATCTATGTGCCTCGAATTGAGGTTTGATCAGAGTTATTAACATTGCATCATTCTTCATCAAACTGACAACAGCAGGCATAACCTGCAAACTTGAAGGGAAAAAAAACAATAAAATCAAACAATAACAAGCATCACTAGATGAAAAAATAGAACAGCATATTTTGGAAATAGATGGGATATCATCCCGAACTCTACTGCTAGTTAACCCTTTTCTTAAAAATAGTAAAAACAAAGTCCTATTTAAACATAAACATTAAAACCAAATGACTGTTTGGAAATCATAGCAAGCAAAATTTAAGAGTTGCCTCTCAGTAACTTACCGTTAGTATGGAAATGAAGGAAAGGTCCAAAGAAACTAGATCAACCTTCTGAGGGAGTTCAGAAAGATATCTTAAATTCGTCCTTTCAATGACACTTACACGATCATCTCGTCGTATTTTGTCAGCCACCTGACAAATACGCAAATACGCATGTAACACCAATATAGAAACTCAATTATGTTTTTGAAGATCCCAGTCTTAGAATACTAATGTTTGGATTTTTTTAGAAAATTATGCATTATCCCGGTTCAACAGACAAATAAATGAATTGAAATAACCTCTTCGTCAAAAATATTCATTACTGAAAATCTACCTGTCCATAACCCACATCAACACCATAAACAAACGAAGCACCATACTGAAGTAAGCAATCTGTGAATCCTCCGGTAGAGAGTCCTGAATCAAGAGCCACTTTTCCAGTTACATCAATCTCTAGTTGTTCTATTGCAGCCTCTAATTTGTGTCCTGCTCTGAAGTATATGTTGACATAAAAGTAAAATGGATTGCAATTTCCACAAAAAAGGCAAGATTTTTTTTTTTAATTTGAAATAAGGATAGAGGAATAGGCTGTTCTGAAAGAGTAATCACCTACATACATATTTCGGAATTTCAGCCTTGATCTCCACAACAGATTTATCGGAAATGGGAGTCCCACATTTGTTCACAACTTTTCCATCAACTATTACTTTACCTGAAATGACAACATACAATGAAAACTGTTCCATATTTTGATATCTGGGATCACAAACTGTATGCAATCTAAGGTTTCCTGTAAATATAAAAGTGTTTCTAGTAGAAGTACCCCAATCTACATAAAAGAATTTTAAGGAATCTGTGTACATAAATGCTTCAGATGAAATATCACAACGATAATGATTCTTAGATACTCATTGAAAAAGAGATTACCCTGCACGATCCATGATTGTATGTATGTTCTACTATATTGCTGATATCTTTCTAAACATACTTCATCTAGTCTCTTTTTCCTGAAAAATTGAACGCATTTAGCACAACAGAATAAGACAGTATTCATGACATCAATATCACAAAAAAACGAGTGAGGGAGACTGAATGAGGTCACAATTACTTCCTCTGTACTTTAATCTTCTCGGCACTGGAAGCAGCAAAACTTCTAACAGGCTGGTGCACTGGGGCCTTGACCCACCGTGCTGATTAACAGTAAACATTATCAAATCCATAACCAAAAAATTCACAGTAAATTAAGTGTTACTTATCAACAAGACATAAGATATATAAAACTTGAGAACAAACTATCACACTGGGACAATAATTTAAACATTTAAGTTGACCCACTAGTCAATTCTATCCAGAGAACCAAATTCAAGGAATTCAAACATTGTAGTACATAAGAACTACTAAAAGATTTAAAAAAAATCATTTTTTTCTTTACACGTTCTTGTTTTATCGAAAAATGAAAAGTTAGGGGTGATAAAAGTAGTACCCGATACCATGGGAGAATTACTGTTGAAACTGGAAATGGAGGCTGCAAAAAACCGTGATTTGGGAACCTTCAGAATCTGATTCAGAGCCATTGTTTTGAACTCTTGAATTATGAGCAAAAAACCCCTCAACGGCTCAACCCTCTGTTATCATTTCTCACAGAGACATATAGAAACACTTTTGGGCTATATAGTTAGATGGGTTGGGCTCAAGTCGTAACATTTTCCAATGGGCCGGGTCCTTATGACTTATGGGCTTAACTGGATAGCAGTAGTAGGGACAATTGGGCCCGATTCTGGAAGAACTTTCTCTCATGAAATTGATCATGACAAAATTTAGTTCAAATGTTACCAGGAATATGTAAAATGAAAATTTATGTGAAAATAACGTGATATAACTAGTATTTTTTTTTATATTTTTAAAAATTGATTGAAGTTGTAAAACGTGTCAAAATAATGATGATTAGTTGATGTGTGATAAATTAAATAATTAAAAAATATGAAGAGAAAAAGAAAATTATTAGTAGATCAAATGATTATTGATTGATAATTATGTAAAATGATAGATGTAAAGATTAATAAATAGTCATATAAAAGATTGAAAAAATAGATTTATTTCTTTTAAAATTTGAATGAAAATAATTTGTGTTATAGTTATTTAGAATTTTATGATTCAAAATCCTAATAATTAAATTAAAAAACATAGAAAACAAGGAATAAAGTTTTAAATCCATTATAGCTAGAGGGAAAAAAGGGAGAATAGAAAAGGAAAAGACAAAGAAAACAGAAGAAATTGATAATACCAGATGGCATATGACAAACTCCACAATCTCTTGATAAGATAAGAGACACATTCCAGCCAATGAAAACCATCCATGTAATGAAACATAACCACTAGTTTATCAGCAAAAGATATGATTTTTCTCAATCAAAACACTTTAATATTGATTAATACATACATTATACGAAATCAATATCCAATTAGGAAAGTATAGTCAGCAAAAATGGCAAGCAGTGCTTCAACAATGGCGATCCAGCTGAAGACCAATTTTGTATCTTCATCGAAAAGTGGGCTTTTAAATCCAAAGGGTATTTCTGGAGCTCCATTCAGAGTTTTACCCTGTTCCAGGCCTTCTTCCTTCACCATCAAAGCTGTCCAATCTGAAAAGGTTCCTCTTTTTATCTAATCATTTACAAATTTCTCATGGGTTTTCGATTCTCAAACCCCTGTTTTTGCAGCCCACTTACCAAGTCATTCAGCCCATCAATGGCGACCCATTCATCGGCAGCCTCGAGACCCCTGTAACATCAAGTCCATTGATAGCCTGGTACCTCTCAAACCTCCCCGCCTACCGGACCGCCGTGAACCCACTTCTCCGGGGAGTCGAGGTTGGCCTTGCCCATGGGTTCCTCCTGGTGGGCCCGTTCGTGAAAGCTGGGCCCCTCAGGAACACCCCATATGCAGGGCCAGCAGGTTCACTTGCAGCAGCAGGGCTAGTTGTGATCCTCAGCATTTGCTTGACGATTTACGGCATTGCATCGTTCAATGAAGGTGAGCCATCGACAGCACCTTCGTTGACGTTGACGGGGAGGAAGAAGGAGCCTGATCAGCTTCAGACTGCTGATGGGTGGGCTAAGTTCACTGGTGGATTCTTCTTTGGTGGTGTTTCTGGTGTTTTTTGGGCTTACTTTTTGCTATATGTTCTTGACCTTCCGTACTATGTTAAGTAGATGGGATTTTGGTTTGGTTTGTAGTTGTGAATGGAAATCTGATAAAAAGTTGTATATTGGAAGGTGTTGATACTTTTGGGGATCAGTTTGATGTATGAAAATCTTTCGTTTTTTCTCGATTATCTGATGAAATCGATACAATTGGATCTGAGTTTGTAGTAATATATACTTAATGTTACACTTGCGGAAAATACTGATTTAGCTTTGGGCTCGAGTTTATAACAGATGTTCGTAATAGCCTAAGAATACGAATAAGTTTGCATCTAATTTCGTTCGACAGAAATGACTTAAAAATGAGACTGGTTAAGTGTCTTAGTAGTTCCTGATTATGAATTACTATCAGCTGTGAAGTACATTTGAATGATTTCTGTGGTTTAATCGAATTCAGGGAAATATTCAGATGAACTAAGACTAAGTCCTTGCGATGAACGGTTCTTCAAACACTATGCTTAAACAGACTCATAGATTTAGGTCCCGGGGCGAGATAGATAATGACTAACTAACTAACTAACTAACTAACTAACGAGACTGTAGAAAATAAGTATGAAAGCATGTTGGAAAATTTTCTTCTTTCCTTTGGCTTTTCTCTTAATTAACATATTAAATACATCAAACCAAGGTTCATGCTGCATTCTCAGTAGTCAATATTCTATATATTATATAATTATATATCATCTTGACTAGCTGATTTCTGAGTTTTGAACATGAAATTGTGAGGAAACTTCTTTAGACAATTGGTTTCATCATTCACTATAGCTAGGATCATTTAGTTTTGAAGCAAACAATCTGTTCCACTAATGGAGTCGAGTCGCATACTAATTTGTATTGTATTCATACTGGTTCAATGGATGCCTGTAAAAGTAGTTTCTGAAGAAGGATCTTGGGCTGATTGCAAGTCCTTTAGTCAACCAACCAAGTTTCCTATATCTGATGGCTAGTTTTTTTTTTTTTTTTTGGCATATCTTTCTAATCTGATAATTTTTCGTTCTGATTTAAATGATTTGCTTTTGGTTCTGTTCATATGTTTAATTGTTCGTCTCGTTATACTATCTATCTTGATATGTGCAGCAGCAAGAGTAATGAATGGAAGTATGGTTGAATCTTGTGTCCATTCAGATTACGATTCCATGTCTGAATTTGAGTCGAGGGCTGTCTATGGTTCAGGCATGGTTAGTAAAAAAACCCAGAAGCAAGTTCTCTGATTGATGTCCAAATTTACGCTATTTACATATCAAATCGATAAAGTTTTTACAAATTTTTTTGCATTGATTTATGTGTTTATCATTCATTAGTTTGATATATAGCGCAAAATGCAGGATATCTCTCAATATTTGTGGATTGGTAGTGTATCACAAAATTTCAGACAATTACCAAGGCAACAAAGAGAGGTGATTTTATACACACATTTGTATAGATATACTAGGAAAAGTATTTCAACTTTTATATCGACGTTTATATATGTATCTAATTCTTATTATTTGGGTTCGTAAAAATGTAAGTCACTGGAAAAATTCCTTCAACGGGGTCCTGAGTTTGCAGCAAGTTATTCAGACAACATGTGGATGTACAAAAAACCATATACAATTCCTTGGTTTTATCCACTATGTGCCGGATTGTTCCTGCTGTTTGGCCTTGTACATTGGGCTGTAATGGTTGTACCCAGTAGAGAAGGTCCGATTGATAGTCTACCGATGCAGCAGACTGAAGTTGTTACCGTTTCTCGTTCTGAGACTTATAGAAAGTTTTATTACTATGGTTTTGTATCTTCGGCTTTGGCTCTTGTCATTTTTTTCGTTCATTTTTCGTATCGAAAATGGCATGACAATTAGTCACATGCCACTTTCCAAAAAGTTTTTTTATTTTCGTTAAAATATTCTTAAGTTGCGAAATTAAAATGGTGTTCTTGAATTGCTAGTGTCACAATTATATGACTAATGTTTACTCCTCTTATTTAGTTACGAGACCAAAATTGTAATTTTTCATAATCGTAGGGATGGGGTGGTAAATTTCGATTATACCCCTTTCGGCATACTCATTTCATCATTAAGAAATGCGGTCTGATTTGACTAAGGGTGCAATTTGCCAATCTATTAAATTACATGGAAGAATTCGTCAAATTTGAAAGTTAAGTGTGTGTATAGTGTCAAAAAGTGCTAATTCAAGGACGTCAAGTGCAATTTCCACTATTTGATGTTTGAAATATTATTATTATTATTATTATTTCGATTATCTCGTGTGATTATTCAGGCTGAGCATTTTTTTAATCAATCAATTAATTAATTCTTAATTTTTTTTCCCTTCTTTTCTTTTAATTTCCGGTTTGAGAAGTGATTGGATCCAACAAATTCATGATATTTACTGGCGTAATTACTCTGTAACCATCTTTCTATCATCCAGAAAGTAGGATTTGACAATTCCACGTGCCTTTTTTCCTTATGTCAAAGTCGACGATATCAGTATGGGAAATGTAATAGCAAATAAACTAATATGATTTGTAATTAATTTATGAGTAATAATTTAAAATAATATATTTGTAGTCTAAACGTTAAGGTTATCTTGAAGAAAAGATAAGATTTCACAATACTTGCTTTCGAATTAAGATGAGATTACTTAGTATGACAAAAGAAGATGAAAAAAAAAAAATTAACATCTAAGTTTTGGATAATATGAAATCCCATTAATTATATTATTGATAATAGTAGAGTATAAATAGAATCTAAAAAATCATAACCTATAGATAAAATTAAATAAATATAAAATTATAATGAAAGATACGATACTATATAATCTAAACTGATGTGTATATTATCTAACGCCAAATGCAAAATCAATAGCATATTTAACCAATAAATGAATTCTTTAATAGTAAGACATTTTTTAGGCTATATAGAAGTAGAGAGGTGTACTATCTTTTTTTTAATGGAAAGAATATAGACTATAATAGCAATTTATAATGAAGAAATTTTTCAATAATTTCATTTTCTCAGTGGTGATTTTTTGATTTTAAGCAGAATGAGGGCTTAATTAATGATAATTCTCTATCATGCATGTTAAAGTCAGTATCTTTATATTAGGTAAATGAACACAAACAACACACAAGACTTTAAGATCACACTTTATATATATATATATATATATATATATATGTTACTTAATTTATATTATCATTAGCTAGCAGCCATCCATGCAGCGTCAGACTTGACTACTTGTAAACATAATCATCAAATAAACATCTAAAAAATTAGTTTTTTAATCACAAAAAATTGTTAGATTAATTAATGTAGACCCATATAGGTCGCAATATGAAATAGAAAAATGTAATTTGGTCAAGATTAAGCATTCTAAATGATTTTTAATTCTTATTAAATCTTTTCCCATAAGCCTATATATATACGCACAAACCTAGCATCATAATAATTATGCACAAAAAATTGTAGCAAGAATAAGTAGCACATATAAGTTGGTAACAAAATGTTGAATAAAAAGCAGCTGTCTGTTGATACCCTTGGCTCCTCATCCATGAACGGGTATAATTTCTCTTTTTTTTTTCCTGTATTAATGCAATAAAATTTCATTTGTTATCATTTATTAAACCTCTAGTAAGTGTGAAAAAAATTAAAAAAATAAGAGAACATAATAATGAGTATAAATATGAGAATTCATATGTTATGAAAGAAGATGATGTGTATTTTTTGTATAGCTTATAATGTAAGTGAACAAAAAAATTGTTTTTATTTTATTATTGAAAAATAATAAAATAAATAATAATTTTGCTAAATTTAAATTTGTGATACACTGAGATTATGGAAGGATATAATCTATAAGTTATATATATATATATATATATATATTAATCCTTTTTTCTTGTAAATCTATGGCAGGTTACAATTGCAATCAAATCCATCCTCCACCACCACCACTACCGCCGCCGCCACTAATCCCACCACTGCCACCGCCACCGCCGCCGTGGGTAGACTAAAAACCAGCATCCACGTCACAGCCCTTGACGGAATAGTAAACGTAAACTCCCTCTTCACAATGGCAATCTTCATCGGCTTCTCCCTCACCGTCCCGGAGGCCGCCACCGCCGCCACTCGAGCAGAATGCACCGCCAGCCGTGAGACCGTCAGAAACCTAATCGTATACGAAGTCGTTTCGTTCAGTTTCTTCCTCTTCTCATCCCTCATAGCTCAAAGCCTCAAGCTGGCCATCAACTTGATCAACAACACTGACGTGAACGACCCGGTTAAAGCTGATATCGACCCGGATTTGCTCAAATACGGGTTGTTCGGATCCGCCGTCGGATCCGTCATGGGTTGCCTGTTCTTGATGCTTTCGATCGTGGATTTTATTCAGGTGAAATTAGGGGTTTATTCTTGTGGTGGCAAACCGGTTTATGCGCTTGTTACATTGGTTGCTTTTGTTGGGCCTGCAATTTTGGTTTATGTGAGCACTGCTGTTTATGCTTCGTTTTTTGTGCAAATAACCACTCCTGATGATGATTAACAGATGAGATTTTCTATTATTTATGCAGTAATTTGTAATAAGATTATGAAATATAATTGGACTTGGTTAATTAGTAAATTTATTATAGGTTTATGTTTAATAAGTGTAGGTTTTGGTACTGAAAGAGAAATGAACATTAGTGGGTTATGTGTTTATAAGTTATAAATTTGCAGTAGGGTTTTCTTAATGATGGTGTAGTGTAACAATTATGATCATTATTAATATGTAATGCCTTGACTTGTTTAGTGAAATAATAAATCATTTTGACATCTTGCTATATAGTGAACTAATGAGTTTGAGTAATAGAGGAAATAATGTGGACATAATGCATAATGTTTTGTTGTTTTAGCTTGATTCTTGTAATTATCTGTACTTTTCAAATGCTAGTATTCTTTAAGACAAAGGTCTAATCATGTTAGCAATAAATATACTTGGTAAACATCTCATGTTTTTGAGATCGTTGCAACAATCGGTTGAATATACATTTGAAGGCAATAAATTGAGAAGAAAAAAACTATCCAGTATAAATGTCCGTAGGAAGCTAGCTTTTTTAAAACTACATCAATGTCAAAGACGATCAAACTTAATATAATATATATATCAACTAAATGAATCCTCACTCGATATATATGTAAACGGTAATTATTTATCAGTTCACAGTACTGTATTTCTCGATAAACTATCTAAACAATTAGCAAAAATCACTTCTATATCAAAAAAAAAGAAGAAAAAAATAGCAAAAAACACCCACCTATTTGCATGATAACTATAATAATACTAGCTTGTTTTGTGATAATTCCTTGAAATATACACAATAACATGAGAAATTTACAATTTATATATATAGCGTGGTGAATTGATAGGCTTCGACCAAATCCAGTTATAAAATGCTTGTATAAATCAAGTGTTCAACACTAAATGTTCATGATCGCAACAACCTAACATTAGCTATATACCCATATATATACAACACCAAACTAACGTAACAAATTTATCCACAATAAGGAAAAGCTAAATACATTGAAATTATTACAACACCTACTCCTACCTCTCACACTCGGAACCCTCTTTTCCTTTCTTTCGAAATTTCAGAATGAAACTTTTTATTGCAAAATAATATTATAATATATTACAAGTCATTAGATAAATAACAAACATAGATTAAATTTTTATTAAACACGTGTCAATCATCTAATAACTTGTGGTTTCAAGTGTAATAATTTTTTTTAATAGAAAATGTTATCTGATAAATTCTAATCACAAACAAAGATGAAATCTTCATGATAGATACTGGAAAATAAAAGGATAATAATTTGAGTTGTTAATTAATAGGGTAATTTTTTACACTATAAAAAAAAGTTCTAGTTAGGTAAGAAAAACATGTATTCATCCAGCCGCCTCACCATTGTCTCTGCACATCACCATTGATTTTTATTACATATATTAATTTACACCCACATGACTTACTTTCCATAATTAAAAATAAAACCTACTCTAAATTTTCTAATGTTGGCAGCCCCAGAATGTAATCGTCAGACTTGACTTCAGTAGAATTATTTCGATCCGTAAGTTTTGTTTGTTGGTCGTTCATCATTTCTTAACTAGTCCTAAACAACATTAGAGTTAGTAATCAAGGCCTAATGACATTTGGTCAACAAGAGCACCACTTGCTAATTATAAAGTATTAACCTAATCACTACAGTAATAATTAGCTCAACATTATATATATTATGTGTAAGCATATATACACAATAGCAGAAATTAATCAGGAGATTTCTAAGTATCATTTGCAGGAAGATCAGATTCATAGATGAGTAAGCCAAAGCCCGTTTTTGCAGCTCCGATCGACTCTCCTACCGTGGATGGGTACTTCTTTTTTATCTCTAATAATTTGTTTTAGCAATACTATTATACAAAATACATGAAATTTCTTTCAACTTTCAGTCTAATATCCTTATTTTTCGTAGTTATGTTACTTACCATATGCAGTTTTTGATTAGAATTGAAAACCTAATTTTATGGCAAGTGTTATCTCGTATGTAGTAGTTGAAAGTTAGCGATATCAAATTATCTTAATGTTATTCATGGGAAAAAAAAGTATTATTTTTATTATATGAAATTAAACCTAAGTTTATTTTGATACTTCTGAAAAAAAAAAAAAAAAAAAAAACTTAAAATGATGAAACTTTTGAGATGTGTACAAAGCTTCATGCATGCATGATGAAGGAAGAAGCATTAAGATCTTATCCTCGTTAATTAGTTATATGTCTCACTTTTTTGGAAAATTCTAATTTGCATAATTAGGTTTCTTAATTTATCATACAATTGTTACTCTATAAAAAAAAATCAAATGATCAATCACAATTAATACCTGTTATTTATTTGGAACACATTTGATTAGAGTTATTTTAGATACCCTGAAATCCGTGACAAGACTTTCAATTTCAAATTATGTCCCATCTTTTACTCCATATTTGTGAAATACTTGTGTCAAATATCAAGTATATTCCACAGAAAATGAAATATGGATTTGGAATAAAAAAATCTTATCCCAATAAATACTGATTATCTTCTAATTTCAGGATGGAAATGCAATCAAAAACCCCCTTAGTCGACACTCAAACCACGACCACCACAACCACCACACCACCAGTACCAACAAATCCCTCGACCACCACAACCGCCGCCACAGCGGGTCCCACAAAAACGAGCGTCCACGTGATGGCCCTCGATGGGATCGTAAACGTGAACTCCCTATTCACCATGGCAACTTTCATAGGTTTCTCCATGACCGTGCCCGAAGCCGCCACCGCCGTCTCCGAGGTCCGTTGCCACGCCAGTCGAGAAACCGTCAGAAGACTCATAGTTTTCGAAGTCCTTTCATTCAGTTTCTTCCTTTGCTCATCACTTATAGCTCAAAGCATCAAATTGGCCATCAACTTGTTGAACAACATGGACCCCACCGACCCGCATAAAGCGGATATCGACCCGGATTTGCTCAAATACGGGTTGTTTGGATCCGCGATAGGGTCCGTCATGGGGTGCGGTTTCTTGATGCTTTCGATAGTCGATTTTATTCAGGTTAAGTTAGGGGTGTTTTCTTGTGGGGGAAAACCGGTTTATGCACTTGTGACACTGGTCGTGTTTGTCGGGTCGGGTCTCGTGGTTTATGTTAGTACTGCTATATATGCTTCATTCTTTGTTGAAGTAAGCAGTAAGGGTACCACAAACCAGACTAAAAACTAGCTGCAGAAAATGTTAATTGTATTCCTTAAGTATTAATTAAGAGTTCCTAATTATATGTTTTTCTATCAAGTATTGTGTAATCTCTAGTAAGCAATTCAATATTATATTGTAATATGTGTCATATCAAGTTCATACCAACTAATTAATTACTTACTTTCTTATATATCCTTTTAGTTTGTTTTGCAATGAAATTGAGAAATTTGTGTTATACAAATTTTACACTTTCGTGTTAAATGTTTCAATAATAATATATAATATATAATATATTAATTCTTAATCTAATTAATCAAAATACTAAGTGCAATTGAGTTGAAAATTTTGTTTAACTGTAGTTGTTCATTTTTTGGAAAAAAAGTTGATTGAATGAGTCTTTTTGATTGAAAAATATTATTATAAAGTTTTATGCATAATAAAAATTTATCTTAAGAGGGGTTTTAGTAATTTTTCCAACATGATTCACTTACGCAAAGTTGAGCTCATTGAATAGTAAATGTATTGCACATTTACTCATGTAACAAGAAATATTAGATGGTTGTGTAATTTGAGATGTATCTAATGAAATACTTATAGGCTTACCTTTAATTATAACATCTTAATATAGCACTTTTGGTTTTAGGCATGGGGCGGCTAATGCGACTTTGAAACACGTTTTTTAATTTGTCATTAGGTAAATTTCACTTTTCATAGATCTAGAAGGCCTTTTGACTTTAGCCAATTATGATTTATGATAATATTTCTTATTATTATTTCATAATGTGTGCTTAGACACCTCAAGTTTCAACCTTTTTCTCTGTATCTAAAGCCAAAAAATACCCATCTCATTTTCCTTTTATATTCAAGCATTTTCAATTTCGGGATTTAATTTTTTCTAAATATTATTAAATCAAATAATCCACTACAAAATCACCAATTTCCATTGAAAAATCTACTAAACCCACAAACACTACATTCTGAAAGTTACAAATCCACCAGAACTGAATTAATACAAGAAGTAATAATCACTATATAACATATATATATATATATATATATATATATATGCATCACCCTTTTCCTTTTGGTATTTTACTCATTTACGTACGTATATTGCATGCATGCATGCATGCACGTCATTTGGGGTTTTTGTTTACCCTTACTCTGATTAATATTAATCAAACTTCGATTTAATCTTATAACTAATTGCTGGATTTGGGGTATAGCTTAATGATTTCGAAATTTTGATGAATAAACGCCTTTGATTGATTACTTTGAGAAATGTTGTAAATATTAAATATCATATTTACAAATAAATTTCCATCTTCAAAAGTTCATCTAAAATACGAGAACACTCCCAATATAAACAATATATACAATACATATAGAACTATTTTCCTTGAGAAAAAATAAACAAACAATATATCTCCAAATAATATGAAATTGAACGATCAATATATTATACATATAATCATCAAGAAATAAACCCAAAGACTAACACTAAAAAATCACAAAAAATAAAAAAAAATCAGATGCAATTTGGAAAATCCCAAACCCTAATTTCACATATAATCAAAGAACCAAAAAAAAAAAAATTATGTCCAAATTAGTATACATTGTTGATGTAGATTCAATCATGAACTCAAGGCAGCAAATCCTCCACCCTTCATCATCTGCCTGAATTCATCAAAATTAACCCTACCATCGCCATCAACATCCACTTTCGTTATCATCTTCTTGCAATCTTCAAGCGTTCGCCCCTGTTTCAGCCCTAGCGACGCCAGAACGGATCTCAGTTCCTCCACCGTGATGAATCCGTCGCCGTTCTGATCGAAGACGTTGAACGCCTCTCTCATGTCGTCTTCCTCGCTTCCTCTGTCCTCGTCCTCCATGATCGCCGTGTACAGGGCGCCGAATTCGTCCGCGTCCACGTAACCGTCGCCGTTGATGTCGATTTTGCCGATCATTTGGATAAGTTCCTTTTCTGGTATGTGGATCCCTAGCTTTTCGAGAGATTCGCTGAGTTCTCTCCGGCTTATCTTGCCGTCGCCGTTCCGATCGAACATTCCGAATACGCGACGGAGCTCCGTTTGTTCCATTTATTCATAAAAACTCGGTTGATTGATTGATTGATCGATTTAGGGCGAATTTAACGAGATAATCGCGCACGTATGGCGGAATCAAATGGATTATTCACAAATGGAAATTAAGGATCATCAAGGATCATCAAGCAGCAAATCAAGGACAAGAAGAAGGGAAATGTGTAGATTTTTTAAGGAAAATGATTAGAAAAATGGCAAGGCTACTGCTTTATGAGCAAACGAGGAAATTGTGGAGAAAAATATGGTAAGTCCATTAAAATGGCAATAATTTATGAATACTGCCTATATTTGATAGTATTAACTAAAATCATCAAAATAATATAATTTATATTAATGCATGTATAATAATATAACATTCAAGTTAATGCTCATACAAAATGCCTAGAATCAATCTTACACTCATCTCATTCTGTACTAAAATTGCATTCTCTTAACCAATATTGCACATTGATAGCAAATATTACAAATAAAATTTTTATAATTGATTAATTTTAGATAAAAGGACAAAAATCCCAGGTTCAATTTGTTTAAACCTCATTCGATCTAATGCTCTGAGTTTATCTGATTCCCGATATTCCAAATAAAGCAATAACAATCGCAAAAAGGACAATCTCGATCATTTTGTCAGTAGAAGGTGCTGCAGAGTAGCTGTGACTTCGAGCCTGGCCCCTGCAAGAGTGAATTTAAAAAACATTACATATATTCAATCTAAACTATCGACAACAATCATGTGGTCTCGATCCCATATAAGTAAAGGTGTATTAACAACGACAAAATATTCAGGATATAAAACATAGTTGACACATTTGATTCTCTTACTTCTGTAAGGAAGAGAGAAGACCACAATATATGGCATTCTGAGGCAACTGAACCTCATCGTTATCATTCTCTGGATTCACAACGCTGACGTAAGATTCCTGACCAAGATACCAAGAGTCGAGGTTTTGTGCTCGAAGGTTCCACATCCCGGCATTATCAAGTGAGACTAATATAGCTGTCCATGCCCCAGGAAACACCTGTTAACAGGTAGAACGAATACAAGGTTATGGGCACGTTAATTTTCTTGCATTGTGTGGTTGATTCAAATATATGGGCTTCAGTTTCATCTACCAAATCCAGATGTATTTAGCGAATGTGTGATAATTAGACTTCGTTAAGCAATGATCTTTCGATTCCCGTTCAATTTTTTAAGTAGCAGGAGTATTTGTATACCCAACATACTTTTGTTCTAAGTAAGCGAATCAACATGATAGTGGTAATTTAGTCTCCAAATCCCGTCCTAATTTTATGCATTCGAAATAAAGCTTCTACCATCTATAAAATTTTCTGACAAATGGGACAGATGGGGCAAAAGCACAAGACCAAATGCTGATTACACACAGCTACATAATCTATACAGTGAACGTTATAAATGAAATCTAACAGAGCCACATAATGTTCAGAGAAAATAGGATTCAAGTTAAGGACTGATCATTACCTGGGTAGTGCATCGAGCCACTCCATCCCATTTGTTATATGTGCTTCTGCTGTTCTCTGTCCACACTCCATAATCCATCCTGTGTGAAAAGTCAAACTAAATTTCAAGCCACGTTTTTTTCTGAAAAACGAAGGGAATTAAAAAAAAATATATTAATTCTTACCCAACGACAAAGAAGGCATAGCCATCAAGATGGTAACTCTGAACAGTGCTATCATTGTTTTGGAAAATAATTTCCATAAATCCTTTGAAAGTTCCGTTTATAACAGATGTGTCGACTTTTGGACGTCTATTCATAAACCTATTAGGAAAGTCGAGCTTGAAGACCCCATCCAAACTAAATTGCTGTGCAAGCTTAAGAGGCGTTGAAGGAGCTATGTATGAAATACCGTTTAGAGTGGTGCGCCATTTACCATCTATGAGCTCAGCAGGCCTATTTAGGATTACAAATACATCAGTTACAGTTATATCGCCATATCTGAAAGATCCCTGTGGGTTTGGTCGAGCAGCTCCAGCAGAAACATTCCATCTGTATCAATAATATTGTACATGCAGTCTCAGAGATGCTTCTAAATGTAACAAAAGCAATACATATTGAATCAACCCATATTACATATTCCCCCAAAACAAATTCAAAAAATATACTAAAAAATATAAAAGCCATTGTAATTAAAGATAATGAAAGACTACATCTAAATACAACCTTATGGATCTTGCTTGATTCATTGAGAAATACGTGTCATAATCATTAGGAGGGTCTGGAAGAGGACCTGAAGCAGGCCCCTGGGAATTTGAGTAGTGCAGTATAGCAACTCCTGGAGCTTTATTCCATGATGAGGAATTGACAAACCGTGGACTGGCAACAATGTAATAATCAGTACTAGCATTTTGATCCATTGTCACCAAGAATGAATATGACTGACCAACATGGATATCCATGTTTGAGTAGTTTTGTTGTACAGTATAAGATCCTTCTGTTTCTACAAGAAGCAAGTTATGATTTTGGATCCGGAAATTCAAGCTAGTAGAGATTCCGACGTTGTGGACTCGCAGGCGATAGGTTTTGCCTGTTTCACATGACAATTCATCAACATAAGATTCATTCAACTTTATTTTGCATGCATAATACAGGCTGCAGTCTATAGGTGATTTATTATAATTACAACTTAAACTGAACTCAAATGAGCTCTTTCAGCATCCAAAAGTTCAGCTACAGATGCCAAATCCAGTAATTTCTTGAGGTCCCCAGCGAAAGCAATCAAATCAATTCAGTCAAAAACTCAGCAGCAACGATGTCTTAGGTCTCAATTGTATAGTCAAATAAAATTACAACATGTTTACAAGGCTTGTGGAGTAGCAGGCAATTGTTTCAAGGGAGTTGTCAAAAAATAATAATAAAACTTCCCAAAACCAATGAAAATGTATTCTCCATTGTTAAATACCATGTAACCATGAGAAAAGTGAAGAGAGAAGAAGAAAACAAAGAGATTATGTGGTTCAGTTATTCGGCCTACATCCACGAGACACATGCCCAAACGCTACATCAAATTTATTCTCTCATAATGTGAAATTACAATGACCGCTTTATATAAAGATGAATTACACATGTTGAGAAATAATAAAAGGATTAAAACACTCCATAATATATATAAAATCAAGAATATTACAAAAATAAATCAAGGGAAATGTATCTAGTAGAATCCCACTTATCTATCACCATGGATGTTATTTAACGAATTGAACTGGCAGTTTTTGTTCATCCATGTCACAAGCACAGTCACTTTGGATCTTAGCAAGAAAATTCAAGCACATATCAGCATATAGCACAAGAAAGATACCTGGTTCAACATTTATTATCTGGTACGGAACACCGTCCCTTACGAGGGCTCTATCAAACTGGTAAGGGCCTAATCCGTTAAATAAGACACCATCAGGGGGTCCAAGGCTATTTCCGCTTTCAAGGTCACTTCTGAGTTTCTGTTTCCAATAAGCATTGACAAGTAACTAAAAAACACAAATAAATTCAAGAAATAAATACTTGCATCAATAAATTATACTTTACCAACCTTATGATTCCTTGTATACCAGTCGCTAATAAAGAGTGTAATATCTCCATCTGGTGTCGCGAAAGGTACAGGAATAACTGGCCTGTTGTTAACAACTATTCCGCCATATCCACCTGCAGCTCTTTGGAAGCCAAGGGACGGGAAGTAAAAGAAACTACCTATTTGGTCTTTGACCTGAAACTGGTATGTCCAGTTCCAACCAGCAGGAATGGGACAGTTAGTCCCTGAAACACCATCTTGCCACGAATTTTTTCTTTGTTGAATGCCGTTCCTGCACTTTCTATGAGAAACAGTTACTCAATTATCAACATTACGTGGAAATGTATATGGAAATTTGGAAATATACCATGTGAGAAGAAAGGGTTCGTCGAGATTGTTTTTGACATTGACAACAACGTTCCAATTTGTGGTGACATTCAGAATGGGACCTGGAAATCGCCCCTCTATGCCAATCACCTGGAAACACAATGTTTGGGAGTTAACTGCAGGCATGATTTTAAGGTTTTCTAATATGAAATTTATGCAAATTAAGTAACGATTATGTGCAAGAGACATGGCCAGACTCCCGGTTTTTCTCCAACTTTAACGACGATGACTAAAAATGCAGAGGTATACATCCCCTACAGGACTGATTTTGCAAATTTATAAACAATGAGCCTAAAATAGCACGAGGTCTATGGAACTAATACTGCAATTTTTCCGAGACAATTAACATAAATAATAATGCACAAGGGCTGACCCATCAATCACAATTCACAAACACTTGCATCAAAAACTTCCAATAACCAAGAAAATGTATTATATGCAACTGAAATAACAAAAAACACATAAGGAAAATTATAAAACAAAGAAAGAAAAAGAGAACCTGTTGTCTGACCCCAAGAGGTGAGGCAGTGATGTAGGAGACAGTCCAGTCATAGAAAACAAATGGATCTGCTCCAAAACCAACTGTTATCAAGCACAAAAGCAAGCAGAAGCAGTAAAGAAGAGAGCAGTTATGCCGTAATATAAGGAGCATTGATTGAAAATCAAAACAAAATTCCCCTGTTTCTTGAAAATCCCTTTTAGGGTTAATTAATTGGGAATTGAGGGAATTTTGGGATCGAGATCGTTAACTTGGATGTGAAAAGGTACTTGCAAAGTGGGAGCTTTCGAGAATCGAGCCGTTACTGCAAGTCTCTTGTCTTTAACTTTTCTTTTCTTTTCTTTTCATTAAATAATAGAATGATTTATGTAGTACTTTAGCTGAGTGGAAAGCCCAACATGAGCTTGGACCAACCCATCTCAAACACGCCCAATAAGGTTTTATAAGGGGCAGGTCCCCATTGGGCTCGAACTGACCCAATCCACTTATTTGGTCCTAGTCTTAGTGGGCCATTTTTTCTTTTTAATTTCCAACAGCCATGTGATCTGGATCAATTGATGTCATGCTAGATTCACGTGATAAGGGTCCATTTTAAAAATAAATAGTTAACAATAATTTAAATAACTAGATATTTATATATTACACAATGATATGATATCTTTATAATATACTTTTCAGGATATAAAATTTGCTTATGATCTTATTCTTGATACATGGTTATATGACACAAGCCAAATCGATAGATCGAACAATTATATATAATAGGAATTATTCTTTATATTCATCTTTCGTGTATCATACCATGAATCTCAAATAGCGGCCACTGTTTCTAGTGGATGAACCCGATATATTATAGATTTTTCTTGTAATAATATAATAAGTTATTTAATTTAAAAAGGGATTAAATAATTATTTTGATACAAAAAGAACATAACATGGTTGTGTTCATTTTTGTGACAATAATTGATTTCAAATTGAGCAATATATAAATGACACCACACAAATTAATGCAGTCACTAGTATTATTAGCTGGTCTACTTGACCAAATTCATGTAAACCTTATTAATTATAGCATTGCCCGTGCCAAAAACTATTACCCTACAATAATCCAAAGGTTTCCTAAAAAGCATCAAAGATATAATTGGGAAACAATTAGTACTATTTAACCATCATGCATTATGATATGGTACAAATATACAATTGTTTTTCGTAATTTAGTTCAAATTAAATTTTGGTCTTATTTATTATGAGTTTATTAGTTATATAATGTTCAAAATATTTCATATTTTGTTTCATTACTCGAAATCTAACAATGAATTAACATGTAATACTGAGTAGAAACACTGTAAGAGTAAATATAATCTATGTGCGAGTATATTCATGCATGGATAACTCTTTCAAAAATCTCGATCATAGCGTTGACTAACAAAGTTGATCGTTGGATTTTAAACGATGAGATATTTTGAAAGTTGTGGAAGTAAATGTGATAAACTTATAATGAATTGCGCCAAAATTAAACTTTAACTAAATAATGGAACGAGATATACAATTTTCCCTAAAAATATATTTTTAAAATGATTTTGGCACAATTATATATATACCAAGACAAAAATTATAATTAGCATAATTCCAACTTCATATGACATCTTCACATGCCTTTTCTCCAAGTATGTATACATGATTGATACAACTACACGTTTATATTTTTGGTATTATTATTCCCTCTTACCCCACCTCCAATACTATTCTAAAAAATCTCATTGATCGATCTTTGTGTGAATAGAGAACATTGTTCACTCGTTGCTATAGTAGTTGGATCTGATTTCATGAAATTTAAATTACTTGTAAGGTAAATAAAATATAATTTACAAGTAAATAGTGTTTAACTCTAATTTAGCTTGAATTTTAGTAAACTATTCGAACTAAGTTAATAACCGAATGGAATCAAATCAATTGGGATTAAGATTGGACTTGAGCTAAATCAAGTTGCTTATTTTCTTATGATTAAATCTAACGTAGTTAAGTAATATTAGGTGTTTATATCTTTGTAGTACGTAGTGTTTAAATCAAGTTGCTTATTTTCTTACGATCAAATCTGGCGTAGTTAAGTAATATTAGGTATTGTTTACTCGGGTGTAGATGCATAGCCTTGTAGAAATGGATCATTCGGAGTTATATTATATTTGCCATTGTGCCATTGTTTATGACATGACAATCGAGTTTTAAAGATAAAGATTGAGTAACGAGTCCCATAATTCTGTCAATTATGATCGTTCGGCCATAATCAAATCGTAGGGTCGATCTGAACCAGAACAACGCAGATCCTTGGTATTTATGTCAGTATTTTTTAGTTTTAAGAGTAATAAAGTCTTTTTGAAACTAACTGAATAATTACTCTCTCGCGCACTTAAAGAAAATTATATTATAGACTAAGTGTAGCGATCCTAGCTATTATTAACGTTTACCAAAGAGTACATATGTTATATACAGTTTTCAACACCATTATACAAATTGATGAATACATAATACATACTCAAATTAGATCTGATATAAAATTGTTACACTTATATATACACACGAGAGATATGAAGTGTATACTACAATTAAAGTTCACAACCACTTTTACTATAATTGTCAAATTGTAAAGTTGTGTTCTTTTATGTTTTCAAAACTGCATTAAATTTTTTTGGTGACTTATAAAATGAGTATGCACATGTTTACCAAATTTTATTTTTTTTTTATGACAAGGGAACCGCAGCCGCTACCGTTAAGTGCGCACTGGGTAAACCCCGCTCTTGTGCAATAGCCTGCAAACCACACAAGAGAGGTAAACCAGTCTAGGTTGCCCATAGCTGACAAGCTCACAGTAGAGAAGGCAATTAGGCATTCCCTCATCAGGATTCGAACCCGTGACCTAGGCCACAGATTCACATGCCCTTACAAACTCTACCAGGGGTTGCTAAGAGATAGGTGTAGTATGTGTGGACTGAAATATACATGTGCAAAAGAAATCAACACTCAAACACACCTCAAAACAACAATTTGGTAATTGCATTTCTATTCTCAAACCCTAAAAACTGAGTAATATTTTTGAACTCTCGATATAATATGCATTATTCATGCGAATATACGCTTCGAAACTCACCAAGTAACCCTTGTCCCAGCCCCCGACTCCCATGTGAAATACCCATTTTACCCCTACTACATCTTCCTAAATCCTCACATCTCCAATAATTGATCATTCTCATAATCCCTTCTGTACTCTCACTGTCAAAACCATCCATCATTATCTTCTTCATCTTCATCTTCTATTCTTAGTTCAATTTCCCATTTTCATCCAAACAAAACACAATAAACAACAACAATAATGCCATCTCTACACCATTGTTTTCTAATGATCCCAATCTTCTTCACAATCCTCACATTTTCAGTAATCCCATCCCACGCAGAACCTTCTAACATTTACGATGTTCTCAAGCTTCACGGATTGCCAATGGGATTGCTCCCCAAAGGTGTAAAAAACTTCACCTACGATAGCTATGGACATTTCCAAGTGTACTTGGATCGAGCCTGTAATGCCAAGTTCGAGAATGAGCTGCACTACGATATGAATGTCTCCGGCATACTGGGTTCCGGCCAGATCGACCGGCTGGCCGGAATTACGGCCCAGGATCTGTTTCTGTGGTTCCCGGTGAAGGAAATCCGGGTCGATATTCCTAGCTCCGGTTTGATTTACTTCGACGTTGGTGTGGTTTCTAAGCAGTTTTCACTGTCTTCTTTTGAAACTCCTAGGGACTGTTTGGCTGTTCCTGTTCCAGATCGAACATCCAAGGTTAGAAAATATTTTCATTCTTTTGTTGTCTGAGTTATTGAAATTTGAAAATGGTTTAATTTTTTTTTTAACTCAAATTTTGATTCTTTTTTGAGTGGGTTTTTTTACTTTCTTTATCATTGAAATGTGTGGTTAAAATAACATATTTTTGGGCTTAGTCATATTATATAACTCATATTATAATAAGTCAAAAGATTGAATCTTTTTCCTATTATAGTCACTCCTGAAGCATCTTTCCATGTGGAAAATCTAGCAATGTTTGATTTGATACTGCCAGCATTTGTCTAGCTGTTTTTATTATCTGTCACTCACTCAAATTCATACATAATTTCTTGTTAAAAATATATTCTATTTTCACCAAATTTAGAATCTAAACAAGTTGTATACTATTTGGGTTCCATTTTTTGTTATAAATATAAATAGAGAAGCTAATTAATGTGCATTTTTCTTGTCGATTCAGATTATTTTGAGAAAGGTCCGGTATAAACTTGATCGGGATAGTTTTGCAACGACAGCAATGTAAATTTTTGACCGGGATGATGATATATGCACGATAGCTCAATCACGTTATTGGAATTTTTGAATTTTGATATAATATTTCTTCTTGTTCGTGATAAATCTACAAAATGTGCACACAATTTGTGCAAAACTCAATCGAGACTAAGGAGTTGTTTGGGAGAGAAAATGAAGTTATGGAGATAGAGGGAATGAATAAGGTGATAATTTGCCTCAGATTGTTTCAATGTTAAGAATAAGGATAAAATTTACATTTATTGAATTATTTCTATTTTTTGTATAATAAAATGTTAGATGATTGATCATTGATGAGTTATACATAATAAAAGTTTTGTTTTCCATTCAGTAGTAATAGTTGTATTCTGATTTTTATTCAATTCTCTATGTATTGGGTAGTAAAGAAAGCACTTATTGGAGCTCAAAATGCAACAATTTGCTGTCCCACAAATTATAAAATAGCAACTTTAATTAAAAAATGAAGTTGATTGTTCTCTTGTTTTAATTCCAAAGTTTGGTGAGCATGCATTCAATGTCTTAGTGTATGTATATATATATATATCCGGATTAAAATAAAATTAGTTATATGAAATTTCTTCAGAAAGAATTTAGAAATTAGTCAATTACTATATAATTCAAATTAGAATGGAAAAATAATAATTTGTATTTAAAATGGTCTCTCAGTGGCATATATATATATATATATATATATATATAGTCCACATTCAGGTCCATCAAATTTGTTTGAACATATTGAAGAAGTTTGTATAGTCTTGTGTATAATCAAGTGTGCTGAAAATTGTGATGTATAAGATTATAAAATGACAAGAGGATCCATCTTTCAGTCTTTATTTATTTATAAACCCGAAATTTTAAATCCTGAAACTTTTTATTGTCTAGCTTAGTGGACTATTTAGACATCAACTAAGTATTGAAAAAATTACAAAAAAAAAAAAAAAAAAAAAAGCATTGCTTTAAACTAAAACAAAAAATCATTTATTAATTACTTTTTATTTTAACAAGTGATATACATGTATACGTACAGACGTACAAAATTATATTTGAGTTATCTAATTAATTATCTAGAGGGGGTTGATATAGTTATATAAATGGAATAAATGGATGAACGCGAAGCCATAACCAAAAAAAACTTATATTAAAAATACAAATAAAATAGAAAAAACAATACAAAATTAGAATTCATATATATAAGTACACTATAGAGATGACATAGATTAATCGATATGCTATTTTTGTTAGAGACTCAAATTAAATATAAAATATATTAATTAGATTGATGATGACTTATTAGTGCTACTAATTAAGTAGCTTTAGTAATGTTCTTTTTGTCTGCCTACTTAATTATTTTTGATATGTTAATGTACAACGAATATTAGTAAGCATATGTTAATTGTAGTGTCATTAGTTAGAAGTTTATGTTATTATTACGATTAGACAAAAATATCTTTTAAATTACTCATATGCGCGCTCTAATATAATTATTAGGTAAATTCTTGTGGGTAAACTTTATATTTGCTCAATTAATCCTTTTTATCCTATAATTTTTTCACTCAATATAATTAAGGTAATTTTCATTAGTTTCTGTTCACCCATGTATAGTAAGCATCATTCATGTTTTTCCTTTTCTTTTTTGCAATCAATTAATATGAACTTATATCATTATTAAGGATGGAATGTAACAGTGGTTATCTTTATTTAATGTTAGAATCATTTTTCATTTTGCTTTGGAAATTATATTCTACTAGATTAATTATAAAAATATGCCAGCTATTATTTATATATTTTAATTAGCAATAAATACTATATACATATTACATTTAAGCATTTAGAATCATTTGACTTGAAGAAAAAAAATACCGAAATAAAAATATATGTGAAGCCTTGAAATTACATAGTAAACATTATAGCTTTTTGTACCTAATCCCACTTTTCCTTCCCTAACTCCAATTATGAATCCTTTTTTAGAAAAATAAATATTGCGATCTATTAGAATTCTTTTCTTTAATCTCTTGATATGATAAATTAAGTTTTCAACAGTTTTTGATAGAGCTATATAGGATGAAAGCATATATATATATATATATATATATATATATACATAA
Source organism: Verbascum thapsus (assembly GCA_963669365.1). Lineage (NCBI taxonomy): Eukaryota > Viridiplantae > Streptophyta > Magnoliopsida > Lamiales > Scrophulariaceae > Verbascum > Verbascum thapsus. Next base: position 11,814,410 of record OY770118.1, read on the forward strand.
TAATATATCAGTGTATATATATAGAGGTTAATTCTCCCATTCATACTAAAAAATCTCTCCACCAACATAATAATATTTTCACGAATATTGCTGAGAGAGAAAACTATTATTTAAATTCTTTATCAGAAGATTCAATAACTCAACAATAAATCTCAAACTAACATAACATATACAGAGCTAAATCTAGCTTCAAGTTTAAGAAATTAGTAAACTTTGCCGCTTCCTTCTACTTAAAAAAAAAAAAAGAAAAATCAATAAAAAATTTATTCAAAGTTTTCGATCGCTCTATGACAACATGGGTTTACTTTAATCATCTAATAAAATGAAAAAAAAAATCTGGAAATTTAAGAAATAGACGAAATTTAGCATATATATATATATACACCAAGAAAATATACCAATACTTATATATAGTAACGTAAATAAAAAACCCTATTGTTTGTTCAAATTCTTAGAGTAAATGTTTTTCATCACAAACCAAATCAATACTTATTTTTATACACATACGTAGATCTACAAATACTACCTATAATACGTATATAATTATTACTACATACGCTTATTTCAAGTAGAATAATGATCAACAATCTTTGCCATAACCTGTACCTGAGCCTTTAGGCACTTTATATAATGAGCTGTTTCATTCAACAATCTGCAAATCTCCATTCCTTCGCAACCCGGGACGAGCTCTCGAAGATCATTCTCCTGTTTAATCGAACCCACGTAATCTTTTCTAGGGTTTCCTCTGATGATCCTTGTCCTCTTGCTAAAATGCGCATGGTGCGTTCTGTTCTTCTTCATCATCCCCCGGTTCGTAAGTAGGGCCCGGCTCCACGCCCTCCTGGGCCCCACTGCAGAAGCCATGGATGAGTAAGCTGCAGTTTTTATGATACTGTATTTATCAGCTATGGATTGAGAAGGGCTGATTTTGTTCTTGTTTAGCTTCTTCATGGCTTGAAGAAATTTAATGGCGAATTTGGTTTTGATGGAATTAGGGTTTTTGGGTAGATTCTTGTTAGTTGTCATGGTGATGAAAAAGGGTTTGATAGATGAAGAAAAAATTAGGGTTTTCTGTTTTGGGAGATAAAAGATTTTGTTTCTGACACAAAGGGGGCCTCTATAGTCAGAAGAACAAAAGAAAACTTCAGTTCTAGACTTGATTTCTGAATCACATTATCTCTTTATAACACAAATAGTAGTGTGTGTGTGTGTGTGATATATATATGTGTATATATATATATATATATATATATATATATAGAGAGAGAGAGAGAGAGAGAGAGAGAGAGAGGTGAAAGAAGAAACATGTGAAGGGAATGAAGAAAAGAAGAATATTAGGGAGAGTAAGGATTGAAAATGGGAGGTGGGGAAAGACTTGAGAATCAATCTTAAGTTTTTGTGAATGTTTATTCTAATTTCAAAATTCTAATTGGATGAAATTAGATAAGTATTTATATATTACATGCATATATATATTATAATATTTGATGAATGTTTAATTTTCAAGGATAAGGGGCAACCACCATATGATCGCACATGGTTCCATTGCACTCAACTTGAAATATTAATGGTGGGCCATTTTTTAATTCATTTTCTTAATTTGAGTACTCCATTATTGCTAATGCTAGCTATCCTTCATATAATATATATAAAAATATATGTATTTATATATTTATATATTCTTTTTCTACTTTAATTTGCTCTCTTTTTTGCCGTTTGGGAATTCAACAAAATAGTGGCGGCTGCCGCGGTTGAGATGGAAGATATAATATATATATATATATATATATATATATATATATACATTTTAGTGTTAGTTTTTGTTCATAATCATATGCTAGTTTGCTTGCTTGGATTTAAGGTAGTGTCAGTTTTTGAATCCTATGCAACCGAATTGATAGTAAAATTATAATTAATGAGATAAAAAATATAATTGGTTAACTCGTATGACATTAAAAGTAGATTTTTTTCGTTATATTTATTATATTTGTTAGGATAAGTCGTTTGGGACTCGAGAGTTATTATATATTTCACTAAATTAATTGAGTTTGATTAAACTTATTTTGAAGAAAAATTCTCCATCTCGTATTAGCTTGATCGTAAGAACTATATATATATATATATATGACATAATCGATCGTGTTGTTCCTAAACTAGGGTGAAAGAAAAGCAATAGAAGATGGTTTTCATGATGTTGATAATGGGTATTTTCTTGTATAATTTAAGTTAAAAGACATGATTAATCATGGACTTTGTCGAAATCTTATAATTAATCTTGACTTTTGGTACGTATATTAGTTAGAAATCTATGTTCTTAGAAGATCAATAATTAATGGTTTTCCCAAAGCAAACACATCCTGAAACGGCCTCAATATATAAATCTATTGCAATATTTTATGACATTATAAATGTTTAAATTATTTTATGAAAATAATTGGGAATCAGAATGAGACTTGTTTGGACCACGGCCTAATGGCTCGTAATTTGAAGGCTTATTGTTAATTAGATATTTTAATTTGAAAATCTGATACCCTTAATAGGAATTTAAGGCCTCCATGACCAGACTGGCATTGACTTTTTACGTATATAATAATAATAATAATAATTTAAAAATATTACAAATTTCAATCACAAAAAATAATTAAGGTGGCAATATATATATATATATATATTTCAATATTAATATTATTGTCATCGTTTATCTTAATGTGATCCATCTCATTCTAAACTCTAAATAAATACATAGTCGTGCCTCGTCAATATTATTTTTCCATAATATATTATTTAAATTTGCAACTAATTAAAATAAAATCAAGAGAAAAAAGGAGATGCGCAAATCAAACCAACGCACGCTTGGGTGGAGCAATTATTTAAGAGGTAGATTTGAATAGAAAAAGAGGAACATGGGTAGGGTCGGTTATGCCAATTGATATTACGACTTGTTAACTAATCTCACTATTTAATTAATTACCCTAATAATAATGCATGTTTTAGATAAGCTATATCTCACATGCATGCATATATGCATGCTGCTTTTTCCATCATATTTATTATAATCTTTTTGTTAGGTCTACCTGACATTTACTGCATTAATCTTTCTGTGATGTATTTATTTGGCATATATATGTATTTATTGGCGTAATTATCGCTCTATAAGTATATATATATGTGTGTAAATTACACTACTAAGTACTAAATGATTTGAAAAAAAAAAAATACTAAGTATAAATCCCACTTCTAATTTTTTGTAAATGTATAAAAATACTTCTTTTCAAATGACTAGTTCTGTATATATTCGTTCTTTAATAAAACCAAAGTAAATGAAGCATATAAAGCAAGATATGTTAATTTATCAGCACAATTAGACATTGTAAGAAAAACTTTCATATTATTAATTAATATACTATACAGCTGTATTTTTCAAGGGAAAATTACATTTTCAGTACCAATACTTAAGAGTATTAACAATTTAAATCTTAATATTACAGTATTCACAACATAGCCATCCTTGAGCTTTCGTAAAACTAGATATATCGAGCCTCGAATAAATCGTTCTCTTATAAACATCACTAAGTCGGTCAGTTATCTATTACTATCAACAATACTAATAAGCCAATTGACAACAGGTAAACAACAATTGCAATATATACATTATAGATTTTTCAGATCAAATGTGCATTACTATACGAACCCGAATTCATATTTAATTATGACTATACACAATAGCTGCTTAGCCTCAAGCAAACTCGAGTATTCTAAATCGTTCAAAATTTTCAATTAATACAATGTAGTACTTACAATTTTTCAAATTTCAGGCGATGATTAATTAATTACCATTGTCATAGTCGAGCTTGAGCTCGTATCCAGAAGGCTACCACTCTCACTGTCTGAAGATACATGTACAGGTCCAGTACATAATACTTGAGGATCATCTTTTGATTTACCTAATAAATGCATGTAAAAAAATGTTATAAAACCGATGATTTTTCATTTGAGTTAAGAAATTAAGATTTTTACCTGAATTCAGGAAGCAAAAATATCGAACATCCAAGTTTTCTTGCAATAACTGATGATGTAATTGCATTCATCTTTTTCTCCATTATTCAAAGTTTCAAATTTTAGAAAAATTAATTGAATTCAGAAATAAAAACAGAAAGCCTGCAAGAATCAGTTTAAACACTCCAAAACGAAAAGATATCAAATGAGTTACTTGGTGAGTTTATATGTTAAAAGTGTTGATTGAATAAAGCAACATTAATTAAGTATCTAAATACTTACAACTAAAGATTTTGATGTACTTTTAATAGATGCTTCAATTATAAGCGCGAAGGATATATATATATATATATATATATATATATATAAACAGTTTATAATGATAAAGACATCGTTTTGACATCATGGATATTTTCATAAAAACGATTCATGTCTTGATGATGCTCTCCTTGAGTTTTTATGTGATATATACATAATAAAAACACAAATATTGAGGTCATCAAATAAGCCCTGTGGCTGTGGATGGATTTACTGATCCGAATTATGCCACAATCGATCGATGAATATAATCATCAGTCTTTATCTAAATGTAGTCAAATTCTGAAATTCAAGCCCAATATGATTTAACTTCGAATAGCTAGGGTTACATACTTTACTGTATTATTAATAACTCAGTAATGATAATTATCAACCTTTTATTTTATTAAGATGTCAGCAGCATCAATAATTAATTCCTTCACATGGGAATGAAATCTTAAGTTCTTTAAGAGCTGAATTAAGCATGTTAAATCTCATCAAATCAATATTAAGGCCACCCTTTTTTAGCTCATATGAAAAGGTTTTCTGAATAAAACTATATTACCTAATATCAGTTTCTTATTTCCTTGAACAAAATGCCATTTCCAGCAATTTTGACCACTTGATTTTCCAATTATTATCAATAAAAGAGCTATTAAACCATATATATGAAGTTTTTTATGGCTAAGCAAACTTGTCAAAGACAAAATATAACTAAACAACAGTGATACGCCGTCTGTGGGAATCGAACCCACGACCACATGGTTAAAAGCCATGCGCTCTACCAGCTGAGCTAAGACGGCTTTGATGGCGTTTATGCGCCTCTGAATAATAGAAACTGAAGGGTTATTTTTGCAAATAAGGACAAAAGTCGGGGCATTATAAGGACATTACAATTGATTTAATTTAATTCCGCTTCATCGCTTCCTATAAATACACCAACTGTACAGTCTCACATATTTCCATTTTCATTTTCACTCAGTTTTTCTTTCTTGAGTTTCTCTCTCCTAGGGTTGTTCATTTACCTTAAACTCTCACAACAAGATCATGGCACAGATAGCACAAGACGTTGTCGGAGCTGAGAACGAAGCCGCTAAGGCGGTGCCCGAGGTTTTCACGGCGGTGAAGCCGTGGCTGGTGGTGGAGGCGCCGAAGGCAAACGACGCCGTTCAGTTCTACAAGGCTGCGTTTGGAGCAGAGGAGGTGAGCCGCGTGAGTCATCCTAAGAGGAAGGCGGATCAGGATCTACCTCTTCTTATCTCCGTTGACCTCAAGCTTGGATCCTCTACTATTGTTGTCTCTGACCTGACTGATGACCTCTCTGCTCCGTACGTTTATGAGTTTTTCTTTATTTTCTATTCGATAATTTTTGGCATTAAGTCGGTTAGATCCGGTGTTTCTGAGCTATTATTGCTTTAAGTCGTTGATTGACTCGTGAAGATGTGCTTCCTCTTGGTTTGCATGAGGTTTCTGGATGAGATACTGATTACTGTCTCCTGGTTTATCTCACCGCTTATGTATATTTCATAATTTCTAGCACTTTAATGTCTGGAAAAATAACTCTGCGCGGCTTATTTCTTGTGAGCTTTTAAAATGCATGCTCTGCTGTGTCAGTAACAAAATAATAAAATAGTAACTCATTAAAGAATGTTGATCCACAGCATAAAATGTTTATATGAATTTATTATTGTATTTCAGGGTAAAAGCTGCAGTAACAGGTAGCGTGTTCTGCCTGGAGACGGAGGACGTTGAAGCTGCCGTAGCCAAAGCTGTGGCTGCCGGAGCTGTCTCAGAAGGCGAGATCTCGGAGGGTGAAGACGCGTGCTGCGGTGGGCGCGTGGGAAAGGTCAAGGACCCGTACGGCAACGTCTGGATGATCTGCAATCCTGCTACGAAGTCTACCGACGTGGCAGCATAGGACGTAAACACCTGTCACTAGTGACTAGTCTTTTCGCTATTTCTGTTTTGTACTAAATAAATCAACTCGGGATGACGTGACTTGGATTAGTACTGATTAGTAGTTTGATTGTTAATTAGCTTATAATGATGGGGTAATTAGTAATTTGAATTATTAAACTATAACTAATGTTTGTATTGGACAGTTAATTACTGCTTATTAGTGCTAATATGTGGCCTTAATCGTGTGTGCTATTGGATTATAAGGTTATTTTGAAGAGTATAGCTAAATTACCTTGGTTTGCCTCGTTAGAAGACAAGATCTTAATTTGATATGGTTATTATTTGGATTTTGGTGGTTAGTTTATATTTTATTGTTGGGGTTTTAGTTTTGACTGGCATTCTTTGTGGGATTCGTGGTCCCCACTAGTAGTTGGGAGTGGATTTCTCTTGATTATTTAAATTTATTTTTATTCCACCAAAAAGTAAAAATAGCTATTGATTTTGTTTGTTAACAAAGTCTTGTGCTATTAACAAACAAAAAAATTATGAGCTTAGTGTGGTTTTATTTTGGGTTTCAAAATCTGGTGATGGGCTTTATTTACCAACATGCTTATCAAATATGCCTAATTGAAGCAGGTTATATAGATTGCGCCGTCCGGCTGACTTTACATAGTTTACCTGTATAATAAGTCTTTATTTGACATATATATATATATATATATATATATATATATGATTAGTTGGATCTTTATCAAAGCAAGGCTTATTAAAGAATTTTCTTGTGCATATTGCAAATCTGGATCAGCCCACTGTTTAAATTGGATGAAAAGTTTGATTTGAAGCCCACATCATTTAATGACTGACAAACTTGATTGAGATCAGGCCCATAAATCAAATTACTTATTTCGCATTAGGTTTAGTGCCCAATCTCATTATCGCAGCTTAGTTGCAAAGAGCTTATGGGCTTAAGCCCTGGCCTGGGCATGAATTCTAGTATGGGCTTGAACTGCTGGGCTAACTCAAATCCAAACTCCCAATTTCCTTATCGATCGGCCCATTAGGACTTTAATCTGTAATTTTATATGAAATAATTTTTTTTATGTTTAGAAGTGAATTGAGAGGAAAAATAAAGTCGTTCTAATAGAGAGATGAGAAAATGTGAGATATGAGGTAAAGAAGTTGATTTCTGCACAAGTTTAATAATAATAAATACATGTATATATATATTATATAAATTTATACTCATAATAATTCACGGCGATGCAAATTACAATTAGTGATAAAAGGATTGTTTTCATCATTGTGAATTAATGATAACAAAAAGTGTCGTTATTATTATATTTATGTCGTCTCTAAAACTCCTATTAAATTATGTCACTAATTGCAAAATGGTGGCAACTTAAAAAGATTTCATGTCATTATGAATCACTATTGTGACAAAATAAAAATTGTTATCACTTCAAATGTATTTTTTCTTATAATTTTCGTATTTGTTACTAATATCACTTCCTGTCATAATGTAATTATTATAGTGATAATAGTATTCAACTTTCCCAAATTTTTGTGTTATTACTTCCGTCATCAACATAATTCTGTTTTCAAATTATATGGTATATTTGAATAACATTTTTTTATCAAAATAAATAATAATAAGACATTTTAATTTCATTTGATAATAAAAAGACAACGAATACAAATGAAAAGTTTTTGAATGACCATAGATGAGGGCCCCTGTATTTTCATTGGTCTGAGATTGCATCACGTACAGTACAGACATGCACATTAATCAAAGATGTCAAATATAACTCAAATTGGATCACAATTAAATCAATCAGATTCAAAAATTTGTTGCATTCCTCGAGAAAGATTTTTATTTTTTTTATGATTTGGTCTAAAGATTTTAATGATTTATGAAATAATGATGAGCATATAATTAGATTAAGGTAATGAGTAGAATTATTTCTTTCATCACCCATCTAACAAATTGCACTAATAAATCATATTTAAAAGTTAAAACCATGAGAAGGTTGTAAGTTTTAAGATTCCATATAATAATGTAACCGATTTATTTCACAGAAAAAGGTGGAATTAAAATTGTGGTACATGGCTATATGAAAAGGTCAACAGTTGATTTCCCATGTTAAAACTGGATAAGTATTGTACATTTATTTATCCAAATTCTACTTAATTAAAAAAAGATTTAATATGATAAGATTTTATATATATATATATATATATATATAAAATACAAAAGACTGTTTCCAAACAGTACATCTGAATGGTGATGTATACAGAGTGTTGACTCTATGCCCATGTCCATTGAAAATTGTATACTTTTTTATTTAAAAATTAGAGACTTTTGGTTCTATAGCATTTATGGGAGACATAATTAAGTTAATGCATGTGGGGTTAAAAGCCCTTTTTCAACTTTTACTTTTCCATGTTTTTGAGACATAAATCTCGATAATCGAGTCCTTCGAATATTTTATGGAGTATTTCAAATGGAGTAACGGTGTTTTATTATAATATCTTATGTTGTATAATTCAATTATGAAAACTAAGCTGATTTTATTAAAATTAATCTAGTTTAGCATAGAATGACTCATATTTAAATTGTGAAGAATTTATTACGAATTTTTAATTGCAAAATGGAAAGTATACATGTAATATGTTTTATGAAACGTACGGTGTGACTAGATGAAACTTTCTTCATACTCAATTTTGACGAAAAAAAGAAATTTCTTCATACTATACTCTTTCCAAGCAAAAATGACAAGTTTATTATTGTTGTTGATCTCACAAATTTGACCATTATTTACCAAAAAAAGAAGAAAAAGAGACCATTTCCCTAAATAATATTACAAAATTTCATTAAAAATGCACTTATAGTTAGGGGTGTTCACGAGTCGAGCCGGCTCGCGAGCTCGGCGAGCCGGCTCGAAAATAGCTCGACTCGAGCTCGATAAAATTCGAGCTCGAGCTCGAGCCTATCGAGCCTAGCTTTCTATCGAGCCGAGCTCGAGCCTAAACATGCATGTTCGCCAGCTCGCGAGCCTGAATAGTAATAAAAATAAAAAATAAAAAAAAATAATTTTTAATTAATATATATAAAAAATAAATATTTATTAAATTTTTTTATATAAAATGATATATTATAATAATATATTTATAAATAATAATATTGTTGACTTTAATTATAACTACATTTAATAATATATGAATAAATATAAAATTAATTAAATATTTTTATTAAAAAAAATTATAAAAAAATATTTTTTTATAAAAAATATTTTTTTTTTGAGCTCGAGCTCGAGCTCGAGCTCATATTTCTGGAGCTCGTCGAGCTCGAGCTCGAGCTCGAAAATTATGGCTCGAGCTCGAATTTTTTGGCAAGCTCGGCTCGAGCTCGACTCGTGAACACCCCTACTTATAGTATGAACTAAATTTCAATTTTACTTTACTTATCAGTTTGGGTGAGTCACAATTTACCCTCTAAAATTTTACCCATCAAACTATGAAGGGGTAAAGTGCTATTTGACATATTTTCTTTGGCAAAATTAATATTCATCCTGGATTTTACTGATAAAGAACAAAAATATATATTTACTCTCTTACAAGAATATCTATTTATTTTGGAAACACCAGTTATTTGATTTAATCAAGATGCTCATCATTTTAAAAAATGAATTCTTAAAACCAAATAAAATCACACCCAAATATTTTCAAACCAATCCCAGTTATAAAGACAATTAAATGCATAACAATAATGCCAAGAGACCTTACCTGATTGCACACCTCATTAAACCTATTTTTGATCTCATTTCATCCCTGTTTGAAGCTTTTCACTAGCTGCACAAGCAACCAAACTTTATGGCAATTTTTTATAAATAAATAATAAATAAAAGATATGTAATAATTAATTGGAATGAATATACACACATGACACAACCAGCGACAAACAAGGCAAATCAATGACTGCCCTGATTAAAGTCATAAAGATATCTTCCCTTAATTAATGTTAAAGCATATAAATTCTGGCCCTCACTCTGTTTTTTTGTGTCTGCTATTAATGCTTCGATTTTTGAGCTTCTTTACTTTCCCTTTCTTCTTCTATACAAACACTGCAGTGCATATATTAACAAAAAATATAATATTTACATTTTAAATATGTAAATATATGTGTTGTTAATATATTTTATGGTGTTAAAACATAACTAAATCAACAATTTCTTTGGATCCCTTTTCCTCTAAACCCCACAACACCCCTATAGGCCTATACTACACCAATTTGAATTATTTAATAGTACTTTTTTTTCCTAACTTTTAAAACACACCACTCTCCTACCCTAGTAGAAAAGAAGAAAGAAAAAGAAACCCCATTTATATTAAAAGCCTCTCCTTTTCTCTTTAGATTTTCACATCCTATAAAAGCATGCACTTATAGAATTCACTATCATTCTCTCAAAAATTCTCAACTCACAAGTCAATATACCCAAGATTCCTTCAACCCTTCTCTTCTTTTGACATCCCACCAATGGATGTAAGCAATTAGCACACTCATTCATTTCATTCTTTTTCTTAGAAATGAATATTCAAGAACCCTTTTTTTATGCAGGAATTTTACTTTAGGAGGAGGCATGTACCTGCATTTGGGAGCTGGGATTGCAACGAAGACTTGGCCTTCACAGAGTGCTTTGAATCAGCAAGGCAAGCAGGGCTGTTGCGATATAGCTATGGTGAGGATCGTGATTTGTATGTGGCTGGTGATTTGTATGAGAACGATGTTGTCACCCCTGCTGTTATTGTTGTTCCTCGACGCCGCAGGGTAAGTTCTTTAGCCTTCATTACAATGTGTAAACGTAGCATCAATTATGTTGTAGTGATGATGATTTTAAGTGTCTGTAAAAACAGGGTAAAAGAACATCAGGGTATAGTACTAATAAAGAAGAAAAGGAAGAGAAAAAACAATGGGGTTTGTGTGATTGTGATTGTGAATTGAAACAAGCAGCAGATTCAGGGCCACCCCATAGAGCTAGAGCTAAAGCAGTAGATGAAGATCTGTACAAGATTTCACCTCACATCCTCCGTCAACATGCCAAAAGGGTACCCCTCTTTAACTCTTTTATACAACATTTTTCAGTTTTTTTCATTACAACAATGGTCATATGCAATTCAAACTGGAGTCAATAGATGCGATTATAACAGGAAAATCCCATTTATTATTGCATAAGAAATAGAGGGATATTAGTAAATTTGAGTAACAATTTCAGTCAAATCATATGTAAAAGTTTTTGTTTTTTTGGATAATGTGCAGAAGAGGAGATGGGGCTTCTTTTCAAGCTGTCTGCGGCCTACATGTGTGATTTGAGCGTGGTGAAAAGCTCATTCACATTATCATATATCATTATAATATGATCTCACTTAGTAAATATATGGACAAGACAAGAATTAATATTAGTTTAGTTTAGTTAATCTCACACAGTTGTCGGAAAAGTGTGATTTAAGCATTTTGGGAGTGGCGTAGAAGATAATTAATCATTATCATCATCATATCATATGATAATGATAACAAATTCATGTTTTTTGGCACTGTTTTCAATCTACTATTTGTATTAAATAGTAAGACTATGGTAAAAAGGGAGGGAACATCATCATGTCTTGGATTTCTCTTAAGTAATTTTATTTATCTCCCTTATTGTTCTTCAACTGTGTCACTTAATTAATATTTTGAATGTTCCTAAGTATGCTTACTTTTTCTTATCTATATTCCTCTACTGCAACACCAGCTTTTTATATTACTCAAGGGATTTAGATCGCCAGAATAAATTGAGTTGAATATAGAAAAGGGAAGTCATAACTTCAAAACCATAAAAGCCCATGATGAAAAATAGATTAACAGATCATTTTTCAACAATTCTTTTATTGATGATCAAGTAATATAAGGATGAAAATACTACTTGTGGAACACAAATGTCACAATAACAGAGTAGGCATAATAACACAAATCAGGTATATAATGAAAGAAATAAGAACATTTACCTGGAATAGATTGTTGAGGGAGTGCAACAAGCAAAACTGTAACTTTTGCCTCTCATGGTATATCAAGTTCTTCCCACTCTCCATATAAAATAAATCCACTTATAAAATCTTCGAAAAGGAAAAGTGCAACCCTACAGCAAGTTAGAGAAAAAAAATCGATCTTAATCATGAACATTGACCTGGTATATTGCTTGAATAGAAGCTAAAGCCTAAAAACCATCAACTTTGCTGATTAGGTTTTTTCTGCAAATATCCACCATGAATTCATTTAAATCACTTCCATTAAAAATTTATTGATGCTCTAAATTTTATCAAATAATCATTACCTAATAAGGGATAGATCGTTGCGGCGGCGACGGGTCGGAAAGGATGGACTGAAAATGCTGATAGTTTGCTTATCGACGCCACTACGGAGGAGCATGAAACAGGCCAGCGATCGAGCACAGAAGAAGAAAATTGGAATTGGGGGAAAATTACAAAAGAGTGTTTAATTTTAGGGTTATTGACAGTTTGAGCTCTCCAATTATCACTTTTTAGCATAATGCACCCTAACATTATATATTTTTTTTTTTAGACTTAGCATTTTTAAATTACATATATCTCGACATTTTGCACCGTTAAGTATCTAATTCACACATAATAATGAGATGACTCATTTTAAAGAGGGTAAAAAAAGGCCAATTTTCTAACCTTTTTGGCTGATTGCGTAATTAAATCCTACCATTTTACCCTCACAAAGTATGAGTTCATCTTATTTTTATGATGAGCTAGATAAATATGTGCAATTTGATGATGCAAAATGTCAAAAAATTAATAAATTGAAGGATGCATTTTGCCAAAAAAAAGTACAATTGAAAGGTGCAAAGTAATTATATTTTAAGCCCCTGAGTTCTTAGTTTGAAAGCTAATAAATAGTCTTATTAAATAAATGAGTAAATATTCTATTAATATTTACAAACTCACTAATAACCTATAAACTACAGTTTATAAAATCTTATAAACTCAGCAAAACCCCATCAATCACATATGTATGAGGAGAGTATTTTGATCTCATAAAAAAATATTGAGTTATAAACACATGACCATTTTGTTGATCGGGGGACAATGTTCAATTTTATATAAAAACAGCCATTACAATAAGCCTGTGTTAAAAGTATTGGATGTCCTTTTGGGGGCAAAAAGCATGAATTTTAATTAAAAAATACCTACCTTACTCATTTCAAATAAATGGGATATAACATATGATTTTTGGGCATAAATATAGGTGCATGATCAAAACAAACCCCCCAAAAAAAAACATGAAAATTCATACTAAAACAGTGTCCCTGTTGAAGCAAACTGATACTAAAAGCACCATTGTTTAAATACACCTGGTAAAATTTGAAATATTCATTTCAGGTATGAAATGAGCCCATTAAAAAAGCAAACAGTTTTTCCTACTTCTAATTTAAAAAAAAAAAAAGATATCATTTATCGAAAATATGAAATTTACAAACAGAACACTTAAGGAACAATGGAATTCGATACATACTATACATCACGAGACTATGATGCCTGAAGCGCCCTAACACGTGCAGTCAATTCCTTGACTTGGTTCCTCAACCGTTCTGGGTTGCAGAAAAAATCAACAAACACCCGCCTTTGCAGTGCCATTTCTTGAGAATGATGTTTAACAATCTGCATTTTGAATACAATGAGGTTTATAAAACACATTTCTGAGATGTGTTTCAAGAAGAATGGATAGTAATAATACCAAAATGAGACTGAAAATATACCTCGTTTTTCTTGCAATGTTCAAGTGTCACGTCTTCAACTGCAGTCGAGAGCTTCACATTGACCTTTTCCATTTCATCCAGCTCCTTCATCAGAGTCTAGATAGATTTGAACATAGAGAGAAATAGAAAGAGATTAGAGTGGCGTAAATAGAATAAAAGTTTTAAGATCAAAAAAATTAACTAGCAAGTCTGATGTAAAGTATCACTCAAATCAAATGCATTCAGTGAACAATCAACATTCTGCTAAATTAGAGGTAACATGTACAAATAATTATCTCCAAAAACTATCTTAAACAAATCACAGTTTTCAGTAAAGTGGTATCAAAGAGCTTATGTGCATATATTGCAAGATAAACGGTAATTAGAAATGAGCATGGTAAGTAGTATACCCAGGGAGTCAGTATAGGTTGCGCAGTTGTAGATGATGCAAATAATAATTGCTGTAAACTTTGAACAAGGGTACACCTGAAATAACATCACGAGCGATATGAGTAATGTCCAAAGTACACAACATGACAAGCAACATAAGAGACAGGTAAGTTTCATTGGTTGATGTTAGAGATCTTTATAGAACTTTACACACCTTTCAATGGGGCTTTGAGAATATATCTACACTAGTTATCAATGGAAAGGGTCTCTATGATTGAATCGATACGATAAAGAAGCATATGATCAGAAAAATAACTCACAATTCGTTAATACATCTGTTTCTGTCCTCAGGCAGGGCATATTCTAGGTCAGACTGCAAAGTCTTCAGGTCGGAATGAAGGTTAGATAATTGTTGAACAATGCCCGGAACAGACACGTATGTTGATAAACCAGCTTGAGCATCTGAACAAAATCACATAATTACATGCATTATTTTTATGGATATTTTCTCCAAGAAAAGAAACATGTCTATCAAAATTTCTTACTTGAATAGATACTCAAAAGATCTCTAACACCATGGAGAAAAGTGTCTCGATCATCCACTGCTCCTTGTTCCGGTACATCAGATGCAGCTTGAACCAATGCCATACAACGGTCCTTGAAGGATATATTGCCATATAAGTTAAGCTTTATGCATAATAAGGATATAGTATGAGAAGTATCCTAAAATAAACAAAAAAGTGTATTCATACCACTCGGCCTTTGCCCGCTGAAAGGTACCCTTGTAGCTCTAACTCAATAACTTTAAGCAAGGAATAAGCTCCAAGCATAGTCTTCTTTTCCAACTGACAGGCTAATTTCAAAAATTGATGCCGCGATAGCTGGTTAATCAAATGATTTATGAACTGCAAAAGAAGTTGCAACGAAAAAGATGAATATATATCCTTAGTTGCCGTATGAAAAAATATCATAAAGTGCTAAACATACCGCCTTTTGCCGATTAATATAAAATTCTTGACGCATAACCTTCAAATCGTAGTCTCCTACATATAAGAGCAAGAAACTTATATCATCATTGATAACTGGCAGCACAATCAGGCAAAGTTAGGAAACTAAATGTGTAGAACAGAATCTCTCTCAGAAATTGTAACTAGGAAACAATGATTTATACCTTGTAAGATGTATGTATCTTGTAGCTGAGCCAGTTCCCAACAAAGATCTGGAACAGTCTGAAGAAAAGGTTGCAATCAAAAAAACATAGAATAACTTGGAACATGATATGTTTAATTCCATTTTGGGCAGTTATCCAATTTTTCTTTCATGAAACTTCTTTCAAAATCGAAATATGGTGGCAAGGAAGTAGTCAATGAGAAGATTACGTGGAAATCTCTAATGTACAACTAAATTAGTCAAGAAGTCAGAAACAATCTTCAGATCATAACAGAACGGAGGAAGACCAGCTACTTTCTGCAACGGCTTCTGATCAGGTGGAATGAGGGGAACTGTTTTACTATTCGAGCAGCTTACATTGTTGCTGCCTCAGTACTTTTGAGAATGTAAAGGCTGCCACTCGTAGGAGCTGCCAGGGCTCGAAGCAGAGATTGGTTAAACAAGCACGACATTGTAATTCATGTAATGTTCGCTTATCTGGATGAGAAGGCATAAAATTCTTGATTCCGGTAGGGCTACCAACTTTTACAGTCAAAGGGAGTTAAACTATCACCTATCACTAATTCAATTGCAACTGGAGAAGAATTACACATATGACAATTGACAAGAAACCAAAAGTATTACAAAAATGCTAGTCATGCAGAGCATAGGATTGTCCAACAACCACTAGACGTATAGGCAAAATTGTCATTGCAGATACAAACCTCAGACAACAACTTCTCTTCTTTGCGATATAAGGTTGAAAGTTCTCCAGCCAGTTCAGCATGCTTTCTCCTGCTCAAGGACATAAGCGGTGATAAGAAATCTTTTAACACCACAAAATCAAGAGATTGTTACTAGTTAAGTCAAAAATAAAATGGCATCAAAAAATTGCAAGCTTGCGCGCTTCGGAAATTCTTTCCAGTTCTATCATGGAAGGGTAAAATTAGTTGAGGTGTATGCTATATTAAGAATTTCAAAAATTAGATGATCTCACCAAATAACAAATAAAAGGGAAAATAGCCTATTATATACCTCATGTGACTTCCTCTATGATCTGCTTTTAACATGTCTTAATATTTTGTAGCCAGTACATATCAATTTTCATGTCCAGAATTTTCAAGACTTTGTGTTTTTCTTTTCCCACCACTGAATAAACTTGACATTTCTGTATATACTTGCACTTGTAGAAGAATTTGAACGTACTGCTTAACATCGTCAAATGTTCCATCTAAATGACTGTTTTTACATTTTACGTAGTGGGATTTATGTATACAATGTGCAAAAGAGTCATCGTTTTCTAACTATACCATTCCTGTACGATCAAAGGGTGGATTATTTAGAGTGATTTGATCAGTTTTGTTTAGTCTTTTCCTCAAAAAACACTCCAGAATATGTTGGTACCAAAATTGAACCAAGAGCCAAAAGAAATTTGTAAATAGAAAAAGTAAAGTACTACCGAAGAGAATGAAGGTCAAGATGGATGTGAGCTTCATCCGATGTCACTTGAGCCTTAAGTGTCATGAGGAGAGCTTGCTGCTTAGCATTCTCAACTTGAGCTTCTACCCATTGTCTTTCACTTGTTCCGAATCTGGCACAAGAACTGATGCTCATGAGTAATGAGGAAACATTTGTTCATATCAAGAAGAACAAACCCTCTATCAGAAAATGTGGAAGATATTCAACGCGAAGGCAATCATCAAAGTGAACCGCTACTAAAAGCCAATCTAAAATTGTTATACCTTGGGACCAGATATTAAAGCCAGCAAGACCATATAAGAATCCAGAAGTCAAATGAATTTACACGTCAACTTATACTACAGGCTAATACATCCTTTTTAGCATGGGACAGTAAGTGCATAAAAAGGGTGATACTGAACTTTTTTTTTGGTGTACGATACTGAAACATAAATGGCGTTGTGCTTGTTTCGTCGCCAAAGCATAGAAAACAGAAATTTCAACTAGCTATATGTGTGTTTGTTTTTTGCATTTATTGTAACTATCTAGCTGGTGCTTCAATAGATGAACCTAATTTGGATTGTGACTACAATGAGAAAAAAAGAAACCGCTGATGGCATGGTGGTGGCAGCTGCATTTGATCCATTTGTTGTTTCATATTAATTTATGTCAAACAAATAAGTATTTTTTACTTCTTATGAATTAGTGGTTCCTTAGATATGTCAAGCATATACACTGTCGGCATGAACCACATCGAGTTGGGAAGTCCAGCAGGCAATGTGAACTGTGAAGCATGTAAGCATGTATATAGTCAACGACCGCACTGCGGAAAAAATGCTGTTCAATTATCTTATGTTCCAATGCATTTCATTGAAATATCAATTTTGCCTTCCAAAACTTCTATAATAGCAAAACTTTAAAAAATTGTAGTGGGGAGCCAAAATATTTTGTGAATTTTGGATGCTAAAGAGTTCTGGTACAAATTCATGCATTTCAAACTTACAAAGATGTTTCATGAGAATGATGCAAGTCAACCTAAACAGATGCATGAGAAGGATCCAGACAATGAGTTCAAAAAAGAGCAAACGTAAGTTTTCAGTATACTGAACTGTTTACAAGTGTATCAAAAAAAAGTTTCACTAAAATTAACTTGAGTATAATCACTTTCCCATGGAAACTAACCAAGTACTCACTCCAGAAGAATTAAGATAATATTGATATGTGACTAGAAGTAACCAGTCAAAAACATGCAAGTTAAATAAGATCTAAAATACATAATTTATACAAATAAGGCACATACATGGACCGTAGCCGCTGCAATTCAGAAAGCCGCTGATGCTGCGTGTTCTTCGAATCTAGCACGTCAATTTAAAAAATAGAAAAAAGGAGGAACGAAATAAGGATGCTGAACATCACAACATGTAATGAATTAACATCTCTAGATATTGGTTCCATTGGTTTCTGACACGTGTACATATTTATCCAAGTAGAAGTTCATGACTATGTATCAATTATATTATAAATATGTTGAATTGCCCAAATTTGAAGAACCATGATTAAACTCTTTAAACTATAATTGTCACAAAAGAGAATAATGCAACATAAAAGCTCCTTAAAACCCAGAGTGTCCTACAGCATGTGTTCTATGCAAAGCATATAGTTCTTTATTCATAAATAATGAACATCAACTTTTTATCATATTGATGTTTGAACTTCAGCTTTATATAAAGAAGAAAAGAAACTGGAAAATGAAGAGAGACTTACCATTTATGTTCCGCAAGACAAAGTGATTAAAAGGGTTCACTTTGGATATAACATTATTTCTAAAAATAGCTGTCAGTTTCTAGATGAATGGCAGGATAATAATTATGAAAATGAAATGGTAATCAGAACAATGATTTCTTTGGCAGGTTTGAGTCACAAACTCTGGGACTGCCAAAAAAACGGTATAACTAACTAGGAAGTCATGAGACTATGAACAGCTCAGGTTGAAAATATTGCATATTCTCAATGTACTTGTTAACATTGCGTGATTTGCCATTCTGATTCTCAAGAACTACAATAACAGTCAGCCTAGCAGAAGAGGAATGTAGATATTTCTATCTCAATCATAACTTGCCAAAAACCAAATACACTTTGTGAGTTGTGACTAATGTTTTCTTTCTGTTATTTCATTTAGGGTGAAAAATATTCACAGATCAACGTTCTCAAGCTCAAGAGCAAAATCATGGAAAACATAGGCACACACGATCTCTATTATTGCATGTGGCAGAGAGAGAGAGAGAGGTACCTTGCACCCAGACGTTTGAGATCTCATTGAGACTCACCCACGAGCATTTAGATTTCCCCTCCTCAGCTACTAACCTGTAGGGACCCTATGGCACCACCAGATCACCAAAAAACAAAAACATACAAGTCAATAAGACTAAATAAATTTCACGCAGTGAATGGCTTTTCTATCAGTTAAACATATACCCCTTTCTTCTTCCCAATGAAAACAGTGTGCCCAGGTTTAGTTATACATAAAAAAATGCAGTTAAATGCCCAACCTTAACCGTGAACCAAATTGGATGTTGGCCAAATCTTACAACAAGCATTTTTTACTACAGGTCGCAGTGGCTAACAACCACACATCTTGTATGATTTATGGCCATTCAGAGAAGGAGCTTTAAAAAAACTAAAATAGAGTGACATGTTCCCATTCAGAGCATGGGCATCCCAGTTTAAATTTCCCTTTCAAATTTTTTTACCGGTTCTTAAATCGACCAACTTTATAACTAAATAGGGGGTTAAACACCAAAGAAGGATTGGAATGCTATCTGTACCGAGTCTAGTTGCTTTAGAAACCACTGATTTAACTCCTTCATGCAGGAGGCATCGACGAGCAAGTATGAATGAAAATCCGCGTAGGCCAAGTAGATTCCCTCCTCTGTATGGCAATAATGTAAAAAATCATTACATAGTATAAGCAGTAGATACAATAGTGGCAAAGCATCTTAAACATAATTTTTCCTTTCATAAATATTATACTGAATGGTCTACATTCAGGCTTTTTTCATACCAATTAAATTGCAGATACATTTTCATGACCAAAACAAAGTTCTTGTTTTTCTTAGCATCATTATTATTGAAAGGATTTTTACTATTCTACTCAAACTGTATATCTCTATAATCAATACCAGAGTTCTTTCTTATTATGTTTATAGGAAGAGAGGTAAGTGATACCATCTCCGGAATGATACTGTGCCAACTCTTGGGCAGTTGCGGCCATCCGTCCAAGAACTGCATTCATCTATGTCATAATGACAATTAATAAAATGATATCACCAAAAGGTACTGTTAGTACTAAAAAATGTCCAAAAACAAATATGAATCAAAAATTTGCATGTCACTAAACAGCATATAAAGGCAGTTTCGAATTTTAAATCTAAAGTCCAATCCATGGACAGAAGTTCCACATGAGACTGTAGTGCAATTACAGTAACAGTTGTCTGGTGAGCCTATTAAGAGAAGTGCTCTGGGCATAACTACTTCCTGAATTCCTGTTAATAAATTCTTTTTTGATTTAGCTAATACTTAAAATTTTGATATTGTCAATCACCAGAATCCACTGTTATAGGATGGACTTTGAAAAGTGGGAAATATTTAGAAGTAACACCTGATCTTTTCTAAATGGACTCCAAGAAAGTAAAAGTCCTACCAAAGCTTCGAAAATGGACATCTGAAATTCCAACGTCGAAAGAAGGAAAAGAAACGAACACAAAGATTACCGAGGCTTCGATTTCAGAAAGACAAAGATCAAGGAGCACGTACTAGAAGGCATGAAGAGGGACTAGTAGAAAGAAGCCATAATATTTTTCCTGCACTTTACTTAATCGTGGTAACAAAAGCTATTCCCTTGTAATACAACACTTCTTTACATCTTTGCTTCCTAAATCCCAAAAGGAATAAATTTATAATACATTGCATCCAATAATAGATACTTTCAGATCTGTATGTAAATAATTAAGCTTTATCCGAATTCTATAGCAAATATAGCTAAAAATATAATCCCTCTATTCCAAAATCATGCTCCTACATCGTTTTTGAGATGTCCCAATATAAGACTCCATCTCTCAAACTAAATTCCTTTCACAAAATACACGTCAACCTGGAGTAATGGTGTAAACCAACCAACACTCAACCACTACTTTTGAAAGCATGTAATTTATATAAAGCTAACTTTCAAATTTTCTAACTCTCATCTACATTGCATGCCAAGTAAGTAGGAGTCATAATATTGTGACAGGGGGCTATATTAAATCAGATTGCATTTACGCACACAGACCACTTAATTCTTTGCCTAATCTGGGGAAGAGAAAAAAATTGTACCACCCAAAAGGAAACCATCGCAGTCCACATCTAAATTATGAGATTAGAAAATTTGGCATCTATTAGCACACCTCCAAATTTCTTGCTGAAAGGCTATCATCCATTGTAGTCAGTTGTCCGTTGGCAGTGGAAGTAGCAGCGACTCGTGCTCTTCTCCCTTGAATTAGTGTTGAAGCCTGCCCTGTGAGCATTTCATTTTGGAACTGCAGTTGCCGAAGTTGTTTCTGTAACTCCAAAGCTTCAGCTTTTGCTGCTGTAGTAGCATCGCTGAAGATAAAAGCAAATATGAGCAAACAGGCAAAGCAATACAAGGGCACCATAACATGATCCCTTTTCTTATTCTTCTGATCTGAGAGATAAATGCAACGAAATACACCAATTTCAGGATAAAACAAATGCATTAATGAAGTTAAAAATTCAAACGTAATAGTCATTATAATGCTTTTCTGAACTTTCTGGTTAGTGTTAACATAGTGCTCTTATGCTGGCGCCTTTTTAGCCCTCTTTGATAGTCATCTGTCTCTTTTCACAGTGATGATGAAGATGGTTGTTCCTATGTGCCATGACAATGAACATTATATTTCACCGTGGAACTCGAGGTTAGTTGTACCATCCTCTTTCTTCTTTATTATTGAACAATCACATAACATAGGTACAAATTTCTAGTATATGCAACGCACACATATTAGATAGCTATCAATAACTTCTTGGTCTTCTTTATTTTCTTTCTCAACCATGTTCTGATGGATCTCCCCTTATCCAATTGAGCAAATTACTAGAGTTCAAGTCAGTTGAGACCTTTTTAATAATTTTTTGCATGTGGAATTCATCCATAGCTCTCAAACTCAAACTATTTGGCTATCTGATTTGCCGAACCCAAGCTACTTTAAGACTTGCTTCAAATTCATTCAACCTGATGTTTGCACTCATAAAAAACACAACTCAAGTTTGAACAAGCAAAATAGGCAGTCACAGTTCTCAAGTAGTATCTGTAAGTACAACATGAAGTGCAAGAGAGTTGTTACCGTATTTCTTTCAACCCTTCTTCAGTTCCAAAAACTGCCTCTTGGTTGTCTCTCCTGGCTGAGAAGGCTGAAATGCTGTCATAAGCAAAGTCTAAATCTTCTCCCTAAAGAGATGTCAAACATACATGCATGAGCAAAACATGCACTACATACAAATCAAAATAAAATTCATATAGCATTCATCAGGCAAGTAGCACAAGCAAAATGAGGTTTAGAAAAGGTCTAAAGCCTAAACCTTAAAATGTTTTGCTCACATAAAGTCTCTTAAAAACAAAGAAAGAAGAAGAAACAGCAAATGATGCAAGATGCAAGAATCTTTAACTATAAGGCCAAAGGTGAAAATGGGAAACAGGGAGTCAACCAAAAACAAACAACATTCACATAGTCATACCTCCAAGAGCTTCCCTTCTTGTAGAAACTGCTCATACCTAGAAGCAAACAGAAGAAGTTTATTGCGAGCAACACAGATCCAGTAAAAACTTATGCAAACTACAAAAGGTTGAAAAACAAACAAACAGAAAGGACATAATATGAAATGGGAAAGCGGCGTAAATATTAACTATTCCATTCAACACTTTAAAGAGGGGGTTAAGGGGAGATCCATCACAACGTTTTATTTTCCCAATAGTCTTGTCTATGTTTCATAGCTTTAACAAACATTAAAAGTACTTGTAATGCCAGAATGACTTTTCAATCTCAATGAAGTTTCATGCTTTTAAAACCACTGCATTGCGCTATACCTATACTGTATGTTCACGCAGAGAAGTCTAAATTGCAGACACAGACAACAAAACAGAAAAGAACATAACTTCAAAAAAGTGGCAATTTGATAAATGTAAGCATACTGGAAATCAGACCAACTACTTAAAAATCTTTCCTAATTGATTAAGCAATTAATAGATAGTCCAAGAATCAGTCACAAAGACAAATTGACAAACAAATGAATGAACATGTATACAAATCCGAATCTGCAGTAGATAAGATAGGAGAGTAGTTACTGCGAGAGTTCGGAGGAGGAAAGGACATTGGAGGGGCGGAGGCTAGAGCAGAGCCAGTCAAGAATGGGGCGAACGTCGTCGTATTGGAAAGGCCATTCGAAGCTGTCAGGGTCCAATGACCCGTGCCCTTCGTACCCTAACTCCGCCAACAATCCACACAGCCGCGCGCCGCTCATCTTCCGGCGGTTAAATGTCGATTACTGCCAGAGATCCGGACGCGATATACACTGGAAATCTGATCTCCGATTTACTTCGAATTGCTTCTCTCTGTTCTTGGGAGAGTGAAGTGAAAAGCAGACAATGATGATGATGTGAATTCCTGATTGAAATCTTGAATTTGAAGCAACAAAAATTTATTCGTCATCCATTATATTTATTTTTTTACCGTTATTGAAAATAAAAGAAAGATGGGGGACTATTTAAGCAAAGAGGTTCAAAATATATTAGGAAAGAAAATAATTTAAGAGGGAAAAAGGTGGAATTGAATTTTGATTTTGGAATAAAAATTGACAAATCATTGTTATTTCTACACTTTTTTTCCAACTTACATCTTCGTCTTTATAAATTGACAATTTTTCATATTTTAAAATATTCCGCCAGAATTTTGTCAATGCTTTTATATATATATTATTTTTAAACTTATATATATTATTTTAGGTGATGAATTTTGAGTAATTACTATTTTATTTTACACTTAAAATAGTCATGTTCCAAAACTGAAGTACAAAAGAAATATAAATCCAATGTTTATCTGTAATTCCAATATAACTTTTTCATTTAAATCATATTCCTATATTAGTTTCTATAGTTAAGTTCATTACTTTAACCATAGTTATTATCAAACTTAAAATTAACCCAAAAAAAAACCAGATTTTTCATTTTTAAAGATAAGAACTTAATGAGAATAAATAAATCAAACATGTTTTATCAAAATAAATACCAATAATTCAGACTTTGACAACTCATATGGAAACATCATATTTGTTTGCTAATCATAGAAATTCATAGAGCTACAAAATAATATACAATGCCAAACATAACAAGAAATAGATTGAAATAAAAATATTGTTTGATATATTAATAACCATCACAATAATATTTGCCATTTCAGATAATGCATGCCTGGATCAACGAATGCTTCAAATTCGTCGGCTCTAAATCTGTTCTATTCGCCTTCATGGATAAAAACAATGCCGTTAAAAGAATTGCATTAAGGTGATAATTTCAGCAGAAAATATTTTCTACATATTACACTACTGTGTTTCATAGATGTTAATCAAAAATTCATCTTTATATGAAAAGAGCAAAAAATGTTGTTAATACCTCTACTCTGAGAACATTCAAAACCGAGCCATTGCAAGTGGTAACATTAACATCGATCACTTGCAGTCCTAACGAACTCAAGGCCTCCATCAACTTCGAAAACACGCCTCTCTTTTGCTTACTTATATACTTCAACAAGAACTCATTCGTCCCAATTTGGCTTACTTCAAGTTGCACCTAAAATTTGCAAAATACAGTAAATATGTACTCTAAGTTCATGTAAAGAGAAATTAACTTAATGGGCACTGGATTTCTTTTGGGTAAATAATGAGAATCGGATTTGAATGCCATTTATCATTTCCCTCCAATTCCCACAACAATTACCATATCAACAGTTATATAACATGTAGAGGATGTTTGATAAGCTTCTTTTATAGACCTCAAAAGCTCATATATAAGACGCGCTTATAAGCTCTCTATAGTCTATCCTATAAGCGTTCAAAAAATAGCTTATAAGCTCGTTTTAAGGAGCTTATAAGCTCAACCAAACACGCTCTTAATTGTCCCACAAACTTCTAGAAATAATTGGATTTTCTAACCTCTGTTGGTGCCTTTTCACTGGTGTCACCATTTTTGTCGTGTGTGTAGTTATTGATCATCTTTGAGGGATTTGTTTTTGCATAGATTTCATTGTTATGGTCATCCTCATTCATTTCCCCGAGTTCTGCATAATAGTTTTCTATAGTCTCGTTCATCTCCTTTATGTAGTCGGCTGCATCTCCCAATGTAGAAGCTCTATCCATCTGAGATCAACGAAAAAAGAAAACAAAACGATCAATGATTGAAATAATCAAAATGAGCTCAATTGTAAATTTCATCTTAAATTGCAGAAAAAAGTTATCTTTTTCTACTTAAACGAAATAAACCTTTGTAATCTTCGGGACTAATGCTCGAAGAGCAAACATCCCATCCTTAATCCTCTGCCTCCTGTTTCTCTCCGTTATAAGATTCTTCGACTTGAACGGTCCCTTTTCAGGCTTCTGCTTAGCTTTCAATGAGAGATTGATAAAATTCTTTCGTTTTAATATTAAATTTTTGCTCGATTTTTCGCCGGATATGCTGCCAAATACTTGATCAGAAGCTACTTTAAGGGACTGATGTTCAAAGACTTGAACAAGTGGATGACCCTTCAAAGCTGGAATAATTCTTCGGTTGGGGTATTTGTGGGGGGAAATTGAAACAGTTAAACGAAAGCGGGCATTTTTGTCGAGGATCATTGGCATATGGATCGAAAAGGTGTTCTTCGAGGTTAAAACTGGTTGTATGGGTTTTTTCAGACATGGTTTCTTGTTTAGGAGGGATTATAAAGTGAGAAGAAATGTAATCTATGATCTTCTGATCTTTTGGTACCTGTAAATTACACAAGAAGCAATTTTTAACAATGTTTTGATAGAGATTTCTACTTGAAAAATGTTATCAAGAAAAGGGCAAAAAATCCTACTTTCTTTGAGCTACAGAGTTCAATTAAACCACAGTTTACTGGGATAAGAACTTGGGTTCCATTTGATTCCTGCAAAAAGTTGCAGAAGCCATTATTGTCACTTTTCAACATCTAAATGTATACAAAAAATTGAGAAAAAAAGATATAATAAACATTAAACATACATCATCTAAAGCAGAGGCATTGCAATGTTCTATGATCCATCTTGGTTGTTTCGAAATCACAACATCGCCATGAACCCTGTTTGAATTTCATCTCTGTTAATAAAATATCACACTTTTTCTTGATCCTCTAAACGGGTTTTGATAATCATTCAAATAGGAAATAGAATGAAATTTTATCATTACCCTGAATACAACGGTATAGCAGATGGTAATCTGGCAAGGGCCTCACAAGCCTTAGTCGAAATCGGATGCTTAATCAACTTATCCTTGCATTCATCAACCAAATGTATATCTAAATCATCGTTTTCTTCCTTTATGTTGACATTCTGAGCCCTGTTTCCACCACTACAACAGCATGCCCCCCACTCAATAAACCTGAAAAAAATGGGATCAAATCGTTGAAAAAACAAAAATACAAGTTAAAAAAAACAGAGTATTATTGTTATTACCTTGAAGGGTCATCTCCTAACTTCCAAATGACACAATAATCCCACTGTTTGTTGTTATTAGTAATAAGGGGTCTCAGCCACTCTACTGATGTCTCTAAAGCTGCCATTTTGAACGCTTCTTTGTATTTTTCTGGCCTTTGTTTGAATACTCTGTTTTGAGGGTCCTTCGTTCTTGTCTGTTTTCAACAATTCTGTATATATATATATATATATGTGTGTGTGTATTTGCTTTTGATTATATGAACAATTTGTATCTGTAGAGGTGTAAGCTTGGACGACAAGCCCAACTGATTGTACAAATTGCAGTGTCCTTCCTCTTCATCAGTAGAAAATCTGTCAGACGAATCTCTCTCTCTACATATATATATATATATATATATATATGCAACTGAAGCCTGTGTAAATAATAAATATTATTGTGTTTGTGTAATATGTATCAAGTTTATAATCAAGTTGAGTCGAGTCGTATAAAGTTTATCGAATTTCAGAGCTTAGTTTGATTGTAAAATGAGCCGATCACAAGCCCGTTTAATATAATTTTTATACATATTTTATCATGTTTGCTAATCGAGTACTCGAATTTCAAACCTATCAAATACAAAAAAAAAAAAAAAAAATGAAAAAAAACCCAACAAAATTTATTCCTAGAATCATCTCTAACAAAGTTTATATCAAGTAGAGGTGAATGCTGATATAATGATTAGAAAGCTAAAAGTTGTACATACAAAAACAAGAATAAAAGTGGAAAAATAATTGGGCTAAGAATGATTCAAAAGCTCATTGGTTGATAATTGATGTGATGATTCATTTTTCTATAGGCCAAAATTAATATACCATAAATAGTAGGACAATTTTTCTTATTTTTTCTTTGTTTCTGTTTTATGTTTTTATTTTTAAAGGCGTGGTAAAAACAGCAGAATATTTGCACGACAGAGCATCTTCTTGCCTATTTTACTTTTTGAAGGTGGTACCATTTGCTAGTGGAACATTTTACCATTTTAAGCCCAACCAATTGATTTTTTTTAATCTTAATTTCTAAATAATGGGATTTATGTTTTAAAATTTTGTGAAGTATATGTGTTATTTGTAATGTTTGTGTAAATATTGTTTATTGTATAGGTGTGTAAATGTAAAGTTTTTCAATTTATAAAATAAGTTTAAATAAGTCCAAATCCACTAACCTTATTTCATTTAAAGACCTTATATCTGTAAATGTTTTGGACAGGACCAAAATACACATATTTCCTATCACCTACTTATATCTGCTAATGTTCATTAACAGTACATTTACAAGCCCCAGTTTATTTCAAGATTTTAACAAACTATAAATCGACTATTTCGCATGAAAATATAACGCCACAAATTCGATCACCTTGAAATCAAGCTCTGCAAGTAAGTCTCGACTGAACGAAGGCCACAGAGTTGCTTAACAACAGGCATAGTAGCAGGAACATCTAGCTGAAACGTTAAATCGGTACCTTCAACACCTCCCCAAGATTTCAACTGTTTTCGAGCCTCTTTAATGGCTGCCCTTGTGGCACAATGAACCGATGCTGCTAAAAGCAATGGGGGTTCGCCCGATGCTGCACGAAATAGTGCTCAAACAGTTTATTTCAGAAAAAACAAACAAATTTTTAGGATTATATCTATCACGAAACACGAATCATCCCAAACGAATACATACATCAATCAGCAAATATCGAGATATAAAACAAAAAATTAGTCGTAAAAAATGGAAGATACATATTAGAAAGTGTTGTCTCAGTGTGGTGAACCCAAATGGGAACATGTTTGTATTACTTGTCGATATATATATATATATATATATATATATACTATTATAAAAGAAAAGTTGATTTTGCGTCTAAAGTGGCAGCTTTTTTAGACAAATGTACATAATTTACCCCTACAGTTATTCTCTCCAAACAGAGAATATCAGTGTTAATTGAGGACAAATTCGGAACAAAATGCACAAATTAAGTAGTTCTCATACCAATTTTTTATCCTTCAGCTTAACTATTACAAAAGTGAAAATCAGGGTTATATTCGTAATTTACCATTACAAACTGAAACCACGTTACCAGCCTCTCAATTATCTCAACCTTCTCCACGTTCTGCTCTCTTTTCCTATTTACATTTAATCTCTTTTCTTATTTACATTTAATAATTAACAGTAAAAAATCATATAATTTAATAATTTTATAATTTTTTTATTGATAAAAAAAATTTATATTACATTGTCATAAAAAATTATGTGCGCGAGTACCGCGTGCATAGGTGGCTATATATATATATATAGAGAGAGAGAGAGAGAATAGTCGAGCAAGTTTTCAATTCAAAAGTTTTTCGATTCAAAGTGTATCCCTCGTGAATCAACGGTCCATATGATTCTTTGACAGAAACAAATCGAAAAAACGGTATTTTTGCTGCCATTTTGAAAGGATTAAGAAGCGCCAAAGTAATGCCTAAACCCAATGATAAAAAAAAATAAGAATAGCATATTTGGGCACAATATTACTTTTGACGTTGACGATTAAAACATACCCTTTGAGGATAGAACGCGTTTTTGGTGATGTCCACTGTTTAGCACTTCAACGTTGAATTGTTTAGGAATAGTGTCGATCGTCGGGATTTTGTACGTCCACGTGCTATCAGCCACCACCAATCCATCTGCATTAGTAAGGTATTCTTCAAGCATGAAAAAACCAAGTCCTTGTACAAAAGCCCCTTCAATCTGCAAAAACACATATACCACATTACAAAATGGTCATTGTTTTATGAATTTCAAATTGCATCACAAAAATGGGATTTTTCGATATAAACAACCTGGCCCAAATCCACAGCAGGGTTCATACTCTGCCCACAATCATACACTATATCTGTTCTCAAAATTCTTGTTTCTCCTGTCAGGATATTTACCTCGGCCTGCAATATATATGAATGATATCGATTGTTAGTATTTTTCAATATATGTGCAATAATATCGGCGGCCCAAAATGCATTACCTCGCTTATTGCAGCACCATAGTTCAAGTATTTTGTAGAACTGGAGTCAGGGACGAACAAGGAGTTCACTGCTAGATTTACATTTCGATAATGTGCCTGCACCCAAACGTAAATTTTTTCGTGAAAACTAAAGCAAGAGCAATCCGACAAGAATTTTCTGACACTAAACACCTATTCACATATTAATTGATCTTCATATAGACAGCATAGAAAAGAGTATGTCTGAGTACATTTAATTTAACTGTGGTCTTCTTGTAATGATAAGCAAACTAATTTTCATACTTGGCGGAAAATTGCATTTTTGGTACATTAATGTGGCCTGCACGTTTATTTGGTACACTAATATGGGGGGTGGCAATTTGGGTATACTAATGTGGGGCATGTGGGGCAATTTGAGTATTTTGATTGGATTGGGGATTTTTTTACAATTTTGACCAAAATTAAGCAAATTAATTGTTTTTTTTGGGGGTGGGGGGATTGACCAATTCAGTTTTATAAAAAAAATAAAAAAAATGAATTCAGTTAGAAAAAGTAAAAACCTGAAGAATAAGAACATCCCATGTCACCGATCCCATTTGCTCCTTCAAGTTGTCCTTAAGAGAAGCCAATCTTTCAACCAACACATTGCAGCATAGTCTAACAGCTTCACAACTTGATTCAGACGTAGTGCTACCAGCAGTAAACCCTCCTTGTACTAAGCTCAACGTGTCTGATTGCACAACCCTCACTTTATCCACCAACTCATCAATCCCATCACACTGGATTAAACCGAGAGCATAAGCAGTTACTTGTTTAACTTTTGTCCAAAGCCCTTGTCCTAATTCTATCCCTCCAACTTCCACAACAATTGAACCATCCCAAAGTATACTCACTTTCCCGGGGGCGGCCCTTACGAACACTTCATGCACAATTGGCACTCTAGATATACCCCTTTTACGCCATATATTAGATTCATTAAAATTCTCTACAATCAATATTCTTTCGTCAAAATTTGATGATTTTGCCACTTTATCCCATATAAAAGGCAAAGTATACTCTACATCTTCACCAGAAGCACCTCCATAGAACAACTTTAAGCTTTCGTACGTGTGAAGGTTTCTATTTCTGACAGAATCGACTTCAACCGACAGAAATGAAGCTACATGCTCGATTATAGCTTCAGCGATAAAAGATGCCTGAACCTCGCCTGGGGCCCGCATTGCGGATTTGCTAGAATGGTTCGTCTTGCATACTTTTATATCGAAAGATAGGGCTCCCCAGTTATACTTTTTAAGCGCACCTACCATATTACTTGGCATTATGGGGCTTATATCTGAAGTTATACCGGCATTAATCAGTATGTCGAGGTGTAAGGCTGTGATTTTGCCATCGGATTTGAATCCAACGCTGTACGTTATTTTCATAGGATGTCTTCCTCCTGCAATGATCATATCGGTCTTTCGATCCAGATATATTCTGACTGGACGCCGTAATTTATGAGCTGCAAGAGCACATGCAGTAGCAACCTGAAAAGCATACATTTAATATCAAGGTTTTATCATAAGACAGGGTGTTTGTTACCGGGCCAAATTAAATGCGCTGAGCTGTAATTACACCAAATAAGATGAATAAACCTAAGGGTGTGTTTGGATCGAGTAATTTGGATTTGAGGATGGGATCTGGAGGAAGGATTTCAAATGACTCTAAAGTGGAGTAATTTGAAATCCACCATAGTCGTGCAGAAAACATGTCAAAATGAATGACAAGGGATTTGAAATCCATCGTAATATGAATTCATCCAAACAAACTTAAAGGGATAAATGCAAAAAACCCCCCTGTGAAATAATTTATTGGCTGAAAACCCCCTGTGAAATAAATATAGGCTAAAAACCCCCTGTGAAATTTTTTCGTTGCAAAAAACCCCCTCGGTCAGTTAGGTCAGCTACCCCCTGTGAAATAAATGCAAAAAATCCCCTGTGAAATAATTTATTGGCTGAAAACCCCCTGTGAAATAATTTATTGGCTAAAAACCTCGTGTAAAATTTTTTCGTTGCAAAAAACCCCCTCGGTCAGTTAGGTGAGCTACACGCGCCGTATGTGCGTTTTTTTTTGTTTGTGATTATTAGACATTAAATGACTTATTCATTTACTTTTATGTCCCTTTTGTGTATTGTACTTATATATTCATTTGGGATACACTTTTACTCATGTTTACACAAAAAAAACAATATTAAAGATAGTTTTTCATAAAATGTTTCTTTTATTTTTAGTAAATATGCCTCATAATATTTAAATTTTAGACCATTAACATATAAGTACTTATATATTCATTTGTGATACAATTTTACTCATGTTTACACAAAAAACGATATTAAAGATAGTTTTTCATAAAATGTTTCTTTTATTTTTAGTAAATATGCCTCATAATATTTAAATTTTAGATTATTAACATTATTGTTTTTACTATTATGAGGCATATTTACTAAAAATAAAATAAATATTTTGCAACGACCGGGGGGTTTTTTGCAACGAAAAAATTTCACAGGGGGTTTTTAGCCTATATTTATTTCACAGGGGGTTTTCAGCCAATAAATTATTTCACAGGGGGTTTTTTGCATTTATTTCACAGGGGGTAGCTGACCTAACTTTCACAGGGGGTTTTTTGCAACGAAAAAATTTCACAGGGGGCTGAGCCTATATTTATTTCACAGGGGGTTTTCAGCCAATAAATTATTTCACAGGTGGGTTTTTTGCATTTATCCCCAAACTTAAATGGATTTGTCGATGAATTTGAAATCCATAGTTTCAAATCCTTCAATCCAAACACACCCTAAGTATACTTGCATAGACCTACAAGATATATACTACACCTAAAACACGAAACTCAGAAGATGTAAATAGGATGACAACTATACTCACGGGCATTGCTTTTAGTGCCTTTCCACCAAAGCCTCCACCAACTCTTCTTGTAAGAACACGGACATTATGATCAGGCACACCAATACATTTTGCAATAACTCTGTGTGCAAACTCGGGGCATTGAGATGAACTGTAAACCACCATGCAGTTTTCTTCATCTGGAATTGCAAGCGCAGTTTGCGTCTCCATATAGAAATAGTACTGTGAACCAAGTTTCATCTGCACGTCCCATTTAGCAAACAATTAAATACTATATAGTATATTCATCAGTATTTTATTAGGATGGACAGATAAATAAACAATGGACTAACTAAAAGTACCTCAGCAGATAGAATCTTGTGATCAGCTTCAGCCATTCCTTTTGAAAAATCACCAACTATTAGTGGACATAAAAAAGGAGGAACATCAAAGAAATTCGATCGTTCGACAGCTTCTTCAACAGTTAAAATGGATGGATCTAATCCATCTGTATCATAACTAACTAGAGCAGTTTTTGCTGCCAAATTGGCATGCTTTTGTGTCTTCGCAACCTAAAAAAAATCCATCAAGTGTCAATTTTCTCATATAACTCAACAGTAAAAAAAATTTGGCCAAATATGAGAAAGTGTGAATTACCACAACAGCGATGAGGTCACCAGCAAAGCGAGTGACATCATCAGCAAATAAAGGTTCGGAACCAAACAAGGACATAGTTCCTACATTCTCCCCTTCATTTGGGATATCTTTGACAGTTATAACAGCAGCAATTTCAGCTGATTGCGAGTTAGAACCTAAGGAAATGCTCTTCACTCGAGCTAAAGGCTCGGTGCTACAAATAAATGCACCATATAAGCAATTTGACGGTGAAGGGATGTCATCTACATACACGGCTTCACCTGCAGAAATGCAGATTGTAAGTACAGAAAGACAATACACTTTGGTTTTGTATATGCATTAAAGGACACTTTTGTCGTCTTTTTCCCTTTTTCATTTCTTTTTTGACATTTGGGTACAAAAAGTTCTAACGACTTAAAGTTTGATCATGAGCAAAAACAAGGAGCAGTTTGAAGACAAGTACAAAGTTGAGGAAGGAATATTAAAAAAACTGAATAAAAAGAGGAATATGAGAATGCGGAAGTGGAAGTATAAAACTGAAATGGATAACGCACCAGAAGCTTGAATGGCAGCACCGAATTTGGGCATCGGTTCACCCACTGGATAATAATCTTTACTAGATTCCACAATCTGTTTTGCAGAAGACAATAATGGTCCATTTTTTCCTATTTGACTAATATTCCAATCATTATCGCTTTTCAAATCCTCAGATGAACCAACAGTACTGAAGCTATTAAGAAATTTGAAAAGAAAACCAACAGCTAAACTTGTTCTGTAAGCAGCATATGAAGTGCCATCTTCAGATACCACATCACCTTTAACTAATCTAACAGCTTCATCCAAAACCCCAACACTTAATATTTTCCCTTTCAGAAACTCCTCAACTTTCCCTGCTCTTGTTGCATGTTTTGTCCCGAAGGCACCAAAAGCCAACTGGACATAATTGACTAAAATTCCATTTTTATTGCAAGAAATATCAGCCAAGAAAGCAGCATTTAAATAGGGCAGCGCGTTTCCAAGAGGCCGTGGTGCAGCACGATAGGTTTCAAACAACAATCTTGAATTAGTTTGAACTGAACCGTCGACTCTTATTGGTTGCACAACAGGAATATGAACACTCAAAAGCACGTTTTGGGGGTCCATTGGTGGGCCCCTCAAAAACTCTTCTATTGTAACTTTTTCGTGTTTATGAAGTGTCAGTATGGTGACACTAGAACCCACAGCAAGAAGTAATGTAGCAATATCTGAAGGAAAATATTTCCTCTGTGCCATAACCAAATTGCCACCTATACTAGCCGAGTTCCTAATGAAGCCTGAAGCAATCTTTTCCATGTGGTCAGCGATTTTCGTGAAAACCACATTGGGGTTTATACTCTCATCCTTTAAATATGATATAACTTTGGAAATCGATAAAGCAGCGCCAAATTCAATACCTGATTTATCCTTTTTTACAATTGAAAGCTCAGGGATATAGCCCAAATCAATATATTTATCAAATTTTTCCGTTTCCTTGTAATAACCATCACCAGTATTGCCAACAACTAACTTGATTGTTCTAAAATTTTCATTCATATCGGACCGCAACAATTTCTGAAGATCATCAATAGTTTGTGGGCTGTACCATGAATGCTTTTCAGAATTCAGAAGTCTTCTCGACTTGTAATCATCTGGAAATACCAAACATGCATGATCGTTTTGATTATAACACGGTAACTTACTTAATTTGACTTCTTTTTCATCTCCTTTTCTCCAAAAAGAGTTGATCCCTAAATCTTCCAAATCGACATCTGCAGAAAAACTTTTGCAGGCATCGGCTATTGGTCTATATCCAGTACATCGACAAAGATTTCCCGTAATAGCTTTCTCAGCTTCAGAAACTGTCAGCTTTGAGAATCCTGGTGACGGTAGGGCCGTTTGTGTCTTTTCAGCATTGACGAGTGCTGAGTAAAGTGACATACACATTCCAGGAGTGCAAAAGCCACACTGAGAAGCATGGAAACCTGAAAACCTTTGATGGATTGGATGGAAGCCATCTTTACTATTACCAAGGCCTTCACTTGTTGTAATTGAACAGCCATTTATGCTGCAAAGAAGAGTAAGGCATGAACTTACAGTAAAGTCCTCAACCTTCTTAAGTATATGGTCATACTTGGAGAGCAGAACAATGCAGGCCCCACAACCACCTGGAGAGATCCAATTTTGTAAATGTAAAAGGAATCGCTATAGAGAAGAGCTTTAAAAATGGAAAACACAAAAATTCAAGATGGAAAGTATCCAAAACCATTAATCTCATTCACTCAAGTCACATAAATCTATTGCAAACGAACAACGATAAGATCAAATTGCATAACAACCACAAGAAACAAAAAACATCTTTTTCCTCATTAATAGGGAAAAAAAAAAGGAAAAAAAAAAAAGAGAGAGGTCAATGTTCCAGCCCTTGAATCTATTCCCTCAAAAAAGCTTAAACAAAAACACACACTCACACACATCAAATCCAATAGCCCATATCAAGAATCTCACACTCAAATGTTAGCAATCTAAAAACGAGTTCATACCAACAAATAGAAAGTAGAAACAGATAACCAACAAATTAAAGCTTGGATTGACATAGTATTGTGAATCCAAATGTCTGTATATAGAGACAAACACACACAGCACAAACAAATGGATCAAAAAGGAAACAGCCCATTACAAGAATCACACTTTTATCAATCCAAAAAGGAAATCACAAGCACAGAGATAGACACACACCTTCACCACAACCAAGCTTGACACTCTTGAAACTAGTTCTTGTGCGCAAGAACTCCAACAAAGTTGTGGATGGGTCAACTTCTGGGACCTCAAATCGCTCCCCGTTCACATCAAAAACCAGACAATCATCATCTTTCCTTGCCGCATCCATTTCTGCTCTATGAGCACTCAGATTTCACCGCTTGTTTTCTAGTTTCAAAGAGAATCTTGCAGTGGAAATGAAAGACTATTTATCAACGTTAACAATAAACAAACAACAAATTTCACCTCGAATGACGGGGTTACTACATGCATAATAATGAATTATTGATGTCATAATCATAATTCTTTTTGCTCTTTTTTCTTCCCTTGTTTTTCTCGTTGAGTTGCAGAGAAATCTTGTCCCCAATCATATTCAAATGAGTATTGTGTAGGGTACACATACACTTGTAGCATCAAGTTCGCAGGAAGTGTAATGCTTACTGGACTTTAAAGTCATCGATCTATTCAAAGATTAATATTCTTGATGCATTTATTAAAATGATTAAATGACTGATGTTTTTTTTATTACCGCTCATATTTGAAAACTACCCATTTTATGGAAAATTTGTAATTAATAATATACGAATATTTACACTCGATACATTATTAAAT
The DNA here is from genome assembly GCA_963669365.1 of Verbascum thapsus. Taxonomy (NCBI): domain Eukaryota; kingdom Viridiplantae; phylum Streptophyta; class Magnoliopsida; order Lamiales; family Scrophulariaceae; genus Verbascum; species Verbascum thapsus. Next base: position 11,851,047 of record OY770118.1, read on the forward strand.
TATTAATATTTGATGAATACAAGTCTAAAAACTTCTCAATGATATCGAAAATTATATTCTCAAAAGTCAAAAAGGTAACGCTGGCTACGAGGAATTGGAATTGGGTATTGAAAACCATCTCTACCCACTGTGATCCTATAATTAAATATAATAAATCAAATTTATTATAATCGATCCAATTAGTAAAATCACCAAAATATATATATATATATATATATATAATATTTGAAGAGATTTGGAGAATTTGACTATGATGTTTTGACCTAGCTATAAGAGTGACACATAACTTAACAGTTATGAATTTGATCTTATCGAATGTATGGATTATTTTTCGACTTATTTTAATTTGTAGATAGAATAGTGTGCGATTTATGAGTAACTTGATATTCAATGTAATAACTTAATTATTTCAATAAAAGAAAAGAAAGATGGAAAACTTTGATTGCCTACAAACCCTAAATTTTAGGGTCAACCATATTTAATTTGCTTAAACAAAAAATAATGAACATGACAAGATAATATATACATATAATTGTCACTTCATTTTTCAATATTTTTTAAAGGTGTTAATACATTAAAATTAATTACTTTGATGATTTGTCACTGACTTGATTAGTTCTTTATATTTAATTAATCAAGATATTATTGAAAAATATGAACAATTGTTTAAATTATTAAAATTTGAAATTTTAATAATTCTAAATTCTAAAAAAAATTGAGTTGTTTGCATGTCATAATCTTTGAATGACGTTCGAGATGTAAAAGATAGCTAAGATTTAGAAATAATCTTTGAATGAATCAAAAATACTAATCTTTCGGGCCCCACTCACCAAATAAAATTACAATTAGGGATGGTAATTTGGGTCCAAATACATGTAACCAACCCAATTAAATTAGGTTTTAATTGAGTTGGGTCCTAACTTTGATTATATTAATTTCAACTGGATCCATTTGAATTGTAAATCGAGCCCAATCTAGTTCTAGTCTAGATCCAAATTGGGTCCAACTTGATTTGTGTGGGGAATGTATATTGTGATTGTGAGTATAAAATTATGCTAAACTTATTTAAAATATCTTATATTCTAAATTTTGATCCTTATTGGGTCCACTTTATGTTCTTGTTGGGTCCACTTTGGGTCCTTATTGAATCCAACAATAATGCATATTTAAAATATCTTATATTCTAAATTTGGGTCCACTTTGGATCCTTATTGGGTACACGGTGGGTCTTTATTGGGTCCAACAATAATACATGTATTTTGACATTAGACTCAATTGGACCCAACCCACTTTGAACTCAACACAGATGGACCCAACCCAAACACAATTCGATCAACCCAATTGCCACCCCTAATTACAACTATCACTTAATTTTGAAACCAAAATGTGCAAAAGTAGCAGATTCTTTTCTTTTCGCAATTATATGTACAACCTCAGGGTTCGCTAGGTAACTATTCCAAATTCGTAGTACCACTAGCCAAAGGCTGATTTTACACAAATACAAAACAAAATAATCAGAAAAAAAAATCTCAGGTGAAATGCCTAAAATAAAACAATATAATGCTCTAAAAATGTAGAAACAAGTCTTTGACAATATACGTATATATATATATATACACACATTGTGTCACTAGCAAGTAGCAAGGGATCTACACGAAATCTACTACATACATACGGATGATTGTCATTGTCCCAAAAAATTCTAAGAGTCGCTTCTCACACATTCACACTGCAATATAATATATATATATATATGATACGTTACAACTTACAAGTCTTGAATCGCCATATGAAATGGGCACTCCTTTAAGCAAATATGCACAGACACATTATGATCATATGGCATGAAGCTCTATGAGTAAAAGATACAGTGGCCCATTTGTTTATTCATAACCCCCGCATAGTAGTCATTGTAATTAAGATAATCCCAGAAACGAGAAATACTGAATTCACCGTGTTTAGGTGACTGGAGATAAATTAAGTACAAATCCTCAAGATTCTTAGAGAATGATTTTCTTATTGAGTGAACCTGCAAGAGAGTGAGATATTTATCACTTTACGAGAATATGGCAGAATAATGTTCACGATTCCACTTAGCACAACACAGTCCACATAAATTGAAGATAGTAGTTACTAGTTAATACTAATATAATAGTGATAGTTCGTTAGTTCATTAGCATAGTAGCACACGTGCAGTGTCTATGCTTTAGGCCAGGTTTCGGGAGTTATTGAACAGATCTCACTAACATATTTCACAAATCAGTAAAAGCCTTCTGTCACAATTTACAAGTAACAACATAGCATAAAACTCTGTAGTATTTTAGAGATGTTAAAATGATAACCTGGGAAATGTCAATTTGAGAAAATCTGTTGGCCAATTTTTCATCACTAGTTCCAGCCCGGAGAATGCTTCCAGTCAAACAAGACCGAAAATCCATCGCACATTGCAATATGTTTTGGATAACATCAGCAATGGCCCGTTTTTCATTGGATAGAAAGCATCTGCAAAATTTTATCATTAATAGTTCTAAGGAAGATCATCTTTACCTGTATAAAAAAGCGAACAAGAGTAAAAGAAGGTGCCCGTCACGACAAATTTTTGTATTAAGGGCCATGTGAAATCTGGGCATTATCCTAATTATAATTTTCCACTCCAAGGTTTGTAAACAGATTCATCAATTTTCTCCAACCTTTCCAGGGTACCCACACACACATGTATGAGCATAAGCATTACTGGATTCATATTCAACCAAGGTTCGGACTCAAAGAAGTCAATAAGTGAAGGAATCAAAATTAGAACAAAAAAGAGGATAATGAAAAATGGGTGAAAAGCTGCAATAGGAGAAACTCAGGAACATGATGTAAAATTACAATATTCATGGTCAAATTAAAATGGTTTAGGCTATTACAATATTCTATCCTCTCTGTGCATGAATCTGGACTAAGAGTTATATGGATACCAGGAACATTTAAATCTATAAGGTAGATTGAGAATATAAAGTTCTAATGAAATTTTAAGCACATTCGTGACTCGAGAGTAACACATGTAATTAGAGTTTTACAGTAATCTGCTCCTTAAACAATATTATAAAATAAGAGGTTCTATTGAGGAACTTGGCAGATGAAAAGGTAATTGAGATATAATATACGTATATATATATATATGTGTTGAGGAGAGGGGAGAGGAGGTGGGAGGGAAGATGGATGGGGAGCAGGGAGAAGGGGAGAAGACATACATGGTCAGTGACTCAGTCAAATATGCCATATGCACTGACTCCAGATCCAGCATGTCTTTGACCTAGAAACATATTTTCCGAGGGAAATACAGAAATTAGGGGTTAAAGTAAAACGCGAAATTAAGACATTTATTTTTAAAAATGTCCATGTGCATCATACAAGAAATTTTCCCAGCCAAAATCACCAGGATTTGAACTGGAGGACTGACATTAAACATAAACTAACTTTAGAAATGAACCAAGTCTCTTCTTTAACATGAGACTGTTCTAGCACACATTGATAATTAGGGACCATGAGTGTCATTACCACTTGTTCGAAAATCTGTAGAATTTTTCTAGCAAATTATATTATACTTTATAACCAAGATTACCATTTTCTATAATGTTAAAAGACATACCTCCTAAGTTGAAATTTATACTATTTATGTATTATATCACTCCAACTTTGAGCTACGTATTGGAAATTAATTTTCGGTTCTATGAAATTACAAATACTTGGGAGTGGGAAAAATTAACTGTTGAGAAAAAAGTTAACATTAATCTCGAAAGAAGTGGTGATGCTAAAACACAATGCAAAACGGATAGACAGAATGCTGCTGCTGACATATAAGTAATACAAACCTTGTGCTTGAGAGAGTGTAGAAACCTGTACCACGACACCTGGGATAATTGTGATTGTACATATTGCTGCAACGTAGATACAAAATGATTGATCTTGTGCCTTCAATAAAAATAAGGCCAATAATCAGAAAGTTGAACATGTGTATTCAATTGTTTAAGCACATCAGGCTTACTAAAAATCCGTGGTCAAACAACAACATGAAAGATAGAGTAATCCTTTGTACACAATTTAATTTTTGGCTACGTGTGTCATCAATTGACATAAGTTGATAAACAACTTGATTAAGGAAATCAGGGACCATGTAAGAACATTTTGGATATTCCTATTTATCCAGATTGGCAAGTGATAACCATCAGTGCATATTTTAGCAAATTTTGACTGTTAATAGCACATAAACCCCGTGAAGTATTAAAAGGAATTTAAGCAAACAACATGGAAAAAGAACCCACTAATCATATATTTACTAAAGCAAAAAGATCTAATTAAGAGTAAGTTTCCTATCTACAAATGTGCAGTATTCAAGTCTTAAATACAATTGTGTGAATACTCAATCAATCATATACATCAAGAAACAAGGTTACAAGTCATCAATGACAATCTTTTCATGGACCAATAACAGAAGTAAAATTCTTCTACACAAGAAGGATATATATCTACTTCATTCAAAAAGATTCATGTCCCCTATACAAGTAGTAACATATACAGACTTGCCATGCAACAATAATAGGACTCTTCAATCACCATAACGCATTTTAAAATCGATTAATGAGTCCTATTTCATCTCCATAAACAGGATGTAAGATCAACATCCAATATGATATGCTTCCGTTACCACCTCTCCGCGACTACCCTTTAAAATAGGTGGGTATACTTTATAACGGAAAACCAAATTCAAGATCCAGTAGCAACTTCAAAGTTAGAAAAAGGCCCTCCAGAAATTAACACGTGTCCAAACTGTTCCTTTCTTAATCTAAATATATAACCACCAAAAAATTAAGCAAAGTAACACACCTTGTATCAGTTAAGAGTGAAACTTTCTGCACTTCTCCTCTGTGTTGTTCGGGACGATAACACTGCTTGGAAAACCATGTCAAAATGAGTTATCAATTATGAAGTATAATAATAAGACATCAAAATCTTTAAATCTCTGCTGACTTGAGATTAACAGAAAATTGATTACTCTGAGTAATTGAGGTTAAAGAAAAATTTAAATTCAGCGCTTTAAGAGTGAATCCAAAGCTAAACTTTAAAATGAAGCACGTGAACTATACGAGATAGAGAACATCTTGGTTGTGAGTAAGATTTCACGCGTGCATAACTGGGCCCTGCTGCCCCTGATGATAAAGGATCCCAGTGGGATTAATTGAACTCAGTTAGGCTTGTCTTTGCCTATTTGGACTCTAGAGAACAAAGGGGCTGAATAGGAAAGGCCCAACCTAAAAATCCAATATTTCAGAAAATTGGATAAGGAAATGTATAACAAGTTTTCTAGTTCATGGCATAAGCTGTGTACAATTACTAACCTACTTCTCACAGCAAAATTACTTTGCGACTAACCATTGAAGCATTTTCAAGGTCCAAAACCCCCACCAAATAATGTTGTTTATGCATGAACTTGGTGCAAACTGAGGAGATTTTGGGTTCAGATTTGTACAATATAACTCATCACATTCAAATTAACAGCCAACTATAATCAATCTTTTGCTCTTTGTTTTCAACTAGTCGGGCCATGTGTCAGAAATAGAAGACATTTACAGAATAGTGAGATATGGGAGTTGTTACATTTACCAAAGCACTCGTTACAACAGCTTGATGAAGGTAGATAAGTTACAGCCTTTCAGCAAAAAGCTCCATATTAACACAAGCATAGTAAAAAATGCATCTCCACAACAGATGCAAAAAATTGCAGAAGCATGTAACAGTACTAATTCTAGGTCAGTTTTAGACAAGTACCTTCAATGAGCACCATGCATCACTCAGAGAAAAAACAGCAAGCTTGACCCTTAGCAAAAAATTAAATATCTCGGAGTATGTATTCAATGCAGCAGGAGTCAAAATTATACTAACAGGCCAGTCGACTCGGTATCCCAGACCCAGAAAATCGAAGGAGTGAATTCCTGTCAAATGTAAGTACATTAGCTTAAAAAAAAAATTCAAGCAACAGGGCAAACCACTATAATTATGAGTCAAATGATAAGGCTTCTACAATATAGTCCTAGAAAAATGACATTATAATAAGTATTAGAGAAGGAGCATGCCAGTCCTCAAACAACTCAACACTGGGTAACGTTTCTTCTCAAACGGCACAAGTTTGATGAATTCAGGACATATGCTTAGACATTCACGGTTTACATGGTTTCACCTTTTGTGCCACAGGTCCACCGGATGCACCAGAGATGTGTGAATTAGAAAGTTTATTTTCTCGGTTTTGGGATATCCATATGCACTATTTAATCATAACCTTTTAAAAGATCACTTCACTATATGAATGTCCTGAAATTCATTTTTATTCTGATTATCATATTTGTAAAATGATTATCCTATATTATTAATCATCTCAAAAGTTATAATCTCCCTCCTTAATTATGCTATATTACGTCCTCAAAGCGCATTGTATCTTCTATAATTATTTTCAACGTGGTTTGGTAGTTTCGATCACCTTTTAGTTTCAACATCATATAATTTAGTTCAAAATTAAAGGTTGAGATGAATCTTGGCATACACCCAACTGCAGGACATTGAGATGCCTATCCTTCTAAAACCATGATTCTAAAACTTTACCCCTGGCAGGAGCTGATAGGTGAGTTATGCAATCTCCTTTCAGGTATGCATATAGTCGATCCTTATTTGGATCCCCTTCACATGACGACCTTTGGACTGACAGCTCAAGAACCGCTTGAATCTCTGGGATTCTCTTACCCACTTCATTGACAAGCCATTTCTGATTCACAAGTAAAATCAGTAAGAAATCTCAATGCATAGAATCATCAAATAAGTAACTGGTAAGAACATACACGATGCCAAAGAGACATGATAAACAGATCAGCCCAGTCTGCTAATTCCATGAAATGATAACATCGCAGCGCCTGCAAATGCTCTTGCAGCTTGAATCCTTCAATAAGTAACTTGATGGTCAACTTGCTTATGTATGTGTACCTAATACTGTCAAGGAAGTATATAAAAGCAGAACTGCTGAAAGAGTGAACACATAGAGACGGAGCCAATAACCTCATCATAGAACAAATGCTTTAAAGTAGAAAATGGTGAAAGAAGTAATTAAATTATCTTAAGTGAAAATGCAAAACAACTGAGAGACATTATTGACTTTGCCAAGAGACCTATACGCTTTGTTTGGTTCAAGGAATTGCTAAGGAAAGGAAAAGAAAACACAAGGAACATCAGTTATCCTGTTTGGTTGCAAGAGAAATTGAAAAGTACAAGAAAATATGAGAGAAAAACCATAGTTATTAATGGCGAATGGCGCGGCGCACGCCTTTTTGAAGCAAGAGTTACAAAAATAAATAATTGTGTCTACTAATATAGTCAATAATATGATATCTTTTTAACAATAATAATCATTAGATACATAACAGGAACAAAAAAAAGGAACTAAAGTCAAGTGTTCGAACGCAAGAAATAAAGTATATAAATTCAATTCGAAAATATATATGTTATACCTTTAAATGTTTCACAACTCTAGGTCTAAAAATAAGACAATAAATGGTGAGTTTAACATAATGTTTTCAACTTCAGCGAGGGCTGAAGCTGATTTTGTGTGTGGGAGAGAGCAGCATAACTGAAAGAGAGCGTTTTATCAATTTGGTGTCCCAATTTTTAAACGTTGGGTATTATCTGAAGCATCTCCGATTCGCCCATTTGACTAGTTGACCAACTAATCTGACCCAAAAGGAAACATATCGCACCATTTGCAGGCCTTAAAGGCATTCGCCCAGTGAAAATGGCGTCTTTAATGCAGGCCACAGTGAAGATAGGCACCACGCCGTGGTTCATGGTGTTGAGCTTACCCCATGCCACGCCATTTACAACTATGGAAAAACCTAGTGCTAATAAAATTTAAGTCAATTCCTTTTCCTCCCCATTTCGTGAGAGAAATGATGGAAAACAAATATCTTTTCCTTTTCCTTACCTTCTTTTTCTTCACCAAAATCCTTTAACCAAACAGAGTGCTAAGAAAATCAAAGCACTCCGGAATTTTGGCTGTTCAATAAGCAAACACCCACTTTTTCCCCAGAGAGAATTGTATTAAACATAGCATAAATCCAAAAACTGCTCTAGAAATAAAATTTGAAGACAAGAACTACATGTGGATGATACGAGAACCTTCGGCATAATGATGATATGTATGGAATACTCATTTATTCAATCACTTCATAAGTAGACAAGAGCCAAAACTTTTGATGATAAGGTGTCAATTGGCCTCATAGGAGAACTCTAGTTTAGGACATATGCAGAGAAAAGGCATGGATATCAAAACTATTAAGAAATTATGAAGCAAGGAATATTGAAAGATCCTGATGTGATACAGCAATATAGATTGAAGTCACCAGATGGAAGTTTTGTTTAAATTTGTAAATCCTAGATGGTGAGGAAAGTATGTGGAAAAGATTAAGGGATGGAAAGGCCTTATAAACGAAGGGACTGCCACTTTTTTAAGGTTGTCAAAAGCAGTTCGCCAGCAACTTCTCTTTTTTCCTTTTTCAATCAGGCAATGAAAAACTTATGCTAGAAAGTCTTAGCATTTCATTATGACCTCATTTTGAATAGCCGTTATGTGATCTAAACTACAAAACTTAAAATAAAAGGATACTGGAGTAAAATTTCATCCACCAAACATCTTTTGATCACAAAATCCAGCGGCATCTCAGTTACACCCACCAATCTAGTCCTGTGATCTCTTGTGGATTTGTTGACAAGATTACCAGATCTACCAAGCATGCTCTCCCAAGCACTGCCACCAGAGACATTTGGACGTAACAAATGTTCGTCATCATTACCCTTCATATGCTGATGTAAACCAACATTACACGATTTGGAAGTGTTCTCTATGATGTTATCATTGTGGTCTACTACACCGAGGTGATTACCCATATCAATACAAACAGCAGGAGTCTCAGTTATAACTGAAAGTTCAGTCCCAAATTTAGGTCCATAGTGGTCAATGGACTTGACTGCATACTCCTTAACCGGATCTTTTACATAAGTGAAGTCAAAGTTCAAATCCATATAATTTGCATGGTGTCTTTCTCCAGTTATAGCCCTCAGGTTAGAAATATAACCTCTGTTCAGTATTGGGTTCATACTAAAAAAGTTAGAATCATATTTAAGTGCCCGAAGATGCGAACTAAACGCATTTGAAGATGTATGTATCCGATGTGGATGTTGATCTTTATTGCTGCCATTCACTTTGGAAGCATTTTCCGAGATATCTAAGTCAGAGTTCAGCAATCCACGATTTCCCATGTTCAGCTCCACTTCACAATCAGGTGAATACAACCATGTATTCTCTTTCAGCCTGCCAATTCGTTGACTATCGAATACGCATGAATCATGCTCGCTACTTGTACTCCAGGTTTCAGGAAAGTAAGTTGACTTATCAGAAGGATGTGCAGAACAGCTAAATTTCTCATTTATTTCGATTGGAACGTTGTCTACAGAGCATAAAACCTCACCGTTGTGAAGATTTTGTACTATACTGCCAGTACACAAATTCGAGGAGAAATCCAAAGCAGACAAATAATTTGGCTCCATACTGCGAGATGCAAAAGAAAGCTGGTCGGCCTCATTTTGCTCCTCAGATCTTTCAGAAGATGAGCATTCAGATGAATCCAATAGATATTCAGTAGAAGAATACTCATCAATGTCACTCAATATTTCAGAATTTACCATGTTTTCATGCCTGATAACCAGATTAAACACTGTACAACATCAGGGCAACAATATCGAAAAAAGTTCTGAGGCAGAAACATAGCAAAGATTATATCAACAATTAAGAACAAGAATTTCACTAATTTACAGAAGAATATTTCTGAACTTCTCAAGAAATACTCAGAATCCTATAAACTTTTGCCAAAGAAAGTATAAACTACCTGCAGGGTTCGGGGAGGAGAACTTACATATTTTGATTTCTTCTATTAGGTAGAGGTGGGTTCAGGCTTTCTTGGGCCACAGAAGATGTATGCTGGTTGAGGTTCTTTTCAAGATTGTTCACAATTCTTGCTGAAACACTTCGAGAAGCAGCCTGAAATGATAGTTCGTCACTCTTAACAACGTGTGGTAACATAATACAACTGTTTGCAAAAGGAATGAAACCTAAGATGATAAGACATGTTCCATCAAAAGACTCGCTAGCTTATTGTTTACAACGAATGAGAAACTTATCCACCAAGCAGTCCACAGGACTTTTCCAGATCAAACTATCAAGATCGAGTAAAATCAGAACACTGAAACAAGATTTGAGCACAAAGGTATTGAAAAAGCTCCCACAGGCGCAAACAATCAAAGATTGCTTAGTCATTTATACTTCACTTTTACCAGACAGTCTCACGACTCTAGACATCAATTATATAGCAGGTCCAATACATATCATATAGACATGAGAAGATAATAGAACATGGACTTCACAGAACAACAATTTTTAAAGCTATCGAAAAATTACCTGTCGAGAACTAAAATCAAATTTAGTCAAAATGTACTCAATCTTTTCCATCATTTGTTCGTAATAACTGGATCTCACAAGTACCATTGTCTTGATAGTTTCTCTGTCAAATGTGAGCGGGAATGAAAACCAATGGTATTCACGTGATAAACCAACCAAGCAGGGAAGAATCTCTTCATGAATATTACATGCACCAACATTGTCACACAGCTCAAGCAACTTCATTATCACTTGAAGCTGCTGACCAGTTCTACAAAGGGGGACTAGGCACTCCTCGAGAAAACAGGGTACAGCAACTCCATCTCGTACCTGAGATAAATCTATTGACGTTATTGGAGATGCTCTCAATGAAAAGAAAATAGGATCTCAAGAGAGTCTTCAGATAAGGAGCAGAATAGGTGGAATTACCCTAACGGTGGGCAAAGGAGAGTCAGAAGTGATCCCTGTATCATCTAATTCATCAATCGAAAGCTCGTCGACGCATTCCACAACAAATTCATGATAAGGGTCACTAATTGAGCCATCATAAATCCACGACCTAACAAAATCAGAATAAGGTTCGTATGACTGGACGAAGAGGAACTTTAGGAGGGCGCAATGGTCTGGATCAGCCACCTAAAAGTAATTGAGACAAACGTCAGTAAGACAGAGTAAGCAAATTACACGACACTAGATTATAATTCTTTAACAAGTACGCAAGTAATGTACATGCAAAAGTATTTAATGTTCACCTCAAAGCAATTGAAACAGGGATATCCTACCACATTATAAGTAACTATAAGTTTAACCACTCAAATCATTCACCATGTGTTTGAACTCCTTTTAGAAGTAAGGTGCATGTGTAGCTATCATGACATCAAAAAATATTTCTAATTAAGTAAACAAAATTACAGGTGCACAAAATTTGCACTTCAATTAGTATTCAGGATTTCATGCAAGCATAAGCGTAGAATGGAACTTATTTAGACAGACTGACCTTCAGCTGAGCATATAGAAATGAGAGTAGAGCACCACTTCTTGGGAAGGCACCAAACTCTGAGTTTGCTTTAGTCTTCAAGTCTTCTAAAGAAAATACAGGAAAGCTGAAAGTTAAATGATTAACATTGCAGATACTGCCAAGGGCTTCAATATGCGTTCTCAATCCCGTTGTATGAAGGTAAACCTCCAAGAGTGTAACTTCCAAATGCCCAATACTAGTAAGACAGCCTCCGTCACTTGTCTTTGAGAAGCGTCTTAAACTAACAGATGTAGATAATGTATTAAGTGCAGAGGTATAACCATCTATAACCTTTCCCACAGAAATTGCAAATGCCTGATTGATCAGAGTGTGCTTACGCAGGGGACGTGTCCCTTCTTCACAGGAATCACTTTTGCCATTTCTTTCAAGCTCTCCCACTCCACCAAAATCTGGAGTTACGAAGTAATTGACAAATCTGCCGAGGAGGAAAATGATGCAACCGAATTGGCCAATTGAAGTTAGTAGATTTCCTACAGCAGAAGTACTTGAGCACCGAGTCCACAAACTTGGAATCCGAAGAGAAGTTCGGTCTGCTGCACTATAATGAAGTAATGCTGAAAGTTTTTCGATAGTTATCAATGCTGATTCCACACCTTGGAGAGCATTCATTGCCAATCTTACCAAACTGGGCTCCTAAAACCATTTAAGAATGTTCAAAGGGAAAAACAAGACATGTATTAAGTGATATCATGTTACAACTTATAAGAAAATATCAAAACTAACGACCACCATAATACACATTGAAAGAGAACAATTGCACATCGACAAATACAAGACGAGGAAATTCAAAAAAACAAAGTGACTTCATCTCCACTGAGTTTTCCTATTCGCTGAAATGCACTTGTCGTCTTGTCCAATAATAAACAGGCGCGTTATCCTCAATTGAATAGTCAAGTGACGCACGCTAAATTGATGCTTTAATGTATAAATAAGAAAAACCTCACAGGTGATAACAATGATCAGAAGTCCTTACATTCGTATTTAGGCTCCAATTGTGTGTTTACAATCCACATTACCAGGGGTGGAGCCACATTATATTGAGTTGGTACAGTCAATCTATAAACAGAAGATTATCTTTCATTTTTTACCCGTACAGATTATAAGCTTCAAAACCAAGTCTAGAATAACTACCAGCATCCAAGCAACCAAAACAGAAAAATGTTATGCAAATTCATCAACACCCACAAGTATGAATATTAAACTATCTCAACACTTAAAACCTACATTTTCCAAAATCAACAAGCAGCTCAATCGTACCAAACTAAATATTCAAGAAAAAAGATATACCCAATATTAAACGCCACATTACTAAGAGATCATGAAATTCATCCATATTTTCACAAGAACAAAACTAAATTCCCCAATCTTGACACATAAATCGGTGTATACATCCACAAATAGTCACATATAGAGAAAGCAGATGGATGAATTACAGAGATTAAAGAAGTGGAATAAAGAGAACAGTGGGCAGGCGGCTGAGATGACGCGCCGGTTTGGAGAGGTTGGGAGTCCCACGATCTGGGTGGAATCCAAGGATCATCGAGCCTCAGATTCGCCAATAGAGACGCCATAACGTCGGTAGATGAATCAACCCCCATTAATTAGGGTTTACACCGCCGGCCGGAGACGGTTACGAACGCCTACACTTTGCCGGTGTAGTGTAGAGTGAGGTTTCAAGAAATAGAGAGGGAAAAAAGAAAATTGAAATGAGGGAAATATTACATTAATGATTAATCTTGATAAAAAAAAAAAATTAGTTACATTAGAAAAACAATTACCTTTATTAGTTCTTATATTATCTAAAAAATCGATTTTTTTTTTATTACATGTTATATCCTCGTTAAAATTCTTATATTACATTTTTTTAATCTAAAAATTATTAAAACTTTATCCTATAAACTTAAAAAAAAAAAAAAAAATCAGAAGTTCTTTATATAATTAGCGGTAAAATGAAAGATTGGTGTAATTCAGCCCCATTGTGGGCAACTGGGCATCAATATAAATTTCAAACTTAATTTTTTTGGTTACATTTTAAACGTATGAATTTCTATTTCGAAAGGTATTCCATTTAATTTACGGATATAAATGTCGTATCAAGATTACACGCATTTGCATTGAATAAAGTTGATAGCATTTATGGTAACAATAATTATATTCTAAATAAAATGTATTTGTATATAATTTCATTTAACATTTAAAAGAAAGACAAATAATTTTTTTTTGTTTAACAATCCTAATAAATGGACAAAATTGTAATCTTAGTCTTTTCTAAAAACAACATTAATATTAGTGAATTCATTAAAAATTAATGGAGTAGTTAATATAAAATTTGCTATTTGCCCCTTAAACTACATTTATTATATGAAATATCCACTTACCCAATTCGTGAGCCCCTTACGTCCTTAAGGAAAGGGACATATACTCGATACTGCATGGCAGTATAAGGAATTGGATATTTAATCGAACTCTATGACAAAAATACCAAAAAGACCCCTCATCATTTCATGTGCGACTGGTTATAGATATTTTACAGGTAAAATTTTATTTTGGTTTTATTTTAGTATTTTTATTGAGATAATGATGTTATATAACACTTATTTTTTGTATCATTTTTTTACAATTGAGACCAAAATTAAATTTTTTTGAGTTCAGATGGGATCAAAACTGTAATTGAATATCAACGATATAAATATACAATATTAAAAAGGGAATAGTTGTATTATAGAAATATTTTTCTCTTTTTCATCGAGCATCACAACTTGGATACAAGCTTAAAATGCAACCCTCGTTATGTTAACTAATATCGAAGCTTAAAATATCTTTACTAATATTTTCCGAATTGAAATACAATAAACAAATACACATTAAGTAATATATATGATTTCCTATCACAAAATTTACTGCAATATATATTACAAATTATTGAATAATTATATATTTCATTCATATAATATCTTGCAATAAAAGTAAACAATAACGTTTAGCTAATTATTGGTGGTGCAATATAAATGGCGAAATATATTGACAACAATTCCTTTTAGGCCTCACCAATTCGGACCAGAGGCCCAGAATGAATCGTTAGGCAAATGTGGGGCCCAACCAGAACTAGACCAAGACTTTTAAATATCTAAACCAAACAAATAAACAAGAATTACATCTGATCTTAATAATGCAATCACATACTATATAATAATAATTATTATTAAAATTTAACACAATAAATGTCTTAATATGACCTTGCTTATTGTCTATAATAAGATTACTCAAAAGTCTTCGTTTAATTTGATTTAATCACGTGCTAATTGCTAATCTTCATTAACTAATGCTAATTGCACTTTGGAAAAAACACAGGGAAATAGAAAAAATAAATAGAAATAGAAAAGTAAAAGAGAGCTTGACTTAAAAGCCATATACAAAGAATAAAATAATTACGAGTAAAAACTTATTACATTATAATTTTCAACAATAAAATTAAAGAGAATACATACTTGTTCGCAAAATACTTCGATCATCCCTCTTATTTCGTAATTATATGGTAATAATTTATTGTTTTAGTGGTGATATTTGACTCAATTTCGACCTGATTTGAAACTTATTAGACCCAATTTAAAAATTTTCAATTCGTGATAGTACATATTAAATAATTTCGATAGATTAATTATTCTTGTCTCAGATTCAATGTCCCAAAACTTTCATTTTTATTTAAAAAATTTGATTTCAATTTCGAGTCAGAATATAATATTAGTCCAAAATTAAATAAAAAGAAAATATACCAATTTTACAAACTACAAGATTTAGATATTTTGACATTTAACACCCCTTCGTCATTTTTTTTTACTTTATAAAAGTAAGAAAAATCCAAAATTCTCAGTTACTAAAATTGTACACGGCCTACACGCACAAACTCTCATACACGCACACAAAAAAACACATATTTGGTGTCTCTTAAATGCACACTAAATACAGTTAATTAATTTTACACAACAAATAATTTTTTTTTTTTTTTTTTTTGGTTACACACAACAAATAATTAATTGTCATAAAAATGGTAAAATAAAATTTGGAAAAAAAAAAAACCTTGTAGAAGGAAGGTTCTACTTTGAACCTGACCCAAAAAAAATTAAATTCTCATAATTATATTCACACTGTAATTATTATAATATTTTTATTTTTTTACCAATAGCCGACACTTTTCATCTTCCCATGAATCATAATACTGTTCATATTTTTACATTAATTGAAACCCAAATAATATAATATATATATATATAGATACAAAACTCAGCCATCATTTTCCCTTCCGGGTTCCCTTTCCTCTATCTTTCTACTGCTATAATTTTCTCTCTCTAGAGGGTCCTGCTCTCAATTATTCATCACGAGAGGGGAAGAGGGTTTGGAACTTGAGTTCACAAGAATACTCTGGTAAAAACCCATAAAGATTCATCTTTTTTTTTTCCTTTTGTTCTTGTTTTGTTCATGGGTTAAAGCTGGTCCCTGTTGCTTTTGTTTTGATTTCATGGTGTTTTTGATCTTATTGGGATCAGGGTTTTGTGGGTTATGGTGTTTGAGTTGATTCTTCTTGATTATGCTGCTCAAAATTGATATTTGATTATAGAAATTTCAACCTTTTGTTTCAAAATCGAATTTTTTGTTTTGTTTTTACTCGTTAGATTCTGGGTTAACTTTATTTCTGTAACAGCAGGTAGATCTAGCAGCTAAAAGTTGATTTAATTTTTTTGGCTGTTCTGTTGGTATTAAATGTTCCTATCTTCTATGGTTCTATTAAAATGGTACTTTGAATGAAACTTGAGTATTAGTAAAGATTGTGTTGTAGAATTTATTTACTTGAATTTTTCCAGGAATTTTGGAAATCTTATT
This sequence comes from Verbascum thapsus, assembly GCA_963669365.1. Lineage (NCBI taxonomy): Eukaryota > Viridiplantae > Streptophyta > Magnoliopsida > Lamiales > Scrophulariaceae > Verbascum > Verbascum thapsus. The sequence continues at coordinate 11,867,477 of OY770118.1, forward strand.
AATCTGCCAGTTTCTGGGAAATCTGCTATTAGATTTTCTTAATCTCACTTTTGATCTCCTCACCATGATTGTTCATATATATTTTTCTCTTTTTACTGATTATAACTTTTGATATCAGAGATGTGAGGATACAATTACTCCAACAAAAGGCTTCTTTTTCTTTACTTTTCAGTTGAAGTTCATGTTCTTGCTGTGATATTTTATATTCCAGTTAGCTTATACATACAGATGTTATTGAAAAGATTATGTGATTAAGGTTGTTCTCAACTTAATGAAAATCTAATTTGCTTTTTTCTCCATTGTTGCAGGTGGGCTTAAATCCTGATCACATCTGCTGCTAAATCCAGTATTTCAGAACAGAAGAACATCATAATCAAAGATTTAAAACTTCAAATCGACTTCAAATTCGAATCCTGATACAATGATGATGTTTGACGACATGGGGTTTTGTGGTGATCTCGATTTCTTCTCATCTGGTCCTATCAAGGCATCAGATATCTGCCCTCTGCAGTCATCTGAACCCGAGCCTGAGCCTGAACCCGAGCCAGTTGTTGAAGATGACTACACAGACGAAGAGATGGACGTTGATGAACTCGAGAGAAGGATGTGGAAAGACAAAATGCGTCTCAAAAGGCTCAAAGAACTGAACAAGGGCAAAGAAGGCATCGATGCTGCAAAACAACGCCAATCCCAAGAGCAAGCTAGAAGGAAAAAAATGTCTCGGGCCCAAGACGGGATCTTGAAATACATGCTGAAAATGATGGAAGTTTGCAAAGCCCAAGGCTTCGTTTACGGGATTATCCCCGAGAAAGGCAAGCCCGTGAGTGGGGCCTCTGATAATCTCCGGGAATGGTGGAAGGACAAAGTCCGATTTGACCGAAACGGCCCTGCGGCAATATCAAAATACCGATCGGACCATTCGATCCCGGGTCAATACGAGGGGTCCGCCCCGGTGGGGCCCACCCCGCACACGTTGCAGGAGCTTCAGGACACGACCCTCGGGTCGCTCCTATCTGCGCTCATGCAGCACTGTGACCCGCCCCAGAGACGTTTCCCGCTCGAGAAGGGGGTCCCGCCCCCGTGGTGGCCCACGGGAAAGGAAGAATGGTGGCACCAGCTGGGCCTACAGAAGGATCGGGGCCCGCCTCCTTACAAGAAGCCCCACGATTTAAAAAAGGCGTGGAAGGTTGGGGTTTTGACCGCGGTTATAAAGCATATGTCCCCCGATATCGCGAAGATTAGGAAGCTCGTGAGGCAGTCGAAATGCTTGCAGGATAAGATGACGGCTAAAGAGAGCGCCACGTGGCTGGCTATTATTGATCGGGAGGAAGCCTTGGCCCGAGAGCTTTACCCTGACCGCTGCCCGCCCGTGGCCTCGTCGGGCGGGAGCGGGAATTTCGGTATGATGAACGATAGTACTGAGTATGACGTGGAAGTGTTTGGTGACGATGAGTCGAACTTTGACGTGCAAGAGCAAAAACCGAATGCGCTTGGTTTGTTGAATATCGGGCTGCCACCTCAGCAACCGCACGGGATCAAGGACGAAATGATCTCCACCTTTGATTTCTCGAGGAAGAGAAAACCGACGAACGAGATGAGTGTAATGATGGATCACAAGATGTACACGTGCGAGTTTCTTCACTGCCCGCATAGCTTTCAGGACAGGATCTCGAGGGACAATCATCAGCTGTCTTGTCCTTACAAGTCTGAATTTGGCGTTTCGAATAATTACAGCATAAACGACATCAAACCCGTCGTTTTTCCTCAATCTTTCGTCCATCAGAAGCAATCCGTGCATCCACAGCCGTTCGATCTATCTGGAATCGGCGTACCCGAAGATGGACAGAGGATGATCACCGATCTTATGTCGTTCTACGATAATAACGTTCAAGCGAACAAGAACGTGAACGGTATAAAGGATCAATCTGTTCATCAAGGGATCATATTGGAGGATAACATATATGAAGCCAACAACAACAATAATATGACTAATAATCCTTCGATATTTCGTCAAAACCCGACTTTTAACCACAACCCGTCTGAGAATTTTCAAATGATGTTCAATTCTCCGTTCAACATCTCGACCCTCGATTATAACGAGGGTTTTCAGGGCATCCCGAGAGACAATGTGACGAAACAGGACGTCCCGATTTGGTACTAAGTTTGTTATGGTTTGGTTTGGTTACTATGTAGATGTAGTTAAGGTTGTGTGGGAGTAGAGTTTTATTACCATGCTATTATGTGCTACAAAGTTGATAGAAAAAAGACTTAAATTATAGATGTTACATAAATAAGGGTTAGTTTGATGATGTTCATTTTATCTTGTCTTTTTATTGTTCAATTAATGATGTCTGTATTTTGTTGACTAAAGAAGGTTTGTTTGTTCTGTCTGTTTTTGTTGAGTTTGTGTGGTTCTCTACTATGGAGTGTGGCTGGTAGTACATAATGTTTGGCCAAGTTGTGAGGAGGTCCATCCTTGCCCCCAATTTATGTATATTCAACTTTAAATTTCAAATATATAAATTTGAATCTTACCAATTATATGTTTATATATATATATATATATATATAAAATCACGTAAAATTGTATTTTATTGCAATATTTAGTTTCGTCGAAGTTTTCTCTTATTTGATGCGATAAAAGATAAATCGTGTTATCTCGAATGCTTTTGGTAAATTGGTAACACATAATAGCATATTACATGCTATCTACTAAAAAAAATATATTATTATTGCATGCAACTTATATGGAATTTTCTAATATCACATCTATTAAATCTAATACAAAAAATATAGAATAAAAGTAGTTTCATATCAGATATATGGTAAACTCAAACTGAAAACGACCTTAAAATATCAACATAAGAAAAAAAAAATAATGTTGCTTCCCATAGTTTCCAACATTAAAATGGTTATATAATAATTCATGTGTATCTTAATCTTAAATAAAACACTATTTATATTGATAAAAACTTCTCTAACCAATTATGTTAGGTGACGTGGACACTTTGTCTTCATGCTAATGTCCAATTAAAGGGCTTTAATATATATATATATATATATTAAATATTTCTTTATATATTAAAGGGCTTTAAATTTTTTTTTTTTTATCTATTTACTTTTGTTCATAAAGTCTAGAAAGTACAGCCAGCCGCCCCCTCCACGAAGCATAATAATAATAATAATAATAAACAAAGAATATAATTAAATAGAGATAAGATTAGATAATAATTTTTATATATATATATATATATATATTGAGATGCACACTAAGGCGGCATAGTTTTCGTCAATACGCAAATGCTCTTGATTGGGTCAATATTATTTATTTTATATCTTTTTCTATTGCTTTTTTACTTGTGTCTCCTTTTTCTTTTTAGGGTGCACTTTTTTTAGCTTTCTTATCAATAAAAATTATCCATCATTAACTTATAATTTTGTGTTTCATTTGCTATTTTATCATTTTATGTACACACAAAAAACACAAATTTATAGCTATAATGTTTTTATTCATGAGGGGCATTATTGTCAATTTATTGAAATAAAGAAATATGGAGCGTCAATATCAACTCACGTTTCATATTTTCACGCCTCGATTATAGTAAGAAAAAAAATATATTTTCTTAAGTCACATAGAATAGGAATTAATTAATTAATTTTTTCTCATCTTATAACTTTATCTTAAATTCTTCAATGACTTTTAAATTTCAATTAATGGTAGTTGACCCTTAGGCATTACTATAGTCCTTTTTAGGTCCTCGTCCAATCAAATAAAGGCACCCTGAAAATGATAGCTCAATAACAAATTATTTGACTTATCACCAAAATACAAACAATAATTTCACTAAAAAAAATCACCCAAAATAATATATTTTTTTCAATATATATATATATATATATATATATATATTTAGGTTCAAATGAAGGGCAAAATTGTCAATTCATATTGGATTTTAATTATTTGTTTGGGGGGGGGGGGGGGGGGGCGGGGGGCACATACCTACACTTTGAAGCAACACTTCTGGCAAAAGAACATGCAGGGCTTCTTATTAATTGTATGTTCATGCACCTGGACATTTATATAATTATTAAATTATATCATACTATATTAAAATAATAATAATAATAATAAATACTAATAAAATAATCCCATCTACTAATTATAATTTGTGTTACTAAATTTTTATTAATTTTGTACTTTCATGACAAATTATAATTAATTATCTCATAGAACTTTGGATTAGCGGACAAATAATTATGTTATGTAACACAAGAAGTGTCTCATAATTAGTAGACAATCTCTAATTAAAGACTATATTATATGAGCACTCTTCAAACTTCTTAAATAATTGTACTTTTAAAAGTCTTAATTATCTGGCTATTCTGTACTCTTCTAACTAATTTTTCGTGTCAGTTACTAATTAATTAAAATTATGTTCATTTTTACAATCATATAATATAATTAATAAAATCGATCTGTTATAAATCATTTAATAATAATATATTTCAATGAAATAAGTTGTATAAATTGCTTATATTGAATCTGATCAGTCATAAAATTACTTATAAATATATATAAATTTTGGTACAAAATCAAATCACACTTTCATGTGACTTTGTTAATTATTTAATGAGTTTTATATAACAAGTGCCCTTTGTTCTTTCACTTTCTACTGGGCCAATGATTTTCAAAGAGATGCATGAAGCTTACAAATATTACAGAGTTTTTGGCAAAGAAAAGGGGACATAAAATCTACATGTCTAGATATGCTAATGTATATATCTATATTCTATAATAACCAAGCACTTTAATGGACATAAAATTTATATGTTATATATATATGTGTATATATATATATATAACTACTAAATGTGCAAGCACGTAGATGAGTTGTCAATATATATTTCAACTAGCTACATATGACACTCAAATAAAAATAATTTATTTTTTGTGAGATTTATTTAATGCTCATTTTAAAAATAGCGACTGCGAGTTTTTTTCGTTATTTTAATTACAATTTTTTTAAGTGATTATTGGGATTACCATTAAACGTAACATTCAAAAACATTTCAAAAAAATTGTAGTTCAAGTCATATTTTACCTTAGAAATGTAACAACTTGTACCATCTTTTTGGCTATTTATTTTAATCTAATTTTGAAATCTTCCAATCATTGTCCAATAGTTAGAAATCGATCTTCTTCTATTTAAATAAACTTCTTTTGTCTTAATCTTTTCATTCTTAATGAATCATATACCCCACTCCTCTGTCATCTTACCTGTTATGTTTAGTTTTGCACAATTTTTTTTGGGAAAATTCATAAAAGAATTAACATTTCAAAGTAATAATTCGATAATCAACTTGATATTTTAAGTGTGTTTTGGGTAAATTTATTTATTTTTTAATTAATGAAAGGGTAAATTTATATTTGTGACATGTTGGGTTCACGTGTATGAAGATAAGAGAAAGGCCAAAATGGCGGGTGCTTTGACCCCACACCAAATAAAATATGGATAGTTATTTGGAGCACCATTTTCTTTTCATTCTTATTTTTTGGCTAAACGACAATTTCCTTTTTCTCTTAAATGTTAGGGCACAATTGGATGACATATCTATCTCCGAGAATTTTTTTCTAAGGTAAAAATAAGAAATATGATTTGGAAGATGAGATTTTTAAGAGAAAAATAAGTAATAATTGTGGTTAATGTGATATATTTTTTATTGTGAGAAATTTGTTTGAGTTGGTATTTAAATATAATTTTTATTAAATGTGGTTAATCAAACTCGTTGATTTAGACGTCCGAAAATAGTCACAATGGATCTTATTTTAAACGTTGCATTATTTTGTATTAGAATATGTAATTAAATTAATTTTTTGCTTTGAACGATGGTCGGAAAAACTATTTTAATTGATTATATTAACTGTCAAATCATGAATAGTAAAATTAATTTGTTAAAAAAAATTAAATTATTTGTAATTTTGAGAGATTTTTTTGGAAGAATTTTCTTAGGAAATGCAAAACAAATGCGGGGCCAATTGGATGGCACGTTCATATACGGAAAAAAAATTTCATTATAAAAGTAAGGAAAAAATATTTTTAGGAGTAGGGAATATGATGTGAGATTTGTGTTTGGAGAATTTTTTAAGAGAAAAATATGTAATGATTATGGTTGATGTGATATGTTTTTGTTGTGAAAAAAATATTGTATATAATAAATCATTTTAGTCAAAATCATCGATTTTATTTTAAACGTCGCATTATTTTACATTAGAATATGTGATTAATTTGATTTTTGGAGTTGAAAAATAGCCGAAAAAAACTTTATAAATCTATTGTGTGAACTGCAAATCATAAATAGTAAAAGTAAATTTTTCTCTTTTTCGCAAAAATTCCTTCAAATTATCTAAAATTTTTGTGAGATTTTCTTAAAGAATTTTTTCGTAACATACCAAACAATTGAATTTTCGTAGTTTTTTTACTCTGAAATTGTTTTTTTAGAGTAGAGGTTGCTGTCCAATTGGGGCCTACATTTTTTATAGCTTTTTTCTCCAAAATATTTTTTTTGAAGAATGAATGGCCATTCAATTGGCCCCTAATTGGGAGAAAATTTTTCAAATGACTTTAAATTGATGACATTTGAAGTTCACTGTATGATTGAAAAAATAACTCAAATTAAACATGAATGAATTTGAAATCCAAACAAACACTCCATGAAATTTGAATCCATTAATATAATCAGAATTAGGGATGATAAAAAGTGGTGAAATAAAATTGTTGTAAATAGGCAATAGCCACAGTTTTTTTTTTTTTCTTTTGACTAGAAGTTCAACTCTGGCCCATTAGCAAACCATATTGGGCCTGGAAGTTGAACACTACCAGAAGTTTAATAAACGAGAAAAACTTCTGGCCCATTCTTTTTACACCATCAAATAACTTACACAAAACCAAAAAAACTTTTTTCACTATTGTTAGGCCCCAAACCAATGCATAGGCCCAAATAGTTTTGAATCTCACTTGGACTTATTTATCAACATAATCTGCAAAAAGAATTCAAAGGCAAAAGTGAACATTTTCGTTCAGTAATCTTGCTCGAGTTTAATTTTGAGCATATTTGTTATAGATTCTTCATATTTAATCCCAAAAGTTTTACATATTCCACTTTTAGTCATATATTTCAAAACCTAACGTCAACTCCGTTAGTCAACACTTTAATCAATTATTTTTTTTAGAAGAATTTATATGTGATACACTTACTAGCAGCAAATTGTATTTAATTGCACACAATCTCCCAAAAGCATATGGTAAAAATATTGACTCACGAAGTTAACGGTTGAATTTTGGATGGTTGGGTTAAATATGAGACTTTTTAAACGTTATGAAACTAATTAACTGTGAAAAACATAAATCAAATTTAAATTTGGGCTAAGTTACTAAACAAAATAAATACTATTTTTGTCAAATAATATGAAACCCCGTAAATAATATTATTGATGATGGAACCTATATATAGGATTACAAGAGAATCTATCAATATCATAACTTACCATAAACTATCCTATAAACAAGGAAATAAAATATTCTTAAACTATAAATAATATATTACTATATATCTAAATAACAACATAATATGGAAATATATTATTCTAGAATATGAAATATATTCTCTAACAATTTTCTTGTAACTCAAATCTTGGTTCTTCTAACTTCAACAACTTTAGTATCCTTGTTCTACCATTTTAGATTGATGATATAAGAATTTTTTTTGGTATTTAAATGTATTCTAAAATGTAAAAAATTGGCTAAACTCTTTACAAATGTTATAGATTATGCTTTACTAAAGAGTAAATAAAAACAATTACATGAAATAATCTTTGAGTATTTTACTATTTACTACATACTTATCTCCTAAACAATTCACCACATTAAATTTACCATTACATCCCATTATATTCTATGAAAATTGTTACCACAAGTAGTGAAATTGCCCCACAATACTACATGAACTTCTTGTCCTAATGCATATTGTTTTCTTGCAAACACAATCTTATAATGTGAGAATAATATCACCATCTCAACAATGTTAATTAAAAGTTAAAACAAACATTCTGCTCAAACAGGACAAAGCCCTTTAAATCTGATCCATTCACTGCCAGCCCAATATTTGTTGTCCCCAATCTCCCCCATTAGCACACAACAACAAAAATATGCCAAAAACACACACAAAATTGCACACTGCACCACTCACATTACACACACTGACACACACTCAGTAACACACAGTTGGTGAAATGTTGACACTCTTTTTCTCTAAGCTTCTTTTACAGTTTACAGTCAATAACTAAGCCCACCTACCAAATTTTCAATCTTCTCAACTCTGATCTGTTATGGCTCATTGAGAAGCTGACCATTCCTTTACTCTTGTCACTTTCATATTTTATTGCCACATTAAATGCATTGTTAATTTGTCATGTCAGCCCCTTTATAATAAAAGGTTGGATAGGCTTTGTGGGATTTCTTTTTTTACTTTTTCTTGATTCTTGGGCATTAAAAAAAGGTATCTTTTCACCTCACGTTGATTAAGTAATCAGGGTTTGTTTTCTTTAGGCTTAGATTCAATAACACTGTTATTTTCACTGATTGAGATGTAGGTCCTTAGCTCTCATGCAAATATACAGCACCCCTTTTGATTAGTTGCTATTGGGGTTAGTCAAAAAGCTGAGTTTTGTAATTTTTTGGTGAAACATTATGAAATGATTTGTTTGAATGATTGAAATTCTCTAGATTCAGCATTAATTTGATTTTACATGTTTTTTCTACTCTTGTGCATTTATTATACCACTTATGGTTCTTTCTGTACTTTTTCTGGAAAATTTCGGCTTCAATGTTAAATTCCATTAACTGCTGTTTCACATTTTGATTTCTAATTTTGTTAATTTCTTTGCTGCATTTCAGTTTTTCAATCATTCACATTCATAATTCTTTTGATAGTCTTTGTGATTCATCAGCCCTCAAGTCCATTTACAAGAATGCAGTCCATTTGTTTTGTATTATTGTTGTTAGTACAATTGTCAATAGGAGAATTAGATATTATTCCACTTTTGGAGCTTAAAAAAGGAATTCAGACAGACACTTCAGGCAAAGTTCTTGCATCATGGAATTCTAACTCATTGGCATCTGATGGTTGTCCTAAAGACTGGTATGGTATAACTTGCATCAATGGCCAAGTAACTTCAATCACATTAAACGATTTAGGCCTAATCGGAGAGTTCAATTTTCTCGCAATTTCTCGCCTCCAAACGCTTCGTAATGTATCCATATCCAATAACCAGTTCAGTGGCACAATCACAAAGGATATTGGTTCATTAGAATCATTAGAAAGATTGGATCTTTCAAACAATTTGTTTAGTGGGTCAATCCCATCTGGTTTTAGTAACCTGAAATTGTTGAAGCATCTTGATATACATTCTAACGGTTTCGTGGGAAACGTAATGGGATTTTTAGCCCAATTGGGAGCTGTGGTGTATGTTGATTGTAGCTGCAATAATTTTTCGGGATTATTGGATTTAGGAATAGGAAATCCCGATTTTATTTCTTCGGTTGAGTATATGAATATTAGTCGTAATAACCTGACTGGGGATCTGTCGTTTAACGACTTTTTCGGGACGATACCTACCGATTCAGCGGGCCCACAAAATCGCAACCTCGTATTTGTCGACTTGTCGCATAATGCACTCACGGGTCAGTTACCTCCTGAGCTGGGCCGATTCAAGAACATTGTATATCTAGACGTGTCTAATAACATTCTAGAAGGTGGCATCCCGGATGACCTTCCGGAAACAATGGCGGGGTTTAATGTGTCTTATAATAATCTCTCTGGTGTTGTCCCACAGAGCTTGCAGAGGTTTCCTTCTTCATCATTCCATCCCGGGAATAACTTGCTTGTTCTTACAAACGAGGCAAATTCGCCTAAAAGTGGTAATAGCTTGAGTTTGGAGGGCCATGGTTCTAGAATGAAATCTGCTGTTAGAGCCGCCGTTATTTCTGGTGCAGTATGTGGGGCATCAGTTATAGGTGTAGTAGCATTAGTGATTTATTGCAGAGTACATAAAGAAGGAAACAAGGCAACTTCAGCAGAAACAGGTGGTAAGAAAGGTAAACATCAGTGGTTGTCTTTTTTATCTGATTCATTGTCGCTAGCGGTGCAGATGAGTTGAGTTCGAGTCGAGTGATCAAAACCATATTATTAATAGTACATAGAGTTATGAATATCATTATTTTTTAACCTCATAAGTTCTTGAACGCCTATACTTTACCTCAAGTTTGGCTCGTTATAGAGCTTAACTCGAGCCTCAATTGATCCGTCTCGACTGATCAAGCACATATAGTAGTCAATCTGGTGAAAGTTGTTGAGTTATGGAGCCTGAAAGACTGTAAACCGGGCCATAGCTCTCGGCGAAATCCTTTTCCTATTAGGTTACGTATATTGTATTATGAATAGCCCTATTCTCATTGTAACATTCTTACGAAAAATATTGTGAATATCCTGGGTTGGCGTAGTCAAAGAATGACGAACTGGGTCAACAATTCGTGTGTTCTTTTCTTTCGTGTGATTATTCATTGGCATCATATTCCTAACAAAACTTGTTTTGATTTCTCTACAGTTTTGTCACCCAGGCAAAGCCAATCTAGCAATCACCCTGGAGACGTCTCATCATATGTACCAAGACCTAAAGATAATGACCTTCCAAAATCAACAACAAAAACCGAATTTATATCTTCATCTGATAACATTTCACCAACAAAACCTCGTCGTAAATCCGAAGATCCAAATGCACTTCACGTTTGTTCGCCAGACAAAATGGCCGGAGATTTACAACTTTTCGACAAGTCCTTGAACTTCACTGCCGAAGAACTATCATCTGCACCGGCTGAAGCTATTGGCATGAGCTGCCATGGAACACTGTATAAAGCTGTGATTTCTTCAGCTTGTGTTTTGGCAGTAAAATTACTAAAAGAAGGCATATCAAAAAGTCGAAAGGAATTCGGTAGAGAAGCAAAGAAACTTGGAAGTATTAGACATCCAAATTTAGTTTCTCTTCAGGGATTTTATTGGGGTCCCAAAGAGCATGAAAAGCTACTCATATCGAAGTACATTGACGCCCCGTGTTTGGCGCTCTACCTTCATGGTAAAAAAATTTCGACTCGTGTCTAATACAACTCTTTTCTTTCTAGATTTCCTAATTTTTCTTTGAAAAATGCTATATACCAACGTTCACTTTTCACCGATTTTTCACCGCCACTTGCTATGGTAGGTGCCACACCCGCAGACCGGGCTCGAGGACGATGACCCTTTTCTTTTGTAAATGTTATGGTTTTCTGAAATAAAATTTATCACATAATTAGCAAGTAATCTCGTTCATGCAATCATGTCATCCGTATTTTGTAAATAAATTATAAATGATAACTATATGATATGCCTATTGTTGTTGGCTATGAGAATGATGATTGGGGTATTACAGTAGGATATCTTTTTTTTATTACAGTAAACATAAATTGATCATGTTAATTGCATTTATTGAACGCAATTTTCCCCATATTCATAAGAACTGAAAAAATAGTGTAAGTATAACCAGTATATAAAGCATCACTCTTTTTCTTTTGCATTCATCGATCAACCTAAAAAAAACCCGAAAACTTACAAATGCATGCTTTTATCTGATCTGCAGGCACAGATCCCCGAACACTCCCTCCTTTATCTCTCGAAGAACGGCTAAACATTGCCCTCGATGTGGCCCGTTGCCTTACTTATCTCCACAACGACAGTTCCATACCTCATGGAAACTTGAAATCAACAAACATTTTGATCGAAATTCCCACTAAAAACGCACTTTTAACAGATTATAGTCTTCATCGGTTATTAACATCAGAAGGTACAGCTGAACAAGTATTAAATGCCGGTGCACTTGGCTACCGCCCCCCTGAATTCACGAGCACAAATAAACCGAGCCCGTCTCTAAAAAGCGACGTTTATGCATTTGGCGTCATTTTATTGGAACTTTTGACCGGAAAAAGTTCTGCTGATATAGTTTCAGGTAATGATGAAGTGGTTGAGTTATCAGAATGGGTGAGTTTTATGGCTTCTGAAAATCGGGCCATTGAATGCTTTGATCTGCATGTTTTAGGGCCGAAAAGTGTAGATTTACTTGATATTGCTCTGAAATGTATACTTCCAGCTGATGAACGGCCTGATATGAAAAGGGTTCTTGAAGAACTTTCTTCTTTAGTATTGTGATAAATGATAATCTTTGTTGGATTGAGAAATAAACTTCGACTGTAAATTTGTTCGATTCGTTAGTTTGGGTGTTGTTATGATGTGTAGATGTGTAGATTGAACTCAGTTTTTCAGTTGGCCTTGATGGAGATTCATAATATTCATGTATATATTGTTATTCAATAATTCTTTTAGTTAAAAATTTGGATTATTTACAGATTTTCTTGCCAAGTTCTAAGAAAGATCTGAGCTTTTTATGTTTGAAATTGGTTCTGTAAATTACAGTGTGACATATTTTACCCATCTGTTGCCAATTTTTCGTGTAATTTCGATATATTAGCTATGGTTTTTCGGCGAAAAAACAAATATCAATCTTATTAATAACATAGTCAAGATCATATGTTTAAAATAAATGTTCGTTGAAAAATAAATACTTTGGAGTTGCATTTAATCCTTACGAGTTCAAAATTGTTTGAGGTGTTTTTTTGAATCATCGATCACTTTTCACACCCAAAATTGGATTTACTATTCAGTTCAATTTAATAGAATCGTCTACAATTTTATCAACGTTTAATCTAATTTAAAAACTTATAAGATAGTTTTTTATATATTAAAGGCATAATTAATTCTTTTAGTTATCAACTAAGCTTATCTTGGTACATAATTATCTAGTTCAAATCAACTTAATGTATTAAATTTGAACAAAGTAAGAAGTCATACCAAATAAATATTCTAAAGGGCAGTTGAAGAAAAAAAAATGAATGATCAAATACCTACTAAATTGGACGAGTAATTAAACAGTGTATTTAAATTAAAAAAAATTGACCATATTGTCTAAATTATTAATGATCCAAAAAGAAAAAAAATAATAATTAGTCACTTGGTATTATTTTCCACCTTTCTGTTTCAATTAATGTCAAGTGTGAACTTTTTAATGTCCTATACAAAAGTCTTGCATAATAATCATCTACTCTTGACATTTATGCTTTTTTTAAATTAATTTCTCTCTTTTTTTGTTATAATTTTTTTCATTTTTATTTTTTTTATTGAAAAAGACAATTAAATGCAAGTTGAAAACATGGGTTTTCATTGAAAGGGGGAAAATCTGGCTTAGTCCATATTTAATTAATTAATACATAAGTCTAGAGATAATTTTGCACAATCAAGCAAAGAAATAAAAAATAAAAATAAAAGATCATCACCAAATAATTGGAGAGCATTTAATTTAATAGTGTTATTTATATTTAGTGTCTGGCCTGCAATAAGTGTAAAGATTGAAAAATAGTCCCATACATGGGGACATTGTACCTTAATATTTTGTCATTTTTATTCTATAGTAATACTAAATTGTATTATATTTTGCTATGCTGTATCCAGAATTTGAATACACAAAAAATATTCAAAATTTATTACATTAATGTGAATTCATTAATTTAGTAGTCACGTAAATATGTTATATATGCAAATACGAGAAATAAAAATAAAATAAAATGAACTGGATTATAATGTCTTCACATAAGACTCATTCAATTAAATCCTATATTATGGAGACATCAGCATAAATCTTTCATTAATTAGTATAGCATATTTAATTTGATTTGACCCCACATCTCTAGCATAATTTTGAAATAGCCACATTTTGAAGCTTTCTGGTTTCTTTCACTTTCATATGTCTTTTTAATCTTTTGTTTACACACAAACAACTGGTTGAATTGTTCTACTGTAGTTGTGTCATACCTAAATATTCTTTTATTTGTCTTATGTATTTAGTAAATAAAATATAGCAACTTTTTTTTTTAATTTTGTTTTGGACTTTTTCCTTTGAGCAAACTTTGAATTAGTATGATTTTTTGTGGTTTCCGTCACGAATTCAATTTTCATGTTTATCATTTGTTCTAGCTTGTCATTTATGAACAATTTAAGTTTTAAATACCATTTTTAAGTTTTAAATTTCAAAATTCAAAATAAACTTAACACACCAAATTTTCATCCAAATTTACCATTTTCTCAACTTTACTTTTTCAATTCACTATATAATTACCTATCAATCAATATATACATCATTTCACACATTCACCAATCAAATCATTCATTATAATCGTTATTTCTCCTTCTCTTTCATACTTTATAATTTTTAATTCAATTAATCATTATATAAATAACTAAAATAATCATTCTACACATCACCCATCAACTTATCAATATTTATTTTACAACTTTCAACCTATTTTTAAAAATATAAACAAACAACTATAATTTTCATACGAATTTCGGTAGTACGTAATTCCCGAGAAAATTTTAAAAATTTTATTCAAAAACATAAACAAACATACTATAGTATAAGTTTTTTTTTTCCCTTGCAAAAATCCAATCCAAATCACTCACCTTCTTCAATTACAGAACTGGAAAGGTTGTAAATGTAAATTATTAATCATTTAGGCTCCGTTTGTTTGTCAAGGGAATGGAATCAAAATAGAGAATATAATTCCCAAAAGTCAAATAACCTTGTTTGGTAATTTTCATTTGATATTATGGAATGCAATCTAATTCCCAACATATGGGAATTGTCATGTCAAATAAGGGAATCACAATACCTTATTAATTGGAGGTAATGTGATTACCATATCAAGATAATCATAAATACAATATTTTAATGCCCTTATTACCTCTATATAAAATATAATACAAAATCAACAAAAAATAGTGTTTTATTTTTTCATTTCATTTAAGTTATTATTTATGAATAAATAGTTCGTATTTTTAATTTATTTAAAATATTTTTATTGTCAAATAGATCGCAATTTCATTTTATTTGATATTTATTTATTGAATGAAATTAAAAATTTGTTATGTTGTTTTTGTGATAGTACTTTTGAAATGAGTGTTGGTCACATATAATTAATATATTTTATTTATTAACAATAATATGTTTCCGACCTAAAATAATTATCAATGCATTGGTATATGAAAAATCCATATATGTATCAATTTTTTTAAAAGTCAAACAATATGTAAATAAAATATAAGCATGTTCAATTTAATTATCATTTTTCTAAAAGAGGATAATGCATTTGAATTAAATTGATATCTTATTTATTTTTTATTATTTAACCAAATTAAATATATATGTGTATATACACTTATGTATATATATAATATCAAATATTCTACTATATTGAAAATTTATAGTTAGATTATATAATATGGTTTAAAATAAGGGTATTTAAGTCAAAGTCTTTAATTTAGATTTCATTCTTTATTATATGTGTTTGAACCAAACATAAAAATACAAACAATATATATCCTTACCCAATTTTTTGTAGACAAACAAACACTATTAATGGAATCAGATTTCTAGTAATCAAATTACCAGAAATCTTATTCCCATTTTAGATTCCATTCCCTGTCAAACAAACGGAGCCTTAATCACTCTACATTTCTTGATTCAAAAAAGAAATAATTGAATCTGAATTTGGACTAAAATTTGAGTAATAATTTCCCCATTTATTTCGTTTTCCCATTTATGCTATCATAGAATTTTCTTATCTTTTATAGTTGTCTCAATTTAAATTATGAAATTGGCCCACATTGATGGCATAATTAGTGCAAATCAACCAAAATTTCAGGCATATTTTTCTCTATGTTTTTTGGTAACGGATATATATATATATATATATATATTTGTTGGAGAAAGTTAAATAATAAATTTGAAATAAAAGATTTTCCAACTGTCATAGCAATTAGCATTCACACTGTACATTACGCGTTTCACAAAACACACACTTTTTCCACTCCTTTTTATATTCTCACAAATTATCATTCATTTCTCATTCACTCCATTTTCATGCTCTGATTGCTAACTTGTGTTGTGTTCCTATAACAGAATGGCTAGCCCTAGGGTTCATCCTACCACCGCCGATAGCTTTCCTCCACCACCATCATCTTCATCCGCCGCAACATCACCCAAACACTCCGGCGAGCACCCGATTCCCCCAAATCCGCTGCCCTCCAAACCTATCCCTCCCCCGCCGGCTACTTACGTCGTCCAGTTCCCCAAAGAACAAATCCTCCGTTACCCTCCTCCGGAAAACGCCAGAAAATTCAAAAACTTAACTCGCCGCAAGAACCGACGGAGCTGCTGCTGCTACACTCTCTGCCTCCTTTTACTCCTCGTCATCGCCGCCGCCGTATCCGCCGGAGTGCTCTACCTCGTCTTCCGATTCAAATCTCCCAAGTACACAGTCACGAATCTCACCATCAACGGCATGAATCTGACGTCAGCGGCGCCGATATCGCCGAGATTTAACGTCACCATTCGAGCTGAAAATCCCAACGGCAAGGTTGGGATCTATTATTTAAGAAACAGCGCCGTTAACGTTTTCTACAACGACGTCAAATTAAGCGACGGCGTCTTGCCAGCTTTTTATCAGCCGAGGAGAAATGTGACGGTGTTGCTGACGGCGTTAACCGGATCTGACGTGGTATTGGGGGGCACCGTTAGGACGGCGTTAAGAAATGCGCAGAATAGAAGGAGGGTGCCGTTTGTGGTGAACACGAAGGTGCCTATTAAAATAAAAGTGGGGTCCATTAATACGTGGGAAATAAACGTTAGAGTCAAATGCGACGTCGTTATGAATGGATTAAATGAGAGGGCTAATATTGTGTCTAATAATTGTGATTATAGTGTGAGATTATGGTAGAAAATTTAATTAAATACATGATTATACACTCTTATACGTAATATATATGTATACATATTTGTTAATGTAGTTTCTATGGTATAAATTATAAAATGAGAGTGTAGAATGATTCAATTTATTTCTTTGTTATAGTGTAACTAGTGTTATGTGTGGGTATGTGATTTTTGAATAAGAAAGCTATAAGTATTGTAAATTGTAGTATCTTTTGGACTTTAAAAATCTAGCATTATTCATCCATACTATTATAGATTAATAAATGGCAGTTGCAAATTACACTTTAGACCTTTCTTCCTTCATTACCATAGGTATAAGAGATAGGGGCATAATTGGTATGCAAAAAATTATTGTTGAGGATAACCGCCGTTTGTTCAGAAGATTTTATGTCATATCGAGTTCAATAAATTTCTGTGATATACATCACATATTTAGGTAAGGGTGAGCGATTTTTTATAGTATTGGTAACATGATTTGTTTAAGAAAATTGAATTCTCAAAAATTGAATTAAGTAGCTTTTTAATTTCTAGCTATGAGTAGATAATAATAATTAATTAATTAAAGTGTTTAATTAATTATTTTAATTATAATATTATGATTTAATTACTTTGGAGAGGTAACATTTTGTATTCAAATCATGTAATTATAAATTATTTGTGATTAATCACTTTATCATGATTCAAACAATAAATAAATCAATTAAATTTGGACTAAAATTTAAATCGATTGCATGTAATAATTGCCCTTTCATTTTTCTTTTCTTTTCCTATTTTTGCTTCTGTGGATTTTTATTTTCAATATTGGATCTTTCACAGTAGTCTCAATTTGAATAAAAGGCATATTTCCTCTTTGTGTTTTTTAACATATACAGTATTTGATGCCATGCAAATGCGCATTAGAGATAAGTTCTTTAATTTTATTCCGTTGCATATTAATTTGGGATTAATTTTTTGAAATATTCTTTAACATGTAGCACATACATATGAAATAGAATATAAGATAAAAAATAACTTTAAGATATATAATAGGTGTATCAATGTACATACTTATATAAAACTATAGAAGAAGCTAGAGTACGCAAAAGCTATGTATCCAAATAAATTATAACTGCGACGACAACATAAATAGATAAAATCATTGTTTAAATCAGACTATAATTTATTATATATAACTGATGGTTGATGAAGTTATACAAGTTAACGAGGGAAAGAAACCACTGAAAATATATATTTTTAACAAGTTTCTACTATATCCTTATTGAACTTGTCTGCATATTAATTTTTATTTCATCTTTATTTATTTTATGTCACACACCAGTATAACTAACATAGTCTGATCAGGGGCAACCCCTGGTAGAGTTGGTAAGGGCATTTGAACTTGTGGCCTAGGTCACGGGTTCGAATCCCACTGTGGGAATGCCTATTTGCCTTCTCTACTGTGAGCCTGTCAGCTATGGGCAAACTAGGCTGGTTTACCTCTCTTGTGTGATTTGCAGGCTATTGCACAAGAGCGGAGTTTACCCAGTGCGCACCTAACGGTAGCGGCTGCGGGTTCTCTTGTCATCAAAAAAAAAACATAGTCTGATCAGCTTAGAACCATAATTCATTTTTCTATTAAACCGAATGTCGCCAATATCTTGGAATTTGGTGGACTCTCTATCACACCAGCCTCGTATCGTTTCGCAATGTCCCCGTCAAAAGCCTCAAGTATTATTGCGTACTGTTTGATTTGTCCTTCATCCCCAAACGCAGTAAATACCTTTGAAAATTTCAGTGCTAGCTTCTGAAACCATTATAAAATTGGATATTAAGTAATTAAAACAATTAATATAGATAAGTAAATTGAGCTGAGAATAAGAGAACCTGCTTCTTATTCTCTTCATCAACGGCCCAACTAGCAAGAGCTATGATTTCGGGGTTGTCAGCAGCATCTGGAATCGGGGTAGGATTTTTGATATCGATTGCCTTCTTCGTGCTATCAATTCCGGGTTTCGTTTCGCTAATCGGGCTGATAACTTGAGCCGCCATTTTAGATCGCAAAAGAAAATAGTCTTTTAAAACTCTATATGTTTGAATTCAAATTGATGAGAAGAAAGGCAACCAACCATTCATATTTATAGGTACTAGCTGGTTAGGAATATTGTATGAATTGCAAGGTTGCTGAAGAATCAAGCTATTCATACAATTTCTATCAACTTTCCAGCTATATTATATTTTCATTTGATAAGAATTTTTTTCCATTTTTGGAAGAATAACCCTATCGAGAGAGTATTTTTGGACCACTAAACCCTTCTTTATTTCATAAAAGATAAAGCGAAAAAATAAAAAGGGCAACCTCCTTAACAAAATCGTCAAAGAAAGCAAATAAACTAAGGGTGTGTTTGGATCGAGTGATTTTGAATTTGAGGAAGGGATTTGGAGAAAGAATTTCAAGTGACTCTAAAATTGAGTAATTTAAAATCCACCATATTCGTGAAGAAAATAACTCAAAATGAATGCCAACAGATTTGAAATTCATCTTAACATGAATTCATACGAACAAACTTAAATGGATTTGTCAATTAATGTGAAATCCATAGTTTTCAAATCCTTCAATCCAAACACACCATAAGAGTATTTACTCCCTTACAAGTTTCATTCTACAAACATTTTAAATTCCATAACACTCATTCCACTTGCATCCAACTAAAAGAATCCAATAGCTAAGGGTTATTGAGTTTTTAGTTAGTCATGCTTAGCTTTTTAACAAATATTCCTTACGATTTTACATTACACTGTTAATAATAAATATTCAAAAGATTTAATACTTTTTTTAATTTGCTTGCAATAAAAAGATATAATAACGCGCTATTTTAGCTACTTAAGAAATCAATAAGATTTCCTTTTGTATAGAAAATAGCAAACTCATTAGTCTTTAGTTTACACTACAAATAATGAAACATTAATAATGATAAAATGTCCCACATCGATTTTATATGTTTAATAGTTGGTAAAAATTGTATACAATTTGTCAAACTTGAAATAGCAACAAGAAAGTTGGTGTTAATATTGACATGTTATACACCTATAGTAACACTAACAACCCTTAGAAGGACACATAGATAGATGTTAGTGTATTTTGATATGGAGCCATCATGTCGGAGGAGTGTTTTCGGATCACTCATCCTTCTTTATATTATAAAAAATAAACGAAAAAAATAATGAAGGCTATCTCCTTACTCTGCGATTGGATCGATGAATTTGGATTTGAGAAGTGGTGTCATTTGAAATCCACCGTAGTTGTGTAGAAAAGAACTTAAAATG
Source organism: Verbascum thapsus (assembly GCA_963669365.1). Lineage (NCBI taxonomy): Eukaryota > Viridiplantae > Streptophyta > Magnoliopsida > Lamiales > Scrophulariaceae > Verbascum > Verbascum thapsus. The sequence goes on from OY770118.1 coordinate 11,887,746, forward strand.
AATGGCGAGGGATTTGAATCCATCATTATCCAAACGAACTTAAATGGATTTATCGATGAATTTGAAATCCATGGATTTCAAATCACTCGATCCAAACACACCCTAAGAATATTTACAATGACTTTAATACTAAATTTACAATGACTCTGTAATGAACTTGAGTTTGTCAAGCTAATTCCTGTCCTTGAGCACTAGAGTTTGTTTAGTATGATCAAGTCGAGTAACATTAGCTTAAACAAAATTGTCGATGGCTTAACTTGAAACCAAAACTACTCTTGTAGATGTCACAGCTTGGTGACAATTTTAACTTGATGTGAGTTTGAATAATATTATTATATCAAGTTAATCTTGTTCTTTTTCATTTATTTGTCCTAACGTTTTAGTTTTATCCTAATTAATTTTAATATGAGCGATGTTATTTCACATATTTTCTTTCTTATTTTTATATGCATATATTTCATGTATAATGTATATATCAAAACTAATAGATATTGTAAGAAATTAAAAATAAAAGTATAAAAACAACACTAAGATGATATATATGACATGGGCGAAGTGCCGCCTATCCTAATTAACAGTCATATTTCCGGCATTGAATAAGACTCGTTGGATTATGGATGAGCTAACGGCTAAGATTGGGTCCTGGTTTGTAATTGAGGTTTTATAGGATATTTCTTACATAAAATCATAAAATATTTAATATAGATCACAAAACATAAATCTTATTTGGGATTATGTTCTTAAATATAATATTTGCTTAGACTCGTACAAAATATGACGCATGTGAAATATATAAAATAGTTCGAGACGATAACATGATCTAATATTTAAGTTTAGTGTTTTGAAATGACTGAGATTTATATATTATAAATTTAAGTCAAGATTATGTCATCTTAGTTAATTTGAGTGCTTATTGGATTGAATTATTATGAAAATCATATGCTTGAACTATCAAAGTTTTTTCCAAACCACTGAAAATAAGTAAAATAACTATCAAATGTCATATAAATAATTCATGAGTGTATTCTCTTTTGTAAAAAATTCTATCAAGAAACTTAGGCTATGCTTATTTATGTTTTTGGGATGAAATTTTAAATTTTTCTCAGGAATTGCGTACTATAGAAATTCGTTTGAAAATGGTAGGTGTTTGTTTATATTTTTGAAATTAGGTTGAAAGTTGTAAGAGATGTCAAATCAATAGTGATATGTTGATGGATGATGTGTAGAATAAATTATGTTAGTGGTGTATATAATGATTATGTAAATTAAAAATAAAAAAGATATGGATAAAAAGTTGTAAAGTATGAAAGAGAAAGTAAAAAAATAATTTATAATAAATGATTTGATTAGTAAATGTGTGAAGTGATGTGTATATGAGTGATAATTAGTTATATAGGAGATTGAAAAAGTAGAGTTGAAAAAAGGAGAATTGAGATGAAAATTTGATGGGTTAAGTTTATTTTGAATTTTGTTATTTAAAATCATGAAAATGGATTTTGAAAACATAAACAAACAAGGCCTTATATTTTTTAAATTTTACGATTTGAACCCATACTTCTTAATTCTCACTCAAGTCATATTGTATTTTATACATACTACACACGACCTTAGCTGCATCCAATACGGTGTTCAAATTTTATTTATTTTATTTTATTTTTCGTGATATCACATTAGTCTAGATGGTTTTCAAAGGTTTAGGGTAAGTTTAGGGTTTAGGGTATAGAATTGATTGTTTAGGTTTTTAAACTAATTCTTTATAAAATTATAAAATATTTTATATATTTCAATATTATTAACAATATATATATAATATACTCTAGATATATATATATATATTATTTTTATATTTATTTATGTCAATGAGAAAATAGTTTTTTAAATCGATAATGCCTAAATACAAAATATCTTATTTTCTTTTTTATTTTTATTTTCATTAAGTTGATTTTTAATAGAGCATACTAGAGCTAAAAATAATTCATCAATAGTGTTCAATATGTAGTAAAATGTTTCATTTAAGCCTCACAATGGTGGTCAAAAGTTCCAAGTGTTCAACTCTCAATATTGATGGATAAACAATTTGGAAATCCGTCTCTAAATCCGCCCCTAAACCAGTCTCAATTGTGCCCATTAGAGACCGATTGTTTCCGTCTCTAATTTTATTTCTTAAATTAACATTTAGTGACGACTTTAGTGACCTGTGATCCCTTTTAGTTCCGTCTCTAAATCTGTCTCAACTGTGCCCGTTAGAGGCCGATTGTTTTCGTCTCTAATTTTGTTTCTTACATTAACGTTTAGTGATAGATTTTGAGATTGAATTTATTTTCGTCTCTACTTCCGCCTCTAAATCGGTCTCAACTGAGATAGTTTGAGACCGATTATTTGCGTCTCTAATTTTGTATCTTAAATTAATGTTTAGTGACGGATTTAGAGAGAGAATTTATTTTCATCTCTAGATCCGTCTCAATTTTGGAATTTAGTGACTGATAATGTTCGTCTCTACATTTTGTCTCTAAAATTAGCTTTTAGTGACGGATTTAGCGACCATACTTTTACCGTGGCTATATCCGTCGCTAAATTCGTCTCTAATGTCGTATTTATTTTAGAACATGCGATGGGATATTATAGCTGTCGCTAATCCGTTGCCAAAGAGAGACAGAGACAGATTTATGTCCGTGGCTATACCGTGACTATATCCGTCGCTAATCCGCTACCCTATAATTAGAGACAGATTTATGTTCGTCTCTAAAATTCCATCTCTGATACGCTGTTTTTTTGTAGTGATGATGGACATGGTGTCGGGAACGGGCAGGTGTCCTCTATTTCGCCAGGAAATTAGTCTTTGGTACGGATACGGTGTCGGGAAGTTTTGGTAGAGTATCGTCTTTGATGAAGTGTCAGACCTAATACGTTATAATTTTTTTAAACTGTTCGTGCATCAGAGTTTAAAGATTATTGATTACTCACTTTACATATCATGATTAAAAAGAAAAAAAAAATCAAATTAAATTTGGACTAAAATTTGAATTGGTTGCATGTAATTTTTGCCCTTTTTTTTGGTTTTCCTATTTTTTCTTGTGTGGATTTTTATTTTCCAATTTGGATCTTTCAAAGTAGTCTCAATTTGAATATTGAAGTTGTCCCCATTGAAGGCATAATTAGTGCAAATCAACCGAAATTTCAGGCATATTTCCTTTTTGTTTTTGGTGACAGATATTTGACGTCATCCAAGTGCGCATTAAGGATAAGTTCTCTAATTTTATTCAGTTGAGTATCAATTTGGGAGTAATTTTTGAAATTTTTCTCAATATGTAGCGTGTACATATATAATAGAATATACATATAATAATAGAATATAAGATGAAATATTATTTTGAAATACATAATTAGGTGTATCCATTGTTTTGTACATATTTATATAAAACTATAGAAGAAGAGTAACCAAGAGTTATGTATCCAAATAAATTATAGCTGCGACGACATGTACGATATCGCAACCAAATTTTATGAAAATAGATAAAAGTATTGTCTAACTCAGACTATACTTTATTATATATAACTGATGGTTGATGAAGTTATACAAATTAATGAGGAAAAGAAACTATTGGATATATATTTTCAACGAGTTTCTAATGTATCCTAATTGAACTTGTTCACATAATTTTAATCTCATTTTTATTTATTTTATTTCACATATAACATAGTCTGATCAGCTTAGAACCATAATTCATTTTTCGATTTGCCCATCTTGCCATTTGCCGAAAGACAACAAATCCTTAGAATTTGATGACTCCACTAACACAATAGCCTCGTATAGTTTCGCAACGCCCCCGTCGAAAGCCTCAAGTTTTATAAAGTAAATATCGTAATCCACATACGCAAGGATTACCTTTGAAAATTTCAATGATAGGCTCTGAAATCATCATAAAATTTAATATTGAGTAATTAAAACAATTAATATAGATACGTAAATCGATACGAAAAGGAAAATTAAAGGAGAAGAAGAGAACTAGCATCCTATTATTTTCATCGACGGCCCAACTAGTAAGAGCTATGATTTTGGGGTCGTCGGCAGCATCTGGAATCGGTTTAGGATCTTTGATCTTGATTGCATTCTTCGTGCTATCAATTTCAAGTTTCGTTCCGCTAATCGGGCTAATAACTTGAGCCACCATTTTAGATCGTAAAAGAAATTAGTCTTTAAAAATTATATATGTTCGAATTCGAATTGATGAGAAGAAAGGTAACCATTCATATTTATAGGTACTAGCTGGTTAGGAATATTGCATGAATTGCAAGGTTGCTGAAGAATCAAACTATTCATGTAATTTCTATCAACTTTCCAGTTATATATATATATATATATATATATATATATTCTAATTTGATAAGTATTTGTCTTTTGGAAGAACAATGGGATATTTTTGGACCACTTCTTTCTTTCAAAAATAAGTGAAAAAAATAAGAAGGGCTACTTCATTAACAAAAATGCCGAAGAAAACAAATAAACTAAGGGTGTGTTTGGATCGAGTGATTTGAAATCCATGGATTTCAAATCATTTGATAAATCCATTTAAGTTCGTTTGGATGATGATGGATTTCAAATCCCTCGTCATTCATTTTGACCATTTTAGGTGTCATTTGAAATCATTCCTCCAAATCCACTCCTTAAATCTAAATACATCGATCCAAACGCACCGTAAGACTATTTACTAACAACCAACTAAAAGAATCCAAGTTTTTACTTAAGTTATGATCAGCTTTTTATCAAATATTCCTTACGATTTTATATTACACTGTAAATAATAAACATTCAAACTTTGAAATCAGCAACAACAAAGTTGTTAATATTGATATGGGATAGATAGATGTAACAACTAACAACCCTTACAAGGACAAATATAGATGTAAGTGTATTTTGATTGCTACAAAGTTATTAGTAAACATATGTCACGAATTGTCAATAATAATAGTTTAATTATCATTGTCTTATAACTGTGCAATTATTGTTTTATTAAATATTTAATTAAGTAGTTTTCTAATTCTCAGCTATAATCGGGCAATAATTGTTAATTAAAGTGTTTAACTAAATGTTTTAGTCATAATATGTATGATTTAATTTTTTTGATGTTATGCAGGTGCATATTAGAGTTTACTTCTCTAATGTAATTTGGTTGCATACTAATTTGGGACTAATTTCTGAAATAGGTCCTGAAATGTAACTCGTATATATCAAATAGTATACAAGATGAAATATAATTTTAAATAAATAATTAGGCATATACATTGTTTGTACGTACTTAAATACAAACAATGAAAGAAGAGTAGCAAGAGCCATATATATAATATAAAAAAGTTATAACAACGACAATACATATATGATATCATATCCAAATTTCATGAAAATAAATAAAAGTATCGAATCAGACTATGTTTTATTATATATAATTCATCATGATGGCGATACACGAGCTAATGGAAAAAAGAAACCACCAAATATATATATTTTCAATGAGTTTCTAACTTTTCCTACTCAAACTCCGCCCCATAATTTTATTTTATCTTTATTTATTTTATTTTACATACCAGTGTAGCATAATCTGATCAACTTAGAACTAAATTTCTTTATTCCAATCCGTTGAATGACTCCAACGTCTTGCAATTTGACTTCTCCAACACAACGGCCTCAAATACTTTCACGAGGCCTCTTTCTTTCGTCTCCAGTGTTATATAGTACCTTATGCCGCCGGATACAACTTGCATATTCGCAAAGATTACCTTCGAAAATTCCTCTGCTCGTCCCTGAAACAATCATAAAATTATGAATATTGGGTAGTTAAAACCATTAATACAGAGAAAAGAAAATCAAACACGGTATACTTTAAGAAAATGATAATAAAAGGAGAAGAGAACCTGCTCCTTGTTGTATTCATCGACAGCCCAACGAGCAAGAGCTATGATTTTAGGGTTTTTTGCAGCATCTGGAATCGGGATTAGACCTCCATCCTTGATCGAGCTATCAATTTCGAGTTTAGTTCCGTCAACCGGGCTAATAACTTGAGCTGCCATGTTAGATCGTAAAAGAAATTATTTCTTTAAAACTATATATGTTCGAATTCGGATTGATGAGAAGAAAGGCAACCATTCCTATTTATAGGAACTTGTAAGTTAGGAATATTGTGTAAATGGCAAAGTTGCTGAAGAATCAAGCTATCTATTTTTATCAACTTTCCAGTTATGTATATTCTAATGGGATAATACTTTTTTTTTGGAAGAACCACTATATTCGGAGGGAGTTTTCGAGCCACTCACCCTATTTTATTTTTAAAAAAATAGGGATAGAATTTTCTATTCCAAATTATTATTCTATCTCCTATTCCACATATTTAGTTGTTTGACATGTGTAATTCACAAATATATTTATTAAGAGATGGTTAGGCCTCATTTGTTTATGTTTTCAAAACCCATTATCAACTTTTTAAATCACAAAATTCAAAATAAACTGAATACACCAAATTATCATCCAAATTCTCCCATTTTTTCAACTCTACTTTCCAATATCCTATATAACTAACTATCAATCATTTATACAACCTTTCACATATTTACCAATCAAATCAATCATTATTTCACTTAATCTTTCACTTTATAATTTTTTTATATATATTTCTTTATTTTTTATTCACATAATCATTATATACACAAATAACACAATTATTATATACATCATCCATCAACCTATCGCTATTGATTTAACATATTTTTCAACTTTCAACCTATCTTTAAAAACATAAACAAACAACTATTATTTTCATACGAATTTCCATAATACACAATTTCGATAAAATTCAAAATTTTGTCTCAATAACATAAACAAACAGAGCCTTAACATTTGTAAATATTTTGACATGAGTTTGGAACAAAAAATCCATCCTATCGAGAGAGTGTTTTCGGACCACTCATCCTTATTTTTTTTAATAAAAAATAAGCGAACAAATAATAAGGGCTACCTCCTTAACAATAGCATATAAAAAAGCAAATAGACTAAAAACTAGGCTAATATAAAAGAACTACTCCCCTGCAAGATTCAAGAGACAAAAGTTCTACAAACATTCAAAATTCCAGATGAAATTTCTCATCATTTAAACTAGGTGCCTATAGTTTGGATATGTCAATATTAGTTTAGGAGAGATGAAGACATAATGATTGATGAGAGATGATAAATCTTTTTTCTTTTTTTTGATAACAAGGGAACCCGCAACCGCTATCGTTAGGTGCGCACTGGGTAAACCCCGCTCTTGAGGGATGATAAATCTTATCTCTATTATATGATATCCACATGCAAGAATTAAGGTTTAAATAATGATGTTTTAAATAATGATGTTGTTTGTTATCACAATATTTTTTCTAGCCCAAGGAAAAATCTAAGACAGATCGGTTCTAATGGACCATATTTATTTTCAACCACACAATTGTGTAATTTAGAGGTGGTAAAAACACACACCACTAAATGTGTGATGTATGTTACACCGAACCTATTGAATTCGTTGTGGCATAAAATCACCCCTAGTCCAACCATAGTTTGAAGAGCTTTACTACAATTTTTAAGTATAAATTATAACCGAGTCAAATTTAATTCATTCTTTATGAAATAATTAAAAATTTAAAGTTGTTATCAACAATTTTTATATATATATATATATATATATATATATATATATATATATATATATATATATATATATTCTAAAACACATTAGTGAAAGCCCCTCAAATTAAACTTTTATGTGAAAAAAGATATATGATTGACAATTTTTAATTCAGAATACTTATTCCTTTAAAAGAAGAAATTGAGCTCGATCATGAAGTCGAGCCTAAGTCGAGCTCGATTATTTATATATATATATATTTATTTATCATGTCTTAATATATATTATTTAATTTTTTTAATTAAAAATACTAAAGAGAACATTATTTATACAAATATAATATTATAAGATATTATATATTAATAAATAAATAAGAATTAAAATTTAAATATATTAAATTTTAAATATTATCCTTTATTTAGGATCACATGGCGGCTCACCTGCCTTCAAACAAGCATTTATTGTCTCGAGTTTGGCTTTGTAGGCTCGATTTAAGTTTAATTTTTCTTAACCTCGAGTCGAGCTTTTTTCGAGTCGACTCGTCGAGCTAACATGCCCGATCAACTCGTTGGTCACCCTAGCACCAAAAAATGGAGCTGGAGGGAGCAAATGGTCACACCAATTCGGACATTGTATAGAAGGCTTTGTTCGTACTGCTTTGTCGTTTTACAAGGACGATTTCCATATTGTGTGTAAGATTTGTTTTCTTATTTAATTATCATTGTCTTATAATTGTGCAGTTATTTTATTTTTATTTGAATATTTAACTATGTAGTTTTCTAATTGTGAGCTATAATCGGGCAATAATTATTAACTAAAGTGTTTAACTAAATGCTTATAATTTAATTGTTTAATGTCGAGCAAGTGCATATTAGAGTTCATTTCTATAATTTAATTTCGTTATTACTAATTTGGGAGTAATTTCTGATATAATTCATGTTGTGTAGCGTCAAATAGTATACAAGATGAAATATAATTTTGAATAAATAATTAGGCACATCTATTGTTTTGTACCTACTTAACTAAAAACAATGAAATAAGAGTAGCAAGAGCCATATATAATCAGATTATGTTTTATTATATATAATTCATCATGATGTCGATACACGAGCTAATGGAAAAAAAGAAACCATCGAATATATATATTTTCAATGAGTTCCTAACTTTTCTTACTCGAACTCCGCCTCATAATTTTTATTTCTTCTTTATTTATTTTATTTTATTTTATTTCATAATCTGATAAACTTAGGACTAAATGTCTTTATCTCAGTCCGTTGAATGACTCCAACTTCTTGCAATTTGGTGACTGCTCCAACACAATGGCCTCAAATACTTTCACGATGCATCCTTCAAAAGTCTCTAGTTGTATATAGTACCTTATGCCAGATACCACTTGCATATTCGCGAGGATTACCTTAGAGAATTTCTCTGCTCGTCCCTGGAAAAAATCATAAAATTATGAATATTGGGTAGTTAAGACCATTATATAGAGAAAATGAAATCAAACATGGTCTTCTCTAATGGTGTGTTTGGATTGAGTGATTTGGATTTGGGGAGTGGATTTGGAGGAGCAATTTGAAATGTCACTAAAATTGGAGTAATTTGAAATCCATCATAGTTGTGAAGAAAAAAACTCAAAATGAATACAATATATTTGAAATCAATCATAACATGAATTTATCCAAACAAACTTAAATGGATTTGTCGATGTATTTGAAATCCACAGTTTTCAAATCCTTCAATCCAAACACACCATAAGAAAATGATATTATAAGGAAAAGAAGAGAACCTGCTCCTTGTTGTATTCATCGACGGCCCAACGAGCAAGAGCTATGATTTTAGGGTTGGTTGCAGCATCTGGAATCGGGGTTAGACCTCCAGTCTTGATTGAGATATCAATCTCAAGTTTAGCATCAATCGGGCTAAGAACTTGTGTTGCCATTTTAGATCGTAAAAGAAATTATTCCTTTCAAAATCTATATGTTCGAATTCAAATTGATGAGAAGAAAGGCAACCCATTCCTATTTATAGGAACTTGTAAGTTAGGAATACTGTATAAATGGCAAAGTTGCTGAAGAATCAAGCTATCCATTTTTATCAACTTTTCAGTTGCGTACATTCTAATGGGATAATAATTTTTTTTTTGTAACCACTATGTATATTTTAATGGGATAATAATTTTTTTTTTGAGGAACAACTATATTCGGAGGGTGTTTTGAGCCACTCAGCCCTATTTTATTTCATAAAAAGTAGGTATACGATTCTTTTCAAATTCTTATTTAATCTCTTATTCTACATATTTAGTTGTTTGACATGTGTAAGTTACAAATATATTCATTAAGGGATGTTTAACATGTGTAAATATTTTGACACGTGTCAAACGTTTAATACATGAAATATAAGATGGAATAGGGATATGGAATAGAAAATCTTGTTGCTAAAACATAAGCAAAAATAAAAAGGATGACTACTTCCTTAACAGAAGCGTCTAAGAATTCAAATGAGAGTATTTACTTCATATATCGAATAAAAATCGAATAAAGATCAGGTCATAAAAAAATACTACTCCCTCACAAGATTCAAGGGATAAAGTTCTGCGAACATTTAAAATTTAATGCTCTCAGATCAACCGTTGATATCACTACAACAAAATTTAATATCAACGATAAAATGTAAATATGAAAGTTGTCATTATATATATATATATATTTAGTCACATATTTTTGTTTTGTCGCAATAATTTTTTTTAGCACTCCAAGAAAAATTGACTCCAACATAATCTAGTCTTATTAAGAACTCAATAGGACTCTAAGAATAAAACTTTTAGTATCCGACCCAACCCAACGCAGACCGGGCTGGAACCATGGGTTTGACCCAATTTGCCAAATCGGGTTAAGTCGGGTTCGGATAGTGAAATGGCACTAGGGGTGTTCACGAGTCGAGCTGGCTCATGAGCTCGACGAGTCGGCTCGAAAATAGCTCGATTCGAGCTCGAAAAAATTCGAGCTCGAGCCGAGCTTTCCAGTCGAGCCGAGCTCAAGCCTAAAAAAGCCTGTTCGCCAGCTCGCGAGCCGGAATAAAAAAAATAATTTTTAATTAATATATATAAAAAATAAATATTTATTCATATATTTTTATATAATATAATATATTATAATAATATAATTATAAATAATATTATTTTGACATTAATTATAATTATGTTAATATATGAATAAATATAAAATTAATAATATATTTTTTATTAAAAAAAATTATTATTTTATTAAAAAAAATTATTTTTTTGAGCTCGAGCTCGAGCTCACTTTCTGTAGCTCGTCGAGCTCGAGCTCGAATTTTTGGCCCAGCTCAACTCGAGCTCGAACTCGAATTTTTTGCGACTCGTGAACCCCTAGTTGGCACACAATTTGCATCTGAAATACTTTGAGCTCATTCTTAGAATAAAATGAAAACTAATGGTAATTTCCATTGGGAATAGAGGACAGATGAGAGTTATATAACAAACAACTCTAAGAAATTGTATAGATGTTCATTTACATAAAACCTCTATTCACCATAATCATCAATCAAATGAGCTCAAATTGGGATAATTGGGAAACTGCCAGACTCTAATTGGTTGGTATATTCATCTTAAAGATTTTTTTTTTCATGATGAAAATGAAAAAATATTATTTGAAAGATAAATGAGATTTTCGGAAATTTTTTTATAAAAAAATTCTTATGACATGCCATACAAATGAGTTTTTCGGAGTTTTTTTGCTTCTCTAAAAACACTTTTTTATGATATAGGTTTCCATCCAATTGGGGTCTGGCTTCTCGATTTTGATATATATATATACATTCATAAATTAATTAATATTAAACTTTAAATATATTAAATAAAAAATATTTACTTTTTATTTAAATTCACGTGGCGACTCACCTGCCTTCAAACAAGCATTTCTTGTCTCGAGCTTGGCTCTAAACTCGATTTGAGTTTAATTTTTCTTGAGCTCGAGTCGAGCTTTTTTCGAGTCGGCTCGTCCAATTAACAAGCCTGGTCAACTCGTTGGTCACCCTAGCACCAGAAATGGAGCTAGAGAGAGCAAATGGTTGCAGCTGGCTAGCTCAACTTTACGTTAGCCCAATTTGGCCGTGAAGACAAATGGTCACACAAACACGGGCATTGTATAGAAGGCTTTGCGGTGTACGATATCTATTCCTTTTGTCAGCGGCGAGTTCCATATCGGGTGCAAGGTTTGTTTTTTTATTTAATTATCATTGTCCTATAATTGTGCAATTATTTATTTTATTTAAATATTTAATTAAGTAGTTTTCTAGTTATGAGCTATAATCGGGCAATAATTATTAATTAAAGTGTTTAACTAAATGCTTTAAGCCTTTAATCATAGTATGTATGATTTAATTTTTTGATGTCGTGCATGTTAGAGTTAAGTTATATAATTTAATTTCCTTGCATACAAATTTGGTACGAAATAGTTCCTGATATGTAGCACGCATATATCAAATAGTATACAAGATGAAATATAATTTTGAATAAGTAATTAGGCATATCCATTGTTGTGTACCTAGTTAAGTAAAAACTATGAAAGAAGAGTAGCAAGAGCCATATATAGAAAGAAGTTATAACCACCACCACAATAACATATGTGATATCATATCGAAATTTCATGAAACTAAATAAAAGTATTGAATCAGACTATGTTTTATTATATATAATTCATCATGATGACGATACACGAGGGCGAGCTAATGGAAAAAAAGAAACCACCGAATATATATATTTTCAATGAGTTCCTAACTTTTCCTGCTCGAAACTCCTCATAATTTTATTTCATCTTTATTTATTTTATTTCATCTTTATTTATTTTATTTCATAATCTGATCAACTTCGAACTAAATTTCTTTATCTCAATCCGTTGAATGACTCCAACTTCTTGAAATCTGGTGACGTCACCAAGACAATGGCCTCAAATACTTTCACGATGCCTCTTTCAAAAGTCTCCAGTTGTATATAGTACCTTATGCCGCCGGATACATTTTGCGTATTCGCAAGGATTACCTTTGAAAATTCCTCTGCTCGTCCCTAAAACAATCATAAAATTATGAATATTGGGTAGTTAAATCCATTAATGTAGAGAAAGGAAATCAAACAAGTATTCTCAAAGGGTGTGTTTGGATTGAAGGATTTGAAATCTATGGATTTCAAATTCATCGACAAATTCATTTAAGTTCGTTCGGATGAATTCATGTTCGATGGATTTCAAATCTCTTGTCATTCTGACATATTTTCTCCATAACTACGGTGGATTTCAAATGACTCAATTTCAGGTGTCATTTCAAATCATTCCTCCAAATCTCCTCCTTAAATCCAAATCACTCAATCCAAACACATCCTAAAAAAATAATAATAAAAAGAAAAGAAGAGAACCTGCTCCTTGTTGTATTCGTCGACAGCCCAACGAGCTAGTGCTATGATTTTAGGGTTCTGTGCAGCATCTGGAATCGGGTTTAGACCTCCATCCTTGATTGAGTTATCAATTCCAAGTTTAGTTCCGTCAGTCGGGCTAATACCTTGTGATGCCATTTTAGATCGTAAAAGAAATTATTCCTTTAAAACTATATATGTTTGAATTTGGATTGATGTGAAGAAAGGCAACCGTTCATATTTATAGGGACTTGTAAGTTAGGAATATTGTATAAATTGCAAAGTTGCTGAAAAATCAAGCTATCCATACAATTTCTATTAACTTTTTGATTTGTATTTTTTATGGGATAATGTTTTTTTTTTTTGTGGTGGAAGAATCACCACATTGGGAACGTGTTAGAAAATATTTTAGGTGAGATGGGGACATATTGATTGAGAGAGGATAGATCTTATCTCCATTACATGATATCTACATCTAAGAATTAACATTTAAAATGCAACTTATTTTAGCTTCCAAAAATCAACGTCGGTCTCATAGGGAAAAATTTCTCCACACTTTAAATGTTAGAAATATAACATTTATTTTTCATCTTGAGAACTTGGTATAATACTTAGATTATTCTCGATAAAAATATGTATACATGTAAGAAATACATTTCTTTTGTTGTAGTGTTTGATTGCCCTTGTATTTATGAATTATTTAGATTATTTGAATAATGAATAACAAAACTAAACAAGAAAAGTTAATTCATTTCTTGTTTATGAAAACCTTTTCTCTTGTCTTATAATAATGCTTCTATGTTAAAGCGATCAAACCGTTAATATCACTAAAACAAAATTGAATATCAGAGATAAAATGTAAATAATAACGTTAAAGTTGTATATGTCTATACATATATATATACTAGCGACTCTGCACGCGGTACTCGCGTGCATAACTCTTTTTAAGTGTAACTAATAATATATCAAAATAATTTTTAAAAAATATTATAATTTCCTAGATAAATGGGGATTTTGAATAGTGAGATGATGGGTGAACATGATTTTTAAATTGCACATTCAAATGACAACTTTAGCCTTACTTGTTTATATTAGTTCTAAGGGTATATTTGACAATTAAAAAAATGGTGTGCCAACTACTTAATTTGTGACAAAATCCCTATTTTACCCTCAAAATTCACTTATATTTTAAATCTTAAAAAAAAAAAAGTGTTAAAATGCGTAAAAATGCTAAAATAACTTCCACTTGTGAGACAAAAAGAGCTTTCATTTTATAATAATATAGATATAGTAGTATAGGCGATTTAAATTTTGGCTTTTAGACATGTATAATATAAAAGGTTTAACTCAAAGTTAGTGGTAATCAATTTAATATAAAATGAAAAGCCTTTTTATTGACGCATAGATTTTGTGAGAAGGTGGTGAATCTAATATATACTAAATTACCCTTAATTTCAAATGAATAGTTGAGAATAGAAGAGTCATATTTTTTAAAATTTTAATTGATATTAAATGTTACTTGAATAAGGGCAACAATGTCACAATGGGAAAAAACAACATAAATTATCCATATTTTTATAATAGTACTAGCATAAGATACGTGTGTTGCACGTAAATACCTAATTCCTTTCATACACTCAGAAAAGTTAATGTTTACATAAAATGAGCAACTCTTTTGAACGATAAAATTAAAATGAGGAAAACATGACATTATGATTAACGACTTAAACCATATAAAATTATTAAAAAAAAACTATACCATATAATGATTAACATTGTTGCCATAAGGAATTTGTATCACAATTTCAATATTGAAAGATCCAAAACTTATTTTTTATTTAATATTTTCTGATTTTTTTAAATTGGATCAATGTTTGTCATATATCTTAAATACTTTTTAAAAATCTTTTATAACAATTCCAACATTTAATAATTAGTATATATTTTTTGATATTCTTTAGCATTATTATAATAATTTTAGCATTTTACTTTGTGCTTTCTATATTTGTAGACTTGTTAGAACTTATAAATAACTTTAGCATTTCTTGTTATTCCTTTTTTTTAATAAAAATTCAGATACTTTTTCTTATTCTCTTAATAATTTTAATTTTTTGGTCATGTTTTTTTATATTTTTTGTGTTCCATAACAATTTTAACACCTACTAATTATTTCTATTTTATAGATAATTTATTGATGTTCTTAAAATAATTTTAAATTTTAAATTATGTATTTTACGATACTTTAATTTAATATTGCCGATTATTTTTCAGAATTTAAATACTAAAAAACCAATAAAAATAATTAAATAATATTTTAATCAGATTATAATTTTTCTAGACAAAAATTTAATGGGCCCTAATGACAAAACCTAACTTGTCGATGGATATAAAATTCAAGGATACCTTAATTTCCAAAGCACAAAGGTATAGATCCAAAATTTAATTTTATGCAACCATCCAAGGGTGTAGATGTAGTTTATCTTATGTTCTTTGATGTCTATTTATGTACTTACAGAACATATATCATGATCGAGAAAATCTTTTTAGAATTGTTAAATCACGAGCATGTTGATTATTATATATAAATATTTACATGACCAGAATAACATATTAGTTGGTAAAGGAGAATTAGATCAATGATTAAAGAGGAAAATGCTTAGTTTTTAAGGCTGAATTTATGGTTTAAATGAAGAATACTAAGTGATGACGAAATTAAGTTGCAAGAATGTTAACGTGTATTTTATGCACGTTTTATGTGTTTTACATAGCGTCATTTGTTATGTTTTTATTCTCTATCTCATGTTTTTGTGCTTATATTGAAACGATTAGGTGTTTGCATAGAGAAGAGATGAAAATGTGCTAAAACGGGCTTGAAAAGACTTAAAGTATTTGGAGACAAAAATATGACAGCAGAAAGTTTGTTCATTTTAGTCGTGATCACGCTTAACTCCTGAAAACTTTCTGCCCGGGAACACACAAATCCGCTAAAGTTGACTTTGACCGCTGGGGTTGACTTTGACTGCTGGAATGAAGAGAAAACAGCTGGAATTATGATTCCTAGTTTTTAGGAATTATTTCCTTTTATTTTATTTCCTTTTTGAACAATCTTAGTTTAGGTAGGATTCTTAGAATTCTATTCTAATTTGTTTCCTTATCGAGATAGGACTCTTTTAGGGTTTAAATAAGTGGAATATTATTCCACATCTCTGGCTGGATTTTATTCACGTTAGTTTTTTTTTTCCAAGCTTTCGAATTCAAGACATTGTAGACGTTTTTGATTATGTGTTGCTAAACACATAATTCTAGTCGAAGGATTTTCGAGGTTTGATTTTTTTTAATTCGTGAAATTTGAATTGTACTTTTAAATTCTTTGTTCTTCGAGTATTTACTTTTTTCCGGTGATTTGTTGTCAATATATTTTAATCGGTTAATTAGTCTGGCCAATTGGTTAATCGTTAGAATTATATTTCGCTAATTAGGATCCAAATCCGTAATTGTTTGGCAAAGCCTAATTTTTGTAGCAGTTAGCGACGTTGATTATTTAATCGTTTTCGATTAGTCGTTATGGGAATTAGTAATCTAGCTTAAATAAACCGAGCTTGTGTGTTTATTGGTTAGAATTGGTGTTTTTCTATTGCATGAATGCTATCGTTAGATTAAATCCTAAGAGCTTGTTTAGGGTTGTCTAGTTGATAAGGGCAGTAATCAAAGAGCTTGTTTTGATTATCGAAGACATAAGGAAAAACGAGGTCGCCAGAGCTTGTTGACGACTATAGCCAGTTTACTCGAATACATTGAAATATCATATAAATTGATGATCGAATTATAGAATCATTACCGAGATATCCGGAGACTAGAACTTCTCACTTTATTGAATCCGAATTTACTCTTATTGCGTTTACTTAATTTATGTTTTTTAATTTGTTTTAGTTAAATCAATCCAAAACCCCCCCTTTAATCGATATTAGTAATTTAGGAATTGAATCTACACCATTCCCTGTGGATCGATCCTACTTATCACTGATTGTAAATTATTTTGAGTAGGTTTTTATTTTTGTTGGATTCGACACCCACCAAATTTTGGCGCCGTTGCCGGGGAACGGTGTTATAGATTTATTTTCCTGTGCTATTGATATTTTTCTTTGTTTTTAGTTTTTGTATGCCTAGGACCTTTCGTGGCAGTGAATTTGAATACGATCCCGAGATCGAAAAGAGAGCTCGCCGCTTACGTAAGGAAACAAGACAACGAAAACAGCCCATTCCTCACTATTCATCGCATGGAGAAAATTCTGCGCTAGAACATACCGATTCTTCTAGCGATTTAGAAGAAATATTCGATTACATGGCTAACGTTGCACCCGCTGATGCTGCACCTGCTAACGGTGCAAATGCCAATGGCAACGAAAGGACT
The DNA here is from genome assembly GCA_963669365.1 of Verbascum thapsus. Classification (NCBI taxonomy): domain Eukaryota; kingdom Viridiplantae; phylum Streptophyta; class Magnoliopsida; order Lamiales; family Scrophulariaceae; genus Verbascum; species Verbascum thapsus. The sequence continues at coordinate 11,905,231 of OY770118.1, forward strand.
CTGAAGGATATGGCCATGCCAAATCCTAATCAACAACCTCTCTGCATACCTTTTCCTAATCTTGAGGTAGACTTTGAATTAAAATCTGGATTCATTCACTTACTACCTATTTTTCGTGGATTTGCAGGAGATGACCCGCATAAACATCTGAAGGGATTCCATTTGGTTTGCTCGACTATGAAACCGAAAGATGTGAGCGAGGACCAAATCAAACTGAGAGCCTTTCCTTTTTCTTTAGCCGACAAAGCTAGGGATTGGCTCTATTTTCTTCCTTCCGGCTCGATCAATACGTGGAACGAGATGGAACAGCTTTTCCTTGAAAGATTTTTTCCAGCATCTCGAGTGGCAAATATTAGGAAGGAAATCTGTGGAGTTCGACAATTTACGGGTGAAACTCTTTATGAGTACTGGGAACGTTTCAAGCAATTAGTTGAAAGCTGTCCACAACATCAGATTCCTGAACAGCTTCTTATCCAGTATTTCTACGAAGGACTCACGATGATGGATAGGAATATGATCGATGCTGCAAGCGGTGGTGCACTAATCTACAAAACTCCGATTGAAGCAAGAAATCTAATTTCAAAAATGGCTTCCAACTCCCAACAGTTCAGTCTTCGACAAGATCATGCACCGAAAGAGGCAAAAGAAGCGAATGAGGTAAACGTGTCATTGTTTAATCAACGTTTAAATGATCTGACATCTATGGTGCAAAAATTGGTTCTAGGAAACTCTCAACAGGTTAACGCATGCGGAATATGTTCTGGAATTGGCCATGTGGCCGAGATGTGCCCGACTGCACAAAATCAAAATTTCGAACAAGCCAACGCGGCTGGTTTTTCGGGACCCACACAGCGAAAATACGATCCTTTTTCGAACACATACAATCCTGGATGGAGAGATCATCCTAACTTGAGCTACGCTCCACGACCTCCCTATCAAAACCAGCAAGGACCTCCGGTTTCTCAAATGACTCAGTCATCAGGTACATCTTTAGAGGATATGGTTAAAATTTTGATTACTAACACTTTACAATTGCAGCAGAATACACAACGTTTTCAGCAGAGCACTGAGCAATTTCAACAAGGCATGCAACAATTTCGACAAAAGAGTCAAAATGCCATTAAGAATTTAGAGAATCAAATAAGTCAAGTGGCTACTACTGTGAATGAATTAGTGACACAAAACTCGAGCAAGCTTCCATCCCAAGTCATCTTGAATCCAAGGGAAAATGCCAGTGCCGTTACTTTGAGGAGCGAAAAAGAATTGAAAGAAACTGAACGAACCTCAAAGCATGAAGATGAGAAGGAGTTGGAAAAGAAAGATAAAGAACATACCATGAAGAAACCAACATTCGTGATACCACCTCCTTTCCCGAGTCGATTTGCCAAGCCAAAGAAAGAAGAGCAAGAGAAAGAAATACTCGAGACATTCCGAAAAATTGCGGTAAATATCCCACTTCTCGATGCCATTAAGCAAGTACCTCGTTATGCTAAATTTCTTAAGGAATTATGCACGACAAAGAGAAAGCTTATAGGCAACGAAAAAGTACTTGTAGGAGAAAATGTATCTGCCGTGCTTCAAAAGAAATTACCTCCAAAATGCAAGGACCCAGGTATGTTCACGATTCCTTGTAAGATAGGAAATATGCGAATTGAGAGAGCCATGCTAGATTTAGGAGCATCTATAAATGTCATGCCACGATCTATTTACGAATTACTAAATGTAGGGGAGCTAAAAGAAACTGGTGTAATCATACAATTAGCTGATAGATCTAATGCTTATCCTGATGGTGTTCTTGAGGACATCTTAGTTCAAGTTAACGATCTAGTCTTCCCTGCTGATTTTTATGTAGTTGACATGGGTTATGATGAGTCTAGTAATTTTGCTCCTATCTTGCTTGGTAGACCATTCATGAAAACGTCTAGAACCATAATTAATGTACATGATGGGACTCTCACCATGGAATTTGATGGACAAATTATAAAATTTAACATATACGATTCCATGAAGTACCCTCCTGACTATCATTCTGTTTTTGGTATAGATGTTATTGACCCGTTGATGCAGACTATGTTCGATCCCGATAATGGTAATCCATTACAAGTAGCATCGACCACAACCGACCTTGAGAAGAAGGGAAAGGAGTTCGAAATCAGTGAAGCACTAGAGGACACAAAAATAGCTTTTGATTCCCTTCCTTCGCTTACTTATAATGTTTTTCGTATTTCCTTACATTCATTAACTTCTGAAACACTTCCATCTATTGTGCAGGTACCAAAGTTGAGAATCCAAGAGTTAGAAAAAATTCATAACGAAACAAACGAGAATTCGAAGATCTACAAGAATGAAACAGAGCCTTTTCGAGATAAGACGATCTCAAGAAAGAACTTAGTCATAGGACAAAAAGTTATTCTTGCGCATTCTCGCTTCAAGTTATTTCCGGGTAAGCCACGTTCCCGTTGGATTGGACCATTTATTATCATTGACATTTTTTCATCTGGTGCAGTTTATATTCAAAACCCAACCACACGAAAGATTCTCAAGGTGTATAGACATTGTTTGAAACCGTTTTGTGAAGGATCTCAAAAATACGATGTCGAAACAACGGAATTGAAACCGCCAAACCATGCTACATAACTTTGTAGCATCGTCTAGCCGAAGACGTTAAAGAATGGCACTTCTTGGGAGGCAACCCATGCTCGTTTTTAATTTTCGGTTCCTTTGGTTCTTTTTGCTTTGTTTTTAATTTCCGAGCAGAAAGTTTGTGAATTTTAAGCGTGATCACGCTTAAGATTTGAAAACGTTCTGTTTTATAGAACAGAAAGTTTTTGAAAGTTAAGCGCGATCACGCCTAAAATAGACAAACTTTCTGCCTCATTTCCCCTTTCCGTGTTTTTATTTTCGTTAAGGTAAAAAAAAAAAATCCACTCCCCGCGAGCACTCGACGCCAAAACCACCACCAGCTCTCGCCTTCGCCATCATCTAGTGACTACTCCACCATCGACTACTGCTATGGTCCCTATTGCTCATGTGCTTCCAGCCTATCGCTCCTTCACCTTCAACCACTACTGTTGCAGCCCATCTCGACGCCATTGAAGCCACCTTGGCATCACGACCGAGTGATGCCATAGGGGAGTCACCCTTTCACTACTCTTTTATTATTACGCATTGTCGGTGCTTATATGTTTTTTTTACATTGAGGGCAATGTACTGTCTAAGTGGGGGGGTGACTTCTATTGCAGTTGCACGTTTAAGCTTTGTTTATTTTTAGCACGTGAATTTTTTTTTTTGTGATTGAATAGTATAGTTTTTTTATGGATTCCGTTGAACTAGTTAGGTTTGAACATTTTGGCCATGTTTTGATTGAAGTCTCTTGCCTTGTGAAAATCGTTGCTAGCATAATGATCGAACGAGAATGATAGGATTGCATGTATTAGTACGACTAATCCCTACCATGTGAGCTTTTGAGCCTTTTCATTTTGTCGATCATACATGACAATTTTCTTTCCTTCTTGTGTGCGTCTTACGTATTTTTGTATATGCTAGAACTTGCTTTGAATCATGTCAAGACTACATGATTTTGTGCACAATTGAATATGATAAAGGCACTTAGGATTTACCCACTTAGCCAAATAAACCTACCTTTTATTTTTTCCCTAGTTAACCCACTTTGAGCTTTTGGCCTATTTCTTGTTTGAAAACCCGAATTTGAGCTTTTACTGTCTTTTTATATCTCTATGTTTTTACCCATCCGAAAAATGAGTTGAGCATCGAGATTGTGGTTGTTTGGAAATTCAAAAGAATGATGTGTATCGAATAAAGTGTGGGGGAATTTTGTGGAAGATATAAAAGGTACCTACGAAAATAAAAAAAAATGTGAAAAAGAAAAGGAAAAAAAAAAAAAAAAAAAACAAGAGTGAAAGAGGGTTAGTTCGAAAAAGAAATGTCAAAAAGAACGAATGATGATGAATGGAGTTTGAGAACGAATGAAAAGAGGTACTTGGGTCCTTATTGTCTTATTTACCCAACGTTGACTTGATGCTCTACGAATTGATCGGACTTAGCCTTCATTATCCTTTTTATTCCTACCCCGAGCCCTAGCCCCATTACAATCTTGAATAAAAGACCTTTTGATTCTTTTGTGCACATTTTCGATAGTAGTGGCGATTTTGGTGTATAAGCAAGCATATGAGATTACATTGACATGTTAAGACTTGAGCGAAACACGATGAACCTTATACACGAGCGTTTGGGGAGGATTGTGAGAATAGTCGTTGGTGGGTGTCGAATCCAACAAAAATAAATAACCTACTCAAAATGATTTGTAATTAGCGATAAGTAGGGTCGATCCTCAGGGAACAGTGCAGATTCAATTCCTAAATTACTAATATCGATTGAAAAGGGGGGATTTTGGATGATAAACTAAAACAATTAAAAACGCAAATTAAAATCGTAAGAAAAAAGGTATATTTCAAATTCAATGTGAGATGAGATTCTAGTCTCCGGATATTTCGGTATTGATTTCTATTGTTCGATCATTGATTGCAAATAAAATAGTTCAAAGCTCTTTAGTAAATTAGCTATAGTTGTCAACAAACTCTGACAACCTCGTTTTTCCTTAAGTCTTCGATAATCAAAACAAACTCTTTGATTATTGCCCTTATCGATTAAACAACCCTAAACAAACTCTCAGGATTTAATTTATCGATAGCATTCGATATCTAGAAAAACACTAATTCCAATCAATAAACACGCAAACTCGGATTATTTAAATCGGATCACTAATTCCCATAACGACTAATCGAAAACTTGTCCATAATCAACGTCGCTAACTGCTACGAATATTAGGGTTTACCAAACAATTACGGATTTGGGTCCTAATTAGCGGAATATAATCCTAATGATTAACTAATTGATCAGATTAATTAATCGATTACGATATATTGTCAACAAATCACCGGGAAAGAGCAAAAACTCAAAGAACAATGAAGATAAAAGCACAAGCAATCTCACGAAATTAAAAGAAATCAAACCTTAAAATCCTTCGACTAGAATTATGTGTTTAGCAACACATAATCAAAAATCGTCTTACAAAAGATGAATTCGAAATCCCCCCGAGAAAATAAACGTGAATAGTAGAATAAAAGATAAGGTCTTTGTGGAATAATATTCCACTTATTTAAACCTAGGGGAATCCTATCTAAACAAGGAAACAAATAAAAGATAGGATTTTAAGAATTCTATTCCAACTAGGATTGTTCAAAACAAGGAAATAAAATTCCTAACATAAAGGAAAATAAATCCCAACATATTAGGGAACTAAAAACGTGTAGCATAAGTCAAATTCAGCCAAAAAGTCGAAATCCCGGATTTTTCTTCGTCCCAAGGCAGAAAGCTCGCATGTTTTGGGCGTGACCAGAATGGTCACACTTAATTCTGGTAACCTTTCTGCTTCCATCCATTTGCAAAGTCAATCTTATTCGTTTTCGTTCCTTTTTGTCATCTTTTCAATTCATTCTCATCCAAACACCTAGATATAGCAATAGAAGCATAAAACTATGAGATATGGACTAAAAGCATATTAATTAACGCAATATATCATAAGAGAAACGTGTACAAAATACACGTTAACAGTCGTCTAATTTCGTGCATTCTCATTTTTTCAAATAAGATCGTTGTGTTGGTTTTGATTTAATGTGGTATTGAGGTCTTCGATTATTTGCATGCGTCATCTTGTCATTCTTGATTTTTGCTCTTCGGTCCATAATTTTCTATGCTTATTTGATCTAGTGTTGGAACTTTGTTGATTTTTGCGATGCTTGAACTTAAACATTGCCCGAGACGTGCAATAGCATAAGTGTGGGGGTATTTGTTAACGTGTATTTTATGCACGTTTTATGTGTTTTACATAGCGTCATTTGTTATGTTTTTATTCTCTATCTCATGTTTTTGTGCTTATATTGAAACGATTAGGTGTTTGCATAGAGAAGAGATGAAAATGTGCTAAAACGGGCTTGAAAAGACTTAAAGTATTTGGAGACAAAAATATGACAGCAGAAAGTTTGTTCATTTTAGTCGTGATCACGCTTAACTCCTGAAAACTTTCTGCCCGGGAACACACAAATCCGCTAAAGTTGACTTTGACCACTGGGGTTGACTTTGACTGCTGGAATGAAGAGAAAACTGCTGGAATTATGATTCCTAGTTTTTAGGAATTATTTCCTTTTATTTTATTTCCTTTTTGAACAATCTTAGTTTAGGTAGGATTCTTAAAATCATATTCTAATTTGTTTCCTTATCGAGATAGGACTCTTTTAGGGTTTAAATAAGTGGAATATTATTCCACATCTCTGGCTGGATTTTATTCACGTTAGTTTTCTTTTTCCAAGCTTTCGAATTCAAGACATTGTAGACGTTTTTGATTATGTGTTGCTAAACACATAATTCTAGTCGAAGGATTTTCGAGGTTTGATTTTTTTTAATTCGTGAAATTTGAATTGTACTTTTAAATTCTTTGTTCTTCGAGTATTTACTTTTTTCCGGTGATTTGTTGTCAATATATTTTAATCGGTTAATTAGTCTGGCCAATTGGTTAATCGTTAGAATTATATTTCGCTAATTAGGATCCAAATCCGTAATTGTTTGGCAAACCCTAATTTTTGTAGCAGTTAGCGACGTTGATTATTTAATCGTTTTCGATTAGTCGTTATGGGAATTAGTAATCTAGCTTAAATAAACCGAGCTTGTGCATTTATTGGTTAGAATTGGTGTTTTTCTATTGCATGAATGCTATCGTTAGATTAAATCCTAAGAGCTTGTTTAGGGTTGTCTAGTTGATAAGGGCAGTAATCAAAGAGCTTGTTTTGATTATCGAAGACATAAGGAAAAACGAGGTCGTCAGAGCTTGTTGACGACTATAGCCAGTTTACTCGAATACATTGAAATATCATATAAATTGATGATCGAATTATAGAATCATTACCGAGATATCCGGAGACTAGAACTTCTCACTTTATTGAATCCGAATTTACGATCTTATTGCGTTTACTTAATTTACGTTTTTTAATTTGTTTTAGTTAAATCAATCCAAAACCCCCCCTTTAATCGATATTAGTAATTTAGGAATTGAATCTACACCATTTCCTGTGGATCGACCCTACTTATCACTGATTGCAAATGATTTGAGTAGGTTTTTATTTTTGTTGGATTCGACACCCACCAAAGAACTTCTTAGGGATGGAAAGCTAAGACCAAACGTATGCCTAAATATATATTCAGTCTATATAAATTATAAAGATTAAAGAAGACATTAATTTAGCATGTGATTATTGAAGAAAGTCAGTTCAATATTTAGTAATGACTGAAAAAGAGGAAAAGAAGCTGGCATCAATAATAATAATGATAATCAATATTAACAATAAACAATAAAATTGATTGCCAACTTTGCTCACTACAAATATTAGGACATACTACGGGATTAGCCTTCATTTTTTAATTATATATAATAAGTCATGATTACTTATTAAGTGTATAAAAATTAAGTTGAAGAGTCATATAAGCGTTTCATACTACTATTTTAAGTTATGCAAAATAAATTCATGGTAGACTAAGAATTTTAGTAATTGTGATTACTTGTTGAATAGTTATAATGCATTTATTCTTCAATAAATACACAATATTAAAATAGAGGTTACACTTTCATTTGTCAAATCACCATGCAATAACAATGTAATACTTTTGGATGTGCTTGAGTAATCTTAATAGGCAACATGCATATTTTATAGCCAATCAATTCTTCTTAATAGGCAACATGCATATTTTCTTCTTTGTCTTTAGTACTCTTTAATTCTTAATTCTTAGGATGTATGATTGGCCTTCTGTTGTTTCTTATTCCTCCTTAATAAAGTCTGAATTAGATTTATTTTTAGGTCTCCTCATTATTAGAAGAATAACTCATTATTAAAATTATAACCCATTCTTAATAGAAATGACTTTAGAATGTATTAGCATGCAATCAATTAATATATTCAATTAATTCGATCGCTGATTACAATTCAACATTCATTGATTTTGAACAAATCCAAAGTGCTCAAGGCTTTTTTAGTCTAATGGTGTCAGTTTTCACTTTAAAATCATGGGTTTGATTTCAAACTATCATAAATTGTGACCCTTCTCTTCTTATTCGAAGTCTTCTAAATTCTAGGTGTATGTGATACATGTTGAAAGACTATAGCTCCGAGTTTATCAGGTTACTATATCCCTCTATCTGGAATCTTAAAAACAAGGCTTGAAATACTAAAATAAAGATATATTAAATACTCAATGAAATGGACATATTTGTTCTTATTTAGCTCTCTAACTTCTTAGTAATATTACCCTCTTATTTCTTATGTTGTATTCAATAGAAAAACAAAATCATTTTTTGAAAACTTTGTATAATATGATTAATTGAAGGAAAAATATAACGGATGTATTTAGTTTTTAAATTATAAAAGACACCGTAAGCTTTAACTAATTAAGAAAATAATTTGGTGCACATTCGTTATAAAACTAACTAAAAGAATTGAAAAACTCTTGTGTTTCTAAGTACCACCAAATAATAGCTAAACTTGCACTAATCCTAAGATATTTATAGTCCTTAGCTATGACATCCCCGTACATTTGACATCCTATAAAAAGTTAAAAAAAATACACATTAGTGGCAAAAAGTAGTAAGTAGGCTAAAACTTTTGTCTAATATATATCTTTGATGCATTTCAAAGAAAAAAGAATACATTACAAGATGTAGTGCTTTGGGAAAAATCAAAATACGTAGAGTTCCGACAGAAAGTAGGTATAAATTAAATCATTGAATCTGCATTAGTTGATTTCACAACAGCAGCAAGAGATCTTTCAGGGAAGATCATCATCCGTCGCAGCATTTATAGGGAAAACATCTTCGGTGGTAGTGTGGAGGATCCTCCTTGTTTCATTAGCTCCATAGGACCTTCGGTAATGAAAAGTGAAAGAAGATAACTGGTAAGATCAGCTCCACCAATTAGTACCCAGAAAGTCCTTCAACTATCTGCAAACAAACCCACATAAGAAAACAAAAATTGTTAGAATAATTTAACATACTATACTTATTCCTGGGGTACTGAATAAACCAACATATCATAGCATATGTATGCAACATATGAACGCCCGCATGGGCAGCCCAATTGGTCACAGAAGGGTGAAATTTGGACAATGACCAGGGATCGAGTCCCACCAGCGGCAGTGTGGGAGCAACCTCTCAAGTGAGGGGGCTCCTTGTGCGCAGTGGGCACTGGTCTAGCCCCTGTGATTGGTTGGGTTACCATGATTTATTCCTCCCATAGCTCCGAGGGGCCCCCATGCCCCGGCAACATATGAACATTTAATTAAAATATGTAAAGCATACGTTCCTTCAATGTCTTACACATATATGATTTATATATTTTAATCAAACTTTCCAAATACATGTATAAATCATTCTATGATTAAAAACATATATCTTTCCAAATACAAGAAGCATCATCTATAATAAAATCAACAATTAAAATACAAGATTATCCTACCACATACACAAAAAAAATACAAAAACTTCATCATGCAACGGAATAATGTTAACATTAACATTGAAAGTTCATACAAGTAAAGCGTACACACATCTATTTTTGTAGAGGAAAAAAGTTGAAAAGCTGTCACCATAAATATTTGAAGATGAAAAGTTGGACAAAAGACATTGATGATGTATAATATTGATTAGTGAATGAATACAACCGTTTCTTAACTTATTAATATGTAATACATTTAACCATAATGTTGATTGAATTGAATAGGGGCTACAAAGTAATTTCATAATGGGGAGAAACACCTAAATTATCCATACTTTTATAGGAGTATAGATATAGATATACAAGTTATGGGCTCAATCTTATAATAGAATGAAAAATTATATAACCTTCCATTGGGAATGGAGGGCAGATGAGAGTTATATAACAAACAACTCTTATAGAAATTGTACATATAATTTAAGAAAAATGTATAGATGTTTATTTACATAAAGCCTCTATTCACCATAATCATTAATCAAAATGAGCTCAAATTATCCATCTTTATATTGTACCCCGTGTACAAATACCCCCAATTAATCTCTCATTCCTTATTCTATACCGAATTTTCATTATTTTCCGCCTTTTCGAAATCTTAATCTGTATAATTTAGATACCTGTCCCTGCTGCAACTTAAACTGCTCATAATTACTTTTTACTTCAATAAAAAAATAAGCGAAAAAATAATAAAGGCTTTTACCTCCTTAACAAAAGCGTCAAAGAAAACAAATAAACTAAGAGTATTTACTCTCTTGCAAGCTTCATTCTACAAACATTTTAAATTGCAATTTGGTAACTTTTGACATTTCTAGTCTAGCCTCTAAATTCTTGTTTAATCATAGTCTCTAAGCAGTTTAAGACTAATTTATACAAATATAATATTGTTAGATATTATATCTATATATTAATAAATAAATATTAAAATTTAAATATATTAAATAAAGAATATAAATTTTTTTAGGTTCACGAGGCGGCTCACCTGACTTCAAACAAGCATTTCTTGTCTCGAGCTTGGCTTTGTAGGCTCGATTTGAGTTTAATTTTTCTTGAGTTCGAGTTGAGCTTTGATTCCTTTTTGTCGTTTTACACCGGCGAGTTCCATATTGGGTGTAAGGTTTGTCTTTTTATTTAATTATCATTGTCTTATAATTGTGCAATTATTTATTTTATTTGAATATTTAATTAAGTAGTTTTCTAATTGTTAGCTATGATCGGGCAATAACGATTAATTAAAGTGTTTAACTAAATGCTTTGGTCATAGTATGTATAATTTAATTGTTTAATGTCGAGCAAGTGCATATTAGAGTTCATTTCTCTAATTTAATTTCGTTGCATACTAATTTGGGAGTAATTTCTGAAATAATTCCTGTTGTGTAGCGTCAAATAGTATACAAGATGAAATATAATTTTGAATAAATAATTAGGCATATCTATTGTTTTATACCTACATAACTAAAAACAATGAAAGAAGAGTAGCAAGAGCCATATATACAAATAAGTTATACCCCCGACAATAGCATATTTCATGAAATTAAATAAAAGTATTGAATCAGACTAATGTTTTAATATATAATTCATCATGATGACAATACAGGAGCTGATGGAAAAAAAGAAACCACCGAATATATATTTTCAATGAGTTCCTAACTTTTCATGCTCGAAACTCCTCCTCATTATTTTATTTCATCTTTATTTATTTTATTTTATTTCATAATCTGATCAACTTAGAACTAAATTTCTTTATTCCAATCCGTTGAATGACTCCAACTTCTTGAAATCTGGTGACGTCACCAAGACAATGGCCTCAAATACTTTCACGATGCCTCTTTCAAAAGTCTCTAGTTGTATATAGTACCTTATGCTGCCGGATACATCTTGCGTATTCGCAAGGATTACCTTCGAAAATTCCTCTGCTCGTCCCTAAAACAATCATAAAATTATGAATATTGGGTAGTTAAATCCGTTAATATAGAGAAAAGGAAATCAAACAAGTATTCTCTAAGGGTTTGTTTGGATTGAAGGATTTGAAATCTATGGATTTCAAATTCATCGACAAATCCATTTAAGTTCGTTCGGATGAATTCATGTTATGGATTTCAAATCTCTTGTCATTCTGACATATTTTCTCCATAACTACGGTGGATTTCAAATGACTTAATTTTAGGTGCCATTTCAAAAACTTCCTCCAAATCTCCTCCTTAAATCCAAATCACTCAATCCAAACACGTCCTAAAAAATGATAATAAAAAGAGAAGAAGAGAACCTGCTCCTTGTTGTATTCATCGACAGCCCAACGAGCAAGAGCTATGATTTTAGGGTTCTGTGCAGCATCTGGAATCGGGTTTAGACCTCCATCCTTGATTGAGTTATCAATCGGGCTAATAACTTGTGATGCCATTTTAGATTGTAAAAGAAATTATTCCTTTAAAAGTATATATGTTTGAATTTGGATTGATGTGAAGAAAGGCAACCGTTCATATTTATAGGGACTTGTAAGTTAGGAATATTGTATAAATTGTAAAGTTGCTGAAAAATCAAGCTATCCATATAATTTCTAACTTTTCAATTTGTATTTTTTTATGGATAATGTTTTTTATTTTTTTGTGGTGGAAGAATCGCCACATTGGAAACGTGTTAGAAAATATTTTAGGAGATGGGGACATATTGATTAATGAGAGAGGATAAATCTTATCTTCATTACATAATATCTACATCTAAGAATTAAGATTTAAAATGCAACTTATTTTAGCTTCCAAAAGTCAACGTCTAAGAATTAAGATTTAAAATGCAACTTATTTTAGCTTCCAGAAATCAACGTCGGTCTCATAGGGAAAAATTTCTCCACACTTTAAATGTTAGAAATATAACATTTATTTTTCATCTTGAGAACTTGGTATAATACTTAGATTATTCTCGATAAAAATATGTATCCATGTAAGAAATACATTTCTTTTGTTGTAGTGTTTGATTGCCCTTGTATTTATGAATTATTTAGATTATTTGAATATTGAATAACAAAACTAAACAAGAAAAGTTAATAATAACATTTCTTGTTCATGAAAACCTTTTCTCTTAGTTTATAATAATGCTTCTACGTTAAAGCGATTAAACCGTTAATATCACTAAAACAAAATTGAATATCAGAGATAAAATGTAAATAATAACGTTAAAGTTGTACATGTCTATACATATTTATCCCCTATATAAATGTGTGAATAACAAAATTGTTTCGTCCTATGTGAAAAGACTTTTCATGCCCTTACTTTTAATTATGTTAGGAAAAATAATTAATTAGAACTCTAATTATAATAATTCAATTTATAAAATACTTTTTAGAAAAATACCTTTTAGAAGTCTAAGCAATTACAAATTCTATCCACATGGAAGCCAATTGTAATTTGTAATATCACGTTTGTAGAATAAATTGACTAATACCACATAGTATTATATTTATAAATATTAATATATATATATAAAATTATTATTAGTCAATTACATACACCTAGCTAAATGATAAGAAACTAATTTCATTAAACAAATTTTATCCAAACGATTTAATTGACACAGGATTCCTTAAAAGATGATCAAATATTAGTATCTATTAACAAAGTCAAATCTCGCCATCTAATCAATAAAGTCAAACCCTCAAATATTAGACTATAAAAGATGATCAAATATTAGTATCTATTAACAAAGTCAAATCTCGCCATCTAATCAATAAAGTCAAACCTCAAATATTAGACTATTAGTATCACCGGATCTTGATTCTTGAATGTATATACCTAACTACCAAAGTGATGATGCAAATATCCATAATGCATCTCTTTTGTATATTTATTTATAATTCTATTCTACCAGTGGCGGAGCCAGGAATCGAAAGTGGGGGGCGAAATGTTAAATTTTTTAAAATATACTTATGTTAAAAATTTGGGGGGGCGAAATGTTAAATTTTTTAAAATATACACATGTAAAAAAAAAAATTTCCACACGCATGTTAAAAAATTTAAAAATTTGGGGGGGGCGGCGCCCCCCCCTAGCTCCGCCACTGTATTCTACCATCACGGTGAATGTAAATAATAACGTTAAAGTTGTATATGTCTATATATATATATACAACTTATGGGCTCAATCTTATAATAGAATGAAAAATTATATAACTTTCCATTGGGAGTGGAGGACAGATGGGAGTTATATAACAAACAACTCTATAGAAATTGTACTGAAAATTTAAGAAGAATATATAAAAGTTCATTTTACATAAAACCTATATTCACCATAATCATAAATCAAAATGAGCTCAACTTATTCATCTCTTTATATTATACCCCATGTACAAATACCCCCAAATAATATCTCCTTTATTCTATACCAAATTTTCTTTATTTTTCCGCCTTTTCGAAATCTTAATCTGTATAATTTAGATCGAAACCTGTCCCTGCTGCATCTTAAACTGCTCATAATTACTCTTTGCTTCCTCAATAGCCTTCTGAAGTCCATTAAACATCTTCACAGAACACTCAGCAAAGTTATTCAACTGTCCAAGAAAACCAACCAAACAGATCCTAAAATGATCGAAAACAGCAACCCCATTGTCCAAAGATTCCTCTCCCAACAAGTTAACACCAGATTCCCCGTTCTGACCAAGATTCCCACTCTTACCGTGATGTTTCTCTTGACGGGGCAAAAAACGAGCAATTTCTGCAGCTAAGTCCTTGATAGAATCTACAACTGCTTGACAAGGCAATTCGTCGATCATCTCATGCCAGGCCCCACATATCATGTATATAGGCGGGCCCATGTTGCGTATAGGTGGCGGTTTCATTCGTTTGTTCCTCTTTGACGGATTTTGTGGGAGGGATACGCACTTGTATAGCCACTTGTCGATGGATTCTACGTACAGTTTTTGGGCATTAATCCATTTCGTGAAGGTGGATTGTAAAGAGTTGAGTTCGTGCTCGAGGTGGATCGTGATTTGTCTTCGTGAATCTGTTTGGATTGTGATTTTGGTGTTTCCAGGGGTGTGGGATATGGATATGATGTGAAGTTGAAGCTGGTGGCATTCAAGCATCATTTCCCACATCTTTCTTAATCTGAAACAAGTGAAAAACAAGCAAGCATATTGAGGATTAGAAAGGATAGTCGAATTACAAAGGGATAAGAATACTATTATAAGGTTGCGTTTGGATTGATGGATTTGGAGGGATGATTTCAAATGGTTTCAAATTAGGTGGATTTGAAACCGCCATAATGATTGAAAAAAATAGCTCAAAATAAGTGCCGAGGGATTTAAAATCCGCCGTAACTTGAAATCATCTAAACATCAAACAAGTTCAGGGTGTGTTTGGAATTTGGATTGAAGGATTTGAAATCTATGGATTTCAAATTCATCGACAAATCCATTTAAGTTCGTTTGGATGAATTCATGTAACGATGGATTTCAAATCCCTTGTCATTCACTTTGACCTATTTTATGAAAATAACTACAGTGGATTTCAAATGACTCCATTTTAGGCGTCATTTCAAATCCTTCCACCCCAAATCCAAATCACTCAATCCAAACACACCCTCAAAGATTTGTGGATGAATTTGAAATCCTTCGATCCAAACAAATCCATATAGCATGCACCTTCTATAGTAGGAAATCCTCAATGAAGTAAGGGCGTGTTTGGATTGAGGGATTTAGATTTGAGGAGTGGATTTGAAGGAGGAATTTCAAATGACTCTAAAATCGAGTAATTTGAAATGCATGATAGTGATGAAGAGAATAAATCAAAATGTCGGTCCAGGAATTTAAAATCCATTATAACATGAATTCATCCAAACAAACTCGATGGATTTTATTGATCAAAAGATGAAATCCATGACTTTCAAATCCTTCAATCCAAACACACCATAAGGTTATTGAAATAGTGACTTGGGTAGAGTTCACAAATAAAAAACAAATATATTAATGGTCGATAATATTAATAACCAATGAAAAGAATTGACAAATGATGCATATTTACCCGTCAATTAACTCCTCGAGTTGTGGCTGAAGCTCTTTATCTCTAATTTCTTCAATTTTCTTAGAAATGGAGTTGATTCTATGAATAGCAACTTTAATTCTTGTATGTAGATCTTTGACTATAGCACGTGTCTTATCAGTTTCTTCTCCTCGTGATTCTTGCTGTCGAAGAAGTCTGCACTTCTGATCAAAGTTACTTCTTAGTATCTGCCCAGCCTGAAAAATAAGATCGTTATAGTAGTTACTATATGGCAACTAAACGTCGTTGACATAACTAAAACTCAATATTCACGAATATATAATCGACCATATTCTAAAATTAGAAATCTATAAAAATATAATATAAAACTATTTTTAAAAGATAAACTCCAAACGTACCTTAACTTCGTCGTAAAGCTTCTTTTCCCATGCATAAAGCCTATCTAAAGTTGAGGCGTGACTTCCAGAGACCATACAAAAGTTGTCGAAGAGATTATTATTACTAACATCAATGACACCATCATTGGAGTTTGCGCCTAAAAGATTGCGAGATGAAGCAGAACGAGACGATGTTGTCCGGTGCCAAGTCAAATATTTGACAGAATTTTCGGGTGGCTCTAGATAGAGTAACAAAGACAAATTAGTGTTCCAAAACTTGTAATAAAGTAACAAAAGTGATTGATAAATGAAGAAGAACATGAGCCATGATATGTTTCTCAATCAAGGTCGAGTACTAATTGCACAATTAGTCATTGTATTACCAGCCCATTTGAATGCACATACAGTAAGTTGCTATTATTTTTCGATAAGCTAATTTATTGCACCAATTTGGTCTCGGGATTAACAACTTACTTTCTTATCCTTTATGTGCCATTTGTGCATTCTCATATACATGCTTCATAAAGTTAAGATAGATCAAAGAAACGGAAATTAATCAAACAAGACACGTGGAAAAAGCTGCTAAATACGTATCCTTAAATCTAGGAAAAAGGTTCATATTCACATTATAATGGATTTTCTTCTTCTTACCTAACCATATTTTGTGTGTGTAAGTAAATCATCAAAACTATTTTTTGTACAATTTATCGGAGATAGGAGGTTAACAGACCAACATCCCAAATGCGAATTTCAGGAATCTACATAAGTTTTTTTATGCAATGTCAGAGGTCGAAATGATACAACGTGGGAAATGTGCCTAATGTCAATTGATTTTTTCAGGCGCACTTAATAAAAACACCTTCGGGAAAGACAGAAAACGTAGATCACTAATCTAAATAGAAAGTGCAGTTATGATTAGCAAATCCAGCTAACAGATTTTGTACGCTTAGATAGTGACCCTTTTAGCTAATTACTTCCTATAGTTGAGTTACCAAAAATCTCACACGAATTTTCAAGTCGCAAAATCTGCAATCTAATCACGTTTTTGTGATAACTGGTGTTAATGACAATTGTTTGCAAGTTTCGAGAACTTTCTAATTCTCAAACTAACAAAAAGAACTTCCAGATATTTACGATAGGCGTGGGATGAAATTTTAAGACAACAAAAGAGAATTAACATTGTCTTTTCAATTCAGCAAAAACAAGCACGTTGGTCATTTCTCCTTTCTAGTCTACCTAAAATCATATAACCAAAAGAAACACCGTAAAACCTAATATATTAAGACAGATATAGGAAAATAGTACAGTTGCGGAGCAAACACTTAATTTATATGACTTTTTACTATTAAGAAGAATACAACACAGATGAAACACCTACCTTACACTTAAAAGTATGAACATAGATCCTCACATGTATCGTTTAGCTTAATTGTGAGCAATACTTATCTGATAAACGTACTTTGGGAGCAATGAGAATTCCGAAATTAGCACATATCTTTTATATACATACACAAATTTCCGATGAGTTTATTTCTCTCACATGTATGAGTTAGCTTTTACTTATCCACCACGTACTTAACAATATATATATATATATATATATATTATTTATTAAATCAGTTATAGCAACCAAGATGACTGCTTGGTTAACCTGGAATACAATTTTTAGCTAATTTGGTGAAGGACTCTGATTTCACAGAGAAAATTGATTAACCATAAAAGGCTTCAAGGATCAGTTATATAGCCAAGCAGAATATGCCCAGAGGCTCTACTATTGAGACAACAAGAAAAGGTTCATTGATTATATATGCGCTTGAAAATTTAAGCTTGTGCTAATTTTCGTTTAGAGTAAGCCTCTAGCTATTAATATAAACAAACATTAGCTACAAAAGGAAAAGAATATGCAAGAACTTATCAATATTTTAAGCTCTAATTTGAAATTAAAACATTCATCCGTGATCATTTTTCCGCTTGTTTACTCTTTTTTCGTTCTGCACAAATACAAATGTCAGCATCACTGAATTTCTGATTTCCCATAAAAATTGATTACATTGACAATGTAAAAGTTAGATTCATTAATTAATGTTCTGTCCCATTAAGGGAAGATTATAGTTTGAGAGTATTAAGACACGGCTCAATTTGCTGTAAATATACTAAGATAGATGTATAGACCTACCTTGTGGAACCTCACTTGGATCCTCCCCACACGAGAAACAAGATTTCAATAACGATGACGTTAATGGCCCACCTGCCAAAACAAGAACCCTTTTAATTTCACCAATTCACATGATAAAAACAAGAACATTCATAACGAAACGAATAGAAAGATAGAATATTTACGTCCACTTCCAGGGAAAACTGGACGAAAATGAAGTTTATTTGCTTCAAGCATACGAGGGACTTCTTTTCCCGATTCAGATGCCTTAACAAAAAGATGTTCAATCTCTTTCATGCTAGTAAAAAAGTCCTTTGGCGCAACTTTATCTTCAACTTCACTTTGTTTCGTCGGTGTTACCTTCACATCATTTAAGTGCACAAATCTCGAAGATGTAGCTCTTAACGGCGACAAATCCGGCGAGTTGTTCTTTTTCCCGTTCACAAACTTGGTTTCCGATATTCCACTTCCCAATGACCTGATCGGTGAATCTCCGGTGACAAGATTCTCTTTTGATTCCTTCACAATCTCCGATTCTCTACTTTCTGCAGGTGTAAGAGGCGAATCACCATCGACAACATCAGATGTCGCCATGTGGACATTCTTAAAGCTCCTAACAAGTTTAGAAATCTCGGGTTCATCAAATTCATCATCGTCCGATGTGTTAGATTCTTCGATTTCATGTGACGAGAATTTCTCTTCTACATCCTCCATTTCAGGGTCCTCAGAGCCCTGATCGAAATCTCTCCTTTCTTGTGCAGAAAAATGATCGTCAATCGGATTAAAAAGACCGAAATAATCCCACGGTGGAGGTGGGGTCCCTGGTGCGATCGAAGAATTTTCAAACGATAACGCTTCAGGTGCCTCAGTTGATCGAGGAGTGTGGCTTGGAGGAGTATTTGAACCAATCGAGACCGTCACAGGCACAGGAGGCTTTTCTTCAACTTTCTTCGAAAATGTCGTTCTAAATTTCATATGATGAGCATGATAACGAGTTGAAACCGGGGTCGAAGAAGATGGGGACAAATTTGTATTTGCATCGACATGTGATAGAGATCGAGAGGAAAAAGACAACTGGGAAACTGATTTTTCAGACAAAGGACGAGGCTCGAGATTTGCGCTTCTAGAAGGATTAAGGAAAGTATCGGATTGAGTTTCGGTTTCGACAAATCGCCTTAAAGCATTTCCAACGATTCGAAGTTCTTCTATATAGGCTATGTGGGCTGATGCTAGAGAGCAACGGCCATTAAGGGCTTGTTTGATGAATTTCTTTCTTGCGCGACAAAGTTGTAGGCCTTTGTCTTCTTCTAATCTAGAATTCGAAGCTCCCATTGACTTACAGGGAAAGTTGATTTTTTTTGGATGCTATATCACTGAATCGACATATGAACTTCTTACTTTGATTTCGAATGTCCCTGAGTATATATTTTAAACGAAACATGTCACTCACAAACAAACCAATAATAGAATAGGTAAACTTGTAATGATGAATTTGATGCAGGTTGATTGGATGAAGATGGATGATACTTTAACAAAACAACTATCAAAAAAACATATGATTTATCCTCAGAACTATGTGATAGAGATGATTAAAGGAGGTTAAGCACATGCAAACAGTTCATATAAATAGCCTAATCAATCATAGAATTTCTTGAAGACTGGAAACTCAGAATTTCTTTGAACCAAGGAACTTTCTTTAAAAATGATTATGTAAATCTTGGAAATTACCTCAGGGCAACCATTAATATTAAACCAAATTACAACAAAATCCAATATCCTGAAGCAAACTGCAAAAGGACATCTTAGTTTTACCAAAAATAAATAAATAAAAGAAACAATCAATCTCAAAACACAAAGAGAGACCATCCAAGAAGCAAAAAAGAACAAAAAATACAGCAATCTTGGACAAGAAAAAAAGGAATAAACAACCCAGAAATTCAAAATCCAATTCAATCAAAACTGAGATTCAATTCAAGTTCGGATAACCATTCACACCAATCAGACAACTCAAATTCACACAATCCATCAACAACCCCTCACTAGAAACTTAAAAGGATCGGATATCACGATTCAAAACTCAATAAAACTACACTCCAAACCACATCACAAAAAAGTGTGAACCCCAATTGAATAAAACCCACATCAAGTAAACCAGAAAAAAAAATCCCAATTATAACTATAAGAAAGATTTGAGTTTTCACCTGAGAAAAGCCCATCAGAGACTGAAACAAATCGGCAGCGATGACGGTGGTGAAGAAAACCCCTGGATTTCAGTGCCAGATTAGATTATGAGGGATGAATCACTTATTCTAATCCTTCACTCAATTTCACACACAGAAAAAAAAACCCTTTTAGGGGATTGTGTGTATGTGTGAGGGCCTTTTAGCCTTTGTCCGATTATAGAAAAAGAAGACAAATCAAGAATGGTGTGTGTGCATGCAATGGAATGGGATATTGACAAGAAACCTGCGTGGAATATGGGGCCCTCGCTGACTTAGCATAATTAATAAAAATTGACACTGTTTTTCCAGATTAGAACAAAAAAATTTCTTTAGTAAAAGTAAATCGAACAAAGTTTTTTTCAGAATTTTTTAGTGTTCTTTAGAAAGGCTTTTTTTTGGAAGGGGAAAAGCGTTACTTTTACGCTGTGGGCAAGTTGTCTGAATTTGGGAGTGTTCTTCTTCTTCAAGTAACCCACAAATTATGCTATTATCACAATTTAAGCCCGAGTCTATTCAATTGAGTCGAGTTTACTCGAAATTTGATGGTTCGATTCTTATGTGAGTGGGTGTAACGCTAACACCGCTCAGTCTAAATTAATCCCGACTCAGTTGAAAAATCAGTACATCTTTTATTCTATTCTAAAAAAATGATTCTGTCTCTAAATTGGCAATTTTTTGGCATTTCAAAAAAGGAAAATGTTATATACTACTGTGCTTTTTTTATCTTCCCTTGATTATTTAGAAAGTATGGATCTATGAAATTCAATTGGATTAATTAAGTATAAATAATAATTTACTAAAAATAGAGGAAGTGAAAAATCGGTAGTATAAAAACATAATATATAACATCACTCTTTTAAAAATATCAAGATAAATTTGAAGGCAAAATTGGTAGTTCTCGGACCATTTTTTGGTGTATTCAAACTTTACCTTTAACCTTATTAAATGCAAATATATGAAATAAGGGTATAATGATAATTTTGCATTATAAAAAAAAACTGAAGCCCCATGTTCTCGCTCACTACCACTATCATTTTTCATTTACTCATATCTTTTGGTGGTTTTATCAAAATTAATACACAATGAGTATAAGTTTCTATATTCGTTACAATTTAAAAAAATTATACCGCAAATATCTCGTATGTTGCTAGTATTAGATATTGCAATCATTCTTGATATATTTATTATAGTACAAAATAATTAAAAATTATTTTATAGGCAAATGTTAATGATGTTACTTCCTAGTTCCTACCTAGGAGGCTTCTAGCCGTCCAAATTAATATCTATTGATTACATTTAAAAAATGTTAGGAATATGATCGTCTATTGTGAATAAACGCGAGAAAGAAAAACGATGAAGAACACACGAAATTGTTTACCCAGTTCGTCAAAAGAATTTTGACTACGTCTAGGGGCACTACCAAGTCAGGATTTTCACTATATTTCGAATGATAAAATTACAATGAGAATAGGGCTATTTATAATACAAGATTTCTAACCCTAATAGGAAAAGTATTATAGTCCTAATAGGAAAAGGATTACATAACCCTAGAGTCCTAATAAGGAAAGGATTAAAGTTCTTCAGGCTCCATAACTCAACAATCTCCCACTTGGAGACTGAACTCAAAAGTAATCATCTCTCGATCTTCCCATTCAATAGCCCATAATGGTCCCGGTAGTGCCAAGCCTCTCTTCTCAGTTACTGAGGCCAATTGAAGCCATGCATAGCTTCAATTTCTCAAATGTGACACTCTTAGTCAACATATCAGCAGGATTCTCATCACCTCGAATCTTCATTAGTTGCAAGATTTTTCTTTCCAAGAGATATCTTATGTAATGATACTTCAATTCAATATGCTTAGTTCTCGAATGAAACGCTGGATTCTTTGCTAAGTGGATAGCACTCATACTATCACTGTATAAAATACTATTCTTTTGCTCCTTCCCCAATTCACTCAAGAAACCTTGCAACCATACCATCTCTTTACTAGCCTCAGTCACTGCTACATACTCAGCTTCTGCAGTAGACAAAGCCACGACCTTTTGCAACTTTGAAGCCCAAGAAATCGTTGTACCTCCCAAAGTAAACACATACCCCGTAGTACTTCTTCTTTTATCAAGATCACTTCCCGCTAAGTCAGCATCGACAAATCCTTCCAATTCGACACTTTTGCCTTCAAAACATAAGGCTTTCTCCGTAGTACCACGCAAGTATCTTAGGATCCACTTTACCGCTTCCCAATGTTGCTTTCCCGGATTTCCCATAAACCTACTAACTACTCCCACTGCATGCGCAATATCCGGTCTAGTGCACACCATCGCATACATTATGCTACCAATTGCCGAAGCATAAGGAGTCTTCTTCATGTAAACCCGATCCTCATCACTACTGGGCGAATCCTTGTTAGATAGTTTAAATTGGCTACCCAACGGAGTAGTTACTGGCTTTGCATCATGCATACTGAACCTTTTCAAAACCTTTTCGATATACTCAGCCTGCGAAAGATACAACTTTCCCGCCAATTTATCCCGATTAATTCGCATACCCAAAATTTGATTTGCTTCTCCAAGATCCTTCATAGCAAATCGTTCAGACAATTGCTTTTTCAACTTGCTCAATTCTCGAGCACACGACCCTGCTATTAACATGTCATCAACATACAATAGCAAAATAATATAACTATTGTCAAACCTCTTGAAGTAGCAACAATGATCAGCATTGCAACGCACAAAATCAATCTCATGCATGAATCCATCAAACTTCTTGTACCACTGTCTAGGAGCTTGTTTCAAACCATACAAGCTCTTCTTGAGCTTACACACTAGCTCAATGTTACCTTCAGACGAATACCCTTCTGGTTGCATCATATAAATATCTTCTTCAAGATCACCATGAAGGAATGCCGTTTTTACATCCATTTGCTCTAACAACAAGTTTTCTGCAGCAACCATACTCAACACCAATCGAATAGTAGTCAATTTCACGACAGGAGTAAAAACATCGGTATAATCAATACCATATTTCTGCTGAAATCCCTTCACAACCAGTCTCGCCTTGTAACGTTTCCTTCCATCCGCCTCTTCTTTAATTCTGTAAACCCACTTGTTATGCAGAGCTTTCTTTCCCTTTGGAAGCTCAACAAGTTCCCAAGTATCATTGGACTTTAGAGAGTTCATCTCGTCATCCATCGCAAGTTTCCACTTGTCCCCATACTTACATTGACTAGCCTCTGCATAACATTCAGGTTCACCACTATCAATCAACAATACGTAATGTAAAGAAGGCGAATACCTATCTGGTGCATGACGCTGTCTGCTAGATCTCCACAGTGAAAGTGTCGGAGTACTCGGTTCTGCCTCAATAGCTACCTCATCATTCTGCGTAACTTTACTCCCACCCGAGTTAGAGATATCCAACTCAATAACCTCGGGATTTTTAGCCTAAGTACCCGTATCATCAATTTTTGGTGCTTCCAACCTATCCTTGTACAAAACCTGTTCATTTAATATAACATCTCGACTACGAATAATTTTTCGATTTTGTTCATCCCAAAATCTATAACCAAATTCATCACCACCATATCCAATGAACGTACACTTGACAGATTTAGCATCTAACTTACTTCTAGCAGTAGCATCAATGTGAACGTATGAAACACACCCAAATACACGAAAAAACGATAGATTTACCTCCTTACCACTCCAAGCCTCCTCCGGTATGCCATTACCCAACGGAGCTGATGGTCCCCTATTAATCAGAAAAGCAGCAGTGTTAACTGCATCAGCCCAAAACATCTTCGGCAACCCGCATTTCAATCGCATACATCTTGCACGTTCATTCAATGTTCTGTTCATACGTTCTGCAACCCCATTCTGCTGAGGGGTTCCTCTCACAGTCTTTTCCATGCGAATACCGTTCAGATCACAATATTTCTTAAACTCAGCGAGTTCATATTCTCCACCATTATCAGATCTCAGGCATTTCACTTTCAGACCTGTTTCGTTTTCTACAAGGGCTTTCCATTTTCTAAAAGCGTCAAAAGCGTCAGATTTATGCTTTAGAAAATAAACTCATACCTTTCTCGTGGAGTCATCGATGAAAGTCATGTAGTATGACGCACCACCAAGAGATGTAACTAGTGCAGGTCCCCATAAATCACTATGCACCAACTCTAACTTCTCGTTCTTCAAGGTCCTGCCTCCTTTCGAAAAACTCACCCGTTTCTGTTTTCCGAATATACAGTCCTCACATAAACCAACATCAACTGTTTTGAGGCCTGGCAGCTTTCCTCTCGAACAAAGCTCCTTCATCCCCTTCTCGCTCATGTAACCAAGTCGGCAATGCCACAAATCTGCATCACTGTTTTCTCCTACGAGAGAAATACAATCTTTAGTATTGGATGTCATATATAATGTACTCTCTTTCTTACCTCGAGCCAGTATCATGGCTCCTTTGGTTATCTTCCAGGTGCTACAACCAAAGGTCACAACGTATCCAGCATCATCTAGTTGCCCTACAGAGATCAAATTCCTCTTCAAACCAGGAATGTTCACGTAACTGCAATACGCTGCCATTCGAGGTTTTGATTCGAAGATCTCCCTTCCCCACGATTTTCAAAGGCTCATCATCAGCAAGATAAACCTTCCCGAAATCCCAAGAAGTATAACGTTCCATTATATCAGCATCACTGCAAGAATGAAACGATGCTCCAGAATCCAAAACCCACGATTCCAATGGGCTACTCACGCTCAATATCAGAGCATCACTAATGTCTTCGATTCCTGCATTAGCTGATTTTTCGTCCCTTTTAGGTGCTGTGCAATTGTTCTTGTAATGTCCAAGTTGCTCACAGTTCCAACACTTTATCGAACTCAGGTTCTTCCTCGACTTACTTTTACCTCTCGACCTTGACCTACCTCTGTTCGATTTTCTTGATTCCGATCTGCCTCTATTTTCCGTATTCAGGACTGAACCCGAAGTTATACCCGATTCTCTCCTACGAATTTCTTCACTTATAATCAGATCTCTAACCTCATCAAATTTCAGCTTCTCTTTCCCTGCTGAAGCACTAACAGCAGTAACCGTTCCACCCCAACTTTCAGGCAGAGAAGACAACAGAATTAGGGCTCTAACTTCGTCATCAAAATCGATCTCAACTGAGCTTAATTGGGCCGTAATCAGATTGAACTGATTAAGATGCTCAGCCACCACAGAACTCTCTGACATCTTTAGGTTAAAGAGACGCCAGCATCAGATGAACCTTGTTCGCCGCTGATGGCTTCTCGTACATGTCTGCTAAAACCTTCAGAATGCCTTTGGTGGTTGTCTCTTTCGTCGTATGGAACGCAACGTTCCGTGATAGAGACAAACGAATCACACTCATCGCTTTCCTGTCAAGTACCTTCCACTCTTCGTCTTTCATATCCGACGACTTATCACCAAGGGGCTGATACAAATCTTTACCGTACAGATAATCTTCGATCTGCATCTTCCAGAACCCAAAGTCTGTCCCGTCAAACTTTTCAACCGGCGTTTTTCCTTCACCCATCATATGCGCTCCCACTCGACCTGGAGCTCTGATACCAGTTGTTAGGAATATGATCGTCTATTGTGAATAAACGCGAGAAAGAAAAACGATAAAGAACACACGAAATTGTTTACCCAGTTCGTCAAAAGAATTTTGACTACGTCTAGGGGCACTACCAAGCCAGGATTTTCACTATATTTGGAATGATAAAATTACAATGAGAATAGGGCTATTTATAATACAAGATTCCTAACCCTAATAGGAAAAGTATTATAGTCCTAATAGGAAAAGGATTACATAACCCTAGAGTCCTAATAAGGAAAGGATTAGAGTTCTTCTAGCTCCATAACTCAACAAAAAAGAGTTAAAGTTTTTGGTACTTGAGAAAAATAAGGTTTAATCAATTTTTGGCTTAACAAAAAAATGAAAGGACATTTGAAGGGTTTAAGAAGAAAGTGAAAGGTCATATAAATATATACTTTCGTGGGTTTTCCGTTTTTAATAAGAAAGAATTCACAAAGAAGTTTAGATTAGTCGTCAAAGTGCTAAGTATTGTATTTTAATATTTTTTGATTTTTTAAGTAGACTTTTGTAGAACTTGAGGACTTATACAATTTTTAATTTTTTTTGTTAAAGTAGATGGGTTCGAAATAAACCCGTAATTTGTATATTTATGTGATTTAAATTGGGTCGAGCAAAAAAAAAATGATATGGGCTGAGTTTGAGAGTATAATTGTAGAAATAATAAAAACATTAAAAAAGTATTCAAAAAATTAATATGTTTGAAATAAATAAGTTGAAAAATAATTTTTTTTTTTTGGAAATTTCAACAAAAAAGAAAAAGAAAATTGAAAGCATGTATTTGCCTTTTTGGGAAGGGATCTTTATAGAACTAAAAGTGAGTCTTTATATAGAGGACAATCAAGAAACATGTAAAGATTCTTTTGTATTAAAGAATAATATTGCAAAGAGCAATAAAAAAACTATAGAAAATAGATACTTAATTCACTTATAAAGAATCATCGTATATTATATATATATATGTACTAGAGTGACTTATCTCCAACATGCAAAAGCACATGCTATGGTCTAACAAAATAGTAGTTTAATGTACGTACCTAGATTCTCAGTCTATTTTATAGTAATATTTATAAGTTTTATTTCATTTATTGCACAATAAATTATCTTAAATTGAAATGGCAAAAAGTATCCAAGGAATGGAAGCATCCATGGAAATTATTTTTTTGATATCTTTATGTAAAGTGTGGAAAGACAGAATGGATTTATTCAACTCAAAAAGTTATTTAAATAACAATTGAATTAATTTGTCAAATCTTTATAACGAAGCAACTTACCTAAGAAATAATTGACAATTTAATTACATTGAACGTCTAAGTGGGTTTTGTACAGACCCAGACCCAAAAGTTTGGATCAAGACCCAGGCCTAGGTCCAAATTTAAAATTTAATTTGGGCTTAAACCCAAACCTAAACCCAAACAATAAACTAGACCCAAAAAAGACCCAACCAGACCCAATATTAAAACATAAGCCCACTCATCATGGGCTAATTTTTAGTTGTTGAAATTTGATTTGGAATTTGGATCATTGGCCCAAATTATAGTTTTATTATGTATTGGGCTCATACTAATCCATTTATGCCTAGTTTGGAAGGGGATGAAGCTTTGGAACCCCTTATTAAAGACTTCGAATTGTTTTTTTCATATCTTTTATCTTTTTTCGTTTTATAAAACGTTCATTCAATCACGTTGCTCAGATTTTATTTCGTTTACATTTTGGAGATTAATTGTTCTTGTCTTCTTAATATTCCTTCCCGTGTTTACACTGTTTTTTCCTTAAAAATAAAATGACTTATTGAATTAAATGTTATTAAAAAAAAATTAAAAAATTAAATGTTAAAGAGAAATTTACTATTGAATTGATCTCTTTCAATTGAAAAGAAACAGAGATGAATTTAGTTAAAAAATGCAATAAAATGATAAATTAACATGGGCCTATTAATCTAATAATCATGTTTACAAATGGATCAGTAGCAGCAAGCCCATCTCCTGGAAATGTCCAAGCAATTTATCCTCCAATCAGCAGCATTTCCTCATTGGATAAAACAGTTGTTTTATTCACATTTTTATTTTGATCAATTTCCCTCCAATTCATACTCATTCATCTCTTGATTTATCATTTACATGTTGTACATAATATATTCCATCTCCAGTTATTCAAAATAATTTTTCATTTCAATTTGTGCTTTTAAAAATGGTAACTTTGATTTTTCATCCAGGTTGAGTTTTGAACAAAAAAAGTTCAGATTTTGGTACATGGGTTCAATCTAGAACTGAAATAATATGAAATCTAGAAAAAATTCAGACACTAAGAAGTAAAAACCAATGTCCAAATCCAAACACAGATTTCATAAGATCTTTTGTTGGTTGTATTATGTGTTTTGTAAGGATATATAGAGTAGTTGATTTTACAGTTAAAACGAGATCAGTTGTTGAACGGTAATGGGACGACAGATGTCACTCAACGGTTGGCCAGACCAGGCCGAATCAGCTAACATAGAGTTGACAAAAGGCGTAGGATTATATAAATCCCACCACAAACGGTTTAAATCACCGTTACACGCTATATCCATCGATAGGCAACCGTTTTCCCCACCGTATTTACCTACTCCACAGCATGCATTCCTTACATCTTCAATCCCTACAAAACCCATAAAAAAGATCAGATTTTGTACCAAAATCAATGCAAATTTTGTAATAACGATAATAATAAATCGTATATACCATAAGCCTTAGGATTATCGATAAACTCCATTATGGCTCGATAAACGTCACAGTAGATTATATGAGCATCTTGAAACTCTGCATTAATGGCCACAATATTCTCCTCCAACTTCCTATTATATTCCAACACCATCATGTTAACCTCATCAACACAATCTGATGAATTATTATTCGATTTCAACAGTAAACGTGGGGCACATCCCAAAGGCAAAACGCCAGCACAAACGATCTTTCTAACGTTATTAGCGTAAAGATTTCTTATAGCGTTCGTCATTTGTTGAACTAAAATGTGACTAAATTCACGCCCCGTTGATGGGTTTTGAACGATGTATTGAATAAAATCGTCTTTCCCAAATGAGAGGTAGAAAAGTGAAGATTTGATGAAAGTGTTTGCAGTTTCTTGGCCTAGTTGGAGCTGTAATAACTGAATCGTTTCGAACGTTTGACGTAATTGTTGGTTCAAAGATTGGTAGCTTTTGCCACCAGGGTATAGAATTGTGGCTTCGGCTGATCCAAAGTTAACGCCACGTAGAATTTCATGAATCGAGCCGTTTTGGCTGTAGAATGGTGTTGTATATGGCAAGCCAATCTTCTTGGCTTCATAAATGAGAAAAATGTTAGGAATATAATGCCAATGATGGAAATAATCGCTCGAAAGAAAAAATAATAAAAGAACACACGAATTGTTGACCAGTTCGTCAAAGAATTTGACTAGGCGCTGCCAAGTCAGGATATTTAATATATTTCGAAAAATTAGATAATGAGTTACAATGATTCTTAATACAATATACATAACCTGATAGCAGAAGGATTGCATAAAGACTAAAATACCCATAAAAAACTTTCAGCGAAAACTTGTGGCTCTGTTTATAGTTTTTCAGGCTTCATAACTCAACGAAAAAGTCACTATATTAAGATTGATATATCAA
The DNA here is from genome assembly GCA_963669365.1 of Verbascum thapsus. NCBI lineage: Eukaryota > Viridiplantae > Streptophyta > Magnoliopsida > Lamiales > Scrophulariaceae > Verbascum > Verbascum thapsus. The sequence goes on from OY770118.1 coordinate 11,934,840, forward strand.
GATTAAGATCTGATAATTGTGATAAGGCATCTTTACATAAAGATACATCAAGAAACTTTATCGTCCCACATTTCATAAGACATTTCTACTACGTACAAGCCGTTATATATATATATGTATATGTATATATATATGTATGTGTATATATATATATATAGAGAGAGAGAGAGAGAGAGTACCAAGAAGGTGAGGAAGAAGAGTTGTATCAGAGCCATTGCATGGAAACAAGGAGAGATTTTGATGAGAGAGAGTGTAGAAAGGAGTGTTATCTCCACAATCGACAGAAGAATCTCCCAACATGTACATTGCCGTGACTGAGGAATTATTAGAAAGCTTCATTTCCATGGCAAAAACAGCAAGATTTCTTGTATAGAATATCACAAAAATCAGCACAATATGAACCCACTTTCTGATAATCAACATTTCTTGTGATTTCCTGCCAATGAAAATGCTTGGAATTTGTTTATTTTCAATATTTTTCTTGTTATTTCAATATGGAACCACAAAATGCATGGCGGTTTGTATTGTGAATCTTCTGACGTTACTTTTGTGTGGTTGATTCATTCATTATGTGCTTCACTTATGAAAAAAATTCATTTTTAGTCTTACAATTATATGTTTATTGCTTAATTTGGTTCATATGGACATCTAAAAGATTAACTTAATTAAACTTAGAAATGGTACTTGTTAGGAATTTTCAGTATTTGGAGTTTCGGAACAATAATAAATGTTCATATTTATAATAAGATCTATGGTACAAAACTAACGTACTATATTTATACCATTAGTTGATATATAACACGACTACATGAGCTACTAAGCTCGATTTGTTTAGTAATGCAAACGAAATTTGAATATTTATAACAAGTTTTGGAATCGAATTCAAGCAAATCTCAGTTTTATCTGATATTGTATCTTTCAGTTATGAATACATTTCTATTTTTAATTATTCTATTGAAAATAAGTATAACTTAGTACATACTAATTTCATTACCTCTTTGCAAGATAAATGAGTAAATAACAAAGCACCACCGAAAGCTAGAGTTTATGAACTATTTTATAGTATAATTTAATACATATTAAATTCACCATTTTTCACAAGAACAAGTCAATAAAAAAACACCTCCATTTTTCTATCAAATTTATGACATCTAAAAGCTAAAGTTTAACCTTTCATAAAAGTCTAAAAGCCTAAATTTAAATCACTTGTAACCTGCCTTTAGTTACCTTCTATATAAGAATGAAAGGTTTAGCAGTAGGCATGGAATGTGTATAATATTAGGATTGTTTTATTTAAGAAAGATTTATAGAGAGACGAGATTTAGAGAGACGAGATATGTAGAAAATCGATCAGCATACAATAATATATCATCGTCCAGAGCATTATTTATTATCTGAATTAGATCGTCTAAATTAATATGTCGTTGTTATAGCATGAGTTTTATGACAAGTCTTCTAACACAACCTTATTAATTAATGAGCTTCCCAAATTATAGCGAAGAAACTACTAACCTTATTACTAACTATAACTTTCTAAAATGATCTTTAGAATCCAACTATTCAATTTTAGTAATTAATCACATAACCATCTCTTGTACCACTTCAAATATTTATTTCGATATTTCAAAATTTTATTTTATTTCATATTTCACGACAAACGGTTACAATCCAAACCGTCGTATCAAAAAGATATTTTTATCCACTTGATTAAAGTACCCCCAAAGTAGAACATCATATTCAATCATCATTTTGTAACAAAAAAGTTCAAGCCCTTTAATGAATGAATGAATTAAAACTATAAATAGGATAATAATCATATTGGGAAATTCTATAAGTTTACACCGTTAGTACAACCCGCTGAAGAACTTGTACGTTGATGTATTCAAGTACAACCTGCTGAAGAACTTGTACGTTGATGGTTAGTTCTTGCATTTAAGTAGAAAATGCTCCCTCATTTAAAGCCTTTTGTTACTGATTTTGGGATCTTTTTCTCTCTCTGTCACAGTGAAAGAGAGACAATGTTGAAAAAGCAATTGAGTGTCGTTCAAATTCAAACACATAATAAAACCAAAGAAAGCATGCAGATGGAGCTCGGGTTTTGTTGTTTTATATGTGCGTGTTTTCTCGTGTTCAATCCTTAAAACCCTCACCCAATTTCCCTTGCCATTTAATCCTGTCTCAAACTCTCATTTTTCTCTCTCGATCAATCCGTCGAACTTCGTGGATCTTGCTTTCATCTCTGCTCGCAAAAGGGTTTCCGGGAATTTCATCTTTTTCGTAATCTTTTTTCTGAATTATCCCAATTCTGTGTGCTGTTCATACAAAAATTCAGCTGGTATTACCATTTCTTGTTCTGGTGAGAATAATAACTTGGGTTTTGTTTGGCTACATTTTCTTTTTCATTTGATTAAAGAACATTACTTTTCTTTTTCTTGAGAAAAAGAAAGAAATTCTGGCCGGAATCCTGGTGCCCCAAGCTTTTAAGGGACTGATCATTTCGATTGCATTTACTTCTCCGGAGATAACAGTGTTCTGAGATTGTGGTGAATATAAGTGAGTGAGAATTAATTATATTATGTTTTTCAGTCTTCCGATTTCTTGAGCATGCTTTCATTGAATGCCTGTATAAATTAATACAGATGTAATCTCACATTTATTCAACCAACTAATACTGCTCAGATTTTAAGATTTTTGGACATTTCTGATCTTTTTTTTGTTGCCCTTCTTGACATATTCATAATCAATTATTGATCTGTTATTTAGAGAATTACCATTACAGGTTCTGAGCACTCAATTATGTTTTTGGTTATCTTTAACAAATCATATAAGTCTTTGGTTAAGCATGTGTCTTTGTGCTGAAATGAAGGATTGACGATATTTGTGTGTAATTGTTTGTCAAATCATCATCACTGTTGAGTATTCAACATACCAGCAATTCAAAAGGATTTGGTGATTCTTTCATCATATATGTTAGTTGTGGATATAAGTGTGGTCTTTTATCCATTTATTCATACATTTTTCGGTTCATCCTTGTACATGTTTAATAAGTTTGACTCGTAGGGCTAGTTGGACTGAAGACTTTGAAGAGTTTCATGAACTTTAGTTTTTTCCCATCATCTGGGTACGTGTGTTTGATTACATCATGTATGAAATGTCGTTTATTGTCGTTTGGGCTATCAAAGAATTCAGAATTGTCGTTTATTGTCGCATTTATCTTGTGATTCGGGATGCCTTTATGGTATACACAGACAAACTCCTTGTCTTGCTTTTTAATACGCATCTTCCATAATTTGTCGTGTTGTTACGCACTTAATAACAGCTCCGTTTTTAAACTTAAAACCCCGTTTTTTTGTTTATTTTTATTCCTTTTTGAAAGCATTGCAGTTATATATATATGGGTATATCTAACCGTTGGTTCCTTTTGCACTCTTGTGTATTATTCTCGCTATTTCCAAATTATGAGCCCTTGCGTTTAAAATATGCATCTTCCACAATTTGTCGTGTTGTTCCGTACTGAATAACAGCACCTCTTTTAACTCTAAACCCCGTTTTTCGTTTATTTTTATTCCTTTTTTGAAATCATTGCAGTTATCTATGTGGGTATATTTAACAATTGGTTCTTTTTGCACTCTTTTGTATTATTCTCGTTATTTCCAAATCAGGAATCAAGATATAAATATGACAAGTGAAAGCGATGAAAGTTGGATGTATGATTTAATCCTAGATTCACCGGCTGATGACAATAGTAACATGAGAGAATTGAGGAAAGGTGCATGGACTTCTGCTGAAGATGCAATTTTAGTTGGATATGTTGCACAGAACGGAGAGGGAAATTGGAATGCAGTTCAAAAACACACGGGGCTCGCCCGTTGTGGAAAAAGCTGTCGTTTGAGATGGACTAATCACCTTAGACCACATCTAAAGAAAGGCCCATTCAGTCCCGAGGAGGAACAACGTGTCGTTGAACTACATGCTAAATGGGGAAATAAATGGGCTAAAATGGCCCTTGAGGTTCATTTCTCCCTTTCACTTCACCTTCTTTTACTTAGTTTACTATATTGATGATGGACATATATATATATATATATATATATATATAAGTAGGATTTTTTTCCGTAAAAAAGATGGTCGACTTAGAAAATTACCTCAAAATGATGCTCGAAAACAGTGCACTTGGAGTGCTGAGCCATATCTGCGCTTGCTTAAGATATTTTGATTTCGTACATAGTACACCTCGCGGTGTACAAAGACATCAAATTGGTTAGTATTTCAAGAACATAGTTGTAATCAAGAAAAGTCTTGTCTTGAAATGTAAATTAAGTTGATTTATTATATTTTGAAAGAACTAAAGACGTTGCACAAGTTTGCGCTTTGCTTTTTCTTGGGATAGAAAGATTTGTTATGTTATATGCTATCATACATAACAAAATGATGATGTCAAAAGTTGCTTTGTTTCGTACAATTTATCGTATTAGGTTCCTCTATAGGTAAAATTATGTGCTATGTTTTTGTTATTTATTCAAGTGTTACCATTTTGGATGTCAACATGATACGTAAGTATTCAGAACGATTATGTAGTATAATTTACGCTGTTTTTTTGTGTTAAGCAAATGGACTATCATAACTGCATATTTCTTTTCTTTTTTAGTTGCCTGGACGGACAGATAACGAGATAAAAAACTTCTGGAACACGAGATTCAAAAGACTACAACGTGCTGGCTTACCAATCTATCCACCTGGGATAAGTGTGCAGGATGAGAACCAACAAAGCAGCAGCAATATGTCTACTTTATCATCCCAGGATACAGATAATCCAGATTTCGGTCCATTTAACAACTACATTGAGATTCCACCTGTTGAATTCAAATCCTTGAAACTAGATGATGATAACCTATATCCAACATCAGCCCATCTTGATCCTAATAATTACCTTCTTGCACGAGGCCCCCTTCCGATCCAACCAGCTACAAGCTTTCTAGCTTCCGATTATTCGTTTTCTTCTTTAAACGCCGTAAATGATGCTTCTATTCACATGGGTCCATCTCCATATGGTTCTATTCACATGGGTCAATCTCAAGTATACCCTTCTCCATATGATCATAATTTTACTACTGATCATAATGCATCGAGTGTAGTTTTTGGAAGCCATGCTGGTTTATATGGCAACACTTGTTCTGCTTCAGAGCCTGATTGGGCAATGCAGAATGAGCTCCCTTCACTCCAAACTCAAATGGGTAGTACCTGGGGGCCCCACTCTTCCCCGTTGCCTTTTGATACTTCGATACAAAACCCACCGCCAACAACTCATAATACTCTCTCGTATAATAATCGTAATAGCGGCCTATTGGATGCAGTAATCGGTGGATCACAAACTATGCAAAGCCCTCTTTCGCATGCTTCGAATGTGGAAGTTGATACAAGTCAAACCTCATCTCGAGATTTCTACAATATGGAACGGGACCCATATAGCGAACAAATTTCACCTTTTAGTAATTCATATTCGTCGGTGTTCAGTGGGAGCACACCCATCAGCAGAAGTTCCTTTGATGAACATGAATCTCTAGAAAGAGGCAAGTATTTAACTTTTTTTTTTTTTTTTTTTGGGTTTGCTTATGTTGATTTAATGCTTCTGGTTTGAAGGAGGTAACGTTCAAGAACAAACAACCATCTTGGACCCAAACCAGATGGTCTTCCCGAGGCCTGATATGCTGCTTGGATCGAACTGGGCTGGCACTGATTACTCTAAGATGTATCAAAATCAGGATTTAAGAGACTCAAATAGATAGCAAAATGGACACATCTGCTAAAGGGCATGGGAAATTCTATGGTAATAACAATCATAGTGCAATCATAGTGCACCATAGTATTCTTCCTCGTGCTTGGAGTTAATATGTCGAATGTCGCTTTTATCGTACAGATGTAGAAGTTGAACTTTACAATGCCTTTTGAACTCCTTTTCATGTTATCTGCTGTGAACTAAAATGGCTTTATAGAATCATGAACAAGTCTGTAAAGCTTTGGTTTTTCTAATTTTGATTGCTAGAGAGCTAGAGATTTTACTCCTTGTTGGCAAGAAAGTCTTTTTATCATTTAAAATGCTACACAAATGAAGTTTAACAGTTAGAAATGAAAACGATGTTGGAGCATGATATAAAGAGATCAATATGTATTATCTTATGGTTCATAAGTACATAGAGAGATGTAATGAAATGTGGGAAAAGCTATGATGCACATACACAGCGCACGGCACTAACACGAAATACGGCATTTTAAAAATCTTAGGACACGGGCTTCGATACTTTTAATAAAATGTGTAAATATATATTATTTACATATATGTTTATTAATTTATGTTAAAATTTATAAATTAGTCTTTTCATTTTAATTTAAATGACTGGTTAGATAAATAAATTATAAGAATAACTATTGTAAATTATAAATTTGTATTTGATTTGTAAAGTTATATATGTTTGAAAGAAAAAAAATACTTCAGTTTTTACAATAAAAAAAAAAAGTGAAATAACAAAAAGTGTCATAAATAACGCATACATAGTAGACATATCTGACACGACATGTTGTGATTTGTTGAAGTGTCTGTGCATGGAAAAAAGTAAAAGTAAAGACTACTGATTAATGAATGTCCAGACAAAACTCAATAAAACAATTTTGTAATTACTACTGAAATTGAACTAATCACACACCAAAACCCATTGAAGGGCAAAAGGAATCATCATATCAGAGACCCAAAAAATTGTGCATCTTCATATCAGCATCACTGGTAACACTAAGTCCATACACAGCTTTACAACAACACGGCTTAAGCGCAAAACATAACGACAAACGTAAAACAACTGCTATATCTGTCATTTGTTCAAGAAATTTTTTAACTATGGAACTGTACCCTTTCAGATACAAGTGTGTGTTTGCAGGTATTCAATACACATTTTACACAACGACTAGTTTAGTCAACTATCAAGTGCGCTGCCTTACCCTTCTACCACCACTGGTATCACCGCCATCCGAGAGCTGGGCCCACACACTTCGTGACTTGCCACCGCCACTGCTAGAATCCTCATCACACCCAGCCACAGTCTTCAATATCTCTGACTGTAGAGATGGGCAGTTTTCTTTAAGATATTCAAACCCATCTGTGCGCATAACAGCTGCAGAATAATCATTGAAAAAACATGTGACATGGTCAAATTAACACAATCGAAATATTGACACTTGAAAAACATCAAATTTCAGCAAACATGTAAGGTTTGCTAGGTGAAGCAATGAAAACTGCATTCTTCCTGCTCATCTGAATTGATAACAAGTGGAGCAGTCTTTGATATACAACTAATCACAAATTAATGTTTCGGTACAATTTTGTAGAAACTCTAAGGAGGTTTCCAGCTTCAAATTGACATATAAAAGAACAATTATTACAAGTAGATTGAGATTAAAATTATTATTATTCGAAAAGACATTAATTATTTTATTGATATAAATCTTTAAGGTTTTCCCTTAAAAGTGTTAATGGGTTTTCTTTGTAATGCCACATTGCAATTCTCACTGAAAACACTGGAATTTCCATTACGTTCCCAAGACAGCTTTATCATACGTTTAATGACATGGACAATCATATTATATGCAAGAAGATCCGCATAATGTAACATATTATAACTTTAAACCATAAATGCCATGATATCTTTGCTCAGAACAGAAACTTATTGGGAATGTATGCTCAACCATAATCAACATAGCGAGTTTCACTAAGGCATTGTGGATCCCAAAACAGAAATAGACTTTTCTTCAAATAGAAACCACTAAAATTATAGATGAACACAGAAAAGCAAAGAAAAAGGCCATGAGTCATATACCTGCCAGGTTCTCAGCAGCAAACCTAAGGCAAATAGTTTTCAATTCTGCAGCATGAAAACGATCTGCCAAAGCAAGTATTTGTGCAACTGAATTTATAGATATATCCTTGCAGAGATGAGATTCGCACATCAGTCTTAGTCTTCCTAGATCGTAACGATCAGCAGCTGCTAGCAACTTAGCGGTTAATGTGTCAGTTATTAAAGGAGATGACAAAGAGCTAGATGCTATCAACTCATCTTCAACTAAGGCATCTCGGTATATATAGTGCAGCATAGCCTGTTACACATCAAGTAGATTCAGGATGGTATTCCAATCACAGAAAGATTATATTATTCATTTTGTCAACCTAAGAAAATAGCATGTTAAGAAGCATAAGCAATTCAAAGAGGAAATGATTTCCCTCAAGACAGAACAAAAGAAGAGGACAAAAAATTGTGAACCTACTAACCTCAAATACTTTAGGTTCCATGTCCGGTACCGTAATCTCTTTCTCATCACTATCCATTCCTTCAAAAAGTTCAGATCGAAATATGGTGGAACGGGCAGCCAACACCAACTTATGAGCATGGAATTTCTCCCCAGCCACATTAAAAACGATATCAGAACCTTCCATACTTTCCAGTAGCATACCAAATTTTGACCCGATATCAGAATCTGGAACCTGGATTGAAACTAACCTTGAACAATCAATAGCAGAGACCACAACCCCCACTGTACAGTTGATCTTCAAGCAATCATCTTTAAGATAATCTGAACTTTCAAGCATGGCTCTTCTGAAAAACCGCTTGTATCCCCTGTATTTAGTTTTTTTTTTTTTCAAAAAGAAACACAAATTAAAAATTCAGTATCATCACACGGACAATAATACTACATCACATATCTTTCGATGCACCGGAAATGCCTATATTATTTGCCTACTAGTTTATAAAAGTTTGAATTTCTACTTTTTAAGCATAACAGCACAAGGTCATGAACTATTATAGTATGTGGATCGTAAGATCGTATCTATGTTAATTGACATGAAATGCACTCAATGATGTGCTATACATATCAAGATCGTCTAAGTAGAGGAAACTTGCGCTCGGCGATCCTCATTTGGAATCACAAAAATGCATTCAATTGCCATTATTACCAAGTCATAGCAAATCCTTAGACTTGATTCATCAAGAAAATTCCAAATTTGATGTAACCTCAAGCACCGGAAAATACTCGAAATCTCAATAATACTCCACTTTCCAAATTCATCAATTCTGATCAATGGAGCTTCTTCAACACTACACATCAGATATGTCACTCACACTGAGGAAAACACAAAATCTAAACACATATTACAATTTTAAATACAGTAATGCTCAACTAATTCGGACTCTAAACGTAACAAGACATAAAATCAATTATGTCATCACAGTCAATACAAATCAATTAATACTAAGAACTTACAGAAATAAAACCCACATCACAAAAATATCAAAATCGATTTCACGAAAATTTCAAAAGCCATACAACAAGAGAAAAAGGCCTCACCACATGCTGCCGCGGTACTTCAGCGTATATGGACCGCTCTCGAGCGACCTATCGAAATGGCTGTGTACTTTATGCTTCCCTTTCCCACTCTGGTCGACGAGAGTCAACTCGAACAAAGCACGCACGTCCGTACCCTCGCTCGCCAACGCAATGAACACAGACACATACGTCGAATTATCCTCCGGATTTTTACCGTCGGGATAAAAGTAAATGGCCCATTTATATCCACCGACGGTGAATTCCTCGCTGGCTATGTGCTTCCCGATACCCATACCTTTGGCAAGCGAGTAACCCTGAATCACGAAACGGTGCGACCCGTTTACCGTCTCGGTTACGGAGCTGGAGCTCGTTGGGGAGATCAAAGCGTTCTGGTCGGGCTTTTCGGGTGTTTCTGGCATTTTTCTTCAGGGTTGGAGGTTTGATTAATTCAGTATTGTTTCGGTATAAGGGGAAACACATTCGAAATCGAAAGGTTAAAGACGAAATTGGATGAATTAGGGTTTTTTAATCAATTTTGAGGGGAAATTTTTTGGGGAAAAAAGAGTTTAGGTTTGGGGATTTATATATAGGCAAGTTGGATATTCACTTTCTAAATAAAATTTGAATTTGGTCTCCTTCCACTCTCCAATTTCTTTCAGATATTCACTTTCTAAATAAATCACGTACAAGAAACTCTCCCACATTTTCTATTGCTATTTAAAATTTTGAACAATTCATTAAAAAGATGCACTCAACCCTTCTTGCAATCTTCAGAATAATTGCTCTGTTCAATAAGTTCGCATATAATTGGAATATAATTTTTTGGTTGAGGTTATATTGTGTTTATGTTCCGAATGCTTTTATAATCTTGATTATATCCTCCGGTATTAATTCTATTATGTCTCATATAATCACTTATTGGTTTCATGTTCATTTTTTTAGTATTAAATAACATCCATGAGCAGGGAGTTGTAGCGAATGTGATGGGAAGTTTTCATCAATAATCCATCTTCTACTTCAAAGAGAATGAGTATGTTTTTTTTATATAAAATAATCATAACCGGTTGTATAAATATGAGACATTGGTTTTATTTGTTCTTCTTCTCCAAATTAACCACTTTTCGATTACATACTCATTTATTCCAACTTTATATAATATCCAGGAGCATGGAGTTGAAGCGGATGAGAATGTTACATATATGAAGAATGATTAGGTGGTGGGTGTCGAATCCAACAAAAATAAATACCTACTTAAAAATATCTGTAAATAGCGATAAGCAGGGTCAATCCACGTGGAATGATGTAGAATTAATTTCTAAATAACTAATATTAATTTAAAAGGGGGGATTTTTGAAGTGGTTAACTAAAATAATTAAAAACGTAAAACTAAAAAAATGTAAACAAACTAAATTCGAATTCAATAAAGTGAGAGATTCTAGTCTTCGGATATTTCGGTATTGATTCTATAACTCGATCATCGATTATAATGATAGTTCAATATTCTCAAGTAAATTGGTTATAGCTGTTAACAAGCTATAACAACCTAGTTTTTTTTTAAGTCGTCGATAACCAAAACAAGCTCTTTGATTACTTCTCTTACCAAGTAGACAACCCTAAACAAGCTCTTAGGATTTAGTCTATCGATAGCATTCATTTATTAGAAAAACACCAATTATAGCCAACAAACGCATAAGCTCGGTTCATTTAGACTAGATTACTAATTCCCATAGCAACTAATCGAAAACTTGTCCATAATCAACGTCGCTAACTGCTACAAATATTAGGGTTTACCAAACAATTACGGATTTGGATCCTAAATAGCTTAATATGATTTCAACAATTAAATAGTTGATCAGGCTACCTAATCGAATGAAATATATTGACAACAGAGCACAAAGAAAAAGTAAATACTTGAAGAACAAAGAAATTTAAAGCACAAATCAAATCTCACGAATTAATAAACCTCGAAAATCCTTCAACTAGAATTATGTGTTTAGCAACACATAATCAAAAACCGTCTACAAGGCTTAAAGAAAACATATGTACCATAAAATAAAGATGGAATAGATTCCACTTATTTAAACCTAGATGAATCCTAGCTAAACAAGGAAACCTAGAAAATAGGATTTTAAGAATCCTATTCCAACTAGAATGGTTCAATAAAAGGAAATAAAAATCCTAACATAAAAGAAAATAGTTCCCAACATATTTGGGAACTAAAACCGAGCAACATAAGTAATTTCCAGCCTCAAAAGTCGAATTCCCGAACATTGTTGATCCAAAATGCAGAAGCCTTGCCAGTTTTAGGCGTGACCAGCGTGGTCACGCCTAATTTTTGTGAGGAATCTGCTGCCCTTCTTTGCACTAAGCCAATCTTCATCGTTTTTCAACCTTTTGTCACATTTTCATTCATTTCTCATGTAAACATCTAGTCATAACAAAAAAAGCACAATTCTATGAGATATGGACTAAAAACATGACAAACAACGCAATATAAAATATAAAACGTGTACAAAATACACGTTAACATTAGGTATGTCTCCTTTTAAATTTTTGATTTTAGGTTTCAATGTGTTTTTCTTTTAATATTAAGAACAAATGTGTTACTGAATTTTATGGTTTTTATAAATTTCCTCAAAATTCTTATCAAACTTATGTTGAGATAGCCAATAGCCAAATAATTTTTTCTTCTAATTTTGAGTTTTTAATTAGTAAGAATGTTTATTGGCAAAACAAAATTTGTTGTAGTCAATTTTTTTATTTTAATTTTATTTGATCATAATTATTGTTATTAATTCCTTAATCAGGGAAGTTTTTCGTTATCATTAGTTGAACTTTATATTGGGATAGCCAAATAATTTTTTCTTCTAATAAAATTAACAACAAAAATATTTAATGGCAGAACAAATATTTCAATCTCTTTATATTAATTTTGGATGCCTAATTTATGTTACTAATTCCTTATTTTTGAAAAAAGGGGTTATGTTTTCTACAACTTTATAATGTATATTTTGAGTTTTCTTTTTTTTGATGACGAGGGAAACCCGCAGCCGCTACGATATATATTTTGAGTTTTAATACAATATATTAGATGCTTAAATTATTTCAAGATATTTATGATTTTACTCTATAACTTATTAAATAATGATAATGTTGTTAGTTTATATAAATATTTCGGACGCCCAATATTGCAATAATATTGTATTTCATTATTTTGGCATTTACAATCTACATCTTAATTTTGTGATAAAAAAATTCAACCCCATTAAACTTTTAAAATTCATTTAACCTTTTGTAATACATTTTTTATTGAACATAGGTCGTGCGTAGCACGGGTTACACAGTAGTATATATATAACATGGGCGAAGTGGCCTCTAGCTTTCCCAATTAACGGTCAAATTTCCGACATTGAATAAGACTTGTTGGATTATGGATGAGTTAATGGCTAAGATTGGTCTTGGTTTGTATTTGAGGATTTATAGGATATTTCTCATCAAAATCATAAAACATAAATCTTATTTGGGATTATGTTCTTAAATAAAATATATGCTTACACTCATCCACATAAGTAAAATGTATAAAATGGTTCAAGACGACATAAGTAAAATATAGCATGCATGTTCAAGTATTTAATTAAGTTTGCTATTTTGAGATGACTGAGATTTATATATTTATAAATTCAAATTAAGATTATGTCATCTTAATTAAATTTGAGTGGTTATTGGATTGAATTATTATGAAAATCATATGGTTGAAAGAACTTGTACAAAACAAATGGATAATTACAAGTAACGTCTTGTTTTTCCATTCTAGTTGGTCGCGATACATAAGATAATAAGGAAAGTTATTTTATACTTTGTTGCTTTAGGAGCTTTAACATATAGTTGAATAGAAGTTCTCCAGCACACACACAACACACATATATATGTAATTAGATTGTACAACTTGATGTAGTTATATCTCTTATTAGTGTAAATATTAAACTAAATGTATTATTTGTAACTTTTTTTTGGTCGGTAAAAAATTAATATATAATCACAATATAACTATACAATATGTCCTAGGGCATACCCTAGGTAGGCCAAGAAGGCCATCAAAATTATGCCTCGTGTCTCAAATGATAAAGCAAAGAGAAAGCCTCGAGCCATACCAGTTATCTTTTCTATTACCGAAACTTGCTAGCCGACACCAGCCACCGTAAAGGGTTCCGTTTTGGTTGGTGGGTTCAAATTCGTCACTTTTGAAAGTTCAAACAACTATTTGTTACTTTTTTGATATTAAGGAATGAATTATATATAAGGATATCTAAGTATGTCAAAAATTTCAATAAACTAGTATATTTTACAATAGATATATTAGTATAAAAATTTGGGATTTTTTCTATAAACTACACAAAGAATGCTACAAAAATACATGCTTAATATGGCTTCTTTGCAAGACTTTTGTTGTACCTTTTGACTGGTACATCGGTACTCTAAAACGCTAGAATACATTGATTAGATTTCTACTTTGTATTCCCTTGTTTTGTTGTACTTTTTGAAACTTAGACTAAATGTCCTTCTTTTGTTTGGTGATTGAGGAGCCAAAACCTGTGGCTACCCTTTCAAAAGCTGTTTTACCTGGGCATGGCCTAGTACTTGTACAGAACATTTTGATCATATATACCATTTTTTTACCTGATCAACAAAAAAAAAAAATACATGCTTAATAAAATGTATATTCATAGACGTACATATAGATATTAGAGATAAATTTATTTCTCCAATATATATAGGATTTATACTCATTATTAAAAGATATAAGGAATTTTCTTTTCAATTTGAATATCTATAGAATTTTATCTCATAAATTTTATCGCATAAAAAACATAATTCAAAAGTTGATAGAAACGATATAGATAGATAGCTTCATCTTTAGCAACATAGCATTTAATGCAATAGTCCCAGCTAGCTAGTACCAATAAATTTGAATGATTGTATTCAAAATATATATTCTAATTAAGAAATAGTTTCTTTTACGAGGAATGGCGATAAAAGTTATTAATAATGGATGATACACCTATTATTTTACCACATGAGTGTTTTTAGCAGTTTAGAACTAATGAAGGTTTTTTAATAAAGAAACCGTATAAAACAAATAAATAAGTATACATAATGTCTTGCTTTCATCATGGGATACTTTAGACAATAAAGACATCGCTTATATTTTGTTGTTTTACGAGCTTTAAGACATATTGAATTGAAGTTATCTGATTATATTACTATCTATATGTGATTAGATTTTTAGAACTTGAAGTAATTATATTCTTGTTGTTGCAAATATTAATTTTTTTGTATGATTTGTAATTAAGTTTTTTGACATTAAAAAATTAAATTATATAAGAATTTTTTAGGTATGTCAACAATTTTAAAAATTCAACTAGTATTCTACAATAGTAATAGAAATGAAAAAAAAAAAGGTGAAGTGTTAATGTAAAAATTTGGAGTTTTTTCATAAACCCTCAAAATAATACTATGAAAATACATTTTTAAATAAAATGTATCTTCATACATATAAAATATAAATCTAGATATTAGAGATAAGATTTATCTCTCCAATCATTTGATGCTATATTCCTAGCTAGCTAAGATCTATACATTTGAATCCCATCTCATTTCTTTTCATCGATTCAAAATATACCGTTCTAAAAAATAGTTTATTTTAAGAGGAATGGCAACATAACTTATTACCCCGAATCACGAAGTGAAGCTTGGACATAATGTCACGATTCCTGGAGGTTTTACACCAATTCCAGATGCTGAGCACAACACTCAAATCATAGCTCTTGCTACATGAGCTATCAATGAACATAACAAAGACAATGTTAGATCTCTTCTTCTCTTTACCTTTTCTTCTCTAATACAATATTTTGTTTGATTCACCTACTTTTCTACACTAAGATTAAATTAATTTTCATTAGTCACTAATAATTTTATGGTTATTTCAGTTTAACAAATTGAAATTAGTCAAGGTTTTCAATGCTGCGAAACAAGTGCTACCTGACACAATCACGTACCATATAACATTTGAGGCTCAACATTTGATTTTGAAACTACCCGACTTGAGTTACGAGGCAAGGGTGTTGGCGTCAGGGAGTTCCAAGAAGTTGGTTTCATTGACGAGACTTGCGCTTCCTGCTTAAAGTTTGATTTTATGTCATCAGGCTATCTACGCGACACGAGTGTGTTAAATAAAATAATACGAAATAAAATAAAATAAAGTAAAAGAAAACGGAACTCGTTGACACTATATATTCAACAGTTTCTTTTTTATTTCTCCATTTACTTTTGTATTCTCATCAATCCTCAGTTATATATATAATAAAACATAGACTGATTTAAATGGATGCTTTATTGAGTTTCACGAAATTTTAAAAGTGATATTCTATATGTTAATTATTTTGGATGTATATTGTTGGGATATATGATTGTCATACACTGCATAACCAAATGAAATATAAGTTAGATGTGTGACGTGTGTTACATTTGTCCAAAAGACAAATAATGAAAAGAAGGATTGATAACATTAAGTAAGATAAATGAATATGTTACAATTTACAAATATGTTTGAAAACTATAAGATATAAATTCATATACGTTGACGTTACCAAAAGCAAATAATAGAAAAAAAAAACTATTTGGTAAATGCAGGAATGTACAACAAGTAAATACAATTAAATCTTTAACATATATAATTTAGAAAAATACCGGACATTGTTTGATTTCAAATTGAATTTCAATTTCAGTAAGGAAGAAATACACATAATCATATTTGTATATGCATATTTTAGTTTTCAAAGAGTGACCAAGACTGTATTAATTAGTAAATTTTGATTAGTATACTTTAAGCAATGATCAAATTAAATCAAAACAAATATTAATCAAGACAAAGATATTGTGGAAAGTGGCTGACGTGTCATAATATTCAACCTAGGAAAAGATGAAATCATAATATCTTCTTTTATATTCATTTTTACATATTATAATATGATATGACATGATCCATGCTCATGAGTTTAAATTGTTAGTGTATTAAATTTTAAATTAGATTAGTTGATGCAATTCATAAATATTTTTAAAATTATTAATAACCAACATGTTTTAGTGACCCGAGATGGTCTAACCAATGTTGTAATTAAGGGTTAGGTGGCGGTTTAACCAATCTAGGCGTTCATGTCAAGCCAAATTTCAAAACTCTGGACCAAATAAACAAGAATTGGTTTATTACTTTAAATGTAACCAAACTTAAATATAATTTATAAAGTGTATAAATTATATAAATAATTTATAAAGTGTATAAACTTAAATATAATTTGTTATTTTGAAATGACTGAGATTTATATATTATAAATTCAAGTAAAGATTATGTCATCTTAGTTAATTTGAGTGCTTATTGGATTGAATTATTATAAAAATCATATGGTTGAATTATCAAATTTTTTTTTTTTAAAAAAACTTCTGAAAAACAAATAAATAATTACACATAACGTCTTGTTTTCCCATTGTGGTTGGTAACGATACAAATGATAATAAGAAAAATTATTTTATACTTTATTGCTTTACGAGCTTTAACATATAGTTGGATAGAAGATCTCTATCACATATATATATATATATAATTAGATCGTACAATTTAATGTAATTATATATTTTATTAGTGTAGAAATTAAACTAAAAATATTATTTGTTTACGACTTTTTTGATATTAAGGAATTAAATTCTATAAGGATATTTAAGCTATGTCAAAAAATTTAAAAAGTAAACAAGAATATTTTATAATAGATATAGACACACATAGCAATAAAGATGGAGTGTCGGTTTAAAATTTTGGAATTTTTTTCTATGAACTCCGGAGATAATGGTACAAAAATACATTCTTAAGAAAATGTATATAATAGAACATAATTCAAAAGTTGATAGAAATAATATAGATATCTTTTTTTTTTTGATCAGGTAAAAAATGGTATATATGATCAAAATGTTCTGTACAAATACTGGGACATGCCCAGGTAAAACAGCGCTATGTAAGGGTAGCCACATATTTTTGGCTCCTCAATCACAAAACAAAAGAAGGACATATCATCAAACGTTCAAAAAGTACAACAAAACAAGGGAATACAAAGTAGTAAACTAATCCATGTATTCTAGCGTTTTGAAGTACCGATGCTGCACGATCTTAAGCAAGGTAGCGTTGGCCCAAGAAGGTGGTGCGCCAAAAATGATCCAAGAGTACAAAACATGCCAAGTTCTCAGCGGAGGCTCTTGTGTAAGATATACCAGCTGTAGTCAGTCAATGTGCACATGCGTGCAACACGCCAAGTTCCCAGCGGTGCCTCTAGTGGAAGCTACGGTCCTTTTGCCCGAGCCCCACGAAGAAAGATCTAATAGTTCACAGCTAATATGCACGCCAAAAAAAAAAAATTGCAGCCAAAAGGTACCCGTCAATTACATAAGTTTCGACTATGACTTGCAAGAAAAAAAAAAAAAAAAAAAAAAAAAAAAAAAAAAAAAAAAAAAAAAAAAAAAAAATTGAGCCCGGAGTTTGAATTTCCTTTGGTATAGATTGCTCTATAGCTAGAGATGATCCAGACTTATAGGGATTGGAATTCCCCCGTTAGGCTTCAGTATTAAAACTGAAGTTTGAACTAACGTTATGAGGTCTGTACCTCCGATGTAGGTTTTAGCAACCTACGAGCTTTCAACGGTTTTGATGAGTCTTTACCAAAGCCGTTTGCTTTGGACTAGATTCTACTTTGCGCATTTCTGGGTAAGGTGTAGAATTGACCTTTTGTTGAGGAGTGGTTACCTCGAAAACTTGTAGCTTTTAGCAAACTACTAGCTATCAACGGATTTGTTGAGTCTTTACCAATAGCCGTTTGCTTTGGACTAGATTCTACTTTGCACATTGTTGGGCAAGGTGTAGAATTAACCTTTTGTTGAGGAGTGGTTACCTCTTCAATTTCAATCATCAAAAAAAACGTCGGGATTTTATCTTGAGAGTTCATCCAAAGTCCAAATACGATCAACATTCTGCATAAGAAAGAAAGAAACCGTAGATAGCACCTGATGAAACCAAAAGGGCAATGAAAAACATGAAAAACAGCAAGGCATCGTGCAAAGGCAGGTGCCAGGGCCGGGCCAGGCGCATCCGCGCGCGCACGGACGCCCAGCGCGCGCACCGGGTGCGAGCAGATAACATTCGCGCCTGTACGCAGGGTTATCGCGCGTACAGGCGCGGGGCCGCGTACAGGCGCCAGTTAACCCCGCGTCTGTACGCGAGGGGCCGAGAAACTCTGTCTCGGTTGTACAGGCGCGGGGCAAGCTGGCGTACAGGCGCGAAGGGTCGCGCACGTACGCAGCGCAAAATTGCGCACAGGCGCGGCATGGCGTACAGGCGCCATGATACCCCGCGCCTGTACGCAAGAGAACCCGCGCACAGGCGCCGATAAACCCGGCGCACAATCAAGCGGGGCAGAGGATTTTCTGCCCCGCGCGCCTGTACGCAGTGCGGCACTGCGTACAGGCGCGGACACCTGCGCACAGGCGCCGCCCAACCTTGCGCCTGTACGCGCCCGGCAGTGAGGTTAAGGACCCGGATTTTGCCCAAAATTTCTGATAAATCGATGTGTGCCCAATCTTTTGACGCAACCAAAAACTTCAAAACTCCTATAAAGATACTTTGCACATCTATGAGCCAAGGTGCTCGAAATGCATCAATACTCGGGGGTACGTGGCAAAAATCACCGTGTAAACATGAGTTTTGATGCGACGTACAATAGCGTCTAAGTCAAATACCTCACCCTCGAACATGAACCTATTTCGGGCGTTCCAAATCTGATAAACCGTGGTGGCTAGGGCCGAGATTTTGCTCCGTGATTGCCAATTATTTCCACGGCATTCCTTCTTGAGCCATTTGAGAGCGCTCTTAAGGGTATTCATTTGGCGATATATGCCAATCCATTGTTTTATTTGGCACCAAATATTGAAGGTAACGGGGCAGACAAAGAAAAGATGTTGGGTAGTCTCCCGGTTCGACCCACAAAAAATGCAAGACTCATCAATGTCCAAGTAGCCTAACCTTTCCTTAGTGCTTAAACGCTCAAGAGTGCTAAGCCAAAGAATGAAGGAGTGTTTTGGGGTCACAATGGGGTTCCAAACAGACCCCGCCCAAGGAACCCTCTCACCCGAGACTCTGAAAAAATTGTAGAACAAGCGCGAACGATGGGAAGGCGGCTTGTTGCTCCAAGATGCCAAACAAACTTCTGCTTCATTTTTCCCACCACACTTATGAGCAAAATTATCCCTAACTCGTAAAATGTTTTTCACGAGTGGGGAGTCCCTAGGCTTTGCAACCCATTCCCAACAGGATTGGTTACGAAGATAGAAGTGGTGGATCCAACGATACCAAAGAGTATCTTTTTTGGCATGAATGTTCCAAAAGTTCTTTGCAAGTAAGGCATCATTCCATATCCTAATATGACGAAGGCCAAGCCCACCTTCGGATTTGGGTAAGCACACCTTATCCCAACTAACTTTTGCTTTGCCAACACCCCCCCAAATAAAATTCCGGCAAAGTTGGATTACTTTGCAACGAACTTGTTCGGGAAGGGGCATTATCGATATCCAAAAACATTCGACACCTTGCACAACCGAAGTTACAAGTTGTACCCGACCCGCATAAGAAAGTGTGTTTTCACTCCAAACACCAATATAACTACGAATCTTTTGAAGTAAAGGTTCGTAATAGATTGTTTTGAGCTTTTCCGCCGCAAGGGGAATGCCTAGGTAGCGGAAGGGCATAGATCCTCTCGAGAGGCCCGAGATATCAATCAAGGAGGAAGCCTCTCGATCATCACACCCCGCGATGAAGATGTTGGATTTTGAAACATTCATTTCGAGTCCCGAGGTATTACCGAAAGTCCGAAGGCAAGACATAAGAATGTCGATAGACATTTCATCTCCTCGGGACATAAACATCAAATCATCGGCAAAGCATAAGTGTGTGATTTGGAGTGGTGCACACTTAGGATGGAAATTAAAGTTCGAGCCGACGCGAGTAGCTTGGTTTATCATGCGAGAGAGATACTCAATGCAAATGACAAACAAGTAGGGGGATAAAGGATCGCCTTGCCTAAGCCCACGCTTTCCTTTGAATAGACCATGAGATCGTCCATTGATGGAGATGGAGTACGAAGGCGTAGAGACGCATTCCATAATCCATCCTACAAAGGGCGGAGGAAAGTTAAGGCCAAGTAGCACTTCTCGGAGGAAATCCCAAGAGACCGAATCAAATGCCTTGGTGATATCAACTTGTATGATGCATCGAGGAGAAATCCTCGCGCGATTGTATCCACGTAGCAATTCTTGCATCAAATTGATATTTTCCACCATATTACGACCCTTCACAAATGCCGCTTGTGCTTTATCTATGAGGGTGTCCAAGAGGGGCATGATTCTCTTAGCTAGAATCTTAGAGATGATTTTATAGACCACTTTCAAACAAGAAATTGGTCTAAAATCTCTCACGGAATCGGCATGGTCAGATTTTGGGATAAGGGCGATAATGGTATGATTGAGTTGCTTAAGAAGGGATCCCGAGACGAAAAACTCCTTCACGGCATCACAAACATCTTCCCCAACAATGTCCCAAGAAGTCTTAAAAAATTTTGATGACAGACCGTCGGAGCCCGGGGATTTTTCATTTCCAATGTCATTAAGCGCCTCCAAGATGTCAACATTCGTGACTTCTTTGGAAAGATCCGGCCAATGGACATTATCAAGAATAGGCCCCGAGCTAAGAATTGATGGATCGATGGGAGAGACTTGAATTGGGCTACCAAGTAGAGATTTAAAGAATCCTACGAAGTTGCTCGCGACTTCCTCCAAGGAGGTGGTACGGGATCCATCACTATGGACAATTGATGTGATGGAGTTACGCTTAGCATTCCTCTTGACAATAGCATGGAAAAATTTTGTGCACTTGTCGCTTTCGATGAGGAATTTGCATTTGGACTTTTGACGGAAAAAAAGCTTCTCGGCCTTAGCTAAAAAAAGGGATTTTTTGCGAAGGTCGGGCAAGGAGCGTTGGAGCTCCAAGTCATTTGGATTATCATGGAATGATTGTTGCTTCTCTTTAAGCAAGGATTCGGCATTTTTTGCACGCGATGAGATATGTGAGAAATGAAGCTCATTAAGGGTTTTAAGCGCCGGCTTCAACCCTTTGAGTTTTTTGCATAGCACAAATTGCTTTGTGCCCCAAAAGTGACCATTCCAATTCTCATCGACCAAATCGAGGAAGTCCGGGTGGGTTGTGAGCATGTTCCCGAACCTCCAAACAAATTTCCCCGAAATTTGAGCGTCGAGTAGCGACACAATACAAGGGGAGTGGTCGGACGACCCCGGGGGAAGGAAGGAAACCCGGGCGTGGAAGTCGGAAAGCATCCAGTTATGATCGACCATGGCACGATCAATCTTAGACCAAGTCCTCAAGTTGTTCCAAGTGTAGAAACACCCCGAGAATGGAAGGTCGGATATGCACCTTGCATTTAATGCAATATTCCTAGCTAGCTAGTACCCATAAATTTGGATGATTGTACCCTTTGTTTTCATCGATTAAATAAAGGATGATATGTCTATTAATTTATCATATGAGTGGTTTTAGCAGTTTAGAACTAATAAAGTTTTTTTTAATAAAGAAACCGTATAAAATAAATAAATAAATAAATAAATAAATAAATAAATGTATACAATGTCTTGCTTTTCATTGTAGTTGGCAGAAATACTTAAGACAATAAAGACATCGTATATATTTTGTTGTGTTACGAGCTGTAACACATAGTTGAATTGAACACTATCTATATGTGATTAGATTTTAGAAGTTTGAAGTAATTAATATTCTTGTTGTAGCAAATATTATTTATTTTGTATTATTTGTAATTAAGTTTTTTGACATTAAAAATTTGAATTATATAAGTATTTCTGAAGTATGTAAAAAGTTATAAAAATTAAACTAGTATTTTTACAATAGTAATAGAAATAGACAAAAAAAAAAAAAAAAAAGGTGAAGTGTTTGTGTAAAAATTTGGAGTTTTTTCATAAACCTTCAAAATAAAATGCATCTTGAGACATATAAAGATAAATCCAGATATTATAGATAAGATTTGTCTGTCATATATATATATATATATATATATATATATATATGAATTATACACGTTGCTTAAAAATATAAGGAATTTCCTTTTCGAATTTGAATCTTTGTAGAACCTTATCTAATAAGAATATAATTCGAAAATTGATGGAAAACATATAGATAGCTTGATTCTTCCGCTACCTTACATTTAATGCTATATTCCTATCTAGCTAAGACCTATAAATTTGAAAGCATGTTCCATTTATTTTCATCAATTCAAAATATACAATTCTAAGAATAGTTTTTCAAGAGGAATGGCGACCCAAGTTATTGCCCCGAATCACGAAGTGAAGTTTGAACATAATGTCGCGATTCCTGGAGGTTTTACACCAATTCCAGATGCTGGGCACAACACCCATATCATAGCTCTTGCTACATGGGCCATCGATGAACACGACAAAAAAGAATCTGTTAGATCTCTTTTTCTCTTTAATTGTTTGATCCACCTACTTTTTTACACTAAGATTAATTTTCATTAGTTACTAATAATTTTATGGTGGTTGCAGCCACACGATTTGAAATTAGTCAAGGTTTTCAGTGCCGTGAAACGAGTGGGACATGGCAGAATCACGTACCTTATAACATTTGAGGTTGAACATATGTATGTGAAACTACTCAACGAGATTTACCACGCAACGGTGATGGAGTCAAAAAGTTCCAAGGAGTTGGTTTCATTCACCCGTGCTCATATTTGATTTTATTACATCAGGCTATCTATGCGACACGGGTGTGTTAAATAAAATAAAGTAGAAGAAAAAGGAACTCGTTGAGACTACATATTCAACAGTTTCTTTTTTCTTTCTTCATTTACTTTTGTATCTCCTCAATCCTCAATTACATATAATAAAACATAGCCTGATTTAAATTGATGCTTTATTGAGTTTCACGAAATTTTAAAAGTGATATTCCATATGTTGATTATTTTTTATATATATTGTGGGAATATATGACTATCATAGACTGGATGCATAACCAAATGAAATATAAGTTAGTAGCATAATGTGTAATCTATATCTATATTAAAAGTGTGAATGATTTACATATCAAATGATTTACACTTTTTGATTAATACCAAAATACCCCCATATCTTAATAGTAACCATTTAATATTTAATGGGTGCATGAACTATTGAACTTCCATTTAATAATTAATGAGGTTGTTGAATGTATATTACTTGTTGAAAGCATTTATTATTATTATTATTATTATTATTATTATTATTATTATTATTATTATTATTATTATTATTATATCTATAATCTATATCTTTATCTATATCTATAATCTATATTCTATAATTATCTATAGTCTATTTATATATATATTCTAAAAATATGCATTATTTATGATGACATGCACTTTTTTAAAAAAAAATTTAGACCAAAATAATAGCCTTATAGCAAAAAATTATTATTATTTTCAAATTAAATTAAACAATATATTATTATTATTATTATTATTATTACCAAATGAATGTGCTTGAATATGTATTATTGTTATCAAATGAACATGTATGAAGTTAAAATTAATACTAATTAAATATTTCAATGTATGTTTATTTCAATGATTATGTTTATTCTATACTTAACAAATATGCTCAATATATATATATATATATATATATATATAGTAAAATTTAACAATAGTATAACTAATAGTCATATCTTACACACACACATACATATATATATATATATATAGTCCCTTTCCCCTCAATTAATTGCCGTCCAACATAAGCATAAGCAATATTTATTATATGGAAAAAGATGGTTATAGATTTCATAAGAAATAGAAAATGTTTGGCTTAAGTCTAAGGTTTCGCAAAGCATAACACTGCACCATTATGTTACCAAGTGTCAGGAATAGTTAATAAATTTTTCAAACAACATAAATGTATGCTTCTAGACATTACTTATGAATTTTGGCATGCACAAATTATTATTTATATCACATACCGTATATCTCAGATTATATAAACTTAGTACTATAATAATACAATACCTTTTATGTTTGATTTTTAAAAATATAATAAGCTAATTAGTACCACATAAATTTCTATTAATTTACAAAATTTTAAATATTAAATGAAAAAATTTAATACAAAGGTATAATTATATGCAATATAGTAAAAAAATAATTTGATAAAGTAATTTATATGATATACTTTTTAATTATATTTTATTATTAAAGTATTGATTAATATTTTAACTTTTTATGTATATTAAATATTTTGATATAATTAACTATTTAATGGTAAAAGAGTTATAAAATTAAATTTTAATATTTACACAAAGAAAATGTGTAGTTAAAACGTGTAGTTGTAGTAGGATTATAAAAATAAAATAACATATAAATAATTTATTACAAGTACAAATATATTTAATCACTCTATAAAAGTTATTCATCCAGAATAAAAAATAACATGACAAAACTTAGATTTGCATTGCATCTCACTAAAGAACCTACATTGTCCACGATATAAAAAACTGTCAATAATCAAGATTATGTAATACGCTTGAAGTTCTAGAAAATTAGTGTATTTTGTATGCAAAAAGTTCAAGATAGAATTAAGATAAAAATAAATAATAACAATCATAATATATATATATATATAATAACATAGGACCAAAGAGGCCTAGCTCGGTCAATGTTAATGCCCCATAACTCTTTGTTACGGTTCGAATCTCACTGTATATGAGTTATTTTCTCTACCTATATAATAGTTTGCAATAGATTGTGGTAGTTTGTAATAGTTTATTGAAAAATTCATGTGTATACTTAGATATTCTTTTGTAATGGATAAAATATAGTATTCCAATCACTTCTTTAATAAAAACACATAAGAAACATAAAAAAAAATATCAAATTGTCCCATTAAACTTTAATTAATATAAATTCTAATAACTTCATTAATGATTACATTTTTTCAAATTCTTGACATACTTTAAGCATTCTTATGTATTTCTCTAAATCGCAAAAGAGTAAAAATTAAAATAAATTTTACATATCTACTATAATAAAATATATAACTTATTTAGGACTATAATGGATCACAAATAGCTAAGAATAAGATGTAGGATTATATATTAATACTATAATTTATTCACGAAAAAAATATGAAACCAGTCAGACCTATTTACGTTATGGTATAAGTGGATTTTACACCTAATATTCATCATATATGTTTGAATCTTAGTTTAATAATTTAATTTATCATTAAAAACTATGCGGATATACTAACTATTTCACTGTATATGTTGACAATAATTAGATGTAAGGTTTCATAAAGTTAATACAATTTATTATCTAAAAAATCATAAAAGTAAAGGTCATGTAAATATTGTTATTAATGAGATATTATTAACAAATATAAGTTAAGCATTTTCATGTCATTCATCTTGGTAATTAAATGAGAGTGTGAATCGCGTGATACATACATGATAACATCATAAACGTAAATGTTATATAATTATATATCACTCAACAACTTATAACACACTTGAGATGCATAAGAACGCCGGCGACATAAATTAAGTCACAAAAGTCAGATAAAATTACAAGCAAAACAATCTCATCTGTAGTGCATCCTATAAATTGTTATGGGTTATTAAAACGTATAATATTTGCAAAAGGTATATCTTACTTTGGTAAAATTAATTCACAGAGCATGCATAAATGCTTAAATAAATTTCATTTTGTCTTTACATAATATTAGTAATATTAATTCCACTATCTTCTTAAGATACTAATTAAATTTAAAAATGACACCCCGCTTCGTAGCAAATTTATTAAAGACTATAATATTTACAGACAAAACACTTATTTTTACTTTTAAATATGAATGGGGATATCTGTAATTATAATATATACTATATATTTTATATATTTTTAAATAATATGCACCTTATTATTAAATATAAAGGTTGTCTCTATATATTAATTTAGTGATTAGAAAGAATGACAACAACAAGAAAATAGATCAAATATGATTCCTATATATATAAGAGTATAATTTTCATTTTTGATATGTATATAAGAGTACATTTGGGTATTATTCGTCTTATCTTGTAGCATAAGAGGCAATCAACTCAATTTGAAACACATTGGTTAATGCTTCTCATTTTAATTACATAACGGGTATAATATATCTTTTATCCAATAAATACGGTTAATATTATCTACGAAATAACAAATAAAGTATAGAAAAAAGAAGGGTTATATGATGACTGGTTTTATATTCTTCAGTAACATAGACACCAATAAAATATGTGCATCCGTAAATAAATTATGATTTAAAAATATTTAAAATTCAAATTGATACTAATAAAAATATAATTTGATTATAATGAACAAGACAAATTCTTGATATGATTGAGTTAGAAAAAACATTTCATAAAATATGAGAATCTAATTGCCCTATCAAAATTTTACTCTCTTAATTAATTAGGATGTTAAAGGTTAACACCTTAGTTTATAGCTTATTTGTATTCATTTTTAGAGTCAACTATTTTTTATAATCGCAATTTCAAAAGCTCGACTACATGAGCTTTTTAGTATTATTTTGAAAAACATTCTATTAGTCTCATGATATTCTTTTTATATTAAATTACCATAATATTCAATCTAAAAATAATAATGAAAACTACTATTCATTTATCTTTCAGTGTCCATTATGTTATATACTATGTGAATGCATAAAAAATAGTAAAACATTATCCCTGGCCTATTCTCTTTTTAGAAAGTGTTGAGAATATCATCCAACAAATAACGTATAATATGGCAATAAGAAATAACAATTTATAATTAATAAGTTGTACCCACATGACAATACATATGAACTAAAATTAATAGTATTGGAATTATTTTAAATGAATTATAATTTGAGAATTATATTATTTTAAGTATTAGTTGAGAATCATGATATGATATCAACTTCTCTTTTTGTTATTT
Organism: Verbascum thapsus; assembly: GCA_963669365.1. NCBI lineage: Eukaryota > Viridiplantae > Streptophyta > Magnoliopsida > Lamiales > Scrophulariaceae > Verbascum > Verbascum thapsus. The sequence continues at coordinate 11,962,391 of OY770118.1, forward strand.
AAAAGTTAATGAACTACTTAACTTTATTTAGGTATAATTATCAAATTATAAACATGTATTTTTAACTGTAAATATTTTTAGTGTTAAATTACATTCAAACTGAAATTAGTCAAGATATTATTTGCATCGCAACAAGAGTCACCTAAATATACCCAGTACTTTATGATATTCGAGGCTTCACATCTGCTTCTGGATTTACCCAACGTACTATGCGAGGCCATGGTGTTGGAGCTAGGGACTTCCACGCAGTTGATTAGACCCAGGAAGTTGCTTATGTTCAGGATATTTGGCAATCTTGTCGAAAATATGGGCTGATGATATTTGACTAACTAAAGGATACTTTTAAAATAAATAATATAAAATAAAATAAAGAATGGAAATTAGGAACTCATTGAAAACATATATTCAGTGGTTTCTTTTTTCCCTGTTTGCTTTTGTATCCTTATCTTCAGTCACTTATATATAATGAAATATGGTATGATTTAGATATTTTTATTGAGTTTCAAGAAGTTTTGGATGTGATATCTTGACCATGTTGTGTAAGTATATGTTAATTAATGCTATACTTTATCTATACTTTTATAATATGTTAACTACATCTTATCTTATAGTTAATCTAAAAATAAGATGAAAATCTAACTCGTAAAGATAGCATTTAAGAGGCAAAATTGCAATTTTTGTACCTCAAGTTGGCGTGTACACGAATTTCATACCTTAAATTGGACCACTGGCAATTTGGGTACTCTATGTTCAAAAAATCCACAATTTCCATACAAATTTCGCCAGAAAATCATAAATTCGCCGGAAATTAGGTGAATTAGGGCACTGATTAAATTGGGGAAGAAATTGAAAGAAATTAGGTCAATTTTCCCTCCAAAACTAAAAGGGGACGAAATTAGGTGAATTAGGGCACTGATTTCCGCTTCAATTTCGCACATTAACGGCCACGCACGTCTCACGTGCGTTGCTCCGTCAATTTACTGACGAAAGTTGGTCAACGGACCAAAAGTGGGAGATTTGACGACATATGGAACTGAGAGTGAGAAAACCAACAAGCGCGGTACCAAAATTGATAATGGCGTCACTTGTGGGACGAAAAAAACAATTTACCCTAAAAAAAAACAATAATCCACAAAAACTTTCCCTCATTTCTTATTAACACTAAAACGTCCCCTATGTAACAAAAAAAATCCCCAAATGAAGATAGAACCTAATTCTCAAAATTCTCCCAAAATTTCACTCGAATATATTGAACAGTCTTATTAGTTTTTACAAGAAGAGGTTGCAGAGAGACAAAGAATTGCAGAGGAGGTTGCTTCGATGCTTAAGCTCAAAGTTGAACTTAATTCTAGCTCAAGTGAAAGGTTTTTTTCCACATTCATTTTTTTTTTAATTCTCGTATCAAATTTTGGGACCATTTTTTAACCCTATATGGTCGTTTATACAGCTTGCAAAATATTGTAGATGCATTAAGAGCAGGAGCCGAATATGCATAAATGCCGATTAACAAGTGTATTCTTGTTGCTGGAAGCCAATCAGGTGTGAGTGATGCTGAGCGAATTGGCATGCCTTGTGTTGTTCTTCGAAGCAGGTAAAATAAGTTTAATTTAATTCACTAAATATCTAAGTGAAAGTGGTAAATATGATTTATTTGTAATTTATAAGTTTTTTGTTCTGTTGTATCTTTGTGTCCTGTTTTGTTGGTGGGCCCTGAGTTCAACGTCGAGAGCTGAGTTTCGTTCTGCAATAGCTGTAATGGATGGATTTGGTGGTGCAGATTTAACAATTTCTAGACTTCGAATTTCTTAAGTTTTTAACCTGTTTTTAGTCCACTTTTCGATGGGATTAGTATTAGAATTCAATGGATAACTGGTTCCAATGTCTATGAGGTCCTTTGTATGTACATTTCTCTCTTTTTCTTCTAAGAAAGAAAGACAAAAATTGTAATGGGGGCTACATTTTTCGTGTGTTGTATCTTTATACAAATTGTTGTGATTATATTCTCACATCTTCTATGAAGACCCTTGGAAGTTTCACTTTATGAATTTGATTCACATGAAAGATAAATTATCAATGGGTAAGGAATGCCCGAATTAGACCCGTCCTCGCAAAATACTCATATTGTCTGACCCGACCCACCGACCCAAATGGACATATGTGGGGTCCAATTTAGGTCGGGTAGGGTAAGACCCATTGGTAAATTTCAGGTATTGTTCGAGTAAAAACATTGATATTTTCGAAAGGTAAATTTTGAGTATTTTTTGATAAAATACCGTGGGTAAATATTGGACCCTGGACTTGAATAACCTAATGTCATAGGGTCCAGGGTTTGAGACCCTACGGGTAGGGTAAAATTAAAATTCAATGGGTCGGGATTGTCCGAGTAATCCCCAGATACTACTAAACTAGCATCCACAAGTACGAAAGTCGGTTTACGCATTGCAAAAATAGAATAAGCATCAACCAGACAATATAAGTAAGTAAACATGAACACAACTAGGATCAAGTGAAAAAGTTGTGCATAATAACTCTTAATGAACCAAAAACTGTGATTAATTGTACATATTGAATAGATAAGCCAAAGAGATACAATCTAGACTCAAAAGGCCAAAACCAAAACTTATACAAAGTTTCAAACCAAAAAATTGGCTTATCTTGAATCCTTAACAAATTGCAGACTCTCATAGACTCATTCATGGGGCAAAGCAACTGAACAATTACAATTTGCAATCACAAAGCACCACCAAATACCATCACCATCGTAAAATAGACTCACGAAACATATTTGCACCATATCTTTATATCTTTACAATCGAAACCATATTATCATCTTGCAATTAATTTCCTCTTACATGCGCTTATTCGAAAAAATCCATTATTGGAGTGAAATTTTGGGAGAATATTGGGAATTTTGTGGATTAGGTTTCTATGTTCATTTGGGGAATTTTTGTTACATAGGGGATGTTTTAGTGTTAATAAGAAATGGGGGAAAGTTTTTGTGGATTATTGTTTTTTTTTTTATTAAAAAATTCCCCAATTTGGTGATTTTTGGAGGGAAAATCAGAAAATCCCCAAATTGAGAGAAAAATCCCCAAATTGAGAGTCATGTGCGTGTCACGTGACTTTTTCCGGCGAAATTTGTATTGAAATTGCGGATTTTTTGAACATAGGGTACCTAAATTGCTAGTGGTCCAATTTAAGGTATGAAATTCGTGTACACGCCAACTTGATGTACCAAAGTTGCAATTTTACCGCATTTAAGATATCCAGATCCAATTCATTTAGATTTTATCGTTAATAGATTTTCAATACAATCAATAATTATTCATCTTTTTTAACAATATTTTCTAATATTATCGAATATTATTGAAAACATATATTCTCAAAATAAAATAGCTACAACCCGATATTATATAATTGGCAAGGACTACATAGAGAATAAAATAATAAACAGTTAAACATTACATTATATGTGAACTAATGAAATGTTAGCCTAATGCAAATGTAATAATCCCAATTTAATTTATTAACTATGAAAAGAAATCAAGAAAAAGAAACTATGAATGAACTCAAACATCTTGGAGAATTTATGTATAGGATGGATCACTATTTTTGGTATGTTTATCCCAAGTCAATTTTCTTTTACTTTTTCCTATTTTTAGAGTGATGCATGGATACTAAAACCTGAATGGAAAAAAGAAAAATATTGAGATTGTTTATAATAAGCATTCTTTTATATTAATATGTCATCAACAATAGTATGAAAGAAAAAAAAAGTTCACGATCTAAAAAAAATATTGATATACAATAATGTTTGTGAAGAGGACTTCAATTTTATTTGCAAATATATTATACAATAAAATTTCAAATTTATGTAAAATAATATTAGTTTTTATGAATTATATTTAAATTAATATATGTCGTGAATAGTACGAGCGTGTCGTTGGTATTATTTTATCTTTGGACATTGAATAAGACTCGATGAATTATGGATGAGTTAATGGCTAAGATTGGTCCTGGTTTGTATTTGAGATTTTGTGGATATTTCTTATGTAAAACCATAAAATATTTAATATGGATCAAGAAACGTAAATCTTATTTGGGATTATGTTCTTAAATATAATATTTGCTAATATGACGTATTAAAATATATAAAATGGTTCGAGACGTAAACATGATCAAATATTTAAGTTTGTTATAAATTCAAGTAACGATTATTTTAGTTAATTTGAGTGCTTATTGAATTGAATTATTATGAAAATCATATGGTTGAACTATCAAAGTTTTTTTTATATAGAACTTCTACAAAACAAATAAATAATTTCACATAACATCTTGTTTTCCTATTGTGGTTGATAGCGATACATAAGATTAGGGGTGGCAACTGGGCAGGTTGGATTGAGTTTGGATCGGTTCCAGTGTGTTGGTTGTTAAATGAATTTTGTTCTTAAATGGTTTTAAGCTGGAACTAAATTCAACACAAAAAGGAACCAAACTCAACACGACTCAATATCTTACATTTGTTTTTTATAATTTAGATTAAAATGGTTTTTAAGATGGAACCAAATTCAACTCAAAAGGAAACCAAACCCAACCTGATTCAATACCATACATTTTGTTCTTAATAATTTAGATAATTGACAAACGATCTGGGCCTAATTTGAAATTTAATTGGACCTAACTTGAAACCCATTAGGAACTAAATAAAATTTCTTATGAACTTACCCAACCCAAACTAGCTTAACTGGGTCGGAACCGTGGTTTCGGATCCATTTTGCCAAACCTACATGATATAATAAGAAAAATTATTTTGTACTTTGTTGCTTTACGAGATTTAACATATAGTTGAATAGAAGATCTTTATCACACACATATATAATTAGATCGTCCATTTTAATGTAATTATATCTTTATTAGTGTAGAAATTAAACTAAAAATATTATTCGTTTATGACTTTATTGATATTAAGGAATTAAACTATATAATGATATTTACGCTATGTCAAAAAATTTAAAAAGTAAACAAGAATATTTTATAATAGATATAAAACACACAGCAATAAAGATGGAGTGTCGGTTTAAAAATTTGGAATTTTTTCCTGTGAACTCCAGAAATAATGGTACAATAAAATACATTCTTAATAAAATGTATCTCGTAGAACATAATTCAAATGTTGTTATAAATAATATAGATATCTTGATTCTTTATAGAACACCTTGCATCTAATGCAATATTCATAGCTAACTAGTACCCATAAATTTGGATGATTGTTCCCTTTGTTTTCATCGATTAACTAAAGGATGATACGCCTATGAATTTATCATATGAGTGTTTTTAGCAGTTTAGAGCTAATAAATATTTTTTTAAATAAAGAAATAGTATAAATTGTTGGGAAAATTTTGGTAGAAGCAGAACGGGCGGTGTTTATGAAGATGCATAATGAAACGTCGAGGCACGGGTTTTGATTACTCGCTCTCCTTAAGACAATATTGCCCCGCTCTTAGTGGTTACGGAATATGACAATTGTCTCCCAAGATACAACGACGACGACTCAGCAATAGTACCACTACAAATTCCCGAGTCTATAGAACAAAATATTATTCCAAACTCTCTCTATGGACTCGTATGAATTAAATGCATCTCTAGACATTTAATATGTAAAAGAATTCTCAAAATACTCATATTAGTATTTAGGAGAAAAAGAGAGTTGAGAAAATGATTTTGGTGTGTTTAATTCCACAAATGGATGGCCTATAGAATTAAATTATATAATGATAATGATTTTGGTGTGTATAATTTTCAGGCAAAATTGCAAAATTGGTATCTCAAGTTGGCCTGTACACGAATGTAATACTCTAAATTGGACCATTTGCAATTTGGGTACCATATGTTCAAAAAATTGGCAATTTCAATACAAATTTCGCCGAAAAATCATAAATTGACCGAAAAAAGTCACGTGCGTGGCACGTGACCCTCAATTTGGGGATTTTCTCCCAATTTGGGGATTTTTGCTCCCAATTTGGGGATTTATGATTTTCCCTCCAAATTCCACCTAATTTTTTATTAAACATAAATGAAAATCCCATAAAACGTGCCAACGATTTTCAGATTTTCAGCAACTTTCCTCCCCCATTTCTTATTAACACTTGAACGAACAAAAATCCCCAAATCAACTCAAAACTCTAATCCGCGAAATACCAAAAATTCTCCCGACTTCAACTCGTATATGCTGTTTATTGACTTAATACTCGTATCTGCTGTTTATTGAGCCAATTTCAGGTCAAACTATAGATAAAAACAAGAAAGACTCCTTGACTCAGACAACAGATAGAAGTCGGGAGAAACCATTGTTTATGTCCAGATTATTCGATTTGGTTAAGAGTTAAGACTGAATTAAATGAGAACCCTGCCTTCTGCCTGTCTCTCTCACGGCGCATGATAGCAAAGTGAGCTTTGGCCATGGCCAAGAGGAAGAAGGGAGGAACAACTGCGCGACCAGTAGGGAAATCGCCAACACCGGAACAGCAACCTGAAGATAATACCCTGAGAGCAAGTCCAGTGGAAGGGAAGCAGGAAGGAAATATAAGGGGGGGTTTCAGCTCGGAGAGTATCCAGACGATTCTCGAGGAAATTACAAAGTCTATACAAAGGAATGGTTCAGAGATGGAGGTTACGAGTGCACTGAAGG